>OX328100.1:4800000-6160630 GCA_946811185.2 Hippopus hippopus | reverse complement strand
ATTTCTAGCCGTTTTAGAGCCAATACTCCTTTTCCTAGAAAAATCGACTTTTTTATTTACAGTTAGATCGAATCGATATAGGTATCATTGGAATGGGCTTGTCACACTGATGAAGAAAATGTATAGTTTTGTGGGTGTCACTTGAATGACAACGGAAATACAAGTGTTGAGGTTTTGGGAGATACACGCTTTTGGCATCCACTAGCACCAAAATGGCTCAAATTAGTATTAATTGACCAATTTTTACGTTCTTGGTGTCTATCCACGATAATTTTTCGCTGGGAATTCAAATTTGAAGTCAAAATTTACCTAAAGATCAAAGTGAGATCGTAATTTTGCCTGAAAGATTTCAGATACGTTAATAATGCACTAACTTTAACAAAAATGGCTAAAATCGTTGTTTATGAACCGATTTTCGTGATCTTGGTGTCTAATTGTATTAACTTTTGCTCAGAAATCCATTTATGAGGGTAACGAATACATTTTGGTGAGATGACGCCATTTTCTATAAAAATTACTATAGAAGATCAACACAAGACAAAATTAGCTTTGTCCATGTAATTATACGCACTGGCATTAGCATTTAAAAAAAAAAAAAAACACTACTGACTTCTGACAGGACGATACGGGCTAAATCTTTTGAAATTACCCTCGTAGTTTATGAGGAGAAGATGTTCGAAAATTGAGACAATGGGCGGACACAGGCACACACGCACGATAGGCACAGGGCCATAACATAAGCTGGCTGACCTTTGGCCAGTGGAGCTAAAACTTGCGTAGTGTAGATAATAGGTTGAATATATTCTACAAGATACTCTCAAACCAAACCTCAACACTTGTATTTCCGTTGTCATTCAAGTGACACCCACAAAACTATACATTTTCTTCATCAGTGTGACAAGCCCATTCCAATGATACCTATATCGATTCGATCTAACTGTAAATAAAAAAAGTCGATTTTTCTAGGAAAAGGAGTATTGGCTCTAAAACGGCTAGAAATTGAATGACAAATACGGGGGTCAAAATGAAAGAGTAAAGCGTCATGTATCATTTGACAGGGTTATCTCAAATTTCATGAATAGAAACTGTCAAAAAATGAAAGAAAGAGTTGAATATCGGTTTCTTTGCTTGGTTGTCCTACAATTTGGTGCCTTTGCCTATATTTCCTAGAATTAGGCTTATCAGTACACGGCTTTACTTGTCAGAAGGTTTGAATGATGAGAAAAAATCATTTCATTACTAAAGGTAACAATTCCTATAACTTTCGACTAAAATCTTACATTTTTACAAAATTTAATCCGTTACTAGGGCTACTATAAATATTTATGTAAACATTGGCCAGCTCTCTTTATAAGTTATCTTAATCCGATCTCAAGTCAAAAAACATTGACATATAAATGGGCACTGGACTTTATAGGAAAGAGGGGTCTTGTCCAATCTTGTTACAGTCATTTAACTTTTTAATTTAAAGGGGAATGACTTGATTTTTCGCTTTTTCATTATAATCAATGATATACATGGGTACTGGACATTAAAGGGCTGGGGGTCTTGTCCAATCTTGTCAGAGTCATTTAACTTTTTGCTTTAAAGGGGGTCGACATGATTTTTCCACTTTTGCATCATAACCAATGATATAAATGGGTACCGGACCTTAAAGGGATAGTAGGGTCTTGTCCAATCCTGTTAGAGTCATTTAATCAATTGCTTTAAAGGGGGACGACTTGATTTGTTCGCTTTAACATCATAATCAATGATATAAATGGGTACCGGATCTTAAAGAGGTGATAGGGTCTTGTCCAATCTTGTTAGAACCATTTAATATTTTGCCTTTAAAGGTGAACGACTCGATTTTTTCGGTTTTGCATAGTAATCAATGATATAAATGGGTACTGGGCATTAAATGGGTGGGGGTTTATGTCCAATCTTGTTAGAGTCATTGAATCTATTGGTTTAAAGGGGGATGACTTGATTTTTCCCTTTTACATCATAATCAATGATTTACATATAAATGGGTACTGGACCTTAAAGGGGTGGGGGTTTATGTCCAATCTTGTTAGAATCGTTTAACTTCTTGCTTTAAAGGGGGACGACCTAATTTTTCACTTTTGCATCATAATCAATGATAAATGGGTACCGGACCTTAAAGGGGTGGGGGTTCATGTCCAATCTTGTTAGAACCATTTAATATTTTGCTTTAAAGGGGGACAACTTGATTTTTCGCTTTTACATCATAATCAATGATATAAACAGGTATTGGATCTTAAAGGGGTGGGGGGTGTATGTCCAATCTTGTTAGAGTCTATTAATCTTTTGCTTTAAAGTGGGACGACCTGATTTTTCACTTTTGCATCATAATCAATGATATATGGATACTGGACCTAATTCTTCTTTTTTTACCATAGACTATGTTTCTACTTTTATATTTTTACCGGTAGACTATTTCTTTTCATTTTTCGCCTTTTTATCATTAAAAATATTTACTTTTTATTTCCATCGAGAACTAAGGATCTGATGCTCAATGTCCGTGACTATGCCTTTGATCGGGTATACAAGTCAGCTCTGTATCACTTGTTCCTTTGTTAGGGGATTAACTTTGACAGTTGAATAGGCCATTGTCCGTACTTCTGTCACCAAATAAACAAAACCAGACAGTGTGGCGACTGTAACAAAGGATTATTGTTCAGCTACCTGATCCTTTGTTAGGGGATTAACTTTGACAGTTGAATAGGCCATTGTCCGCACTTCCGTCACCAAATAAACAAAACCAGACACGCTGACGACTTGAAAAGGGATTAAGTTTGACAGTTGAAAGGGGTATTGTTCTGATATCCGGTCTTATATCAATAGAACCCAGACACGCTGGCGACTTAAAAGGGATTAACTTTGACAGTTGAATAGATCATTGTTCGTACTTCCGTCACCAAATAAACAAAACGAGACAGTATAGCTGATGTAATGACTAAATATAGTTGATGATCACATATCTAAATATAGCTTCACGCATGCGCATCCTTTTACCTTAGACTCTGTTCTGGACTGAAGGCCTCATTTGAGAGTAGGACCTTGAGGAGTGCACATCGGAGAGAGGTAAATTATTATTTATTTATTTATTTATTTATCGTCTGGTGAGGAAAGGGCCTGACCCTCACTGAGTACTTACCAGCACGAGGTAAGCTCTGTATACTGATCCTGATCCAACATGGCCGATCCTTATCCACACTTTGACCAGGGCACTTCGCGGAGCTGCAGGTAAATTATTAACATATTTATTTATCGTCTGGTAAGGAAAGGGCCTGACCCTCAATGCCCGTGAGTACTTACCAGCACGAGGTATACACGTCAGCTCTGTATACTGATCCTGATCCAACATGGCCGATCCTTATCCAATATGGCCGATCCTCATCCAAAATGGCGGACTCACCATACCCGCCGCGAATACCCATGACACACCAACAACTCCTTATATGCAAATGAGTTACTAAATATAGTAACACAATGGCCGAAAGTAGGTCAAGATTACCATCGATTACGTCATCTTTGTTTGCCTCCAAAGAGACGCCTATACTACTCATTTGTATTAAAATAAGGACATATTCCACTTAATAATACATCGGCTTTTGAGAATTTAACTGACTACCGAAGGCGTGTAAGCCAGCAAAAGGTAAATGGAAAATATCGAAAACTGATGGGACAAAATTAGATTTAAAATGTGAGAGAACAGATGAAATGAAGTCAGACCCCCACGAAAAATGACATCTTTCTTCCGGTGAAAAGAGGTCAAAAAAGGTTGTAATTTCAATTCCGATATTGGGCTTATTTATGAAATGTATGAGCTTAAGAAACATTGTATATCCAAGAATAAATGTACCATTTTGCACGGTTTGGTCTGTAATCAACATTGTCAACAAAACACTTAAAAAAGCTTAAGGTGTGCATAGCACTCTCTATGACAGCAAATGAGTCATGCTCTATGAAAAGGTAGTTTTACGCATCTGCGCTGACATGGGTCGAAACTTTTTGTTATCGGTAAATTTTCTACATGGCAAAGTACCATTTCTTTTTCATGATTCAGCCTATTTTTATGACAAAATGTATTCATACTATTGCGACGACGTGCTTAGTATAACGCATTACGAGGATGCAAGAGACCCCCTTTAGAGTTTCTTGGCGGATGCCGAAGACAGGAGCGGACAGCGGACTGCGGACTTATATGTGGGGTTGTCTCAAATATCACAAAGTGATCATTTCTGTATTGAAAGGGAAACTGCTTCGATATTTAGTGTCAAAGAATATACTGTAAGTTATTAGCAGTTCAACTCCTCGTCATTCCTCATGTAGACTAGGTCATTAAACATGTATACTGCTTTGACACATAAACATCTTTGATGTATCAAAATCGAAATTATCGATTTGTTTTCCTGTGAGATCAATAGTGACTTCAAAAAAAAATAAATAAAATCTCGTTTGAGATCTTGACACGCATATGTATAGAGGGCTAGGCAACGTAAATTTAGGCAACGTTGCACTTCCCCTTTACATGGAGAATGGAATATCCTCAAAAAGCACGTGCACTTGTTACTGCCTGTAAGGAGACATATGAAATAGTAAGTACAACTGAATCCGATTTTATAAGCTCACATGAGAAAAAAATACTTAAGATGAGTTACTGCGATCGCTTGCTGTTCGTCGTTAGTCCGTACGTCCGTCCATTCGTTTGTCCATCTACGAATACTTAAAGTATTTCTCTTCAGATAATGTTTGATAAATTCAAATCATTTATATTTCATAGACTCCTGTTTGATGTTACGTTGACATGAATGTTTAAATGGTTTTGGTCACGTGACCAACATGGCCGCTGCTACTATATTTATCAGATACCCTAAAAACGATCTCCATTCGAACAGCAAGTCAGATGCCGTTCAATCATACTACAAAGTTTACTAAAATGATTGACTAAGGATGGCCTTCGGTCTGCTTTTGGACAGATAAACTTGGGCTTCTCATTTTATTGATTTATATCACGAAAACGTCATACTAATGCAGCAAGGTTTAGAAAGGGTACGTTCCACACCCTAGAAGAGATCCATGATCGAAGGTAAATGTTGTTCAAGCATGTTCAATAATATCCGTATGCTCAAACACTGTACTATCGTATGGGTCACAGATTTTACATGGAGTAATTTTATGGAGGATTAAAAGAAGAAATGCATAAAATTACATGACCTTATTTCCTATGTATCATCTTGTGGTCACCTCCCAATGTTCAAATTATGTTCTCAGCTAAGAACTACCCTGTTTCTGAGGTCAGAGTTATAAGGAGAATTTCAAAAATCTTCTTATCTACAGCTGCAAGGCCAAGACTGGAAATATGTATTAAAAGGTATCATCTTTTGGTCTAACATGAAAATCCTTCACATTGTGGTGCTTCTGTCAGAGTTGGCCCTTTTATGAAGGGATAATTTGTACATACAAAAGTTTATGGAAATCTGTTACCAACTCAACCATTCTGAAATATGTTTGTGCAACTTTGCATTGTGATAGATATTGATAAGCAGATTATGCTTTAGCTAATAAATTAGTTTTAGGCTGAAGCGAAGGTCAAGGTTACTGGGTACATCACTTATAAGTTGACAAAGAACGGGAATCTGAAATAGGTTCAAGTGTTTATGTGCGAGATTTATGAAACTTGAACTTAGTTTGAAGCATACAGATATTGTCAACTCCGTGTTAAAAGAATAGAGCGTCAGCTGTGGTTCTTGCTGAAATTCTACAGGGCCGATTAGTCTCAGAAATTGATAGCAATGACATTAAAAAACTATCGTTGAAGTAGGGTACAGAACTTTATCCTTTACTTTTATTTAGAAACATCATTTCAGGGGAGGGGGTTGTTTGAATAGGCAGTGTGGCAATCCTCCTTCTCCTCAGGGCACACAAGTCACATCCAACAATTAGAGTCTGACTTGATAGAGCCATATTTAAATCGTAGTTTTGTCTGATCGAACACTTATGGAATACCAAAAAGTGAGATATTGGAAAAAGGTCAGGTAATATTTAAGATACAGAACATTTCGTTGATGAAAAGGTATGTCGTGTAATTAAATAAAGTGAACGGGTAATTTGTAACACTAGTAGCTAATAAAAGGTGTTTGATTCTTTTGAGACAACCCCACATAAAAGTCCACAGTCCGCTATCCGCTCTCGGCTTCGGTACCCGCTAAAAAATTTTTTTCCAGGAGTGCCTCTCAAAAACCGGTATATTGCACAAGGAGCTAGACCCGAACAAGCATACCTTGTAAGCAGTTTGTCTTTTTCCGCCGTTAACGTATCTACCTTGTTTTCCAGTGTACGGATATGATTGTCTTTTCTGGTGAGAGTATCGTTTGCTCTGAAACATATACATTACATGTAGTCAGGTTCCATTAAAGGAGCATTCAACTTAACAAAGATTAGTAATTTCATTGGTATCCCTAGACGAAGATATAAATAAAAATACCTCAGAAAACAAGACGAGTGTTTTTCCTCATGAGTGAGCCATGCTCTGGCAAAATGGACCTCAGTGCATCTTCGTGATCCATGATACCAAGCAAGTCATCATATAATTAAAGATCCATAAATACATTTTGTCAAAAAAAAAATGGAACCATGTGGTACACTGATTCTTTCACATGCAGAAAAGCAAACGGTTTCGGTTCAGGTCAGCCTGCGCGGTCCACGCAGGCTAACCTGAATCGATACTTGTTGCAGATAAATTAAGCCGCCTTTTCATTGAGCATGGATCAATTTTCTTTTCTTTAATATTTATCGGATAGCCTTTACAAAAAGGGAACATAAACCCATTGTTTACATGTTAGAATAAAAGTCCCCAATAGCCCAGTTGGTAGTAGAGTCGCTGAATAATGATTTTGTAGATCGTGGGTTCGAATTCCAGCTGAGACAAATTGCTTTTGACAAAAAGTAAGAGTAAGCAGTCACATTCTTATGATTTTTCCTAACATTATTTTAACTTTTTAGATACAGCTTTATTCTGAAAAGTGATGTCGAGCAGATAGAGGAAATTTAAACAAGAAACACCTAAACATCGTCATCCAATGGCACGTTAGAAATTCCAGCTGTAAAAGGTAGGTTACTATTTCTTTACAAACAGATGCAAAAACAAAAATATTGGCATTTTACATTAAAACTACTTACTCTGCCAATTTTTCTTTTAATCTATTGTTTTCTTGTGCAGCACTTTGCAGTTTTACCTTGTACTCTGCTATTTCCCTCTTGTTTTCACTTTGGCTGTTGAATTTAAAATATGCAAGATTCTTTGAAGATTACATTATAATAGGCGGAGCTGCATTATACGCATATCACCTTTCAGACATTAGAAAACATACGTACTCTTTCTTTTTACTTTATGCAAACATACACTATTTCCACCCCTTCACTAGTAAGTAGATGAGTCATGTTCTGTGAAAAGGCAGTATAATGCATCTGCAAAAATGTATCGACACAAATCAGCCTGAGTATTTCGCGCAGTATGACTTTCTGCCATTGTTAGATTTTATGCATGTCAAAAGACCAGTCTTATTCATGACTTAGCCGGTTTTCAGACAAAATGGATCCATATGGCCTGCAACACGCGAAAAGGGGCATTCGGACATTTGCGTAAAGTGTCGGTCCGGATCAGCAGGCTAATCCGAAACGACACTTTCCGTTTTTATGTAATTTTCTGTTTTGCGGAAGTCTACTGTATCACAAAATCTAATGTAGTCGTAATGTGCCGTCTCGGATTAGCCTGCGCGGACTGCGCAGGCTGATCCGAGACGACACTTTACGCAAATGTCCGAATGTCCCTTTTCGCGTGTTACAAGCCATATTATGTAACAACCTGGTATAATGCATTACAGCGATGCATAAATACCCCTTTCCACAGAGAGCCGCTAAGATAAAATATACTTTTCATCTGCTACAAATACAGTTCTGTCGTAAGATGAATAAACGGCTCAGTCATACTACAGACTTTATTAAACATCATGCTTCATTAAAAGGGTTTGAAGTTGGATTTATATTGATATCGTTTCCGGACACTTGAAATGAAAAAAAAAAGACATTTCTACAATTTAGCAGTATTGGATTCAAAATGTATGCCAAATGTATGCAAGCACTTGTGCGGGTGACAAAATGTAAGGACATTATGTGTCCCGTCGTTCTACGCAATACTCAGAAATCAGATGTTGAATATTACCTGTTTTCAAGTTGATTAATCTGGTGTTTGTAACGCTGGATGTCGTCATGCATTCTATTCCCGTCGTCGACACGGGCTTGATACGTCTCTGCACTGCGTCTACTGTAAAAGAATCTAATTTTGCATTGATCGTGAATTTGTTTTAAAATGAGTGTTTTCATGATTAGGCTCAATGTTTGGGTAATTGTACTTATATTTTGTATCAAGCTAGAGTATTCCATTTGAAAGTGCAGATCACCAATGTCTAAGTCGGTGAAACTAGGGTCTGTAAATACAAGAGCAATAAGATCAAACCCTGGTACAGATATTGTCTGTCTTTTGAAAGTCTCCTCGATGAACGTTGTATTCCTCTTTTGTGTTTGAAGACGTCGGTTATTGTCCTCATGTTGCCATAATGATGAAAATGGAATATAAAAACTGTTTGCATTTCTGTGTGGTCAGATCCAAATTGGTGTGTAACTTTTGGACGTGTGTATCGAATGAGATTGAAGGGCGAATCCTATGCGAACATATGCAATTAGAGCTGATCCCACCACAAAGAAATGCAGACTGTTGTAAAGTTCCTTTTATTATATACCTTCCCTTTATAACTGTTAAAACATCACAAAATAAATGAAAGAAAAATCAGAGAGCCGCACATTTTCGCGATTTGACGGAAAAAGCCGAATGTGAATTCATACGTAAAAGTAGTCCGTGCACATGATGATGTTTTACACTTAGTATACATGTGTTATAAGGAATACGTATTCTAGTCTGTTGTACATGTGTTTTAGATAACGCCCGTATTTTAGTCAGATGATAGAAATTTACAAGAATAATATATCTGACTTTAGGGATACGTTTTTAGTAAACCCTACCTAAAATATAACAATATACACTCAAATTTGACAGAGATAGTACTTACAGTGCACTATAGAAAATGTCCTTATATGATGTGGCTGGAATATGGCCAAATTTTGAATGTCAAATCACGCATACTATGATATCCCTTTTAACAAGGGCCTTAAATCAATTTCCTAGATTTCCTAGATAAAAATTTATCGCAAAAACAACATTTTACAAGATGCTTTATTGTAATATCTGCTAACAAACTTCGTTATTGCATTAATATGACAAAATTAGTTTGTGCAATGACAAATGAAAAACTCGACCAATACCAGCAAACTGGGCCAAAACGACAAAAACTCGATCAGTGCCGAAGAAAAATGGCAAACGTGACTCGGTCAATATCAATCAGGAGATGGACGACAAATCCGAGCCGTTAAATCATAAAATTGCTATTAATCAAGTCGTTTCGTATTGACCGAGTTATTACAGGTCTCAGATCTGCGGTATAGTCCGAGGTCAAAGGCCGAAATCTACGTTTGAGTCCGAGACCAAAGGCCGCGGTCTGTGTATGAGTCCGAGACCGAAGGCTGCCGTCTGTCTTCGGCCTCCAGAGCTGATACCGCAGACCTAAGACCTGTAACTCGGCAAACACGGAATTACTTGATTTATAACATCATATGTCACCCATAGCGACATGCTACTAAAAACGTTGAAAGTCATTTAACGCTTTGCCACACAATCCGGCCTTTTAATGGCCCTAATAAAGGAAGCTTTGAAAACATATGGGAAAAGAAGAAATGCTGGAAACCAGCATTTTCTTTTTTTCCTAAAAGTTGTCTACCCTTCCCGGTACAAATTTCAATTTTGAGTCTCATTTATTTTGTCGTCTGCAAAAGCTTTCAACTTGGACAAGTCTTAATTTTTTTGTCGTTTGATAGAGTCAAATGAATTTCGAATACCTCGACTTGGAAGGGCGGTCAGAATTGTTCCCATCCTCGCGTCTCCTCTTATGTTTTGCATTCGGCATATTTTGCTTTCTCACAGCGTTTAGTTGGGTAAAGTTCTCTGATTTATCTTCTTCTAGTTTTTTTACACCTTGATTGCGTGAATGCAGGCAACCCATTCTATCTGTAAATATAAGTACATTCAATTTTAGTTAGAAGTGGCTAAACCGCAATATACACGTTTACATTTTTTACAAAGCTAGGAAAGAAAAAAATATTTTAAGAATTTAAATTTTCATTTAAATAAATTTGCCTTTTAAACTCATTATTTATACATCCGAAAATGGTTAAGAGAGTGCAAACAGAACAGAACACTATCCCACAGTCAACATGAAAATACTGATACATGTGAGGCCAAGCATTTTGAGAAACTACATTCAGTAAGACTTTTCAATACACAGACATATTTTCTTGTTTTAATATAGCCACTTTCAAGTGAGATTCCCGGAAACACTGAAACTGACCCTAACAGTTATACCTTCTTCTCCAACAGTTGTCTTTCAGGAATAGTATGATCGATTATCTGAATAATCGATAATTTGTATCACACCTGTTTGATAGTAAGATTGATAAAAGTGCAATCGGTTATAGGTATATACATGAACATGGTCAAGTAATTCTATTTTTGTGGCCTTTAAGGTAAGCTTTGTAAAACATGAACTTAAAAAAATTGTTTGTATTGTTATGCTAGTTGTGTATAGGTCTCACTCGATAAACGTTTCATTATCTGTTTATATTTTTGTTTGTGTTTGGGATAACAGGTCTAAAATCACGGACCGTGCCGAGATAATGATTGATTGAATTTGCGTTTATTTATCGTAGCCACCGGTTGCCCATATGGGCGACGCCCCCTGAAGGCTGTTAGTATTGTTACGGGGGATAGTGCAGATACAGGACGAAACCCATCTTAAGTTACGTCTGGTTCTTTTACGTGCTCGGTGTATAGCACCGTCACACGGGACCTCGGTTTAACGTCTCATCCGAATGACTATTAGTAATTTTAGATGGCCAGCCGTGGGGATCGAACCCACACTCTCAAGTGACTCGAAACATCACGTTCACGAGATAATTTGTAAGCCCAACTCGAATATGCTTATGTTATCTCGTTACGGTTCGTTATTTGAAATCTGTATTCCAAAAAAAAAACATGTAAATTTTCAATGAAAGGTTTATCGAGTAAGAGTAATACTTAGAGTTACTATTGAATCTAAACATAGATTAAACAATACAAAAACACATGGTTTTACGATGATTTATTATTGTTCATGGCTGTTCTCCAAGTGTGCGTCACTCCTCTGTGGCTAAGATCTAGAATTCTAAAATATTAATACAGCGTTAAATATTTAAAAGCATGAAACTGAAAAGAGAAAGTTGTGTAAATACTAATTGCTGCAAGTTTTTAGTTAATTGATAACATTGTAACAAAGAAATACTGAAGAGGTTGTTTCATTTTGAAGCATTTGGTGAAAACATTAGTTTCTATACCAACCAAATAGTCTAATAACACAGGCAAGAAACATAGGCAAGAAAATATTGATTTCTTCTTTTTCTTTGGCTATTTATAGAAAAAACGTTTGGTATACATATGGCCTGCAACACGCGAAAAGGGGCATTCGGACATTTGAGTAAAGTGTCGTCTCGGATCAGCCTTCGCAGTCCGCGCAGACTAATCCGAGACGGCACTTTCCGTTTTTATGCAAATTTCTGTTTTGCGCAAGTCTATTGTAGCACAAAATCTAATGTAGTCGTAAAGTGTCGTCTCGGATTAGCCTGTGCGGACTGCGCAGGCTGATCCGAGACGACACTTTACGCAAATGTCAGAATGTCCCTTTTCGCGTGTTGCAAGCCTATTATATTTCCACTCAAAACCTACTTGAGTCAAAAGTAATTATACATTTATTGATGCATTACAGTTTTAAATCTAATTGCTTCATGGAACAGCGAACCCGTCAGACCACATAGACGAATATTTACAGAAATGCAGAGGGTGGTATCTAAAGGTGTTGTTACGTACAGAGAAATTTAATACGTTTATATCACACGCATTTTTTTTCCTAGCGTGGTAATCTCCTTTTGCGGTAGTTTCTTTCGATAACGTTTCCTTCCTATTTCTTGACTTTACCCATATGGTTAATCAATTTGGATCAGTCTAATTATGTTAAATATTGTACGTGGATTGCTTAACTAAATGCTTCGATGAACAACAAATCAAGCCCTCCGTAACAATGTACATGTATTATCATTATTGTCTACAGTTTGAAACGACATCTTCTGAAAACATTGCGAGATTTGAGAAATTTGTCATGAGAGAAGTGTCTGTATTTGTCGCAGTGTTTTTGTTATCGTATTGTCTGATCATTATGTCATCTTGATGTATTGGTTCTGCATGGTCCAGTGGTGAAGGTGTTGGGTTTGCCGCCTGAAGATACCGGGTTCAGTCCTTACTCGAGACGCTGGCTGTTTTGTAAGGGTGTATCAACCCTTAAAGCGCCTTTCACCAGAAAAGTGCTGTATGTGTAGATCCAGATCAGACTGCACAAAAAAGTGCAGTCTAATCTTTATCTACACTGTCCGCTTGCTTAAGTACTATAGATGAAAGCAAAAATTGAATTGCAATTAATTGGGTCTCATTTCTTGTCCGAGTATCACAAGTTATTTTTTCGGCAAGTGTAAATCAAGATCAGACTGCACAAAACGTGCAGTCTGGTCTTTGATCTACACTGTCCGCTTGGGTTTAACACTACAGACAAAAGCAAAAATTGAATTATAATTCAATCGGTCTTATTCTTAGTCCAAGTATGTCCATTCGCTTAATTCAGCGCTTTTCACAAATACAGTTATTTCTGCGGCCAGTCTAGATCAAGATCAGACTGCACAAAACGTGCAGTCTGATCTTTGCTCTACCCTGTCCGCTTAGCTTAAACTCTTTAGACGAAAGCAAAAATTGAATTGCAATTAATTGGGTCTTATTCATAGTCTGGGTATGCTCATTGTGTTTATTCGGCCTTATCAAAGGATAAGACAAACTAAGACAAACAACTAATCTTGAACAATTGAAACCTAGGAAATACATGAATAAGTGAACTGTCGCTATGATATGACTGAAATAATGTTGAAAACGACGTTAAGCACCTTCAATAATTCATTACTTCAGCCCGCATTTTCTTTGGCTGATTTACCTCGGTATGAGTCGACAGATTGAAAGTTAAGGCTAATCAAAATTAAAAGCATTTGGAGACATAAAATTAAATACAATTCATATAATAACACTCTTCTTTGCAAGAGAGAAAGCATTGTGGGACAAGGAGAAAATACTGGTTAACAACCTTCTTTTCCTTTTTCAACAATGTTTTCAAAAGTCGTCTACATCAAGGTCGTTAAAAGACGGCATAGTCCGGTATAGATTTAATCAATTTGAACGAGTTTGGGTGTTGCGAAACTATGTGTTAACCCTTATCCTGCTAAATAAGTGAAATGAAATTTTTAATCCGATAGTAAAATCCAAATTTTTTGCTAATTCAAAGGTATTTTTGGGGGTTAAATATCTCCTCATCGGACAGTGTAGATCAAAGATCAGACTGCACGTTGCAGTCTGATCTTGATCTACACTGTCCGCAAAAGGTCAGTGAGTCGCGCTTAGCAGCCTAAGAGTTAAGCGTGTGTGAAAAAAAAGTATCAGGTATTGTCAGTTTCGTGAAAAAGCGCGGCATTTTCCGAAAACTTGTATCGGGTCAGTAGGCAACAAATAATTTCGAGCGCGAAGTTTTGCGTATTTAAGGATGGTTGGGAGAGAAATGAATACGATTTTGAAATCTTAGCAAAGTAAGGCAGTAAATTGTCGCTTTGCAGCAATGGCTTTCGAAAGTTGCCAACACTAGTTCGGTTAGAAGTTGCTTATTGCACGCTGGTTGCCGGGCGTGTCGTTCGATAACACTTATCTTGTTTGCTTGTTTGTTTTTGTTTGAATGTACAGAGTTAAAAGTCGTTTTCAACATCTCTTCAGTTATATCGAGGCGGCCAATGCACCTATCTATGCTTTCCTTGAGTTTTTTTTTTTACCAGTACTTCGCACAGTATTTTTCCAAAGCCTTTGACTGTCTGTCTATATAATCATCGTCAGCGGAAAGAAATGAATCCTGTGATGATGACTATCATTAATCGTCAAAGAAAAATTGGCCAAGCTAGGGATTCGAACCAGTAATCCTATGGTTTCCAGTCCTATTCGCTACCGACTGTGCTATGGATCTCCGCAACACTTATCTTGTAGGTAGTGCATTGTTCACTTAACGACTTTACCGTTTCAGTGCCATGGGGGAAAAAAGGGCTTTTTGTAGACGGCATAGATACAGGCCAGACTGCACAGAACGTGCATTCGCAGTCGTCGAAAGAGATCAAATTTATATAACTTGGGTTTAACATCGCTTTCAATGGTTTTTCAAACTATCACAACACCTCAGCGATTATTTTTGTTTCACTGTAAGGTGTGTGTTTGTGTGTGTGTGTTTTTTTTTTTGGGGGGGGGGGGGGAGGGGTGGCTTTACGTTGCCTTGCTCAAAGATACCCTCAAGTGAAAAGCGGGGGTCTAAACAGGATATCATAATTATAAATTTAACTCTTTTATTGCTTACTCCCTGAAACAAGCAATTTATCAGTCGTAAACCCGGACCTGAGCATGTACACAGTTTTGGTGAATTTGATCAATATGTATTCTTGAGACCCCCTTCTCCTCCCCTCCCCCTAAAAAAGAGGCCTTTACACTGTTTAGAAGGTGATGACCTTTCAGGTCTCACCTTCTTACGGCACTCGTCACAACTCGGCCGATTCCGTACCTACATCTAACCTCGTCCGTATAACGGTCGTTTCCATTTGAACTGCGAATCACGTGATCTTATACATTGCGCGCCACTGTCAGTCGTTTAGCAACGACATAAACAACCTCGATGAAGTTATTCACATCTGTTTATCTGTCGGTGAAAACTTTAATCGGAATTGATAAATAATGAATGTAGGAACTGTTTGCCAACTCAACTGAAACATAATTAGAAAGATTTCGATTGAAAATTGAAACTCAAGTTTTCTTTTTTTAAGAGGAGCCTTACAATTTTCAGAACGGTAAACCGGCGTATTTTCGGATATGTATCGATCTGATGCATATTAATCCACCAGATACAGCCGAGGGATATGATGGCTCCCATCACCCGAGGTATGCCGAATGCTTCTTACGGCAACCTTCTACCGTCAGACTGAAGTCCCGTGAAGACGAATCACTCCTCTGTTTCAAGAAAAATAGTTCCTCATACATCAGTGAACGACGCGTCTGTGTCATTTGACATGTGAAAAAAATGAGGACAGAAACTATGTGCAAGCTAACTACACAAACAATGAGCTTAGGAGTTACATGTAGATGTCATAGAAATGGCTCTAGATTTGTAATAAGCCTCTTTTCGCAGCTTTGACAATAACTTGTTTATTAAGTCTATATCACAGAAGAATACGCCAGACAAACACACTAAAACACTCGAAACCGTTTTCATTTCACCCCAAAGACTTTCTTAACACGTCAAACCGATTGCAATACACTTCGATACACAATGTTATGGAAAATAGTCATGAACCAATGCTATTAATCTAAGGAAAGAAATGTTGTCAACCGTCAGATGAATGAATTTTTTAATAAGTTTGTCCACTGTTAAAACGAAGCGGCTACCAAATTTCTACCATTACCTTCTATTAGTACTTTCAGTACTGTGATAAACTGTTATATACAGATCTGGAAGACATGCTCTTACACCTTATAAAAACATTGCGATAAAATGAGCATTTGCTTGCTCATAAATGCCATTTTATTCATCTGTCAGACTCTGTAGTCAAATGTACACGTCATACGGAAGTTTTACGTATATGAGTCGTTTTTATATGATAAGTGTTTTTAGAGGACTTTGTGATCCGAGCTTTTCTCGTGTCAGAAATGTATTCATAGTTTTCTGCTGCTTCACATACAAACAGAAAGTACGTGTACTCAATACATGATCACTATACGAGCAACTCGTGACAGCTTCTAGTTACAGTCTTATAACACTAATACTAGCTGTTGTGACCTTATTACATTGAACTTTTAACCCTGATAACAACTTATGAATGAAACAAGAGAGAATAGGTGGATTTCAGTTAGGCTAAAAAATAGTAACACGCATCTCTTTTTAAATACACGTGGTCAGTGGTGAAGGCAAAACATTGGGCTGATAAGCACAGATTCCCTTATGTCTTATAGTGAAATAGTATAATATGAAAGGTTGTGATGGCAGAATTAAAAGATTTATATATTTTCGAACAAGTTGATTTATCTGATTATGCCAGAAAACTTTCATCATGTGATTTAGCTGTGTACATGGAAAAATAAACACCTGACACTTGAGACATTTTACTTGTTCTATACAACATTGAAGAAATATTGTGGTTGAATGATGTAAAGCTTTAGCCAGGCATTGTCTGTCCAGATATTTATCATTACTTTCTTGATAACCCAAATTACTACACAAGTGATGAAAATATTAACCCTTTACCAAACAATCCAGGGTTTTCTCAACTGTGGGTAAGAAGGCTTTTAGAAAAACATTGTGGAAAAAGGGAGAAAAAGCTGGTTACCGGCATTTTCTCCTTTGCCTACAAAGTTTTCTACCCTATCAGAGAGCTTAAGCTCATTTGTACCAATTTTGAATTTGTCTTCTGCAGATACATGTATGTTGAATTTGTCGATTGGGAAAGAGTTAAATGTTACATGGCTACTTTCTAAAGTACATGTATGTAATATCTGCGGAAAACCCAAAAATATTTCATCTGGAAGCGGCAGACCCTTAAGCTGGCTTAAATCTTTACAACACGATGAAGTTTAAGCGATGTCCGAAATTTTGGAAGCATTTGCAGACAGCAAATGACAAGATGCACAGGTAATGAGGTTATTGTTTTATATCAGAGAAAACATTGTGGAAAAATAGAGAGAAAATGCTGGTTATTATTTTCTCCTTTTCCTGAAAGGTTTTCAAAAGAAATTTTGCACAGGGATATTAAAACACAGGATCCTTTGAAAAAGGGTTATTTCTTTACTAACTGACAAAATTTTTAGACCGGTCCAAATTGAAAGCATTTGCAGAGCACAATGATAGAATGTGGCACAGATGATGGGACTTTTATCAGAAAGGGAAGAAAACATTGTGGGAAAAGGAGAAAATTATGGTCACCATTTTCTCCTTTTCCTAAAAGGTTGTCAAAACAACTTTTCCTGAAGGATGTGAAACCACAGGATCCTTTTGTAAAGTAACAGGAGGTCTCTGCTTCGATCCCAGGCTCCGCCTATTTCTTTCCAAGGATTGATGCTACTCATTGCAACAGAATTCATTCCTCTCTCACCCATGATCATTGTTTTGACAATGAATATGTGGGAAAGCAGCCAGTTGTTCACAAAGAATATTGAGCGAAGAACTGGTAACAGAAACTCCAGGAAAATATGAATATGTGCACTAGCCGCAGTGCTAGTAAAAACACTCCATGAAAACATAGGTGCATTGGCCACTAAGATATAACTGAAATTGAAAGCGGTGTTAAACACCATTCAGTCTACAATCTACCTTTTGTAAAGTGTAAATGGAGTTGTAAAGAGTAATGTCTCCGTTGTTTACTCTTTACCAAACAACAAAGAGTTTAACAGATCCAAACTGTAAGCATTTGCAGCGAATGTGGCTCTAATGATAAAATTTGCTCCTGGAAGGATAGAAAACAATCTGAGAAACTGTATACTGCATTATCCTTGAGTGCACCGAATAGTCCAAGATTTCTCTGAGGGTTTTCCTGTATCGGGATCTATTTACAGCTCTTTCCCATACCTCCCTTTTCCAAAGAGGGGATTTTGGAATTCTGTGTTATGAAATTTCTTTTTCTTTTTCTGTTACTACAACCCATTACACAACAGCTATTCACCATATTTACTTTTGGAATGAGGTAAATCTACACACTGACTATCATTGACCAGTGTGTAATTCATATTGAAATGGAGGCTTATCAGTTAGCTTCTTGCCTCCGCTACATATTTTTCTGGTGCTCAGTCAGGCGTTGCGAAACTGAAGTCTATCAAGGAGTATCAGATTATGTAAACACATCTTTTAGTCGTCTGCTGTCCATATTATTTGGCAAACTTCGAGTGATCCGTTGATCAGGTTATACATTGTTAAGGGATCAGCCGAGTTTTGACGAGTGCTGTTCGTATATATAGCAGGTGTTGATAAGATGATAGGTCATTTTGCCTTGAGCAGGGATAAAAATCGCAATGGAACGGAGTTTTACCACGGGTAGGAAACTTCATATTCAGAGCCAATGGCTCTGACGAGAAAATGTTGTGTTGGTCTTCCGTTTCTGAAGATGTCGGCTGAAAAACAACCAAAAAACAGGTAAGCTTGTTATTATTTGTAATCATGTGTTCTTATATCTTTGAAAGTCCAAAAAAGGAGAATGTCATGCAATGCTCTGGTCTTTCAACGTGTTTTCTACACTACGGAAAGTTGTAACAAGTGTACGATGTTGTCTGAATCATTTGTGGCGTGGGTTGACCTTAGCTAAAATAATACGTCACGGACCTAGATTCAGTCTATTATTGCCATATAATTGGCAATTAAAAGGGAGTTTTGCTGTCCCAAAAGCGTGAATTAATGTCTTGAAATGTTACATTCACTGCTGGTAAAGAATTGAAAAGAAATAGCCCAAAAATGGTGAAAATAAAGAAGGGCTTCGATTATGTGGGCTGGCTCTGAATATGTAAGTCGGCACCGGTTGATGAGGGCTTCATTTCAAAACTTCAGTTTTTTTTGTAAAAAATTACTTAGGAAGTAGGCTTTGTTTTTCCGTTAACACCTTTCAGTCCAAAATATAGCACTATTGTTGGATGGAACATGACCGAATTTATGAACACACAAAGGACTGTCGAACATTAGTCTATCTAAATTTTGAAAATACTTTTATGTAGCTTTTGATTTACAGAATGGTCTATACAAGTATATAGTTTTTGTCATGCTTTCGTCGTAAGTGCAGCCCACACGTAAGCAAAAATAATGAAAAAATATTTGGCATTTTTGGAAGGCTCTTTGGTCTTAAAAGAGTCATAAAAAGACCAGATGGAAAATGTACCGACCGTAGCAGAGATGATGAATAGAAAAAAACTTTTACAAAGCGTGAGAAATACAATTGATCTATTCGCAATAGACGCGTTAGGGTATATGTGTGAACACTCTTAACTCTTTTTAATACTTAACACTATACAACAGTATGTCAGATGGGTGGGGTATATACAAGTCTTTAACAACGAAAAAGAATGTGTTTCACAAGCACGTCAAGACAAAAAATGTTCATAGATCCCTGATTCTGATAGTACTTACTCAGATCTTTCAATGTTCAATTAATCAGATGCATATTAGATCAGAAAATGTCACATGTCAGTTATCCTTAAGCCGATGATAAACAAATATTCATCCAAACAAACAAACGATCACGTTTTGTACAGTCTAATATTGATCTATACTGGCTGCAGAACCAACTTAAGTTGTGACAGGCACTTTAAGGGTTCATAATGAATAGCTTTGAGTTATTTATTTTTCTTTTTCCGGCCTACATATTTGTATGAATGTCCTAAACATTGTCGTTTGCACTTGTTTCAGAAATCTCACACCGACCCCTCTCCATTTCTAATGTAATCATTAGAAATCATTCACTTTACGCCGTAATTAGATTAAGACTGCAGCTCCAATATCATGATTTACTGATGGTGTATGCAATTACCTGGTTTGAGTCATTATTTGGGATAAAAAGGCTTAGAAAATAACTAATATATGACATATTCTGCATTGAAAAATCTGAGTGAGTACAATCAAAATCAGGATCTATGAACATTTTTGGTCTTGGCGTGCTTGTGAAATTGAGTTTTTTTTTTTTTTTTTGTTAAAGACTTGTATATAACCCACCCACCCGGCATACTGTTGTGTCGTGTTAGGTGTTGAGAAGAGTTAATAGTGGTCACACATATACCCGAGGCGTGTAATGCGAATAGGTCAATTGTATTTCTCACGGTTTGTAAAAGTTTTTTTTTAATTCATCATCTCTGCTACGGTCGGTACATTTTCCATCTAGCTTTTTAATGACTGTTTCAAGACCAGATAGTCTTCCGAAGATGCCAAATATTTTTCTTTTTTTTTCTTACACGTGTGGGCTGCACTTACGACGAAAGCATGACAAATGCTATATACCTGTATAGACCATTCTGTTAATCAAAAGCTACATAAAAGTTTTTTCAAAATTTAGATAGACTAATGTTCGACAGCATTTTTCAATCGTGACAATACCAGTCCTTTGTATGTTCATAAATTCGGTCATGTTCCATCCAACAAAAGTAATACATTTTGGACTAAAAGGTATTAACGGAAAAACAAAGCCTACTTCCTAAGTAAATTTTTACAGAAAACTAAATTTCTGAAATGAAGCCCTCATCAATCGGTGCCGACTTACATATTCAGAGCCAGCCCACATAATCGGAGCCCTTCTTGATTTTCATCATTTTTGTGCTATTTCTTTTCAATTCTTTACCAGCAGTGAATGTAACATTTCAAGACATTAATTCACGCTTTTGGGACAGCAAGACTCTCTTCTGATTGCCAATTATATGGCAATAATAGACTGAATATAGGTCCGTGACGTAATATTTTAGCTAAGGTCAACCCACGCCACAAATGATTCAGACAACATCGTACACTTGTTACAACTTTCCGTAGTGTAGAAAACACGTTGAAAGACCAGAGCATTGCATGACATTCTCCTTTTTTGGACTTTCAAAGGTATAAGAACACATGATTACAAATAATGACAAGCTTACCAGTTTTTTGGTTGTTTTTCAG
This sequence comes from Hippopus hippopus, assembly GCA_946811185.2. Classification (NCBI taxonomy): domain Eukaryota; kingdom Metazoa; phylum Mollusca; class Bivalvia; order Cardiida; family Cardiidae; genus Hippopus; species Hippopus hippopus. The sequence continues at coordinate 6,139,637 of OX328100.1, read as the reverse complement.
CCGACATCTTCAGAAACGGAAGACCAACACAACATTTTCTCGTCGGAGTCATTGGCTCTGAATATGAAGTTTCCTACCCGTGTTTACGGAAACATTGCTTTAAGATAATTTGAACATTTAGATTTTCTTAGAGCAAACTGGTGTATATGCAACTGGAAACAGCTGTAAGTTTAAAATAGTATTCGGCTGTTGGTCGTTTATTGTTAGCGAGGTGAAGCTGTGAGGGACAAAGGATGTAGAGTTGTGTAAGGGATATGACCCTAGCGGAGAGGTCATTACGTAAACATTTTCAGAACGTTGTCTGCGCATGTCATATTCTTCGAAGATTCGACCTATCTGCTATGACGCATCACCCATCCCCAGATATTTGGGAAAAGTAGGGCTTATACCGAAGCTATACCCAAGCCTGTAGGGACTGTTTCGATAAATGGCCGGTGCATAGGTTACCTGCTAGCTGATCATAACTGAATGAATCGCACCAGGAAGCGTTTTATTGAGTAAACGTATATTTCATTTTGAAATTCAAAGTAACGGTTGTCGCTTTGAAAAATTAGTCCGCCTCTGTACCCAGCATGCCCAAATTAGATAGATGTGTATTTGTAGAATGCCATCTAGCGGGAGATAATGATTTTCAGAATGAACTGGTTATCTCACGCTTGCAACCTTAGTAACCAGACTGTCCATTCACAATACTGACCAGCATAGATCTGATTAGGCTTCCTTCAGCTTAGGATGTATTAACCCTTAGACTGCTAAGCGCGACTCTATGACCTTTTGCGGCCAGTGTAGATCAAGATCAGACCGCACACTACATGCAGTCTGATTTTGGATCTACACTGACCGATGAGGAGATTTTTTTTTTTCCCAAAAATACCTGCGAAATAGTTATAACTTTGGGTTTTACTGTAGTTTGAAAATTTAATTTCATTCATTTAGCAGATTAAGGATTAAATCGTTTTCACAGCCCCTCTTCCTCTCCTTCCATCCATGTTTCTTCTTGATGATATTCTAAAGACTGAAATCAGTCAGTCAAATGTTGACTAAACAATCCTGTGGGGCTTTAAAATGTAGTGAGAAAAACTGCATGTATTCAGCATGTTCTCTTTTTCCTCACAGCGTTTTTTCATCATTTGAAAGAATTTCAACATTTTGTAATTTCACGGGTAGAGTTGAAGAGAACATTTTCATAGTGGAATAAAAGTGAAAGTGCAAAACAAATAAGCTCGCTTAACTTCATATTCGCCATGTCTGAATCAACTGACCAGGTAAAAAGGCTTTTTCGGAGAGCCCAGATTCAGACCAGACAGCATAGAACATGCAATCAGATCATGGGTTTGTTAGGCCAGTTTTCTGAGATATTCTAATCAAAACAACAGTGGTCCTGTAATAGTTAGGCTGCTTTTCCACGTTTTACATATCTATTTCATTAGTTCAGTGCTTTAAGTGTAAAACTCATATGTTTGTCTGATTAGCTACTCCATATTAGTTGATTCTCATCCTCCATATTTCAGATTAAGAGCCCAAGGTTCACTGTAGTGATGCTCTTGCTCATTAGAATGACTCAAATACAATGACCTGTGTTGACTAAGAACTAGTAAAGTCGCTTTTGAAGACAATGAAAGATCAAGATCAGACTGTCCTTTGAATGCAATGCAGATCAATAAACGAACTTATAATTATATCTAAGATCTTAATTGTCTGTCTATGTAGGATATATAAAAAACTAGAGGCCCTTGAGGGCCTGAAATCGATCTACTGGCAGTGATTTTGCTTTTATGCTAACATATATTATGAATTCACGATGCAAAAAGAAAAAAAGACAAAAAAACACAAAAATGTGTTCTTGCAACTGGGCTTGGACCCATTAAGACAGCATAAGTAGGCATGGTGAATTGAACAAACAGTGAAAAAAAATGAAGAGCAATTTCTCAAAACGAAAAGTTTGGAATCCAGCCAAATTTGATAGGGTTTCGGTATGCCTTGTATTAATCAATCCTAGCAAATTTCAAAAAAATGTGACTAATAATGAGGACTTTGTTGAGTAAACGATACTAAGTCATCAATGGCTGCTTTTCCTAAACGGCTTACTAGATTTTCTTCACTTTTAATAGAGTTCAGTGCCTTGATGAACCAAACAATCTTTGCAAGTTTCAAAAGAATTGGATCAACACTGTGAACTTCATGGCATAAACAAGAAATGGAAATTTTCAACTTTAAATGGCTACTTTTCCCATACTGTTTGTTGGATTTTTTTCAAAATCAAAAGGATTGAAGCTGTTGATAAGACAAAGCAACTGTGCAAGTTTCATGAAAATCCGACCACAAATTTTGACCTCATCGCATAAAAAAGAAATGGAAATTTTCAACTTGAAATGGCTACTTTTCCCATACTGTTTGTTGGATATTTTTCAAAATCAATAGGGTTCAAGCTTTTGATAAGATAAACAAAGTCTGCAAGTTTTACTGAAATCTGACCACAAATGTAGTCTTGATCGCGTAAACAAGAAATGGAAATTTTCAACTTGAAATGGCTACTTTTCCCATACTGTTTGTTGGATTTTTTTTTCAAAATCAATAAGGTTTAAGCTATTGATAAGATAAACGAACTCTGCAAGTTTTACTGAAATCTGACCACAAATGTAGTCTTGATCGCGTAAACAAAAAATGGAAATTTTCAACTTGAAATGGCTACTATTCCCATACTATTTGTTGGATGTTTTTTTTTTTTAATCAATAGGGTTAAAGTTATTGATGAGATAAACAAACTGTGCAAGTTTCATGAAAATCTGACAACAAATGCAGACTTTATCGCGTAAACAAGAACTGGAAATTTTCAAATTGAAATGGCTACTTTTCCCATACTGTTTGTTGGATTTTTTTCAAAATCAATAGGGTTGAAGCTATTGATGAGATAAACAAACTGTGCAAGTTTCGTAAAAATCTGACGACAATTGCAGACTTTATCGCGTAAACAAGAAAAAGACTAACGGACGGACAGACGGACGGACGGACAGACGGACGGACGGACGACGGAAACCCCGCCATGACATAAGCTTTGCTGGCTTTCAGCCAGTAGAGCTAAAAAACGACCATGAAATTGCAATGTTTGGTTATTGTTTTTTTCTGACTGAAAAAGGCCATAACTGGGTGCTTTAACTCTTAACAAAACTATCCCGTTTTTGATGACCAACAGGAAGACGGCTGTTAAAAACATTGTAGGAAAAAAAAAAAGATGCAGATAACCATCGTTTTCTCCTTTTTCCACGAGTTTTTTTTTTTTTTTTCGACGATTCAGATCATCAATTGGTCTACATTTGGTCTACATTTGATTCATATGTGCAAATGCTTTCGATTTGGACAAGTCTAAAATTACATCATTTGGAAAATGGGTGAGGGTTGGGAAGATATTACATTCTTTGAAACAAATGTGGAAGAAATTGGCCAGTCAATGTTTTGGACAGAACGATCTTGGCCAGATCAATTTAGCCAGTCAAAAAAATTAGGTAGGACAGTTTGTCCAGATAAACACGATTGCTTCTTAAAAATAGAAAAAGTGAAAGGCCTACTTGCAGCAAAAAGTAAACAATTTGTGTTATAATACAGGCATATTTTATACGACTTATTCATACCATTTTAAAGTATGGATATTACTGATAATATCTGACAGTGTATTACCGTACGGTTGTCAAAGTTGCAAAAGTTACAGAAAAGAATATTTGTATATTGTTAAACTTATTTAAAAGGTTGATAGGTACTGTTATTTAGGATGATTGATATCTAAAGCTTGATGATGGATACTACTAATCAGAAATGTCACATATATTTAACGTTCTATTGCTGTTAACCAGCAAACATACATCTGTAGCATTCCATTAAACTACTAATTTGTAAAGGACAGTTAAAAAAGGGGGTTCCTACGTGGCTCTGTTACAATGTATAGGATTTCTATCTCATACATAGTTCAGACAACTGCCATTTGATTTGTGATTTCAAACCATTGCAGTTATTCAGTGTCGACCGATTACAGTGCTGACAGCACTTTGATATTTAGAACGTAAACAGTTATTTAAAAACGAAACTAAAAATATGAATCACGCTCTGTGACAGTGATTTATACATCTACAAAAAGTATCGACCCATGTCAGCCTGCGCAGTACGCACAGGCTAACCTGGATCGAAACTTTTTCCTGTCGGTAAATTTTCTGTATGTCCAAGACCCATTTTACCTCAAAGTTCAGGCATATTTTAGACAAGATGGATCCATGCAACGACTTTTTTTGAATGATGTATTACGAAGATGTTTTAACTCCCTTTTTCTCAGAGTGTTCTCATACGTATACGTAAAGATTCAAAACTTACGTTCAATAATTCCTCATGTTCTCCTCTTAAGCTTTGACTATCTAGGTCTCGTTATGTTTGTTCTTCACTGCTAGTTTTCCCATCAAGGAAGGTAAATCGTTCGAGCGTCTCCTTACACATAATTTACAAGCGGGTATAGTTAACTCTTACGCTGCTAAGCGCGACTCAAGGACCTTTTGCGGACAGTGTAGATCAAGATCAGACTGCACAGAACGTGCAGTCTGATCTTGGATCTATACTGTCCGATTAGGAGACATTTATCTCCAAAAATAATTTTGCAATAGCAAAATTTTGGTTTTTACCATGGGCTTTAAAATTTCATTTCACTTATTCAGCCGGACAAGGGTCAAGAAGGTCGATATTGTGTCTACTGAATAAAATTCGCAGAATGGGCGTTATTAAATTCGATATTATTGCACGTACATGTATATTTAGGGTTGTAGTTTATTGTTTGTAAGATTTAGTTCTATTTAAGTTTTAATTTATACATTTTTACACAAAACCCATATGGCCTACTGTTCACCAAGTGACAGACTATCGCTGCTATGCAATACCGTACATTACCTAATTCGCTGCAAAGTAAATTTATACGATCGACTTTTATTATGTCTATTTTTAGAGTTTTGCTACCACAATTAAAGATGATTTGGCTCAGAGGATCAGGTACCGAACGATCTAGATCCAATATCATACCAGACTATACTTTCTGTGCACTCTGATCTTGATCTACACTGTCCTAAATATATGTATAAGTTACTACTAGCACTGAACGAGTTAACCCTTTAACACACAATCCCAAGCTTTAACGATCCTGGAGAAGAAGGCTTCAGAAAACAATGTGGGAAAAGGAGAAAATGCTGGTGACCAGCATTTTCTCCTTTTTCCCACTTTGTTTCCCTCTCTTTCCACAACAATTTCAATTTTTGAGTCACATTTATTTTGTCATCTGCAACTGCTTTCAATTTTGACTGGTCTAAAGTTTTGTCGTTTGGCAAGAGTTAAATACAGTTGAAAACAGATAAGCGGCGCGCTGGGAAAGCGGGTAATGTGGAAAAGCAGACAGTGGGTTGGCGCAAATATTGAACGAAGTAGTGGTAAAAGAAAACACTAGCCGCACTGATATAAAAAACCGGCTTTAAATACCATACAAACCAACAAACGAGCAGATCCTTCTCATTGAAATTGTTACCACCTATCGAAGGGTTTATATTTACACACACATTTTCTAAAATGGGTCAACAACCACGTTACAGTACAACAGCGATAGTGCGTCACTTTGTCAGGTTTAAACCAAATCGTATCTTGTTTCGTTAGAAATATGAACCATGATTCAGCAAATAGGGGCTTAACGCACTTCCATGATGCATTATACCAAGCAAGTCATAATATAAAAGAGATCCATAAAATCCATTGCGTCTAATGTTTGACTCAATCTGCAGGAAGAGTGGTCCTTTGTCATGCAGAAAATTTAATAATAGCAAAAAGTTTCTACTCGTGTCAACCTGCACGGACTGCACAGGCTTACGTTTAATCGAAACTTTTTGCAGATGCATTAAGCCCATTTTTCACAGTGCATGACTCAATAAAACGAATTTTAAATACAATTTATAAATGATAACCTGCATTCATAAAGGTACATGTACATATATAACAAATCCGAAATTCATAATATCTATCTATCGGATTGACCCAATAGATCTGCATAATCTCTGACCTTTTTTTCACTCGTTTTTGGATTCTGAAATAAGGAGAGACCTGCCACCGACTCGACCTCGGGATCCCGGTCTTGGTAAGCGACTGCTTTCTTCATTCGACGGTTTATAAAGTATACATTGCATTACAAATTTTGAATTCAAGGGCATGCGTCAGAGCTCGCCCGATCCCGTAACTAGGTCTATCCTCGTCCGTATCAACAACGTTTCCATTTTGATCACATGTAACGTGATCGAAAACATGGCGGCTGCAACAAAAATCAATAGGCAAAGACATCAACAACTATTGTGAAATTATTCACATCTATAAATCTGTAGGTGAAAACTGCCTACGAAATTGATATTCCAAGCTAAAAATGACATTAAGACATGTTTTCAACGGAAATTTATTTAGAGAGACTTTGATAGAAAATTGTGATTGCCATTTTCATTTTTATTTTATCTAGAGTCTTCCAATTTTAGGTATGGTGAAGCGGTCTATTTTCGGCGAAGATATGGACTGTGTTGGTGCTCACCATCCATCGTAATATAGCCGAAGGATTTGATCATCTGATCAACCGACTTTTGCCGAATGGCGCATGCCTGTCACCGCTTTAAACGTGTACATACGGATACATCCGAACAATACGGTCGGAAATTAATCTTGTCTTCGGTCAATCGGAAAGATAAGTAACATTTCCGGTTTGTTGTTTTGTATTTTATGTGTGTATACATGTGGCATATAATCGAAGTTTAACTATACTTCAGCTTGTAATTCTTTTATATAGTTGTAGTAGCATCAGAAGTAGTAGTAGCAGAAGTAGTAGTAGTAGCAGAAGAAGAAGAAAAAGACTGTTGGAATCTGTGCGGGAATAGCGGAAACCCCATTTTTCCACGATCGGCAGGTCTGCAAACCTTTTTGAATATGATGTCTGCTAAAGGGTTAACTCTTTTACAGATAACAAAAAATGTAGAACTGTGCAAATTCAAAGAATATAAATCTGACTAATTAAACGTGCCTTACATAGTGCTTTTTAGCGGATTTGCTATATAGCGAATCCGCTTACTGTGATCGTTTTGACCGGAACCAAATACACCATGCGTAACGACGCATGCGCGCTCACTTTCAGTTTTGCATGGCTGGTGTTGGGATGAACAACGCAGATCTACAAATGATATTCAGCTCTGACTTTGAACAAAACATACAAATTATGTTCGATTTCTTTATCGAAATTTCGTCTTAACTACAAAAATTGTCAGTCTGAAAAACTTTAAATGCTTAAACAAAGTTTGTTCTTTATTTTTCATTAAATATTGCCATATGCGTATGAACATTGTTTACACGGACTGACACCGTTTTCATTCAAGATATATTCATTCACAACTTGTGTCGTCTGCTGCCGAAATAAACAAGGAGATTAAACAATCATTTTCTTAATGAAATTGCATTTTTCAACTAGGCATTGTATCAAATATCTTTAACTGTTCAGATATCTAGCTTGAATTTGGCCGTAAATAATTTAAAACCCTTTCGATAACGAATACGCAGAACCCATAAAGTCGATTCGGCACCTTGTATGGTCGCCCTTCGTACAGCACTATCGATGAATGTCCGAATTGTTTGAAATATTTCTGTGAAACGTTTAAAGAAATGGAGATCGTGTAGATCTAGTCTAAAAAAAAAAAAATATTTGACGTTTGATTTATGCAAGACTGCTTCCAAGATTTCTCTCCATTTATCGATGGGACAAAGGAATCCCTCGTTTACAAACGGCCCCGATCAAGTTCGAACCCGTGACATGAATTTACTAGTATACTGTGGATTTTTGGTAGGAAATAGTGTCCTTCTCAGTTAACTAGACATCCACTTACTTAACCTAACATCCTTGACTTTAAGCCTCAGAGACTCAGTTGTCTTCAAGGTGCAAAAGTCCATTCATAGTCCTTCTAATATGCTTGAATTTCATTTTGTTACGTTTCATGCAAAAGAATAAAAAAGAATGCAGAGTTCGCAAATAGATGTATGATAAAGGGTCCACAGGAATGCATCTATACGCCTTACTATTTGGACATGTAGATTTGAATTCTTTGATACATTTTTATGCTTGAAGATTGAAGTAAATGTACACAGAGCAAATTGAAAATATTTGTACTTTATTTAATAAAGTACATATTTATGATGAACTGCTGCTCAACCCATACCAGAGACAGTTCTATCCTTCATGTAAACAGCAAGTAATTCAAACCTCAGAATGAAAGTATGCCTATAGTTTTTAAAGTTTTATAGAGGGACCTATCCCTTTGATCCAAGGCTGCTAAGTGCTACTCAAGGACATTTTGCAGACAGTGTAGATGAAGATCAGATTGCACCGAACGTGCAGTCTGATCTTTGATCTATACTGCCCGGTAGGACGGTATTTTCCCCCAAAAAATAATTTTGAAATAGAAATAATTGGATTTGTACTATCGACTTGAAAGTTGCATTTTAGTTATGTAAAAGTCAGTTTTTACTTTGCATGGCAACTTGTCACACTGAGTGTGATCTTGGTCCATTCTGGCTGCTATAGTGCCTCCATCTGTACCCAGGGCAGGGATTTACAGATGTCAAAAAACAAATAATTTCTGGACTATGGATTCACTCAAAACTGCATTGGATGTAATGAATGGCCTTTTTACCAGTGTTAATATTGAATTTCAAGTATCTCATAATGCTTCCAGTTGATGAGTGATGATTTTAATTCTTTTCTTAAGACCATGAAAAATGGATTCACTCAAAACTACATTGGATGTAATGTATAGCCTTTTTTACTAGTGTTAATATTGAATTTCAAGTATCTCATAATGCTACATCATGTTTTTTTTTTGACAATTGTCCCTGCAATGATTCAAGTATGTAGTATGACTCAAATTCACACAGACGTGGCTCAAAACTTCAAAAAGGAATCTAGATCTATATGTAAATGAATAAAACTTACATAATCACTGACAAAATTTCAAAATCCCATCACACTTTAACTGTAACTTGCATATATGTGAGACTAAAGTCCACTTTTTACATTGTACTTATTCACACCTGCATTTTTTGATTGAATAGAAATAGACCAAAGAATGTGAGTTTGCATATTACATGTAGGTCTCTTATATTTTATGCGATACTCATAAAATGAACTTGAAATTATTAAGTACGTGTATCAGTCCATTTTTATAGGTAAGTGTAACACCAGTTTTTTTTTTTTTAAACTGTGTATGATAATCTAAGTTCAGACTGCGCAGAATATAATGTCCAAGCTTGAATCTATACAGCCTATGTTTTTCTTAATGTTTTCACCAATATAGTGGTGAAAGCACATAATTTCGTTTATTTATTTAATGAGGTTATGCGAGACTGTGGCTGATTGGTGAAGGTGTCGGATGGGTTATCCCGGGTTTTATCCTTACCAAGTTGCCAGGATTTTGTAGGAGTGCCTATGGACAAGACACTGCAGAGATCCAGCCTAGCCCTAGTAAAACACAAGTGGTACACAAATGAGTTGTTGTCACTGTAAGACTGAAATAGTGTTGAAACTAATGTAACCAACAGAAATCAGTCAAACATCAAATTATTCTTGAAGGTAGTTACAATCAAATCATGCTTTATGGCACTGTATGAGTTAACCTTACTTTTCTTTTGTGATATCTTTATTTTCTTGACTTGTGTCTTTATGATGATATAAGGTGAATTTTCATTTATGTAACAGAAGGGAGGAATTCATGAATTACACATGGCCTAAATCTTAGAAAATACTGAATCCACAATTTAGTTTTCACTTTTCAGACTATTACATAATTTTTAATTCAGGAATAAAACCAAAAATATTCTTTTCAAAAGAAAGAAGAAATAATTGTATCTGGACAATCAAATTGTTGTGTCTAGTTTGATATTGTACTTCATTTTGAAATTGATAGTTTCAAGTTGTATAGTAATTAGGAAGAACCCTTGAAGGGATTCCTAGTATTTAAAAATCATGGAAAGGACAATGTGCTTTCAGTAGGAAATTACATACAAAATGGCATTGTTTCTATTTCCCTGAGGGGACTCCAGTGATTTTTAACCTTTACCACACAACAAAATTTTAGACTTGTCCAAATGGAAAGCACTTGCTGATAACAGAATCAATGTGACTCAAAAAATGAATTTTATTTTTGGAAGGTCAGAAGACATTGTGGGAAAAGGAAAAATGCTGGTTACCAGCATAATCTTTTTCATGTATTCCCAATTTTTTTTTTTTAAAGCTTTCTTCCTCAGGGTTGTTAAAAGTCTGGATTGTTTGATAAGGGGTTAAACTAAACCATACTAGTTTCAAAACAATACATGCTTTATACTTCAGAATGAGGCCAATTTGTTTGCTTTGTAGCAAGAGTAGATTAAGATTAGACCACCTAACATAGTAAAGTTCCACTCCTATAGGCACACTATTTTAGATTTGAATGGTTTGCAGTATATATGATTATAACCACCATATAAAAGTTTAGAAAGTGTTGTGTTTATGTTGACAAGATTTGTAAAATCCTGTTTTAAAAATCAAGACCTTGATGTCTGAGTATAGAAGTTTCAATATATATTAAAAGAGTCTTGCATAATGATGAATAATAATGATTTTAGAAATGCTTAAAATGCTATGGTAAAGAAAAATATAGTCATCATGTTTAGTGTATCTATTTAAGCTCCCATGTTTACAAACCCTAGGGTGAGCTGTTAATATTTTCAATCTGACTTAAAGCATAATCTCAGACAAAAACCGCCTTCACTAGTTCTTCTGAAAACCCTTGATTATTAGTATAGCTAGATAAAGCTCAGCCAATTGGATAAGTTGTTTTAAAAGTTTTTCTGAACATCCTTCAAAATGGGATAACATAGCCACACTTACCTAAGTTAAAACACATTGTATCCTTTCTGGTGTTATGGTATAGGGAAAAATGACTTTAGTAAGAATGAAAAATATAAAAAGTCTGTTTGTCTACCAATACTTTCAAAAACTTAAGAGCTACATTTTGTGAGGCTGACAGAAATTTCAGATAACGGTTAACCTGGCGGGAGGCCAATGTTAGATCCACATTTGATTAATTGAAAGGTGTTTAATGTTGCTTTCAACATTATTTCAGTCATATAACTGCTACAGTTATCCTATTTATGTATGTCTGGGTTTCAGCTGTACTAGGCTAGGGGTCTGAAGTGTCTTGCCTAAGGACATTCCCACAGAACGTCTGATAATGGAATTGTTGGCTACTTAAGCAGTAGGTCACTGTTTAATTTTATTACACCAGATGATTATGATGTCTTGATACTGATTTGAATATAAATCCTTGTAGACGGCGCATGTTATTGATTAAGTACCATTTCCACAAGGCTTTTCAAAACTGTGGCATGAAATCTAATAATACCCAAAGAGGCTGTGTAGCCCATTATGGAAATATCAATTCAGTTTTTTTTTTTTCTGAATCTTATCCCTCTTCTTTACTATGTTTTTCCCGCTATAATTCAGTAATTAATTTTTGATTTTGTTGAGAGTATGAAAATCTGAATAGTTGGTTTTAATTTGGGAGAGTCATAAATTTTGTCCTCTGGTAAAGAGTTCAACAAGAAGGTACAAACATTTCATATTGCGTTCATGTGTAAGTAGCAATATACGTATTGTACACTTTGATCAAATTTGTTCATGATTGCTGAAACTGATTGACAGCTGTAGACCTTACCACTTTGTTTTTTCAGAAATATCATTATATATCATTGTCCTATTTTTTATATTTTTTTTTCATTCTTACTCATCAACAACTGAGGTGTTGTGTTCTATATATTTGTCAAATAACTTTCACTTACATAAATCCATCTTTTTTTTTCAGTCCTACGCGTGTTTACTGTCCTAAATATAATACTAGCATTAAAAAAAACCATCAAATCGTTGGATCAAATTACTGGTCTAATGAGTAGTAAAATAACAGTTGCTGCGCAGCACACTTGGTAGAACAACTTCGGCTCCCATTGCCTTGCTTACTCTACTAATTACTTACATATTATACATGTATTACATGTGATAAAAAAGAATTATTTTCATTACATCAAATCATAGCATAAAACTGTTCAACAAATCCGCTTTTCAGGACTTTCAGTCCTTTGATTTTCAATGAGAAGAATTGTGGAGAAATGTGAAAATGATGGTTTTCAACAATTTCTCTATTTACCACAATGTGTAGAAAAGGCATGTTCTTCGTAATCGTTATAACTCGAATAATCTTGAGTTTAGTTTGTGTACTGCAGTCTGTTTACAGACGAATACCCTACAGTGTATGTCTGTCAATCTTGACTATTTCATCTTCATAGAGATCGGAATCTCTTTTCACCAACCATTCTAAATAACGTTCTAAGTTTTACTCTCCAGAATTTTCAAAATATTAAAGTAACACAAGTTCTGATTGGCGAAACCAAATGGTTTAGCCAATCAGAAGTTGTGTTACTTTAAGATTTAGGAGTCTTATGGAATAAGACCAAGAATGTCCTTAAGAATGGTAGGTGAACAGGGACCCATGTCATATACAGATCCACCATAGGCATTGAGTATACATGTATTAGTATGTACCTTTTAAAATTAAGAAAGTACAAATAAGGAAAAGGTAAAAAACGTGTCCGTAACATCACTTTATTTCCCTCAACTGTAAAGAGTTTTTGAACCAATCTGTATAGCAATCTCTGACTTTCGACACAGGCTGATTTTGTCAACCACAAACTGCCTAACAGCATGTACATCGTCATTGTTTGATTGTAAACATGAAAATATAAAATTATAAATATATAATAATAAATAGAAAACTCGTCCGCCTTTTTTGTTCATTCTTTCACTTGTACAAGCAAAAATAGGGCCTTGCTGAAGGCAGAAATCAAGATCAGACTGCATAAAACATGCTGTCTGATCTTCGATCTGTACTATCCAGTTTCGTAGTCAAGCCAAATATTTCTGAGTTTCTGCGATATGTAGTTTCAGCCGTCGATTTTTCAAGAGGTAATATTAATATTTTTGGCGCTAAAAGAGAATAAATAGTTCTTTATAAATACATCAAAGTACCTTGAAAAGAATTGGAAAATAGTTCAGAAAAAGTTCAGATTGTTAATTCAGTACTGCTGCTGCAATTTTTTCAAAAGACACTAATATTTTAAATCAAATTAAAGCGAGTCCATTATAACGTTATGTAAATAATTGATTGATTAAAATGTGTGTCATTGACGCCCCTTTCAACATTATTGCTGTCATATCTCGGGAATAATTTATAATTGATGTATGTCCTGGATTTTGCCTTTACTAGGCTGAGGTTCTGAATTGTCTAACACAAGGATACTCCCACGAAAAACCCAGTGCTTCCAGTGGGGCTCAAACCAGAAGCCTCCAACATTAAAGTCTTACAATTTACCGCAGTGCCACGCAGAACCCCTCTTATGGAAAAAATATGGGCGAGATTTTATATTCAAGAATTTGTGAAAACATTTATTTTTTTTTTACTATAGTTTAATGCATGAAACATGTGACAAAAAAGGAGAAATTGCTCGTAACAAGCAAATTTTACATTTACCACATACTCTATCACGTGGTCGTGTATGACTTGGGGTCGTGTGCAGGTCTTTACCACTTTTAACAACCTAGAAGAATATTGCTTTTGACAACATTGTGGAAAAAGAAAATGCAACCAGCAACATTTCTACCCTTCTAAAGACAAATTTTACTTTTTTTTGAGTCACATTTATATGCCATCTGCAAATGCCTTGAACTTGGACAAATCTAAAATTTTGTCGTTAAAATGATACATAAAATTTTCACTAAGGTAATTGAAATGCATCATGCTGACTTGCCTGTTTTACTATGTTTTCCCCCGCGTTTACGTTTATCCTGGAAGTGGCCACAAATATTTCGTCAAATTCCGAATACCAAATGACTTACATGTATTTTAAAGTTAATTTTCTGATTCATTGTTGGTTGAATGATAAAGGCTTGTGGGTCTTGTGACAGTTCACCCATATTGCACTGAATGAGAGTGCATTTATCATAAAATATGTGAAACTTATACCAGATTGCGTCTGTAGCCAATAACCCATTACCAAATTATTCCCAGTTTTAACAATCATAATGAAAGAAGACTTTAAAAGACATTGTGGGAAAGGGAGAAAATAAATCATTGAACAATACGAAAAAAAAAAAACATAAACACGACTTCAAACTCGAAAAAATCTTGACAAAAAGCTTTTTTTTTCACACAGGTTTAATGACTGTTCTGCTGCAAGACACATACACTCCAAATCACCGTCTGCAGAAGGTTAAAGGCCCAACAGCGGTCAAAAACACAATGCAGGTGTTAGGATGCATTTAAATCCTAATCATACCATTTGAAAGAATGGAAAGTATTGTGCAGATGACAACCTGTTATTGTGTGGTCAGTCCAAGTGTTAGTCGTTGGCAAAAAAATAAAACTGAATTTAACAAGAGGGCCATGATGGCCCTGAAGTCGCTCACCAGAGTCTTTTGACCTAACATGACCCATTTTCAACCTCTTTTAAGATATTATGACAAATATTCTACCAAGCTTTCATAATTATTTGACTGAAATATTGGCCTCTAGCTTGTACCCAAGGTTTTTCTAGAATTTTTCTCAGTTACCTACTTTTTAGCCAAACATAGATTCTGACCACCTTTCATAAGTACACCTTTCACAAAAGATTTGACCTATTGGCCTAGTTTTTGATCCAACATGACCCATTTTCAAACTCATCCGAGATATCATCAAAACAAACATTCTGACCAAATTTCATGAATATTGCACTAAAAAAATGTGGCCTCTAGAGCGTATACAAGGTTTTTCTAACATTTGACCAACTGACCCAGTTTTTACACAACATCACCCATTTCCAAACTCATCTGAGATATCATCAAGTCAAACATTCTGACCAATTTTCAAGAGTATTGGGCTGAAATTGTGGCCTCTAGAGCGTACACAAGATTTTTCTAAGAGATGACAGAGACCTAGTTTTTTACTCGACACGTGCCATTTTCAAAATTTAGGCCAGATATCATCAAGAGAAACACTCTGACCAACTTTCAAGAGTTTTGGACTGAAAATGTGGCCTCTAGAGCGTACACAAGGTTTTTCTAAGATTTGACCTACTGACCTAGTTTCTGACCCAACATGACCCATTTGCAAACTAATTAAAGAAATTGTCAAGACAAAGAGTCTGACCAATTTTCATAAGTATTGCACTGAAAATGTGGCCTCTAGAGGGTACAAAAGGTTTTACTAAGATTTGACCAACTGACCTAGTTCTTGCCCAACATTACCAATTTTCAAACTCGTATGAGAAAGCATCAAGACAAAGATTCTGAACATATTTCACGAGTTTTGGGCTGAAAATGTGGCCTCTAGAGCGTACACAAGGGTTTTCTAAGATTTGACCCAGTGACCTAGTTTTTGACCCGACATGACCCATTTTCGAACTCGTTTGAGATATCATCAAGACAGATTCTGACCAACTTTCAGGAGTTTTGGACCAAATATGTAGCCTCTAGAGCGTACACAAGGTTTTTCTAATATTTGACCTACTGACCTAGTTTTTGACCCGACATGACCAATTTTCGAATTCTTTTGTGATATCATCAGGACAAAGATTCTGACCAACTTTGAAGAGTTTTGGACTGAAAATGTGGCCCCTAAAGCGTACACAAGGTTTTTCTAAGATTTGACCTAGTGACCTAGTTAGTGATCTGACATGACCCATTTACAAACTTGTCCAAGGTATCATCAAGACAAACATTTTGATCAAGTTTCAAGAGTTTTGGACTCAAAATATGGCCTCTAGAGCGTACACAATGTTTTTCTAAGATTTGACCTAGTGACCTTGTTTTTGACCTGACATGACCCTTTTTCGAACTCGTCCGAGATATCATCTAGACAAACAATCAGACCAAGTTACATGAGAATCTGAAAAAAAATGTGCCTGTAGAGCGTACACAAGGTAAAAGTTGACGACGGACGACGCACGACAGACGACGGACACAGCACGATCACAAAAGCTCACCATGAGCACTTCGTGCTCAGGTGAGCTAAAAAGCAGGCAAAAAGTAAGCAAAATATAGAGTAACCTGGCAGGTTTTAACCTAGTTTTGAAATTAATTTCTCTGCCAGTGACCAACACTTTGACCCACAGTACAGTAACTGATTGTCATTTTCACAATAATTTCCATACTTATAACCTTTAGGCTGTTAAGCGCGACTGCAAGACCTTTTGCGGACATTAAAAGGACATTAAGACATTCTGTGCAGTCTGATCTTGGACCTACACAGTCCGATAAGAAGGTATTTCCCATCACCTCCAACAACTTTAAAACAACAATATTTAGGTTTCTACTAACGACTTGAAAGATTTATCTAATTTATTCAGCAGGATAATGGTTAAATGGTATGATTTAAATGCATTTTAACACCCCAGTTGTTTACTTTTGGCCCCTATTGTTACTTTAATGATTTCAGTTTTTACACTGGCTCAAAGAGAAAGTATCGGTCGTTCATCAGTTCTGCCATCCGCACATTGAAAGGTCTGTAAAAGTCGGCAAGAAGCCGACGTGTGGCCTCAAGCATCGCTCCAGAATCCTGAAACTCCGACTTCCGTGTATTTCTTCTCTCTCGACTTACGATCTTCTCCATGACCGAGGTCCGCAGCTTGTCTGTGTGAAAAAAAAAACGAACATGTAATTGCGTCATACTCTGTGAAAAGATATGAGCCATGCTCTGGCGAAAGGGGAACTTAATGCATCTCCATGATGCATTATACCAAGCAAGCCAATGCATACTTATTGACCCATAATAGCCACTTTTTTTAACAGACTTAATTATGAGGTAGACTGCCCTATGGACATACAGAAAATTAAACAATATCGAAAAGTTTCGGTCTAGGTCACCCTGAGCGGACTGCGCAGGCAGACCTGGGTCGATACTTTTCGCAGATGCATTAAGCTCCCTTTTCACAGAGCATGGCTCATATTTTAATGTGTCTACGAAAAAAATCGATTTAGGTCAGCCTGCGCATCCCACGCAGGCTGACATGCATCGAAATTTTTTGTGATTGATTAACTTTCTGAATGTCAGAGGACCATTCTACCTCACGATTTAACCGGCTTTTGTAAAGATTGGGTCAATACATGTATGTGACGATTTGCTTGGTATTATGGATCGACCCTTTCTGGGGGGGGGGGGGGACTTAATCAAATTCCAGTACATTTCTTTTCGGTTATTCCCCGTGGCGTACCCCCTCCGCATAGCAACGCATTACAGAATTACCTCAAGCGCGAGAATTGTAAGGTAAATTACGTCATATTTCCATCTGGTTGTGAGGCACGCGCATTTTACCTAGGTAACTAGTGCGCGGGACCGACTGTTTCCGCCTTCAATTGAAGAGTAAGATTAAAAAAAATCGGTATTTTCGCTGGTCGTAAACATGAAATATCGAAAAATATTTCACCGATATTTCTCGATAACCTACCGGAAAGCATGTAATAAAGTATTGATATTGGCTAATAACATGTTATATTTAATTCCGAATACAGATTATATTGTCTTATGATTTTTCATAACGCCTATAACAAACATTGACATTTGAAATTTTCAGTGCAGTTCTTCGGCCTCAACTGATATACCTACTCAAGCACTTTGCCTAGTACTTCACATTTTCATTCAGTTAAGGAAGGTAATTCTAACTTCAGTAACATTTGCAATACTTTTTATTTCCATTTGTTAACTCTTCAGATTAAAGGTGCGTTTAGACCTACTACTGAGACCACACGTAAACAAAAATCAATGGCAATATATATACGAAATACAATTATATGCAACTAACTTTAATAACGGAGGCAAAGCACATTGTCATTGCGTTGCAGTGTCTAACAAGTATATAAAGCTTTACTTTTCATTTGTTATTATCGGTGCGGATTAGTTAATGGTTTGTGTTCGTAATGTGTTCGTAAACGTGTTCATAGCGTGCTAAATGATATCGCGCGGTCACGCGAGGCTCGTTCGTTTTCTTACTAAACATGCAAATAGGGGTGCTCGAAGAGAGATAACTCTATCGGACTGGCGATAAATAAGTATCGTAGAATCCGTACTGAAGGGAGATAATTATTTCCAATGGTATAACACCTTTTATTGGTAGCTTCCCTTGTTCATCAAATTTAGTTTATCTATTACTTTTTTTTCTTAAAAACGTCGTTTCATATTTATAAGTTACTTGACGGCTTGTGAGCTTATTCATACATTTTTAAATTAAGCATCGTACACATTAAACAATGGAAAAAATGGAAGTATGCAGAACAGGTGACTGTTCCAGTTACCTTTCGAAACATAGTTCTTATTCTCATTTTCAAGACTCGCCATCAGACTGGATGAAATAGAACGTTTCATTCAATCAGATACTTGAATTTAAATAAACATAATAAAACTTGAGTACAGAAACATTTATGAAGACTTCTTTTTTTTTTTATCATGACTTGCTTTTTCTTCGTTACGCTACACTTGATATATTAGTGTGGTTATTACGTTATCTAAACTATAGCTGTTGCAACAGCTTACTGAAATGTTTATGGGTGAGAAGAATGTGTTTTCACTAAAAATGTATAAATTCAAAGATAGATTAACAATTTGGAAAAGGCGTAAAAAATGCACCATAATTGTCTACATTTGCCGTAAAATAGTTGTATAGAGTCTTTAAAAAGTAAGATCAAAACAAAGAGAGCAAACTTGAAATGGGCTTTTGGTACACAAATCACCAATTCTAATATGCATTATCCACAAAAAAATATCAGGGACAGACAAGTTCTATACAATTACAATCCACACAAATATTTGAAATTTCAGTCCGTTTTTTTTTTTTATTTATTTATTTAGAAGTGTGCTTACTTAAATAACGATGACAGCAAGGTTGAGGCAGAAGTGTGCAACAAAATTATAAATACTCTTATTAAGCACATTATACTCATAACCGTTTATGTTTACCGAGAGGTAGTTCTTGACGGTCACGATCAAAAATCAAACTGCTTGTTTCGCGGCTACAATTGCTGCTCTATGAGTGTGCTAACCTTTGATATATGACAGCAATGGATAACAGCATTCATTCTGTGAGTTCAAGGATGCTGCGTGGCTTATCGGTAAAGAATATGATTCGTAATTTAAAGTCACTGGGTTCGATCCTCACTACGGCTCTTTCCAAGCCACTGGCTTCTTCTTGCATAAACATGATGGCATCATGTGATATGGTGAGAGACGACTGAGTCATGCTGCATCAACAGAATGTGCTAAAAGAGTATCTCAAATGAATAGAAAAAAGGATTTACCCATTTCTAGAAAATCAAAAACTCTTTGCATCCCAAAGAAATCCTGTACGTCTTCAAGATGTAATACTAGAACGTTGTTTCGACCGTAAACACGGAAAATGTCTTCCATATAAATATAATATATTCCTAAGTTAACTATAATCTGTGAAAATATAAAAGAAAAATGAATTTAGCACTTTACTGCAAACTTCCTTAGTTCAAAGACCCTCAGAAAAAAAGCTTTATGAAAACATTGATGATTTCAATGCGTACTTCATAGAAGTACATATGGCTTGCAACACGCGAAAAGGGGCATTCGGACATTTGCGTAAAGTGTCGTCTCGGATCAGCCTGCGCAGTTGCGAAGGCTAATCCGAGACGGCACTTCACGACTACATTAGATTTTGTGTTACAGTAGACTTGCACAAAACAGAAAATTACATAAAAACGGAAAGTGCCGTCTCGGATTAGCCTGCGCTGACTTCGCAGGCTGATCCGAGACAACACTTTACGGAAATGTCTGAATGCCCCTTTTCGTGTGTTGCAGACCTTTTATGAACTATGCTCTGTGAAAAGGGTATTTAGTGCATTTGCAAAAAGTATCCATCCAAGCCTGCCTGCGCAATCCGCACAGGCTGACATGGATCGAAATCGTTTGCAATTTGTCAATCATCAGCATGTTAAAGGTCCAGTCTACCTCATAATTTAATTGGTTGCTCGACAAAATTGATTTTATAAACCCGCAATTATGTAATGACTTGCTTGGTGCAATGCATCATGAAGATACATTAAAACTTCTTTCTCAGACAATTTTTTTTAATACATTCCTATCAGTGAATTACTGGGATTTCTCAGTGTAATATTTTTTTCAGTTTTTCACAGTGAAAAACATCACTAGTGACGATATGGTATCATCACTAGCGATGATATAGTTTTAAAACCTTTGCCGGAACTACTTTTTTTCCTATATTGCTCACACTTTAATGTTTCTGTCTCTGCTTCAAACATCTTTAGTAGACAATAGCACAGTGAAAATATTTTCAGTACAGTCTTTCCAAACAATCCTGAGTTAACGACCTTGTGGGAGAAATCTTTTGAAAACATTTCGAGAAAAGAAGATAGCTCTTGTTGGTGAGAGCTCTTAGAAAATATTGTGGAAAAACGAAAAAACATTACCGACCAGCATTTTCTTCTTTTTCCATAATGTTTTCTATCCTATCAGAAAACCTAACGTCTTTTGTACCAATTTAGTATTTGTCATCTGGAGATGTTTTTTAATTTGGGAAAGTCTTGAAGTTGTCAAGTAGGAAAGGGTTAACTGTCTCTTCTTCTAATTTCATATGGCTGGTTTTAAATTTTAAAAGTGCAAAACAATGCATGCCTTCAAATGGAGAGATAGATGACATAACATACCCTCGAGCGTTACGTCATCTGTTACGTCAGCTGCTTCTGCCAAAAACAGACCATGACTGTCTTTGTAAAGAAAAGTCCTATGTATACCTACCGTTCTTATTAATCATTAGCAAACAAAGGGAGAATTAGGAATATAATAAATAGAATAATCAACTGGTGGTGTGTGATATTAAAAATCTGTCACTCGAATGGGGTTTGATACGGTTAAAAAACTCGTCCTTCGGAGTCGTTTTTCAACCGCATCACACCCCATTCTACTGACAGATTTTTTAATATCACACACCAGCAGTTGATTATCCTCTATATGTATCACAGACACATCCTGGCACGGAATTGTATTTGAAACTTTATACACGGCCCGTATTCACAAACCATTCTTGAGAATATTGTTAGTCTTATTCTCCAAGGTATTCAAATTTTGAAAGTAACACAGCTTCTGATTGGCTAAACCATTTGGTTTAGCCATCAGAATTCGTGTTACTTTCAAATATAGAAATTCTGGAGAATAAGACAAAAAACGTTCTTAAGAATGGTTGGTGAATACGGGCCTACGTGTATAAAGTACAACCCAAAATTCTACAAATGTGTCATGTCTCTGTTATCGTTACGAATTTTTGAAAATTTATTTTTTTTTCCCCATTATAGATCTAGTATCATTTTATAACACATCTTTCATTATATTCTCGTGGCTCAGATTCTTACATCCTATTCTTTCCTTTCATTACTTCTTTTTTGCGCGCTAAATGACCCTAGATGTCGATGCGCCACAAAACACCATACATTCATTCACATATGGCTTGGAACACACGAAAAGGAGCATTCGGACATTTGCGTAAAGTGTCGTCTCGTATCAGCCTGCGCAATACGCGCAGGCTAATCCGAGACGGTGCTTTACCACTACAATACATTTTGTGCTGTAGTAGACTTGCGGAAAAACAGAAAATTACATAAAAACGGAAAGTGTCGTTTCGGATCAGCCTGCGCAGTCCGCGCAGGCTGATCCGAGACGACACTTTACGCAAATGTCCGAATGTCCCTTTTCGCATGTTGCAAGCCATACAGAAAAAAAATCAAGAAAATAGAAAAAAGACAAATCAAACTCACCGAAGGCTCTACTGTGTGTTGTATTGAGGTATTATATACACAACCTCGTACTGAATTGTATTTAAAACAATCTTTGTAAAGTCCAACCAAGTACTCCACACAGAGATGGAAAGAGTGACGATTTGTGTTGTTTTGCTTAAACAAAGATCCGTGAATAAAAAAATACTCCGAATACAATCTGAAATAAAAGATTTAAGATGAACAAAAAAAAAAGCCCTAAGCATGCATAGCATAATAAAAAGAACGTTTGGTGACAGCAAAGGTAAAGATCCGACTGTACACTCGTCCAATTGTTTGGAGTGCAATTTGATATTGAAACATCCATGAAATTGCTACAAGTAGGTTTTGTCTACTGACTGAACATGTATCTTTCATGCACTCGGCGGTCACCGAGTTTTATCTTTATTAATGAATGAGACCAACCGACTACTTTGACAGGAGAATACGTTTCGGTTAAAAAAAATCATTCCAAAAAGACTGAATAATTTTTTTTTATTTTGAATCTAAAAACAGACTGTAGCTTTAGCAAGGTCATCGGTTTTGACTGAGATTAACTGAATTGGAGTTTGACGCCGTTTTTAAGAACTTAGGTTACATCGAGAATTTCTGTTTAATTTAATTAGCAGTTTGAGGGTTGATTGTGATTGAAAAACGGAATACTGCGGACAGAAAATTGCTGCAACAGATAGATAGATATGTATTCAGACAAGTACACATGTACATAGTCATAATACATAAACAAACATTATAATGCAAATAAATCAAAAATCTACCTCAAAAAAGATGCACACCGACAATTTTCTTAGTAAACCTTA
Source organism: Hippopus hippopus (assembly GCA_946811185.2). Classification (NCBI taxonomy): domain Eukaryota; kingdom Metazoa; phylum Mollusca; class Bivalvia; order Cardiida; family Cardiidae; genus Hippopus; species Hippopus hippopus. Next base: position 6,116,882 of record OX328100.1, on the reverse strand, counting down.
ACTAATTTCTATAATTTAACACTTTATACAGAAGTACTTAAGAATAAACTTTATGAGTTATTGATCAAATGAAAATAATACATTCTTTCTATAAATGCCTGTTTTGCGTACAATGCAAGGTTAAATAATTCACGTTTGTTATTCGAACAAAGAAGTTTTAATAGTTTTAAGGTACTTGGATTTTTATCAAAATACTCTTTTATATATTTTTTTCGCAAGGAATGATAAAATGGACACTTCAAGATGAAACGGAATTCGTCCTCTATGTCGCCAGAGTTACATATAAGACAAATCCGTTCGTTTCTAAGAATTCTGTTTGGACCGAACCTACCAGTTTGTATACGAAGTGAATGAGATGAAGTTCTTAACTTAAAAATTAACGTTCTAAGACTAAATGGCAAAATATCTAAATATGTTTCATAACTACAGTTTTCTTTCAAATATTTGTACAAATGTAAAGAAGGGGATTTTGATATTGTGGCAAAGCAACCTTGAATGAAATCATCTATTAGTCTTTGCTTAAAGATTAAAACAAATTCTTTTTGGTTGACGGAAAGAGGATCTTCCCAAACATAAGAAAACCCGCTTTCCGTCAACATCTTCTTTATCCCAGAAACCCAATTTTTTCTACCTTCTATACATTGTTTATAAGCACAGTCATACACATTTCTAAGAATAATATTTTCTGTGTTCGTCACTTTAAACCAATATTTCAATATTTTTACACTGAGTACTAGAAAGCTCCTCCCACCTTTCTATTGGATCGCGAAAGACTAGAATAATCTTGGCATCTGGTAGAAAATGGTGAATATAGTCTATGGCTAGGTACTTAGGTTCTCGTAGATTCTCGTTGCCTGGAAACTGGGTCCAGTCGTAATTGACGTATATGTAATCTGTACTGCCGTCACCTGTAAATTTCACATACTGAATTCGGTCAGCTTGCCTGTAGCTTTGAAATAAGCGACTTTTGTTGACAGGGTGTTTCAGTCCGCATTATCATTTTAATTGCTAAATACATCTACAGTCAATCAAGGGCGACAGAGTACAAGATAATAAATCTTTGCTGAGAATAATATCGATTCACACTCGGATAGAGAAGACCGAAATCAGCATTCCTTTATCAGTGGCTTCAAATCTGGTTGATTGATTAATTGTATGGTGTTTAACGCCGTTTTCAACATTACATTTACATCGCGTCGGCCAGTCTATCCATGCTTTCCTGGAGTCTCTTTTACCAGTACTCTGCACAACTTTCTTTCCAAGCCACTGGCTGCTTTCCCACATGACCATCGTCGAAATAATGGTCAGCGGTGGGAGAGGAATGAATTCTGTCGCAGTGACTATCATCAATCCTCGGAAAGAAATTGGCCGAGCAAGGGATCGAACCCCCTGTTCTCAATTCCTGCACGCTACCGACTGAGCTACCAGGGCTCGGTTTCAAATCTGGATCTTGTATATATATGTCAATGTCGAAATTAATAGACTACATGCATCAAAGAGTCAAAATTGTGGGTGCATTGGTTTTTTTTTATTCTGAGAGACAGAGAGAGGCACAGACAAACAGACAGACAGACAGACAGACGAAAGGACAGACAGACAGAGACACAGACAGATAGACAAACAGAGAGAGAGACAGACAGAGAGAGAGAGAGAGACAGACAGAGACAGAGGGCAATATTGTGAATACAAAAGAATCTTTACTTATATTTTGCTCCATGTTCTTATACTTTATTCAGAAAAGCAGGAAGTTGGTCAGTCTTGCGTTTGTTCACGAGTTCTATCAAATCAACGTGAAATAAATAGCCAATGCGCTTTTTAAAGTTACAAACTGAAAAGTTTCAAGCTAACCAGCTCACCTATTAATTTCTTAATAACGGCTGTTTTGTCCTTTTCTTTCTTGGAAAACTCGTCAATCATATTTGAACCACGGTCAAATGTATCTACATACTCGGATATTCTATCTGCGTGTTCTGTCTCTGGAAAAAAATATAGATTTCTTACCGACAGCTGTTAGTATCTGTAGAGTAACGTTATGTTAACAATCACAGCTGGGGAGTATTTATAATCCAGAAGTTTTGAAAACATGTACAATACTCATTAGCCTACATTGTTAAGGTTGAATGTATAAAAAGATGTGGCAAAAAGAGAAATTGCTCGTCATGAGCAATTTCTCTTTTTGCCACATGTTTTTCACAAGTGCTCTGCAAGACCAAAGATATCGGCTTCAGGAGGCACTGTGTTTTAAGTAACTTTTCCTACAGTAGTAATATCAATTTACGAACCATAGCATGTTTCAGCGTGTTTGCAGTTATCTTAGGTCAGTCATATTATGTAGTGTTTAATCTTAGACTAAACAAAAACTATTTCTGTTAGTGCAAGGAAAAATATGGTCGAGTGCTTTTAAAACTTCTTTTTTAATTGATTGATTGATTTATCAATCGATCGGTCGGTCGGTCGGTCGGTCGACTGACTGACTGACTGACTGAACAAACGACACAATGAATGAATGATTGATGTTTAGCAACAAGCAAACACATCACTCTAACATAAAAATGAAATTCTCACTTACGATTGTACATCTGTCCGTACCCGAAGAACTGTGACTCCTTGCCGACCCAACTGAGGGCGTCTGGGTGTTGCATAATGTTTGTAAACAACGACGTGGTGGCACACTTTCGTACACCCAGCACAAAGAAATATGGAAGACATTTCAGTTGCTCTCCGCTGTACCAACAAGGATTCTTGAAACGCTTGTCAAATTGAAACGGTTTCTAAAAAAGATTAAAAGGCTCTAAATACAAGCAAACCGCCAGGCTGTTAAGCGACTCAAAGACCTTTTGCGGACAGTGTAGATCAAGATCAGACTGCAGTCTGATCTTTGATCTACGCTGTCCGATAAGGAGATATTTTCCCCAGAAATACCTTTTAAATCGCAAAATTTGGGCTTAAGTATAGGAATGAAATCATTTCAATTATTTCCCAGGTTACAAATTAGTGTCCAGAGCGCTAAGTTTGTAAATGTACACTGCTATTAAGAATGATCGAATGGTGTTTTACGCCGCTTTCAAATTTATTTCATTTGTAGCATGGCGACAACTCACAGAGCATTGCATTTCATGGGATTCACCAGAGATACCTTTCACTAAATTGCGCGGATTTAAGGGGATTGAATATAAATACAAACAATCCATACTGTACCCATAGGTATGACCTGGCGTAGGGTTTTTACATTTACTCAAATTGTAAAGTTATGCATTTCAGAGTAACTTGTTGTCAGACTTGATGATTGCTTCCCTAAATTTCGTGCGTACGCACTTTTGAGAATAGTACCCTAGTACTATAAATTTCTTACGTGACTTACACAAGGTGAGGATCGAGCCCAGAACATCTGGTTTACACATCCTATTACTTAACCGAATCTGAAGGATCCGCATTCAGAAAAGAATAGAACTTGCATAATTTCAATGCTAGTCTGGCATTTCTATTCCACTCAAAAGCGGATAAAGTAACAAAAAGTTTAGATTGCCTTTCCCGTGCAATGTGGTGTTGACTAAAACTGTCCCCCAAAAGTACCAATTTTTTTCGAAAAGCGCTTTAACTGCTGAAATAAACTGATATGGCAGATTGGTCGATAATAAAGGCTCTAATGGACATTTCGCCGCTAGGGTTCAGGGCAATTACAGGCAAAGACACAAGTTACATATAGTAATACAGATTTTCTTTTTATATTTTCATTTCATTTCATTTCACTTCTTCTTCTTCTTCTTCTTCTCCTTCTTATTCTTCATCTTCTGCGTCATCTTCTTCTTCCTCCTCCTCCACTTTTTGTATTGGAAGATACATACACACAATGCTACGGCGATTATCTATACATCCGGATACTCAAATTGAGTCAACAGTGCTTTTACGTCGCTTTCATTTGTTTCTCATTTATATCACGGCAACAACTTATTTATACTTTTTTTCTGGATTTCATCAGTGCTAGACTGAGGATTTGTAGAATCTTGTCCAAGGTTTACTGCCTTTACCATAGAACTCAATATGGTAAAAGATGGTGTTTCCACAGTGTAATCTCTTAGAGCACTAAATAACTGAAATGGACTGTTAGTAAAACAATGGATATTTAAGGCTGTTGGAGCAAGTTTGCTTAACGACGTACATACTGGTATTAGAGAGTGCAGACCAAAGATATGGCTATATCATTTGGTCTACAGCCTGAACAAAACCATATAGAGAAGAATTCAGCGACTAAAACCTTTAGTTTTTTTCCTCCGTATGCGTAAACAGGGGCTTTCGCAGACGGCATAGATCGAAGATCAGACTGCACCGACAATTGTCTGCATGTCAAAGGACCAGTTTTCCTCATGACTCAATTGGTTGTCAATCAATCAACTAAGTTTGTTGTTCAAATCACACATACATGATGTACGAACAAGGAGCACAACTTACATACAAAAAAAAATTACAAATAGTGACGGAAAAAAATTGGGTTAGAATAGGTAGAATACAATTGTCTGCATGTCAAAAGGCCAGTTTTCCTCATGACTAAATTGGTTGTCAGACAAAATGGATTTTACATACCCCTAACCATATTGTGACTTGCTTGGTCCATGTGTAATGCATCGCGGAGATGCATTTAGCCCCCTTTTAGCCATAGCATGGGTTATGTTTATTCAACGTAATATTATGTCTAATAAAACCAGTCGAACTGAAAATACAAACCAAATTAACTCACATCTTTGAAGAAGTCGTGCCTATGGTATGGCTTGATCGGTTTCTTCGGTGGAAAGTTTAGGGTACCGATTTCATTCTCACCGGAAGTGTCAGACGACAACTGGAACTTGTCTATCTGCGCCATCTTTATCGTTTGGTCACGTGGTAATGCTCGGAATATTACAACCGTCACAAAGCATCCACACAAACACAATGTCACCATGCGTTTTCTCCATGATCCTACCATCCTCTGGTGAAATGACGATCTACGGAATACATCGTGACAAAAAAAGTTAACCCCTATCTTACTAAATAAGTAAAATTGAGCCATGCTCTGGTAAAAGGGGGCTTAATGCATCCCCGTGATCCGTTATACCAAGTAAGTCATCACATAAATAGGGATCCATAAAATCCATTTAGTCTAATGAATGACCGAATATTGAGGAAGAGTGGTCCTTTGACATACAGAAAATTGACTGATAGCGAAAAGGTTCGGCCCAGGTCAACCTGCGCGGACTGCGCAGGCTGACCTGGGTCGATACTTTTCGCAGATGCATTAAGCCCCCTTTTCACAGAGCATGGCTCAGTAATTGATTAATTGATTGAATTGTGTTTTACGCCGCTTTCAACATTATTTCAGTCATAGCTAAATAAGTTAAATGAACCTGTCAAGCCAATAGTAATGCTATTTCAAACTTATGTTTTGGAGAAAAATGTCTTCTTGCCGGACAAAGTAGATTCAAGATCAGACTGCACGTTCTGTGCAGTCTGATCTTGATCTACGCTGTCCGCAAAAGGTATATGAGTCGCGCTTAGCAGCCCAAGGGTTAAAGGTCATACCCCTTCGATCCATGTGCAAATACACATGCTCAAGTACCAAACTGTGTAGATCAAAGATCACACTCTTAGTTCTTAGTTTCAATAATGAGACGATACGGTGATTTTTTTCATAATTGGACATTTATTGTGCACCGTACCGTCTCAAGTCCATCGTAAATTTTCCGGTAGCAAAGATAGAGCGCTATACTGACTTTCTGTTTCGTTGGTTTAATCTGTACTGTAGCGAAATGCAATTAACTTTTAGTAACAAACATAACCAAAGACAAATTATCAAACATTTCATTACCTTAAAAGAGCTTGTACAAGTCGTTTGTAACATGTAAATCTCGGAAAAAAAACTGACGAAATCCATCGTATGCGGCGCACTTTCTGTTTGTTTCCGGGAACGCAAATTACTCGAGTAACAGATGAAATGAACTGTTTTTTCTCATGTTCAGCGTTTAAATTGAAAGTATTTCTATTTCAAACGAAAAATTATTGAATACGCAAGCAACAGGTATGTTTAAATCCTAGTTTTGCGCTCTATTTGTGAAATTATGAGAGTTCAAACTTGCGCACAAAATCCGTGCGGAGATTTCAACTGTTTTTGTCTTGATCGTCTCTGTACCCAGAGGCAATCAGTTAAAAAGTAACATTGCTTTTGGGGACAGTTATCTGTACTATCTTAGTTCTATGCAGTAAGTCCTGCTTATAAGTCCCTACGTACGTTATTTTTCATTTTGACATTCATCGTGCACATCGGTTCTTATCTTTCCTGACATCGATTTCCGTCGCTGTTTGAACAGCAAATTTGGATATTTTTAACTGAATTTATTAAGTAAAATATGCATCAGAAGTAAGATTCATATATAATTTCTCGATTAAAAAAGAATAGTTGTACAAAACTTTCCTATTTATAAGCTGAATCCTTTCCGTTTCAATATCACTCCGTTTTGTTATGGATTGCCGAAGAGCAGATGCGATCGTTCCGAATGAACCACTTTAAATGGGGTAATGCAACTTACAGAAAATGTATTATGTCTTTTTTTGTTTTTTGCTTTTGAACAAATTTTGGCATAATCCCGGGAACTCCCCACAGTGGATTTTGCTTTTTTTTTTCTTTTTGTTTGTGGGGAGTGGGGGGGTTAAAGCAGAAATATGCTAAATGAATCCTGAAATGGTGAATACACAGGACTACGTATTCACCGTTTCTAAATTCATTCTGTACATTACTTGCTTTGTTCCCTCAAAATTGCCATGCAAAATCCATGGTGGGGAATTCCCGAGATTATGCCACATAATTTTGTTCGGCGCGGTCTTTTTTGATTATTGAAAAAGATTTCGTTAAAAAAATCATGGTCGATTCTGGTTTGTTATGCAACCGTGTGCATGACAGAAAAACATGGCGGCGACTCCGTCTGCAATCCGACATGAAAGTGATCTGATTGTATTCTGAATGAATCTGTCCATTATTTATTAAGATAGCGGCTGAATATTTTCAAATAATGTCGTTCCCACAGGAAAACAAATTCTTTTACGTAATAATGCCGGTTTTAAGAAGATAAGATTTGCTACATAGACCTGAATGGGACTCGTTTAGACGTTGCATGCAAAAGAAAAGTAATATGAAATGTCCGATAGATAAATGTTGAGAGGTGAGCAAGCATGTATACCTCTAAATATTTTGACTACTGACCAGTGTGCTCTTCAACTCAAGTGTCGGATTTACTATTTTACAGGCGACAAAACCTTAGATTTGTCCATATTGAAAGGATTTTCATACGAAAAGTTACCAGCATTTTCTCCTTTTCCCGCAGTGTTTTCAAAAGCCCTTTTTTGTCAAGGTCTTTTATGTAACAATAGCGGACAAAAGTAAACAAATCGGGTGTTAAATTGTATTTCAATATAAATCGTACCATTCAAAAGTATTGAAATTATTGTGAAGACGACAATCTGTTATTTTAGTGTCAGTCGCTGGCAGAGAAATTATTTTCAAAACTAGGTGAAAACCTGCCAGGTTACTCTATTTTTTTGTTTACTTTTTGCCTGATCTTAAAATTAATTTTTCTGTCAGGGAGTAACACTTGGATCGACCGTACAATAACAGATTTTCATCTTCAAAATATTTTCCATTCTTTTAAATGGTATGATTTAAATCCAAGGGCATTTAGCACCTGCTTTGAATTTTTAGCCGCTATTGTACTTTTAAAATGCTGGATTGGTTGGAAAACTGTAAAGCAGGTTGGAAGTTGCCCATTTGTATTTAACGATCTTACTAAGAATTCCAACTTATGCATTTCGCACAAAAAACTTGTTAGTTATCGAGGTGAATTATCAAGGTGTATGTACACAAAGATAATCAGAGCACAGAGACGTCAATGCTCATCTTAGCCCACAGTCTCCGAAAAGATCCCAAATGGCAGAAAAACGGAGAGAGATCACTGCATTAGGGACAAATAAATGACGGAGGTTTAATGAATCTGCAAAAAATATCGATCCGTGTCAGTCTGCGCGGTCCGTGCAGGCTAACTGTGTCGAAATTTTTGCTTTTGGTAAATTTTCTGCATGACGAAGGACCAATCTACCTAATGATTAACGCTTTACCAAATAATAAAACTTTAGACTGGTCCAAATTAAAAGCACTTGCAGACGACAAAATAAAAGTAACTAAAAAATTGAAATTTGTTTTGAGCAGGGTAGAAAACATTGTGGGATAAGGAGAAAATGCTGGTTACCAGCATTTTCTCCTTTTCCCACAATGTTTTCAAAAGGCTTCTATCTCAGGATCGTAAAAACCAGGGCTTGTTTGGCAATGGGTTAAGTTGGTTGTTTGACAAAATAGATTTAATGGATGCTTAGTTATGTGATAACTGGCTGGGTATAATGTATCACGAAGATGTACCAAACCTCCTTTTGACAGAACATGCCTGATAAAACTCAAAATACGTACAAAACGTACCGATTACTCTATGTGCATATCAAAAATTATTCGCCCTGTCAACTAACCCCATTCACAAAATTACCAGGCAAAATTTCAAACCTTTCAACTCGTTAATATATCCTTAAACACATCAATAGATTCCGAAAATAAAAGCAAAGTGGTCACGAAAACTCTTTAACAAAACCCGTCTTACCGATGTCAAAAGCTATCACATTAGTACCCGATTCAGAAAAAGAAGAGGAAGAATGGTCATGAAAATTTCTTCAGAGAACCGGTCTGAGCGATGTCAAAAAATGTCACACTATTCTATATTTCACTGGTTGCATGTTTTTGTGTGATGACCGACATTTAGCCCGTAGACTCCAAGTAATAGAAAATTATATCTATAGATAATTAGAAAAATATCCGTATCATTACAACTTCAAGTTTTGGCTATGATTTCTCAAATGATTGGACAGTATAGATATAAAAGTTATAATGTCAGTTGAGACCGTGTATGTTGCACTTGATTCCAAACTGTTTGCTACAGATTTCAAAGTTGCTTCGTCGCATTAAGGGTTGAAATCTATGTTTTGACATGAAACTATTTTACGGTCGGACAATAACCATTTTTTCACGTGGATGATGACGTTCTATAGGCGTGTCTAATTTCGGTTGATTTAGATTTGGTTTATTAGAGTTTAATTTTTTTCTGTGCTGTGGAAAAAAGCAGTTTTAATGTATCTTCGTAATGTATTATACAAAGCAAGCCGTTGCATAAAATTAATCAACTAAAGGGGCCTAGCTAGGCGCCCCACCGAGAAGTATATGTAAAAGTAAGACAAAAGGTATTACCCGAGGTGCAAAGCGCCGCGAGAAGGGGTTTTGCAGGGGAGTGGTGGCCTTCCCCGAGAAAATGTTCGATAAGTGTATAAATAGAAGTTATATGGTGGCTTCTGGTGACGTTTTTTGGAAAAAAAAAACTGACTTTCATAAAATAGGGAGTACAATCTTTCTTTCTTTTTTTCTTTTTCGCAAAGTGTACGACGCAACTGCATTTTCGCGTACAGATAGCTACGCCCCAGTACGTTGTCCAATAGAAAAATAAAAATTTATCAGTAACAACAAGTTTGGACCCAAGTAAGCCTCGATACTATTTGCAGATGCATTAACTCTTTACCAAACAAGCCCTGGTTTTCACGACCCTGAGAAGGAAAGCTTTTGAAAACCTTGTGGGAAAAGGAGAAAATGCTGGTAACCAGCATTTTCTCCTTTTCCCACAAGGTTTTCTACCCTTTCAGAGACAAATTTCATATATCGAGACACTTTTAATTTGTCGTCTGCAAATGCTTTCAATATGGACGAGTCTAACATTTTGTCGCTTGGTAAAGAGTTAAACCACTGCTTCAGAGAGCATGGTTCATTTTTTTTTTTTTTATTCACACCGCTCACACATGTACATGTCGGCCAGAGGAATAAAACAAACAATAAAATGAAGAGTAGTGGGTGGGAAATAAGTTATGGATCCAAATAAGGCATATACTAACTATCTGCATAGAAAAGAGAATTTTCAATAAGCCATTCTAGGGACTGAATTAGTATCAGTTCTAGTAACGTGAATGATAACCTGCAAGTTTGACACCGTCTTTGCATGCTACTTATAAGCCAAAAAAAAATGCTCCGCAGAATGGGGTACCATCCTTCAGTCACAGCCGGTTGGGGTAGGTAGCCAAGGACAGGCAGATACCATTACGTAAAGCTTTTCCCTAACTTGTTCAGATGTCAATCTCGGGGAAAGAGCTAGCCAGTACATAATGAACGAGTGCTTCATTCATCAGGCGGGGATCCTACGTGATTCAGTTTTAAAGTGTTTGAATTGAAACCTGGAAGCCCCTGATTCCAGCTTCACTCAAAGCACTGGACTTCTCATGGTAGTGCTCTTTGTCAAGACACCTCTGGCTCAGATCCCTAGCCTAGTACTGGTGAAAGCCATGACATTCGTGAATATGTGAGTTGTTGTCATGAAATGAACGATATTTCAAGTAAAATAGCAAAACTGATACAGTAGAACTTTATATGTGTGCATTGATAAAAGGGGATCTGGTGCACCTTCGTAATGCATCATTATATACTCAGTTCCATAAATGGCCTGCACCACGCAAAAAGGGGCATTCGGACATTTGTGTAAAGTGTCGTCTCGGATCAGCCTGCGCAGTCCGCGCAGGCTAATCCGAAACGACACTTTCCGTTTTTATGTAATTTTCTGTTTTGCGCATGTCTACTGAAGGACACAGTCCAATGTAGTCGTAAAGTGCCGTCTTGGATTAGCCTGCGCGGACTGCGCAGGCTGATCCGAGACGACACTTTACGCAAATGTCCGAATGCCCCTTTTCGCGTGTTCCAGGCCAAATAATATACAATTGATATGTATAACAGTGACGATACGTGACGGTGGAAAAGATGGTCACTATTGTTATCAAACGTCCCCAATATATACTCAGTTCCATAAGTAAGTGTGCACTTAATTTTCTTTTATTTCTCGTCGCATGTTTTACTGAAGACCAACAAATTTGGTATCATACTTTAGTTCAGAGTCTGTAGAAAATGCCAGGCTAATCAGATTTTGACTAACAGAAAGTTTAAGTTAGGTTTTTGCAGTTTAAATGAAGGTGGTACTAAAACCAAAGTTGCAAAAGTACTCAAAGACTAAGGTAACATTAAAGTTAGGTTTTTCTTACAGTTCTTGTAATTTTTCAATCAATATCTTGTATGGCCACCTCTGCTGTCGATACAGGCAATTATTCGACGTCGCATAGACCTCACATAACGTAAAATCATTGCATCAGGAATGTTATTCCATTCCTGAACGAGAACGGTGGCCAAATCCTAACTTTAATGTTACCTTAGTCTTTGAGTACTTTTGCAACTTTGATTTTAGTACCACCTTCATTTAAACTGCAAAAACCTAACTTAAACTTTCTGTTACTCAAAATCTGATTAGCCTGGCATTTTCTACAGACTCTGAACTAAAGTATGATACCAAATTTGTTGGTCTTCAACAGGGATCTTATATACATGTGTATATACGATCCCTGGTCTTCAGTAAAACATGCGACGAGAAATAAAAGAAAATTAAGTGCACACTTATTTATGGAACTGAGCATGTAATGGGTCCATAAAACCCATCTTGTGTAACAACCGGCTGAATCCTGATGTAGAATTCTTGGACATGCAGCAAATTTACCAAGAGCAAAAAGTTTCGACACAGGTCAGCCTGCGCAGTTCGCGCAGGCTGACCCGAGTCGATACTTTTTGCAGATCCATTAAACCCCCTTTTTCCCAGAGTATGACCCATATATTTCACATTTCGCTGAATGTTTTCTATAATGATAATTTGAAATGGATATTTTATGTTTATATGTATATTTTATACATTCAGATCATATTGATAGCGATTGGCAATGTAAATACAGTATTACTCCCACTTCGGTATGCAATAAAGATATTCACTGCACACCTGTGTATTTAAATATAGTACGATTCGCACTTCGATAGTGCAATAAACGCAATGCACACCCGTGTAGAAATACTATAGGAAATGAAGGGTAACATCAGTTACACACTATGGCAGATTGAAACACCTTGTCCAAATAGTTTTAACCCTTATAGCGCCTTTTAAACCATTAACTGTCTTTCAGGCCTGTATTGATCAAGATCAGACTGCACAGAATGTGTAGTCTGATCACAGATCTTCACCGTTCTCATGCGAGGACATTATGGATAAAAGTAGCCTTGAAATTAAGAACTTGGGTCTTATAGCTAGACTTGTAATTTCTACAACGTATATTCGGGCACCTATAGGATTAATTTTCAACAAATGAGGTTTAGGTACTAAAAAGGCGTTTGAGTTCATTTGAGACTTGAGACATATAAACCACAGCTTGTTTCTTAATATTGTGCGTGGTAAGGAATTTACTTAAAATGCGATTCCAAAATCAAACACAAATTACCACAGGCAAGCAACTAAGAAAGAAAGAAAGAGAGAAAGGAAGAAAAAAATGAAAAGAAGAGAGAGAAAGAGAGAGAGAACGAAAGAAAAGAGAGAGAGAAGAAGAGAAAGAAAGAGGAAAAAAGAAAGAAAGAAAGAAAGAAAATTGAATGAAAAAGAGAAAGAAATTTGACAGAAAAAAATATAAGAAAGAAAGAAAAACAAGACGGAAAGAAAGAAAAATAGAGAGAGCCAAAAAGAGAGGAGAGAGAGAGGGTGAGAGAGAGAGAGAGAGAGAGAGAAAGAAAAGAGAGAGAGAAGGAGAAAAAGAAAGAAAGAAAGAAAAGAGAGAGAGAGAGAGAATAAAAAACGAAAGAAAGAAAAAAAGAAAAAAAAAAGGATGAAGGAAGGAAAGAAGGAAGAAAGAAATTTGAATGAAAAAAAAAGAAATAGACAGAAATTTGAAAGAAAATAATATAAGAAAGAAAGAAAAAAAAAGAAGGAAAGAAAGAAAAAGAGAGAGAGCCAAAGAGAGAGGGAGAGTGAGAGAGAGAGAAGGAAAGAAAGAAATTTGGAGGGAAACAAAAACAGAAAAGAAATAAATAAAAAAAACTCACTTAGAGAAAAGAAATCAGCTTATAGGTATCCAAATTTGTTTTTTTAACCTAAACAAAACACAGTATTACATGTTTGAAGTGAGTTGTTCCTACTCTTACACTGATATGGTTGACCAGACATAAAACGCCTCAATGATTTACTCTTTAATGCGCCGAAGCAAAATATAGGGACTTTTGCGGACGGCATAGATTAAGATCAGACTGCACAGAAAGTGCAGTCTGATCTTGATCTATACCGTCCGCTTGCTTAGTCAAGCGTACAAGATGATATTGCTTCTAAGTGTCAGTGGATTATATTTTCAGCAGTCAAAGGAGGGTGAGCTTTTATATTTGGTGATGAAAGATTTGAAGGAAATTCAATGGACTATTACTGTCACTTTTTTTCCAAGTGCAAACTTTTGCTTAACCCTTTATCAAACAATCGCGTGTTTTACCAACCCCGTGAAAATAAAAATCCTTTGTCAACATTTTGGAAAATATTTTCGAGCGGTCAAATGACAAGCACCATCACTTGGAACACATCGTCTGCAACTGCTTTCAATTTGGACAGATGTAGGATTGTTTCGTCTGTAAAAATTATATAAATGTTAGAGTATCCTAGCATAGTTGCCTTTGAGATCAAAGCGCTCACCACTGGTCGTTTGATTTTAACTCTGAAATGTCTGTAACGAAGATTTTTTTTTTCTGTTCACACACAAACTTGGATCTACACTGTCGGATAAGTATTTTTTTTTTTTTCTCTTTTTTTTTTGTTCCCTCAAAAATGCCTTTGAAATAACAAAATTTTGGTTTGCAATATAACTGTGAACTTTTCATTTCACTTGTTTATCAGGTTAAGGGTCAAGTTTACTCATCTACATTACCGTAAATCTTCAAATTGGGCAATGGCGGTTAATAAATTTTGCTTTGTGTAGAATCCCATGATAGTGTATCCCAAGACATCCTTGTTTCATACTGTTTACTATTTACCAGACGAAAACATTTATAGGCATGTCTAAATTAACTGTATTTTCGGAAACAAATTTAATGTGGCTTTTAAAAGGTTGAAAACACTGTGTGGGAAAAGGATAAAATGCTGGTTACCAAACGCCACTTTCCAAGGGGTCGGTTACACATGACATTGCTTGGTACAGAAATATCGCCAAAAGATGTTTGCGAGTAGTCCAAACCGCATTAGACTGCAAGTTTGCAGCCTGATCTCGTGCTACACTTACAGTCGTGGAGACAGCGAGTACGTGTACAAAGATCATTCGGGAAAGGGGTTTGACAGGAATAGGGCATTTGTATCAAATTCTGATAATGACTCGTGTGTATGTATTTTCTTCCATTTTTGTACCTAAAGCTTACCCATAGACTTAAGGCCACCAGTCGACCTCCTTCATATCGCCCCCACCCCCACATCCCCGAAAACGGGGACTTTTCGGCACTGTCATTTTCTGAAACTCTTATGTCTCCTCGGCACATTGTCAAAATCTACCATCTTGCGAAGTGGACATATGGGAGTTGTAAAGATCAAAGCGCACCTTTGCATATAGGTTATTGATGAATTGCCATATGTGTTGCCTTTTCATTTCAATTTCTATTTTTAATAAATCAGAAAAAAAAAAATAGGATGGGTTAAGTCAATCGTATCTATTGAGATAACACAACAAATGTCTTACAGAAATAGTCTTTTTTTTTTTTAATCAAGGCACTGGAAGAACTATATTTCGTCATACCTGTGAGCCCAAACAGACTTTGCTGCCTTTAAGGCATTTGTGATCAATACAGCTTATCCCTTAAAGCCCTGTAAGCCAAAAATAAGTAATTTTCGCCGTTTATAACTCGAAAATATATTGGATAACCCATCACAACACATATATATAAGATCGGAAAAAACTCGAACGTGTCAGTTACTGCAATTAGAATCTCTAATAATATCTCGCAAACGTAATAAACCTGTTCACCCTGAGCTTTTTATGTCTGGTGTTGGAATTCCATCTGTGCAGGTACATAAGCATCTCGGTATTTTCATTTCTATTGATGGTTCCTGGGATTACCATGTAAATCAGTCATTAACGAAGGCATGGAAGAGAATTGGAATTATGCAACGTCTAAAGATACGCCTAGATCGAACATCCTTACAGACAATATATTTTTCTTTTATTCGTCCAGTTCTTGAATATACAGATGTTATTTGGATGAATCTATCGCAATACCAAAAAGATCAAATTGAAAAAGTACAAAATGAGGCTGCACGAATTGTAACTGGATGCAGTAAACTTGTGTCTTTAGTGGATCTTAACAAGGAGTCAGGGTGGGAAACACTTAGTGAAAGAAGATATAAGCACAAACTTATATTGTTTTTTAAAATGGTAAAAGGACTAGCCCCTTCTTATTTAAATTCTTTAGTTCCTGTTACAATAGAAAGTACTTCATCCTACAGCCTTAGAGATTCTCACAATCTACAAAATATAGCTTGCAGGACTAATCTGTATCTTAACTCCTTTCTACCCTCGGTTATTACTGATTGGAATGCTCTACCCATTGATATCAGAAATCTGGACTCCCTTTCAGCATTTAAACGTTATATCAATTGAGAAAAAATAATTCCAAATAAGCTATATTTCTTTGGAGAGAGGAGGATTCAAGTTATTCACGCTAGGCTGCGAACTAAATGTAGTTCACTTCATCAACAACTTTATTTCAGAAACATAATCGATTCTCCTCTTTGTGCTTGTGGCGAAATTGAATCAAATCAGCATTATTTCTTTGACTGTAAATACTATCGTGAATTTAGAAACAGCTTATTTCAAAGAGTATCAGAAATTTCCACTGTAAGCCTGCATACACTTCTTTTTGGAGACGAGACTCTCAGTCTTGCCGATAACGAAAAAATATTTTCAGCGGTTCACTCATACATTGTTGACACTAACCGTTTTAGAAGTTGAATCACCCTTTGATTGTCTATTCCTGCTTTTAAAATCACACGCAACGTTGGAATACAAAGTTTTCTGTTTAAAATTCTGTTTTACCTGAACATTAGTATGTTGGTGGCACTCCACGTCTCTCTCTCTCTCTCTCTCTCTCTCTCTCTCTCACACACACACACACACACACCCCCCACACACACACACACACCCACACACACACACACACACACACACACACAGTTGACCATATTTTGTTGCAATTTTTTTATATTGTTAAATGTCTGACATTGACGTGACTCACAGGAGAGGAACTTTATAAGCTAGCAGCTTTCGTTCCAATCCTTTTCACGCAACTTTAATTTTCAGAATATTACTATGTATGTAAATATTATATTGAATAAAATATGTTTAAACTTAAACTTACTGCAATGGTTGCCATAATATGGGTGAGCGAAAATGCATGGAGAAGCCCGTCGATTTCACGGACGCCATTGATCGAGACAACCTTCGTTATCGTTCGTGTATATTCGAACTAGGTCTTCGAGAACGTCACGTGATAACATTGCATCTCATTAGTGTTATGACGTAATACACAGGACTATTGTTTACAATTCCAACATTATGTTATCGGAGAGTAAGATTACTCATTCTGAACCTTTTTTCTTATTTAGATGTAGTAAACTCTTCCTGTATTGATGATAAATGAATAAGCGATGATCAGCCTGTGTCGTTGTTTCTGTTTACGATGTCGATAAACTTACGTTTTTCAAGCCTAGAATGGGGACAAAACGATCAAGTGAATGAAGGGTTTGTTTCGACGCTTTGAATGATAACGTAGTGTTTACGTCACTATTACGTCACTGCGGAGATTTACGACGAAAAGTCGGCTAATCGTCGGCGATCATCGATGTAAACAAACAGATAATGCGGCATGGTAGGATCTGTTCTAGTTTCAAATTCTTTTTTCTGCCACTGACTGGAACTTTTGCGAAAAGCACCTTTACATATCGTGAAAGTCATAATAATCGCCATATTTTTACATGGTAAAAATGAAATTTACTTTTATTTTATAAACAGGTTGTTTGTTCAATTGGATGCTACTGAGACTTTAAGTTTCTCATATTCAATCAAATTGTTTTTTCTAGAACTTTATATTGTCAAATTTCAATGCTTTCAGTACTTTGATTTGCACTAAAAGTTCCTAACAAATGTACAGAACCATTGAATATACGCTTATACATCTTCTGAGAATATTCAGGACTTACCAAAAGACTAAGATTTACCAAATCACTGTGAATCGATAATCAGCGGAAAAGGTGCATTAAAAATGCACTTGATGAGTGTCGACTTCTCGCAAGAGCTCCGCTCTCAAGCTGGTATGCAAAATGCTCATGAGACATTTATAAAGACAACAGTAATCATGAAAAGTCCTGGGGGGGGGGGGGGGGGGGGGGGGAGGAAAGGCATGGGGGACACACTACTGGCTCATTGACTACCGTAGGTTAACCGGACAAAATACATAAAGATATAAAACTATTTACATGCAAGTTTATCGACAGGTCAACCCTTAAGCTGCTGAAGCGCGACTCTCGGCCATATTCACGGACAGTGTAGACTAAGATCAGACTGCACAGAATGTGCAGGCTGATCTTTGATCTACACTGTCCGTGAAGGAGATATTTTTTTCCGCAAAAAAATAAACTTTGAAAAAGCAACATTTGGATGTTTACAATCGACTTGAAAGTTACATTTAACTTATTTAGCAAGTTAAGAGTTAATGAACATTTTTACAACAGCTGTCATCCTTTTTTTTTTGCAAAATTACATCGTTTACCCTGAAAAAATTGAACAAAAATATGTAAAACTTTTGCGGACAGACAGATTGAAATCAGACTGTACAGACCGTGCAATCTGATCCTTGTTTTCCGGTATTCGGTGAAAAATTCTGATGAAAACAGTATTGAAATAGCAAAAACCGGAACCTTTTTTTCAAAAACTGAAAATTTATATCGATATGTCAGGATAGGTTTGATAACAGCCTGTTGCTTTTTATTTATCTTTCTTCAACGATTATACACTTCACAAAACGACAAAAATGTAGAGAAGTCCAAATTCAAAGCATTTGCAGACGACAATTTAAGTCTGACTCAAATGAAGGAACTTGTCTTTAATAGGGTAGAAAACATTGTGGGAAAAGGAGAAAATGATCCCGAGAAAGAAAGCTTACAATGACATATTGTAGGGAGAAAGCAAAAAATGCTGGTAACCAGCATTTTCTCCTCTTCCTACGATGTATTTTACTCTTTCACAACCAAATATCATAATTCAAGCCACGTTTAAATTGTAGTCTGCAAATATTCTCAATTTGGACAACTCCAATGTATTTATTTATTTTTTTCGTTTCTTAATGCGATAAAAAGGTTTGATTTCAGTCGATTTTTCCTTTAATGAAGTGCAACGTTGCAAAATTTTGCATCGGTCTACAAATGACTCAATGCTCTGTGAAAAGGGGTATTAATGCATCTGCAAAAGTATCGACCCATGGGTGCCTTGGGAGTTCGTGCCGGCTGACATGGGTCGAAACCGTTTGCTATAGGTCAACTTTTTGCATGTCCAAGGAACGGTTTTCCACATGATTCATTCGGTTGTTTTACAATATGGATTTTATGGATCCATAGTTAAATAATTTTTTACTTGGTATGAAGCATCACAGAGGTGCATTGAACCCCTTTTTCACAGAGCATGTCTCATGTTACCGAATGTTGATACAAGCTCTTGGTCTGGGTGCTTATTTGGAGTAGAAACTTACATGCGCCGTTTAATCCTTGTAGTGCTATAAGCGCCAATAAGGGCTTTTCTGCCAAAAGATCAAAATCAGGCTTACAGGGCTTGCAACCTGACCTTGAATCTGTTTAATTAAGCCCAACCGATAAGTGTTGCAGTGGATGGTATTTTTTACAGTCTAAGAAGGTCAAGTTTGCATGTAGGAGCTGGTAGACTGAATGGAAACAATAAATTTGAGTCATTCTACGTGAAGATGGGGCCTAACGCATCATACAAAAAGTGTCCACCAATGTCAGCCTGCGCAGACTACGCAGGCTGACATTGTTCGATACTTTTACTATCGGTCGATTTTCTGCATGTCTATGGACTATTCTACCTCGTAATCCAGTCGCTTGTTAGACAAATAGGTTCTTATTGATCCACAATTATGCTACGGATTGCTCGTATCACGGAGACACGTTGGACCCCTTTTTTGCCAGAGTAAGACTCATTTGAGCCATACTCTTTGAAAAGGGGGCTTAATGCATCTGCGAAAAGTATCGACCCAGGTCAGCCTGCACAGTCCGCGCAGGCTCACCTGGGCCGAAACTTTTCTCTATTGGTCAATTTTCTGTATGTCCAAGGACCAGTCTACCTCATGATTAAGCCGGTCGTTACGAAATGTGGATATCATGGATCCATAAGCATGCGATTCCTTGCTTTGTACCATGGGATCACGGAGATGCATTAAGCCTCCTTTTGCCGGAGCACGGCACATTTATTGAAATAGATAAAGTTTTGGAAGAGTCAAATGCTAAAAATTCTTCTACCTGCAATAATTTCCCTCCATCGTGAAGGGTCACTTGTTGCGTTTTTATCCGAAAGAATGTGTTTTGTACCATTCGGAAACTAGCAACACGTGAAGTTTCTCTTGGAGAAAATGTACCATCCAATAAACTATTGATTGTAAAACTAAATTTTAGAATGTAGCTCACTATATGTGAAAGGAAACTTTTAAATAACTCGTGAATGAGAAAAATCCGTTACACAGTGAGTATATGAAGATTCGAGCATAAAGCGTATATATGTAGGAAGTTCTGCAATATGGGGGAAGGTGTGTACATCATTTTCAACATTATTTTGCGGCGTCATCTTTTTCTTTAAGTACTTCAGATTACATAGTTTCAAATCCAGTGTTTGCATTCCAACATAACCATCAGCGAAACAACAATAGATAGATAGATAGATAGATAGATAGATAGATAGATAGACAGACAGACAGATAGATATAAATAGATAGAACAAGAGGGCCATGATGGCCCTGAAGTCGCTCACCTGAGCCTTTTGATCAAACATGACCCATTTCCAATCTCTTCAGAGATATTAAGACAAACACTCTGACAAACACTCATTAGTATTGGGCTTACAAATATGGCCTCTAGAAGGCACACAAGCTTTTTCTAAAATTTATCTCAGCCGCCTACATGACGTGTAGAAATTATCCAGACATACATTCCGACAAACTTTCATGAGTATTTGAGAGAAAATGTGGCCTGTAGGGTGTATAAAAGATTTTTCCGAGATTTGACCTAGTTTTTTATCCAACATGACCCATATTCATACTAGTCTAAGATATCAAGACAAACATTCAAAGCAAATTTCAAGATTATTGGACTGAAAATGTGGCTTTTAGAGCTTATATAAGGTTTTTCTAAGATATGACCTGGTGACCTAGTTTTTGACCTGACATGACCCATTTTCAAACTCATCAAAGCTATCATCATGACAAACATTCTGACCAACTTTAAAGAGCATTGGCCTGAAAATGTGGCTGCTAGAGCGTACACAAGGTTTTTCAAAGATTTGACCTAGTGACCTAGTTTTTGACCCCACATTGCCCACTTTCGAACTCATCTGCGATATTATCAAGACAAATATGCTGACCAAATTTCAAGAGTATTGGATAGAAAATGTGGCTTGACCTCGTGACCTAGTTTTTGACCCAACATGGCCTGTTTTCAAATTTGTCAGAGATATCATCAAGACAAACATTCTGACCAACTTTCAAGAGTTTTGGCCTGAAAATGTGGCCTCTAGAGGGTACACAAGGTCTTTCTAAGATTTGACCTGGTGACCTAGTTTTTTACCCCACAAGGCCCATTTTCGAACTCGTCCGAGATATCATCAAGACAAACATTCTGACCAACTTTCAGGAGTACTGGACTGAAAATATGGCCTCTAGAGCGTACACAAGGTTTTTCTAAGATTTGACCTGGTGACCTAGTTTTTGACCCCACATGGCCCATTTTCGAACTCGTCCGAGATAACACCAAGATAAATATTCTGACCAACTTTCAGGAGTATTGAATAGAAAATGTGGCCTCTAGAGCGTACACAAGGTTTTTCTAAGATTTGACTAGTGACCTAGTTTTTGACCTGACATGACCCATTTTCATACTCATTCGAGATATCATCAAGGCAAACATTCTGAGCAAATTTCATGAGTATCGGACTGAAAATGTGGCCTCTAGAGTGTACACAAGGTTTTTCTAAGATTTGACCTAGTGACCTAGTTTTTGACCCGACATGACCCATTTTCGAACTCGTTCGAGATATCATCAATACAAACATTCTGACCAAGTTTCACACGTATCGGACTGAAAATGTGGCCTCTAGAGTGTACACAAGGTAAAAGTTGACGACGCACGACGGACGACGCACGACGCACGACGGACGACGGACACAGCACGATCACAATAGCTCACCATGAGCACTTCGTGCTCAGGTGAGCTTAAAAAAAGGCGGGCGGGCGGCCGGGCGGATGCGCCGGCAAACAGACAGATAGACAGATAGATAAATAGATAGATAGATAGATAGGGCTGAAAGACAGATTGGATAGAATAGGCTACTTAAATGTCTTGGTTGATAGAGGTTACATACAAGTGTAATTTGTTTTTTGTAACCCCTATCCTGCCAAATAACTAACATGAAACTCTCAGGTCGATAGTTAATAACCCAAATGTTGCTACTTCAAAGTTATTTTTTGGGGAAAATATATCCTTATCGGACTGTGTAGATCCAAAATCAGACTGCACGTTCTGTGTAATCTGATCTTGATCTACAAGTAGTATAGGACGTCTCCATAGGGACACACTCCGGCCTGAGTGTGTCCCTATGGAGACGTCCCCGAGCGCCGTATATCACCGTCCCTGACAAAAAATGTGTCCCTATATGCTGTCCCCGAAAGATTTTGTCCGTATGGTAACGTCCCTGAGAGGGATTTAGCATTCAAAATGGCGGCCGTGTGGATGGCACTCTGGGGACAAAAATGCTCCAGGCTCCCGTCCCTGAGCGGAATTTTTTGCAAAAAAGGGAAAAGGGGGGGAGTTTTTCCCAGGCTCTCTACCCTGAGAGGGATTTAGCATTCAAAGTGCAGATCTTATGACTGACAGGTTGGGTAAAAAATGGTCGGATCACTGAGTTGGACTTAGTTTTTTCACCCTATGGATGATTTTTTTTCTTTCTAAAAGGTTGACCATTGAGTTGGACTTAGTCTTTTTTCCCCCTATGAATGATTTTTCTCTTTCTAAAAGACTGATCATTGAGTTGGACTTAGACTTTTTTCTGCATCTCTATGAATGATTTCTCTTTTCTAAAAGGAAATTTATCTTATATCACTGAGTTTGTCTTAGCTTTTTTCCCTATGAATGATTTTCTCTCTTTTTAAAAGGTTGACCATTGAGTTGGACTTAGTCTTTTTTCTACACCTATGTATGATTCTTACTCTTTGCAGTATAACTCTCTGGAGTGTATCTCTTCTAAAAGAAAGATAGAACTTTCGTGGTAGATGGTTAGTCCTGAAAAGGACTGTTGGGTTAGCTCTGAAAAGAGCTGTGACAATTTGAAGAAATGACAATTTGAAGATAGAACTTTCGTCTGACAGCTTGAAGATAGAACTTTCGTCTGACATCTTGAAGATAGATCTTTCGTGGTAGATGGTTAGTCCTGAAAAGGACTGTTGGGTTAGCTCTGAAAAGAGCTGTGACAATTTGAAGAAATGACAATTTGAAGATAGAACTTTCGTCTAACAGCTTGAAGGTAGAACTTTCGTCTGACATCTTGAAGATAGATCTTTCATGGTAGATGGTTAGTCCTGAAAAGGACTGTTGGGTTAGCTCTGAAAAGAGCTGTGACAATTTGAAGAAATGACAATTTGAAGATAGAACTTTCGTCTAACAGCTTGAAGGTAGAACTTTCGTCTGACAATTTGAAGAAATGACAATTTGAAGAAAAGATAGAACTTACGTCTGACAATTTGAAGAAAGGTAGATCTTCCGTGGTAGATGGTTAGCCCTGAAAAGGGCTGTTGGGGTGTCCCTAAAAGGGACCTGGTTTTGGAGGTTGTGTTTTTAAGCACAACCTCCAACCTTCCTGCATGCTGGACAGCTACTCGCAGTACGCCTCCTTATCCTTTTTAGCTGCTGCTTGTCCAAGTTGTATTGAAGTGAGAACGGTGGCTTGTTGTCACTATCCCAGCACTCGGTCTGGGGCACGACGAACTCCTTCTTTTTACCGTCCATCTTCTTTTCCTTTGACGATAGCTGGGCAAGCCCGCTGAAACTCATGTCTCGAAGTGCACATTCCATTTTTGTTGTAAGTCGGAGAGATGAATGATGTGCGGGAAAATATCGCTGGGTTTTATAGCTTTACAGGAGGATTGAACTAGTTGACCCTTGACGTCATTTTCTCCTATGTTTTTCCCGCGTCGGCGTTTCATGCTGTTTTGGCTCCAAATTAATGTTATCCAATCAGATTCAGCGTTGTTTTTTCTAATACTAATTGTTTTATTGTTGACCAACCCGTGGCTTTGTTACATTTTCTTGTTTGGGGATTTTATTGTTGACCAATCCATGGGTTTGTTACATTTTCTTGTTCGGGTTAGAAAAAAACTAGAGTTTGGCTAATCTATGACTTTTTTTTTATTGTGAATCTTTGCAGTGTAACTCTTCTAAAAGAAAGAAGTTTGACAATTTTGAGTTTTTTGACAATTTGAGGAAAGATAGAACTTTCGTGGCAGATGGGTAGCCCTGAAAAGGGCTGTTTTGTTTTTTTTGGAGGCTGTGTTTTTTTCCACTTTTAATGGCAACACCCGAAATTCGCTTGGCAAATGGAGCATGCTGTAATCTTCCTCCCGAACTCGATATCAACCAAGATGATATCCGGTGTTGTCTTTAATAATAGCTGAACTAATCTTTCGCCGAGATCTTTGTATGGCTGTGTTATACGTTGCAGTTGGTTTTGTTCCTCCTCTCCTACGAGACGAGTGGTTAGTTGCAATAACTGCTGCCCTGCATTTAGATACTCTTGGAGAGCCTCACGTAGTTGATGATTTACCTCCTCCATATTGATATTGCTCCCGAATATTAACACTGCTTTCGAAGTGATCGTTAGCTGAGAATCAAAGAAATGGTGAATGTATGAAAAATAACGCGGGGCTTTATACGTTTACAGAGGATTGAAATTTTTTAAAGACCTCGGACCTGGTAGAAAGCACATACATTTTTACCATGCTACGTTTCATGCTGTTTTGGCTCCAAATTAATGTTATCCAATCAGATTCAGCGTTGTTTTTTCTAATACTAATTGTTTTATTGTTGACCAACCCGTGGCTTTGTTACATTTTCTTGTTCGGGGATTTTATTGTTGACCAATCCATCCAGAAGAGCAATAAGAGAAAAATGTTAATCCAAACATTGTGCGATACTGGGTCAGGTTTTACGAAAGTTAATGGTGAATGAGAAAAAATAATCAAGAGCTTGGTGTTTTATACGTGTGATGGATCACTTTTTTTAGTTTTTTCACCCTATGAATGATTTTTTCACTCTAAAAGGAATTTGTCCCTATATCACTGAGTTGAACTTAGACTTTTTCTGCATCTATGAATGATTTCTAAATGTCTGAGCACTGAGTTGAACTTAGACTTTTTTTACCCTATGGATGATTTCTCTTTTCTAAATGCCTGACCATTGAGTTGGACTTAGTCTTTTTTCTGCATCTATGAATGATTTTTACTCTTTGGAGTGTAACTCTCTGGAGTGTGAATCTTTGCAGTGTAACTCTTCTAAAAGAAAGAAGTTTGACAATTTGAAGAAATGACAATTTGAAGAAAGATAGAACTTTCGTGGTAGATGGTTAGCCCTGAAAAGGGCTGTTTTGAGAAGAGCTGATTTTATGAAAATGTTTATTCAGTATCAGCATCAGTCGATTCGCTGTCTGACTCACTCCTTTCAGTGGCGATTTGCGCACGGAAAAGACGGGTCACCTGCTCAGTTTTTAAAATAACATACTGAAAATACATCTCAAGCATGCCCTCAATAATGAGTTCCTTCATCCGAAGGTTATAACAGAACAGCCTGTTATTAGCAAGCTCAGCCCTCTCGTATCGTCTTCTCACTCCAGCTAGGCGTTGTTTAAGTAAGACGATTTGTCTCCTTGCTCTTATTAACTTTCGCTCAGTATCCATCCAAGTGACGACTGGTGATTGTCTTGAAGCCATTGTGAAAAATGAAATGCATGGAAAAAATAAATCGCTGGGTTTTATAGCTTTACAGGAAGATTGAACTAGTTGACCCATGACGTCATTTTCTCCTATGTTTTTCCCGCGTCGGCGTTTCATGCTGTTTTGGCTCCAAATTAATGTTATCCAATCAGATTCAGCGTTGTTTTTTCTAATACTAATTGTTTTATTGTTGACCAACCCGTGGCTTTGTTACATTTTCTTGTTTGGGGATTTTATTGTTGACCAATCCATGGGTTTGTTACATTTTCTTGTTCGGGTTAGAAAAAAACTAGAGTTTGGCTAATCTATGACTTTTTTTTTATTGTGAATCTTTGCAGTGTAACTCTTCTAAAAGAAAGAAGTTTGACAATTTTGAGTTTTTTGACAATTTGAGGAAAGATAGAACTTTCGTGGCAGATGGGTAGCCCTGAAAAGGGCTGTTTTGTTTTTTTTGGAGGCTGTGTTTTTTTCCACTTTTAATGGCAACACCCGAAATTCGCTTGGCAAATGGAGCATGCTGTAATCTTCCTCCCGAACTCGATATCAACCAAGATGATATCCGGTGTTGTCTTTAATAATAGCTGAACTAATCTTTCGCCGAGATCTTTGTATGGCTGTGTTATACGTTGCAGTTGGTTTTGTTCCTCCTCTCCTACGAGACGAGTGGTTAGTTGCAATAACTGCTGCCCTGCATTTAGATACTCTTGGAGAGCCTCACGTAGTTGATGATTTACCTCCTCCATATTGATATTGCTCCCGAATATTAACACTGCTTTCGAAGTGATCGTTAGCTGAGAATCAAAGAAATGGTGAATGTATGAAAAATAACGCGGGGCTTTATACGTTTACAGAGGATTGAAATTTTTTAAAGACCTCGGACCTGGTAGAAAGCACATACATTTTTACCATGCTACGTTTCATGCTGTTTTGGCTCCAAATTAATGTTATCCAATCAGATTCAGCGTTGTTTTTTCTAATACTAATTGTTTTATTGTTGACCAACCCGTGGCTTTGTTACATTTTCTTGTTTGGGGATTTTTATTGTTGACCAACCCGTGGCTTTGTTACATTTTCTTGTTCGGGGGATTTTATTGTTACCCAATCCATAGGTTTGTTACTTTTTCTTTTTCGGGTAAGAAAAAACTAGAGTTTAACTAACAGTTATGAGACGTTGTATGGAAAAAAATGTAACCAGAACAAGTCTTGGGAAAAACAGAATGAAGAACTCTATTGTTTTTGAACTTTTATTTATTGAACTTTTATTTACTGAACAGAACTAAACATTGAAACATTTTTTTTGCAATGCATCATAAAAAAATTTCTTGACAATGAAAAAAATTTCTTGACAATGAAAAAATCACAATGAAACATTTTTTTGCAATGCATCATAAAAAAATTTCTTGACAATGAAAAAAATTTCTTAACAACTAAAAAAAATCACAAGCAAACATTTTTTTGCAATGCATCATAAAAAAATTTCTTGACAATGAAAAAACATTTTCTTAACAATGAAAAAAATCGCACTGAAATATTTTTTTCACAATGAATTATTCACAACGATTTGATCACGATGAAAAAAACACACTGAATTATTTTTTTCGCAATGAATTATTTACAATGAATTAATCGCAATGAATTAATCACAATGAATTATTTTTTCGCAACGAATTATTTTACAATGAATTAATCGCAAAAAACAGTATATAACAAATTTTTATAATGCAAATTCGCAAACACCACGAGTTTCACATTTGTTTTCATATTCCGTAATGTCTTTATGTAATTGGTCATACCCAAAAAACATTGTATACTCACTGTCCATATCGTCGAAATCTCGTAGTCCTATGAATGGAGCAACATGTCTATAAGCGTCTTTTGTTGAAAGAGCTGAATATACCACTTCTTCTGTAACATCTCTATCAAATAGAATATACCCTACCATGGTCTCCTTTGATTCTCCGTAGGAATCATGAACAGATCCTTTTTTGTAGCGTAAGTAAAAGTCAAATAGAACTGATTTCATTTTCACAACGTTAAGAAAACTTTCTTCTGTTGTTCCTATGATAAAAAATGTCCATCGGCTTGTGGATCTAAACAGTTTACTAATAACATTGTCTTTCATACAGCTATCTGCTAAATAAGTCTTGAGAACGAGATCCAACCCCGAATCGTCCACCATCATCGCAATAAAGTTGATTATAGCATACACTTTGTAGGACTTTTCTCCTTTTGCAATCCACTTAAACAATTTTCCGATCCAAATTTTCACACAGAAAAATTTAATGTTAAGCTGTGTTCGTTCATCAAGCGTATGCTGTCGAACAAATTCTCCATAAATTTTTTCACGTAGTTCTATTGGTAGCGGCAACATGATTGTTATTTTTTGAACAGTTGTTAATATTTTTTCCCCGACTTACTTCGAGTGATTGGTACACAACAATGTGATATGAAATTATTTTCTCAAGCTTTTATAACCATAGGGTACAGTATCAGTACCATTTACAATGACTCTCTTGGTGTATACAGAACGAAACGTTTTTGTTTGTGGCTCACTGGTAACCGTTCTATCTCTGTGTCTTTTAATTTTACAATCATACTGAATTTTGATTTCTACTGCACGATCCAAAGCACATTTCGAATATGTATCGAAATTTACCACCTGTTTTGTATTGTAATCCAGAGTAACCCCCTTTACTTTACATTTGCTTATCTCTTTTCCATCTTTTGTTTTCATTTTGTAAGCATAATTCTTAGGTCCAAGTCCTCTGAATTGAGTAATTTTACAAGCAGGTTCTTCATCAGTCCATTTTCCTAACCGGCTGTTAATAATAGGGGGGTTCCATAATTCGGGGTCGTGAATGTACATACAACTATCTGTATCGAAATACAGAACTCTATCTTTTAACTTTTCAAGAACACTGTACAATTCTAACCTTGCATAAGCTGTTACGTAAGAACCTACTATCACATTGGCTGTAGCATGTGTGTCAATATGTTCCAACTTTGTTTCATAGTTAACCAAGATGAATGAACAGTTCTCATCAAAGATTTCTACATGCTTTACAATGAAATTGGGATTGGTGACTAATTCAAAATATTTAGACGGATCACTGATGTATTCCGTCTGGATCATTTTTTCACGCTGAGCTAATTTTCCCCAAAGACAGTTCAACATAATCTTAGCAAATGATCTTCTCCCAGGATTTCTTTGAATACAACTTGGATCAAGACGAACACCTTCTGCCTTCTCATATTCACAAACGAACTGATCTTTTTCTGAGTCTGATTGACAGCTATCTGGATAACCACTGGCTTCTTGCTTAATTTTCAAGAAATTGTCCACATAATGTTTAAAGAACTGATCTGACACAGAATTGAAATGCCAAATTTCATACACTTGCAATAATCGATAACCGCAGTCAAGAGCCTTGAATAATTCAAAAGTAACCCAAGTTCCGACCAAAGCCCTCTCTTCTTTACCATGTCTACAAATGTTTGAGCTTTCTTCTGCACATTTCATACAGAGGGGAAACATCATTTTGTTGTTACAGTGAACTGGAAGAACGGGATGAAACAAATCAGTTGGAGGCAAAACTTTGCATTTGATTAATCCCTCATATTGGCGAATATTGTTCATATCAATATTCTCAGCAGACAAAATTTCTGGATGACCTACAGGATAGGATTTGTGTTTACAAACATAAGGGTATAGAGAACAGATATCGATGTACTTGATTTCCTTTTTGGTTTTTTCATCAACATCATATCCAATTTTTATTGCATTACATCTTCCCCCGGACAAACCGTCCCTCGGATCGATAGGGTCCCAATGTGGATATAACTTTTCAATGTGTTTTTTGTACTCTTTATCCTTCATTTTAGCATCAAATTCGTGTTCCCAAATGTACACTACATTATATCCCATGTCTTCGATATCTGCTATACGTTCAAAAGTACGTTCGTACAATTCAGACATGGGTTTTCCATTAATAGGATTGATCTGTTTTCGATCTGTATAGCATACAGGACAACCATGATACAAATCCCCAAGAAATTCATAAACAGTGTTTGATTGATGGTGAAAACCATCTACACTATATTTCCCGATTTGAGCTTCACCACCATTTTTTGCATGCTGAATATTAATACCTTTTTCCTGAGCAATGCTTTGAACCCATCGTATCGCTTTCATAGAAAAGCGACGTCTGGATGAGTCTTTACTTGAAATGATAGCTATTTGATTTTCTGGTAAATATTTGCTTCGCCACACCTTGTTACAGGCATCTGCGATGGTAATCGCCTCTAAAAATGGACAAATACCACCCTGTTCGATAAACAGCTTTCTGAATTCAGCACACCCTCGTCTGAGGATATCAACGTCTGACCTACAGTACATTTCCATCTCCTTCTGAAAATTGAATTCCTCACCATTTTGAACTTTGTCATTATACCAAACTATAAATTTTGACCTAGCCTCTTCAGACATTGAGTCGGGTTTGTAATAAGACATATCCAAGTAGGGTCCGATGTAACTCCAAAATTCATCTGTATTCGCCCAGTGAGGAAAGTAACCTTTTTTCATTTCTTGAAGGCTAAAGGTGGATGGAAATTTTGCCAAACCAAAACTCATGAAATTGAAAGAATCGATCAGACGTACACCGTTCAGTTCTAACTTCATAATATTGTTTCCATTCATGATCAATTTTGGGACTTTTAACCCAACTTTGACAATATAGTCAAGAATGAACTGCCCGTCATAGCCTTTGAAATTATGGGCAATAGCCGTAACCCCTTTATGATGTTTTGAAAAGAGCCAGTTGCAAAATTGACTCAAAGTTTTTTCACCTTGAAAAATAACTTCCCTACCCTCTTCAAATTCACTGCATGTAGAACAATGAAAATCAAGTGATTTATCGATACATTCATCACACGCTCTGTGTGCGATACAATAATTTGGGATATGTACACCTGTGTCTTGTTTGCATTCGAAATCAAAGAAAATAAACTGTGGTTTTTTGACTACAGAAGAACTCGTCTCGTCATCGCTGTCATGGTTCAACTTACTTTGGTAAGGTTGAATATAGCATTGATGAGAAAAGTTAACAATTCTCTTACAGATATGACATCTTTTCTTTCCATTGCAAACATGATTTTTCTTTCTGATATGATATTGTACACCGCATTTCAAACAGAGTTTCACTAATTCACAAATGGATTTCTTTTCTTTACCTTGAACATTTCTGTGATTTTCAAAGCATTCAGCACTAAAAAATCGTCTACTGCAAACACTGCAAACATATTCTTTTGATTCTGATGGACATTTTCCTTTGCGGTAACAACCTTTACAGATATTTGAACAAGTATGTCTTTCCCGGTGAGAGTAACCCACATCACAGAACTCACAATAATATCCACAACAAAAAAAACCTTTGATAGATTTGATGTAGTCATAATGGTTTTGATGAAAGTACAAATGTATGATCTTACTATTGGCTTTCACTTCTGGATGTTTAAATATTTTTTCCACTTTTGAATGCTGTTGATGAACTTTAATGACATAGCCTTTTTCATACAAGATTGCTTGAATTTTTTTGTATTCATCAATTCCTATAGGTTGTGTTGGTGAAACTCCAGCTTCATGTAACAATTTCTCAGCTTCAGTCTTTTGAAGAGGGCGGTTTGAACGACGAATACGATCCCATTTTCTATTCCATACTTCGGTGTTTTCACGTTCACTGTAGCAAATTCCCACAACAACGGCTCTTGCAAAACATAGTTGGTCATGATTGTCAATTTGAATAATAGATCGCTTCTTCTGGGTGAAAAACTTTGAATCTAATTCTGACGATCTATTTTTTTTTTCCGCTACCACTTGGTGGTATTGTATGTGTGATGTCAAATGTCATGAATCCATCGTTCAAGACGAAATCTGTATTCGATTGTAAAACTCGTTCAATTTCATTCAGCATAGTTTCACCTTGTAACTGGTCTGCAGCTAAAAAAGGAATATGGATTCCCATTTCCAACGAAGGATGATTGATGGTAATTCTAAT
This sequence comes from Hippopus hippopus, assembly GCA_946811185.2. Taxonomy (NCBI): domain Eukaryota; kingdom Metazoa; phylum Mollusca; class Bivalvia; order Cardiida; family Cardiidae; genus Hippopus; species Hippopus hippopus. The sequence continues at coordinate 6,085,538 of OX328100.1, read as the reverse complement.
CATGTCCGTCGGGTTGGCATTTAACTTTTGAATGATTTCACGGGTAACATCGTCAAATAATCCAAGGAGTCTCTGAGGTGTTAATTCTTCAAATTTCTTAAAACTCAGCATCAGCACATGTGATTCTGTTTTAAATTTTCTTGACCTCTTATTACCCTTTTCTGTTAAATCATATAGACTTTTCATGTCTAAGTTAGAGTTGGTACTTTCATCGTTGCTATCATTTTCTTCTTTCAACGGTTTAGTTTTTTTCTTTTTTGTTGGTGGAAACACCTCATCGTCACTTTCTTCTTTCAACGGTCTAGTTTTTTTCTTTTTTGTTGGTGGAAACACCTCATCGTCACTTTCTTCTTTCAACGGTCTAGTTTTTTTCTTTTTTATTGGTGGAAACACCTCATCGTCACTTTCTTCTTTTAAAGGTCTAGTTTTTTTCTTTTTTATTGGTGGAAACACCTCATCGTCACTTTCTTCTTTCAATGGTTTAGTTTTTTTCTTTTTTGTTGGTGGAAACACCTCATCGTCACTTTCGCTGTCTGAATAGGTTATTATTCTTTTTCTTTTACCCATCGTTTTAGCTCTGAGTGAAAAGACAATAATGCAGAAGTGAGAAAAAACTAGCAATTTATATACCCTCTCCGTTGTAACAGTGTATAAATAAGCCGTTAGTTGTGAAAATCTATTCATTCTCCTACTCGATCTCAGTCAGTACAGCTGATAAAAAATATGAGTGAGTTAAAGCTGCAAAATACATTACCACTTAGTAAGAGGGTGTATCTGTATGTTAATCCATACACCCACGATTATGAGATCAGCAATATACCATCAAAGTATAATGTTAAACATATCGGAAACTATGTGGGATCATTTTTATCCCAGCAACATTTAGAAGAAAAAGATGTTTACCGTACTACCAGCTACAGAGTTTTGGATCAAGCGACGCTCGACAAACGATATGGTGCGAATGGTGTAAGAACAAATATTTGTTTCACATGCAACGAAGCAGGACATTGGGCCAAAGAATGTCCAGAAAAAGAAAATCAGCTAGGAACATTTGTTTTTGTCTACGTGAACCCACACAGTCACGACATTGAGATTTCACCATCATTTTACAACGTTGGTGGATTCAAAGATATGAAATTCGTCGGGACACTAAATTCATTCTGCAGTGAAAATACATGGAAAAAAAGTTCACCACAAGCTACATCCTCATCGATTGTAACTCAGATCGTAGACATGCAGAGCGAAACAGCGGCTAACAGCGATTCAGAAATCTGCAAAATAACAGAACAGACAGAGAAAAAAATATCTACAAACGATAATCTAAGAAAACAACAAACTTTGGATCTAAAAAACGAATTTTCTGCAGAACCGGGTTGTTCGTACGGAAAGGAAAAACAGCAAAACATCGAAAAGAAGAAAAAACGAGTAACAAAGAACTATTTCTTTTACAAATCAACAAAACATGAGGACAAAATCTGTCCAGATGTGGAATTAAAAACCAACGATAGGAAAAGAAAACGTAAAACCAAATGTGAATCTGACATCTCAAAGAAAAAGAAAAAACATACTGAGTGAAAAAAAGATTTCAATACAATATTGATTATAAACAAAAAAAAGACTGACTTGATTTTTTTTCATTCATTTTTTGTCTTTTACAGTTCATTCATTTTTTGTCTTTACAGTTCATGATTTGATTTTTTCATTGTACATAAGTTCTTTTTGAAATAAAAAATATAAAAATAATTACTTCTTACTTTTGACTTTTTCTAGTTATGACTGTAAGTCTTTTTTTACTTTTGACAATTTGAGAAGAAAGATCTTTCGTGCTAAATGGTTAGCCCTGAAAAGGGCTTTTTTTGAAGGATCTCACATTGACATCCAGCTCTACGATTCTTCCGCCCGATCCACTGGGATGATTTCACATCCACAGTGTTCGCAGCAAATCGTCGAACCTTCATCGTCATCATAAAATCCTTCATCTGTATCTGGACAGTTATGCTTCTGCCCAAGATACTCGAGTATGGAAAAACATTTCCCACACTCTATCAGACATCTGTTTGCACAGTGAGGACATACAAGAATTCGAACCATTCTGGAACAAATATGATTTTTATGTAAAATATCACTGGGCTTTATAGCTTTACAGGAGGATTGAACTAACTGACCTATGACGTCATTTTCTCCTATGTTTTTCCCGCGTCGGCGTTTCATTAACATTGTGCAATCAAATCGATGGTTATATCGGTGTTTTTTACCACTCCTAATTCGGTGTCACACAGTACAATACCGGTGCTTTCCGCCAGGTCCGCCCTCTTTAAAAATTTCAATCCTCTGTAAACGTATAAAGCTCAGTGTTATTTTCATACATTCACCATTTCTTTGATTCTCAGCTAACGATCACTTCGGAAGCAGTATCAATATTCAGAGTCAGTTACAATATGAAGTACAACTTAGATGAAATCAGCTTGGACGATTTTCCATCAGTGGAAAACAATGGAGACGTTCTTTCATCAGTTATGAATTCGACAATTATCAATCCACCACCGGAGTTAAATTCGACAACCATCATTCCAGCGATAGTGTTTGACAACATTTATGAAGAGGTAAAGCAGCTAAATTTGAAACAAGATAGCATGATGATCCGAATCATAGATCAGCTGGAGACTTTAAACAGGCATTTGGAGGAAATTAAAACTTTAACCGTAAGTACTGATCACCTCAGTAGTAATATCGAGGTACTACGTCAACAAGATCAGCGCATTTCAACACCTCCTGTGAAGATTCCTGTGGAGTTCGAGTTTGATAAATCCAATCTTCACAACTTAGTGGACTCTATCGTAAGTGTTGTGAAGAAAAATCAACCAAAGAAAAATCAGCCAAAGGAAAAACAACCAAGAAAAACAACAAAGCGGAAATCTGAGGAAGATGGTAACCATATCCACAAGAAGCAGCGAATTGATCAAAAACCAACTATACCAATATTGACAGGACAGGGTAAATACGGGAAAAACATTGACAATCACGTTGATTTCAAGATACCGAAAAAACCAAAGACAGAACGAAAACAACCAAGAAAAAACAACAAAACGGTAGGAATATGAAAACAAATATGAAACTCGTGGTATTTGTGAATTTGCATTATAAAAATTTGTTATATACTGTTTTTTTTGCGATTAATTCATTGTAAAATAATTCGTTGCGAAAAAATAATTCATTGTGATTAATTCATTGCGATTAATTCATTGTAAATAATTCATTGCGAAAAAAATAATTCAGTGTGTTTTTTTCATCGTGATCAAATCGTTGTGAATAATTCATTGTGAAAAAAATATTTCAGTGCGATTTTTTTCATTGTTAAGAAAATGTTTTTTCATTGTCAAGAAATTTTTTTATGATGCATTGCAAAAAAATGTTTGCTTGTGATTTTTTTTAGTTGTTAAGAAATTTTTTTCATTGTCAAGAAATTTTTTTATGATGCATTGCAAAAAAATGTTTCATTGTGATTTTTTCATTGTCAAGAAATTTTTTTCATTGTCAAGAAATTTTTTTATGATGCATTGCAAAAAAAATGTTTCAATGTTTAGTTCTGTTCAGTAAATAAAAGTTCAATAAATAAAAGTTCAAAAACAATAGAGTTCTTCATTCTGTTTTTCCCAAGACTTGTTCTGTCTACATTTTTTTCCATACAACGTCTCATAACTGTTAGTTAAACTCTAGTTTTTTCTTACCCGAAAAAGAAAAAGTAACAAACCTATGGATTGGGTAACAATAAAATCCCCCGAACAAGAAAATGTAACAAAGCCACGGGTTGGTCAACAATAAAAATCCCCAAACAAGAAAATGTAACAAAGCCACGGGTTGGTCAACAATAAAACAATTAGTATTAGAAAAAACAACGCTGAATCTGATTGGATAACATTAATTTGGAGCCAAAACAGCATGAAACGTAGCATGGTAAAAATGTATGTGCTTTCTACCAGGTCCGAGGTCTTTAAAAAATTTCAATCCTCTGTAAACGTATAAAGCCCCGCGTTATTTTTCATACATTCACCATTTCTTTGATTCTCAGCTAACGATCACTTCGAAAGCAGTGTTAATATTCGGGAGCAATATCAATATGGAGGAGGTAAATCATCAACTACGTGAGGCTCTCCAAGAGTATCTAAATGCAGGGCAGCAGTTATTGCAACTAACCACTCGTCTCGTAGGAGAGGAGGAACAAAACCAACTGCAACGTATAACACAGCCATACAAAGATCTCGGCGAAAGATTAGTTCAGCTATTATTAAAGACAACACCGGATATCATCTTGGTTGATATCGAGTTCGGGAGGAAGATTACAGCATGCTCCATTTACCAAGCGAATTTCGGGTGTTGCCATTAAAAGTGGAAAAAAACACAGCCTCCAAAAAAAACAAAACAGCCCTTTTCAGGGCTACCCATCTGCCACGAAAGTTCTATCTTTCCTCAAATTGTCAAAAAACTCAAAATTGTCAAACTTCTTTCTTTTAGAAGAGTTACACTGCAAAGATTCACAATAAAAAAAAGTCATAGATTAGCCAAACTCTAGTTTTTTTCTAACCCGAACAAGAAAATGTAACAAACCCATGGATTGGTCAACAATAAAATCCCCAAACAAGAAAATGTAACAAAGCCACGGGTTGGTCAACAATAAAACAATTAGTATTAGAAAAAACAACGCTGAATCTGATTGGATAACATTAATTTGGAGCCAAAACAGCATGAAACGCCGACGCGGGAAAAACATAGGAGAAAATGACGTCATGGGTCAACTAGTTCAATCCTCCTGTAAAGCTATAAAACCCAGCGATATTTTCCCGCACATCATTCATCTCTCCGACTTACAACAAAAATGGAATGTGCACTTCGAGACATGAGTTTCAGCGGGCTTGCCCAGCTATCGTCAAAGGAAAAGAAGATGGACGGTAAAAAGAAGGAGTTCGTCGTGCCCCAGACCGAGTGCTGGGATAGTGACAACAAGCCACCGTTCTCACTTCAATACAACTTGGACGAGCAGCAGCTAAAAAGGATAAGGAGGCGTACTGCGAGTAGCTGTCCAGCATGCAGGAAGGTTGGAGGTTGTGCTTAAAAACACAACCTCCAAAACCAGGTCCCTTTTAGGGACACCCCAACAGCCCTTTTCAGGGCTAACCATCTACCACGGAAGATCTACCTTTCTTCAAATTGTCAGACGTAAGTTCTATCTTTTCTTCAAATTGTCATTTCTTCAAATTGTCAGACGAAAGTTCTACCTTCAAGCTGTTAGACGAAAGTTCTATCTTCAAATTGTCATTTCTTCAAATTGTCACAGCTCTTTTCAGAGCTAACCCAACAGTCCTTTTCAGGACTAACCATCTACCATGAAAGATCTATCTTCAAGATGTCAGACGAAAGTTCTACCTTCAAGCTGTTAGACGAAAGTTCTATCTTCAAATTGTCATTTCTTCAAATTGTCACAGCTCTTTTCAGAGCTAACCCAACAGTCCTTTTCAGGACTAACCATCTACCACGAAAGATCTATCTTCAAGATGTCAGACGAAAGTTCTATCTTCAAGCTGTCAGACGAAAGTTCTATCTTCAAATTGTCATTTCTTCAAATTGTCACAGCTCTTTTCAGAGCTAACCCAACAGTCCTTTTCAGGACTAACCATCTACCACGAAAGTTCTATCTTTCTTTTAGAAGAGATACACTCCAGAGAGTTATACTGCAAAGAGTAAGAATCATACATAGGTGTAGAAAAAAGACTAAGTCCAACTCAATGGTCAACCTTTTAAAAAGAGAGAAAATCATTCATAGGGAAAAAAGCTAAGACAAACTCAGTGATATAAGATAAATTTCCTTTTAGAAAAGAGAAATCATTCATAGAGATGCAGAAAAAAGTCTAAGTCCAACTCAATGATCAGTCTTTTAGAAAGAGAAAAATCATTCATAGGGGGAAAAAAGACTAAGTCCAACTCAATGGTCAACCTTTTAGAAAGAAAAAAAATCATCCATAGGGTGAAAAAACTAAGTCCAACTCAGTGATCCGACCATTTTTTACCCAACCTGTCAGTCATAAGATCTGCACTTTGAATGCTAAATCCCTCTCAGGGTAGAGAGCCTGGGAAAAACTCCCCCCCCCTTTTCCCTTTTTTGCAAAAAATTCCGCTCAGGGACGGGAGCCTGGAGCATTTTTGTCCCCAGAGTGCCATCCACACGGCCGCCATTTTGAATGCTAAATCCCTCTCAGGGACGTTACCATACGGACAAAATCTTTCGGGGACAGCATATAGGGACACATTTTTTGTCAGGGACGGTGATATACGGCGCTCGGGGACGTCTCCATAGGGACACACTCAGGCCGGAGTGTGTCCCTATGGAGACGTCCTATACTACTTCTACACCGTACGCAAAAGGTCAGCAAGTCGCCCTTTGCAGCCTAAGGGTTAAACTGTAGACTCGGGAAGCCCAGATTAATCATGTCGATCTTGAAAGAGAGAACAAGACATTTAGACCTACATTCTAATGTGGTATTTCCGGAACCTGTAACTGTCGTCGACAATCAAATGTCAGAGCCACAGACAGGTTACGAAATTTCTTTGTCATTTTGTTTTGGATTTCTTTTTGCCAAGTTTAAGCGACCAAATTCTATCAGACTGTCGTGAAATCTTTCTGTTATAAATGCTTCAATTTTTCATTTGCACCGGAACGTGGTACTTATCCGAATTTCATGGTTTGGATACGAGATCATGCATCCAAGTCGGTACTTCATGGTTCGATTTGATTTACTTGGTTACGACTGATCCATTCGGCAAACCTAGGGTGATCCGCTGATCAAGTCTCTCGGCTGTATCACGTAGCTTGATATGCACCTACATGGTACATTTCTTCGACAGAAGTACACCGTTTTACCGTTTAAAGAATTGTAAGGCTCCCCTTGAGAAAGAAAACATGAGTCACAATTTTCTATCTACAGTTTGTACATTCAGTTTTTAGCTTTATTTATCAATTCTGTTGGGGGCTTTCATCGACAGATCGATAGATGTGAGTAACTTCACCGTGGTTATTCATGTCGTTGCTGAGCGACTTACTTAGGCGCCGCCATGTTTGACTGGCAGTTCCAAATGTAAAACTCCTTTATACGGACGAGGTTAGATGTATGTACGGAATCGGCCGAGTTGTGACGAGTGGCGACGGATCATGACTGATCAATCTAAGTTAACCGACATTTTTATTTACATTATTAGTCTCATTTTAGATTTAGAAGGTACCGCAGCTCCTGACAAGTTAAACAAAATGAGTCATGCTCTCAAAAACGGGGTTTAATAAATCTGCAAACAGTATCGACTTTTTCAGCCTGCGCAGTCCGCACAAGCTGAAATGGGTCGAAACGTTTTACTATTTGTAAATTTTCTGCATGCCCAAGGACCATTTTATCTTCAGATTCAGTCAGTTGTAAGAAAAAGGGATTTTATCGATACGTGTTTATGCGATGACTTGCTTGGCATATTATGCATCACGGAGACACTTCAAACCTCCTATGCAACAGCATGGCTCAGTGGTTTAGTCAATCAGAAATAACGTTACTTTCAGATTTTAAAATTAAAAAAACCCTGAGAACTGGACTACAAATGTTAAGAATTGTTGGTAGATACTCCCATTATACCGGCCCAAGGTCCATATTCATCAACCATTCTTAAGAGTAGTTTTGGTTATGACCATCGCCCTCGCAGGAAAGGAGGAATTATCAGTTTGCTCTTGAAAGTCTGCAGATGGTTGACACAAGGTCTAGTAGCTCGAAATAGCATTGAAACCATGCTGCAAGTAGAAACAGGTTCTGGATAATCGCCGATGAATGGCGCGTGTTCAGTTCCGCAAGACTGTGACATAGCGCATCAGAACAGGCCAACATTCTGGTATCCACTATCTAAATTTGAGGGTCATGTCCTAAACTGCCAGCCCCACCACCAAGTTAAAATACCTTACGGATAATAAGATTGCCACCGTTGACCTAAAGATATGATAAGATCTGATAGAATACTAATGAGCGAGAGAGAGAGAGAGATGGGAGCAGGAGGGATGGGGGAAAGAGGAATTTTATGCTTTTATATACGCTTGAATTAGTATGAATTATGTTCGTAGAAGTCAGTGTACAACCTAGCAATGACAGTTCCGCAACGTTTTTTTTTTTTTTCAAAACGGCGTTACGGGGAATGGTCGATAAACTACACATTTCTAATGTGACTTGTATTTTATATGCAATATACTTACATAGTAAAAATGAATCGGTAATACTGTCTGATCCCATTTTATTACAGGCCGCGGTTAACTTTTAGATAAATATACATAGATGGTGATTTGTTTTTTGTCAATCAAATTCACGTGTTTCCTTTGGATAATTTTTCGCTTCAGTCATTTTGTTGGTCGTATTAAAATAATAATAATGATAATGATAATAATAATTCATTCATTCACTTTAATTACTCCAAATGGATCAGCTGAATAAGTTACAATTAACAATATGTATAGAGACATATTACAAACAATTAAAAAAATCAAGTAAAAATTTAATTCTTCCATGGAAGCAAATACTATAGAAAAAGTTCGAACCCCTGACCCCAATATTTATCATAAGTATCATAAAACTTTTCCATGATAACTATTGTTCAACGTCGACTTACTCTTCATATATTTATACGTATTCACCAACCATTCTTAAGAATGTTTTTGGTCCTATTCTCCAAAATTTTCAACATTTGAAAGTAACACAACTTCTGATTGGCTAAACCATTTGGTTTAGCCAATCAGAAGTTGTGTCACTTTCAAACTTGCAAAAAAAACTTGGAGAAATAAGACTAAGAATACTCTATGGAATCGTTGGTGAATACGGACCCCTGTCTTGGTTTTTGGTTTTATAAACATGTACTCGTATTTATCTTTAGGATCTACCAGACAAAAGTAAACTTTCGTCTATCTAGTTATAGTGGTGTATATCAGTATAAAGCCGTGAACATACATGGATTAAAGATCAAACTATATAATGAAATGTACTTTCAAAATGGTCGAATGAATAAGACGATAGCTTACCAATACAACGACACCGAGACCGAATAGTCATCATGTCACTTTATTTTCGGAATCAAGAAATGTAAAAGAGAAACAGATTCATGTCAAATCCAATTCATATAAGCCATGCTCCGTGAAAAGGGGTGGGGGGTACATCTGAAAAAAGAATCGATCCATGTCAACCCGCGCAGTCCGTGCGAAACTTTTCCCTGTGGGTAATTTTTCTGCATTTCAAAAGACCAGTGTACCCTGTGATTCAGTCACAAAACTAATTCTATTGATCCGTAATTATACATGTATGATCAATTGCTTGGTATCATGCATTACAGAGATGTATTAAGCTATTTTTTGCAAGACCACGGCTCAATTATCAATATGAGGGTACATACCCCAGTGGCACGAAAACGAGATCATGACGAAAGGCTTTGCATTTCACCGATAGATAACACCGGTTTAACCAGTACGGTGATTTTGAAAACATGAAAGCCACCCTGCTTTTGTTGCACTCTTTGAGCAAAAGCTCCTTCGAAATTATCTAATTGATGTTTGAAACACTATACATAGATTTCTAAGATCAAGTTTTTTTGTTTTTTTTTTTAACAAAAGCTGACAGAATGCATGCAAAGTGAATTTCAGATAACCTTCTTGGTGGTAACAACCCATACTTACGCAAAAGGTCGTTGAGTTTCGCTTAGCAGCCTAAGGGTAAACAATTATTTTTCTTTCTCGGATGGTTTCATAATTACAATCACTTCTTATACAGTATAAGGCAAGGTATAAGTTATACGGCAACGCTTTGCTAAAACCACACTGGCAGTATATTCCAGTTATGACATGTAACTGTTGTACTGTCATTTTATCCTAACTCTTCACCATAAAACCAAATTGTAGACTAAAATTCAAATCATTTGCATTTGAAAATTAAATGCTGCTAAAACAACTGGATATGAGTTTGAAAAGGACAAAACATTGCCGTGTAAAAGGAAAATGCTAGTTACAGCATTTCATCCTTTTCTTACATTGTTTTGCACATGCCACTTTCCTCAGGGCCGTCAAGTCTCGGCATTCTGTTAGGGGTTACAATGTTCGACTATACGAGTATAACTGGAATCAATATGAAAATTCATTAGGTGAAAAAATGGAAAAACGGTTATGGCTACAACAAACATTTTTTCTTTGGTGCCTCACCGAGTATCTGAAAGTCCAAGAGTAGATTGCATGTTCTATATGGCCTGGGTCCAGGCAGTAATAATTTTTTTATCACTCCCTATCGCGGCTCCTTCCACGGTCTGTATCTATGGCAATTAACTGATAACCGGTTTCTTCATTATCACCGTCATCTTTGAAAAAGTAACGTCCGAACATAAAAAAGGAAACAAAAAAAAAAAAATGATCGGACCGCAACCTAGGCTATGTTCCATACAGTGTGTTCTAGATCTTTACTGTCCGCAAAGATCAATGAATGGCGCTCAGCAGGCTAGATTTTAAACGCTTGTAGAATAAATACTTGCATATTTCGTATAAATATGCTATACTATTAATTCGAACATATTTTGCGTCTAGTAACTTCAATAACCTTTGCGTTGAGTGTGAAAATTTAAGCAGTCTGATATAGCTCTCTCTCTCTCTCTCTCTCTCTCTCTCATCGAAGTCTATGGTAAGAATCATCTTCGGAACTTGGCACTTCAGGCAATTCTAGAGACTTCATCGAAATATTTTCTGAAAGCATCACATTCTCGAATTTCATTGCATTGTTTTCGTATTCGACATTACCGACATGATCATTTTCGCTCAGTGTTGATTGGCTCCCTCTTCCATCTATATCAGGCTGTAGACTTACATTTTCTACGGCATTACCACGTCGTTTAAAACCTTTGTTGATTGACATCTTTTTACTCTTGTGGGTTCTTTGCTTAGTTGTTCCCGTATTAGGTGTGCAGCTATTGGAAAAAGCTGTAGTTTCTTCAGTATCTCCGTGGACAAATGCTTCGCGTCTGGACATAAAGTTGTTTGTTTTTGAACTTATGTTTTTAGTGTTATTAATTGAGTTTACCATGGTATTATCATTGTTCTCTGCACCATGTTCTGTTACAGGTGTTCCGTTGAAAACGTTATCAGTAATCTCCTCGTTGCTTTTCTTATATGTCTCTGAGTTTTGTGAACTTGTAAGTGGTTCCTTGTAACTTTTGTGATTGCCTTTACCTTGTGCTACACCTTTACTTAAAACGGGAGCATCACCTTTGTGTAGGAAGAGAACGGGCCATACAACATAAGCAATTTTCTTGCCTCCCTTTGTGTAGGGTTTGTAAAACTTTTTGTCAAAGCTTTTTTTGTTCTTTTTTGACACCTTAATATCACAGTCCATGTAGACAGGTGGGTCCTGTATTACCATAAACCAGCATAGCTCAAGACATTTGTCCAGATAAATTTGAACGATGTCATAGAGATTAGGTATTTCTTTTAGTTTCCAAGAATTTGTTATGAAATTCCAAATTTTCTCTGTAACGACCTGGAATGAAGATAAATATGATATATGACAAAGGCAGTTCTAAAACTTGATAAAATTATGCAGGCTGATCTTGGATCTTCATTGTTCGATTTAATGTAAGACAATGCCCAAAAAAATTTGCAATTTTTTTTACTCTTTTACAGACAGAAATGGTATTTTTAAACATCAGCTGTCAACGCGTTTATCATATTCTCTGTGCCCTTAAAGTTTTCAATTTTTCTTCAAAATCTTTTCTATAGACAATAGATGGGCTTACCTCTGCTCCTTGTTTTTCGGATTCTTTTTATACTTGCGAGTAAGTCGAAATTCACACAATTTTTCCAAGTGACTCTGATATTGAATCAGTTAATCAAATTTAACTCTTTGTTCTGCTCTACATGACCTCAGAATAATCTTGCAGACAATGTAGACAAAGATCAGCCTGCACAACTGTGCAGCTTTATCGTGGTCCACACTATCCATATGTATGGCAGATGAAAATCATATGATTTTTTTTGAAAAGGCTTTTTGTAATAAGTCTTTATTGTCCTGTCCTGTGACTTATACTTATGTTTTCTTTGTATTCTTGTTTCAGTTAATCGTCAACGTCAGCGTGATCGTCGTCACCGTCATCATCAGCGTCGCTTTCAACCATGTCACAATCACTCTGTTTTTATCATCATTAAATCATATGATGTATTACAAACCGAGCTGTTTACTTTATGGCCAGTGTACCAAACATTATTCTAGATAATGAAAAATGAACCTTTAAAGTGAGAATACTGTAAAAGCGGCAATTGCATTTCAAGTGTTTGGACCAGAATTAAAGCCGGACTATTCCGGATGGTTAAGATGCCATGAAGAAAGACCAAGCTCAATATTCTATTTACATCTAAGTCCCAGTCACTGATACAACTTGTGATCTAGTGTGAACTGAGTTGCTTCAATTTTTAAATGCCAGATTCACGTGATATGCGACACATAAAATGATTATCAAAGGTCTTCCTCAATCATTTACAAACAATCCCGTGTATTTGCAATCGCACAGATATTTTCTAAACTATTTTTGGCGAGAAAAAAGGGGGGGAAAAAGAAATAAAAATGTTACCTATTTTCCCAAAGACAATTCCATCATTTGGGCTACATTTATTCTGTCGGAAGATGGAGAATTAGGAATATCTATTGTCTGAATTCCCCGCAACAAACTCGTGATTTCAAAATACGTTATTACCAAAATAATCTAACGTGTACCCATACAAAACTCCGTAAACAGTAATTCTAAATTAGCACAACGATTCAAACAATGCTTGGATAGGATATAATTTTGCTGTTAAGACAACTGGTGGGAAACATTATTTTACCGGCTGCATTTTTGTAATTCCAGCCCAATGATTCTTTCTTCTCTCAGCATGCAGCTGTTTCTCTGTTTCGGCTGATAGTTGCCCCTGTTTTGAGAGAAGAAAACATTAAAGTCGTGAGAACCGGATAGATAAATAAGAATTTGAGTTGACAATGATTACGATTTATTGATAGGTAAAAAACTTAAATGTGTTAAAGAAATAAGTGTAAACACTCATTAAGCTATGAACTCTTGTTCTTGGGAATGAAATGCCCTAATAATTTCAATGGCTCTCGCGAGAAATCAGACCTGCATCAATATTTTCCCCATCTCCGTTATCCAATTTGTATAAAATAATCCAAGTCATTTCAATTTTTTCCTTTAATATGTTCTCTGACACATGACGATAGAAATCAGAAAACTACGTCAGGTTTAAGTTCTTATGAAAACGCTATGATCTTAGCATAGCGCTAATCGGATAACACCAATTACTGTAGACCGCAATTTAACCTTAAATCAAACCGCTTTGGATGCGGGCAGAGACAAGGATTCCCTGAGAAATGAAAGTCATACATTCAAGATCGGACAAGTTCATACAAAAGACAAAAAGTGACGAGTTATTATCATCACTTCTTATCGCTCGGGATTAGGACGATATCATAAGAAGTTATTCCTCAGCGTCGAAAAATTACCAGTCCCCTGACAGAAACGCAACCAAGTCTTAAAAGTTTGGGGTAATGGTTTCTTTCCCTTCTTTGTTTATGTAGGGTTGGCATAACTGGCAAAAGTGATGACTGACCAACGACCGGAACAAAACCTAATCAGAGTTAACCTTCACTTACGCCTATCATTTGACAGTATGCCGCTTTAATACATTCTATGTCTTCTTCGGCTTGTGCCAGGCATGTCTCATATGTTATCTAAAATGAGAAAAGGTAAATCAGTCATAGTAGAGACTACTTATAGGTAAAATCAAGCTGGTACAAGTAATAAACAGGAAAGAAAAGAAATGTGGATTAAATAACGCTACTGAAAATACAGAGTTAAATTTCTGAGTGTTTTTATCATATGTTTCCGACAGCGTTCTAGTCCAGATGTGTTGTCGATGTAAGTGTTTTTATTAGGCTGAAGCTTGTGCAGCCCTAAGCACTAATAAGTTATCAACAAATGGAGATTTGTTTCTGACTTCCGTTGAAACATATTTATAGCCTCCTCCCCTGTCTTTTAATGTTCACAGTTTTATGAATTGACAACAGTTTCTACACTATCAGACAAATGATAGATTAAACCGTAATGCACTGAGTTCAGTGGAAGGTAGGTGGTTATCAACGCGCGGCACTCGTCACAGCCGATTCCGTACCAGAATCTAATCTCGTCCGTATAGAGGGGGTTTCCATTTTGAAAGACTGCCAGTCACATGATCTAAAGCATGCTGACGCCTTGCAAATCGGTAAACAACGGCAACAACAGCCACGGTTATCGCTGAAAAATGCCAACGTAAATGATAGAACGAGTTTGAAAATAAATGTACAAACTGTTTGTCATGGGAAATGTATTTATAAAGATTTTCACGGAAAATTGTGACTAGTGTTTGCTTTTTAAGTGGAGTGATACGATTTTAAGAACAGCAGAGCGGTTTACTTCCGGCGAAGGAATATACTGTATAGATGCATATCAAGCTACGCGATACAGCCGAGGGACTTGATCAACGGATCATCTGAGGTTTACCGAATGCAACACATGGATAATAATCAACCATGGGTCGACCCAAATTCATCCACAACGATAGGTAAGTGTCTTTTTCAACACGTATACCATACAGGTACTCTTTGCACGCAGTCTTTTTACCTGAGCTTTTAGACTGTTATATAATTTACAATTGGTAGGAATACCTAATATACAACTTCGATTTAACAACTGACAGAATATTCTGTTCCAACTGATCTTACTGTAGATTATCGCCAAAAGTACCTATAGATATCTAAGAAGTATGCTAAATAATTGATTCAGTCCAAGAAGAAAGTAAGAACCATTACTTACAGTTAGCATTTTCAGTAGTCCGTAAATTATTTCTTTTTCGATGTTATTGATGCCTTCCATATCTAGTTCTTTCAATGTTGTTTCGAGGGCAAGATAGGCATCAGTCCATTCGTTGTCATACAGCTCGGAGAATTTATCTGAAAGTTTTGTTGGCCTGTTATCGTCACTCAGGTCAGCAATATTTGGGTTGTTGTTGGTTAGTTTAGCACCAACGAGTGCGCTTAATCTGGAAAAATAAAAAAGAAAGTAGAGAGAAATCGAAAGAGAGCGTGGGCAAATTTACTGAATGTCCAAACATCGGAAAAGAAGTATATAAATCAACACGCACATGCATATGTTATCATCGAGAAAATTAGTCTTCGTTTTTTCAGATTTTTTTTTTTTTTTTGAGAGTTCAGGTTTGAAACGATTATTTCGGTATCGAAGCAAGGGGAACAAAGCCCATTGTAGAAGGACGTCCATACGAAGTTCTGTTGCCGTCATGTAGTTTTTGACATAAACACTTGGCTGAAACTTAGAATTATTTTTACTAACCTGACACTATGTATACCTATCCGCAGGCATTTCAATAACGTTAACAGTTATACATTTACTTCGAAATATAGCTTATATATCCTTGTAGGATGAAATATGTAAACGGCTAAAACACGGTATTGGTGCTGATTATGTTTTTTCGTGTTATATCAATGGCACAGAAAGAATATACAAGCAAGGACCTTCCTTTTGTGTTTTACTTTTGTAACAATTCACAGTCTTGCTTTACTTACTATTTTGGGTAGTAATGACAAGGGAAGTAAACCCAATGAACAGCAGAAAGTCAAAGATAGAAGAGAAAAGACCAGGCTTAAAATACAAGCATGGATAGCAAAACAAAGACAAAATCAAGTATGAAAAAGACTGATAGAAGAAAGAAAGACGAAAGACAAAAAAAACGGCGGAAAGCAATATCAGATCCAGTCATACTCCAAGAATTGCGTAAGAAAAAGAAAGAGGAAAAGAGGAGTAGACCCCTAATGCTTCTAGTGCAACATGGAATAAAATTTCTTGATAGTTGATACATAAGGATTTATACTGATATAATAATTTTGCACATTTTTAACCGACCAGAAATTCCTTTGATGTCTATCTTGAAATTATTTGTTGATACTTTTGTTGGTTTCTAGAAAAGGGAGGTAATTATTATCTCCCTTTGTAATGAGAATATAGTGGTTTTAGATTTATAAATGATAATTCTAAGAAGTAAGAAAAGGAAAAAGTGGCTCGGTTAAAGTAGTACAATAATACTCATTTTTAATCATAGCAAATTTGGTAGAATAATATTATAGTGGAAATAGCTGTTTTCTATTACGGGTCCACTACTTTAAAAAGAAGGAAAAAACAGGCATTGTTGCTGCATCAGTTAAGAAATCTTTTGAAGTAAAACAGAAAAAACAAGAAGCTGTAAAAAGAACTAAAGCTTGGAGAATGCGCATAAAGTTGAAGGATAGTGAAACGCAAGAAACAAATGTTGATGTAGTTGAAGATAAAGATACTGAGTCACCTGTGAAACCTAAGGCATTACCAAAAGCAACTTACAGACACTTGAGAAAAGTCAAGGATGTTTTACCAGAAACACCAAGAAGTAAAGCCGACATTTTAAGTAAATTTATTGAATCCCCATCAACATCCAAAGTACTCATAAGAAAACAACTAATAATGGCACCAAAATGTAGAAGAAAACTTGAAATTACAGATACAGTTTTGAAGTCGGTGACATAAAGTATGTCAGAAGTTAAGTCAAAGAAAAGTGGTGCAAAGAAACATGAATTCAACATTATATGTAATTCAGTTCTAAAGAAGTGCAGAAGACATAGATTGAACAAGAGCGGCAAATTGTCGCAAGATACGCCCGTCCCATCACCACTTGTCGAGGGGGTATAATAATCGTAAAGGGCAGGTAATGCAACAAACATGTTTACCAAAGTCTCAAGTCATTTTGACTTGAGGTGACAAAGTTCCGTTCCGGACAAGCAAGAAATACTGTAAAAATGAAGATCAAAGGGAAATAACTCAAAGACAGTATGAGATAGAGTTATGGTTCTTTCGCACTGAACTCCGTATTACTGCAACAAAAAATGCCAAGTTTCAAGTCAATCGGACTGGAGATGACAAAGTTATGCCCCGGACAAGCAGAAAATGCTGTAAAAATGACGATCAAAGGGAAATAACTCAAAGACAGCACCAGGTAGAGTTATGGTTCTTTCGCACTGCGCTCCGTATTATTGCAACAAACACAAATGCCAAGTTTCAAGTCAATCAGACCGGAGATGACAAAGTTATGCTCCGGACAAGCAGAAAATGCTGTAAAAATGACGATCAAAGGGAAATAACTCAAAGACAGCACGAGGTAGAGTTATGGTTCTTTCGCACTGCACTCCGTATAATTGCAACAAACACACATGCCAAGTTTCAAGTCAATCGGACTGGAGATGACAAAGTTATGCTCCGGACAAAGAACTGGACGCCGCCCGCCCGCCCGCCTGCCCGGACGCCTGCCCGGACGCCATGGGTGATCCCATAATACGTCCCGTCTTCGATGGGCGTATAAAAAGTATTTCAATGTCCCTGTTAAACACCAAAGCCTGGTTCTACTTGGTGGGAAAAGAGAGAGAGAAAAAGAAGAAGTGATGCTCTTGACTCTCATGTAAAGGGTTTTGTAGCTATTTTTTTTTTTTTTTTTTCCTAGGCCCTGAAATAAGCAGAGAGGTGCCAAACAAACGTGAAACTGTGAAAGTCAGAAAGGAAGGTCAGAAAGAAACACTTCAAAAACATGTTATGACCATGACACTAGAAGAAGCTTATAAAGAGTACAAATCAAAAAGCCCAGATCACAAAATTGGACTGACTTCATTTTCGAAATTGAAACCGGTAAATGTGAAAAAAGTTTCTGAAACAAGCAATAGATCATGCCTATGTCAAAAATGTTGTAATGTGGCCTTGAAAGTTGAGGCACTAACGAGAATGAAGGTTGTGAAAGAGAATGTCAATATTGTTATAAATAAGAAAAGCCTGAAAGATGCTACATTTTGTGAGTATGAGAAGAGTCCATCTATAGCTTGCCTGAGGAGGGAATGTGAAAAATATGGCGTGAAATGTCTTCGGGATTACCTAGAACCATTGGTTGAAATTTGTGGTGACTGTTTAGTCTCCTGGCATCAATGGGAAAGTCTTGAAATTGCTAAAGATGACAAAATAAAGCGCTGTGTATCATGTGTCCAAAAACAATCAGACATCTATACATTTATTGCATCTCTGGAGAATGATTTACAAGAATACCCCTAGCATATCTTCAGGGCCACATGGCAACAGCAGCAAATGGGTATTTGTGTAGACAAAACCTATGAGGGTACTGTTACTATGGTCATAGATTTTAGTGAAAACTATGAGTGTGCCTTTCAAAGTGAAGTCCAATCAGGTTTTTTTGACAAAAAAGTTAAGTCAGTTAGGAAAAACTATGAACTAAGTACAAGAAATCTTAGCTGCTATTGTGACCAATGTTTGGAGGGTAATAAAGCTTGTGACTTCAGTAATTATGTTAATGCCTGGGAGATGCGCAAATTAATTGTTACGAATGAAAAATCAAATCAGAAAGAAAACCAATCAAGTAGGAAAAATGATCAGAGAATCAGTTCACAAAAGGACTTCCCTAGGAAAAGAAACACAACCAAAGATAGACAGCCCACCACTAAAAAGAGAGCTAGAGTTGCCAATGAATCACTAACTCAGAAAAAGACAGACTCACATTCTACACAATATCACACTGATGATTTTGTAGCCATTGGGCTTAAGTCCAAAAAAGGTCCTATTTGTGTTTACTTAGCAGAAGTTTTGGGCCTTTATGATACAGAAGTTAGGCTAAAATACATGAGAAAATCAGGCAATGTTTATGTATGGCCAGAGAGAGAGGACCTTTCACAAGAGCAATTAGATCTATGCAAAGTACCGGCTCCAGACCTAGTTAACGAGAGGGGTCATTTTAGATTCAGTTCAACGGCCGTATTACAGCTAAAAGTGGACCTTTAAAAAACCCACAATCATTTTTATTTCAAGTAAATGTATACTGTGCACATGTGCTACAGCTTGGTTACTTTTTTTTTAATGAAAATCAGCTGAAGTCAAGTATTTTTGCAACTGCAAACAAATGTTATGACATTGGTAGTGTCTGTAACCAAAAGTATGGTCATTTCATTTCTCTTATTTGTGTAAAAGTTTAGCCTTTTCACCAGTGTTAGTAACTTTTGTTTATCTAAATATTGTGTGTGGTGTTAGGTAAATGCCTGTAATGCCTTAAGTAAGGCTTTCATAACAGTCAAATCAAAAGTTAATCAGCTATTCTTTTCCTGCCAGATACCCAATTTTTAAATAATTTGATTTTTTGGATGAAATGTTTATTTTTTGCAGTTTAGTTTCTTTAGTTTTGATGTTTATATCTTGTTACTGAAATAACAATAAAAGGTATTACAATTTCAAAGCTACTTTTTGTATTTCTGAACTGTTATACAACCTCTGTAGTGTCCGTAACTTTTCATGTATCATGAATAAGCATTGGCAGATAAAAATATTACATGTGTTTGTTCACAAAGGAAAAAGGTATATTTCTGTAGAAGAGACCTTAGACTTTCAATTTATCCTAAAGACAATAAGCCATCTGAGAGTTCTTTTTTTTTTTTTTTTTACTAGTGAGACTACTTTCAGCACCAATACCATGTTTTAGTCGAAAATGTAAATTTCTACCGACGGAAATTGTATGTCTTAACCGTTAACAAGACCTGCTATACTTGTCAGTAACTGCCATCGAAAAAAAAAGATAACACGAACTTAAATACTAGTATTAGGGATGTATTTTTGTCGAAAACTTGATGGTGATAATAGGATAATAGGATTTCGTACGTGGTAGGTAATTTTGGCTGTCACTTTTTGAATTTCTGCAAAGGACATAAAAAGATGCGTCACTAAAATATGGTTTTAAAAGTGTGTAATCTATCTCACTGAGATAATTCATTTTATTATTATTATTTTTTTTTTTATAACGACTTAACAATGTATTGGTCTTGAACATTGATAGGCAAAGACCGATAAAGTTCTTTCAGTAATTGTTCAAAGAATTAACCTGCTAACTACCGCTCAGTAAAAACCGACAAGAAGTGCTGACCAAACATGTTGTATTCATAACTTAGCGTTGCTCTGAAAAAAGGCAGTTTAAAACATCTTCGTAATGCATCATCTAAGCGAGTCATCATATAATTCTGGAATCATAAAATTCATTTATACGCACAACCGACTGAATCATGAGATTGAATAAAGTATCGATTCAAGTCAGCCTGCCCAGATTGCGCAGGCTGACCTGAATCGATACTTTATGCAGATGCAATAGACCCGCCCCTCTTTTTTTTTTTAAACAGAGCATGGCTAAATTTAACGTTGAACGAGGTCGATGACATGCTTTATGAGTTGTGCATATTGTTGATAAAGAAATGCTACGAATACATTTGCAATCCATATGTGGTTTTCGTAGATTCTAGATATATTTATAGAATATAATCCTGAACTTTACCGATCATGTGGCTTGAGTGAGCTTTGACTGCTTGTGGTCAATTCTTATGAGTTTAGTGCAATGGACATTGATATTGAAAATCAATGACAAACTTTCAAGAATAGCGTTAAGCTCTGATGTAACGAATATAGCAACCGTCGAGAAAAGTCTCTCGACTGACAGCTTGTTTCTCACCTTGTCAATAGGATTTCGTTTTCTTTCTCTTTTTCCCGCAGTCTGTCCCTAAGTTCACGTATCTCTGTATCTCTTTGTTGCCATCCAGCGTCATGACTATGATTTAAGAGAAATTATTTAACGTTTCGTTCAATAGAATTTATTTAAAGAAAGAACAAAACAAATAAATGAATAAATAAATAGAAAGATAGATAAATAAATAGAAAGATAGATAAATGAATAAATGAATAAATAAATGAATAAATAAAAAAGCCAGTGTGACTGAGAAATTACAAGAAATATGCATTTAATTCAGTTAACTTTGGCAATGTAATATATAGTTTCCTTAGATGCCAGATGTAATTTGCTTTTTTGCCTACTTATAGTTTGCTAATTGGTGCGTAAGTTTCGCCATTATCAGTATTTCTTTCCTTATTATATGACGTTAACTCCCATATTAACTATTTTCTTGACTAGCCCCATAAAAGCAAATACTGTACCAGTCACAGTATCACGAACCTGAGCGCATGTAAAGTAATGGCTTCGTATCGTTTCTTTGCGTGAATGCATGTATATCACATTTAGAAACTGATGATAAAAGCTGTTACAAGGGAATGTGTACACAAATTATGTTTAGATACTAGCACATTTTACTGACTCACCAGCAATAAGATCTCATCAGCAGTTTTAAATGCTGACAAAACCTATACGTTGTCAAATACTTTGTTCAAAAATTCAGAATCCGGTTTCGTCTTATTTTCTAGACGCCTTTCAGGAGGGAAAGGTTGGGGTCATACGATTGGGCTCTTTCCTTCATTTATCTACCCAAGCTGTAAGGCCATCCCTTAAAAACGCCGTGTTTCTTTTTACAAAGACTAAAACCTCCATTTTGAACTCCAGATAGTTTATGTTTCATTTATTTGCATCTGCATTCTTATCGGTCAATGCATAACATGGTCCTAGTGAGAAAATCTGAAATTCATCACATTCGAATACGCTGGTGGCACGAAATTCCGAAATCTTCCCAAATCTTTCCCAAATCTACCCAGATCTTTCCCAAATCTTCCTCAAAAAGATTTGGGTTGATTTGGGAATTTCATGCTGCCCATGGAAGCTGAACGAAATTCCAAAACCTTCCAAAATCTACCCAAATCTACCTAAATCTTCCTCAGGTTTCCTCTAGTGTAACCAATACCAATACAAAATGGACTAAAGAAAATAAATTTCGGGCTGCTATGTGATTAAAAGATAAAAAGTGATTAATGTTCCTGTTTCTAAAGGTATTCTTAATTTTAGAGGTTTTAACATCATTTTGGTGAATGTAAGTACAGATAATTCACAAATTCCCCAATTCAAGTGAAATAAAGCGGTCGATCAAAGCTTATATTTTGTTTGTAAAAAAATGGTGAAAAGTTTGATGTTGTCTGTAGTCGTAACTCAGAGCGTCGGTCTTACTATCATGACTTTCTGTGTTCGATTGCTATGAGCGGCCATCAACCTATGCAATTTTCATTGGGCCAAAAATTCGTCAGTTTTACTAGTGTAGGTGAATCTGACAAATTGTTTTCACACGATGACTATTTTCGTCGTCGTAGTATAACGACTCATCAATTTACTCTCGTTTTTCTCGGAAGGAAATATCTTCCATATAACTGACACCCCGCGATGTTAATCCTTAAAACGTTGAATAAACTCAGCGAAGATTTTCAGTCTAGAAATAGGACCCAAATAATTGCAGTTTCAAGATTACTGATGGACAGAATGTCTCAGCAAGTAGACACTGTACATTAAAGATCAGACTGCAAAAGTTTTGTGCTGTCTGATCTTGATCTACGTTGACCGTAAAATCAACCATAGTTGTGAAAGGCGCTTTAAAAATTGACTTTAAAACGATCGATTTGAAGATTTGGGTAGTTTTTGGAGAGATTTGGTAGAGTGTAGGATAGATTTGGGAGAGATTTCGGTAGATTTGGGAAATATTTGGGTAGAGTTGGAAAAGGTTTGGGTAGATTTGTGAATTTCATGCCGCCGGAATACGCTTCTAAAACGCGATGACAGCCCTGTAATAAATCTATCATGTAAAAGAAGCCTTGCTTGTATCTATCCTGTATGATTTGCAGTTTGCAAATAATAAAATACATACTTAATTCAGAATTTGTTATTCTTAGGCCAATAGTAGAGTGCGCTGTGTTGCTTAAAAAGAGCATACTTACGCCAAGTGATAGCTGTCCTGCTCGTTTGTCAATGTTTGTACCGTTTCCAATAGGTTTTTGATTTCATCATCCTTTTTGTATAGTTGTGTTTGATATTCTTGGATCTGTCTATAAACAAAAGAGGGTCATTAACCCATTACGTCTTTTATACAACCGTACATATTTTTTCCAATGAACTGCATTCAAACACAATGCTCATTTTTAAATGAGCCAGTGTTTTTTTATCGGGCGGTGAGACATTCCATATTTGGAATGCATTGGTAAATGTGAAAACATATCGTCCGTTTGAATCGTGGGCTAGATCTCCCCTATTAATGCAATGACTGAATCAAATAAACGACCCTAAAGAACCCAATCTGCAATTTGGTTACCTTTCAAGCCTACCCAAAGATGAGATGACCGAAACTATTAACACCTGTAACACCGTTTTTGTAATTAAGGATGCCAAAAATTACAAATAACATTAACGAAATATCAGTCAGTTTTTCCATCTTAAAATTTATCAGTTAAAAACTAAACTTAATTTTTTGTTATTTAAGTCAGCTGTTAGTGACCGGCACATCCCAAAACACAAAGCCATTTACATTCATCTACATAACCCTTTGTACATCTCATTTAAGTTGTCCCGAGTAATAGCGGTACAAAATACTGAGGACGAAAGGGTATTTCTACCATCATTGATGATCGAGTTCAGACTTCAAAAAATGTACAGTCTAAACGTGAATCCACTTCATCCGTCCTATAGTCATACATGTTCTGCCTGGAAGTTCTTACATCTGGGGCCGTCTTAACTTCATTTTGTTAAATCGTTGAATATAGTTTTAATACAGATGTACGACACAAGGTTTTTTATTTTCGGAAACGTCACATGTTAGCCATCAAAATGACTAGTCTTGGAAACCGAAAAGGTAACAAATAAAGTATATAAAGGCCCGTTCTCTTTTGTAGCTACACGTAGTTGAGAAGCCCACTTTAATTTGTGAATGCTTATCGTACACTGGATCCTGGTCCCTAATAAACGGGGACGGGATTTAACGATAGAGAACCTGAACCCGTCTTCAATATGAGGACTTTAACAATTGGAAATAGGTCGTATTTGCCACTTTCTTTTTTATCTATTCATTTTAGCTCTTCTTGTGGCTTTATGAGGCCTAATAATTTACAAAATGCAGCTTCGCTTAAAAACCCAAAGACAAATCTAGAATTAACTATATACCTCTCTCTTTCGTCTGACGTAACACTGCCGCCTAAATGGCTATCACTATCTTTCCAAGGTTTAACAGTCATGACTCTCCGATTGTCCGAAAGTTTCGGTTTTTTCCTCCGACTTCCATTCCTATAAAGGTTCGTTTAAACATCATGAACAGCTTTTGGTTTTAAAAGCATTTATGCAAACATTCGTTCAAATATCATTATCATCTATTGATACTATAAAGACATTCATGTAAAAATTCGTTCAAACATCATGGACAATTATTTGTACTATAAAAGTATTTTTGTAAAAAATCGTTCAGAATCCTTTACAGCTATTGGTGCTTTAAATAGGGTTTGCAAATGGAATGGATCAAGGTCAGATGTGATCGGATTTTGAATATATTAAATGTACGTCGTCTTTTACCTATGTCTGAAATGTAACCGAACGATCTCTCTTGCAATAAATTCATACCTATCTTTCGAAAAAAGCCAACTTTACATTTGGCTGCGAAAGAGTTAGAACTTTCAGAGATGAGCTTTCTAGCAACAATACCTGTGGCTCCTGACGAAAATAATTGCACCCTTGCCTTAACTGAAGTATTGCAGGTATCCAACGACACATCCTCTACGTGTGCATATGAAATTCTCATATAAAAAAAGACCTGCGACATCTTACTGTTTACGGCCAAGGCGTTTAAATCGCATTTCTATGGAAATATGGATATCGAATCACGTTTGATAAACTCAAAAAAAAAAAAAAACTGACTTCATACGGATGGTGTGTGAGATATAGAGGATCTTATATGAGCGTTTATGTATAATTATTTTTATCAAACGAGTTGACTAAAATTATATGACGCCAGTTTGATGAAAATGGTCCATAAACACGAATTCATGTGAGATTTTATTTTACCAGTAACAGAAAAACAAGTATCCTGCATCATCACCTTTATCCTATATACAGTTAACGGATCCACGTTTACAGATTTAGCTCTATCTGAAAGAAGATTGCACTGTGACATTTACATGAAAAAAAAATGAAATATAGTCTATGTAGGGAATAAATCTAAGTAGCTTCACAATTTTGACGACTTGAAGTAAGTAGTGCTGCATTTCTTGTTATTAAACAGGAAAATCATCATTTTTCCACAAGTGTAAGTATAACAACAACCACGTCATTTTCCCTCCAAATGGCAAAGTAATACAAATTCTAGCACATGCTGTGGTTGGTTTCGTCGGCTTCACGAGCTCAAAACTACAAAAATAACCAGAACTAGGACCTAAAAATTCGATAATACACTACTGTGTTATCAGAAATAAGTCATGAGTTTAATACACTGCTGGAGGAGGCTTTATGTGATGAATAATAATAAATAACAAGAAGTAATTATAACAATAATAATAATAATAATAAATAAAACTAGTAAGGAATATAGATCGTTTTTTATCTTTTTTACTAATGTGGCGCTGAAAATTCTTCTGTCATTTTAATAATCATATTTTTTCCACAGACGTTTTGTTGTATTTCTATGAGACATATGTATACAACTTTCTTTTTAAATAAGTACTAGATAAGGGTAGATAGGATTTTGAGATGTATTGGCAATGTTCCATGGGGATCATTCCTATAAAAGAAATGAGCCATGCTCTGTAAAAAGGGGACTTAATGCATCTGCAAAAAGTATCGACCCAGAAACGTTTCACTGCTGGTAAATTTTTGCATGTTCCAAGGACAGGTTTACGCATGATTCAGTCTGTTGTTATATCAAATGGACTTAAAGGATCCATGATCATGTGATGACTTGCTAGGTGCATTAAGCCCCATTTTGCCGGAGCATGGCTTAAATGTAATACTTGTTCCCGTTGGGTCGAGTTTCTTCGTGAGTGTTGACATCGTCTCTTGTCAATCTTTCGAGTTGTTGAACATGGGGTTCTCTGATAATAGATATAAGAGTTTTGTCAGCCGCATGCCTCTATTCCATTTTAGTTTCAATGCAAAACGAAATATCATCCACTGGAAAACTTGTTTTTGTCGTTGGTTGTTTTGGTATGAGGTATTCATGTCCGCCTGATTGAAATTCAAAGACTTCAAATACAAACCATTCTAAGATGTGTGTATGTATGACTCCTGGCACAATTTTTTCTATGAAGTTTGATCTTTGATCGACATATACTTGTTTTAGATGTTGTGACCAAAACAGCCATGGATTTTTAACAGTCTGTTTACTTCTTGGTTCAGCATGTCTGTTCTATTTGGATAGGGATATGATTTGTAGTGGGAAGAGTAATAGAAATGGTAACTTACAAAGTTACCATACCCGACCCCCACCGCACCCCACACACCCCCTCCCGCTAAAAAAGATCTTTCCGCTTATCTGATTAACCTTTTTTTTTTTTTTTTAAAGGGAAAAAAAAAAAAAACAGTTACAGTGCTTTCCAAAACTTAGTTTCATACCGACCCGGTAGTTTTCTTTTCAAGTCAGAGGTAAATCAAAAGGATGTTCTGCTTCCACACGACCGACCACCAATTTTTACACTGATACTTTTCGGCCTTACTACGTAGACCAAAGGATACAGGGTTTTCTTTTAACGCTTTGGTTTTAAAGTTTTTCTCAATTAATCCAAGTGCATGTACCATCTGGGACTATCGATATATTTCTCGTGTATCAAATTGGACTGGGCATAAAACTTCTTAGGACTTGATTGTCGCACTGGTTTTCAAAAAGCAATCGAGCTTGTCACATAATATTTACGAATGTAGTATCCAACCAAAATGACTGCGAATAATGTTGTAGGATCTTCCAGTACCACTTAGGGTCGTAAAACTGAACTTGCTCAATGTAACCATGACTTACTAGTGGGCAGTGTCAGAGTTATGTCCCTTTGGTCATCAACGTCTCCCGGCCTATTGAGTAAATTATGACTATTATTTATAAGATCATGAACGGAATAATAAAGAGTGGTTCATAAAGAATGTTGAATTTCGCCAATTAACCCTTCACCCAACACTCCTTCGTTTTAAGGACCCTTCAGGAGGCGTAGAGTTTCTGCAAATATTGTTTGAAAAGGAGAAAATGCTGGTAATCAGCATTTTCTCCTTTTCCAGCAATATTTTCTATACTTTCAAAGACAAATGTTATCTTTTGAACCACATCTACTTTTTCGTCTGAAAACGTTCTGAAAATGGACAAGTCTACAATGTCGTCTGATAAGTACTTTAATCATATCCCAGACTTATTTCTCCAGAAAGCTTTCAGTACATACCCGTTCTCTTCTTTGACTTTTTCGAACCTCTTTAAACTGACATTTGGGTTCCTGAAATAGACACGTTTTATGTTTTATTGTGGAATACTAAGAGGATATTTATTTTTTTCGGTGAAAGATCGAAATTTATTTCATCGAGTGTACATCATTGGTCATATTTTCACGAGTGGCGCAGCCACGAGTGAGAATATTACCGATGATGTTCACGAGATGAAATAAATTTCGATCTTTCACCGAAAAAAATATTCTATTTATTTCATGCTTCTAATCCTTTTTTGGGAGAGACTTACATCAAAATCCAGTACAGTTCTTTTCGGTAATTCCCCCTGGCATACCCCCTCCGCATAACAACTTATTACAATATTACGTAAAGCGCGAGAAATTTAGGGTAAATTACGTCATATTTCCATCTGGTTGGGTGACACGCGCATTTTACCTGGGTAACAAGCGCGCGGGAACTACTGTATCCGCCTTCAACTGAAGAGTTAGAAAATAAAATAGGTATTTTTTACTGGTCGTAACCCTGAAGTGTCGAAAAATATTCCACCGTTATTTCTCGATAAATTACCGGAAAGCCTGAAATAAAATAAACCTTTGCATGAACTAAAACTTATATTCACTAGAAAATAGTTATTGTCGACCAAGTAAATCCTGTTAAGCCTTTAACGTCTCTAATACCTACATATCGCGTTATGAATATATCTACTATACAAACGAACAAAAGAGGAATTTTGTATATGTAATATCTGATGAGAAAAACGTTCAGCAGAATCTGGATATCAAGCGCATCGTGCATCAATAAACTGGCAACCATAACTGCTACTGTACTTATTTCTTAGATGGAACAAGACAATATTGATGCATAACTTCAATGGCAGCGCAAATCGGTTGCTTCTGAAATAGGGCACATTACAGCGGGTCAATGTTTTACGCCAAGGACATCACTCGAACAAACTTCGTAGAGATCTACGTGGTGATACAACATGACAAATATTTAAACTCTTGGCCATCTGGGATACGATCTGGTTTTTATCGATCCGGCAATGAAGGTACGGTATTTTACGTGTTAAAAATCAAAAAACAGTCCAAATAGAAAAACAAAGCTGGTAAGGGCTCGATCCGGTAATGAAAGTACCGTATTTTTACATGTATGTTAAAAAAAAAACCTGAACCAGTCCATATAGTAAACAATATGGCTACCTCCACAGGCACTTTTCAATAGCGAATAAAGATATAGTGCCGCCGTTCATGCGGCGCCACAATAAGCTCATGTTAATTTACGCTTTACCAAACAATCCCGCGTTTTACGACCTTGAGCAAAAGTATTTGAAAACATTCAAGGAAAAGGAGAAAATGTTGGTATAGCGTTCTGTACTTTCCTCACGATGCTTGCTAAACCTAAGCAAGTCACATATTTTCATTTTCAATTTTTTTTTTTTTTTTTTCTATTCTTTTATTCATTCATTTATTTATTTATCTATTTATTTTTAGCTCACCTGAGCACGAAGTGCTCGGGATGAGCTATTGTGATCACTCGCCGTCCGTCGGCGTCCGTCGTCCGTCCGTCCGTCCGTTCACATTTCTTTGTTTACACTGTAGCATATACAAATATTAACCAATCAGCACCAAACTTGGTCAAAATATATATGACCATAAGATCTCGGATGAGTTCGATTATGGGTCTAATCGGACCAGAACAACTGGAGTTATTTGCC
The DNA here is from genome assembly GCA_946811185.2 of Hippopus hippopus. Taxonomy (NCBI): domain Eukaryota; kingdom Metazoa; phylum Mollusca; class Bivalvia; order Cardiida; family Cardiidae; genus Hippopus; species Hippopus hippopus. Next base: position 6,056,472 of record OX328100.1, on the reverse strand, counting down.
CTTGAATTAGAAAAATTGCTATATTTGACTTTGTTTACACTCTAGCATCTACAAATATAAACCAATCAGCACCAAACTTGGTCAAAATATATATGCCCATAAGATCTCGGATGAGTTCGATTATGGGTCTAATCTGACCAGAACAACTGGAGTTATTTGCCCTTGAATTAGAAAAATTGCTATATTTGACTTTGTTTACACTCTAGCATCTACAAATATCAACCAATCAGCACCAGACTTGGTCAAAATATATATGACCATAAGATCTCGTATGAGCTCGATTATGGGTCTAATCGGACCAGAACAACTGGAGTTATTTGCCCTTGAATTAGAAAAATTGCTATATTTGACTTTGTTTACACTCTAGCATGTACAATTATTAACCAATCAGCACCAAACTTGGTCAAAATATATATGACCATAAGATCGCGGAAAAGTTCGATTATGGGTCTAATCGGACCAGAACAACTGGAGTTATTTGCCCTTGAATTAGAAAAATTGCTATATTTGACTTTGTTTACACTCTAGCATCTACAATTTTTAACCAATCAGCATCAAACTTGGTCAAAATACTTATGACCATAAGATCTCGGATGAATACGATTATGGGTCTAATCAGACCAGAATGACTGGAGTTATTTGCCCTTGAATTAGAAAATTCTTTAGAATAGTTCTTTGTCTGGAGCATAACTTTGTCATCTCCAGTCTGATTGACTTGAAACTTGGCATTTGTGTTTGTTGCAATAATACAGAGTGCAGTGTGAAAGAACCATAACTTTACCTCGTACTGTCTATGAGTTATTTCACTTTGATCATCATTTTTACAGCATTTTCTGCTTGTCTGGAATATAACTTTGTCATCTCTAGCCTGAACATCTTAAAATTTGGTATGCATGATTGTTGAAAAATTACGGAGTGCAGTGCACAAGAACCATAACTCTTCCTAGCACGAATTTAGAGTTATTCCCCCTTTGACCTTCATTTTTATAGCATTTCTTGCTTGTCCGGAGCAAAACTTTGTCATCTTAAAAAGGAATGACTTGAAATTTGGTATGCTTATTTGTTGCAATATTTGGAAGTGCAGTACACAAGAATTGTAACTCTACCTTGTACTGTTTTTGAGTTATTTCCCTTTGATCATCATTTTTACAGCATTTAGTGCTTGTCCGGAATATAACTTTGTCATCTCAAGTCAGAACGACTTCAAACTTGGTATGCATGTTTGTTGCAATATTACAGAGTACAGTGCTCAAGAACAATAACTCTACCTAGCTCGGATTTTGAGTAATTCCACTTTGATCTTCATTTTTACAGTATTTCTTGCTTGTCCGGAACAGAACTTTGAAGTCTCATGTCAAATTGACTTGAGACTTGGTAAACATGTTTGTTGCATTACCTGCCCTTTGCGATTATTATACCTCCTTGACAACTGGCGGTGGGACGGGCATATCTTGCGACAATTTGCCGTTCTTGTTTCATTATCATTTGGCCTTGAACCTCGATATTTGGTACTTATCTTCATTGTAGACCTTTACTGCTTAGTACTCAGGTGAGCGATATAGGACCATCATGGTCCTCTTGTTTGGATATAGACAAGTGTAAAATTTCGTTGCCTTGTAAGCTGTTTTCTGTGAAAAGGTTTAATGCATCTGAGTAAAAATGTATCGACACATGTCAGCCTGCGCAGTCCTGTTAATAACAAGGGGCCCTGCTTCGAATCCCTTGTTTGGCCAATTTCTTTTCGAAGATTGATGATAGTCATTGTGACAGGGTTCATTCCTCTCTTAGCGCTGATCATTGTTTCGATGATGGTCATGTGGGAAGGTAGCCAGTGGCCTGGGAAGAATATTGTGCGAATTACTGGTAACATAAACTCCAGGAAAGCATGGACAGGTTTACTGGTCGCCGCAATATAATTGAAATAACGTTGAAAACGGAGTAAGGCATTACGCAGTCAATCAACCCTTGTCATTGAAACATCTAATTTTACCGACATTCATATTTCGGTGGACAATGGTTTCAAGTTTTACAATTAAAGACTGAAGGAGAACATTTAAGCAGAAAGATAGAGAAAAGCCGAAAATGAAAATCTTCGGACCTACATGATGTCGTATATCAAAAATATCTAACGAGATTGTGAAAACCGGTAATTGTCTCGCCAAGGCTCGACAATTATCAATTCTCCTAACCTCGTTAGATATTTTTGATGTACGACAACACTATGTAGGTATTCTCTATATACTTAGAGGACAGCTTGATCAGGTTGACGGTCAGAAGAGCAGATGTCTGTACAGACAGACGGATTGACAATTGTCATGTGATGACGAAAAGAGCCCGATAGCCAAATACACTAACAGACAGATGGAAAGAATTTATTTCATGCTTTTTGGTACGTTATCGAGAAATATCGGTGAAATATTTTTCGATATTTCATGGTTACGACCAGTGAAAATACCGATTTTTATATTCTAACTTTTCAATTGAAGGCGAAAACAGTTGTTCCCGCGCACTAGTTACCTAGGTAAAATGCGCGTGCCTCACAACCAGATGGAAATATGACGTAATTTACCTTACATTTCTCGCGTTTGACGTAATATTGTAAACCGTTGCTATGCGGAGGGGGTACGCCACGGGGAATAACCGAAAGGAACTGTACTGGATTTTGATTAAGTTCCCCTCAGAAAGGGTTAAAAACATGAAATAAATAGATTTTTTTTTTTTTTGTGAAAGATCGACATTCATTGCATCGAGTGAACATCATCGGTAATATTTTCACGAGTGGCGTGACTACGAATTACCGAAAAGAACTGTACTGGATTTTGATGTAAGTCCCTCCCAAAAAAGGGTTAGAAGCATGAAATAAAATGAATATTTTTTTCGGTGAAAGATCGAAATTCATTTCATCTCGTGAACATCATCGGTAATATTCTCACTCGTGGCTGCGCCACTCGTGAAAATATGACCGATGATGTTCACTCGATGAAATAAATTTCGATCTTTCACCGTAAAAAACAAATATCCTCTATGTATTACCTTAATTCTTTATTATCTTTCAAAGGAATATCCTTCGACTGTTTTGAACAAGGGACACCCATTCGTTACTTTTTATACGTGTATCTGCAAAAGAGAAAAATCAGGCTAAAAACGCCCTGATACTGTCTTCATGTTTAAACTTCAAACAATATGAATATTTATGACATACACTTTATTAACCCTTAGGCTGCTAAGCGCGACTCACTGACCTTTAGCGGACAGTGTAGATCAAGATCAGACTGCACAGAACGTGGAGTCTGATCTTGGATCTACATTGTCCTATCAGGAGATATTATTCCCCAAAACATAACTTTGAAACAGCAATATTTGGGTTTTTACTATAGAACTGAAAATTTTATTTCAGTTATTTAGCAGGATAGAGTTAATCCATGAACAAAAAACAGCATCGATCTAACGCAGTACCTTGACAAATTGTTCCAATTACCTTTTCTCCTAGATCACCTATATACTGACTGTAGACATAAAAAGCCTGCGAGGTATTTGATAATTTAGATTCCTGTAGAAATATTCGAAAATCGATATTCGAATATTTTGATATTCCGGTAATTCGACTGTATTATTTGGAGAAGAATATCTCCTATCGGACATTGTAGATTTAAGATCATATTGTAAATCTATGTTTTGTGCAGTCTGATCTTGATCAACACTGTCAGCAAAAGGTCAGTGAGTCGCGCTTAGCAGATTTAGGGTAAGCCCGACCTCTTCCACGGTTGAAAATCAAAACAATGAAACTGAGAAAGACTTTTATCCTACATGCCTGACTAAACAAGAGGACACTGAAAATCCTGCACGTTCTGTGCAGTCTGATTTTAATCTATGCAGACCGTAAAATCTCTCTTTTCGGGCTCTGGCGATAGGGTAAAAAGAATTTAGGTCATTACAAATATACAAAGGTAAATAGATATTCTTGCATAAATCAATACTGTATGATCTAATCTCACAATGGGAAAGTTTAACACTTAACTTACGTAAGAAAACTAAGTTTCCCTTTGTAGACAGAGTATATTAAGATCAGACTGCACAGAACGTTCAGATACCGTATTCGCCAATCATTCTAAATTTTACACAAGTTCGAATTCTAAATTCCATTTGTACTCATCTGATTGAAACGTAGCAAGTCTTAGAATTTAAATTTACAACATTTTTTCGAGTTAGTCAATGTAAACCATAGTCTATATTCTAAGAGATAAATAAACTGTCCTATGTCTTGTTAGATATTTTTGTTTATCTCTCTGTCTATCTATCCCTCTCGCTTCCAAATGCAAATTTGTATAAGATATGTTATCTATGTTCATGTTTTCTTTTTTTTTTATGCACACTTGTTTTCTTTGTTTATATCTATAGCATGCATTGCCAAAATGAGGTTTTATGCATCTTCTTAGTGTTTTAGACTACAAGCAAGTAATCACATAATTACAGATCTATAAAATCCATTTGAATCTTGAGGAAGAATTGTCGTTTGACATGCAGAAAATTTACCAAAGCAAAACGTTTCAAAAAGTGTCTACCCATGTCAGCCTGCGCGAACTGCGCGCAGGCTGACCTGGATTGATAGTTTTTGCACTTGCATTAAGACCCCCTTTTACACAGAGCATGGCTCAACTATAATATAACCTTTTTTGTATTTTTCTGTACGATAGGACGATAACAAGTATAATTATTATCTGACAGCACCTGAATATTTGCGATATTTGACTGGTTTATACTGACATAAACCGTTTATGTGTATTTGAACAAACCGAAAGTTAACACTCACAAAATAATGGACACTAAATAAATAAATTCAATGTATCATATAAATCTAACATTTATGCTACTGTTTGTTTTTGGGAACACAGGTTATGAGATAATGTAAACATTATTGTGTTGGGTTTTTAAATTATCTCGTCATGGTACGTGATATTAAACTTGTTATCCCAAACACAAACAATAATATAAACTGATAATGAAACGTTTATCGAGTGAGAGTAATACCTGAATACGTTGTATCCATAAAGTCGACGAGAACTAACACAAGATACAGAAAAAAAGTTCAGTTTAAGTGTCACCTTAAGCACAATACACCTTGTGAATATTTAATAACCACACCGAAATTTTATGAACTTATTGAAACTTTACCGGATTTTCAATTTACTTCCTGTTTCTCCTTCAGGCCAGAAGAGTTGTTTTGTATGCTTTGATCATCTTATTTTAGAATTCTGAATTATCAAGATACGACCCCACCGAACGTGCAGTCTCATCCTAGATCCACACAGACCGCTACTTAGATATTCTAAATTTTAAAAAAAGCGCCTTGACCCTGGAAATTCTCGGCTTTTGTACGGCACATACATACCAGTGATTTGAAGCGCGAAGGGTTTGGCACACACGCACAAAATTAAATTAATAAAACCCGTCTTATTCTACCTCTTATATGTTTGATTCTGATTTGTTTTGAAATGTGTTTTATGATCAACGGCCAAATATCGGTGCTTCATTCAGTTTTGGTGCCCAAGTCAATACATCTATCGATGCAATCCAAAAATGTCTGCTACCTATAGCCGGTTGCTTGCTCAAGTGAAGCATGTGAGCAGCATTTGTAGAATGTATAGAAAGAAAAAGATGGACGGACGGACGAACGGATAGAACGAAGGAAGGTAGAAAGGAAGGAATAAGGAAAAAGGGAGGGAGGGAGGAAAGAAGACACCAAGATGGATAGTAAGGTGGATGGATAGAAGTATGGATAAAATTGTTTTTAGCCACTTTCAACATTTTTTCAGTCGTCTTACGACGACAGCTCACGTTTTCATGTAGCTAGCCTGGGTTTTACATTCCTAGGCCAGAGCTCTACATCGCCTTGCCCACGGAACACACCAATGAGTACTGCGAGAGCCCAAACTGAGATTCACACCCAGGACATCTGGTTTACTACTCCTACACATAAACCTTTCCCAAACAATCTCGACTTTTTAACGACCCTGAGAAATATGGTTGGTTATAAGCATTTATTTTTCACTTTGTTTGTTACCTTATCACAGACAAATTCCTGGACAGTGTTTCTCCTAGAGCGCGTTTCTTGCGTTTTTGACGCAATGATTTCTTAGCTGACGTACTAAAATTCGTCGTGTGCGTCTTTTCTGACGCAACAAAAAATATCAGTTCAATCAAAACAATAGTTTATAATGCACACCATGACGTCGAGCCGAAATACTAAGGGGCAAAATAAGGTTCGTATGCAGAGAAAGATTTCATATGCCATGATTATTATATACTGAGAGTTCATGATACGACGTCCAGTGTCTGAAACCGATTTTATTGGTAATTTATTGATAAATACCTGACAGTACTGCACAAAAAAGAATTAAAGAACATGAATTGCTACCAACTAGCTTCTTTCTGACACAGTCAGACATTTGAAGCTCTTGTTTAGAAATAATTAACTAGGTACGGAATAACTATAGGAAGATCAATTTGTCGCCCCGTTTTAAACGTATACGGTCTGTGTATTCTAGATGCTTTCCGAAACAGAATAGCAGGTAAACCGAAAAAGAAAAACAGAAAAGACCTGCAGACCGTTTTGTTGTCCCTTCCACAAATCACTTCCACATCCGAGTCGGCGGAGTCACAGGGAAAGGTCCCTAAACGTGAATTTAAGTAATTTTGAAAAGGCATTTTAAAGGTCACCCCCAAGACTTTTTTATGAGCCCCCCCCCACCCAAATTTGGAATAGAGCATGATTTCAAATTGCACAATTGTAGGATTTTGTCGTTTTATAAAGAGTTAACGCCGAGCCATTTGGCGGGGTTTTTTTTACAAATATGAATAATTTTTGACAGCCGTTAAACTCCCTTTCGTTCTTCCTTGCCTTTTCTTTTCACCATTGGAAACGCAATTTAAGCAAAGGCTGCTTTTGCTGTCACTGCCTCTCTCTGTGCTTCTTCAATAGCTTACACTCTTTATAAGTACGCGTTTTTCTTTCTTAAACCTCTCTCTTCGCCTCATGCCTTATTCATTTTTTTTCCTTAATCCTTTTCAAATAATGAGACCAGCCAAGCTGCAGTTTTGTTAAAGAGAATGAACGAAAGAATGAATGAATGAATGAATGTGTTGTGTTTTATGGCCAGTTGACAGCTAAGGTCATATTGGGCAAAATTACAAACTAAACCATGCAATTAACTTCATTTCTAACATGACACGAGAATTTGGCTCTATATACACAATGCAACGGAGGCGTGGTGAAACCAAATCATTTCCATTTAAATAGGTCGCGCGTGGCTGTTTCATGCCGCCGCCCTAGGATATTTCATCAGTGAAAGTCACGTGTCACTTCATAATTAACACGATGCACATCTAAAATCAGTCTTTATTGTCGTATGAACAGGAGAAAATGAAATAGATGAAGAACTGTTTTTTCATATCATTAAACGTACTCATACTGCAAAAATATTGCTGCAATAATGCCGTCATGAGTGATGTAAGATTACGTCATGAACATGAAGTTTACCCTCGGATCAAAGTTGTGTTGAATGAAGACAAAAATCTCAAAAATCTTTTCTGAAACTTGTTTCCCTTTGATCAAGTGTTGGTCATGTTATAATCGAAATAATCTTCTTTCTGTCGTGGGTGGACTTTCAATAACTCACGGTTGTGAGTCATGAGGTGCAATGAATAATCCACTCGGGCTAACACCCTAATGGTTTATTTATTTTGCCTTATAACTCTGTCTCACAACCGTGGTTTATTGAACGACAAATCACGTTAGAAAGAAGATTATTTCTTAAATGATACCGTGAAGTGTTTATTCTGGACATGGGCGATTGCGCAATTCACGCTTAACTCGTCTAGGTCGCCCCAATATTGTTGCATAATGCGCGACAAAGCACGCACGGTTTTTGAAGGAAAGAAAAGATGTGAGAGATGCAAAACAGATTTCATCTTTAACATGTATAAACTCGAAGGAAAACGTACGCAGTTTTCATTGATAGATTACAATATCGCATGAAAAGAATGAAAGGAGGTAACAAAAATGATACTTCCGGAATACCAGATTATATCCGAGATAATGCATGGAGAGTTGAAGTAGCGGAAAGAAGCAAGCATGCCGCCCAATATGAGGATAGCAACAATAAGCGGGTCCAACATGATTGAAGGTTGGGGACATCGTTCTCTTGCGGAACGTGGATCTCCAGGAAAAGCATAAGCTTTCGGATCAATGGGATCGACATATATGTTTTTCTGCAGATGCTCAACACCGATATTCCCGTCAGACGGCGAGTCCGAGTAGGTCCTTGACGATGTCTCCATCGGAACATGCTACATGTACGTCCGTTTAACTGTGTCCCCGGTGACGTGCCTGGAGATATCCGGATGGACAATGCGAGACGCCCACGGAAGCAGTCAATTTCCATAGCCTCGAATGATACCTCAGACACTCGTGTTCTAAGGTATATTATACAACAGAGAAAGTATGCATCAAGAGATTTTTGAGAACCTCGAACCCATCACTCAGGAGAGCCTCCTACTATCCAGAATTCGGCCAGTTCACTGACATACTCTCATATTTATACCCCGGTCGAAAAAGTGATAAAAAAAAAAGCCGACAGCCTTTATAAAATCAACATAAAATCTACCACCAGCCTTAAAAGGTATTTCTGGATCGTACTTTGGATGCAAAATACATTATTTATGGCAGAATATCGAATTCTAAAACCTCACTGCAATTCATCAATAATATTAACTGATTTGTCCATTTAACAAGACGTTCCTTGGTTATAATAGAAAATATTTTGTATCTATATTACGTATAATAAAGAAATACATCTATAACTATTAGGCTCAAAGTTGAAGCCTGATTATAAACAGGTATTAGGAAAGTGTTCAGACATAAATTAGGGAAAACACCCGTATCGAAAATTATATTAAAAAGTACAATTAGGACAGGCGACATAGAATCAATTGTCGATTTGTAAACTTCCGCTACCAATATTCCATTTGAACAGTGAGCTATACCTGTCCCAAGTTTTGAAATCCTCCTCTGAACTTCTAACAATGTGAGTTTCGAATTCAAAAATCTATCCATTTCCTAATTATGATACAGATTTTTATCATCAATAGAGAGGACTGTTTATTTATTTTTTGTCGAGCCAGCGTGTGGTGAGCGACACATAGTTGTCACAATGTCACTTCGGTGTATATTCGTGCGTGGACGTGTCCGTCTGGATTTTGTCAAGACCAGAACTTCTATCTTTATGGATGGATTTCAAAATTGTTTGTTTTGTGTGTTGTATAACAGTATCACATTGTGAACCCCACCTGACCAGATGTTTTTTTTTTTTTCCAGAAAAGCTAACACCCTTCTTTACAGACATATCTACAGCTGATGACTTAAAGAACTTAAGACTCGTTTGTATTGCCTCTTCAACATCAATATCAGTACAATGAATTCACTGGCCATATTTTTGTGTAAAACAATCGTTAAACGTTGAAAAAAGATTATATTTTAAAAGTGACTCCATCTAGTGTCAGCTCCAGGTTAAGATGAAGTTTTCTCGACTGACAGAAAGGCATAAATTTGGTCTTGAATTTCAAAAGTTTGAAACCGTTTTTGTTTGCTCATTTATATTTAAGATCTGTTGAGGCTGTGTTTTACCTGTCTGCATATACTTTGACCGGTATCTAAGACAGAAATCGTAAAGATACAGAAAGCATTCTACTCAAGGCCCTTAAAAATATTATTAATTTCAACACTAAATTGTATAACTGAGAGGATGCTTCCCCGATTTCCTGTTCTTGTGGAACGGATGTATTTCCAGCCCTGACGTTTTAAAAAAAAGCTGAAATGAATGAAGCAACGCAACCTTGAATACCGAAATTGTCGAGGTCTTTCATAATACCATACAAAGGGGTATCGTTAGCGCTTCCTAATAAAATCAAAGGACTGAAGGTCCTGAAAAGCGGATTTGTTGAACAGTTTTAAGCTATGATTTGATTTTTTTTTTTTTTTTTTTTTTTCCATATGTAATACATGTATAATATGTAAGTAATTAGTAGAGTAAGCAAGGGCAATGGGAGTCGAAGTTGTTCTACCAATAGACCATTCGCAAATTAACGATACCGACGCGTCACCAAGAGTTACTTCCCTTGCGGATACTTTCCACTGGACAAGCCAATCCAATCTTGAATATACCCGAATAGTAAAAGGGTCATATTTTTTAAATGTAATTTACCCTAAACGCGATAAATGAAGAAAAAAAAAAAAGCGGTCGTGCCGGTACTTATATCAATTATCATTTTCGAAGACACACACGACCCAAAAAAAAACCAGCCGTTTTATCAGATTTTCGGTAGCCTACAAATGGAAAAGTCGTATCATCAGCGCTGTCTCCTGTCGGGCGATTTGAGAGAACCTTTTGTATGCAGACTACATTAATGACTTGAAAAACAAATCCCCGATGAAGAAATCAAAAAAATTCTGGCCAACTGCCTTGGTTTCACAGGGCAAGAGCCCGCCCCCCCCCAAAAAAAAGAAAATACGAGTTCCAACATACAGTTAAACCAAGGTTGCATGATAATGCATTTGAAAACAAAAGTGTTCGGGCAGAAAAGTGCATCTTTTGGGGTCAGTAATCAGAATAGACTTACTCTCTGTAACAGATTTTAACAATCCCAAATCCTTTACAAGTGATCAACTATCACCCGCTTTGACGGTGAGATACCGAGATGAAAGGAACTTCCAGCTAACCCTTTACCAGCTTTTCAATGAAAACAATTATAGCACGTATTTCCCTACTGAAAATGAAGCTGAAACTACCTGTTTTCAAGGAGGAATGGAAGGTTTGAAATTTAAACCGAACTTCGTTGTTGCGATAGTCATGTGATAAGGTAGTTCAAACACTACAAAAAAAATGCAAATATGAGGATTTTAAATATTTGTTTTAAGGTCAGGATGTTCGCAATAAATTCACACTGTATTTAGTAATGAACTGTCTCTGTCTATTTGCTGAAATGATTTTTTTTAAATAGTTAAAATAAATCAAACCAGCGATCCCCTTGGTTTCGAGCCCTGCACGTTACAAACTTAGCTACACGGTTCGGCAAACATGAATTGATCAATCAGACATAAAATGGGACAAAAAATCTATTGCGCTTCAACTATTTTTTTCTTCTCCTACTTTTTCCCCTATTTTTTTTACAACACTGAATCTTCATTAACTCTTTACCAAACCACAATATTTTAGACTTTCCCAAATCAAAAGCATTTGCAGACGACAAAATAAATGCGACTCAAAAAAAACGAAATTAGCTGTAGGATTGATAGCAAACATTGTGGGAAAAAGAGAAGGTGCTGGTTACCAGATTTTTCTCCTTTTCCAACAATATTTTCAAAAGCTATCTCAGGGTTGTAAAAAGCTGGGTTAAGTGGTATAAGGTTTCGAATAGTTACAGTGAGTCACCGCGTCTTTTAGCTGTGTTTTTTAAAAACTCGAAATTGTTTAGTAAAAGGTTAAGAAGTTGTCTAGTGTCTTCAAAGAGAAGGGGGACAGTCCATTTACTGAAATTACAGCACTATTATCAAACCCTCTTTGTTGCACTTTCAGCCATGTTCCTACAGACGAATAACTGTAAAAGATCATAACAATACGAAACGTGGCTTCAGATCAAATTTCACACTTTCCATCTTTCCTTCATAAAATATATATTCAGGCGTCATTTTGGGTGTTTAAAAATATTTGTTTTATGAGTTTTTACAAAAATGGGTGAAGGGTTGATTCGGTGTTTCTTTGATCTCGGTATGGCACTACAAAGTGGGAGACCTTTAGAAGAGCTGTAATGTACATGTACTTGCTTCGTGCAGATTAACGCGCACGTGTCACATTAAACTGACTCTTTTTATCTTTTGTTTTATATTAATTTACCGGCATGTTGATCATTTGTGGATAGGATTTTGAAATTTACACAGGTTACAGAGGGTAAGTTCATTCTTGGTGTCTAATGATTCCGCTATATTTGAATAGCCTACGATATTAAAAAAAATGCATATTTTTTCTGTCTGACTTTTTTTTATTTCAAAAGCAATATCATAAAATACGTTTTAATTGTGTTCGAATTAGTTTCCTCTTGATTTCTTGCCATGTCATTTTTTTTTTTTTTTTTTCAATTGTGAATTTGGCCAAATTTAAAGGATTTGCGAATGGGATATATAGCATTTATCTTTGAAATAGTGCTTTGTTTGTCCGGTACTTCCGGTGCGTCGCTTACGATAACAAGAAATATCGCTTATATCAAATGTAATTGGCAAATCGTCTATTGCGCTGCGCAGAAACTGTTATCTTACTACTTATTAGAGTTATTTGATCCAACAATTTGATGCTTTTTATGCTAGTATTATATTTAGGACTGTAAACATGCAGAGGACTGAAAAAAAACCTAGATGGATTTATGAATTGAAAGTTATTTGACAAATATATAGAACACTTCAGTTGTTGATGAATAAGAATAAAAAAAATATGCAAAATAGGACAATGCTATATAATGATATTTCTGTAAAAACAAAGTGTTAAGGTCTACAGCTGTCAATCAGTTTCAGCAATCATGAACAAATCTGATCAAAGAGTACAATAAAATTGCTACTTACACATGAACACTGTGTATCAACGTACACCGGATATAGCGATTGTCCAATCGAGGGAAACTTCACACAGTGCAGTACAAGGTCAGTATTTTTCCAATGTTTTCGTTGAAATACATAAAAATTCACCGTAAGTATATTTGGCAGTCGTTACTGATACATTAATGTAGCTGTCTTACCACAGCAAATGGTTGGGAAACATCCACAAGAGCTACGAATAACAAAAATACTCCCCTAATCACTGATAATCTCCTCTTGTCTGTCACGAAAATGCTGCTTTTAAAGACTGTTTTGATAAAATATTAATCCGTCATATATTGAAATCAATGATTAATAGCGTAGTTAATCATGGCGAATCGATAGAGAAATTCCTGACTTATTTTTAAAACTGCATTTTTCGATATATTCATCTTTGTTTTTTCTCTACGGTGTACGGTCTATAGGAGGATGGTGTACGTAATATAGCAAAAGCTCCTGTTAGGAGTGTACGGTCGATAGCGAGATAAAATCTTCGTAAAATACATTGTCTAGTGCTGGAATTAGACGAGTTTGCTGTTCGAGGATAGATTTTTGTCATTCGAACGTACCCTGTCCTTTAATTATTAGAATTATCATGACTGTAATTTCGTTATTTTTATTTTTTTTTTCCAGCCCTGAACACAGGGCATACATGTAACACCGCAAACTGCGACAAAACGTGTTAATAAATGAAGACCAAAACTTTCTATGAAACTCTTAAATATTTGTTTATTTGTTTGAGTTTACGTCCCAGTCAACAATTTTTTAGTCATGTTGGGACGGAGCCACCGCTTCCTGGGTATTTAACCAGTACTATGGGGAGTAAATGTGTGTTGCTCAAGGACACAACACGGTTACGCCGTTGATGAGGATCGAACCCAGGACCTCTCTCAGAAATCCGACTTTGCCACTAGGACACCGCGCTTGAAAAATGACACCGGAGGTATATGTGTACACCGACCATAGATGGACAATCACTACCTAGCCCTATGATGAAAAGAGAAATCCTGCAATAACTATTATTATTTTTTATTACTCAGTTTTTCCGTCCCTTTCAAGATTATTTCACACAAGTCGAGACAAGCTAATCGGTAGGTAGGTCGAAAACGGGAGTACCCCGGGAGAAAACACCTGACACACCCGCAAGCACAACTTGGCTTGTCCCATATGTGATCTCTAGGCTTCTCTTTCTGTCATTGAATATAATGTTTGTTAAATATACTCCTCAAACTTAGATTAACATCAAAACGTGATTTTCGTTTCCAAAAGCTCTTGGTAGCTGAATGCTCTAATGTGTTAAGGATCTGTAATGCAACCATCGCACTAAAAAAAACCCGAAATTGTCAAAAATGATTGTGACTTGTAGCTATTAGGTCTACTTTTTTTTTTCAATCAACCCACTACCTGTTGCATGTTATTCCAAAAGTGTTTTGATTATAGAAATACTGATTCTTTGAAGTCTGATATATAGAGTTTTTGAAAATTCCAGAAAATTGTGATTTTTGTTAAAAAAAAAAAAAAACATGATTTTTACCCATTTTTTTAATTTGAAAAACGGTGAGTCTGAAACTAAAGAAAATTCTTACAAAAGGTAGCAAGTTTTTACGGAGATAGTTCTGCTACATATCTATAACAAAGTTTGGTTGTTGCATCACCAGGATGTCCTGGTAACTAAAATAAAATCTTGATGCTTATCAATTTTTGAGCAGTATACATTTGATGCTATATTCGTTTTGCAGATCCCAATGATGTTCAAAAAAAAAAGAGAGAGAAAAGAAACAGAAAAATAAACGAAAATTTCGAATTGACAATCGTCATCTTAATGCTATAAAATTGCTGAGTATAACATGGACATGTTACCGTATGGGTTGAAAAGGCTTATTGTGGCCAATGTTTCTTTTCACAAAGCTGACTACCTAATTAGTGAAGCAAAGGACTTAAGCGCTCCATAACAGAGCAAGAAATCATAATTTTTTCATCAGTACATATTCAATACACTTCAATTCTCACCAGCTGTGAAAATGACATTTCGTTTCATGTGTATCGGGTCTTTGTTAAAGACTATTGGTACACGTTAGAATGAACACCCACAATCCATGTTTTAAACAGAAAGAAATATTACTTTATACCCCTTTACATCCTAGTGTTACGCTGTATTTAAAAACCTAGGGTGATAGGGCATCTAAATGATATGATCGTCTTATCAAGATGTCAGTATAATTGCCAATGCCCTTAGTATGTGAGATTCAAAATCAAGTCTTTAAACTGCAAAAGAAACAAATTGCAGCTCGTGAATTTCATGCAAAGAACCACTTTGTTGTCACATAAAGTGTCCTTCCGACAGAAGACAGAAGACTAGCTGCATTCTAAGAAAGCCTAAACTTGTTTTAAGTTAAGAACCGTATGATAAGCACAAACAAGGTTAAGCATTAATGCAATGAAACAATATTGTGTAATGATTCGCTCGAGTTCTGTCAATGATTTGTAACCTCAATGCAATCATGCTTTAATCACTTGCATTTCCAATTTTCTCTGTTTTCGGCACACAACTAAGAAATCAATATTTATTTGATACTTGCCAATGTCTCTAAAAGGCATGCACAGGTATTCATTTCTAGATTTACATATAACTCCCGTTTACGTCAGAATATAAACTTTTCTTCTCATCTATAGTCCGTACACTACTTTTGCTATAAGTCGTACACCAATTTGACAACTGCCTGCTATAGACCGTACACTGGCTATTTTTTTTTAAATCTAAATATTCGGAAAACTAAGAACAAACTGGAAGTAAAACTTCGTTTGTAAGTACTTAGGATCTCAAAGAAGTTATAACAAAGCGAATTGCGGGCCTGAATAACAATAAAATTGAGAAATATGAAAATTTTGAGTCGGCCTGTTAAATGTCAAGAAAAACATCAGTGATTGGGCAGGTCATTCTGCTAAATTCTAGTGCAGAAATACTTTTCCTAAGTGTTTCACATATTCATACATATACCCGAACCTATCATTGATGTAAGTTCTATATTTTCCAGGCAAAATACTATAAAACACAAAAATAATAAAAGAAATACTGACCGTGTAGCTCACTCCGTAAACATTTCCCTCGATTGGACAATCGCTATATCCGGTGTACGTTGATACACAGTGATGAACGCAATATGAAATTGTTGTACCTTCTTGTTGAACTCTTTACCAGAGGACAAAATGTTTGACTCTCCCAAATTAAAGCCAACTATTCAGATTTTCATACTCTCAACAAACTCAAAAATGACTTACTGAATTAAAGCTGGAAAAACATTGGTAAAGAAGAAAGATAAGATTTAGAAAGAAAAATATCTGAACTGATATTTCCTTAAAGTAACAATAAAGGCCAAACGTAAACAAAGCGGGTGTTTAAATGCTTTTCAATTTATATCATACCATTTAAAAGTATGGAAATTATTGCGAAGATGACAATCTGTCATTGTACGGTCAGTCCAACTGTTAGTCGCTGACAGAGAAATTAATTTCAAAACTAGGTTAAACCCTGCCAGGTAACTGTGTCTTTGTTTACTTTTTGCCAGATTTTAATTTTTTTTTTTCTGCCAGCGACTAACATATGGCCAGACCACACAATAACAGAATGTCATCTCCACAATATTTTCCATACTTTTAAATGGAATCATTTAAATTAAAATGTACTATTACACCTGCTTTGATATTTCAGCCTTTACTGGGCCTTTAATGGGCTACACAGCCTCTTTGGGTATTATTAGATTTCATGTCACAGTTTCTCACCCTTGTGGCAATGGTACTTAATCAATAACATGCGCCATCTACAAGGATTTATATTCAAATCAGTATCAAGACGTCATATCTGGTGTAACAGAAATAAAACAGAGTGACCCACTGTTTAAGTAGCCTACAATTTCATTATATGACGCCCGAAATTGCATCATTTTACTGAATATAACTTTACACTTTACATGAGAAGAAATATATCTGGTAGTATTTATTGGTCTTTTACAAAATAATGTGATTTGTGGCCTAAACACTAAATAGCTCCCTATTCAGAGCATTAACAAACAATTCAATAAATATGGAACCCTCAGATTATGTGTTTTGTATTTGTAAAAGGTACAAAAAATTTTGGAAGAAAAAAGAAAGGAAACACTGATGTCTTGTTTTCTATAACTGTTTTCATAAGCCCTTTTACACAGGACTCATAAAACAGAATTTATTGTGTGTTAAAGGACTAAAAGAAGAAAAATCCTCAAAAATTCACCCAATTTAACTTTGTATGACACAAAATTCAAGGGTCAAATATAGGTCATGTTTGAACAAACCATAAGGTATTCTATGTGGTGATTACATGTATCTGTAACAGTTCTGTTAAATAGCCGCCAAAGGCTGGGATTGAACCCAGAACCTTTAGGTCCCAACTCCCAAGGCAAACGCTCTACCACAGTTACAAAAGCTATCTCTATAGCAAGACAGTATAAGTGTCCCCTTATACAAACACAAGCTATACATTTATATCAATGTGCGAGATAGACCAGTATACAACATATCCATGTCGGGGTTTCCTTGGCATCTGACAACTGGATCTGGACAAAATTTTGATTGCGGTCTATTTTAACACTTTACTGAACACTCATGTTAATAACCCTGAAAGAAATAGGCAATTGAAAGCATCATGGGACAAGGACAAAATTCTGGTAAACAGTATTTTCTCCTGTTCCAACAGTGTTTTCAATCATATGAGTGAACTTCAGCTCATTTGTATCAGTTTCTGAATTGTTGTCTGCAGATACATTTAAAGAGCTTTAATCTTGTCACATGGGAAGGAATGAATAACAAAATAGCATCCATTTGATTACCATTTTTTATTAAAAAACAAAAAGCAATTTATGCATAGATGGTGGACATAGTGTGGCTATCTTATCCCATTTTGAACGATGTCCAGAAAAACTTTTGAAACAACTTATCCAATTGGCTGATCTTTATTTAGCTATACTAAAAATCAAGGGTTTTCAGAAGAACTCGTGAATGCAGTTTTTGTCTGAGATTATGCTTTAAGTCAGATTGAAAATATTAACAGCTCACCCTAGCGTTTGTAAACATGTAAGCTTAAATAGATACACTAAATATTATGACTATATTTTCCTTTACCATAGCATTTTAAGCATTTCTAAAATCATTATTATTCATCATTATACAAGACTCTTTTAATATATTGAAACTTCTGTACACAGATATCAAGGTCTTGATTTTTAAAACAGAACTTTACAAATCTAGACTATAAACACAACACTTTCTAAACTTCTATATAGTGGGTATAATCATATATACTGCAAACAATTCAAATCTAAAATAGGAGTTGAATTTTACTATGTTAAGTGGTCTGATCTTAATCTACTCTTGCCACAAAGCAAACAAACTGTCCTCATTCTGAAGTATAAAGCATGTATTGCTTTGAAACTACATGTAGTATGGTTTAGTTTAACCCCTTACCAAACAATCCCGACTTTTAACAACCCTGAGAAAGAAGGCTTTTAAAAAGAATTTGGGAATAAAAGAAAATGCTGGTAACCAGCATTTTTTCCTTTTTCCCACTATGTCTTCTGACCTTCCAAAATTTAATTCATTTTTTGAGTCAAATCGATTCTGTTATCAGCAAGTGCTTTCCATTTGGACAAGTCTAAAATTTTGTTGTGTAGTAAAGAGAAGAAAAAAAACACTAGAGTCCTCTCAGGGAAATAGAAACAATGGCATTTTGTATGTAATTTCTTACTGAAAGCACATTGTCCCTTCCATGCCTTTAACACCTAGGAATCCCTTCAAGGGTTCTTCCTAATTACTACACAACTTGAAACTATTAATTTCAAAATGAAATACAAAATCAAACTAGAAACAACAATTTGATTGTTCAGACACACTGATTTCTTTTTTCTTTCGAAAAGAATATTCTTCGTTTTACTTCTAAACTAAAAGATATTATGTAATAGTCTGAAAGGTGAAAACTAAATGGTGTGTTCAGTATTTTCTAAGATTTAGGCCATGTGTAACTCATGAATATTGAATACACCTTCCTTCTGTTAAATAAATGAAAATTCACTTTGTATCATTATAAAGACACAAGTCAAGAAAATAACGATTTCACAAAAGAAAACTAAGGTTAACTCATGCACTGGCACAAAACATGAAATTAATTGTAACCACCTTCAAGAGTAATTTGACGTTTGACTGATTTCTGGCGGTTACATTAGTTTCAACACTGTTTCAGTCCTACAGTGACAACAACTCAATTACAGTATTTGTGTACCGCTTGGGTTTTACTTGGGCTCGGCTGGTTCTCCGCAGTGTCTTGTCCATAGGCACTCCAACAAAATCCTGGCAACTAGGTGAGGATAAAACCCGGAATAACCCATCCTACACCTTTACCAATCAGCCACAGTCTTACAGAACCATACGAAATGAATGAACAAGATTATGTCCTTTCACCGCTATATATTGGTGAAAATGAAAATATAAAAAAAAAAAACATAGGCTGTATAGATTCAAGCTTAGACCTCATATTCTAAGCAGTCTGAACTTAGATTATCATGCACAGTTTCAAAAGAAAACTGGTGTTACACTTAACTATAAAAATGAACTAATACGTGTACGTCATAATTTCAAGTTCATTTTATAAGTATCACATAAAACATAAGAGACCTACATGTAATATGCAAACTCACATTGTTGGGTCTATTTCTATTCAGTCAAAAAATGCAGGTGTGAATAAGTACAATCTAAAAAGTAGACTTAAGTCTCAATTAATATTGGAAGTTACAGTTAAAGTGTGATGGGATTTTGAAATTTTGTCAGTGATTATGTACATGTAAGTTTTATTCATTTACGTATAGATCTAGATTCCTTTTTGAAGTTTTGAGCCACGTCTTTGTGAATTTGAGTTATACTACATAATTGAACCATTGCAGGGACAAGTGCAAAAAAAAAAAAAAAAAACACGATGTAGCATTATGAGATACTTGCAGTTTTGAGTGAATCCAATTTCATGGTCTAAAGAAACGAATGAAAATCATCACTTTTCACCTGGAAGAACATAGTCCAGAAATTATTTGTTTTTATATATCTGTAATCCCCTGCCCTGGGTACAGCTGATGGCACTAAAGCAGCCAGAATGGACCAAGATCACACTCAGTGTGACAAGTTGCCATGCAAAGTAAAAATTGACCTTTACATAACTAAAATGAAACTTTCAAGTTGATAGTACAAATCCAAATATTTCTATTTCAAAGTTATTTTTTGGGGAAAAATAACTCCTTACCAGGCAGTATAGATCAGAGATTATACTGCACGCTTGGTGCAATCTGATCTTAATCTACACTGTTTGCAAAAGGTCCTTGAGTAGCACTTAGCAGCCTAAGGGTTAAAGGAATTGGTCCCTCTATAAAACTTTAAAAACTATACGAATATTTTCATTCTGAGGTTTGAATTACTTGCTGTTTACATGAAGCACAGAACTGTCTCTAATATGGGTTGAGCAGCAGTTCATCATAAATATGTACTTTATTAAATACAGTACAAATATGTTCAGTTTGCTCTGTGTTCATGTACTTCAATCTCCAAGCATAAAAATTATACCAAAGAACATAAATCTTAATGTCTAAATAGTAAGACGTATAGATGCATTCCTGTGGACCCTTTATCATACATTTATCTTCAAATTCTGCATTCTTTTTTATTCTATTGCATGAAAAGTGGCAAAATAAATTTCAATCGTATTATAAGGACTATGAATGGACTTTTACACCTTGAAGACAATTGAGTCTCTTAGGCGTAAAAGTCCAGGATATTAGGTTAAGTTAGTGGATGTCTAGTTAACTGAGAAGGACACTATTACCCATCAAAAATCCACAGTGTAAATTCATGTCACGGGTTCGTACTTGATCGGGGCCGCTTATGAACGAAAAATTTCTTTACGTCCCATCGATGACTGGAGAGAAATCTTGGAAGCAGTCTTGCATAAATCAAACGTCAAATAATTTTTTTATAGACTACACGATCTTCATTTCTTTAAACGTTTCACAGAAATGTTTCAAACAATGCGGAAATTCATCGATAGTGCTGTACGAAGGGTGGTACCTAACAAGGTACCGAGGCGACTTTATGGGTTCTGTGTCGTATATCTAAAACTCTAAAGCGTTTAAGTTGAAAGCATTCCAAAGCGTTTGAGTTAAAGTGGTTCCGCCATAAATTGTGCCGGAATATCCCGGCTGTTTGCAGCTTGAAAATGGCTCAACTGCACCGAAACTCTTACGAGTTGATAATCATTCCTGTCAATATACTTACACGCTTTATGATTCGTTAATTTTTATTCTTGATTATTTACCGAAACGCTTTATGGTTACTTTTAAATCCAGTTTGTTATAGCGTATGCGAGCTCTTTGGAATCTGTACCGGGACAGCGTACTCAAGCGCTTTGGAATTTTAGTTCAACCTTTCTGTGTATTTGTATCGAAAGGGTTTTAAATTATTTAAGGCCAAATTCTGGCTAGCTATCTGAACATTTTAAGATATTTGATACAATGCAAAGTTGAAAAAGAAAATTATTGCTTAATCTCCTTGTGTATTTCGGCAGCGGACGAAATGCGGGAGAGCAGTCTATGTAAACAATGTTCATACGCATATGGCAATATTTAATGAAAAAAAAGAACGAACTTTTTTTAAGTATGTAAAGTATTTCAAACTGACAATTTTTGTAGTTTTGACGAAATTTTGATAAAGGAATCAAACATAGTTCGTATGATTTGTTCAAAGTCAGAGCTGAATATCATTTGTAGATCTGCGTTGTTCGTCCTATTCACCAGCCATGCAAAACTGAATCTGAACGTGCATGCGTCGTTACGCATTATGTATTTGGTTCCGGTCAAAACGATCACAGTAAGCGGATTTGCTATATAGCAAATCCGCTAAAAAGACAGAAACCACAAGTCCTTTCTTTTTAAACGATACACGTATATAAGTCTCGAAGCAAACTAAGTGATCAAGACTTCTATGTTTACGAAATCCGCACTAGACGACTAGTTTGCTGAAATTACATGTAATTTATTTCTCTCTAAAACCAAACTAGGCCGTCATTTACATTCTTTCCATGGTTTTTCACATGAAAATTGTTAAGGATATAGGGCAGTAGGTACTATAATTTGTAAAATTTTGTTTGGCGTTTGTGTAGAAATCACAATGGCTTCTTTCTAGAAATCTGGAAGAAAACCTACCTGCTAGATATTATTGACATTTTTGGACAAAACAGTGGACGGAATGATACGGTAAGTGTTTAAGGAACTGATAATCGACATCATCAGACCCAACAGCAGTGTCATCAAATTTTTAGAGCTTTTTTATTCCTTTAATGGTAGTATTTTATTATGATGATCCAGATTATTTATTTAGAATTCAATTTAGATTTCTCTTTTACACCCTGAATTTTCGTAACTTGGATTAATAATTTTTGGAAGAAGATTTCTTGGCAAATGTATCGGCCAGCTCATTGGTAATGTCATGTTTGGAAGTGTTATCCCATTATCAGTGTATCGTGAATGCCAATCGGTACTAGAGGTTATACTTTTACCCTTAATGTATCGTATTTTTTCCTCTATTGATAGACGATCTAGAATTCAATCTAGATACGTATTGTCGCCAAGATGTAAGTTTACTTTGTTTAATAATTCGTCGTGATATTGTCCGAGCAATGTTGAATTTTGTAAGATTCTCCTGAGTAGGTATCAGCTTAAAATTTCGAAGAGCAGATTTATCTCTCAGCTACAGACTTTGAAATCATCGTTAAATCGTGAGCTGCTTGACTGTTCTGGTTTTTGTCGATATTGGAGGAATTGATCTCCCTGCAGCAAAGTAAAGTAAGGAAGCAAAGAGTTCTGTTGGATATTTAATTCGCGCCAAAAACATAAGGATAATTTAATTGTTCCAGTGAAGCTTGAATTTTTCCCAATTTGCCTTGTGGGGCTTCCAGCCTTCTGGAGGTTCTTGTTTTGATCGTCCAACTCCCGATACTTGAATCGAGAAATGATCACTTGCATTAAAGGCGTCATCAACCTTCCAATTTAGGTCAGTAAAAATCTCCGGACTGCACAAAATCAATTCTAAAGGTGAAGAAGAACCAGTTACGTGATTAAGATACGTTAAAAACATATTGTTGAGCAAAACATCTTCTCGTTGAGCAAAACTCGGTTATGTTCTGTAATAAATCTTTCTACGATTTCAAGTCTCTCATTCCTATTTGAACACCCCCATATTGCATGATAGAAATTGAAATCCCCCATTGAAATAAAAGGTTTTTACAATTGATCTACAAGATTATAAAGTTTCTTGAAAACGATTGTCGAGCTTAGTAAAAGATGAGTAAAGCACAGACTAATAATCTTTTTTAGCTCACCTGAGCACAACGTGCTCAAGGGGAGCTTTTAGGGTCACGCTATGTCCGTCGTGCGTCGTGTGTCGTGCGTCGTCCGTCGTGCGGCGTCAACAATTCTTTAAACATCTTCTCCTCCTAAACCGCTGGGCCGATTTGGACCAAAC
Organism: Hippopus hippopus; assembly: GCA_946811185.2. NCBI lineage: Eukaryota > Metazoa > Mollusca > Bivalvia > Cardiida > Cardiidae > Hippopus > Hippopus hippopus. The sequence goes on along the minus strand of OX328100.1, from coordinate 6,033,209 downwards.
TTGGCTGGAATGTTCCTTGGGAGGTCCTCTTTAAAAATTGTTCACAAAATTTGATTTCATCAAAAACTCTGGTTGCCATGGCAACCAAATGGAATTTTTCAAGAAATTCTTTAAAAATCTTCTCCTCTGAAACCGCTGGTCAGATTTTGAAATAATTTCACAGATATGTTCCTTGGGTGACCCTTTTCAAAATTTGTTCTCTAAATTTTGATTCGTCGAAAAAAATTGCCGTGGTGGAAGGGGGGGGGCTCTTGGCGTCCATCGGTGTCAACAATTCTATAAAAATCTTCTCCTCTGAAACTGGTGGTCAGATTTTTAAATAATTTCACAGATATGTTCCTTGGGTGACCCTTTTCAAAAATTGTTCGCGAAATTTTGATCCGTCGAAAAACATGGCCGTGGTGGAGGGGGCGGGGCTCTTGGCGTCCAGCGGTGTCAATAATTCTTTAAACATCTTCTCCTCCTACACCGCTTGGCCGATTTGGACCAAACTTGGCTGGAATGTTCTTTGGGAGGCCCCTTTTAAAAATTGTTCACAGAATTTGGTTTTTATCAAAAACTCTGGTTGCCATGCTAACCAAATGGAATTTTCCAAGAAATTCTTTAAAAATCTTCTCTGAAACCGCTGGTCAGATTTTGAAATAATTACACAGATATGTTCCTTGGGTGACCCTTTTCAAAAACTGTTCGCGAAATTTTGATCCGTTAAAAAACATGGCCGTGGTGGAGGGGGGCGGCTCTTGCCGTCCAGCGCTGTCAACAATTCTATAAAAATCTTCTTCTCTGAAACCGCTGGTCAGATTTTGAAATAATTACACAGATATGTTCCTTGAGTGACCCTTTTCAAAAACTGTTCGCGAAATTTTGATCCATCGAAAAACATGGCAGTGATGGAGGGGGAGGGGGCTCTTGGCGTCCAGCGGTGTCAATAATTCTTTAAACATCTTCTCCTCCTACACCGCTTGGCCGATTTGGACCAAACTTGGCTGGAATGTTCCTTGGGAGGCCCCTTTTGAAAATTGTTCACAGAATTTGATTTCATCAAAAACTCTGGTTGCCATGGCAACCAAGTGGAATTTTCCAAGAAATTCTTGGAAGATCTTCTCCTCTGAAACCACTTGTCAGATTTTTAAATAATTACACAGATATGTTCCTTGGGTGACCCTTTTTAAAAGTTTTTCGAGAAATTTTGATCCGTTAAAAAACATGGCCGTTGTGGAAGGGGGGGGGCTCTTGGCATCCAGCGGTGTCAACAATTCTTTAAACATCTTCTCCTCCTAAACCGCTTGGCCGATTTGGACCAAACTTGGCTGGAATGTTCCTTGGGAGGTCCCCTTTGAAAATTGTTCACAGAATTTGATTCGTCAGAAACTCTGGTTGCCATGGCAACCAAATGGAATTTTCCAAGAAGTTCTTTGATAATCTTCTCCTCTGAAACCACTGGTCAGATTTTGAAATAATTTCACGGATATGTTCCTTGGGTAACCCTTTTTAAAGTTTGTTTGTGTAATTTTGATCCGTCGAAAAACATGGCCTGGGTGGGGATGGGCATCTTTGCACTGTATGGACTTAAAGAAATTCTTTGAAATTCTTCTTCTCCTAAACTACTTTTCAGATTTTGAAATAATTTCACAGGAATGTTCCTTAGGTGCCCCTTTTGAAATTTTTTCGCGAAATTTTGATCTGTCAAGAAACATGGCTGTGGTGGGTGGAAGCTATTTGCTCTATGAGGACATAAAGAAATTCTTAAAATTTTTGTCTTCTCTGAAACCACTATTCAGATTTTGAAGTTATTTCACAGAAATGATCCTTATATTATACCCCTTATTTTAGCTTAGCTGTTTTCAAAGAAAAGATCGAGGTATTGACATAGCCCTGTTGGCGTCATCTGCGTTGTTGTTGCTGTGCAAAAACTTTGACATTTTGTTATATCTCAGCTTCCACTCAACACATGTACTTAAAACTCGGAATAATTGTTCACTAGTAAAAAGTAACCCATACAACAAGGGCAGTTAACTCCAAAATTATTTTGTCCAAATTATGCCCCTTTTGCGACTTGGAATTTTATTTTACTATCCAGCAAGGTTCCAACAGCCATCATTGGCACTCTCATGAGGTGCTCTTGTTTAACTTAGTATTTTTAGCCACTATCGGGCATGTGCTCTTGTTCAAGATAAGGTCTTTAGGTGACCTATCCTAAAATTTATTTGCAGAATTCTGATTCGTCAAAAACATAGCTGTGGTGATGATTGTAGGGGTGGTGACAGATTTTGAAATGATTTTTACAGGTGACCTTTTTATAATTCCTTGGCAAAATACTGATTTTGTTTCCAAAATTTCAATACTTTAAAAAAAGTTGGTTATGGTCCTCTCAAAAATTCAGGTGAGCGATCCAGGGCCATCTTGGCCCTCTTGTTTAGGGAAATGCTTATCCTGGCGGCTTATAGGGTAGTTTCAAGTCTGACAAAATGTTGTAGAACATATTTGTTCATAGTTATTGCCACATCTCCTGCAGGTTTTTATAGTTAATACCATAGCTTTTACAATAATAGGAGTGGTATTTAAGTAAAATTTGCCGGAGTCTAGAAAAGATTTCCTCTAAAGATACTGGAAATGGTTTCTGTTCATTGTTTAAAAGGACTGCTTCCTCGGTGTTGGATTTAACGCTACAATCCCAGTACAGAATTTTTTTTTCTTTACTAAAGTTTAAGTTAGGCAGACACCATGGAAAACTCGGAGTATGTATTGATTCATTTCTGGTTATTTGGTTTAATGGTACGACCTTGCTTAACTGCTTCTGCATGGTCAGTTTCCATTTCTCCATCAAGACTCTAGAAACAGTTATGTTGTATAAATATGGTCGTCAGGAATCCTTTGAAAGGCGGTCCGAGAGGACCTTTCTTGGAGATTTGTTTGTACTTTTACTTCAAAGAGGCTTTTCTATTTTTCTTATTGACGAAAGGTTTCGGTGAAGTCTGCCTTTCTGTTGGATCTGTTTGCACTCGTCATCGTTAGTACGCGTTTTGGCGTCATCCAAGTTAATGGTTTTTGCAGCAGTTGACTTCGCCGCGCTGAAATAAGATGGATTCAGTGTTTGTCGTTCATCGACATTTTTCCTCGCTTCAGCAAACGAAAACCTTTCACGGTATTTAGATGTGATGTGACTTCTCCCTTCTAGGCTCCTCTCAACTTTCACGACTATCTTTTCCGACCAACGATTTTTCATCCACGGCATGTAGGCGGGTCCATTGATGGGGTTTAAACACTCTGCCGGACTGGCAGCCGGCAAATTCTACTCCTGTCCGTTTATTGAATGAGAATATGATGTATTCTGTTCTTGATCTACACTGTCCCAATAATATCTCAATATGCACCTTGCGTTGTAAAACTAAATCAATTCATTAACCTGTTTCCTCGTGAAAGCAACTTTTAAACGTCAACAGTCAACTAGTTTTGAAAAAAAAATGTGGGAAAGGAAAATGAAATTTCTCCTCACCGAACGTTTTCGTAGAACTTCCTTAATTGTTCAGCGTTCAAAGAATAATATCAGGATAATGGTAATGAAAAACACATACCTGTTAAATTGAAACTGATTTGTTATTCTATCTATCAGAATTAGAATTACGGACGGATTATATAAGATTGTATCGGGACACATGCGCGTTAGTGCTAGAAAAAAATCTACCGCAGTACAGAATGTAGTTCTGTGATATGAGGGTGGGAGGAAGGCATTTAATCCCAACTTCATTCTATGACTATTACGATTATAACCAGAACTTGTTTTTCTACAAAAAAAAACAGATGTCTCCCCCCTTTTTGGTGTCAGAAGGATTGATATGTCACCAAGACAATTTCTAACTGAAATAATGGTCACTTTTCTCTAACGGTTTTCGACGTATAGAGCAGACACGAAATTGTACGTAAAACGAATAAGGAAAATAATCAAAGGGAAATAACTCGAAAAATATACAAGCCAGAGTTATGGTTCTTGTGCATGACACTTTGTGTTATGGTGCTTTACAAATGTGTGAAGTTTCATCAAAATATCTTAAAAGGTTTTCGAGTTAAAGAGCGGACACGATTTATGGAGGAAAATAATGAAAGGGAAATACCTCGAAAAATATACTAGTCAGAGTTATGGTTCTTGTGTATGACACTTCGTCTCATGGTGCTTTACAAATGTGTGAAGTTTTATCAAAAAAACTTAAAAGGTTTTCGAGTTACAGAGCAGACACGATTTGTGACAGACGGACGCACGGGGAAAAACAATGTGTCTCGCGACCCTGACGGGGGGAGACAGAATTCAACTTACTAGCTAAGCCTTGTTTATTTATATTTAAATTCCAAACGGTAACATTTACTACGGTTTATGAAATGAGACTTGAAAGACAGAGTTAATGAAAAAATCCCGAGGCTCCACCTCTCTAAAGTGAAGTTTTTTTTTTTTTCAATTTTCACAAATTTGGTCAACCTGCTGAATGTATTATTTCAGTAATAGGTACATATGATACATATGATATATTTGCCTTAGTTTCGCTTTAATTCCACACGGTAACATTTACAACGGTTTATGAAATGAGATTTTAAAGACAGAGTTAATGAAAAAAAAAAAAAAGCTTTGAAATATTTAATCCAAGCATTTAAGTACTGCTGTACTAAAGGAATCCCGAGGCTCCACCTCTCTAAAGTGAAGTTTTTTTTTTTTTCAATTTTCACATATTTGGTCAACCTGCTGAATTTATTATTTCAGTAATAGGTAAATATGGTACATATCATACATTTGTCTTAGTTTCGCTACAGCTCAAACCCCGTGTGGCTTATAAACATGATATACCTATACCAGCTCCAGCCCTCACTGTTCAAATCAATCTACTAATTTTATTTGTTGTCACCGCTTAATTGGCTAAAGGTAAGGGGACTTTAACGGGGATTGTTTAGAATCTCGATTTTTTTTTTTTTTTTTTTTTTTTTTTTTAATCATAATTATACAAAACAAAATCTGAAAAATTCTGAAGTTTACTGTTCTACTTTTTAATATTATCAATTTTTCCATAATAACCTCTAAAATCTATATGTAGGAAAATATTTATAGTGAAAATAATTTGGAAAAAAATAGAAACCTAAACACAAAATACACATAGTTCTTGGTGTTTTCGTAAAAATACATAAACCAATCCTTTTATTTCTATAATCAAAGGGTACCCCTTTGAAAAATACGCTGCCATGCCTCTGTTTCTGACGCACTGCAAGTAAATATGAAAGTTTTTATGTTTTCCTCAAGAGGTAGTTCAATAAAATGGGTATCAAGATTTTATGAAGGTCTTGCAAACCAAATGTTAAATATTTAACAACCTTACCCGTCCATAATTTTGTCAAAGTTATGTAAACTACAAGGATGTGTCAAAAAACAATATTACGTATTTTTTTTTTTTTTTTTTTTTAAATAAGCAACTGGAAATTGATCGATTTGCTACACTGGATGAACAATAAAGAAAATGCTACATTTGTGTCATGTGTTTTGTCTTTTTTTGTATGACTTAAAGTAAATCATCGAACAGCATTAAGAGCAGCTATAACAACAACAACTACAACAAACACCAAAATGTTATCTAAAATGTCACAGGTAAAAACAAAAAAACATTTACATATGTATGTAACTTGAGCATTATTACGATCGTTTCTCATCCCAGATTTATTTTTCCAAATCCATAGCTAGCTAGAATGGTTGTGGCCCTTGTGTGTGAGAGAGTTGCAATTCCTGTGTTAAAGACAAAAGTGGTTCTAGGATCCGAATCGAGTGGTTACATTTCTAGTTCTCAATATAATAACAGTAGATGCATGAAAGATGAAAGAACATGTCACTATTTGTGTATCGACTTGTCACACTTTGATTGTTTCTAACGGACAATTTTTTTTTTTTTTTCATTTTTGGAAATTCACAGCTGTCTCTAGGAGATTAAAGTAAAACAGAAATATGTGTCACCGTGCTCGTTTCTGAGAAATCTGACGTTTGAAAAGAAAAGGTATATACAGGTCCATAATTCAGTATAAAGTGAAGTTTACACATCTTTCTTAAATAGCCAGTTAATAAGAAAAAATACGAGAAGAATATTCAAATATGAAATATGAAGTTGTGCACAACATATATATAAAAGCCTGGTTTTGACCATGGTAAATGCACAAATATGCATGTTATAAAGACTGTTGAGTAAAAAAAAGGAGATAATTTTACCGAATTAAGGGGTAATTTTCAAGAAAGAAAAATTCACAACAAGATGGCCATGATAGCCCTGAAGTTGCTCAACTGAGCCTTTTGACTTAAAACATGACCGATTTCCAAACTCTTCCGAGATATTATGACAAACATTCTTACACCTAGTGACACAGTTTTGGATCCGACGTTTTCAAACTCTTTCGAGATAACATCGAGACAAATATTCTAACAAACTTTCAAGAGTATTGGACATAAATACGGCCTCTAGAACGTACAAAAGCATTTTTTTAAGATTTGATCTAGAGACCCGGTGTTTGACCCGACATGACCCATTCTGACAGTCGTCGAGACAAACATTCTGACCAAGTTTCATGAGTATTGGATTGAAAATGTAGCCTCTGGAGCTTACACAAGGTTTTTCAAAGATCTGACCCAGTGACCTAGTTTTTGACCTAACACGACCCATTTTCAAACAATTCCGAGATATCAAGACAAACATTTTGACCAACTTTTAAGAGTTTTGAACTAAAAATGTGGCCTCTAGAGTGTATACAAGATTTTTCTAAGATTTGACCTAGTAAACTAGTTTTTGACCCAATGTGACCCCCTTTCAAACTCATCCGAGATATCATGAAGACAAACATTCTGACAAAGTTTCATGAGTATCGCACTGAAAATGTAGCCTCTAGAGTGTACAAAAGCTAAAGGTTGACGACGGGTGACTGACACAGCGCGATCACAATTTAAGCTTATCTTGTGCATTTCGCTCAGGTGAGCTAAAAATGGTACCTATCCGAGTCTATCTTTGAGTTTTAAAAGGGGTAAATCTCCATAAAAAGATAGTTTTTTACCCTCAATAATTTTAGATTACACATTACTTATTTTACATATTCTTTCAGTGTTTACACAAAGCCCCGACTTTAAGTTTTAATTTTTAGAACTCAACTCAAGTCAAAAAGGTTCCCTAAGAAATGCCTATTAAGACCAATTATATTCTGATATGAACTCTCCACTGCACTAATCTGATTTTCGCCTCTTTACTTGTACTGTAATTTTTTTTATCCTTTTGTTTAAGCCAACTACTATAAGGGAACGCCTACTACAAGTCTACAAGTAAACAGAAAATGAGTTGGCAGTTCACATAGTGAACAGGTACAGGGTTTTTCATAAGATACGTTACACTTTATAAATCCCATAACGTTAAACCCACTGTCGAAGTCACTCTTCTTTACAGGAAACATACCAATAAGCTTTTATCATCATATAAACGAAATATTGTTGAAAGCAACGTAAAATGCCATTGAAATGACCTTTTGTAGGCTAGTTCACTCACTACCTCTCTTTTAAATTGGGGGTAGATAACATTCATATAAGTACATGTGCTACAAACAATTTTATCTTAACTGATCTCATTACTTGACCATTACAGTGTCAAACACATTTCCATATGCTTCAATGTACATTTTATATCAAGATTAGATTGCACACAATATGCAGTCTAATCGCAGGTTTACACTGTCGGGTTTTTATGGAAATTATGCCAAAAGCAGCCGAAGAATTTCATGGTGAAGGTCCTTTTTGAAAGATTTCAAATATACATCGAATCGATTTATCATCTTAAGTGATGAGGATGACAGTTTTTGACCCAATCCTGTGCAGGTGACCTCGGAAAATACTGGGAAAAATATGATACGTACAACGTCCATGTTTTCAGTGAAATACTGAATCATCTCAGCCAGCGTACATCGATACATTATGGCTTGTCTCATTGTTTGACATCTGCATAAAACGGTAACATTCACATTTGTAACGGAACTTTGTGTTATTTTTCCTTTTATTACGATTGCATGGATGTGTTTACAGATGGCGTTAGTCGGACAAGGTATAATTTATTTCATTAGGGTATTAGTTCTGTACTGGTTGTAAATAGACGAACGGTGGATGTCTTAGTAAATAATACAGTGGGTGCTTTAAGAACCGCACACTCTGCACTCAATTCAACGACTGAGAATTTTACCAACGCAACCGCAGCGTTATATTCAGCTACTGTATCGTCAACAAGTAGACTGACCAACAGTGACTCAATAACTATAACCCAGTATATGAATGGAACAACAAGTGAGACCCCAAGTGATATTCCGGGGTATGTGGGATTTCTGACAGCTGGACTTGCTATACTTTTGTATGGCACCTTGTTTGCTCCTGTGAAGAAATTTGAAACCGGCGATGGTGAGTTGTTATGTCTTCCCCCGTCAGGGTCGGGAAACATATTGTTTTTCCCCGTGCGTCCGTCTGTCTATCCGTCTGTCTGTCTGTCTGTCCGTCACAAATCGTGTCCGCTCTATAACTCGAAAACCTTTTAAGATATTTTGATGAAACTTCGCACATTTGTAAAGCACCATGAGACAAAGTGTCATGCACAAAAACCAAAACTCTGGCTTGTATATTTTTCGAGTTATTTTCCTTTGATTATTTTCCTAACTCATTTTACGCACAATTTCGTATCCGCGCTATAACTCGAAAAACTTTTAAGATATTTTGATAAAACTTCACACATTTGTAAAGTACTATGAGACAAAGTGTCATGCACAAGAACCATAACTCTGGCTTGTATATTTTTCGAGTTATTTCCCTTTGATTACTTTCCTTACTCATTTTACGTACAACTTCGTGTCCGCTCTATAACTCGAAAACCGTTAGAGAAAAATGACCATTATTTCAGTTAGAAATTGTCTTGGTGACATATCAATCCTTCTGACACCAAAAAGGGGGGAGACATCTGTTTTTTTGTAGAAAAACAAGTTCTAGTTATCGGTCTGGTTGACTCATAACTACACATATATAACTGTTTACGCGCATGTAATTGATTTGTTTCAAACCACAGACAAAGGAGAAAGCAGTTTCTCTTTATTCTCCAAGATGTTTCCATTTGATTAAAGAAAGATCTGTTTATAGCATGTGAATATATTCGCCTTAGTGTTACCATCGCTAGGCTTTTGGTGATGTTAAACTCGCCTAGCTTAATGGATTGGCCTTATGGCTGCTAGGCGCGACTCTCTGACCTTTTGCGGACCTTTTAAGGTCGTTTTTTGAAACGCTGTATAAAGATGAATTTAAGAACAGAGAGAAAGTAATACATCCATTCAGTATGCACTACGAAGCCGATGCAGATTGTCTGAGTTTCGATCTAGAGGAAAAGATGTAACAAAACATGTAATTTCAGACGTCACTCTATGAACTTCAAATAGTCCAACCTTTTCATATTATCTTGCTGCAAACAAAAAAAAGAGCAACATAAACCTTTCCGCCCGCCCCCCCCCCCCACCCCGCAAAAAGATTAAAGAGCTGACAGATCCCTGAGTCTTTGAAAATGTATTTCTTGAGACAAAAACAGCAGTATTACAGCTGTAAACCGATTTACACTGATAGTTCAAAAGACAGTGAAAAAGTGCAGCGGCTGCAGTGCTCGATGGCCAACTATACCTTCGCCTTCCAAAATACTGTTCTATGTTTTCTGTGGAACTGAAGGCGTTTGACCTTGCTCTCAATCATATACAACAGGACGCCTTTCAGCGCTATGTCATTGTTTATCTTCACGGACTTATTATTGGCTATGCAAGCACTCTGTTACGGGAGACCACTCCTTCATGCATGGCTTCGTCCCGATTTAAATACAATACCTAACAGCTGCGTTAGGGAGATGTCTCTTTAGCTCAGTGGTTATGGTATTGGCCTTTCGTCCGGGCGTTCTAGGGTTCGAATCCTGCCGGGTCCCTTTATTTCTGCCATGCATTTGTTCATTTGTTTCTTTCTTACGGACTTTGTTCGTAGGATGGGGGCTCGTCCGGGATTGGCCATTGAGCCATTAATCCCATTTGTTTTCCCAAAACGGACATTTGTTGTCTAAATAATAGACTTACTGCCTAATAAGGCTTTGAGTCATCAATAAATGATGACTTTAAGAGGGGATGTGTTACGGGAGACCACTCCTTCATGCATGGCTTCGTCCCGATTTAAATACAATACCTAACAGCTGCGTTAGGGAAATGTCTCTTTAGCTCAGTGGTTATGGTATTGGCCTTTCGTCCGGGCGTTCTAGGGTTCGAATCCTGCCGGGTCCCTTTATTTCTGCCATGCATTTGTTCATTTGTTTCTTTCTTACGGACTTTGTTCGTAAGAACTCGCAAATGAGAGAACGGACAATCCTTTCATTCTTAATCGCTTGACAAAATTTCTCGAATCTGTCCCACTGCTGCTTTAGTTGTTTGTTGATTCCCGAGCCATATCGGTATATATGACAATGAAGAGGCAGATGAAGACATTTTCACTTCCAGGATTTTAAACAACTTATAAATGATTCTTTTCAGAATGCAGCAATCCTGGAATTATACTATTGACCGAAATAAAAGTTCTTTACTGTGAAGCCAGCTCTTGGTGAGAGACTCCCAGGGTTGCGGAAAAGTCGCCGCGAGGAAATTATCTCGGCCTATTTTCGCAATGGTCATACATATCTGACACACTCTTATCTCCAGTGAGGAGAGGTAGCACCAAAATTTATTACCTGCAATGCGCCACTAACTGTTTGACATGGACTTTTAGATTGCATTGACCATGCACCTGCAAGGAACAGTTTTTGTTGTGTTGACAGTATGAGCTCTTTATTTGATACTGTGAAGTTGGATAACATTTTTGAGTTTTTTGAAAGGGGTAACTCTCTGTAAAAAGATATAATTCAGGGTTATGTTAACAATCTGTATTTTTAGACTTTATGTGTAGCTAGCATTATTTGTTCTTGTAGTGTTTACAAAGCTAAGATTGTAATCTTTTTTCTGTAACATTACAGTTTGATCAGTTAAATGCATCGCATTAGTGGTTAGAGCGCTCAATATGACCTTGGATGTCGATGGGCTGATAAACTTCATTCATTCATTCATTCATTCATTCATTCAGAAATGTTCTTTACGTGTATTTGAAGTTAGATTGCTACATTGTTTCTCTGCTAAACAATATGACTTCAGAGCTAAAGTACAAAAAACGGTAGACGGTTTGCCCCCTAAATCAGTTTGATACAATTTCAGAGGAAAGTTCCCTAAAAACACGCTCAAACATCCCGCTCTATTAGACATGATTGCTACCAGAACTGAAATTTAAAAATATTTTTAGTAGTGGATTTTTAGTATCGAAATAATTTAACAGCATTATTCCGAGTGTGATTCTGCCGAAACCGACTACCTCCGCAAGATGATCTTCAGACCTAAATACGATAGTACCCTCAAACAGCTTGTCTGCTTCAGTTGGTTTTGTACCAAGTTACTCCCAACTCTCCGCTTAGCCAAACAGAACAGGAGAACGTATCTCTTTGTGCCTAACATTTTATTTGTACAATATCGATCAGGTCAGCAATTTAGGGCCATGATGTTTTTTTTTATTACCTTCCTGTACATTTGTAGGTATGTTTTTCCATTCGGTTCTCTGCATTGCTATATGGATGTCAGGACTTGTGGTCCAATTAATCAGAAAGTCTCCAGAGTTTTACCCAATATGTATGCTTGGTGGATTTCTCTGGGAAACAGGTGAGCATTTCATTCATGTTTGGTATCCTTTCTAATTCTATGAATTTTTACAAAAACTTAAGTACAAAAACTAAGTATTCATTACTATTTTTGTCTTACGAAGGAGTTAAAGTATGCCAAATGAGATAATTAATATTTTAGGCTCACTCGAGCACAGGGTGTTCATAAAATTGAGCATTTGTGATCCGCCATTGTCCATGCGTCCGTCGTCAGTATCCAAAACAGTTGCGCAGATTTCAAAATAATTTCACTGGAATATTTCATGGATGATCTTAAACCAAAACTGCTCTAGATAACGGTTCCGCTCCAATTTACAATATCACCGCAAAGAAAATATGTTGGCCCATCAGCGAATTTGCGGTGAATGACCCTGGGTTCAAAAGTAGGCCACTGGAACAAATCTTTGAAATACCTTGTGCAAGTAGTAATGGTAGGGAGAATAGCGACTGCAGTCGCTATTATCCCTACCCTGAGTGGGATTATTACCCGGTTTGCTTCGCGAGGATAAGCAAACCGGGTAATGTTGGAGAAAATTTGTCATTTTTGGCCATCACCTGGTCTTTAATTAGTCATGCTTTGCCCCCCCTTTATTGGTGCCCTGCAAGTGCTGCGCCAGTGTTGCGGTGGCGTTGAGAAAGAGAGAACAGGGAACCATTGAGACAGAGAACAGAGGGGCAGGACTGCCCAGTCCCCGGTCTCTCTACCCTGAGGGGGGTATTTCCCCGGTTCCTCTACCCTGAGTGGGTTTTTCACAAGGGTCCTGTCCGCCATTTTTGTTTTTCTGTGGGCTGATTGATCTGGGTACTGGTGGTGGCAGGTAGTGAGCCTGCATCTGTGCTGATGGATAGTGAGCCTGAGTCTGGTTCTTTAATCCCCAAACCGTGAAAATGTGGAGCTGGTCCCTAGTTTGCTTACTCTCGGGTAAACAAAACTGGGGACTAAATGTGCAAAGCTGGCAACATTCTACCTCATGATTCTATTGGTTTGTTACCATTTTTGGTCGCTATCCTCTCTACGCTGAGTGGAATTTTTTGGTGTTTAGTCGCTATATTGCCTACCCCCGTGTAGGCACTATAGCGACTAAATTGTGAAATTTCTCATTTTTGGCCATCACTTGGCCGTTAATTAGTCACGCATTGGTTAATTCCCTTTTGGTTAGACAGAACCTTTGTTAGCATTCAGGTGAAATCACTCAGGTGAACTAGGGACCAACACGCTTTATTGTTTACTTTTAACCCACTACGTAGGCTTTAAGTGGGGTTAGGGCTAAAGACCAGGACTGGGTTGGACTTCGACTTTTTTGAGTGTAACTTAGAGAAATTGACAATTTGAAGAAAGATTGCTCTTTCTTGGTTGTGGGATAACCCTGAAAAGGACTGTTTTTCTGTTTTTCTGTCTTGATATTCTTTTTCCTTTTTTCGGGATCTTGAAATCATTGAAGTCATCAATCTTTTTTCCATATTTGCCCTCACCCGTTATTGTCGAGATTGCCCAGTTGTTGAGAACTCCTTGTTTTTTTGTGAAGTTGATTTTTGCCTCCCTCTGATGTTCGTTTTGTTGCTCTTGATTGCTTTTCCTTTGGCTGTTGATTTTCCTTTGGTTGTTTTTCTTTCCTTACAACAGTTACGATGGAGTCTACAAGTTTATGAAGACTGCTTTTATCAAAGTCAAACTCCACCGGAATCTTCACAGGTGAAATACGCTTTCTCTGTTGACATAATGTCTCAATGTTTCTGCTCAGTTGTTCGGTGTTTGCGTTCAAGGTCTTTATCTCCTCCAAATGTTTGTACCTTATGATAGCTTTCCTTAGGTAAAATTGGTGTGGGACTTAGTTTTTTTTTCTGCTGCTCGGAGAAAAGCTTTAGTCAGTAAAGAGTTCTCTCCCTTGCGTCAATCGAGCAGAGACTATTGGCCACTATTGTGTCTTTAAATGGCCCATTTTTTGTCTTTAATAGTCATGCAAGACAAAATTACTCCCGGATGATCTTAGTCTGCACAGTTTGCAGAGATTGGGGCATCCCCAGACTCCCTATCCCGAGTGTGACTTTTTGGTAAAAAATGTGAGCTGGTCCCTAGTTTGCTTTCCCCCCCCCCCCCCCCCGGGTAAGCAAACTCGGGACCAAATGTGACCTCATCTGGCATTTGCTGTCCAGAAAAGAGAAAGTTTCTTTTTTTTATGAGATTGATTGGCCAGTGTAAATGCATACTCTAACTCAAGTCAGGTAAAAATCTGTAGCCTTGTTTTTTTGAAATGAGATTATTAAACATTCATTCACTTACATTGAATATTGAAAAATCATTTTTTTTTGAAACTTCACGCCCCTTCTCTGGGTTTAAATTTTTTGCCAAAAAAGTCATGTTTTTCCTTATCGCTAACAAAATTTGAGTAATGTGTACTTCTCTTTTTACCCTGATTTGGCTGATAGACTCCACGCAAGCGCAAACCATGTGTTTTCCCTTTTCTGAAAAAGAGATGCCTTCTGTCGGCAAAATCGAGAATCTTTACATAACAATACAATGTCTAACGTTTAGACATTTGTTCTAGGTCGTTATTATTTACCTGTCTATTACTTGTTCAAATCTTTAGGTGAAACAAAAGGGGCCGGTTAGAAGTTTTGCTTAGCAAATATTAAAAGATGGCCAACTTTCCCTTTTTCATATTGCAGAAAAGAAGTTACAGTATTTTTTTTTAATCGGTCAGGATAATAGAAGAGGTAGAATGGATAGAGGGGTTGACGTACTATGAAATCGAGCAAATTTAGATGAGCTGTGAACTCTTTTTACATCGATCATTTAGTTGTATTGGGTTGTGTTGGTTTGACGATATGTTAAACATTTAGTCTGGTTTTAATCCTACTTTTACTGGAATCTTGACCAAATGCACTTTAACAAATCGTCAGACATGCAACAATCGCCAACTAAACCTACAAGTTCTATGTAATTTATCTCTACGCACCCTAATTCTGTTTGCCCGCCCGGGTGGCTCAGTGGTGAGCGTGTCGGACTCATGACCTGGTGGTAGCGAGTTCGATACCCGGTTGAGGCGAACTTTCTTTCCGGCGTATTTTCGCCTCTCACCTCTGCTGAAGCATGTGAGAAAAGTAGTCGGTGGCTTTGGGAAGAAAGTTGTGTTAGTACTGGTGTGAGAAAGCCAGGAAACACATGTGCGTCACCGACCGCCATGATATGACCTTAGCTGTTAAAGTGGCGTTAAATCCCAATACAACCAACCAACAACCAACCTAATTCTGTTTTGCCTATTCTGTACGTATTGGTTACAAGTGAAGAAATAACGTTACTCAACTAGTTTTCTACTATATACGAACATGAATTTATTCTGCGAATAGCGGAGGTCAAGATCACGCTACACATAAATGCAGAATGAATTAGATCTTCTATTTCCCCCCTTTCAAGCAAAGGTTCAATCAATTCAGTTCCATAAAATGCCAGTCAACCAGACAAAAGGTTCTCTAGATAACATCAAAATTTCGGCAGGATACTGTTTAACCCTAAGGCTGCTAAGAGCGACTCCAGGACCTTTTGCGGACAGTGTAGATAAAAACCAGACTGCATAGAACGTGCAGTCTGATCTTGGATATACACTGTCCGATAAGGAGATATCTCCCCCCCCCAAAAAAAAAAAAAAAAAAAACTTCGAAATAGCAATATTTGGGTCTTTACTGTTGGCTTGAAAGTTTAATTTAAATGACTTATTTAACAGGTTAAGGGTCAATATACCGCCTAAGAAATTTAATGTGAAGTGTTTTGGTTCGTGACCATTTTTCGTTTCTTAGAATTCATGTGATGTCTTATTTAATTTGAAGCTGATGACGTCATTATTACAATACGTATACATTTCTATCGTCAGCAAGAATCTCAAATAAATGAAATATAAACATATAAACATGTAAATCGACAAAATATGAACGTATGTCTTTGTAAAACGTGTTTTTTTATCAAAAATATAACAGCAAAGTTGTACAACGGAAACTACAGGTTGTATTTAACACAAAGCCAGGTTTCATGATGCTCTTTCTCGATGGATGTGTCTACATAAATGGTGTTTATCCTGAGTTTCCTGCAAATTTCAGCCGCCGCCTTCCCCCCCCCCCCTCCCCCGCCTTTCCCCCGAAAAAATAAACCAACATCTTTGACCCTCAACGCGAGGGAAAAAAAAGGCGTCGGAGTCCATATGGAAAACTCTGTACCCTCTAAACTAATGTGTAGTATTGTATCCCACTCGTCACAACTCGACCGATTCAGTAATTACATCTAACCTCGTCCGTATCAAGGGGGGGGGGGGGTCCATTTTGAGCTGCCAATCACACGATCTTAATATATCTATCAATCTGTCGGTGCAAAAATTCGAAAGAAATTGTTAAACCACGCAAAAAATTTAATGTAAAAATTGCTTGTCAACGGAAAAAATGTTTAGAAAGATTTCGATAGAAAATTGTGGTTTATGTGTTCTTTTTTAAGAGGAACCTTACAATATGAAAAACAGTGAAACAGCGTGTTTCTGGCAAAGAAATGCAAAGAAATGCACCGTGTAGCTGCCGAATAAAGCTACGTGATACAGCCGAGAGACTTGGTCAGCGGATCACCCTGTTCCAATAATAATGTGACAAATCCACGTGACTATGAATTTGATGCGACTAGATTGACATGTGGCATAGAGTAGTCTGCTAATCTTCGGAAATTTCAAGGACACTCACCATGATGATCAGAGTTCCCATGTTACATAGACATGCATGTCCAAAAAGATTTGTGAGTTTTACTGCGCTAATTGCAACTCATTAACTAACATCTTGATCCTCAAAAAACTACATTATGCAAATTTAGTTAAGCACGCGACTGTCTTGGTCACAATGTATTTATTTTCGAGCGCTTGCATAGCTGATAGTGAATCTTTGAAAATAATGTAGGTCCAGTAGGCGTCCTCCTGTATGTGAATAAGAGCAAATTCAATCGCCTTTCGCTCCGCAACGAAGAAAATCGAAGAATTACTAGATAGCCAAAATTGATATAATTCACCATCGAGCATGGCACCCGAAGTAACTTTGGCTCCTTATTTTGAACCATTGGTATACTGTATCTCTCCTAATTGTAGTATTGCTCTTCAATCTCAAGGATTTCAATTCTAAGCACCATAAGACTTGTTGTTACTGTCTTGTTAAAAGCAAAAATGTATGAGCCATGCGCTGTGGAAAGGGTGATACAACTGCAAAAAGTATCGACTAGGTCAGCTAGCGCAGTCCGCACTTTTTACTGTTGGTCAATTTTCGGCATGTCCAAAGACTTTACTACCGCAATATTCGGTCTGTTGTTAGACAAGATGGATTGATAGATGCATAGTGATGGATACATATGATGACTTGCTCTGTATCTTGCATCTGAAAACCCATTTCTCCAGCATGGCTTATCTATATAAAGGTTGGACTTTCAGAAGTCCGCCGCGTTAAATATAGATCTACGTAATATCCCTGGTAACATCGTTACTTTCCGAAATAAAGTTGCAGCAGGTGACCTGAAATAACTGTGTTAGTTATACATCATCAACATAAAATGAAATTCAATAGTTTAACACACGTAAAAACATTGCGGCAAAAGATGATGTTGCTCATTCATCAGAGATCTTTTTAATTACAAAGTTTTTCTTTTTTAATTTGTCTTCTGGAAGACGAAATAACCAGCAATGTGTAAATGTATCGCGTAGTGCAGTTTACGTCATTTAGGAAGTAAATAAACCCTTCAGAAGCAGTAGATATGCTTACAAATCGACCGTTTGTGTAGGTTAACCAGTTTAAATGGGCGTGGTGGATGGGACGGATATGTCAAAAAGTGTTTAATGATTCTGGAAACAGGTGACTTGTGACACTTAGCTCAGGTAAAATTTCTCTTATTTGACTTTCTGATTTTTTTTAGTGGTGACTGAAATGGCTTAAAGTAGATTCACGGGTTTTCGACATATTCCTACTTTCGATTTCGACTTTAGAGAAAATTTTCAGTTTTGTTTTCGACTTACTGTACGGCAAGAATTCTTTGTGGATTTATTTGAATCGGCGTTAAAAAGGTTATTATCGGGTTTTTTTTTTTTTTCAACTGATCTAAACAATGCATTAAACAAGATGAAAATAAAGAAGACAAACGAGTTGAAGTGATTCAGTGGATGTGAAAGGTAATTATCTGACACATTACTTTGTGTTCACTACATACTCGTTTTACAGCTGACTATTGTTGCAGGAAAGTAGCCAGTGGCTCACAGGGAGTGTTGTGCAAAGTAATAATAATTTAACTCGGCGAATGCATGGACTTGTGCAATAAATACATGGCTGAATATATGACTGAAATAGAGTAGAAAACGAATATAGCAGTTAACCCTCCCCCCCCCCAAAAAAAAAGAAGGAAATCCAAAAATTAAAAAGTTTTGTTTGTATAGTTATGGGTTAGCTGAAAATTCAAAGATACTGAAAGTGTAAAAGAGATATACGAGTAATAACTAGAAAAATCCGATACATAGTAGACCTTTCATAGCTGTCCAATGATCAGTGTTCTGTAAAACGACCTTTTAAAATACATCAATTTATTTTTCAATATCTTAAGCAAAATATGAAAATAATCCGTGAAAACACAATCGCAGAAGTTGAAACTGCGCGTCAAGAGAAATTTCTCCTTTTGCAGCTGTGTTTTCAAAAGCCAAAAAGATTATCTTGCAGAGGGTACTAAGATATCTAGTGTCTTGACAGGGCGCAACGTCGCTATATATCCCCCACCTCGGTTGATTCCTCCCCCCCTCCCCCCTCCCTGCCCCAGCCCCTTGTTAAATGGTAAGGATTTTCTCTCCAGTAATGAGATGCACATTTCACCCCATTCTAAGCGGGGGGGAGGGGGGTCCAAGTTATCTCCTTATCCTTACCCTAACCTAAAGTTGAAAGGACAGATTGGACTTTGGAAACAACTATCAGATTACTTGAGATAGAGACTTCATACTTGGCATGTGCACTACTATCATAAGGTTGCAACTTTCAAGTATTGCTATGCAAGGTTCGGGTCAAAATTTAAGCTCAAGGTCATATTTCTGAAAGGGTTGTCTTACCAACGGGTTATCAACTAGGGGAGCCAGGAAAGCTCCTTGCTAGGCTAGAAATCCAGAAGTTACAATTTCGAATCCCGGCTCGGTCTGTTTTTTCGCGAAAATTTA
Organism: Hippopus hippopus; assembly: GCA_946811185.2. Classification (NCBI taxonomy): domain Eukaryota; kingdom Metazoa; phylum Mollusca; class Bivalvia; order Cardiida; family Cardiidae; genus Hippopus; species Hippopus hippopus. The sequence continues at coordinate 6,014,221 of OX328100.1, read as the reverse complement.
TGGTCCATTAACTCTCGGCCTAGAAAAACCTAACTTCTTTAGACGGCTACCAAATAAACAATTCGCGTAAACTCGGAAATATTTGTATCTAATCAGCTTAAACTAAACTAGCACGTTCTGCACAGTCTGATCTTGATCTATGCGCTCTTCAAGAGACCCGACTTTTACCTATAACTCTAACAGTAATAGATTATAGCGACACCATTACTCCTTGTCCAAAAGAAAAACATTGTAATGTTTCGAACCTGGTGAAAAAGCTTCCATAAGCTTGGAAAAAGTTATGCGCATTGCTGGTTTAACCCTTTACCACACGGCAAAATTTAAGACCTATCCAAATTGAAAGCATTTGCAGACGACAATTTCATAGTGGCTCAAATGACACAACTTTTCTTTGATAAGGTAGAAAACTTTGTGGGAAAAGGAGAAAATGCTGGTTACCAGCATTTTCTCCTTTTCTCACAATGTTTTCAAAAGGCCTCTTCTTCAGGGGCGTTAAAAGGCGTCATTGTGTGGTAAAGGGTTAAAAAATCAAAAATCCAGAAAGGCATTGATAGGTGAACTGGCCGCTACTACATAAAGAAAGAATATGCTACAGTTAGAAGATAATTATCATTCATCGCCAATATAATAGAACATCAAACGTGTCAAAACTGAAAGCATTTGCAAATGACGTATTATGGATGGCACAATTGGTCGGATTTGTCTCTGATGTCGCAGAAAACCGCGATTTCTCCTTCTCACAATGTTTTCAAAAGCCTTCCTCATTGGGGTCATTAAAATACGGATTTGTTTGGCAAAGAGTTAAAGATACAGCTATAGAATAGCCTTTTTGAATGCAACAAGTTGATAGCACCCGCACATTGCGTGAAATGGAGGAAGTGCACGCTATGAGCATCTTCTCCTTTTCAATCAATGTCAACTGTCGACCGCAGACGTTTTAAATATGGACAAGGCTAGAATTTTCACATCTGGTAAGGTGTTAAAAGTTTAATTATGGTGATTTTATGTATTTTCTTCTGTAAGATAGCATTATAAAATGTTTGGTGGCCTTTGTTTTAGAATAGCCATCTGGATTGCTACAAGTAGAAAGCACCCGAACATTGCGTAAAATGGAGAAAATGCACGCTAAGGGCATTTTCTCTTTTTCAATCAATGTCAAATGCCGACCGTAGACGTTTTGAATTTGGACAAGGCTAGAATCTTCACATCTAATAAGTGTTAAAAGTTTAATTATTGCGAATTTATGCATTTCCTCTGTAAGATAGTGTATTGCAAAATGTTTGAATCATGGGCCGATGGCCTATATTTTAGAATAGCCATTTTGAATGTAACAAGTCGATAGCACCTGAACAGCGCGTGAAATGGAGGAAATGCACGTTAAGAGCATTTTCTCCTTTTCAGTCAGTGTGGACTGCCGACTGTAGACGTTTTGCACTTGGGCAAGGCTAAAATCTGGGAAAGTGTTAAAAGTTTAATTTTGTGAATTTATGTATTTTCTTCTGTAAGATAGTATATTATAAAATGTTTAAATCATGGGCCTATGGCCTATAACTTAGAATAGTCATTTTGATTATAAAAAGTTGAAAGTACCCGAACATTGCGTGAAATGGAGGAAATGCACGCTAAGAGCATCTTCTCCATTTTAATCAATGTCAAATGCCGACCGTACACGTTTTGAATTTGGACAAGGCTAAACTTTTCACATTTGATAAGGTGTTAAAAGTTTGATTATTGTGAATTTATGTATTTTCTACAGGTAAGATAGTATATTACTAAATGTTTGAATTGTGGGCCGGTGGCCTATATTTTAGTATACCTATTTTGAATGTAACAAGTTGATAACACCCAAACATTGCGAGAAACGGAGGAAATGCACGCTAAGAGCATCTTCTCCTTTTCAATTCATGTCGACTGCCGACTCCAGATGTTATGAATTTGGACCAGGCTAAAATCTGGCAAGGTACTAAAAGTTTAATTTTTGAAAATTTATGCATTTTCCTCTGCAGGATAGTATATTGTAAAATTATTGAATCATGAGCCGATGGGCTATAATCTATTTCAATGTAATAGGTTATTAGTACTCGATTATTGAGGGAAATGGAGGAAATACACGTTAAGAGGATTTCCTCCTTTTCAATCAATGTCTCCTATTAATTAACAGACCCAACTAAATGTGCCACAGTTTACTCTTCTGCAGACGCTCTCATTCTGGATATGGCTAAAAATTTTCGGATTTTATACGAGGTTAAAAGTCTAATTTTAAATAATTGTGAATGATTCTGTCCTGTTGAGGAAATGTTATACAAAAATGTTTTTATCATTTGGCCGGTGGCCTACGTTTTCGAAAAGAAAAATGAACTTAATTTTAACGATTGTAAGCAGTGAGAGCATTTTGGGAAAAGGAGAAATGCTCAGAACGGGCATTTTCTCCTTTTCAAACAATGTCTTCTACTGTTATAGAACGAATCCAACCCAACTGAGCCGTTGATTTATTTTTAGCAGATGTTTTCAATATATTGGATAAGTCAAAACTTCCTCGTCTTTCGAACGATAATGTCTCGGTTTGAATGATTATCAACATGTGAAATCTTGTGAGGGAATGTCTTGTAAAATTGCTTATATATTATGGACCGGTGGCCTATATTTTTTAATAAAAATATTTGAATATACTCATTTTCAGGAAATTTTCAGCCAGTTTTTAACCCATTTCATCTTAATTTTATAAAACTATAATCATTTGTGTATCTTCATGCCAAATGTTTCCCCTGACGGCTGCAAGATTGCACAGATTACCACGGATAGAAAATGCATTTCATGTTTTTGGAGACCTTCGAAGCAATCGCTGTTGTCGTTTCCGGTTAAAATAAGCACAAATCCCTTGAGTTTTTCTATCCCTTACACCATGTATATTAGTAATTCATCTATGTTTACACAGCCGAGCCATGTTACCTACTTTAAGGTTTTAACATCGTTTCTCTCTCTCTCTCTCTCTCTCTCTCTCTCTCTCTCTCTCTCTACTGTAAGGGTGTATCTTTAACTCTTTACCAGACGACAAATTTTTACATTTGTGTAAATTAAAAGTATTTGCAGACAACAACTTAAATGTGGCTAAAATGTCTCTGATATAAGGCAGAAAACGTTGTGGGAAAATGAGAAAATGCTGGTAACCAGCATTTTCTCATTTTCCCATAATGTTTTCAAAAGTCCTGTTACCCAGTGTTGTTGAAATTCGGAATTTTGTGGTAATGGGTTAAAGGGCAGAAAGTCGATCTCACACAAGAGACACGAGGTTCGAATCTCAGGGTGGGCTTTTCAATCTATCAGTGGAGCTGTCTACATCACGACGCGATTCCTGGTTATTATTTCAAAAAGTAATCGTCGAATGCGATGGGGTGTTCCTAGCTGTTATCTCATGTCATCTTCAACATCAGTTATCTTAAACGTAAGAGATAACTTCGAACACTTACCATGTACATACAGCTTGTTTTATCAGCTATATGTACATGGTAAGTGTCCGAAGTTATCTCTTATTTCAGGTATATTACAGAGACAGCTCACAGATTCATGTATTTCCTGTGTTTCACCAGACTAGGCTAGAGGTTCTGAAGTGTCTTTCCAATGGACGTTCCCAAGAAAAACCCTTATTATATCTGAGATACACATGACAACAGCTCTGACCGCTGACTGGCCACTTTCATAAAGGGGTGTTCTATATACAAGGTTCAGATAATATTTGAAACAAACGAGAGTGTACATAATATATGTTTAATGTTTACTTTTCATACGCACAGTATTTTTTTTTCGCAGTAAGGAATCTCAAATTACTAATTGAACACCGTGCTTATTGTATGCTCTCGATTGAATTTATCTTTGAAACAATAAAGACATTTAGGGAAAAGGAGAGAAGTGCTGGTCACCAACATGTTCTCTTTCGCATCCGCAATGTTTAAAAGTCTAATTTTTTAATGGTAATATAAAAAGGACTTGTTTAGTAAAAGGTTATTTAAAACCTTTGCCAAACGATCGAGTGTTTTTACGATCATACGGGAGGAGGTTTATGAAAACACCATGGGAACAGGTCAAAATGTGTGTAGCCAGCATTTTCGTCTTTTCTCATGGTGTTTTCTACCCCTTCGGAAATCATTAACGAATTTAGACCAATTTTGACTTAGCAGTCTGGAGGTTCTCCAACCGGGATGAGCAAAACGCGTTGTCGAATAGTGAAGGATTACAGCATAATCTTATCGAATGATATATAGGTCAGGGAGATGGTGGGGAAAATGTCAACGTGTTCCTACTCAAATCGACTTTCCCTTTTAAAAACAATGTTCCTGTCAGGAACAAAACATTAAATTATTTTGTGTAGCATTTCTTTGGCGTCTGCAAATACTTTCGATACGGATCGGTCTCAAAGCTTGCAGTTAGGTAAAAACTGAAATTACTGTAAGAAATGGGCATTTATTTGAAGCAAAGGCTTTTGCTCCCCTGCACAATGTGTTTTCTTAAATGAGTAAGTATAGCTGAACCCGTCTTCTTTCAGTGACTCACATCTATTTCTCTTACAAGTGTTGCATTAAAAGCTAGATTGCCCTGAAAACGGTTAGATCTGTATTTTAACACTTTAGAAATCTTTTGTCCCTAGACCATCATACAGCGACCTTCATGATCAAGAAACGGGCAATGGGGACGTTGAGCTATATTGCTTGAGAGTGTGTGTGTGTGAAGGGGGAGGGGAGGGGTTGTGGTAGACAGTCTCCAAAACGCTGTATAAAGCAAATTTTGCAGTTACTGAAATTTTTGATTTTACAGTTTTAGTATTTCATGAAATAAAAAAGGAAACAGTCTATTTATAGGCACATCTATTGTCAATAAATCCATTGTGAACTATATACTGCAAGTCATATTCATATCAGAGTATATTTCATACACGTGCTGTTGTAAATTGAAATCTTGCTAGCGTATGTACATGTAAGTGCAAAATGTATATGCATCTGAGACATGCTCTGAAAAGTATGGATTCATGTCAGCCTGCGCAGTCCGCGCAGTCGATTGTTAGACATATTGTTATTTATGGAACCATAATTTTGTGATGACTTGCTTTGTATTGTGTATCACAAAGACGCGTTAAACCCCCTTTTGCCAGAACACGGCATATGGCTTGCAACACGCGAAAAGGGGCATTCGGACATTTGCGTAGTGTCGTCTCGGATCAGCCTGCGCACTCCGCGCTGGCTAATCCGAGACGGTACTTTACGACTACACTAGATTTTGTGCTACAGTAGACATGCGCAAAACACAAAATTACATTAAAACGGAAAGTGTCTTTTCGGATTAGCCTGCGCGGACTGCGCAGGCTGATCCGAGACGACACTTTACGCAAATGTCTGAATGCCCCTTTTCGCGTGTTGCAGGCCAATTATTATAATACCTGTGGTGACAACATGACAAAGTCAGGAAACATTTGGTACTTCCTACGTTTTCGTATCGTCTTATAAAGTTTTTTTTTTTTTTCTTCTTCTTTTTTAAACTAAGAAAGGGTTTCAATTTCGTAGTACTCACTATTTTGTGTTGCTACCTTGACCTTGGGGTATAGATGTAAGTTTTTTCACGACTTTTCATAACTAGTTTCTTGACAGCTGAACATGACAGCAAAATTTAGAATTGTCTGTGTTAAATATTACTTTTGCAGATGACAAAATACATATGGCTGAATTGCGAGATGTGTAATTGAGATAGTAGAAAACATGTCAGGAAAGCAGGAAACTGCTGGTTCTCTCACAACGTTTTCACACATTTTCGTCTACACAATCACGCAAACACGAGATCATTCGGTTAAGGGTTCGGCTTTCAAGTCTTAATTATAGAATCATTTCGTGAAATTATCGATCATTGAAAAACCGGTTTTGCAAGGTTTTTTTTAGTTCTACCAGGTAGTTCAATCGAATTACTCGTCACAATAATATGACACCAGAAGGGGTCTGCTTCCTGGTTATGTATGGGATAAATCAAGGAGCTGAAAGCACTGATGGGCTAGGGGCAGGTGGAAAGTGCATATCCGTAGAGCAATCTGTAGTCAACCATGAACTGTCCATTTGAAAACAAGAGGGCTATTTGCTTAAAGCGCTAAACTGAGAAAAATTATCATAAGGATATCAATAGGGATAATAAGGATTCATAAAGTTAAAGAGATCGTAGTGGTGATGATATAAATCATGTACAATATGTACAGAGAGTGTATATTGGGAATATTTTTTTTTCTTTAGATGTAACAATCGTATTTGTAAAATTAATTGATACGATTGCAGCCCAAACTTTCATGAGAATTTGAAAATATGAGTAGTAAAGGGTAGGAAACCTGGTAATTATTACCCGGTTTCCTTACCCTGAGTGGGGTTTTTACCCGGTTTGCTTACCCGAGTGTAAGCAAACCGGGTAAAAAATGAGAAAATTTGTCATTTTTGGTCGGCACTTAGCCTTTAATTGCAAATATCCTACTTACTTACTCTGAGTGGGTTTTTTACCCGGTTTGCTTACCCTCGGGTAAGCAAACCGGGTAAAAAATGAGAAAATTTGTCATTTTTGGTAGGCACTTAGCCTTTAATTGCAAATATCCTACTTACTTACTCTGAGTGGGTTTTTTACCCGGTTTGCTTACCCGAGGGTAAGCAAACCGGGTAAAAGCTCCTTTCCCTGAGAGGGTTTTTTACCCATATTGCTATAGTAAGACTATCCTGAGTGGGTTTCGTACCCAACGGGCTTCGTACCCATATTGCTATAGTAAGACTATATAGGTTCGCTACCCTAAGAAGGATTGGCACATAGTTTGTAGTTTAATCAGCTGTTGGTTGAGACCGTGATATGGAATAGGGCAAGATGGAATAGGGTTAGGACTGCTTTATTGTTTACTTTTATCCACTACTTGGGCTTTAAGTGGGGTTAGGGCAAAAAAAGATCAGGGTTTGACATAGACTTTTTTCATTGATTTGATATAGAAGACATCCTGATCTTTAGTCCTTACCACGCGTCCGAGTAGAGATCAATGGGATTGTGTTGTACTTAGACTGCTTTATTGTTTACTTTTATCCATTACTTGGGCTTTAATTGACTTTAGGATTGATATGGAATACAGTTTAATCTTGATCTCGCTGTACCAGGCTGAGGCTAGGGGAATGGTTGGACTTAGGCTTTTTTGAGTGTAACTCTTAGTGAAAATGACAAATTTGAAAAGAAAGATCTTTTCGTAGTGTTGGGTAGCCCTGAAAAGGGCTGTTTTGTTTTTTGGAGGCTGTGTTTTTAGGCACAACCTCCAACTTTTCTGCAGGCTGGACAGCTGCTTGCTGTCCGCCTCTTCAGCCTCTTTAACTGCTGATCGTCCAGGTTAAAGTGTAACGAGAACGGTGGCTCGTCGTCGTCACCCCACCATTCTGTCTCTAGGATGACGACCTTCTCTTCGTTGGCTGGTGGTACCGGCATTGGTGGTGATGGAGTCCTTTCTTTTTTCTCTATCATCAAGTGATTGAGTTGATTGTTTACTCTCTCTAGTTTTCATGAGAGGGACTCTGCCACTCTCATTAAATTTCGAACGGATTTTCTAAGTTTTTCCATCATTCAACTGTATAGGAAAATATCGTCGCCTTTTATACGCTGGCGGGAGGATTGACCTACTTTGACTCAGAATTAACGTTGACCAATCAAAATGTGTAATGATATAACGAACGAATCGATTGGGCAACGTTAATTCTATGTCAAAGTAGGTCAATCCTCCCGTCAGAACTAGTTTTGATTTAGAATTAACGTTTTTTGACCAATCAGAAGATTCGTTGCTTTAACGTTGACCAATCAGAAGCTTCGTTATATTTCTTTATTTGTGTGAGTAAAAAAGAAGCTAGAAGGAGAAGATCGTGTTATGCACAGGAGTTGGACTTAGTCTATTTTTGGTATGGAATACAGTGTGATTTTGAAAGAGAAAACTAGGGCGAACTGGACTTAGACTTTTTTTGAGTGTAACTCTTAGAGAAATTGACAATTCGAAAGATCACTCTTTCTTGGTGAGTGGTAGCCCTGAAAAGGGCTTTTTTTCTGCTTCCTCATCTTGGGATGTTTTCCAGCTTTAATGACAACATCCAAAATTTGCCTGGCAGATTGGACATGGTCCGACTCTTTTTGTGATTGTCATTGCTCCATTATTAAAAGTAATCCTCCTCCCGAATTCCACATCAACCAAGATAATGTCAGGCGTTGTCTCTAGAACTAGTTCGACTAATTTCTCACAGAGATCTATGTATGGGCGTGATAGTCGTTCTAGTTTATTCTATTCTCCTCAATCCTGTTCTTTAGTATCAGTAGTTGATCACCACCAATCAGAAAGACTCGGAGAGCCTCAATAAGTCGATGATTCATTTGCTCCATTTTCCGTTAACGCTTATCCGTACTACTCGAGAGCTGAGTGTCGAATGATTCATTATTGGAAAAAATTCGACGGCTTTTATACGTTTGCAGTGGGATTGACTTACAAGCACGAACCTGGCAGAAAGCACCCTGAGCAAAGTTCTGAGAAAAAAAAGCTTAATGCATACATATGTGGAAATTGTCTTTAGAACAGATCTATTTGAATGAAGTAGAAAGCATTCAATCGAACTAGACAAAAGTGAAATTTAGAAGGCTTTTTTGAGTGTAACTGATTGAGAAATTGACAAATTTGAGGAAAGATAGATCTTTCTTGGTGTTGGGTAGCCCTGAAAAGTGCTGTTTGTACAGGTTCACTTTTTAACCTTTTCTCTTTATCCTCCTAGTTTCCATTGCATTTAGTACTTGGATCAGATGTTCAACTCCACGCCTTATACGTCTAATGCGTTCTCTTTCTTCTATCCAGTTAAGCAATGTGAGTAAAATTGTTAGTCCAAACATTGTGCTGGTTTGGCTTAACTCTACAGCAGTTGAGTGCCGAATGAGATAAATGGAAGGAATGAATGTGTTTTGTGATTGTCTTTTATAGTCTACAGAGCTATAAATAGTGACTACAAAGTATTTTAACTAGGATCACTGAGAATAGTGTTTACATAGAGGAAATGCAGTTGGGCTAATATTGGCCAATCAAAGATGTGTAATGATATAACGAACGATTCGATTGGACGACGTTAATTCTGAGTCAAAGTAGGTCATTCCCCCTGCAAACGTATAAAAACGAACTTTTATTTTATGATCGGATTATTTTCATTTCACAATGAAAGGCAACAAGTTCTTCTGTGGGTTATTTGGGAAGAGAAAGGTTGAGGAGAAGAAAAAGAGAGAGATGGAGGAGACGATAGAGGAGAAGAAAAGAGAAGAAGAAAATAGAAAGAGAGAAAAGTTTAAAGCACTGTGTACTGTTTTCGAGAGGCGGGGGTACGAGTTTTACACTCGTACCCCGAAGGTCAAGATGGGGAACATTTACCCCGACCTGAGGGATTTCATGCCACCCACTGAACATCGTGGATGGCAGAAGAAGCTGATGAAGCTGTATCCTTCACTGGTATAGAATTAATTTAACCAGCCAGTGAATGGAAAAAACAGCCCTTTTCAGGGCTACCATTCCCCAAGAAAGAGCTTTCTTTCGAATTGTCAATTTTCTCTCAAAAGACTTATAGTCAAAGAAAAAAAGTGAAGCCCAGAATTATTTCATATGTTTTTTATTCAAACATTTGTACAATGAAACAAGTCTGGAACTGTAAAAACAATGGAATGAAAACATTTAAACAAGTCAGCCTTTTTTTTGTTAAAACAATATTGTGTTGAAACTTTTTTTCACTGTGTTTTTCTTTTTTTCTTTGGAATGTCAGATTCACATTCACTCTTCCGTTTTCTTCCCCTTTCATTGCTTTTTAATACCATATCTGGACAGATTTTAACCCCGTGTTTTTTTGATTTGCAAAAGAAACACTTCTTTTTTTTTCTCGCTTTCTCTTTTTTCGTTGTTTTGCTTTTTCTCCTCTTTGGGTGAAAGAGCCTCCTCTGAAGAAAGTTCGTTGTTTTTTAGTTCCAGAGTTGGTTGTTTTCTTAGATTATCGTTTGTAGATATTTTTTTCTCTATCTGTTCTGTTATTTTACAGATCTCTGCATCGCTGATAGTCGTGTTGTCGATCTGTATATTTTCGATCTGATTTTCAACCGATGATCTTTTAGCCTGTGGTGTGAATGTTTTCCATTTATTTTCTTGCAAAATGATTTTAGAACACCGACGAATTTCATGTTCTGAAATTCACCACCCAGTTTCATTGTTGGTGAAATTTTGATATCATGACTGCGTGGATCCACATAGACAAAAACAACTGTTTCTGTCTGCTTTTCTTTTTCTGGACATTTTCTGGCCCAGTGTCCTGGTTTGTTGCATGTAAAACAAATATCTGTTCTCTTTCCATCCACCCCATATCGTCTATCGATCGTTGCTTGATCCAAAACTCTGTATCTGGTAATACGGTAAACATCTTTTTCTGTTATATGTTGATGGGATAAAAATGATCCCACGTAATTCCCGATATGTTGAACTTGATACTTTGACGGAACATTGCTGATCTCATAATCGTGGGTGTATGGGTTAACATACAGATACATCATCTTTCCTAGCAGTGATGTACTTTGTAGATTAAACTCGCTCATATTTTTTTGCCAACTGTATTGACTGAAGTCGATCAGAGGAATGATATAGATTTCGTAGCTATCGTCTTTATTTATACACTATTGGGTTGAAAGGCTCTATAAAATGCCAAGTTTTCTGACTTACCTTGTCATTGTCTTACAATCAGACATAAACGATGTCAAAAAGAAAAAGAATAGTGCCCTATTCAGACAGTGAAAGTGACGATGAGTCATTTTCACCACGAAAAAAAATGAAAAAAGAAGAAAGTGACAGTGAAGACGATTTCTCTCCACCTAAGAAAAAACCTGTAAAAATGATCGTAGAAAGTGACAGTAAAGACGATTTTTCTTCACCAAAGAAAAAACCGATCATGAAAAGTGAAAGTCAAGATGATACACCAAAGAAAAAATTGATTGAGGACCGAAAAGAAGAAAGTAACAACACTACTTTAGACGTGAAAAGTCTGTATGACTTAACGGAGAAGGGAAAAAAGAAATCGAGGAAATTTAGAACAGAATCACATCTGTTGACGGTGTCTTTTAAGAGATTTGAAGAATTACCACCACATCAACTGATCGGATTATTTGACGATGTTACCCATCAAATCATTAAAAAGTTAAATGCTGAACCGACGGATATGATTAGAATTAGTATTAACCATCCTTCATTGAATATGGGGATTCATATTCCTTTTTTACCTTCAGAACAACTGAAAGGCGAAACTATGTTAAATGAAATTGAAAAAGTTTTACAATCGAATACAGATTTCGTCTTGAACGATGGATTCATGACATTTGACATTACGCATACATCATCTCCAAGTGGTAGCGGGAAATATAGATCATCAGAATTGGATTCAAAGGTTTTTGTTCGGAAGAAACAATCGGTTATTCAAATTAACAATCATGATCACCTATGTTTTGCAAGAGCAGTTGTGGTGAGCATTTGCTACAGTGAACGTGAAAACACCGGAACATGGAATAGAAGATGGAATTACATCAGAAATTCAACCCATCCTTTCCAGAAGACTGAAGCTGAAAAATTATTGAATGAAGCTGGAGTTCTGTCAACCCAGTCTGTAGGAAATGACGAATACAAAAAAATGCAATCTTTCTTGTATGAAAAGGACTATGTCATTAACGTTCATCAACAGCATTCAAAAGTGGAAAAAGTATTTGAACATCCAAAAGTAAAAGACGAGAGTAAAATCATACATTTGTACTTTCATCAAAACCACTATGATTACATCAAATCCATCACAGGATTTCTTAGTTGTGCAATTTATTGTGAGTTCTGTGACGTGGGATACTCGGCACGGGAAAGTCATGCATGTTCAAATATCTGTAAAGGCTGTTATCGCAAAGGAAAATGTCCATCAGAATCAAAAGAATATGTTTGCAGTGGTTGTCATAGACGATTTTTTCAGTGCTGCATGTTTGGCAAATCATAGAAATGTTCAAGGTAAGGAAAAGAAATCCATTTGTGAATTAGTGAAACTCTGTTTAAAATGTGGTCAACAATATCAAGTCAGAAAGAAAAATCATATCTGCAATGGGAAGAAAAAGTGCCATATTTGCAAGAAAATTGTTGACTTTTCTCATCGATGTTATATTCAGTCTTACCAAAGTAAGACAAACACCGATGACAAGACGAGTTCTTCTGTAGTCAAAAAACCATTGTTCATTTTCTTTGATTTTGAATGCAAACAAGACACAGGAGTACATATCCCGAATTACTGTATTGCACACAGGGCATGTGATGAATGTATCGATAAACCACTTGATTTTCATTGTTCCACATGCAGTGAATTTGAAGAAGGAAGAGAAGTTATTTTTCAAGGTGAGGAAACTTTGAGTCAATTTTGCAACTGGCTCTTTTCAGAACATCATAAAGGAGTCACGGCTATTGCGCATAATTTCAAAGGCTATGACGGACAGTTTATTCTTGACTATGTTATCAAAGTTTGGCGAAGCAAATATTTGCCTGAAAATCAAATAGCTATCATTTTAAGTAAAGATTCATCCAGACGTCGCTTTTCCATGAAAGCGATACGCTGGGTCCAGAGCGTGGCTAAGGAAAAAGGAATCAATATTCGCCACGCAAAAAATGGTGGTGAATTTCAAATCGGGAAATACAGTGAAGACGGATTTCACCATCAGTCAAACACTGTCTATGAATTCCTTGGGGATTTATATCATGGCTGTCCTGTATGTTATACAGATCGAAAACAGATCAATCCCATCCATGGAAAAACAATGTCTGAATTGTACGAACGTACTTTTGAACGTTTAGGAGATATCAAAAAAATGGGGTATAACGTAGAGTTAATATGGGAGCATGAATTCGATGCTAAAATGAAAAAGGATAAAGAGTACAAAAAACTCATTGAAAAGCTATATCCGTATTTGGATCCCATTGATCCAAGGGAGGGGCTGTCTGGAGGAAGATGTAATGCAATAAAAATTGCCCATGATGTTGAGGAAAAAGGAGAGAAGGAAATCACGTACATCGATATTTGTTCTCTGTACCCTTATGTTTGCAAACACAAATCCTATCCTGTAGGTCAACCAAAAATCTTGTCTGTTGAGAATATTGAGATGAAGAATATTCGTCAGTATGAAGGATTAATTAAAAACAAAGTTTTACCCCCAGCTGATTTGTTTCATCCCGTTCTCCCAGTTCACTGTAACAACAAAATGATGTTTCCACTCTGTATGAAATGTGCAGAAGAAAGTTCGAACATTTGTAGGCATAATAAAGAAGAGAGAACTTTGATCGGAACTTGGGTTACTTTTGAGCCGTTCAAAGCTCTTGACTGTGGATATAGGCTATTGCAAGTATATGAAATTTGGCATTTCGATTCTGTGTCGAATCAGTTCTTTAAAGGCTATGTGGATAATTTCTTGAACATTAAGCAAGAAGCTAGCGGATATCCCAGTTGGTGTCAATCAGACTCAGAAAAAGAACAGTTTATTCGTGAATATGAGGAGGCAGAAGGTATTCGTCTTGATCCAAGTTGTATTCAAAAAAATCCTGGGAGAAGATCCTTTGCTAAGATTATGTTGAATTGTCTTTGGGGAAAATTAGCCCAGCGTGAAAAAATGACCCAAACGGAAGACATCAACGATCCGTCTAAATATTTTGAATTGGTCACCAATCCAAATTTCATTGTGAAGCATGTAGAAATCTTTGACGATGACTGTCCATTCATCTTGGTCAACTACGAAACAAAGTTGGAACATGTTGATACTCACGCTACAGCCAATGTTATTGTAGGAGCCTACGTAACAGCTTATGCAAGGCTGGAATTGTACAGTGTTCTTGAAAAGTTAAAGGATAGAGTTCTGTATTTCGAGACAGATAGCTGCATGTATATTCATGATCCTGAATTATGGAACCCACCCATTATTAACAGTAGACTAGGAAAATGGACTGATGAAGAGCCTGATTGTAAAATCACTCATTTCAGAGGACTAGGACCAAAGAATTATGCTTAAAAAATGAAAACAAAAGATGGAAAAGTGAAAAGCAAATGTAAAGTAAAGGGGATTACTTTGGATTACAATACAAGTCAGGTGGTAAATTTCGATACATATTCAAAATGTGCTTTGGATTGCACTACAGAAATCAAAATTGAATATGATTGTAGAATCAAAAGACATAGAGATAGAACGGTCACCAGTGAACCGCAAACAAAAACGTTTCGTTCTGTATACACCAAGAGAGTTATTGTAAATGATACTGACACTGTACGCTATGGTTATAAAAGTCTGAGGAAATAATTCCATGTTACATTGTTTTGAACTGAACGGTCCAAGTAAGACGCAAAATATCGCTGAAAAATTATGCTGCCTTTACCAATAGAACTACGTGAAAAGATTTATGGAGAATTCGTTCAACAGCATACGCTCGATGAACAAACGCAACTTAACATTAAATTCTACTGTGTGGAACTTTGGATAGATAAATTGCACAGAGGTTTTGCAAAAGGAGATTCGTCCTGCAAGTTGTATGCTATACACACCTTTATTGCTATGATGATAGACGATTCGGATTTAGATCTCATTCTCAAAGCTTATTTAGCAGCTTGTTGATGGAAAGACGGTGCTATCGGTAAACAAATCCGATTCACAAGTCGATGGTGCTTTATTATCATAGGAAGAACAGAAGAAAGTTTTATGAACGTTCTGAAAATGAAATCAGTTTTATTTAACTTTTACTTACGCTACAAAAGAGGATCTATTCAAGACGACGACGAAATAGTGGATACTTGGAAGGATATATTTTATTTGATAGAGATGTTACAGAAGAAAGTGTATATTCATCTCTTTCAACAAAAGGCGTTACAAAACATGTTTTTCCATTTAGAGGAATACGCGAATTCAGAGAGATGGACTGTGAATATCAAATGTATTAGGGTAATGACCAATTGCATAAAGTTATTACGGAACATGAAGAAAAATGGAAAACTCGGGGCATTTGTGAATTTGCATTGTAGAATGTTATATTGTACGAAATGTTTTATGCTAAATTGTTTTTTGCACAGATATTGTTTTTTTCATTCCAATGTTTTTTCATTCTATTGTTTTTCACAGTTCCTGACTTGTTTCATTGTACAAAAGTTTGAATAAAAAACATATGAAATAATTCTGGGCTTGACTTTTTTTCTTTGACTGTAAGTCTTTTGAGAGAAAATTGACAATTCGAAAGAAAGTTCTTTCTTGGTGAATGGTAGCCCTGAAAAGGGCTGTTTTTTCCATTCACTGGTTGGATAAATTAATTCCATACCAGTGAAGGATATAGCTTCATCAGCTTCTTCTGACACCCACGATGTTCAGTGGCTGACATGAAATCCATCAGATTGGGGTAAATGTTCCCCATCTTATCCTTTGACGAAAACTCGCACTCCTGCCTCTCAAAAAACTCGCAGCGAGCTTTCAACCTCTTTGCCTTTTCTCTACTATAGGCTTCTTCTCTTTTCTTCTCCTCCAAATTTTCCTCCATTTTTCTCTTTTTCTTCTCTTCACCCTTTCTCCTTCCAAACACTCTTCTAATGATTTTGTTGTCTTTCATTGTGAAATGAAAATAAAGCCGATCATAAAATAAAAGCTCGTTTTTATACGTTGACGGGAGGATTGACCTACTTTGACATAGAATTAACGTCGTCCAATCGAATCGTTCGTTATATCATTACACATTTTTGATAGGTCAACGTTAATTCTGAGTCAAAGTAGGTCAATCCACCCTGCAAGCTATAAAATTCCAATGTTTTTTACACAAAAAATAGAGTCATCATGGTACAGATTCTTCTCTGCCCGATGTGCGGTAGCAGATACTATATAGAGTGCGGAAAATGTCTTGCTATTCTGGACTACCTTGGCCAGAAGCACAACTGCCCTGATCCTGATGAGGGGTTCTATGACGATAATGAAACCTCAACAGTATGCTGTGAATATTGTGAGTGCGAAATTATCCCATTAAATCGTTTAGAAGAGCAGTAGACTTGATAGATAAACGAATACTCAAAAACAGCCCTTTTCAGGGCTAACCAATACCTCGAAAAGATCTTTCTTTTCAAATTTGTCAGTTTCTCATAAAGAGATACACTCAAAAAGTCTAAGTCCACAGGTCTGTATTTTTTTGCTCTAACTATCCAAAAAAAGTCTTTTTTTCCCAGACCTCTTGTCCTGAGACAGTGTGGGTATCAAAAAATCACACTGTATTCCATACCAAAAAAAAGTCAAAGCGTAAATCCTATCTTCTGTCAATCCAGGTTTATCAATTGTTTTTGGATAAAAAATGTAACGAACGTTCTGATTGGACAACAATAAAACAACGAACCTTCTTATTTGTCAAAAAACGTTAATTCTGAATCAAAACTAGTTCTGACGGGAGGATTGACCTACTTTGGCATAGAATTAACGTTGTCCAGTTGAATCGTTCGTTATATCATTACACATTTTTGATTGGCCTACGTTAATTCTGAGTCAAAGTAGGTCAATCCCTATGCAAGAATATATAAAGTCCGGACCCAATTGTAAAAAATTATTATCAACTAGATAACCAAATCATCAACATGCCTTCAAGAATAAGAACTCTTGACAAACGTTTCACTTTAATTGATGCTAAACGACGTTTTAGAAAAGCCTTCAATCAGATCGTCTTGCTGGAGCAACGTCTAGCCCAGGTGAAGAAACGGTACAAGATGGCAGAACGTACAAACAACAGGACGTTCCGCTATAACCTTCGAAAGAAGCTTTCAGTCATTAAAGGAACACTTGAAATGTTTTATGAATATGCCTTTTCCAAAGCTGATCAGATTATCGAACTTCACCGGGAGCTGTTCCACGATTCGTCTGACTCTGAATAATTATTCAACTTGATTTCTTCAAAACAGCCCTTTTCAGGGCTACCATTCACCAAGAAAGAGTGATCTTACTTAAAATTGTCAATTTCTCTAAGAATTACTCAAAAAATATCTAAGTCCATCCAAGTGCTGTCCTCTACTGGATCACTGTGAAAAAAGTCAAAGTTCAATACCAGACCTCTGATCTAAGACAGTGTGCGCATTAAAATCACACTGTATTCCATACCAAAAAAAGACTAAGTCCAACTCCTGTGCATAACACGATCTTCTCCTTCTAGCTTCTTTTTACTCACACAAATAAAGAAATATAACGAAGCTTCTGTTTGGACAACGTTAAAGCAACAAAGCTTTTGATTGGTTAAAAATGTTAATTATGTACCAAACTAAAAAAGCGTTTGTCCAAAGTCTATATCTCAGGAATACGATTCAATAATTCATAGGATGCTTTCGCCCGGGAACGCGCTCTTAATTCTAAGTCAAAGTAGGTCAATCCCTATGCAAGAATATATAAAGTCCGGATCCCAATTGTAAAAATTATTATCAGCTAGATAACCAAATCGAATCATCATGTTTACAAGAAAACTGACTTCGAGTGAACGCAAGATACAATGCAAAATAAATGTTGTCAAACGAGAATTTATGGAAGCCTACAAACAGATCGACTTGCTAGAACATCGTCAAGATGTGGTAGAGAAAGCATACAAGATGTCAGAACGTACTGCTGTTACTTTGGGATAAAATTATGGGTTATTGAAGAAACACTCGATATGTACAGTGACTATACCCGCTGTAAGCGTGAGCAGATGGATGAACTTTACCGGGAGTTTTTCGACGAATAAGTCCAACTCTGAATATTTTGAGTTGATTTCTTAAAAACAGCCCTTTTCAGGGCTACCCAACACTACGAAAGGGCAATCTTTCTTCAAATTTGTCAATTTCTCTCTAAAAAGAGGTCTTTTGCAACAACTCTCTAGCTAAATCTTTCCCCAAAGAACAAAATCGTTCCTCCGACTAAGTCCAACAGTAAGTTTGAGTAAGAAAAAACCCTTCTCTCCAATCAAAACTTATAAAGATATAACGAGCTTTTTGATTGGATAATGTTAATTCTGAGTCAAAAGTAGGTCAATCCACCCAGCAAACTATAAAAAGTCAATGTTTTATACATCAAATCATAATCGTTCCACCATGGTTCAGATTCTTATTTGCCCTTTGTGTGCTCAAGCATGCAAAATAGAGTGTGGGAAATGTACATTTCCCCTACAGTATCTTGGACAAAAGTACAACTGTCCAAATCCTGATGGGGGATTTTATGATGAAGACGATGACCTAGGGGTTTGGTGTGAATATTGCTGGCGAGAGATCAGACCTGTAGTTTATACAGTCGATGAATAACCTTACCAGACAACAAGCCTAAAAACAGCCCTTTTCAGGGCTACCATTCACCAAGAAAGAGTAATCTTTCTACTTGTCTATTTCTCTAAGAGTTACACTCAAAAAAAGTCTAAGTCCAATTCGCCCTAGTTTTCTCTCTCAAAATCACACTGTATTCCATACCAAAAAAAGACTAAGTCCAACTCCTGTGCATAACACGATCTTCTTCTTTTAGCTTCTTTTTACTCACACAAATAAAGAAATATAACGAAGCTTCTGTTTGGACAACGTTAAAGCAACGAACCTTCTGATTGGTCAAAAAACGTTAATTCCGAATCAAAACTAGTTCTGACGGGAGGATTGACCTACTTTGACATAGAATTAACGTTGCCCAATTGATTCGTTCGTTATATCATAACACATTTTGATTGGTCAACGTTAATTCTATGCCAAAGTAGGTCAATCCTCCCGTCAGCGTATAAAAGCCGACGATATTTTCCAAATAATGAATCATTTGACTCTCAACTCTCGAGTAGTACGGATAAGCGCTAACGGGAAAATGGATTTCAACCTAAACGGATTCAACTTGGACGGCTTCGACATAGACGAATTCCTACCAAAAGAAAACAATGGGGATATTCTATCGACAGTGATAAATACAACACTCATCAACCCAAAGACCATATTGGACGACATTTTTGAAGAAGTAAGACAGTTGAATTCAAAACAAGATTCTGTATTGACTCAGATTTTAGAAGAACTGAAGACTTTCAACAAACATTTGGAGGAGATAAAGACTTTAAACACAAACACTGAACAACTGAGCAAAAACATTGAGACATTATACCACCAGAAGCGTATTTCAGCAGTTCCTGTGGAGATTCCGGTGAAAATCCCGGTGGAGATTGAGTTTGAAAAAAGCAGTCTTCACAAACTAGTAGAGTCAATCGTAACTGTTGTAAGGAAAGAAAAACAGACAAAGGAAAACCAACAACCAAAGGAAAAACAGCGAAGAGCAACAAAACGAAAATCAGAGGAAGACGATGGGCAACTTCACAAAAAACAAGGAGTTCTCAACAACTGGGCAATCGCGAAGGAAAATCAACAGCCAAAGGAAAAGCAGCCAAAAGCAACTAAACGAAAATCAGAGGAAGACAAAAGTCAACTTCACAAAAAACAAGGAGTTCACAACAACTGGGCAATCTCAACAATGACGGGTCAGGGCAGATACGGAAAATCAGATGAAGACAAAAGTCAACTTCACAAAAAACAAGGAGTTCTCAACAACTGGGCAATCTCGACAATGACGGGCCAGGGCAAATACGGAAAAAAGATTGATAACTTCGATGATTTCAAGATCCCGAAAAAACCAAAGAAAAGCTGTCAGTAAAGGGGGAAAAACACAGCCTCCAAAAAACAAAACAGCCCTTTTCAGGGCTACCATTCACCAAGAAAGAGTGATCTTTCGAATTGTCAATTTTCTCTAAGAGATACACTCAAAAAAAGTCAAAGTCCAATACCAGACCTCTGATCTAAGACAGTGTGCGCATTAAAATCACACTGTATTCCATACCAAAAAAAGACTAAGTCCAACTCCTGTGCATAACACGATCTTCTCCTTCTAGCTTCTTTTTTACTCACACAAATAAAAAAGAAATATAACGAAGCTTCTGGTTGGTCAACGTTAAAGCAACGAACCTTCTGATTGGTCAAAAAACGTTAATTCTGAATCAAAACTAGTTCTGACGAGAGGATTGACCTACTTTGACATAGAATTAACGTTGTCCAATCGGTTCGTTCGTTATATCATTACACATTTTGATTGGTCAACGTTAATTCTGAGTCAAAGTAGGTCAATCCTCTCGTCAGAACTAGTTTTGACGAGAGGATTGACCTACTTTGACATAGAATTAACGTTGTCCAATCGATTCGTTCGTTATATCATTACACATTTTGATTGGTCAACGTTAATTCTGAGTCAAAGTAGGTCAATCCTCCCGCCAGCGTATAAAAGCCGACGATATTTTTCCAAATAATGAATCATTCGTCTCTCAGCTCTCGAGTAGTACGGATAAGCGCTAACGGAAAAATTGATTTCAACTTGGACGGAATTAACTTGGATGGTTTCGACACAGACGAATTCCTACCAAAAGAAAACAATGGGGATATTCTATCGACAGCAATGAATTCAACACTCATCAACCCATCGACAGCGATGAATTCAACACTCATCAACCCAACGACGGTAATGGACAGCATTTTTGAAGAAGTAAGACAGTTGAATTCAAAACAAGATTCTGTATTGACTCAGATTTTAGAAGAACTGAAGACTTTCAACAAACAAATGGAGGAAAAAAAGACTTTGAACGCAGACACCGAACAACTGAGCAAAAACATTGAGACATTATGCCAACAGAGAAAGCGTATTTCAGTTGTTGTTGTGAAGGTTCCAGTGGAGTATGACTTTGATAAAAGCAGTCTTCATAAACTAGCAGACTCAATCGTGACTGTTGTAAGGGAACAAAAACAATCAAAGGAAAATCAACAGCCAAAAACAGTATGCTGCGAATATTCTGGGTGTAAAATCATTCCAAAAGACCAGTAGACTTGGTAGATAAATCAATACTCAAAAAACAGCCCTTTTCAGGGCTACTCCACTACCAAGAAAGAGCGATCTTTCTTCAAATTGTCAATTTCACTAAGAGTTACACTCAAAAAAAGTCTAAGTCCAATACAGGCCTCTGATCTAAGACAGTGTGCACATTAAAATCACACTGTATTCCATATCAAAAAAAGACTAAGTCCAACTCCTGTGCATAACACGATCTTCTCCTTATAGCTTCTTTTTTTACTTACACAAATAAAGAAATATAACGAAGCTTCTGATTGGTCAACATTAAAGCAACGAAGCTTCTGATCAGTCAAAAAACGTTAATTCTGAATCAATAGTAGCTCAATCAATAGTAGCTCAATCCATCCTTGCAAGCTATACCCAGTTTGCTTACCCGGGTAAGCAAACTGGGTAAAAAAACCCTCTCAGCTAAGGAGACCGGGATAATTTTGGGCTAAATTACCCGGACTCCTCCCAAGCAAACTGGGTAAAAAACCCTCTCAGGGTAAGGACACCGGGTAATCAAACTGGGTAAAAAAACCCTCTCAGGGTAAGGAGACCGGGTAATTTTGGGGGATGAAAAACCGATATTTTCAGAAAATTTTCTCATCTTTACCTGGTTTGTTTACCCTCGGGTAAGCAAACCGGGTAAAAACCCACTCAGGATAAGGAGACCGGGTAATTGCAATTAAAGACCAGGTGGTGGTCAAAAAGTTAGAAGGGGGGGATGAAAAAATCGATATTTTCAAAAATTTTCTCCAAAATTACCCGGTTTGCTTACCCGAGGGTAAGCAAACCGGGTAATAATTCCACTCAGGGTAAGGAAACCGGGTAATTATTACCCGGTTTCCTACCCTTTACTACTAATATGCCCTCTTCAGTGCCTCTAAGAATTGTTCAAGAGACCTAATTTTTGACTCTATGTGACTTATTTTCATACTCGTTAAAGATATTATCGAACAAACATTCTTATCGACGGTCAAAGGAATTGGACAGAAAATAAGGCTGGAGTGTGCACAAGGTTTTTAATAGATTTGTTCCAGTGACAAATTTTGGCTAAATTTGACTCATTTTTAAACTTCTTTGAAATATAATTCAAAAAAACATTTTCAACATTTTCCTTGAGTAGAGGGCTGAAAATGTTGCCTCTATAGTGAACACAAGATTTTTATAAGTTTTGTCTCTATGTCCTACGTTTTGATCTAACATGGCCCGGTTTTTTAATTTGTCTAAAATATCATCGAAACATATAATGTGACAAATTTCCTGAGTATGGGGCTGAAAATGTGCCCTCTAGAGAACAAACAAGGCCATCATAAGAATTGTCCTAGTGTCATACTTTTTTACCATGATTTCAATTCTCATCTGATATATAATCAAGACAAATATTTTGAAGAACTAGCAAAAATTTTTGACAAAAATTGTGGTCTGTATGTAAAAAATGTGGCACACAAGGTTTTTCGAAGAAGTGTCCTTGACACCAATTTTTTGACCGGACTTGACCTATTTTTCTACACTTAACTAAGCTGTCATCAAGACAAACATTTGACAAATTTTCATGAAAATCTGACAGAAAATCTTGTCTCTAGTGTATATACATGGTTTTCTGAGATACGTTCCCGTGACCTAATTTTTTATCCGACGTTGGCCCAATTCAGTGTCATCTGACTGATTTTAATGTCATCTAAAATGTCACAAAGTCAACTATTTGAAGGATTTCATAAGCATTTGATTGAAAATGTGGACTCTAGAGTGCACACACAAGGGTTTTCGGAGATTGGTCACATTGACCTACCTTTTGACCGGACATGATATACTTTTGTACACTTAACTAAGATATCATCAAGACAAACATTCTGAAAATTTTCATGAAAATCAGACTTAAGATGTGGCCTCTAGAGTGCACACAAGGATTTTCAGATATTTGCCCAAATAACCTGCTTTTTCACCCAACATGACCAATTTTTAAACTCCACTGACTTAGAATCAAGACAAACATTCTGACCAACTTTCTTGAGAATCACGCTCAAAAAAAATTAAGGGTGAACACAAGGTTTTGCTCAGATTCGCCTCAGTGACGTACGTTTTGACACATCATGACCCATTTCATATTTGTCAATGATAGAATCAAGATAATCATTCTGACCAACTTATATATGTACCGGACTGAAAAGGTAGCCTCCAGAGTGCACACAATCATGCAAAAAGAGAATTCGGTAAATACTTTTGCTTTTTAAAAATTGTCTTTTTGTACTTTCTTGATATATGTAGACACCCAGCCACCCACCATCTCTCAAGTTCTATTTTACATCATGGCTGGATAACTCGAAAGGCGTAAGGCGGTTTTGGAAAGCGTGTCGTTTCAAACCAATTGGAAACGGAATTTGCAGTTTCAGCCAATCAGAGACGGCGAATAACGCGCATTTATACATGATGTTAAAAGTGGTTGCAGCTTTCGTGCAAAATTCTAAAAACCGGTATTAGCTAATGGCTAGGTACCTAAAAAGGCCCCAGGCCCGAAAACGAGTGCTGTTGTATATTTACACGAACGCTAGTGAATGTATATTTCTCGTATACTACGGCACGAGAGGCAAAGATCTTAAAAGTAATTTGCAAAAGGATTCATCGGGTCATCTCACAGCTATTCCAGCTCGGCAATAGACGATTTGCCAATTACATTTGATATAAGCAATATTTCCTTGTTTTCGTAAGCGGCGCACCGGAAGTATCACGTGACACCGGACAAACAAAGCAATATTTCAAAGACAAATGCCGTATGTCCCGTTGGCAAATCCTTTAAATTTGGATAAATTCACAACTGAAAAGAAAATGACATAGCAAGAAATCTAGAGGAAATTAATTCTAACACAATTTAAACATATTTTACAATATTGCTTTTGAAACAAAATAATCATGGACAGACAAAATATGCATTTTATGAGATCGTATTGAAATATAGAGTACATGTATATAGAGACTAAGAATGAACTTACCCTCTGTAACCTGTATAAAATTCATAATCCTGTCCACTATTGATCAACAAACGGGTAAATTAATATGAAACAAAAGATGACAGGAGTCAAATTAATGTGACACGTGTGCGTTAATCTGTTACGAAGCAAGTACATTACAGCTCTTCTAAAGGTCACCCACCCTGCAGTGCGATACCGAGATCAAAGGAACACCGAGTTAATCTTTCACCTATTTTTTTTTTGTGTGTGTAAAACTTCATTAGACACATATTTTTAAAGCCACGTTTCCTTTGTTCATGATCTATTACATGCAGTTATTCGTCAATAGGAACATGCCTGAACGTGCAACAAAGACAGTTTGATAATAGTGCTGTAATATCAGTAAACGGACTATCTCTGTCTCTTTGAAGACACTGGACAGCTATTTAATCTTTTACCAAAATACTTCGAGCTTTGGTGACCCGGGAAAAAAAAAGGGGGGGGGGGGGTCAGACGTGCTGATTTGTCCCACTTTCTGTTCTTTGTCACCTCCTCAACCTTAATCCTCCCCCAAAAAAAATCGAAAACAAAAAGTAAGCAATATATAGTTCAGAAACATCTGTGAAAAATGAATTTCAAAGTGCGAGAGAATATATTGGGAAAAAAAGAAGGGCTTGCAACAAGCATTTTCAAGGACAATTTCAACCATTTGACCCACGTCTATCGTCTCCATATGCTAAGTATCTGGACGAGTCCAAAGTTTTGCCGTCGGGTGAAAGCATTCACTGGAACTATTTAAAACCCTATACCACATAACTCAAGCTTTTTACGACCCTGTGAAATATAGCTTTTAAAAATGTTGTTGAAAAGGGAGAAAGTTCTGGTAACCAACCTTTTCTCCTTTTCCTTTGCTATCCTTCCTACAGAAAATTTCACTTTTTGAGTTATATTCAAATTTGTGTCTGCAAAGGCTTTTAATTTGGGCAAGTCTCAAATTTTTGTTAGGTAAAGAGTTAATGAAGATTCAGTGTTGTAAAAAAGAGGGGAAAAAGGGGGAAAAACAATATTAATATAAGTGCAATAGACCTTTCCTATTTTATGTCTGATTGGTCAACTAATGTTTGCCGAATTCCATAGCTAAGTTTGTAACGTACAGGATCGAAATCCAGGGATCGGTGGTTTGATTTATTTAAACAATTGAAGTGATAATTTTTCTAAAAAAAAAAAAAATCGTTCCAGTATCTGCAAAGAGACAGAGACAGTCTATTTACTAAAAACTTTGACATTATACATTTTGAATTTACTGCGAAAATCCTGACTTTGAAATAACATTTAAAATCTTTATAGTTGCATTTTTGTCATGTTCCTGTTTGAACTACCTTATCAGATGACTATCGCAAAAACAAAGTTCAATTCAAATTTCAAACCTTCCATTCCTTCTAGAAAAAAAGTAGTTCGAGATTCATTTTCAGTAGGCAAATACGTGCTATATTAGTCTTCATTGAAAAGCTAGTAAAGGGTTAGCTGGGTGTTCCTTTGATCTCGGTATTTCGCTGTCAAAGTGGGTGATCTATATTAAAAGCTGTGATGTACTTCTTAGGCACCAACTAACACACACGGGTCATAATAAAGTGTTTATCCCGTTCAGTCTTACGTTGATCACTTGTAAAGGGTTTGGAATTGCGAAAATCTGTTACAGAGGGTAAGTCCATTCTAATAACTGACCCCGAAAGTTTCATTTTTCTGCCCGAACACTTTTTGTTTTCAAATGCATTATCATGTTATTCTGGTTTAACCGTATATTGCAACTCATTGTTATGAGTATTATTTGTTCTTACCCTATGAAACCAAGGCAGTTGGCGAGATTTCATGATTTCTTTATTGGGGAATCGTTTTTTGAAGTGATTAATGTAGCCTGCATACAAAAGGTTCTATGAAATCCCCTTAAGATACGACTTTTCTTTCTGTAGGCTACCGAAAGACTGATAAAATGACCATGTTCTATTTTCGTGTGTGTGGGATAGGTGATACAACTACCGGCACGGCCGTTTTTTTGCTTATTTATCGCGTTTAGGGTGAATTAGATTTAAAAAATGTGACCCTATAACTATTCGGGTATATTCAAGACTGGGTTAGCTTGTCCGATGGAGAGTATCCGCAAGGGAAGTAACTCTTGGTGACGCGTCGGTATCGGTAATTGGCAAATGGTCTATTCGAGGGGTTGGACATTTTAATGGCGTCTGGCAAGGATTTTCCACCATAGAAAATGTCTGGTTTTTTCGATTTTCGATATCTAGGACTTTGAAAAGGATTTTGGCAAAGGGATCATCGGGTTACCTCACCAGATTATCTGCTCGAATTTCGAAATGTTTGTTTTCCGTATGGATGGCACAAGCCACCACCCAAAATATCTGGCAGTAGCCATTTACTCGGAGAAGAACATCAAACAATTTCACGTAGGTTTCGATGGTTTGACATGATCTGACGCAAACTTTGTTGTTGTTTTTTTTTTGCTGTTTAGCAGACACAAGCCACCACTTAGAATGTCTGATAGTAGCCATATATAACTCACAGGACCATGCCCAACATTTTCACGTTTGTTTCATTGGATTGCTTGACCTGCTAATCTAGCTTGATTTTTACATGCTCCTTTTGCCCGTCTCGATCACATCCACCAACGGCTACCTGCCAGGCATACATTTTCATGCAAACCTGCATGTATATAGGCTACCTATTGCAGAGTAGACAAAAATTGGTTTCTTGATCAGCCTGGACTATTTTTGGCAACACCTGTGCAGTCTATATATAGCGTCATTCTGAAAATGTATTATGTCATATTTCCACTTAGCCCTTTGGCTTCTAAGCGCGACTCACTGACCTTTTGCGGACAGTGTAGATTAAAGACCAGACTGCACGTTCTGTACAATCTGATCTTGATCTACACTGTCCCATACGGAGATATTTATCCCCAAAACATACCTTTGAAATAGCAACATTTGAGTTTTTCCTATCGGCTTGAAAGGTATTTTTTTTAATTTCATTTTAATCAGCAAATTAAGCGTTAAAATGAAAATAACTTCTTCGCTGTCCCGTAACCATGGCCAGTGTCAGTGGCAGTGCTTTCATTCTTTACAAATGACCGAATGTGGGATTTGTTGATCTTATAAGTATTTATACATTATAACCAATCCGATCGTGTTCAAATAATTGGAGTTATCTGAAGGGATAGAATATATTGTGATAAGTGAAGAAAATGTTAGTAACCAGCATTTTCTCCTTTTCCCACGATGTTTTCTAATGCCGTTTTACCCAAGGTCGTTAACACATGGGATTGTTTGGTAGAGGTTTATCCGCCAGGGTTTTTTTTTTGTATGTATTTTATCCGCCAGGTTTTTTTTTTTTTCATGTATTTTACGCCGTTTTCAACATTATTTCAGATTTCAGTGTATCGCGGAGGCCAGCCGATGCGTTCCTGAAGTTTCTTTTACCAGTACTTCGAAAAAATGTCTTTCTTAGCCACTAGCAGCTTTTCCACACAACCATGATCACATCGTTGGTCAGCGGTGACACAGAAATGTATTTTGTCGCAATGACTATCATCCGTGAATCTTTGGGGAGAAATTGGCCGAGCTGGCAGTTCGAAACAGCGAACCCATGATCTAATATACAAATGTATGAGAGAGTTGAGAGATCTGTTAACATATTAGTTGATCTAAAAGAACATTTTGCACCATCCCACATTAATGAACTCAATGACCTGCTTTTACAAGTATCATTTTAGCGTTACAGACCGTTTGGTTAGTATGACAATTAACATTCGGCTCTGATCTATATATGTATTTACGAGAGACAAATATTTAAAGAATTTTAAAATTTCATTTTAAATGGTTTTCCCATAAAAGTCAGTATTAATTTTGACTTCTGAAAATGATTGAGGGAGTGCCACAAATATGACAGCATACTATTCCACAGTAAATTTGAAAGCATTTGCATGTGAGGCCAAGTAGATTGAAAATCTTATTTCATACTTTTTTTCATACTCAAACATATTTTCGGTTGCTTGAATATAGCCACTTAAAAATAGAAACCTTTCCTGAAAAGCAGAAATTAGCCTTTACAACCTTCTTTTCCCATTGTTTTCCTTCTAGAATGATATCATCATTTCTCTAAAAAGTCAGCTAATTGAAAAAAATACTTTGCATTACTATTGAATCTAAATATAGATGAAATTACCATAGCAGTTTTACAATTATTCTTCATTGCCTATATCTTTTCTCCAACTGTCCGTCACTTCCCCATGGCTAAAGCCAGAAAGAAAAAAAACTATTACTAGTGAGTTGAATTGTTTAAAGCATGAAATGGAAAGTTGTGAAAAAATCCATTTCTACATGGTTTTTGTAATGGCTTTTTGTAAATAAATAACATTGTACAATAGCTATGAAATACTGAAAATGTTGTTTCATTTGAATGCATTTCATCAAAAAAGTAGTTTCCACACCACCTGAATGGTCTGTAACTACACATCCAATCTTTTTATCAGGTTTATCAAAAACTAGACTTTTACCGCATCCTTGCAGATTTCCGTAATATTTTGACAGCCCAACAACATGCTAGGTTCTGCCAACTCGTCTTCTGCTCTTTTAAATACTCATTGGATCTATATTAACTCTAAATTTTACTACTAGTTTGTATGAAAAAAAATGTATTGTACATCGTCTTTATCATTAACTTTCGGTGTCGCGTTATTATAAACTCTTCAAGACAAATTATTCCATCTCTCAGTCTTACACAATGTTTTCAGCGGACTTTCGTGGAAGCGCGAAGGAAAAAAATCAACTTCTAAAATGTGGTTTTTGTTGCAGCATACACAAAGAGCAAGTCGACCTCAACCAACAATGGGTGGAAGTGGGTCGAAACCTGAAGAAAAACCTCCGACAGGTATGTTACATTGAGAGCCTTGAGCATGTTGAATGCGGTGTCACGAAGACAAGTAGCTGAGAAAATTGATAAACAAAAAAAGCATCTTACTGCAGGTTTTGTGTACTCTTGGTCCGTATTCACCAACCATTCTTACGAACATTTTCAGTCTCTTTTCGTAGAATTTTCCTAGTTTGAAAGTAACACAACTTCAGATTGGCTAAACCATTTAAGCCATGCTCTGTAAAAAGGGGGCTTAATGCATTTGCGAAAAGTATCGACCCATGTCAGCCTGCGCAGTCCGCGCAGGCTGACATGGGTCGAAACTTTTCGCTATCTTTGAATTTTCTGCATGTTAAAGAATAATTCTACCTCATGATTCAGCCACCTTTTTAGACAAAGTGAACTTTATAGATCTCTGATAATGATATTTTTTGCTTGGTAAAATGCATAACGGAGATGTATTAAGCCCCCTTTTGCCAGAGCATGGGTCATTTGGTTTACTTTCAAATATAGAAAATCTCGGATATACAGACTAAGAATGTTCTTGAGACTGGTTGGTGCATACGGACTTTCATCTTGAGTTTGCCCGGCCGGATAGCTCAGTGGTTAGTGTATCTGATAATTGGCCTGCAACACGCGAAAAGGGGCATTCGGACATTTGCGTAAAGTGTCGTCTCGGATCAGCCTGCGCAGTCTGGGCAGGCTAATCCGAAACGACACTTTCCGTTTTTATATAATTTTCTGTTTTGTGCAAGTCTGTTGTAGCTCAAATTTGATGTAGTCGTAAAGTGCCGTCTCGGATTAGCCTGCGCGGACTGCGCAGGCTGATCCGAGACAACACTTTACGCAACTGTTCGAATGCCCCTTTGCGTGTGTTGCAAGCCAGTGTAAAATTATGTATTGTTAATTTGTATAACACGGGGTAGGATTTAAAAAGGCAGTTATAAACGTCTCATTGGATGAAAAGACAATATATTACAATCTGTCAGGGCATGCACTCTTCTCCTACAAAATTTAGGTCTCACGAGGATCTACCCAACCTGTTGAAATTCTTACGAACATGAAAGTTCGCATCAAATGCTCAGCTGATATACGAACCGCACGTGGCGGGATTCGAACCCGTGCGAAACAGATTCTCGCTTTTCGAGGTTTAAAAGACCAACACCGTAACCACTGAGCTAAAGAGCATTTTACCAAACGCAGACGTCAGGTATTGGTTTTCATACGGGATAAAGCTATGCAGTAAGGAAGGAGTGATCTCCCATAACAAAATACCTTGAATTGATTACCGTCATCTTACGATTTTTATTAGCCCGGGAAGGTCAGTGGTTAGCGTATCTGACTCATGATCTAGTGGTTGCGAGCTCGATACCTTTCCGGTGAATTTTCGCCTCTCATCTCTGTTGCACGTGAGACAAGCAGTCAGTACCTTGGAAAGAAAGCTGTGCCAGTTTTGGGATGAGAAAAGCCTGGGAACAAATGCGTAGGTATTCTGACTGCAGTGATATGACCTAAGCCATTAAAACGACGTTTAACTCCAATATAAATGATCTTGAGTTGGAATAACTTCATTCCAAATTTTAGTAATGGTCTCTTCGAATGCCTCTTCAGAAGAATAACATTATAAAAAAAAAACAACTATTGACGTTAGGAGTACTAACTGACCGTTTATACTTTTACTGGAGTTGAAAAAATAAAAGACTGAATTTAAACATTACAGGTGGTTTGCAAAGTGTGTTCTTGAAATAAAATATGGGAAAGACATTTGGTTTGCATTATGTTTTACGTACAGTTATAAAAGGTTAACTAAACTGCTGTCAGAAACCACATAGTCAAGAGCTTTAATAGTTTGCAATAGTTCGCACATGCCAGAGGCATCATCTCGTGATCCTTTGAACCCTTGAAGTGACTTTCTCTAATAAAGTTGCCTTTGCGGCTAATGTAGATCAAGATCAGTACAAAACGTTTCCCAAAAATTCGCAATTATCCCAGTCCTATTCTAGCATGAAAATGTCCATTGGGTTTATTTGGCGCATTAACGGTTAAATTATGCCGTTGTGATCAATGATGACCCCAAGGAGAAACCAAAATTTTCTCATCTGAAACTGTAATTTTGTGGTATTGCTTGTATAATTACCTAATGTTTCTCAGTCAAACTTGTTCAAGTAATACCGATGAGGTCCTGCGCGGCTCAATGGTAAAGTGACTTGAAGCACTGGGATTTTCGTGTGCAAGATACTTTAGAGCCCTAGTAAAGCACTGGTAAAACCCAGGTCATACATGACTATGTGAGCTGTCGCCGTGGTATAACTGAAATAATGTTGAAACGGCCTAAATCACATTCAATGAAAGGATATCTAAGACGGCCCCGGAAATATGTTTACACAGTTGTACATATGTATTTATCCTGGGTAATAGATTTTGGTATGTAATGTCATATCGTAGTCCTTTACGGCTATTCCTCAACTATGTCCGTAGAATAAAATATAGTTATTCCTTGGTGGAATGGGGCGAGTTCATGTGTTTAACTTAGTTTTACTAATGCTTAAGCGTGCAGTTTAACGATGTTCTCTCGGTACCACTGTAATGCTTAAAGCTTTGATATTTGCACACATGTAGTTTTAAGTGATGAATAATGAACAAACTAGTCCACTGATGCTTCAGTAGTCAAAGTATCCAGCCACAGCTGCCATGTTCATTTTTTCCACACATGATGAGTTTTAGGTCTTCTATAGAACTAGAGGGTATTGTGCTTTGAAATTGCGTGTAGCTTTAGTTCTTGGACCCTGAGTTGAATACCTTCTAGCGGCCAAAAGTAAACTATTTGAAAGTCAGAATGCATGTAAATTTAATTAATGCCATCTACAGTATGGATAGTATTATGAGCCTGGCAAAGTAGTGTCTGTCAAAATCCAGTCGCTAGCAATAAAATACTGTTATTCTAGAAATTAAGTTAGCAATATACTGTACTATGAACCATTGTCAGAATCGTACTAATATCCATATCTTTATTATGATTCAAATTTGTTTAACTTGACCACTGAATTGTTTACTTGTGGCCGAGAGTGGGCCTTTAGAGGGGGTGCTCACATACTTGTGCGATTTTCACATTTGTTCCCGAACATTATTTATGAGCAATAAAACCGAATGTTAAACATAGTTTTCTTGTTAATATTTGACTTTCTCTTAAACATGTTCACGAAAACACAGAAGAAAGGCCTCACCGAGAAGTGATTTACAGGAGTGGAGATTTTGGGTCAGGTACGTTTTCGTCTCATATACAAAAGCCGTGATCTGTGAAAAGGGGTCCTAATGCATATGCGAAAAGTATCGACCCATGTCAGCCTGCGCAGTCCGCGCAGGCTGACATAGGTCGAAAATTTTTGCTATTGGTCAATTTTCTGCATGTCAAAGAACCATTCTATCGCCAGATCTAGTCGACTGTTAGACAAACTGGATCTTATGGACCCATAATCAGGCGTTGACTTGCTAGGTATAATGTATCACGGAGATGTATTGAAGCCCCTGTTGCCAGAGCATGGCTCACATATTCTCAGTACAAGTCACGTCCTGGCCTGTTTCATGAGAATGGACCGAGCCCCAGTAGTTCAGTTGGTAGCGTACAAGACTTGAGAACAAAAGGTCACTGGTTCGATCCTCTGCTAGGCCAACTTCTTTCCGAAGATTGATGGTAGTCATTGCGACAGGATTCATTCCTCTCTAACCGCTGACCATGGTTTCTACGATGGTCAAGTGGGAAAAAAGCTAGTGGCTTGGAAAGAATATTGTGCGTAGCACTGGTAACAGAAACTCCAGGAAAGCATGGATAGGTGCACTGGTCGCTGCGATATTTAATGTTGACAACGGCGTTAAAACACCAAACAATGTTCATGAGAATGGTTCTGTAATAAACCAATATCCAGTTTAGAACCCCTTGCAAGACACATGGTAAGTCTCATGTTGCGTTAGATCCAGGACCATGGATTGTGTTGCATGTAGTCTTATTTAGAATACCAGGGCCGTAGCTAGCTTAAAATAAAGTGTACGCAAAAGTAATACCGAAGATATTACCCGAGGTGCAAAGTGACAAGAGAGGGGAGGCGGTTCTCAGGTTGGTCTAGGGGGTTCCCACCTCCTCCTCAACACCCCCCCCCCCCAAAAAAAAAAAAAGTTTGTAAATTGTAGAAGCTATTTGGTGGCCTGTGATGACATTTTTGGGCCAATTTATCTTTTTTTTTTTTATTCGCAAAGTGTACGCAACTGCGTTTTTGCGTACAAGCAGCTATGCCCCTCAATACTAATCATCAAAATACACTTCCCGATTCGCTTTATTTGCAAATATGTAAACTGGATACAGTTTAAAGCCCCAATAGCGGCCAAATGTAAACAACCCTGGTTATAAACTACAGGTCAATTTCATTCTTACCAATTAAAGTGTGGTGATTGGCATAAGGCTGTCGATTATCATAAGTATCAACGTCAGAATAATGAATACCTAGAATGCAGACAGCATCTAGTTTTAATATCCTAGTAATAGTTGTCCTTTCCAATTATAATAATAATATTCACATAGGTTACGGAGCTTCATAACTTAGGTTGTGGGTAGTGTCTATTATTCACACACGAAAAAAAAATGGCGTATGACACTCTGTTAAAGTGGAGTCTCCTGATTTCTAAATATTATTCTACGGTATACCCATCTAACTTTGGTCCTTCTTACCTTTGTGATTACGGGTAGTTGAAGCTCATAGGGACCCCCCCCCCCCCTGAATTTCAAAAAATCTTGAAAAATACTTAATCAATTTTATGAAACTTTTCGAGGTCTTTTAAAATGACCTTACCAACTCTCACAGCGAAAATTCGAATTTTTCTTAAACAAGAAAGAGCATTTTACCCATTCCAGTATGGTTAATTTTTTGTTCTAAAGCTTAACTTTCTCTGACTGTTTCGCATAGTTACCAGACACAGCAAATCCAAATGAACAAGTGCATGGTGTCAGTACCTCATTTACTTTAATATGAGGGCCTTTATTTTTTTAAATCATATTGATCTTTACCTAACCTCAGATATCTCTTGTGTCACTTTCATCGTCTTCGGTGACCCAGTTTCGATTTATTCTGTAATTCCCCCTGGGGTATTTCGCTGGCGTTTCCTCGTTCCCATGAATTATTCATGAGGCAATTTGATTGGCGATCTCAGTTTTGCTTTGAGAAAATTTAAACTATTTTTATCACAAATACGCCATCATTTCTATTTTTTACTTGTCGATATCCAATCACATTATTCGTTGCAAATCAAGCTTAGCGATACTTTAAATATGGCGACGCCCATCAACACCAAAATCGAGAAGCGTTTAAAAGAGATTTTCGGCGTAACACCGAAAGATTGTCAGTTAAAATCGTACACTAAGATCGATAGTATCGTCCCTGTTTTGCTGAATGGCATATCTTACAGAAGACAAGCACGCCGACGGCCGCCATATTTGTTGACAACCTCGGGTTTTTTCCAGGGTTATTTTTAGTAACGGAAGAAATGAAATTATCCTTTCTACAAGAGAGTATCATTATTTTATCGATCTTTCGATTGGCTATTAGTGTACTTCCCGACCATATGAATATTCATAAGAAACGACGATTAGCTAGTCAATTTTCCCAGGGGTGATGCATGGAGAGTAACGTAATGCTTCAAACCTGGGTTCAGAGGATGCACTTTCAAACAAATGTTCTAAGTCCAAAGTGAACTGTCAAATGCTGTCTTGTATGTTTTCTGTTTTCCTAGATTTGGTCTCAATTTCATTTTCGGTGTGACTTCATGTTTTATACCACTCCTATTGAGATATGTTTTATAACCATCTGACACTAAGACTTGAAGGTCTTTCGGGGTTTGTTTTGATTTTTTTTTTTTTTTTTTTTTCAGTTAGCACAAAATTAGCCCAATTGGATGTAGGTCACAGTAAAAAAAATAGTAATCTTAAAGACACTGTGTCCCTTTGGCCGTCAAAGCTCATCTACAAAATACTTTGGGGCTGGTTTATGGAACTTAATCAGATCATACAATTCAGCCCTCTTCATTTTATTGCTGTATGCTGCACAGCTTGATGTAAGTTTGACTGGATTTTCAACTGGTTGGGCTTGGAAAAGAAAACCAAGTGTAAATGAATGCGAACAAGACTCCGATATTGAACCATTTAAATAAAACCCGATTAAAAAAAAAAAGGGGGGGGGGGGAAAGATTAGGACCTCAAAGGTTGAAGTTTTTGCTGTTCAAACAAGTTACTGTACTTGCATGAGATGTTGTTTTCATAAACAGGTAAACCCTTTAATCGAAAAAGCCTTTTCCCCTCCCACCGTTTTCCTGCTGTTTTGTACATGCATTTTAATATTGCGTTGAATTGCAAAAAGTCAAACTAAGTTATTAAAAAATCTGAAATTTTCACCCATAGTCGGATGGTGAATGCAATATTATTAACCATGCAAATTTTCAATACAATAGCTAGAGCATTTTCTCAGATATTTCAAAATTCAGGGGGTCTCTATGAAGCTCAAACTTTCTATATCACCTGTTCATATTGATATCTATAGTATTGTTAGAAGACAAATATAGGATATAAATAGATATCGAGGCTATTCAGTCTATCAACTGTTTTGTTCTGGATTAACAATCCAAAATCTTTGACCACAAATGACGAATTTCTTTCAGACTTCAAGAACAAAGGCATCCGAAATTAATCTGTGACACTCGCATAAAATCTAAAAACAAAGCCCAGCTACACACATAGTACCAGGCAAAAACTTATAGAATAACAGTTCTATTGTAGAATGCAGTAAAACATAAATTGCTCTTTTTCAGTATTTGTCCAAAGTCCTTTATCAAGAAAAAACAAACGTAATTACTTTCCTGTGGAATCGGTTCTCAGTGTACACTTTGTATAGCTTAGATCTTTCGACCGACATGCAGTCTCTTAAATTGCTGTGGTTCAAAAGTAGATGACTTTTCACTTTCTGTGATGGATCATAATAATCATGCTTACATTACAATCTCCTCTTACCAACGGGATACAGTTTTATTTCACACCGGCTGATGACTAAAACGACTCAAATCTAGTTATATCTGCTCCTTTCTTTTCTGTGACAGAGATACAATACTCGTGTAGGATCCAACTTCTTATTTTTTCTTTTAAGGAAGGCACACGAATTATGTTGTAATCCCTGAGACCGTATTCACCATTTTTTCTTAAGAACATTATAAGTCTTGTTCTTCAGAATGTTCTAAATTTGAAAGTAATGCAACTTCTGATTGGCTAAATCACTTGGTTTAGTCAATCAGAAGTTGAGTTACGCTCAAATTCAGAAAAAGTTAGATGATGATAGGACTAAGAATATTCTTCAGAAAAATTGGTAAAGGGGACCCTGGTCTATGCATTCTCGATTGGCCTGTTTTTGCAAAAAGATTTCTTAGTCATTTAAGGTCGCTGAATCACCTGAGTTTGTGATTGCCACAAACGTTTTAGAGGCTCCACACTTTGTCAAAGATTTTAAAACATCTGGGTAGTATACCACTTTTTTGAATGTGCATTTAGACAGTGCCTTACTTCAAAAGCCTGTAAGTGAGAAACATTATCTGATAGAAGTACGAAATTCCTTTGACTGGTTTGTAACTCAATTCTCATTACATTTATACAATGAAATTTTCTATATTTGTAATAATAAAATTTTGGTGCAGCGGTAATTCATTGTTGCTTAACTTTTTGTGAGGAGTATACTAAATGCACATTAAACATTACACAGAGTCATTCTTCATTTAAAGACTTTTTACTATCAATTCAACATTTTATTCAAATCTTCTTATCACAATCTGAACTGCATCACTTAGAACTATTGAGTAGATATATTGAGTGCCCTGTCAGTCAATAATGTCTTTTATCCATATAAAGATCACACATAATCCTTCTTAATTTAACCCTTTTACTGTCATCATTCGATCAGCTAAAAAATTCGGCTTAAATCATCATTTAACATAGATATGCGCGCTAAATGACCGAAGTGGTCGATACGCCATAAAACAGTATTTATTCATTCGTTTTCATGGCAAGAAATTTCCGGCTAACCTTCCCAACAGGTTCGAAAGAAAATGTAGATATTAGTTTCCAACCAATTTCCGCTTTATAGCGTCCTCTTCATTAAACTAATTTTTCGTACAGGAATGATTGTTGCTTTCTTTCCTTATGATTTTTCTCATTGAAGTTCTTTAGTAGAATATTAAAATTCTTTGCATATCGCAGAGCAAATAAAAACTTCACAGTTGCCTTTGACTGGAAAAAAAACAACTTAAGCTAGTTATTTATAAACCCTTTGCAACCTTCTTAAAACCGTGTAGTAGTTGAAAAGTTTATACCCAATACTTTGAAAAACACCTACCGAGTGCATCCAAACGGTCTTACGATAGTAGTCTACTTTCTATATTCACTTTACGATGGCTTAAAGATGCAAAATACGCAACATTGATAAACCAATAATTATGCATATGCATATTGCATTTTCTTCTGGATCATTAAGGATTATTGAGATGAGATGCATAGGTAGTTTGAAGTTCATAGGGACCCCCTGAATTTTGAAATATCTTTAAAAGAGATTTAGCTATTGTACTGAAAATTTGCATAGTTGATAATATTACCGTTATTAACTCTGAGTGAAATTTTCAGAATTTTTGATCACTTAGTTTGACGTTTTTTGCATTCAATGCAATGTATGAACAAAACAGCTTAAAAAAGGTGAGAGGGTTGAAAGCTATTCGGAGTAAAGGGTTTACCTGTTTATGAAAATAAATTTTCATGCAAGTACAGTAACTGTAGTCGTCTAGTGTTTGAACAGCAAAAACTTCAACTTTTGAGGCCCATTTGAACAGCAAAAACTTCAACTTTTGAGGCCCATATCTCGTTTTTTCTTTTTTTATTTTAAATGATTCAAGACATGCACGCACTAGTTTAAACTTTTTCTTTTCCAAACGTAACCATGGATGTTTTGCTGAAACCCAGTCAAACTTTATGGTGTAATATACAACAATAAAATGAAGAAGGGTATATTGTATGAAGTGACTAAGTTCCATAAACAAACTCCAAAGTATTGTTGTGGATGATTTTTTACCGTCAAAGGGACACAGTGTCTTTAAGGTTACCACCCTATGAGTTCGACCAAAATGCATTTGAGCTATTTTGGGCGAACTGAAAAAATCATTGCAAAAAAAAGCATTTCAAAACAAACCATGAAAGACGTTCGAGTCTAGGGGTCAGGTGGTTTCGAACACATATCTCAAAAGCAGTGGTATAAAACGTGAAGCCATGCCGAAAATAAAATTGAGACCAAATATTGGAGAACAAACACTATATAAGAGAACACTGGACAAGTCATTTTAGACTTCGAAGATTTGAATGAAAGTAACGAAAGCGATATCTAAGGTAAGGTATAGAACTATATTATTTGTACAAAAAAGAATCAGGGCCTCATGTTTAACAAAAGTGAGGTACTGAAGTCATGCATTTGTCCAGTTATGTTTGCTGTTCTAGTCACTGTGCGAAACTGTAGGAGAAAGTTAAGCTTCAGAGCAAAACATTAACACTACTGGAATGGGCAAAATGTTCTTTCTTGCGGAAGACAAAATTCTAATTTTTGCTGTGAGAGTTGGTAAGGTCATATTAATAGACTCTGAAAAGTTTCACAAAAATTGATATGAGACTTTTCCAGATATTTCAAAATTAAGGGTGGGGGGGTCCCTATGAACTTCAAACTACCTATACAATATATTGTCTGCAAGTTTTCTACAAAACTATACGCAATCAACTGAAGCTACTGTAAAATAGGTCTCATTTATACTTTTATTTCATTTCAGGAAGTGACAACTTTGCTGGCAAACTCGTTCGTCCGAAGACGGTACAGTGCTTTTTCCCTCGTTTTGTTTCAATTTTAGCTCACAGGAGAAAAGTGTTTTAACTCTTTAATTAGTAGACAACACCAGAAGCTTTAGTGCACAGTGTAGATCAAGATCAGACTGCACAGAACATGCGGTCTGATCTTGATCTACATTGTCCGCTTCTTTGTTTTAGATTATGGCCAAACTGTCTCTTCATCTTGCAGTGGAACCATATTTATAGCCAATGAAAAAGTATAATTTAAATACTTGGTAGTGAACGAGTTAAAGCATTGTATCGGCCTAGAGTTATGTTGTCCATCTAGTAATTTTCAGCTACATTTGCAGGTCATTTATCACAAACAGATTATTTTTCTTTTGAGTACATAGTCAAGGTTTGATTAAGTATGGAATCACTTTGATGTATAATGAAGGATTAACTTACCAGGTGAGTTTAAAGAAAATGAAAAAATTGATTTTCTCCGAAACATTTCTTTCTCACTTATCAGGACAATGACTGTATGAATGCACGTACATTTGATCTTGAACTTTTGCTGGACATAATTTATTTTATTAACACTCGCAGTGCAAATGCCAACAAAAATCGGACAGCTTAGTAAAGCTTTTTACCTCGGAAGGCATGAAGTGTTAGATTTTTGTTATCACAAAACCCCTACCCAAGAAATAATTGTTTGTCAAGATTTAAAAAAAAACAACATATGTCAGTTATTGGAGTGAGACCGGTTCTAATTTTTTTCTTTTCTCAAATCATCTGAACATGCAACTTCAAAGTTACATAAATGCATTGTAAACAGACTTTATTTGACTCTTAAGAGCTTTATCTGGCTTCTTTCTGCTTAAGTCTTAAAGTAACTTTACTCTGGACTGGAAGTGTAAATGAAACGCATTTCGAGTTAAAACTCAGATGAGCATAAGGCCGACTCTTATATGCACTTGCTCTGCCCTTTTAAGAGATTGGTACACGACTGTACAATACACGTGCTCACATGTATCTCCTGAACTTTAAATCTGAAAGAAAGAAAGAAATAGAATTTAACTTTGGCAACGATCATCGACGTTGCCAATTTAACTAAAGAGTAAGTGTTGTCGAGCCTTGCTAAAGCGTCGGTCGGTGTATGAATACAAAGCTTCAACAATTTTGTTACATAATGCTTATCTCAACCTGGTTTACGAGCGAAACATGGGTAGGTGAACTCTTTTTATTGTAGGTTAGACTTACTTCACCAAAGGACAACGCTTTATTGGTCGTGGCAATAGACTTTGGAACCACTTACAGTGGCTATGGGTACTCATTCAAAGCAGACAAAGGTACCTTCCTTACCAACTATTGGGATGGAGCAAACATAAAGGTATTGTCTTTATTAATTAGAATTTATATCTGTCTGCAGTATATCTTGGACCTAGATCATATCCCGATGCGAGCGAAGATGTGAAAAGAAAGGTTGGATAAATATTGGAAAATGACATTAATGGTTTACAATATTTTGAATATTCATGAAGATCAGTCTCGTCTCATACCAATATCTGTGTAATATCAAATCCAAACGAAACCAGTCTCGTCTCAGTCGAGTGAAGATTTCATCAAAATTTGCCTGAATAAGTGTTTAACAAATGCAAATAAATGTTTAATATATATATGAGGCACGTTCTGTGAAAAGGGAGTTAATGTATCTACAAAAAGTAAAGACCAAGGTCAGCCTGCGCTGCACCTTTTTACTATTGGTCATTATTCTGCATTTTCAAGGACCATTCTACCACATGATTCAGTCGGTCCTGAGGAAAAATGGATTTAATGGATCCATAATTATGTTCTGGCTTACTTGGTATAATGCATTCTGGAGATGCATTAAATCTTCTTTTGATCCATATCTGTTGATAAATGAGACAACGAAAACACGCTTTTTTCATTCCCGCTTTGGCAGTATGGATTTTTTTTTTCTTCCGTCACATCATGATCACAACATCTGTCACATTCATATCATAAATAGGGTAATTAATTTGGTTATGTTCATGACTGCATTTGAAGCCGCACTGCAGGCATTTTTTTTTTTTTCATCAAAATTCAAAATTACAGTTCGTTTTTCTAAGCTTTTTTAAATTAAGAGGATTGTAGAGAAAGAAAAATGAATGACACCCAATATACGACATTTTAGAGATATCGAGAACTCTGCAAAGCGTCGCTAGTTTTAGCATTAAAGATAACTTGCTACATAGAGACAATGAAAAGTAATTTGGTGGCGAAAGGGTTAAATTGTTTATTATCAGCAATTTCCTGGGATCTTTCGTGGCGCAGTGGTGCAGTCCAAGATCATAACTTGAAGGCCCCAGGTTCTATCACAGGGTTTTTCGTATACAAGATACTTCGGAGCCCTAGGCTAATTACATTATAACCTCAGACATATAAAGTAAGTGAGCTCTCTCCGTGATATGCCTTCTCTTGCCTCAGTTTACAGTATTAGTGAAAAATTACTTCCGGGAGAAATATTTAAAAGGATGAGAAAGATATTGTTTTGGATGAAATGGAAAATATTTGGGAAAAGGAATAACGGCTAGAGACAAGCAATTGCTTCTTCCCTATCTGTATTTCAAAGGCTGTCAGCTAAAGGACCATGAAAGATGGTCACTGAACTGCGCTTAAATGGTATAACCTAGTTGTTTTGACTTTTCAAAGACTCCAACTGAAGTGTTACTTAGACCTGACAAGACCTTACACTCCTTCGGGTTGGGTGCAAGAAAGACATTCGAAGAACTTATCAAGAATGGAGAACACGAGAAATGGTTTTTCTTTTCAAGGTTTAAGATGAAACTCTTTGTACGAGATGGGGTAAGTTTACATACAAAGTTTATATACAAATTTTGTCAGATGAAAGGAAATGAAAATCAAGTTAAATTGTAACTTTTAATTATCTCATTTTTTACATGTATCAAAGACATCGGGCCTGGCGGAGACGACGAGTCATTTGTATTGAGGGTCTTCTATGCACCGTCTGAGTCAAAACTTGACCACAAAAGCATTAAGAAGGTCATTACAAAAATATTTTGCTGTTGAAAACCGTCCTCCGCGTGCCTGAATGATCAAGAATCTATCTTGAGCTACAGTTGTTGCCCTTTATTTTCCCTCGCCATACCTTCTGATGTGGCTACCGTACTGCTGATATCTTTCCTAAGCTTAGACCACGCATGTAGTGAATTGACCAATCAGCGATCAGTATTTCAAAAGTATATATCGAAGATACAACTCCCACAGTTGTATATCTAGATATACAATGCTAGTATATCCAGCACGTGAATTCCGGCCAGTTTTGTTTGCAATATCGAGTCAGAGCAAAATGTACCTGTCGCGGTAAAACACAATTTGGAAAATATGCTTAAGGGAATCGGATACAGCATTTCGATGGGTGAGCGCAATACTATTCTAAGTGCGTATACAATATACAAGCACTTAGAATAGTATTGCGCTTACTTATCAATTTACTAAAGTAGCCTTTTCAGTGGAGTGTGTTTTTGACAGAAGAAAAAATAAGACTCCAGTAAAAAAAAAAATAATTTAGGCATTAGATGATATCACGGCGGTCAGTGAACCTATGCCTATGTTTCCTGCCTTTCTCATACCATAACAAAACAACTAGGCAATTTTTCTCTATAATTAAAAAAAAGTAAATATTCATTTTAACTGAAAAATAAGAAATTCCACTGTGCTCTTGAGTTTGTTTGTACAAGAGTTTAACGCTGTCTTAATAGATGAAAGGTCATATCACGGCGGTAAGTGGACCTATGCATATGCTCTCTGACTTTCTCACACCAGTACTGCCAAAAACTTTCTTTCCAAGTGTCTACTTTTCTCACATGCATCAGAGGTGAGAAGCGAAAAATCGAGGGAAAGACAGCTTGCCGCAACCGGGTATCGAACGTGCAACTACCAGTTCACAAGTCAGCTACGCTAGCCACTGAGCTACCAGGCTGGGCAGAAATTCACGTACTGAACATAATTGATAAACAAGAGGGCCACGATGGCCCTGGATCGCTCACCTGAGTCAATAGGCGAAATTTCACTCTGTGTCCAAAATTCAATTTCGGACCAATTGTCAGGTCAATTGAGCTTAAAATGTGGCATCTAGAGCATCCACAAGAAATTTCCGTAAGTTGACCTGGTGACCTACTTTATCACCATACGTGACCCAATTTAGAACTCATCAAAATATTTATCAAGACAAACATTCTGAACAGTTTTCAAGTTAATTCAGAAATAAATGTGGCCTCTAGAGTGCCCTAAAGGTATTTCTTCAATTTGACCTAGTGACCTAGTTTATGACCTGAGTTGACCCAAATTCAGACTCATGTAAGATTTGATCAGGACAAACATTCTGACCAATTTTCAAGTCAATTGAGCGAAAAATGTGGCCTCTAGAGTGCCCTAAAGGTATTTCTTTAATTTGACCTAGTGACCTAGTTTATGACCCGAGTTGACCCAAACTCAGATTCATGTGAGATTTTATCAATACAAACATTCTGACCAAAATTTCAAGTCAATTGAGCAAGAAATGTGGCCTCTAGAGTGCCCTAAAGATATTTCTTTAATTTGACCTAGTGACCTAGTTTATGAGCCCATTTGATCGAAATTCAGACTCATGTGAGATTTTATCAAGACAAACATTCTGACCAATTTTCAAGTCAATCGAGCAAAAAATGTGGCCTCTAGAGTGCCCTAAAGGTATTTCTTTAATTTGACCTAGTGACCTAGTTTATGATCCCAGATGACCCAAATCCAAAATCATTCGAGATTTCATCAAGACAAACATTCTGACCAAATTTCAAGTCAACTGAGCAATAAATGTGGCCTCTAGAGTGCCTTAAAGGTATTACTTGATTTGACCTAGTGACCTAGATTATGACCCCAGGTGACCCAATTTTGAACTCATCTTAGATTTTATCAAGAGAAAAATTTTAACCAGTTTTCAAATCAATTAAACAATAAATGTGGCCTCTAGAGTGCCCTAAAGGTATTTCTTTATTTTGGCCTAGTGACCTAGTTTATGACCCGAGTTGACCCAAATTCAAACTCATGTGAGATTTTATCAAAACAAACATTCTGACCCATTTTCAAGTCAATTGATCAAAAAAGGTGGCCTCTAGAGTGCCCTAAAGGTATTTCTTTAATTTGACCTAGTGACCT
Source organism: Hippopus hippopus (assembly GCA_946811185.2). NCBI lineage: Eukaryota > Metazoa > Mollusca > Bivalvia > Cardiida > Cardiidae > Hippopus > Hippopus hippopus. The sequence continues at coordinate 5,970,289 of OX328100.1, read as the reverse complement.
AGTTTATGATCCCAGGTGACCCAAATCCAAACTCATCCGATATTTCATCAAGACAAACACTCTGACCAATTTTCAAGTTAATTGGGCAAAAAATGTGGCCTCTAGAGTGCCCTAAGGTATTACTTAATTTGACCTAGTGACCTAGATTATTATCCCAGGTGACCCAATTTTGAACTCATCTTAGATTTCATCAAGAGAAACATTTTAACCAATTTTTAAATCAATTAAACAATAAATGTGGCCTCTAGAGTGCCCTAAAGGTATTTCTTCAATTTGACCTAGTGACCTAGTTTATGATCCCAGGTGACCCAAATTCAGACTCATGTGAGATTTTATCAAGACAAACATTCTGACCAATTCTCAAGTCAATTGAGCAAAAAATGTGGCCTCTAGAGTGCCCTAAAGGTATTTCTTTAATTTGACCTAGTGACCCAGTTTATGATCCCAGGTGATCCAAATCCACACACATCCGAGATTTCATCAAGACAAACATTCTGACCAAATTTCAGGTCATCTGAGCAATAAAAGTAGCCTCTAGAGTGCCTACAAGGTATTTCTTCAATTTGACCTAGTGACCTAGTTTATGACCCCCAGTGACCAAATTTTGAACTCACTGAACAAGTTGTGCTCAGGTGGGCTAACAAAGTTAGAACAGGTTCACTACATACCAAATATCAAAGCTCTATGCCTTCCAGTTTCAAAGAAGAAAAATTTAAAAGTTTTCCTTCTTTGTTCCTATGTTCGAACTTGTGACCCCCGGGCGGGGCCAGTTTTGACCCCAGAGGCATCATATGAACAAACTTGGTAGAGGTCCACAAGGAGATGCTACATACCAAATATCAAAGCTCTACACCTTCCAGTTTTAGAGAAGAAGAATTTTAAAATTTTTCCTTCTTTGTTCCTATGTTTAAACTTGTGACCCCCTGGGCGGGGCCAGTTTTGACCCCAGGGGTATAGACCCACTAGGAGATGCTACATGCCAAATATCGACGCTCTGCGCCTTCCCGTTTCAAAGAAGAAGAATTTTAAAGTTTTCCTTCTTTGTTCCTATGTTCGAACTTGTGACCCCCGGGGCAGGGCCAGTTTTGATCCCAGGGGCATCATATGGACAAACTTGGTAGAGGTCCACTAGCAGATGCTACATACCAAATATCAAAGCTCTATGCCTTCCAGTTTCAAAGAAGAAGAATTTAAAAGTTTTCCTTCTTTGTTCCTATGTTCAAATTTGTGACCCCCGGGGCAGGGCCAGTTTTGACCCCAGGGGCATCATATGAACAAACTTGGTAGAGGTCCACTAGGAGATGCTACATACCAAATATCAAAGGGGAGGACAAGAAGCTGTATTAATGAATGTAACTCAAAAAGTAGCTAAAAAGGTTAATGTTGATATCTAACTTACAATGATAAGTTATATATTACAACTTAACAATGAATCAACCATATTTTTTAACATTTCCATAACTTTATTTTTAAGGTTATATTTTATAATGTCCCCAAGCTAATATGTCAATCTTGTTTTCCAAGACAAACCTTTTATCATCACTTGATCCTAACGCTTTTTTGTTTAACTCTTCAGTATAATATCATGACCCCTACTTCTCAAAACAGTCATCTTTCTATACTGATCCTTTTCTGTAAGCAAACACTCTTTGTAATTATCAAAATTTATCTCTTTCTTGATAACCGCCTTTTTAACACCTTTACATCTTTTATCTTCCTTACCATCTAAAGTTTCATAAGCATACATTTTTGCTCCTAAACCAACAAACTCAGTAATAATCTCACCACCTAACTCATCTTTAAACTTTCCAACTTCTCTTGCACTACAATCATTTTTTAAGAAATGATCTTTAGAATAATTACTTGTATCAAACATTTCAGGTAAATATTTTTCCATATCCTTATACAAATTTTTAGTTTCTATTTCAAGAATAAAACTATCTGTATCAGTATAACACGTTCTAACCTTTTCACCATACTTAGCTTTAAAGTAGTTATAATAAGTTTTTTGCATGTGTGTTTTACTAATATCTAAGATGCTTAATCCTGAGTAAATAGGTTTAATATATTTTAAATCAGTCTTTTTCATGTGTACCGCTGTTAGGTTTTCATCGAATATTGTTGTGTGGCTATAGTTTGGTTTTGCTACTAATTTCCTATAACGCTCTTCATTAGAAACCAGGTGTATCGTTACTCTATTTCTCAAGTTTTCCATAGTCTTACCAAAGACTGAATTATTCATCAACTTAAAAAAATCTTTTTCAAAATTATTTTTAGCTGCTTTTCTTAGTTCAATGTTTGTATCAATATATGACTTAAGCCATGCACTTTCCTCAAACTTAATTCCTCGATGTATTTTAGTAATCTTTAAGCCTAAATCAACACATGTTTTTAAGGCTTCATGATGAATAACATAATTCTTTTTATTATTTAAGTTTGGAATAAGTTTTTCTACTTTTTCTATCTTTAAACGTTCAGGTGCTAAAGGAAAGTCATTGTGTAAATCATGTAATTCTTTAGGATATTCTAAATCTACTTCTAATATACATGGGATTTTTTGCCAAATTTCTAATTCTTTATTTTTCATCCATTTAAAACCATGAGTAGGAAGAGGACGACTCATTGCCCAAGGGTAAAGGCTGTTTGCATCTATATATAATAAATATTTTGATGGTTTACTAGGATCATATAATTCACCCATATCCTCATTATTTGCTTTTGCATATCTTTTACTACAAATACTAACACCTCCTTTAATGCCTGATTCTACCATCAAAAGCATATCAGGATCAGATAAAAGCTCAAGGTTTACTTTTGTTATTTTCAATTCTGCATCCCAAGCTAAACCAGGAGCAGTATAATACCAACTAGGATCTAAGTCATAGTTTTCACACCAAACATCTCTAAAGTTCTCAAAAACATCTGCTAAAAGCAATACATCTATTTTATTGTAAAGTTCTAAGTAATCCTTAAACGTTTTCATATTAAAAGCTTTCCAAACCTTTTGCGCATGAGCATAATCTTCATCTGTAATTCCTTCTTTGTTTAAACTAGAGTAAAATGCTTCTTTGGGTGGTAGTTTCTCTTCTTTAAGTTTATCAAAAGAATCTAGGTACTCATAAGGAAAAATTCCTTTTCTCCTAACTAACGGTAGTTGTTCTTTAGTGAAATATTTTGATAAAATTTTTAACTGACTTTCCTCTAAGTTGCTTGAAAGTTTATCCAAACTAGAACTCATAAACTTAAAGCTATCAAGGAATCTAATTTTATGGTTTATATTTTCTCCAACCCAAATGTCTTTACTAAAACTAATATATTTTTCTTCATTATTTGGAATACAATCAATCTTTCCAACAGATTTACCAAGACTTTTAATAAAAAGATGAGCATCATATCCACTAAGATTATGAAGGTACACAGGTGTGAAGTTAGGATTTTTAGCTTTTAGGTTGCATCTTTTATGCGCAGCGCCTCTATATTTACCTGTAAAATGACAATGATCCCTTACTCTATAATTAGCACGATTAAATTTTCCAACACAAATCCAGCAGTGTGTTTGTTGTGTATGTTTTATTTTTTCCTCTATTGTTATTTCAATAGGTTTTGGGTTTTGGTGGTACCGTTGATGAATTTCTTGTATATCATCTTTTAACTGGTTTATAAAAACTCCCTCAGCATTTTCTCCAACATAACTTCTTTCTATAGGAGCACACACAGTGTCATCAAAACATTTTATAATATAGGAAAAACTGCAAGGTATATGCTTTTGACGTTGTATAGTATAACTTTTTTCTGGGTTTGGTTGGCATGTGTGTATTGGTTCTAAAACACTTTCAAAATCAGCGTATACAGCAAAGGGAACCCGAAGTTTTCTAGCATGGTTTTCAAAAGCTAACATGGTACCTGGTTTTGGCATTTCTAAAGTAACAGGTTCATGTTCATTACAGTATTGTTTATGTTTTTCCAAAAGTTCTTTACTACCAAAATGATTCATACATCGTTTGCAATATTCCATACCACCATTGTTACTTACTTGTTTTCTCATTAGACTACTAAATTTTTTTTATGAGGGCATAGTGCATGTTTTCCTCATCTTTAATAAAAAGAAGATCAATATGTTTACTTTTCTCATCTTTTGTAATTCTTAAAGGATAAAATTTACAGTCGTTGGTATACCCATACACATTTACACTAATTTCTGAATTTTGTTTTTTAAACTTATCTATATCTTTAAACGAAACAGGATACTCTATTCCCTCCATTTTTACACTACATTCCTTTGCTTGCAAAGCCTTGTCAACTCTCTCTGCATTATGCTCTTTAGGATTTAGCGATCTTAAAACACACCATAGAAAGCATTTGTCATCTTTATTTTTCATATTGATAACTGCTTTTGTGTTAGCAATCCATTTTGGTAAAGGTAAGTGGCCATTAGCTCTTAAAGGAACATAAACAGCTGTATGTAATTCTAACCGCACTATACTTCCAAAAGTCCAACCACTACCTTCTCTTTGAAAATTAGCTAAATTTTCTAAAACTTCATCTATCATTTTATTCAACAAATCCTCTACTTCTCCTCTGTTTAAATTTAAATGTTGATTACTATGGAAAGCACGTTCAACAGGGCCTTGGTCAAGATTTGCCATTAACCATAATTTACACCTAAGTACAAGTTTTACCTTTGTTTGTAAATTATTTTGAAGAGTATTTATAAGAGGCATCCACGTTTCCGCGAAAAATCTTTGTGGGTTATAGCCTTCTCTACCCTCTATAACATGTTGAGTAGCATACCCTCTAAATGCGGATTGAGCACCTCTAATCTCAAATGGTCGACTTGGAGGGTAATTTTCTCTATCATGTTCAACAATTTCATCTATTTGTGTTGTCTCCACATTACCGGTTAACCAATTAGTAAAATCATTTATTCCTCTTTGTATGAATCCTGGTACGACAGCTGAGGCTAGTCGTCTTGTTCCAGAGTAAACATTAGACGCAGTTCGTCTTGCTCCTGAGTAAACATTAGACGCAGCGCGTCTACCCATGTTTATATATCTATTAAACAAACTCATTTTTATATAACAGATATAATTTCTTAAGCAATTATAATTTTTCCTATTTGTTTCAAAAAATTTTATTATAACAACAATGTCATAATAAAATTATTAAATGCAAATCTTATATTTATTTTTCCAAACCCTTCCATTCCAGTTCACAATTGTTTGAGGACAATGATCTATAAATTTACCCGCTTTATAAATTGATGGAAAGGTTTTTATTTCACCAGTTTCAACATCCTCTAAACTAACTTCTTTAGGATTATGCATAATAGTTTTTAATCTATCAAACCTAGGGTCCTTGCTTATTTCTTTTTCAGACAACTTGGGAGACTCCTCTGGTAACAATCCATGTTCTTTCACCAACTCAACTAAGCGTTTTTTATCCCAGTATGAGCAGAAATTTATATTATTTTCTTTAAGAATTTTTTTTAAATCTGTAGTCTTTATCATTTTTATATAGGAAAGAAAAATCTTAATACGCTACACTCATTTTATTTCCATCAGACTGGAAGTTAATTAAATTATCACAAATAATAACAGCATATGCCTCTGTGTCTGCAGGTACATTTGCACCGAAATTTACCTTAATTTGGATATCGGTGACTGAGTATTTTAATCTCTCACTTTGCTTGGAAACATCAAACAAAAACAAAGGATAAAGGTTGCCGTACTCTGAAGGGGTGAAGTTAGGATTTGATGTCAATTCATCTATGTTATAAAACTTAGATCTAAATAACGCAGCATCACCATACGCTCTACTAAATTTCTGTTTAGTAAATGAAAGATTGTAGTCAACCGCAGGATACCTAGTGGAGTTTAACGTAACATAAATATTATTAACGTTTACATTGTCAAATATGGATGGATTTCGTGCTTGATTACCAATTTTATCAGTCTGAAAGCCTACAATGATAAAACGCGGCACCTCGGGAGATGATTTAACAGAAAGTCTCCAAGTAAATGTTGTTGACTGAGGAACTGAAATGGACTCGCATTGCAGCATTCTGTAACCAACTGGAAATTTTTCTTTTTTCTCAATAAGTTTATAAAGTTCCATCTCTTTATCCGCGGGTAGCACGTGTGGCATAAACCATGATATTTTATCCAATGTAATTTTACCAGCATTTGGATCAGGAACAGCAGGAGGATCAGCAAGTCTTCTAAAAATCGCATCATCATCATCATTTCTTGTCAGGGTGAGAGTTTGCTTCATTCCATACAATATTTTATCATAATCTTCACAAAAACCAAATATATGTTTTAATGGAACTCTAAAGCTAAATGTTCCCTTTGGATCGGAATTACTAATGATGTATAATTTTCTTACATTCCAACCTATGTTTTGAACAACTGCAGTAGGCATTGTATCCTTATACCAACATTGGTTTAACCCCTGTGATTTAGAAAAATCATCCGGATATTTTAACAACCCAAGCATTGTAGTAGCTTGACCAGGATGTGTTAAGGATTCAATATCCATACCTGAAAGTTGATACCTAATATTTTTAAACAGGTACATCATGGCGTTGTTTGATAGAGAAGCGGCATCAGCATTTGCGTAAGCTGTTCCATTAGCTTTTGTAAAACGACCTTCTATAAGTAAATAGCTCCCACTAGGATGTGTGAAAATATCTTCAGTTTCAATGTTAATCCTAATATCTCCTCCTGAGTTGTTGAGATTAGCACCTGTGATAGGTTCATACTCATGGTGTTCATACTCATCAATACTAGTATCTTTTAAAATTGGGTCAGTGACTTTTAAAATGTTCATTTTATTATTGCAATTATAATTTTTAAATAAAAATTATAATTGTATACTTTACTCTAACCAAAGCTGTGCGAAAGACTTATTTTCATCATTAACAAACACACCTTTAAGTTTAATGCTTTTTGCAGTATCTATTTTAGTTTTAGGATAAACTCTATTACCGTATACAAGTGTTATTTGGGGTATATTCCACTCTTGTAAACGTTCATTCACCTTTTCCTCAATCTCTTTCATTGCAATTACTTCTTCAGGAGATAACTTCACAATGGCTTTTTTATAACCATATTTTGTGTTATTAATTTCAAGGATTTCACAATCTTCTAATTTTAACAATGCACCTACTATAGTAATAGAACTAGTATTGTATTTTTTATAATCTACACGATTAAATTTTAATTTTAGCATCTTCTTTTTTAAGCAATGTTTTTTTCCTTAACTTAATTTTTATTTTTTCTTCATACTACTTTAATGCCTGCTCCACTGTTTAATTTTTTAACTAAATCTTGAATAGCAATAGCACTTCCTTCTATTAAGGTATTAATGTCTTGTGTTTTAGGGGTATCAGCGGGTTTAGGAGGTGTGCTATATTTTTGTAAAATTTTCTTTGATTTTGGTGTCAAAGCTTTTGTAACCAATTTTTTCCCTGCATCTACAGCAGCACTTTTTCCAACCTCTAAAGCTTTCTTTGCTCCTTCCTTTGCTACACTCTTTCCCACATCAAGGGCAGAAGATGCAATTTGTTTAGCTGCGCTACTTGTAAAAAGCCTCGCTAAAAAGTTAGCAATGCTGTCAAAGATTCCGGTACCACCATATGAATACTTTCTTTTAAATCCGTGTTTTTTAGTGACAATCATTTTTTATAGTATAGATATTAAATTTTTATAAGCGCTTGAATTTAAAACACCTTGTCTTTTTAATTCATCACAAATGCTCACCAACTCGTTTTTTACACCTGTGTTACCTGCTTCTTTACTTGCCATCAACAGGTCTAGTCTTTTTATTAATGCGTTAGGGTCAGACGGGATAACGATACCCATTCCTGTCGTATGTTTATGCCTATATTTCCAAATTTGAGATAGTATTTTATCCCATTTTTCACTTACACTAGCAGCAGGTTTTCTTGTGCTTCGATCATATCTTTGATAAATAGCATTTGTTTTTAGCATAATAACTGCGTAATTATTAAAATCACCCTCATTATACTCACTTAATTTCGGGGCCTTAGATGTGAGTAACTCCCATAGACCAGGTGTTGCTACATATACATCTGTACCAATTATAATATCATTTTTATCAAACATTACCATTTTGCTGCCATTATAAAATTTACCATCACTTTTATCATACCTTACTCCAAATTTTGTATCTGATATATCCGGATTGTCAAGCCTCATTAAATAACCCTTCGCTATTTCTCCGAAATCTTTTCCATATTTTTCTAATACTTCTTTAATAGATGAGCCTGGAAACTTAATAACTTCTGGTAATTTTTCTACACCTTCTTTAATAGGTATAAGCCCCGCAGTAATCTCCTTTGTTGTAGCTTTTTGTGTTTCCGTAATAGGTCTAAAAAACTTTGAAAGATCTGTTTGAAGTTGCTGTTCGCCTGTTCTCTCTGCTAGTAGATTATCCCGAATCTTCTTTTTTGTTTCAAGATACTCTTTTACAATTAAGTCCCTTTTTGCAGGATCAGTGATTTTTAAAAAAGACATTTTTTAATTACTAAAATAATTTTTTATCCTAGTTTTCATCATAGTTTTTAACATAATTTCTTAAAGCGTTTCATAACTAAAGCTTCATGAAAACTTTATTTTTGGTCTTTTAATATCCAAGCGGCCCACCGTGATTTTTCTCAACCAACCTCCGAAAGGACTCCCTTTGCTCACGCCTCCCTCTCTCAATTAAACTTTCTTCATTTTCGGTAGATATCTTCTTCTTAGTCTTTGTTCTTATCTCGTCCTTCATTTTCTTATACTTCTCTTGTTCTTCCATGATAAGGTTAAACTCTTCATCTGATATATGATCATCAACTAAAGCTTTAGATATATGTGAAGCAATTGTGTCAAGCTTAGCATCAGCTATCATCCGAATCTTTTGATGTTTTTCTCCTTTTGTTTTTGAATTCCTTACTACATACTTACCTACCATTGAGAGTAATCCGGTTGCTGCACTTGTAATTTCTAAACCTAATGCTATTGGTACCGCTACAACTGTACCCAATAATATGGCTCCCCCAACACCAGAAGCCATTGTTAGCCCGATCAATGCTGTATCAATACTATCAACAATTCTTGCGGCTCTAAAATATTTTTTGGCAAGAGCTTTTCTTTTTTGAATTTCATTCTCAAGAAACTTCTGTACTTCGGATATCTTTTGTAAACGGTAGGAATGTCCTTTATCATCCCCTATTGTGTGCATCTCAATAGGTGGAGCGCTTGCAGTATTTCTTTCTCGAGGTAGTGGAGGATAAATTTTATTAGGATGTTCTTGATCTGTATCTGCCATTTTTTATTAAAATGATAATTTTTTATATCAAGATTGTAGATATTTTAGATAGCAGAATAACTCGCCCTCAGGTATTTTAATTGGGTTTTGTGAGAAATTATAAATGTAGACTAAGATATCATTAGTCTCATTATCAAGATGTATTCCATTAAGAATGGTTAAACTACCTTTCCATTTGTTACTAACAGATACTACTACAACTCCTCGTGTAGTTATATAACCAAATCCTAGCGAAAGTCTCATACCATCACGAGGAGGAATCTTGATATCTACTTGTGAGTATATCTTCCACTTTAGAGGATCTTGCTTTAAGGGAGGATATCTTACTCCATCTAAATGAGGTTTCCAAAATATAGTTTTATGTTGATTAGTAATATTAGGTTTTATACCAAATTTGTGTACATTCATCTTTTATTTTTGTTATAAATAATATTTAAATATTATTTGTAACATTACAATATAGCCCCTAAGATAGGTATATTAGCAAATGGACTATTAGGTCCAAGTAAAAGTCCTTTTCCATCATAAATTTTTCCTCCTTGCTTTAAATACAAACCATCACCAACAGACTCTAATCCTTTACCTTTGTATGGTTTTAAGTATAATCCAGATCCATCAGTTTCCACTTGACAAACACATCCACCTTTTTTAAGATAAAGACCTGACCCCATTGCTTTTTGTACCCCTGTTTGAGCTAATCCAGAGAGAGCACCAACACCTAAAGCTGGTAAAACGGTTTTTGCTAACATCGGTAAAGCTCGAGCAGTCAACCCAGTCAACATTCCGAGAAAACCTCCCTCTATTTTCATACTATGTTTAAGTTGTTTCGCAGACATTTTAATAGTTATACCTTTACCATCCTCATAGGCTTTAGCTATTTTCTTTGCTTGTGAATTTGTTAATGCTAAAACATCATTACCTTGTAAATCTTCATGACCTAAATGAATACTTACCGGACACCTAGCTTTAACAGCATGTTGAAGCTTTTCCTTTTGCCCTTCCGATATATTTACTTTAACATTAGTGTAATTTGTCATTTTTATATATAATTCTTTTTTTATCTCGCTTCTCTAATATGAAATCTAATTGTTAAATTTTCGCCTCTAAGATTTAGTAAATTGCCATCTTGGTCTGTAATATTTACCTCTAAGCTATGTATTTCATGTAATGTTATTGGTAAGTATACTAAATTAAGTGGCGACTCAATTATCTTATATCCAGGTGCAACATCTGGGAAAAAAGAGTAAATAGTGTTTTTTGTTGAACCATTAACATAACTTCCTGAAATAATATCTATGTTAACAAGCAAACTATTTATGCTAAGAATGTTCACTACATTCTCTGACTCATAAAATCCATGTGTATATTTAGCGTGAGTAAATCCTAATACTTTGGCAATAGAGTTAGGTTGATTAAAATCTACTTGATAACCATCTTCTAGAGTAAGAACAGACTTTAGGGTATTGGTGTTTGCAGAAATGTTAATATAATACCCTTCATTAACTTCATCGTTATGACCCTTTTTTCTCATCTCTTGGTGAATGGTATCATTAATGTCAACAAGGTCATAACTTCCTTAAGGTATTTTTATTTTAATCCATGAAGTACCATTGTCTGGAGAATAAACGAATATGCTGTTTGTTGCATCAATGTTTGAAAAAGAGTAGTAAGTTTCAAGGTTTACTAAAGCTATTTCATATTTTTTATCCTTTTCCAGCTGAATAGGGGGATTAAACCTTGTTCTAAAACGTGTTTTGTTGTCGCTTACTATGATTTGAAATGATGTTTTGTGTTCTGTATTTTTTACAATTTGTTCTAAAAGTTCTTCCATTTTTAAAGTATGAAATATAATATTCATCTGTGTAAATATTATATTCTAGGAAATATATTTATAAAAAAGTATGAATACTTTCTTCTAACATAAAAAGATAATTCTTTCTGTCTTCTTCTGTTTTTGTAGAAATCGCTGCTATCTTTCCAAACACTAGGTTTAATTTTTTAATATGCTCATCCATAACATAATCATTCTCAGTAAGTCCAATCTTATGGATTAAATCTAATACTTCTTCTCTGAAACGCCCTAACGCACTGAAAACATATACAAATTCATAAGTATCTATAGCACCTCTTTGGTTTTCTATTTTATATTTATTTAATATATAATCAATTGCATTCATAGCTTTATTTTGGTTTTGAAATATTTCATAAAGAGTCATTTTTTATAATTAATATTTTTTTATTTATACTGACTTAGGTATGTAAAAGTTGTCAAAACCGTTCCTATACTTCCCATTATTTTTTTTTACTGGTTAAATCGATAATAGCAAAACCATGCGGTCTTTCCCATGCTCTTTTACAAAATTCTTGAAATTCATCCTTTGGCATATCATCACCTACATGATCGCTATAAATATGGTTAATGTTTTTTAGGTCTTGCCGGAAAAGACAAATAAAATTAGCGTTTTCTCTAATAGTTTGCCTTGGTAGCCTGAAATAATTTTGTGAAAGGTAAAAGCAGTCAACATTACTATGTCTTCCACGAATGTAGTAACACTCACATTTGCTTTGCTTTTCTAAAAGTAAATCATCAAAAATCATTAAATTTTTATTTCCTGGGTCTAACTCTCTCGGATCAGGCACATCACTCGCATTTTCAAAAAAGTTACAATTTATATCCGATATGTTTTTAAACGATTTAACCCATTCCTCAACTAAAGCAGTAGGGGATACATTTGCATTCTGTATTTCTTCACGCATCTACACAACTTTAAAATACATTCTTTTGGTAGTTTTTCTTCAAAAGCCTTTTTTAGTATTCGGTATTCTGGTTGAAAAAGGCTTTTTCCAAAAACAGTTAAATCATTATAGTCGAGCCATCCCGGTCTAAGTAAAAGGTTTAACAATAGAGTAGTTTTACCACATCCTGATTTACCTATAATTAAACCTCTGATACTTTTTGGTAAAAGAGAGTGATTAAATCTCTTTGACACTACTTCATTCCATGATAAGTTTACAATATCCATTTTATATAACTTTTTTAATTTTTATATATAAAAAATGTATTGTGTTAAATGTAAAAAAGTTACTGATACATATGATATAGAATATGCTCTTGCTAAAAATGGAAGAAATATGAAACGGGGAAAATGTGTAGTTTGTGGAATAACTAAAAATCAGTTTGTTAGGGAGACAAAGGGTGGATCATTGCTAAATAAAGCTATAAATAATTTACCTTTTGAAGTGCATCTCCCTGGTCACAATTTCACAGGCCCCGGCACTAAATTAAAGAAAAGACTCAATCCAGATTTAACACCAAAGAAATGGAGCAAACCAATAAATCGTGTTGATAAAGCTGCTTACCATCATGATGTTTGCTATCTTCAACATAATGATACTGCCACAAGAAACGCAGTATGTGATAAAAATATGTTAACAGAGTTAGAAGGTATTTACAATCCTACTATTAGAGAAAAAATGGAAAGGGGGTTGGTAAGTATACTCATTGGAACAAAGAGGAAATTTGGAATGGGAGTTAAAAAAAATTTCGGTATGATAAATTTAGCGGAAGAATTACATAAACCAGTAAAAAGAAAATTTAAGAAAAGAAAAGTTAGAGTAAACGGTATAAATAAAATATGGGCTGCGGATTTAGTAGACATGCAAGCATTTTCTAAGTTTAATCGTGGTGTAAAATACCTTCTCGTTGTCATTGACATCTTTTCTAAATACGGATGGACAGTGCCATTAAAAGATAAAACTGGAAAATCTGTTGCTATAGCACTAAAGAGTATTTTTAAGGAGAGGAAACCTGAAAAATTGTGGGTGGATAAAGGTAAAGAGTTTTATAACAAAGATGTAAAAGACTTGGTTGAATTGTATTCGACTGAAAATGAGGAAAAATCAAGTGTTGTTGAGAGATGGATTAGAACAATGAAAGAAAAAATGTGGGAGTATTTTTCTGCTAACTCTACAAACGTTTATATCAATGTGTTACCAAATCTCGTTAAAGAATATAATAACACAAGACATTCATCTATTAAGATAACTCCAGTAAATGCTAGTAAAAAAGAAAATGAAACCAAAGTTTGGAGAAATCTTTACCCTGATCATCTCGAGATAAAAGATATAAAACCTAAGTTTTCTGTTGGAGACAAAGTAAGGATAACTAAAAAGAAAAAGACTTTTGAGAAAGGTTATACAACAAGATGGAGTGAGGAGATTTTTACAGTTTCTGAAGTAAAACATACATCACCTGTAACATATAAAATTGAGGATCTTAATGGAGAAGAAATACAAGGTACCTTTTATGAACCTGAACTGCAGAAAACCAGTCAAGAGCTGTATAGGATAGAAAAGGTTATTAAAAAAGGAAAAAAGAGGTCTCTTGTAAAGTGGAAAGGTTATCCCGACGAATTTAATTCATGGGTTGATAATAAAGACATTAGAAATATTTAACTATAAAAAATGTTAGATATTTCGATTGAAAACGTAATTTTACCAGATAAACCGTTGAGCAATTTCGAGTTAGAAGATGCTGCAAAAAGATTAAAGATTCCTTCTTTTAGGGGAGTTTTTTTACTAGATACATTACCGAGAAAACCAAATAAAAAAGAATGTGGTATAGTAAACTTTGATAAAAGTGGCGGCCCTGGTACACATTGGGTTGCTTGGTATAAAAACGGTAAAACTAAAATTTATTTTGACAGTTATGGAATACAGCCACCTAATGAAATTCGAGAGTACCTAAAAAGTCCAATACAGTACAATACTGATCAATTACAACAAGCTGGACAAGTATTTTGCGGGCATTTATGTTTGTACATTCTAAAGGAGTTAAGCTCGGGTAAAAAGTTTCAGACAGTGATAAATAAACTTTTTTTAATAATAAAAAAGGCCTGTTGATAAATTCGGACGAATGAAAGATGATAAAACAGGTGCTGATGGTGTGTCACTCGCTCACATAAATAATAATTTTTTACGTAAAGATGGAACAACTGTTGTTTCTGGTTCTATAGACATGAATGGTAATACATTAACGAGGGTTAGTAATCCAGTAAATCCTCAAGACATTGCTACAAAACATTACGTTGATGAAAATTCTGGGGGGTTATTAAAAGAAAATGGTGGATACCAGGCCCTTGGATTTTTAAATATCGGTTTCAATGAAATAAGAAATGTTAAGGAGCCTACAGAACCGAATGAAGCTGCTACTAAAAAATATGTGGATAGAAGCGGTAAAGCTATAGTAGAGAACCGAGATGGTACCGTTTCCGCTGTTGCAGATATAGATATGCGAGAGTATTCATTAAAAAATCTTTTGGATCCCGCTGATGCACAAGATGCAGCAACTAAAAGATATGTAGACAGTGCAAATAGAGCCTTCGTTTATGGAGGTGGTAGGTATATGGCAGTTTCTGACGTTTCTATGGGAGGACGAAGAATTAACAATGTTGGAAGCCCCTTAGAAAAGGATCAAGCTGTAAATAAGTTTTATGTAGATACTGTTGTTGAGGTAGCTACTGCAGGCGAAAAAGCTTTGACTAAAAAACAAGATGGATCCTATTCAATGGCTGGTGGAATAGATATGAATGATAACCCGAATGGTTTACCTAATCCTACATCACGTGATGCTGCTGCAAATAAAAATTATGTTGATAATGGTGGAGCTATCGTAAAAAATCCAAATGGAAGTTTCACAGCGGTGGCTAACGTAAATCTCCAAGGTTTTTCTCTAAAAAACGCTGCAACCCCAGTAGAAGAGAGAGATTTAGCTACAAAATCCTATGTGGATAAAAAAGTATCCCTTCCTTCTCTCATAGGTCCTAAACCTATTATAACTGTGTGGGCTGAAGAAAATGGACCAATTGGAGATGGTAATTATGAGTTTTCATTCGGTAATGGTAATTCAGGCAAAAAGCATGCTTTAGGGGTTACTGCATGAGTGCATCGGGTAGAATTATAAGAGGAAGTTTAACGATTGTTAAAGATAATCCTAATGTACCAGAAGAAGAGGTAAAAGTTAATATAGCGGTAAACAGATTGGAGCAGGTTGACTACTCTATTATTAAAAAAGCGGACGAAATTTGTAGCTGTACGGTTTTTCCAAGGGCGTTGGAGGTAAAACAATGCGACATCGTAAACTTTATCTCAAGATCAGACAACCGTAATGTAACACACGCTTACATATCTATTTTGATAGAGTAAGACTTGTAAAAATATAACTTCTCTTTGGAAGTTATATTTTACGTTTGATTGTGCTTTTTGTTTTACAGATTGGGCAACTGGTAAAGTTACCGTTTGTGTTACAACCATCACAAACACATATATGACCACAATTACAAAATAATATATTAGGATCTTTTTCTAAGCATATAACACATGTTTCTGATGTAAATGTTTCAATCCTATTAGTTACAATAGGAAGTTCTCTTTCAACTAATATTGTTCTGATTTCATTATTTAAATTAGAAAGTATTGTTGTTCTGATTTCATTATTTAAATTAGAAAATATTGCTGTACTGATTTCATTAATCATATTAGGAGCTCTTGCTCTGATTTCATCAATTAAACTAGAAGCTGTTGCACTGATTTCAAGATCTGATAACCTAGTTCTATTATTAGTCCAGTTTTCAGTTACATCTAAAAAACCAAACATTTCTTCATCTGGATTTTCATCTGATTCACTATCAGTAATTATATTACCAATAAGTATGGTTGGTGAAAAAGTAAGATACTCCCTATATGCTATACTTATAACATCATTTCTTTCAATATCTACTACACTTTCTAGATTAAGAAATTTATTAAATTCACTTAGAATACAATTAAAATCTTCCCCATCTGAATTATATGTGTAAACCCCTTGTATTTGTTCATGTAAAGAAACATATGGTAACTCTACCACATTAACACAAATACCAAAAGTAACATAATCAAAATGTTCTAGTATTTTACTACATTCATAATATAAAGCAGGCTTTAAGTTATGGAGTATTTCAATATGATTTTTGTTTTGCGCTTTGGGAAACTCTATCTTTTTTCTACATTCGTAGTAAGGTGAACGATATCGTTTGGAGATATGGTTAATTTTATTCTCCAACATATCATTTAATTTATCACTAAAAATATCTATTTTTGTTTTAACACTCATGATTACTATGTGACGATTTTCCTGTTATTTTTTATTTAACTCAATTTTTTAAAAAAATGTAACTTCTCTTTGGAAGTTATATTTTTGTGGTTGAATAAATAGATATATTATGAATCAATTGGTATTTTTCTTCTTATGGTTGTTGTGTGTTTACACATTGGACATTCATCTGATTCATATAAATCTATACAGTTGTTACAGATTGGGATATGTCCACAGTTACAGAATAGAATATTTGGTTTGTTTGTGTTACAGATTACACAGGAATCCATTGGAAAACATTTCCATTCGTTGATAGGGTGTATTTTATCCATAATGTCTTCCATTGTTTTCTCTACAAGGGTTACATTGTGCTCCATCCTACTTAGTCTATGTTTTGGAGCATCTCCTATTATGATAGCTTCACCAAGTGGTTCGAATGTGGCTTCTTTACAAGTAAAACAATTGTAGCATTCACATTTCCTATGTTGTCCTAGTGTTGCTATGGTCATCCATATACTCCAACAATCTGGTACTTCCCTAACTTCAGTACTAGCGTCTTCTTTGTAATTTAAAAATCTTTCTAAAGCTAGAAACATATCGTAGTTGGCAGTATATTCTGTCATGTATTGGGTGGTTAGAATGTCATATCCATCACTGGATTCAAACCATATCATCCCTACCACTGTTTCATCTTGCTCCCTAGCCATTTTAGATAGATAATAGTATAGTACTGGTTTTAAATCTTGTAGTATTGTTAAATAGGTGTGGTCTTTAGTTAGTTCATCAAACCTATAGATAGTCCTCCAATCCCATAGGGTTGCTTGTGTTTGTTGGTATGGGGTGTATCGTAGTTTTTTCTGTAAGTGGGGTTCTAATATAGACCCTAATGTATGTATAAACTTAACCATCTTATATTTATATAATCCACCCTATAAAAGACAAGTAAGTTCAATTTTTTAAAAACAAAAATTTTTTTTATCTAAAAAAATTTTGTAGAAGATATATTGTCTGTTCTATATATGGTAGGATTTATAATATTACATCGAATATTATAGATCTAATAGTATTGTGGTTGTTGGATGTATTGTGGTTGTTGGATGTATTGTGGTTGTTGGATGTATTGTTGTCTTTGTTGTAGTTTGAGTTGTTGTCTTTGTTGTAGTTTGAGCTGTTGTAACCTAGCTGCTAGTTCCATCATCTGTTCGTTTTGGTGGTATAGTTGGCGCTTATTGTGTCTACATGGTTTTACACTTTCTGCTATTTATTTCGCATCAAGATCGTTTTTAGCTTTTTCTCGAAGTTTTAGTATGCTTTGTAATTTTGTGCGTGGTTGTATTGGTTGTGGTGGTAGGAGTGGTCTTGGTGTTGGGCGAATGGGTATGGGGCATGCTATGGGTGTTGTGTCAGTTGTGGGTTGTGGGGATATAGGACGAAAACTTTTTGAAATATCATCGAAACAGTTGTCTAGCCTCTGGTCTATTTCATCTAATTGGTTATACATTCTTTGTATAGAATCCATGATTTTGATTGTGGTATATATGCTTGATATATACTACAAAAATTGTCCTGTAAAAATAGGAAAAATTCAAAATTTTTTTGGTTTGAGACATGGTTGTAGTTGAATGGTTTAAAATCATGTTAAAAAAATTTTGAGTTAAAAAAAGTTTCAAAAATAAAAATAAAAAATTTTCGAGACAAAAAAAGTTTCAAAAATAAAAATAATTTTTTTTTTGAAATTTAAGTTAGCCTTAGATTCGTGGTTAACTAGTTAGTCGGTTTGTCTGGTTAACTAGTTAGTCGATTAAGAAATTTATGTGTACCCGATTAAGAAATTTATGTTAGTCGATTAAGAAATTATTTGGGTGGTTAGTTGTGGTGGGCTTTCTAGCTCATTTTATGATTTTCGTCCAAAAAGAGCTAGATAGGGTATTTTACTATCTACTGCCCAGTGGTTTAGGAGAAGAAGATGTTTAAAGAAATTGTTGATGGACGACGGAGGACGGACGATGGACGACGGACGACAGACGCCGGACATAGGGCGATCACAATAGCTCACCTTGAGCACGTTGTGCTCAGGTGAGCTAAAAAGAACATTATTTCTCAAAAACATTCTATGTTTTTCGTAATAAAATAAAAAGTTCAGCCGAACCGTAACGTTTTCAAAATATTGAAGACAAATACAAGTTCGATCTTGAACACTCCACAATGAGGTTTACCTTGGTTAAATAACCTAATGAATAATTTAGCATTTTGATAGAAATTATACCTTTTATTTGTTTCTTTTGAATCTGATGCAAGACCTTTCATTGCAACGAACAGAATGACTCCATTTTGTAACAAGCTTTTTATCTCATACGCACATGTACATTTGACATGAAAAGCACGAATAAATAGTCACGTGCTCTAAGTTAGATAGAAAATCTCATGCCGTGATATATGGGAAATATACACTCGCTAACGCTCGTGTATATTTCCCATATACCACGGTACTCGTTTTCTATCCCATACTTTTGTGATAGTGGTGTGGTGAACACCGAACGCCACACCAAACCTAACGGTGCGTGCCTGCCCCCCACCCCCTCCCCCGAGCACCTCAGTCTCTACAGCCGTTTATATCTCTGCTTCACTTAAATACCGCCTAATGATAGCGTTTGCCATGTCAAAGTGACCAATGTAAAAAAATTGACCTTTAAACGAATAAAAATCTGGAATGCCAGTGTATTATGACAATAATGTATCTCTACCGCCATCAAAAAAGCCAGAAAAAACGAGGTGTGCATGCTTTTCATGACCACTTGGCAAGCACTAAATTATAAACAGTTCACATTTATGCAGGGACGATATCAAAACATTCCTGAATCATACTATGCAAAAATGTAAAGGAATCTCTTTTAATAAATACTTTTCATTATATAGTAAGAAACTTTGATGCTTAGCAAAGTTGAGTATGTGTATCCGGATAGGATTGTTACGTCACTACTTCATTATCAAAAGAGGCAATGGGGGGAAAGGAAAATATGCTGTTGTCTGGCATTTTCCCTCTCCCCACAGTGTTCCTTTATGCTATTAATGAGTTATCTTCAATATTGAGGGTAGATTTCAGTTTTTTCTTGATTATGTAGATGTTTTCTGAAGCAATGGTTTGATTTAATTACTCAAAGAACTGTGTGGGAGGTAGAATCTATCATATAATCTAGAATTTCTCCCCCGTACTTTGACTAAATATGTATTTTTCTCCACATGTTTCAAAGGTTATATGTTCATTAATCGTCTTTTGTATGTATTTTATTCAAGGAAATTTGTATTATATGGAATGTATAATTATACGCTGGGCCAGAGGCCTGAATACTCAATACTCAATAAACTGATAAACTAATAAAAGTAGTATATATCTACTTATAAAATGACACAGACTGGTCTGTTCATTGATAAATGTCGACCTATTTTTCGTCAAACAGAGGAGTGATTCGTCGTCACAGGACTTCACTTTGATGGTTGACATAAGAAGGTGAGACCTGAAAGGTCATGATCTTAAAAGACAGTGAGCGACTTAAATTCAGCAAATCTTTTTGTTGCATGTCAAAAACTCCTCATACAATGTCATGTTGAAAACAGTCATCCTTGGAAAAATGCTCAATAATTTTAGGTTTGAGCCAGGAGGGTTCCTATATTAAGCCTTCAATCACAGATTGATTGATTTATTGATTGATGTTTTCGCCGCTTTCAACATTATTTCAGTCATATCACGGCGACAGTACACATATTCATTTATTTCCTAGGTTTTACCCGTACTAGAATAGGCTAGGGCTCTGAAGTGTCTTGCCCAAGGACACTCCCACGAAAATCCCAGTGCGGCTCGAACCCGGGTCCTCCAGGTTACAATCACATCCCATGTAATATAAAACGATAGTTTGTCACTCGGTAAGGGTTAAAACAAATGGATTTTCGGTTGAGATATATAAAATAAAAAATAAATCGTATAAACGATAAATAAAGAAGACGAAAGCAGTGTTGTTCTATATCAATCAAAGCGCTAACGCACTGAAGGCAGCGGATTTCTTATCTGGCTTATCTGCTACTAATTGGTGTGTTCTATGTTTTTTTCCATCGTAAACTAATATAAATCAAAACGGAAAGTTCCCCAGAGAACTCTTACCCTTGACATTAGGGTACGGGTTCACCAGGGTCCGAGTTCTCCAGCAACGAGGTATGTTATTTAT
This sequence comes from Hippopus hippopus, assembly GCA_946811185.2. NCBI lineage: Eukaryota > Metazoa > Mollusca > Bivalvia > Cardiida > Cardiidae > Hippopus > Hippopus hippopus. Next base: position 5,949,607 of record OX328100.1, on the reverse strand, counting down.
AAATGTGCCAGATGGTGGAGAGGTGTTAAACCATGCGAAGTTTTTGTTTTATTTAAGCTGAAAGTCTTTTGTTACCTTAAATTAAAAGGACTACTGAAACATGATTTTTTTTCAGAGAACATACAGTACTTATCAAGTTGAACTGCTTTGTTTGAATATAATTGTCGAACTATTTTGTTAGTGTACGAAACTGGTTTTGTTTACACGCGTATCCAGGCAAAACCTGCCGGAAGCAAAGATCTGACCTAGATAAAGATAGTAGGCTTCAAAAATCAGTATATACATGTACATGCACATGTGATGTGGGAACTATGACAGCGGGGTACACCCGCTGCCAAAAATATTTTACGAGGTTGGGAGACTTGATATTTGTCGAGCCTTGGCGAGACATTTATCATTTTTCACAACCGAGTTAGATATTTTTGATATTCGACAACACTATATGTACGTATTCCATTTATCTTTTAAGGTCTTATTTTTAGTATTCGTGAAAAGGTGTGGAAAATATGTGCGTTATTTCAAGCAAAATAGATATATTCAGTTTAGTCGAATATGGATGAGCTGTAATAATGACGTCACGAATGATGTTGACTTCGTCATAAAACGTGACGTTTAACCGCAGAAAATTCATTCATGTTCTATAAATGTCCGTGGTATTTCAGTTCTGTTCTGTAAATATACGTGGTATATAAAAAAAAATACCGCATAGGTGTTATTGCATGGATATTCGGTTAGTTGAAAGATAAATTACGTTACTTAGCTCACATATGCTCACTCCAAAATTCATCCTTCCCTTTCTATGTTGTTCTTTTCATATTTGTGTATAAGTGATGCAATATCGACGTTTAAGTATGCGTTCTGTCTGTAAGCCGAAAATATTTGACCTTTAGAGTTCATATTGACCGTCTTGCCCGTGTGTTCTCTAATGAGATGCCCTGATTTATAAAACGACATTTTATAGATGTGTCGGAGGAGAGATTACTTGTGGACACATTTTAAAAATATTGTCCTGCAAAATATCACGATATATATATAAAAAAATACTGGATTTTGAAAGTCCATACTTGTACAGCATTGATGTATAAGGAACACAGAAATGTAATGTTCTAATACATTAGGTTATACTACTTAATTTCGGAATGGCTTTCGAGTTGTATACATTACGGTAAAACGTGATAAAAAGGGATGGGCACTAATTATGCTAAATGTTCTTTCTTTCAGCCGTTGGATATCAACATGAAGTTAGAGGATATCGGAGGGAAAGAAATGTTAGCTGTTGATGTCTTTACTGCTGCCATAAAGTTTATGGTACAACATTGCAAAAAAGTGCTCAACGAGCGAGAGACCAACGTAAAGATAAATGTTGATAAAGACATCCACTGGGTATTGACTGTTCCTGCAATATGGGACGACTTGTCGAAACGCTTCATGAGAACTGCTGCAACACGAGTAAGCCTCCAATCTGTATAATTATTTTTTCAGTAGGCAGAAAACGGTCTACTAAAACAAGATAAGCGCCATTGACTGATGTTTCTTTATCTATAGTAAAAATTATAAAAGTATATTTAAAGCTCATATAACACCAAACTAAAGGCGCCTTTACTCAACGAAATTGTCCAGCGTATATAAGCGTAGTAAAAAAGCTTGGAATTAGCTCAGTTACACTGAACCTACTTTTTAAGTTCCTTACCTTATTGTTGTAAGTCCGTTAAGAACGTTTACGTATATTCTGTTTGCAGAAAATACTAGTGAAAAACATATTAGTCTTTATATAAATTAATATCTCTAGAAAAAGTCGAATTGTTATTTTATTGTTTATCCGCCAAATTGGCGAGCATTATAACAGCAGTGTTAAAATAAACAGAATACAAAAGAGGGGGAAAAAAGATTAAGAATAAGAATCAAAATGGTTTGAGAAAAAGCCGGTGCACAACCAAATTCTAACTTGAAAAAGGCTTTTGCAATAAAAAGACAAAGTTGGATGATAAAGGAAAGGGTTAAGATAAGGAGCAGTATAGATTACTGTCCCCAAATGCAATTTTGGTTTTGGATCGGTCACATCCGGGTATTAAGACGATTGTGCACGTTTGAACTATTATACTTTCACTAATTGACAACAAAACTAGAATTTACACATACCTGTTGTTTGCGTATCCAACAATTCTTCGTTCCAAATACAAATCTTTTCAATTCAGTGGCTAAACATAAGAAAAAACAATTTAATTAGTCTTTTAGTGAGATGTAAGTTTACCTTTAGAAAAAGTTCGTCAATGATAAAAACATTTCAGTCATCTTACTCTTCTTCTGACTGTTCGTCTCTGGTGTATATTTATAATTTAAGTCTTAAATTATTTGTATTTGCATCCTTATCATATTCGTATGTTAATTTTTTTTTTTTCTTTTTTTTCTTCAAGTTCAGAGACGTATCAGTTTCCATTTGGATAAACTCTAAATACGTGACTGAAGTATAAAGACAAGATAAATATAATCTTGAGCATAATGTCAGTCGTGAAAGGAACTTGTCTTGTGCTTATTCTTGTGGTCTGCTAACCACACACCAAAAGTTACTTTCATAATGAGAAGACTGGTTCGAAAAGACTCCAGTAAACATAATCCAGGAAAAATTTTAATAAAATCTTTAAAATCTTTCAGGCTGGTATCCCTGATAATTTGCTCTCTCTTGCACTGGAACCAGAAGCTGCATCTCTGTTTTGTAAATCCCACTTTGAGGACATAACGATGACTTCTGGGACAAGGTATCTAGTTCTCGATCTGGGAGGTAAGTACGTATAAAGAAAATAACTAGTTCTGTATTTCCGATGTAGCCTTACATCTAATAAGCTAGTTATAGCTGTCTTGCATATATACAGTCCAGAAAATGCTAAGCGGGATAGGATTCACTCGGGACTCGACCTTGTAATTCTTCACTCACAAGCCGTTTGTGTTACCACTAAGCAAATGACCTGGTTAAATAGATATGTTTCCTCATCACCTTTTCATAATTAATGATAACATAATTGGATCTAGAACTAATAGTTCTCTCTCTCTGGCCTTTTGTATATAAGAAACAATCTTCAAAGTAAAGAACCAGCCAGGCATTTTTTCAGTATCTGCAAGTCAGATGACCCTGGCCTTTTTCTTGTCTGAAACACAAAAGCCAAAGCTTGTCTATTTCACTGAGGCATTATCGTGTCCTTCGGCAAATTCGTGAAAATAATTTGCATACGTTTTAGAGCAGTCCAGTGTATAGAACCTTAAAGTCTATAGCTTTGAATTTTGTAACTAGAGACGGATATTGATCCGGTACTTGTTCTAAGAGTTTTACTGTATCTTGATGTGGGTAAACAGTTAGGATGTCGGAGTAGTAATGTACAGGTACGTGGTGGGATTCTAACGCGAGATGCCAAGTTTTGTGGAAGTGGCATCGGGCAAGGAACTGTAGGACGGCAGTACCTCTTGCCATTCGTAGAAACTCGTGTAAACTTGAGCTGTCGCTATGATTGATATGACTGAACAAATATTGAAATCGGCACTAATACCACTCAATTAATCAAGTTTTAATAACTCGGAGGAGCGATGTAGAACCACCATGGTCCTTAATTATTTCTTATACACTAACAGGGGGAACTGCAGATATAATTTGCCATGAAGTTGAAGAAGGTGGAAAGTTAAAAGAACTGCATAGGGCGACAGGTGGAGACTTTGGGGGTACAAGTGTTGACAACAAGTTTATGGAAACCCTAAACAGAATTTTCGGGGCACCCATAGTTCGGGAGTTCAAGAGGAGACATATGGATGAGTTCTGGGAATTGATACAAGAGTTTGAGAGGAAGAAGAGATATTTTGACGGATCTGCTAAAATTGTCTTCCAGTTTCCAGTAAGGCTCCTGGAGATGCATGAGAGGAATGCTCAAGCTACAGTCATGGAAACTCTTATGGACTCCCCAATGAACGGCCGCATTGAATTCAAGCAAGGGAAGGTCTTTATTACTAGAGAACTAGCTAAGGAAATCTTTGACACAGCTGTTGATAAGATATACAGAGCAGCCCTTGAGATCGTTCAAAAGATAAATGGTATTCAGTACATTGTTCTTGTAGGAGGCTTTTCTGAGTCGCCATATATCCAGAATATTATGAAACAAAGGTTTCCTTCGCTTATAAAAATCCCCAAAGAGCCAGCAGGAGCTGTTGTAAAAGGAGCAGTGATTTATGGCCACGAAAGTAAAGCCATTTCATCGAGGGTATGCAAATACACTTACGGTATAGCTAGGATGTTGGTATTCAAAGACGGTGTTCATCCAGAAAAGAAACGAACACGAGTTGGCGACTTATTTTTCTGTGATAACATATTCAACAAACATATTGAAATTGGCGAAACTATTGCCGTTGAGTCCGGAGATCAAACAAAGGCCCATGAGTATTACCCGTCGACTGGCAACATGAGACAAGCTGTTTTAGAAGTTTATGCATCGACTGAAAAGAATCCAAAGTTTATCGATGAACCAGGTTGTACTTTTGTAGGGCTAATCAAGGTTGAAATTGACCCACAAGGGGACATTTGGGCAAAGTTAAAAGTGAAACTAATCTTTGGTGGCACTGAACTGATTGTTGAAGTTCATGATGTTAAAGGTGACAATATTACACAAGGTACAGTAGAATTCTTTGGGTAGACAATACACTTCCTTAATTCCCCCAATGAAGATACTCTGTCATGCCAACTTTTAGTATTGCTCTTGTGTTCAACTACAAACTAGAACCAGACCTGACAGCAGAAGAAGCAGGGAAATAACAGTGGAAAATTGTTTGATATTACATGGTTACAACCAGTGAAAAATACCAGTTTTATTTTCTAACTCTTGAATTGAAGAAAACAGTAGTTCCCGCCCACTAGTTACCTAGGTAAACAGCGCGTGCCATTCGACATCATGGAAATATGACGTAATTTACCCTACATTTCTCGCACTTTACGTTATATTGTAATGCGTTCTTATGCGGAGGGGGTACGCCACGGGGAATTACTGAAAACAACTGTTCTGGAGTTTGATTTAAGTCCCCCCAAATAAGGGGTTAGAAGCATGAAATAAATAGAATTTTTTTTTCAGTGAAAAAATCGATATTTATTTCATCTCGTAAACATCATCGGTAATATTTTCACTCGTGGCTGAGCCGCTTGTGAAAATATTAACGATGATAATCACTCGATGAAATAAATTTCAATCTTTCACCGAAAAAGAAAAATATCCACTATATATTTTCTCTTCTTCCAGACTGTATAAAATTCTTATTCTCGTATGGTAAAAGTGTTCAATTATCTAATATTTTTCTCTCATTTGTCAAAACTTTTGCCAAGAGATAAAAATTCATATACACAAAACAAGCTCTCCTGCTTTCATCAGGGTACTTGAGATACAACATAAATCTACGCAGAACACTTCGGACAGAACATGATGTTGTAAAGGCAAAGAATATCTCAACCTTTAACTAGATATAAAATGTCAATTTCAAGTTAATGGTATGAGGCAAAGTTTTTCGTTTGGAAAGTTCTAGTAGAGAGAAAAAAAGCTCTTCCTATCGGGCAGTATAGATCCAAGATCAGACTGCACTTAATGCACAGTCTGGTCTTAATCTACTATGTCCGCAAAAGGCACTGAGTCGTTGTGGTAGCCTATGGGTTAAACTGTATTTCCTAAAATATTCCAGTGCTAGAGTGTAGGCATCGTGACCTAGATGCCCTTGGTTCGAGTTGCAATGGAAGCACTGGGTGTTTCCAGGGAGTTTCCTTGGGCAAGACACATCAGAGCCCTAGCCTAGTACTGTTAAACTTTGGACGTGAATATGTGAGCTGTCGCCATGATATGACTGAAATAAGGTTGAAAGCGTCGTAAAACACCATCAATCCTAAGATACGAATATAGTTCGAATCGGTCGAACACACTTGAACACTGCGTGGCGATGTTCATACAGGAGGTATAAGTTTTCACTCTCTTTGAACGTTGACCGTCATTTCATGACACCAACAGTCCCTTATTTTGCCGAAATAAAGTTCATTGTACTCGAAATTACACAATCTCCAACGAGCAATCATCCAACAAGCAGTGTAAACAAAAGATGCATAGTTTAAGAAATCAACCGGTTAACACATTCTACACGCAATCTTTTAGGCTTGTCTGAATTAAAAGCACTTGCAGGCGATAAATAAAACGTTGCTTAACAGATGAAATTTCTTTCAAACAAAGTAGAAAACATTGTGGAAAAAGGAGAAGTGTTGGTTACCTGCATTTTATCATTTTCCCACTTTGCTTTATAGACTATCTCTTTGAAAGATAGATGTCTGAGATTTTTAGCCGATTCAATTGGTTCTGGGACATTACGCAGGTGTTTCTATAGTTTATGTATGTATTGAGATAAGACGCAAAAAGTTATTTGAAAACAACCTGAATGTCAAATATTTGTGATATTTTTCATGCATTTTATTCCTTTATTTATATGTTTAACCGGGATTATATTTGCTTCAATAAAAGTTAGACAAAACACTTTATTTCTTGATATAGTCAACTACTCTGACTTTAATTTCCGTTTGTCCTCATTTTGTACGAATTTCATTTAAGCCTTTATCAAAGCTTTGAAAGGTATAGAAAGCTTCTTATTTCATGCTTTTTGGTAATTTATCAGGAAATTATGCTGGATTATAAGGTTTGATCAGTCATGGTTACGAACAGTGAAATTAACCGATTTCATAGCAACCAGTACGGAACTACAGTACGAAACTTTCATTGGTAAAATGGACCCCTGTGGTATCGTTTTACGAACAGTTCGTAAGTTATTGCATAACAATTTTCATAACTTTACAATTACGTTCGGATTTATAAAATTCATGAATCCGTTTTACTAGACTTTCGTAACTTTGTGGATTTTCGCAATTAGATATTTCCGTAACTCATTCAATTGAAGGCGAAAACAGCAGTTCACGCGCACTAGTTCACACAGTGGATGCAATTCAACCGAAGGGAAATATGATGTAATTTACGCGCATTTACTCTACATATCTCGCGCTTTACGTAAAATTGTTATGTGCTCTTGGGGGGAGGGGGCACGCCACAGGGAATTACCGAAAACAACTGTACTAGATTTTGATGAAAGTCCCGACAGAAAAGGAGTTAGAAACAGAAAATAAATCGATTTCTTTTTTTAAACATCATCGGAAATATTTTCACGAGTGGCTGCGCCACTCGTGAAAATATTATCGATAATATTCATCCGATGAAATAAATTTCTATCATTCTCCGGAAAAAAAAAACAATTTTCCTCTATTGAAGACATAAATAACAACCATGTTCTGTGTCCACTACGTTTACTACCGTTTCGTAGATTAATCAAAATATTTGAGCCAAGTTTGATTTGTCATTTGCAAGTGCTTTCAATATGGTCGAGTCTAAAATATTGTTGTCTTGTTAAGAGTTAAGCATTTAGACTTGTAAATAAGTGTAATGATACGCTTTTGAAAATTATAAACAGAAAAAGATAAAATGTTCAATGTAAATCAAAGATCACACCACACCTTCGGTGCAGTCTGATCTTAATCCACACAGTCCAAAAAGCACCTATCGTTACCAAAAGTCTAGTCAACTGAAATATGAGCCATGCTCTGTGAGACGGGGGCTTAATGCATTTGCAAAAAGTTTCGGCCCAGATCAGCCTGCGCGGACTGCGAAGGCTGACATGGTTCGATCTTTTTTGCAGATGTATAATTAAGCTCCGTTTTCATAGAACATGGCTCGTATAAATTGAGCATCTCCGTGATCCATGATACCAAGCAACTCGTCACATAATTATGGATCCATACAATCCATTTTGTCTAACTACTGACTAAATCATGGGGTACAATGGTCCTTTGACATGTAGAAAATTGACCATTAACGAAAAGTTTCGGCCCAGGTCAGCCTGCGCGGACTGCGCGGGCTGACCTGGGTCGATACTTTTCGCAGATGCATTAAGCCCCCTTTTCACAGAGCATCTTTTTCCTTTCGTTCTTTTTTAACCCTTTACCAAACGACACAATTGTAGACGACTTCAGAATGAAAGCATTTGCAGACGATAAATTAAATGTGACTCAAATGATAGAATTTCTGTCGTAGGAAAAGGAGAAATTTTGTTAACCAGCATTTTCTCCTTTTCCTCCTACGTTTTCAAACAACCTTCTCAGGATCGCTAAATCTAGGGATTATGTGGTAAAGTGTTGAACGAAGAATTTCGGTGCAAATCATCATTGTTTGCTTCGTTATCCCCGAACTTTTGCATTTAACCAAAGCGCTTTTTGTCACACCTCTTTCGGTGCTGGTCCTGCAGTTTCAAGTATCTTCAAGCAAGGCACTGTATTTCCCAAGCGCAGTCCTATGAACAGCGGAAACACAAACATCAGAGCTGTCGCTGTGAAATAACTGTCAGAGTATGGACCAACATTCAGTCTTAAAAGCCGAGACATGCGGTAACGATCAGCCCAAAATCAGATATTTTGGTAAAACAAGTTTGACACTTTCCGACAGCGACAAACTTTTGCTTGCATACCTTCTCGAGAGATTTTTTAAATCTCTACCAGATTACGCACTCAGATAAAGAATACACTTATGTACAAGTATGAGCCATGCGCAAACATGGGGCTTAATGCATCTACGTAATGCGTTACAAAAATCAAGCCATCACATAACGATGGATCCATTTGGTCCATTTTAGGTCCAATCTTGAGGTACACTTGTCCTTTGACATGCAGAAAAATTGACCATTAGCAAAAAGTTTCGACTCAGGTCAACCTGCGCAGTCCAGGCTGACCTTGGTCGATACTTTTTGCAGATGCATTAATCCCCCGTTTCGCAGAGCGTGGCTCGTATACTTAAACATTTATTAAGGACCGGTTGCATAACGGCAGTTTAAAGTTAAACCTATGTTAAGCCATGATAAAGTCATGGCTTAACCTAGGTTTAACTTTAAACTGCCGTTATGCAACCGGCCCTGATCAGTGTTTTTCTTTTGAACACTATACCACTTGTATTGCAGCACATTTGAATGTTTACCGTCCAATGAGCAGCCAAAACGGTATCTCGTCCTGTCCGTTTGATTTAATTTTCTCAATATCAAGAAACTCGTGTTACCAGCATTTTCTCACTTTTCCACAATGTTTCCTACCCTTTCAAAGGCAGTTCCCACCCTTCGAGCTACATTTAATTTGTCGTCTGCAAATCATTATTTCCGATTTGGAGAAAATATGAAATCCGTTGCTTGCTAAAGGGTTAAACATAGGAAAGATTGGGAACCGTATGATAATTAGTTCTTATTCCTGACCTATTTTTACGTACCTTTATCAGTAACTGGCGATGGACAAATGCTATTATGCCGATGTTTGCCACTACGTGTGAGTAACATTCTATTTTTTGTGTAATGCTCTGTGAAAAAGGGACTTAATGCATCTGCAAAAAGTATCGACCCAGGTCAGCCTGCCAAGTCTGCGCAGCCTGACCTAGGCCGAAACTTTTTGCTTTTGGTAAATTTCCTGCATGTCAAAGGAACAGTGTTCCTCATGATTTATCCAGTTGTAGGACAAAATGGATTTTCTGGATCTATAATTATGTTATGACTTCCTTGGTATCACGGAACACGGAAATGAACCTTTTAGCAGAGCAAAGCTCATTTATAAGGTGACTGCCTGTACAGGTTTGGTTACAGTTATGCTTTTTTCCCTTCATATAAGTCGCAAATTTATGCATTTATCAAGTATATGAAACATACAATGGTCATAACATAGTAACTAGTAACAAAAGATATGTACGCAAAAAATTAACATAAATGATCAAATATGTATGTACATGTGTATATTATCTGATAATATACTTGACACATAGCGTATTCTCCGAGTGCTCAACGCTGTAGCAGATGTTTTAAAGATAGAGCACCCTAATGGGATTTGCGTAAAACATCGCCTTTCATCTCCGAAAAAAGATACGGATTCGGCTAAGACTAAAGGTAGCAGAACACGGTTTGCAGCTAAACTCGTCTCGGTCGACAATAGGCCAAACACAAACTCCTCGAACAAAGGTCTATATAATCAGCCTGAAATTATAAGGAGCACTTAAATGCAACAGCACAATCCTAATTCTTTAGATTTTATCAATAAATCATGTTCAACTTGTGAAATAGAGATATAAATGATCAATATAGGCAAGTGGCATGGTCGGAAAAAAACTGACAAAATATGCCATTTTAGCCTTTATTCCAAAATTCACAAAATGCAAAACCAGGAAGCTAGCCTGAAAATGCCTAGCTTTATTGAAACTCGAAACAACACATAATCTGGGGATAAAATCCAAAATAGTACGTTACCATGCCTTTTTTTCGCAATCTTTCGTGCCCTGACCCTACCCTTGTTTTCGCGGCTAAAAACAGCCGCTAGCTCAATGACCCCTCACTTTCGCATTTGGGGTCAAAACTATAGAACAAAGAAGGAAAGGTCATGACCCCCTGTTTCACAGACAAACCAAATGCTTCTTTTCCTTAATCTAACACAATTCATGAGTGTAATAACTACTCTCCTTATCAAAATTGCATTAAAAACCTACCTTACTCAACTATTTCTAATTTTCACCATGGCCAATTCGAAGCAAACTGTTTACATGTGCCAAAGTAATCCGTAATCGATCGGCCGATATGCCTGCTTCCCCATTACGGAATAACCCGAGTCATAGCCGAATCCGGACGATTTTGGCCATGAAGGGCGATGTTACACGAATCCCATCAGGGTGCCCTATCCTTAAATCAGTATTTATTTTACACAAATCTGACGTTGTGAACTCACAACGTCATGGCTGGCTAGTACATACCAAAGACCAGTTTACACTTTATGTGCTTTCTAATATTTATCTACTCTTTAGCAAAACGCTTTATGTCGTTCTCGATGTTTATCCTCTCATCAACGAGTTTTAATGACCCCGAGAAAAAAGCCATCTGAAAACATTATAGGAAACGGAGAAAATACTGGTAATCAGAATAAATTTTTTCTCCTTACAACAGAGCGTGTTCTCCCCATTCAAAAACAAGTCACATCATATGAGTCCCTCTTCAAAAACAAATCACATCGTGTAAGTCCTATTGAATTTGTCGTCTGCAAAGGCTTTTAATTTGGACAAGTCTAACATTTTACTGTCTGGTCAAGGGAAAAAGGATCAAAATCGGAATTTATACTACTTTTTGTGAAAGAAAAAAGTATAACGTCTCCATTCAGATGTTTTGGGGTTGAGTCTAGTAATTACACGGGTGGTAATCAGGGGAACTAGCTCAAAAAAGAGTCAATGGAATTTCGTGCCCTCAACACATCCAGGAACTCGCGAGCTAGTGCCTTCGACAGAAAAAACAGTAAACAAAGGTAAGTCTCGAAGAATTTTATCAATATTATTTTCTCTATTAGCGATCTATGAAAAATTCCGGCAATGCAGTCGTATGTAGATATGACTTAACTTCATTCCCCGTTAGGACTGGCCGTAAAAATATGCAGGGTTTGAATATAATTTTGCCACAACTTTAAAGCACCGAACTGAAAATCACAATTTCTGCCAACACGAAGATTTGGTGCCACAACTCTTTCATTTTCCTTCAAATCTATAGCCTTCAGACCCCTTGAAGCACTATCCCTGGTAAAATCAAGCATGAAAAATGTTAAACAAACAAAACACTTACAAGTGGAGAAAACTGACAAAATTACTGTCCGAGTTGGGGTTCTGGACAAGGAGATAATGCCCGCGTTCATATTTTACTGTTCTGTTAACTCATCAGGATATTTGATTCAATCAATCCTAGTCTTTGAGTTAGGTTCTCTCTTCCTCCTGTTGCCTTTTGTTGGTTGAATCTTCTTAGACCGGCCCAGTGTAACACGCGGATACCAGTGAAGCTGGTCAACTCCTACCTTTGAAAACTTGTACTGTTGTGAGGTCGTTCCCCTTTTTTTTTTACCTATTTTACCCTCCTCAGTTTGTGCTTTTTACCCCTAGAGGCTGATTCAATCATTCGGTCTGGTATAGTTTTCTTTGGACACCCTCCCCCAAATCCCATCACCGCTTTATTCAAATAGGACAGCTGCGGGAAAATCCACGAATTTCTGTCAACACGGAGATTTTGGGCCGCGAGTTTTTTCATTTTCTTCAAATCTACAGCCTTCAGACCCCTTACAGATTTTTTGCCGATTTCAACAGCCTATTTTAAGATTATTCTTTTGTTTCTTAACAAAATTTTGCCCCTACTAACATCTTTCCTATCATCTTTTCCCTCTCCATAACTTTTGTTGAGAATTCATATGACATACACGCCAGTGTAGCGTCACGACCGTCGGTACAGACATACGCAAAATAGTGGAAAAATCATAATATGGCTGCTAATGGTCCCAGAAGTGGACTTTGTCTAAACGAGACTTAGATCTACAAACTTTATCCACTTAGAAAGTCTAAGCTTACTCAGGGAAAATGTAGTTGGGTTCATTGGTTTCCTGTCAAGTTTAGACCTTCTAAGAGGATAACCAGTACTTAGCGACTGTTCCCTCGCCAGCCCCCGCCAGCAATCCTACTTGAATTAAAGAGTGGTGGCGGGGTCCAGGGAAAAATATGCCAGACCGGATGATTGAATCAGCGTCTAGGGGTAAAAAGTACAAGTTGACGTACGCGTTGAGGTACGAGTTGACTACAGTAAGAGTTTTCAAACGTGCGAGTTGACCAGTTTCACGCGCATCCGACTGTTACACAGGGCCGTTGTAAGACGACTCGACCAACAAAAGGCAACAGGAGGAAGAGAGAACCTAACTCAAAAAACTAGGATTGATTGGACTGAATCATCCTGATGATTTAACACGACAGTAAAATATGGACGAGGGTAGTATCTCCTTGTCCAGAACCCAAGCTCGGACAGTAATTTTGTCAATATTCTCTCGGAACGATTTCTTCACAGGTACATTTTTGCTTGTTTGTCTTTTTTTCATGCTTGATTTTGTATGGAATGATGCTTCAGGGAGTCTGAAGACTATAGGTTTGATAGAAAGAGAAAACTCGTAGCCTCAAATCTTCGTGTTGGCAGAAATGGTGATTTTCAGTTTGGTGCTTTAAAGTTGTGAAAAAATTATATTCAAACTCTGCATATTTTACGGCCATTCCTAACGGGGAATGAAGTTAAGTCATATCTACACACGATTGCATTGCCGGAATTTTCCATAGATCGCTAGTAAAGAAATAAATATTGATAACATTCTTTGAGACATACCCCTGTTTGCTGTTTTTCTGTCAAAGGCACTAGTTCGCGAGTTCCTGGATGTGTTGAGGGCACGAAATCTTATTGACTCTTTTTGGAGCTAGTTCCCCTGATTACCACCCGTGAAGTAGCAAGGTCAATATTTGGACCTTCCTAAACCATGACGCAACTCTAGGTCAGGTTTTTAAGAAGCAACGGTCAAGCTTAATTGATAGGGAGTCAACAATCTTGAATATGAATTTTGAAAGGTGTACGAAAGTCACTTAACATCGTGTCGTCAAACATACAAACCTTCCGTTGGCAGGTCTGATTTTTTATGTTTGTATTTACACTGCGACAGTTATTGCCTTTGCTGAATTTGAAGCTCATCACGTATTTTCTGTTGACAAAGCAAAACTTTTTTTTCCCTCACATATGTGAATGCCAATCATCATCCGTCCGCTACTTTTATATTAATTTCCTTTAAAAGACTACTTATTTCGTATTGTATCTGACCTCTTATGAATATTTTGTAGAAATTCTCACGAAACTTTCACTTCATGTTTATGTATCACTCTCTAATTTGTGTTAATTTGCTCCTTTGGACAATGATATTCCCAGACCTATATGCTGTAGAAATGAGGTTATAGGATAATGAACTGAAAAAAAGGCTCGCTTAAATAGGCTGTATCTGTCTTTCCTTTGTGTTATATGCATTGGCAGTATCCTTAAATGGTGTACTAAAAATTCACCATCCCTTCTTTACTTATTGTCAGAGTAGACGTAAACTCGACGGTTACACAAGCGAATTTTACTTGAGTAACAGAAAAATATAGTTTTAGAAAATGAGCCCGTTCTCGAATCCTTAGCAGATGAATCTAACAGCCCAATATGTTATACCGCACGGCTAGATTACTATAATTATGGAGACATTATACTGAGTTTTCCAAACAGTTCGAACCTTTCAGCCAGCAGATCTCATTTACATAAAACGGAGCTCTGTATATAGAAGAGGTATGAGAGGTATGAGACATCCTCTCTTTAAAAAAGTCTGAATTTAGTACAACGTTAAGTTAAACATACCTAACCATTATGCAGAAAATTTATTTGAGAATTTTTAAGTATATCCCAGACGAGCTAGAATCCATCTTACGAACAGTTTTCCTATGACAGATGTGACAATCATTCAAAAGCAGAAGAGGAACATAGGCATCTGCTATTTCAACAAAAATTTTCAAACCCCTGCTATTTATTCTTTCAAACATTACACGATTTCGAACCGACTGAGTTCAAGGTGTCTGTACCAACGCTATACGTATACAACCAGGACCTCAACAAGTAAATTGACGAGCTCGATTTCACAAGTGCTCATGAGAAAAACAACTGTCTAATACGAAACAAGCATTCAGTATCCAGAAACAAGAAATGGCACCATCTTATTTTAACTCCTTTTTTCACCTGTAGGCTGCTAAACAAAAAGAAAAATGAATGGATACCTCAAGTCAATTTGAAAAGTCCACTTGCAGCTATTCCAAAATGGTTGCTGGAATATCTCATAAGGTATTGGACAATATAGTTTTAAGATCAAATTGCACAGTCTTCACAAAAACCCAAAGTTGACCTCTGGATCTCAGTCCAGTTGTTATTTGTTGATATTCTGTATTTTGCTTCGTTCTATGTTGATTGGTCTAGCTGGAGCAAAGGTGTTCCATGTACAGCCACATGTGGTGTTGGATATGCTGAAAGAGTTAGGACATGTTCCACTGGAAACCCGCGTGATTGTCCAGGTGCACTATGGGAAGTGTATAATTGTCACTTAAAGCCATGTTCAAGTGGTGAGTGTGTTTCGCAATAATATTGCAGACAAGATTACAACTAAATGGCTTACTTTTTTTTTCTTTTTGTGTGTGTGTGTGGGGTGTGTGTGTGTGTGTGTGTGTGTGTGTGTGTGTGTGTGTTTCTTTTTTTTTTTTTTAATGCCGTAAGCATACTTCGAACGATCGTTTTTGTAATTGTTCTTGTTGTTTGAAAGAGCGCCGACAAGTCTTTTTCTTAAATAAATGTTCCTGATGAGACATATTTTTGTATAAATCGTTTCAGGTGCTACATCGGCAACGGCAAAACACACAGTACCAAGTTCAACGCCATTGTTAAAATCCTCACAGTCAACAGCGCGAGAACCGATATTGTCAGTATCGTCTTCCTCTACGGAGACAAAAGTATCGACCTCCACAGTTTCGCTGTTCTTGACATCGAAATCGTCGCCAACATTTAGATCCATGGATTTCACAATACCAGTTTCAGTGGCCTTGTCATCACAAAATTTTCCTACCACAACACCAGGTATTACTCCAGCAGTGAACACAATTGCGCCTGTTCCAAGTAAATAAGGATTTGTATAAATTCATGCGTAGTTCGCTCATAAGTATAACAAAAAAGACCTTACACGTATCTGTTGTCCCTAAATTAAACACTTTTCCGTCTTACGAGGACTGTTCGGAAAGTTCGTAGAATTTTGTTATAAATCACACAATATTCTCAGTGTTACAAAGAATTTTATACCTACTTAAACTTCAACATCTCTTCTATAAATTCTATGAAAACCAAAACGATGCTCTACATCACACGAAAATTATGTCTATTTAAAATGAGTATGTTAGAGGTACCCGGAGCACGCCGAAGTCAATATGACGTCGCGTAATCATCAAGCGTCGTTTACATCAAGCGATCGTCGCACTTTCTCAACATAGTCACCAGCAATATCTATGCATTTCTTATGTCTGGTCATCCATTTGTTGTAAGTTTCAATGTACCAGTCCTCAGTTAGTGACGATACAACAATTTGAGTCTGTTTTGTAAGTTCCTCTGCTGAATCGAATCGCTTTCCACGCAAACTCGCCTTCAACTCGGGAGAAAACCGGAAATCCATAGGAGCCAAATCTAGACTGTATGGCGGATGATCCAATACTTCAAAACCAAGTAAATTAATCTCAAGCTGTGTAGATTCTGCTCTGTGCCCCGGGGCATCATCCTGATGTAGAATTATTCTGTCCAGAGACATGTGTGGGCGCTTCTTTCGAACTGCATTAACGAGATCTCGCCTAAGCACCTAAAAAACAACCGAAGCACAACCTCACCATGCATGTTTAAACAAGGCAACATTAGCTTCCTATTAATTATAAAAAATGTAGGCATGCAATTTTTAAACCAAAACACGCAAAAATAAAACCCCTACCTTAGAATAGTATGCGGCAGTGACAGTCTTACCATCTAGTACCCTATGCTGTAAGATCATCCCGTGCCGATCCAAGAAGAAGATGAACATGTGTTTGCCCGCACTTTTCTGTACACGTGCCTTCTTCGGGGGAGGTGAATTGGGGGTTTTCCAAACGGAAGACATAGCTTTGGTCTCTGGATCAAAGCGGTGTAACCAGGTCTCATTCGTCGTGATGATCCGATCAAGAAAATCCTCGCCTTCAGATTCGTAGCGGTGAAGAAACTTCTGTGAACAGTGTACGCGGCGCTCCTTTTCACTTTCCTTGAGTAATCGTGGTACCCACCGAGCACTTACTTTCGACATGCCAAGTTCCTCAGTTAGTATATCATGTACTGTTGAGCACGAAACACCGAGTTCATTAGCAATAGTTCTGACGGTGGTTCTTCAGTCTGTCTGAACCATATCCTTTACAGACTTCTTAATCGAACAAGTTACGACTGCCGGTCGACCGCTCCTGGAATCGTCATTAATAGATTCTCTTCAGCTCCTAAAACGCGAATGCCATTTGTAGACAAAAGCTGGACTGCATTTATCATATGCTCCTGTTGATTTTATCATTCGCAGTGTTTCTGTTGGCGATTTATTAAGTGCAACACAGAATTTCACCACACTCCGCAACTCAATGCCACAGTTCGACGTCATGATTTTTCCGTAACAACTTCCGCAGATAGATTACGAAAACACTATAATTTTGTTTCGGAACAACGAATTGTTTTGAAATTTTCAGGAAATGACATAACGTTGTCGAATTATCGCTTGACGTTGAGCAAACATACGGAAATTAAGCTTATTTCTTCAACGACATAATCCAAAAATAAGTGTTTTACGGACTGCTTCGGGTACCCATGATGACGTTGCTACGACAACCCATATATCTGGTTTCTGTATTCGATTTTCTATTATTTTTTAAAAAAATGCTTAAGGATAAGTCAAGGTTCATGCATATCACATTTCATGTATATTCGATGAACAATTCTAGAGATATAACAAAATTCTACGAACTTTCCGAACAACCCTCGTATATCTGAACACTAAATCTGTTTACAAACTTTGTTCCCTCAAGACTCCTGTATAGAAGTTCTGAATTTAGCATGTGTGACTTTGTCTCAATAAGGCTTTCTGAATGACTTCTTTTGAAATCTGGCTTTTCGGAATCAATGTGATTGAAAGTTAGTACCCAGACGTACCTCAGTGCAGTAAAGTCTAATGGCACACTTGTTAGGAAAATACTGAAGAAGCGTATTTGAATCTGTTAAACAGTTTTCATACAGTGATATTAACTAATTACTTTGAGCGTTTATACGCGTTTATTGACTTCCAGCGATGTGTGCCCAATGCCTTGGACCACTAGAAGAGTGTGAGGTACTGTTTGATCCGATATCATGTGAGCCACCAAATAACTACTGTATAAATCATGTGATCAACACAGAGGTGGGAACTCGTTACGTCAACAGATCGTGCGTATTGTCGCATTCATCAGAAATAATGAATCTCTCATCATTATGGAGGTCGGATGGACAGAGAAAATTACTGATTTGATCAAATCCGAATAAATGGTGCTCTAAGTTTGTATTAGAAAAGTGCTTTCCAGCATTCGAATACATCTTTTAGATTCAATTACAGTTAAAGTAGTTCTCAACTTTGAAGACAAAAACTCACTAGAGTTCAGTGTATAGAGTTCTTGATTTACTCGCACTTATTTTATGTCGTTCGAAAATATCTAAGTAATCTAGGTTTGTAGGTCATGCCTCTTCTACGATTTTTCATTTATCATAACATCTGAACATTACGTGGTCTTTTTATCTTTGTAGATGTGGTAACTTTCGCACTTGTTATATGGATTGGTATCGAGGGTCCTCTGACGAAGTGATGTGTCAGAATTTTAACGAGAACTCCGTCGTGACCATGAAGTTCGAATGTACCTTTTGTTGTGCCAAAGACAACTGCAACGTCCCTTTAAAACCACATTATGAAGATTTGTACCAAGACAACTGATAATAATCTTACTTATAACTTAATGTTTTAAGTACAAGAATGATTCTTACTTTTTAACTGCAGTCTCCAACAAAGTTAAAACGATAATACTTGTTTCAATAAGTCTGTCTACCTATTGTCTGTTAGTTCATCTTTAAACAAGCTTGTTCCCAATAGAAAATAGAACATATGTGGTTTGGTCTTTGGTCTACACTATCCAATAATTCTTTAGATATAATGACAACACCAGCCAGAGAGTAGACAATGTGTGGACAGCAGATCAGGCAATGTTAGCCTGAGAGATGGAGAGGAGGCAATGTGACGGTATGGTCCGTTATAAGCCGTGACAAGAAGACAGAGTTGTGCGTCATGAGAGGACGCACAAATGCTTTTAACCACAGGGCCTTGGTACCCCTTATGGGAACTTATGGTTTATACCATTTCCAGCAGGTTAAGCATAACCTTACCTTACAATGTTTTAAACAGATTTGTTAGCTCGCCAACCGTTCAATGTCATGAACTGGCCGTCCCTGAGCCCGGATCTCAATCCTACTGAACAACTTTGGGATGAGCTTGGACAACGTGTTCAGTCGTATGTTCAGTCGCAAATCTGGAGGGGTACCAGATGACAGCATTTATTTTTTCAATGAGTCAGTGGTGTGTTGCAGTAATCATTACACAATATGGCCACCCTAGATATTGAAAACAAAGTTTATTTCTGATTTGGTAGTGTTTATAGTGGAAAAACTGGATTATAAATTTTGCAAAAATTTTCGATTTGACTCCCTGTGTCATTTCTTTGATTACCACGTAATCAAAAAACACGTATCCATTCTTTTTTCGCATTTTTGCCAGAAGAAAACATGTCGATAAGAAGTTTGCATGATTTGATATACACATTTTCGTAATGGCATGTGACACCTCCTTATCAATTTTGTGAATTTAAAGTAAAAATAAAGCTAATATTTCATTGGAGACTCAATAGAAAGTGAAATGACATCTTCATGGACGAAATGTGTGAAAGTGAATGTCCTGACGATAAAAATGGCTTGTTTGTAAAATGTGTCACGGACTTTTGGGACAACCCTCGTATATGAGTACGACAGTCGTACATGACAGTCATACGCTGACTTTTGCCTTTGATATATTTATTTTAATTTGAGGTCAAATCGTTTTGGATTTTGTAGTGTATGTTTGAATAGAGTTTTATGTTTATCTCAATATTGGTTCCGCCGAATTGAATAGAGTTTTATGTTTATCTCAATAGTGGTTCCGCCGAATCATTGCCTGTCATACATAAATCATGTCTTTTCTGGATTCACTAAACACTAAAACTAATGACAGAATTTTGACGAAACTTCACAAAAACGACCCTGCCGTTGTCTTCTTCAGCGTTTCTTGGTGGCTGCAATGGAAATGAAACTGGGAAATATTAATCAATAATCTCTAAAAGTCTTCATAACTTAACAAAAGGTTAAAATTCTATACAAATTGGCATGAATGATCCTTTGATAGGTTTCTTTTAGATTTTTGTATCATTATTATTATTTTGGTTTGGCATTTGCTATGGGCTTGGCCTAATTACAGTTGGTAATAAGCTTTATACACTATCAAGTGAAATAACTCATTTTTTATTATGACAAATAGTTCTACCATTTATCTTCCTTAACTGTTACAGTACACTGGACGTTTTTGTATAGTGTTTAAAGCCTCTTCAGCCCTACCCAGTCAGTTATATTGCGGCAACTAGTACACTTTTCCATGCTTTCCTAAAGTTAGGTTGCATAATATTCGGGCTGCTTCACTCAAATACATCGTCAAAACCATGTTCAACATTGTAAGAAGAATGAATCCTTTAGCAAATGATCTCAGTCTGCGTAGCTTTCAGTCATTATAATTTATAATTTATGAATATTAGGGAAAATCCTGCTACTATATTATTAGAACCCTTGTTCTTGTTGGATGGGATTTTTATCAGCGTTGAACATTCGGCTCTAGAAGACCGTCTTTCAGTTAAACTGAAAAATTTCGTCAAAGATTGAATGAAACCAAAAGAATTTTTTAGTAGAGGGTTATAGTTTGCGTGCAAGTCCATCACCCGGTTAATACTAAAACTTGTGTGTGTTTCGTGTTCAACGCATTTTTACGTTGTGTAATTTTTATCTCGGCGGCCTGTGCACCTACCAATCCTTTCCTAGAGAACCTTCTATCAGTATTTCGCACAGCAATCTCTCTAAACCACTAGTTGCTATGCCACATAAAGATAGTCGAAACAGTGGCTTTCAGCTATCCTCGGAAAGAATTTGGCCAAACTGGGAATCCAACCGGTGACCCCATTGTTTCGAGCTCTGTACATCGCCGTTCAGGTTACCAGGTTCGGTAAATACTTAGCTTATTTACATCGATTGTGAAGCAAATTCAACAACTTATATAAGTCAGTCTTGGTGATTGTCTACTGGAAACCTCAACTTGTAGTTGCGCTGTAATGTGTGTATTTCCAAAGATTGATCCTACAAAAGTTAACCAGACTTCTAGTTGCGCTGTAATGTCCGTAATTCCAGAGGTTGTTCCTGGAAAAGTTTACAAGACTTCCAGTTGCGCTGTAATGTGTGTAATTCCAGGGGTTGATAATGGAAAAATTAACCAGACTTCTGGTTGCGTTGCAATGTCAGTAATTTCAGAGGTTGATCCTGGAAAAGTTAACCGCACTTCTGGTTGTGCTGTAATGTTTGTAATTCCAGAGGTTGATCCCGGAAACCTTTAACCAGACTTCTAGTTGCTCTGTAATTTTTTTCTTAATTCCAGAAATTGATCCTTGAAAATTTAACCACACTTCTGGTTACGCTGTGATGTCTGTAATTCTAGAGGTTGATTCTGGATAAGTTAACCAGACTTCTGGTTGCGCTGTAATGTCAGTAATTCCAGAGGTTGATTCCGGAAAAGTTTACAAGACTTTCAGTTGGGCTGTAATGTCAGTAATTCCAGAGGTTGATCCTCGATTATTTAACCAGTCTTCTGGGTGCGCTGTAATGTGTGTAATTCCAGAGGCTGATCCCGCTCATCACGAGATTTGAGACCAGAATTATGTGACGTGAGATACCAATGTTCTACTCCTACTTCACTGTTTACTACAATTATGTCTCTGGGAACTTCTAAGCTACAATCAAAGGTCAAAGGCCATAAATTCAGCAGACGCTTTTAGCGGATTTGCTAGGCAAACTTGTCTTTTGAGATCGTTTTTACAGGGATAAAACTCTGCAAGTATAAATTCAAATAACAAGTACACTAACTAGACAAAGATCAGAATCGGAGAGGAAATATCATAATTCATGCCAAATTTTACTTCTAAATCAGTTTCTCTAAGAAAGAAAATGGCAAGTTTGAACGTCCGACAAGGGCAAAGAATGACAAATCACGGTGCTGACAAGATTGGCAGCGGGATCCCTTTGCTCCTGTACATGAATAAAATGGGAGGACAGTGTGAACAAATCACGAAGAAAATTAACTCTTATCCAGCTAAATAAGTTAAATGAAAGGCGATAGTAAAAACCCAAATAATGTTGTTTCAAGCCTTTTTCTTGGAGGACGATATCCCCTTATCGATCGGACAGTGTAGATCCGAGATCAGACTGCACGTTCTGTGCAGTCTAATCTTAATCAACACTGTCCACAAAAGATCAGTGAGTCGCGCTTAGCAGCTTAAAGGTTAAAATAATCTGAAGTGACTATTTGTGAATGTATTATTTCTACTGAAAAAATAAACCTGAGAAAGTAAGAGAACCTCCATGGTGAAACAATCATGCGATGTTTAGTGGCCTTTGACTCTTTTCCAAGTAACTAACCCCAGCGTTTGAGCCATGCTCTGTAGAAAGAGGGTTCAAAGCATCTGCAAAAAGCGGCTAATGTCATCCTGCGCAGTCAGCACAGGCTGACTTGGCGAGAAATCTTTTGATATCGTAAATGTTCTGCTTTTCCAAGGACATCATGATTCAGTCTGTTTCTAGACAAAATGGGTCAAAGATTAAGTGACGACTTGCTTGGTATGATGGATCAGGTAGATGCATTAAACCCCCTTTTGCCCAAGCATGGATCATTTATTTTCTTACCATCTACCTTAAAATTGTCAATCTAAACTGGATCCGAAAAGCATCTTTTTAATCATATTTGTCAATATACCAGGAGACACCGATTGGACTGGAGATACCATTTTGTCCAGAATTGTTTAGTTTAGTACAGCAATGTCAACTTCAACACCGTAGGACCTGAGTTTCCAGAAACAACTTCATACCAACGCTCAAGAAAGTGTTTGTTTCTTCGGAAATCTATGTAAGTCCTCTGCAGTTCCATTTTAAGGGAGGACAAATGCGTTGTGTGTTGGACCTGGCCAACGAACCACTAGAATCAGAAATGTCCTGAATATTAAGAGCATTAAATCTCTTACTTAATATTTTTTCTTGGAGACGACGAGTTCTGAAATACGAAACACTGTGAACCCAGCACGACACTGACATCTTGTTGGCTCCGTGGCGATCAGCAACTACTTATTGACAACTTCCAGCTGCAAAGAGTTTCAGGGCAACCAATGGGTACATGTCGAGGGACACCGAAAGAGCATTGTGTCTTAAGGCTGTGTGGCTTATGTCATTGCTGAGCACCAGGTAAAGTTGATAAAAGCCATTGCGGTTCATTCTATACTTTTTGACCAAATCTTTGTCGTCCATGCAGTTGAGATGATTCAGTCATATCTCTATTTACTTGAGCGGTATTTCGTTACCAACAGCGCTGTGATGCAGCTGCAAACAGGATAGCAGCATGACAAGAAAAGCGTTACTTAAAAAAAAAGCCGACGCCGGTTGGTTTTCTACGTAGGCAATATTTTTACATTCAATTGAGTATATAAATCATATGTGTTATGAATGAGATACGGCGCATCTTTTTTTTTTCTTCCGCTTACTAGTAATCTGAATCTATTTATACTTTGAATAGTCGGTCGTGTTGCAATAAACATATTTGTTTTGACCCTTTCCCAAACAATCTCTTGTTCTCATGGCTGGGGCAAAAACGCCTTTGAAAACGTTATGGAAAAAGAGGAAAATTGCTGCTAACCAAAATTTTCTCCTTTACCGGTACACCACTATGTTTTATACCTTTTCAGGAACAAACCCTATCATTTGAGCCACATTAATTTTAAAATGTTATCTGCAAGGACTTTTTTTATTGAAAAAAAAAAAGCCTAAAAGCACCGAGTTTGGTTGCAACGTATAAGGTTTGAAACTAGGGGGTCAGTGGTTTGGATCCCCAGATCGGCCAATTACTTTCCGAGGATTGATTATAGTCATTTCAGTAGGAGTCTCTCCTCTCAGCTGATCATTGTTTCGACGATGGTCATGCGGGAAAGCAACAAGTGGCTTGGAAGGAACATCGTACAAATTGCTCTAAAAAAAAACGCAAATCTCCATGATAGCATGGAAAGCTTCTCTGACTACCTTTTTATTACTAAAATAAAGTTGAAAACGGTGTTGAACACCACACAAACAAACAAGTCAAAATCATGTCATTTGGTAAAGAATCATTCGACCTAGCACCTTTTTTCACCTTTATCCTGCTAAATAACTAACAAGAAACTTTCAAGTAGATGGTAAAAACCCAAATGTTGCTACTTCAAGTTACTTTGGGAGAACAATATTTTTCTTATCGGACAGTGTAGATCCAAGATCAGACTGCACGTTCTGTGCAGTCTGATCTTGATCTACACTGTCCGCAAAAGGTCAATGAATCACGCTTAGCAGCCTAAGGGTTAACGTGCTAGCTTTTTATTTGTTTGACTCCTGTCATATATACACACAAAATGGGATTCATTTCATATTTCACGTCCAGAGAAATGCCATGAATTGTACCACGTTTTGACTTCTGTCTGCAAAAGCTTTGAATTTGGACCGGCCTAAATTTCGAGGCACCCTAAGAGTTATCTCTTTGGACGCTTTATCGTGATGAGCTGATTACGTCAGATAGAAGAATGAAATCAACTTGTAATTATCAGAGTGTTTTAGTCAGATAAAACACGTTTGATCGGACAGTGTGAATAAGATTTGTCGGCACGTTCTGTTCAGACGGATCTTGTTCTACAGTTGACTAGAAGAATTAAATTTCTGACTAGAGCACTTAGGGTCGATACACACTTCGTGTGTAAGAGGTGAATGCATAAATTCATTGCGTGTAATTCAATAGTAGTTCTAAAAATAACATACACGGAATGCTTATCTATTGGATTTAAGGTAAGTCAGTTCTATGCCTGCATTTTTACATTTTGTATTTTAGTTTGATTTTTTACTTCTTCTTCATGATTAACTCTTAACTTGCTAAAAAAAGTCAAATGAAACTTTTAAGCCGATAGTAAAAACGTCAAATTTTGCTTTTTCAAAGGTATTTTTTTAAGGAAAATATCTCTGTATCGGACAGTTTAGATCTAAGATCAGACTGCACATCCTGTGCAATCTGATCTCGATCTACACTGTCCGTAAAAGATCCCTGAGTCGCGCTTAGAGTTAAAAATTTGCCATCAGCTCGTGTTCACCTTCAATGGAAGCGTCTTTCATTCTGGCGTTCACTGCATAGAACTCCCTGATAAAAGGAAGAAATTTAGATTTTTTGTCAAAACTTTGAAGCGTTGTATTCTACATTGTTTTGTAATTTCTCGAGATAAAAGATATGCCTTTGCAGACTGTCTCTGAAATGTATACGGAAACCTGAAAGTCATGCTTAATCCTCTTTTGTTTACTTACAAAATCAATGTATAAAAAATCTTTGAAGCTCCATGTTACCATGTATTTATAGTGAGTTTGATACAGATCCGGGCCCGTTTTTACTAACCATTCTAAATTGCTTTCTTAATCCCCCTGTCACACCCAGACAAAGTTCGCAAAAAGCTCTCTCTACTGCGTTCTTTAAACTTGACAAACGCAGGGCGAATGGAATGAAAAGGCAATAATAATAATGTCGTGGCAAATCCCAAGCCTATCCCACCACCAGCGGTTTAGGAATAGCTGTATTGTATAACAAGCGTGACATTTTATATGACATCAAAACCATGAAAATAGGACATATAGTTCTCTTCATTACATATGAGCCATGCTTTGGCAAAAGGGGGCTTAATGCATCTCTGTGATGCATGATACCAAGCAAGTCATCACAGTATTGTAGATCTATAAAATCTGTTTTGTATAACAATCTACTGAATCATGAGGGACACTGGTCCTTTTACATGCGGAAAGTTTACCAAAATCAAAATGTTTCGGCCCAGGTCAGCCTGCGCGGACTGCGCAGGCTGACCTGGGTCGATACTTTTTGAAAATGCATTGAGCCCTCTTTTCACAGAGCATGGCCCATATTTGTTTGACTAAATCATTTGGGGGGAGTGTATTTGGGCAAGGCTTTTCAGAACCCAAATAATGTTTCAAAATTAGTACAAATAGTGTTCAAAGCGGTGTAAATAAAACATCAATCAATCAGTTACCCAGTCAGCTTGTCGCTTGTAAAGCTTATTGATTAACATTGTACATGTGCCTGGAAGGATATATAGCAGTGCACAGACCCAAACACAATTTTTTAAAAAGCATGCAAAAAAAACACACACATACACTGTCATCTTTTTTGAGTTGTTACCAGCATTTCCTCCTTTTTTCACTGTGTTTTCAATATTGCAATTATATTTAAGGTGAAGGAAATGCAGAGCAAATAAACATAAACCTAGCTTCCTTTTGTATGAAAAAATCTCCTGGTAAAACATTTTTTTTTTAAATATATGAGCCGTGCCCTGACAAATGCTGAATCACGAGGTCTTCCGACATTCAGAAAATTGACCAATAGCAAAAATGTTCGACCCAGGTCAGCCTGCGCAGTCCACGCAGGCTGACCTGGGTTGATACTTTACGTAGATGCATCACACCCCTAATTCGCAGAGCATGGCTCATATCTACCGGGCTATATCTCCTATACTACAGTACAAAATCGAAGGATACTTTATAGGTGCAAAGGGAAGAAATAAAACCAAGTGCAGTTATTTAAAGAGGAGGTGCTCCTACTTTCCCAGTTTTGAAATTCTCCTTCAAAGGAAAAAAAACCGCATGACCTGTCTATAACTATTATACAACTCGAATTCGCTATGTTGACATTTACCAGACTCATAATACTATTGTAAACGTCATGTATTTTATAATGATTTAAAGTCACTAAAGCGTGACAAGGACATTAGTGGAATTAAGAATCGTTACATATATGCACATGTACATGTTTCATTGGGATTTCGTGTAATGATAGCTGGCTAGTGGACTGCAATACGAAAGAACCGAAACTAATTTTTTTTTTAACGACTTAAGCTCGAAAAAACAAAAATTAATACATATATAGTAGAAATAGCAATAGTATTCAACTAGAAGAACTGATACAAGTACATGCAGTAAGCACACACATGTACTAATTTCTTAATAAAGTTGCATAGCATATAAATTTACCTAGGCTATTCATAACTGTTGTTCATGTTTCTGATAAAGGTTAATGAATTTGTGCTCAGTCGGCCATATATAATAGTAAAGTTTAAGATATTGTTGTCGTATTACGTGTGGCAAAACTAACTAAATGTGTTCGTTAGTTACGATATAATTAGACAGCGAGTGCAAGACTTGTACTGTCAATCCTGGTACTCTTCCATTTATAATTCTCGAAGATCAGAAACTTACACATGCTTTAAATATGAACTCAAATTTGAACCTACCTAGATTTTATTACTGATAAAAGATTTCGTTTCATCACATAAATTATAAATTGAAAATATTCTAAGAAATGACATAATTTTTAGAAACTATGATTCAAATATAAATAGAGAATGCATACATAGTGTTGTCGTATATCAAAAATATCTAACGAGGTTGGGAGAATTGGTGATTGTCGAGCCTTGGCGAGGCAATTATCAATTCTTACAACAGATTTAGATATTTTTGATATACGACAACACTATGTACTTATTGTATTTATCTTTTAACGTCTGATTGTTGACATTCGTAAAAATATATGGAAAATAAGTGCGTTAATTTAAGAGAAAAAAGATCATTTCAGTTTAGTCAGATATGGAATAACTTTAATAATGATATTATGAATGACGTTGACTACGTCACAAAACATGACGTTTACCCACAGAAAATTTATTCGTGTTAAATAAATATCTGTGGTATATCAGTTCTGTTCTATAAATATCCTTGGTATATCAAAAATTAATATCAATTCTTACTAATCTATATCCAATATAGACAGACCTTTGAAACAAGTATATCAAACAGTACTAATATGCTTGGACGACATTTAAAAAAATCGCTAAATACATGTCAAAATATTCAAAATTCATTAACTGTATATTGTCTAAATTTATGTACTTAGCTTCTCTTAGTCGAATTTTGTATTTTTTCTGTATCACTTGTACATGATTGTCCACATCATACTATATTCTTCAGCCAACCCATTTTCTTTTCTTTTCTTTTTATATATCTCTTATTCGTGTCTTTTAAGTAATTGATGACGTTTCCTCACTTCCTTTTGTCTGGACATGTTTGTAACAAAAATTATGCGGTTTAGGGACATGAACAACCACACTGTTTCACAGAGAGACCACTGCACAGTGAAAAACTAACTCTATGGTGTGTAATGCCTTTTCATGGTGTTATTGGGGTATATGTCTTTAAAATAAATATACGAAAGTGTAACCTTTTTTTCCGGACACCCCGTATGAATGTTTCAGGCCATTAACGCTTTGTATTGTATTTTATTGTGCTTTTCATATAAAATTCCTTCTGAAAATGTGGATAGTCGAGCAGGCTGTCATTAAATAGCTCTTGTGTACTATTGTTAAGATACAATCGAGTAATTATATCCTGCAGCAATACTCAAGTTAAATTAACTTCCTAGTTCTATTGATTTTGAAGCATTCCTACAAATACTTGAACAAAGGTATTTACCTTTTTTAAACCTTTGCCAATCAGGCTATCAATTCCAAGCTTTAATGACCCCGACAGGAAAGGCTTTTAAAAACATTGTGGTAAAAGGAGAAAGTGCTGGTAACCAGCATTTTCTCCTTTTCCCAGCATGTTTTCTACCGTTACTCAGACAAATGTCTTCGTCTGCAGCACAGTTAATCTGTCGTGTGCAAATACTGTCAATACGGGCAAGTCAAGTATTTGTGTCGTCTACTTAACATAAACTGATTCCACGACAGTTAAATTGGCCGTGATCTATTTAAATCCTTATTCTACGATGATCGTACTTTTCGGAGAGAGGTGCAAACAAAGGTGTACACCGATCTTGGTCTCTATTTCCCAATACCCAGTAACCCTTAACCTATATCCGCACGAACCTGTGTTTGACGGTCGTGAGAGAAAGACGGTTTTTGAAAACACTATTAGGAAAGGGGAATATGCTAGTACCAGCATTTTCTTCCTTTCCGACATTTTCCATCCTTTCAAAGACAAACGATACAATTTAGCCACATTTAATGTTTCGTCTGCAAACGCTTTCAAAATAGACATTGATTGGTAAATAGTTAGCTCATATGATCTAAAAGAAATGCCGAAAATGTAATCAAAGTATAGCAGCCATGCTCTTGCAAAAGGTGGCTTAATGCATCAGCGAAAAGTATCGACCCATATCAGCCTGCGCATTGCGCGCAGGCTAACCTAAGCCGAAGCTTTTCGCTATCAGTCAATTTTCTGTATGACTAAGACCATTCTACCTTATGAATCAGTAGGTTGTCGGCAAAAAATGCCTTTTATGTATCCATCATTAAGTGATGACTCGCCAGGTATAATGTATCATGGAGATGCATTAAGCCCCCTTTTATCAGAGCATGGTTCATATGTTTATGACACAGTAAACATTCTTATTTAAATTCAGCAGAGTATAAGTTACGAGGGTTGATCGATAAGTTGCGTGCCTCACATGTAAGGGTTTGACTTTTGGAGGACATAGTGCATTATTTTTCAACTTTAGGAAAGGGCACCCTAATGGGATTCGAGTAACATCGCCTTTCATCACCAAAATATCGTATGGATTCAGCTAAGACTCCGGTAATCCGTAATCAATGCAGGGAACCATTATCAGCCGATCGATTTTGGAGTACAAGAGTCTTAGCCGAATCCGTACGTTTTTTGGCGATGAAAGGCGGTGTTACACGTATCACATTAGGGTGCGCTATCTTTAATCCCCTTCAATACCTATACAATTTTGCCAGCAGTGCTTAAAGGTGGCCCTTCAGATTTTGGGACGAAAATTTTACAAAAATACAAAAAAATCATCCTTATACTCCCAAAGCCTTTTAATTTTCATTCATAAAACCCCAGTAGTCGAACACCATCCGACAACAAGAGAAATTAGAGATTTACTACGGCCAAGGTCGACACCGAC
Source organism: Hippopus hippopus (assembly GCA_946811185.2). NCBI lineage: Eukaryota > Metazoa > Mollusca > Bivalvia > Cardiida > Cardiidae > Hippopus > Hippopus hippopus. Next base: position 5,919,657 of record OX328100.1, on the reverse strand, counting down.
GGAAGACACGTTCTATTTTTACATGAGCAACTCGCTCATTTACATACCGGAAATACACAGACAAAGCTTCAAACGTAGCGTCCGAAGAAGACATTGTGGAAAATAATTACAGTTGTACATGTTTGTTATGTTATGGAATTTAAGCGTCATTAGTCACGCGCCAGTCACTTGACATTCCCATAACGCTTTTTTGATTTCTGGCGCGAAATCTAAAAATACCTTAAGAGGCTACATAGCCTTTTAAGGGAACACCATCAAAAAAATTTTTTTGTAATCTTATGATTCTTAATTATTGATGATTTGTATTGTTTTTTTCATATAAATTTCAGTGATATATATATTTTTTAATTTGGTGAGATGTGAAAAATCTAAACACCCACCTTTAAGGGCTTCAATGCCACATTTAAAGAGGTCCTTTTCCTGGCCGTTCAGAAAATACTCCTTAGCATGTATGACGTCATCATCTGACCGAAAGTTGGTACCGGGAATGGCCTGTTTAATTCTAGAAATAGATAAATGTCTGTTGGAGCAAGATCAGGCGGATAAGGAGGATACTCAATCAATTCAAACCCACAATCGTTAATGGCAGGCATGGCAATGACAGACTTTTGAACATGGGCATTGTTCTGGTGGAACAACACACCTTTACTGCGTTTTCCGCGGCGCTTGAGTTTAATAATTCCTCTCAACTGCCTTGGAAGTGATGCATAATGTGTTCTATTGATTGTTTGTAGATGATCTACCAGGAGATCGTCAGCATCTCTGAAAACCGAGGCCATAACCCCTCCAGCTGATGAGCCTTTGTCTTCTTTGGCATGGTTGCCTCTATTGTTTAGACTGTTGTTTGCCCTGTAGTGTCCATAGTCACAAACCTGTGCAGAAAGTTAGCAGGAGATCTGCCTCTGAAAGGTTCAGATAAGCACTCGACAAATACCGCCTAGCTAAATATCTCTGTAACTTGCCTGTCAGCCATAATAACATCATGGACTTAACTAACCGTCATGGAGTTTTCTGGGGCTGCAACAGTGACAGGCCTTCCAGGACGGGCGTCATCCTCAATGCTCTGCCTGCTACTCTTAAATTCCTCCAACCACCTTTCACTGTAGCATACATGTATGTACAATTAGTCACAAACCTTTGCAGAAAGTTAGCAGGAGATCTGCCTCTGAAAGGTTCAGGTAAGCACTCGACAAATCCCGCCTGGTTAAATATCTCTGTAACTTACCTGTCAGCCGTAATAACATCATGGAGTTTACTGACCATCATGGACTTTTCTGGGGCTGCAACAGTGACAGGCCTTCCAAGACGGGCGTCATCCTCAACGCTCTGTCTGCCACTCTTAAATAATTCCGCCAACCACCTTTCACTGTAGCATATGAAGGGGCATCGTTCCCTAGTGTTGCTACCAAATAAGTATGGATAACCCTAAGTGCTAGACCTTTCTTATGCGTATATTGAATGACTGCTCTTTCTGTGATTCTGTCCATGTTGCAAAAGTCACTTGCTTTATTTACTTTAGAGTGCTACTTCTTCAACAAAAACCCACCAAAAGATACCTGTTTTCGGGTAAACAGCCTTAAGTAGTCTGGGGAAAGTATAGCTGAAAAAGGTCATTCATGGTTAACTCTTTCAATACTAGGTTCCTAACTCTTTGCCAGATGACAAAATTTTGCACTCGTACAAACGGAAATCATTTGCAGACGACAAAATAACTGTGGCTCAAATGATGACATTCTTTCTAGAAGGGTAGAAAACCTTGTGGGGAAAGGAGAAAATGATCGTTACTAGCATTTTCTCCTGTTCTCTCAATGTTTTCCAAAGCCACCTACCTCAGGGCCGTAAAAACCAGGGCTTATCTGAGAAAGGGTTAAACTTATCAATCAGCCCTCATGTAATAGGTATGTGAACAGCTTTATGACTTATAAATTCAATGTGGTTATTTTTAGATGTATCACCAACTTGTACAAGCGACATAAAAAAGGGATTGAATGAACGGCAAAATCTTTCCCTGTGATGTCATAAAAAATATTGCGAAGAAAAACAGTCATTTGCCTTAAACAAGCAAATCTTGATTTTATTACATTGGTTTGGAAAAGGTGACTGCTGCGAGTGTGGAGGTAAAAATCGCATTTCTGTAGTAACGAGTTAATCGATCTAGATGTTAAAACCGTCAACATGAACGGTGCTGACGAGATTCAGGAAAACTATATTCACCACTGGACCGTTTCTAAAGCAGTTCTAGCTAATAATATTTTCCTTTTATCATTTAGATTAAAAAGATAACGAATGGAGGAGGTAGAAGATCGCCTGAGATTCTATTCTAGACATCTCTACAATATTCTAGACTATACCGGTGCGTCCGAGTATGTACGTAGAACCTTACAGCATGGTAGCACGGTGCAGGAACTGTTGCTATCGGCCACACAAAACATCACAAATGAGAGTCAAATACCGATGTACACTTATAAATTCGGAAGTGCTGTTGAAGGAACGACCACTCCTGGTTTGCAGTCCGATTTAGACTGCTTAATTTGTACAGAGTTACCGCCTGTGGTCGAATCAGTATCGGATACTAACTTTCCGATCTGTTTACTTATGATATCTGACGAGAACACTCCACCTGGTTACACAAAACTTCAGAAAGTAGTCAACAAAAAATCGAGGAAACTTTGGGAAACTGAAGATGAGGACGAAGTCACTGATCTACATGGAAGACCTGTTCTCAAAAACGCATTTTTAATTGAAAGCATGACAAATGATGAAATTAATGGTCCAGCGGGCACTACGGTGAAACACGGTCTTCCGAACGTGCCGGATTTGGACTATATACCATCCTATAGATGTAGGTCATGGCCATCACAAGCGAAGGCCTGGCTGACAAGAACACGAGAGAGTGGATTTCCGGATCAAGAAATGCGTGATAGATTTGTTCAGTTTGGCAGTTTTCTGGTGTCTACTGGACACTCTCAAAGCGCTGAAAGAGATTTACAGTGGCGGATATCGTTCTCTGTTCAAGAGCGTGAGATAATGTTCAAACTAAACCAAGTACAATTCAAATGTTACGTAGTACTAAAAATGATCAAGAACAACTTCATAAAACCAAAAATACCTGGTAAATCATTGACTTCTTACCACTGTAAAACAAGCATATTTTATATGCTAGAACAGTCGTCCACAGACCTCTGGAAGCCTGATCGCCTTGTTTATCATGTGACCAAATGCTTGGAGACCCTGATAATATGGTTTAAAGCTGGTTTTGTTCCAAACTACTTCATTCCAGAGGCAAATATGCTGAAATGTGATTCAGAAACAAGGCAAGAAGTGGTAGCTGTACTCAGTTCTTTGTTGGAAGTTACACCAGAATACCTTAAGGATATAAAAACGGATTCAGTTGGTTTGTTCTTGTCTTATGCAGTTGGAGAACCTATGTCAGGTGAAGATACCATTCCAACTTCAAAGGAAAAACCACTTCAAGCAAAAGATACGTGCCAGCTGTCTAATATGAAGAATATCTGCCTTGAAACAAACTGTGACTCTTCCAGTTTAGACAACAGTGACGAAAGTCAAGATGAGGAAGAAGATGAAGACTCTGGTATTGTTGACATTATTGTTGAATCTTTGATAAGCAACGGCCTAGATGCTTCAGCTATTGATCTAGGCTCTCCTGAACTAGAAAAGGCAGTACAGAATGCGTTATTGTCACAACAAACTTCTATGCAAACAGAATACGACCAGGCAAGCGAACTTATGGCTTTAACAATGCTTGAGAAGGAAAAAGAAGATTTTATCAGGAACTTTGGAACTGTGAAAATGATGGCTCATCAAGAAAGTTATGACGAAGTAAGACAAACACAGACCAGTCGCACAAAACATCAAAATAAAGTAGCTCCGGCTACTTCAGCAACATTTAACACTGTAGTGATTGGAGACCATACTGAGATGGATACAGTGAGGCTATTGGCGCAGATCCCAGCACTCAAGAAAGAAATGGAGTCGTCCCAGCATGAACTTGTTAGATTTCTATATAAAACACATTTTTGGACATTAGATTACATTATCCAATGTGCGAAGGAACTACTTGTATTCCTCGCCGATGATAATTTGGACAAATGCATTAGTTTACACAAAATTGTACACCGACGTTTGATGTTAGAGTCTGACGACCGGCTTATATTGGAGCACACAGGTTTGGATAGAAGGATGGCTGCAGAATACATTAGACCTTTCTTGGAGACAAGTCTTGGTTCACAGCTGGTCATCAAGTTTCTTCATTCAGGATCGGATGCAGACAGAGATGTGCTACATACTGAGTTTCTTAATTGTTTAACGAACGGTCAAGAATCTGATGTACTGTCTGGAAAACTAAAGCTTGCTGTTGTTTTACTCAAGATGGGTAAATTAGAGGAAACGAAGGCTATTCTTGATTCTCTCGACGAACGCTTGCTATTAGGAGTAACAACAGAGTGTGGTTGTAGCAGAAGCAAGAACTTTGTCAATGAAGAATTAAGAAACAAGATCCGAAATGAACAGCTGTCTACGATGGAGATTCTACGTGAACATGTCGGGGTTTGTGTCTGGTTTCTTCCAACGGAAATCGATCTAATCCCGAAAGACCTGCAGTTTGAAATGTTCCGATCAACTTTCAGCCAGGTAATTATGAAATAGTCAGTTCTTCCTAGTTGATATACTATTCGTACTTCCCTGTCTGTATTCATTTTCTTTATCCTCTTTTTACTTCTACCTCTCTCTCTCTCTCACTCTCTCTCGTAAAAAGAAAATAATAACCCTGCCATGTCGAAACTTTACGAACCTGAGCCGTGCAAAACTTCCTGACATCATTGTACGTGAAAATACTTCATAAATTATCTTCGCATCCAGATCAGGTCTCCTGCTCGGCCAATTTCTTTCCGAGGATTAATGATACCCATTGCGACTGGATTTATTCCTCTCTCACCGCTGATCATTTTTTCAGCAATGGTTATGTTGAAAAGAAGCTATTGGTTTTGAAAGAATATTATGCGAAGTACTGGTAAAAGTAACCCCAGGAAAGCATGGATGGGTCCACTGGCAGCAGCAATATAACTGAAAAATGTTGAAAACGGCGTTAAACACCATACAATCAATCAATTAATCGATCCTATCCTGGGACTGGTCGAACTCGGTAAACATGAATCGGTGAGCCGTCCTCGTTATTTGACTGAAATTATGTTCAGAGCACCGTTTAACGCGACGGATACAACTGAACGCACGACGACATTTTTCCCGATATCCTTTTAAGGTCACGGTCTAACTTTCCGGTCACTTTCTAATATACAGAGTGACCATTTTGTCCTAAATTAGTTATCTGGGAAGTAACTACTTATCACTGGAGAGAAAACAGCGACAAAAAAAAAACTAGCTTGTTTCACAATCAGTGTAAAAACAGCCATGTTTAACCCTTTCGGCACCATAGGCAAAAACAGGGTTTTTGCGGACAGCATAGATCAAGATCAGACTGCACAGAACGTGCAGTCTGATCTTGGATTTATACCGTCCGCTTGTTTAGTTAAGCCCATGTGACATAAATCCTTCTGAGTCTCAGTGTATTCTATTTTACGTCATCGACAAGGTTCGAGTTTATATATTTGGAGCTGAAAGAGTTAGACTAATTAATGTGATTTATATGAACTCAAATAGTTCCTTTTAACATTGCAGACTCCACGAAAGCGGTATGTTGACGACTGGTTTGACTTTGTGGCCGTGGACCCGGATGTGTTTTTGTTCTACATGCTATACAGAGTAAATCAGGCAATTGGTAACGCGAAGGCTATGCAAGTATCGCTTCTTTACATGAATATGGTGATGAAGACAAACGTGAAATTGTCTCATTTAGACACAGCCTACAACTTGCTGGGATGTATGCTGAAGGAACAAGGTGAACGAAGAGCAGCATGGGAATGTTTTTGGACATCCTGGACAATTCGACGAGATCATAATGCTGCTAAATGGCACATGGCTTTGATGGTATCAGAAGCTGTTGAAGCCTTAAATAAAAGGAAAAGATCAACTTCTCATGTTGAAGTTGTATACAGAAGAAAGTAAATTTCATATTGCTTTTTACACGTGACAATGTTTTATATTACGGTGAGTGAAAATGGGATCAATTTTGATTTTTTTGCATAAGTGCACCTTTATTTAAGATACCTAACTCAGAGCCCTAGCCTAGTTCTGGTAAAAACCCAGGAACTACATGAAAATGTGAGCTGTCGCCGTGATATGGCCGAAATATTGTTGAAAGGGGCGTAAAACATCATTCAATCAATCAGTCAACTAAGATACCGATCAAATCGATGTCTTTCCTTCTATGTACATCAAAATCTCGATAACATTTTAAGCTGCGACCAAGAAATAGAAGCTAAATATTTCTACACGAAATCAAAATATGTGAGACATATCAAGATTTGTCCTAGAGATAGTGAAAAAACAATATTGTCATTATCTTTAAAAGACATAATTCGTTTGGATTATGATGGGGGCGCTTTTGAGAAAAAAAAACATGTATTGGGAAGTATGATTATTTCTCTGAATGTTAACACCGTGGAAAATACATTGATTTTTTCATGTGTAATGGTTTTTTTCAAATATTCAATTGATATCAGTTTTACCTAGTACGATTTTCCTGTATTATTGACATTTTCACCAAAATTGATGCTAAGCATAAAAAATATAGCCAGTACCACAGATGCATACATAGCAATTTCAAACTTGTTTTTGTCAGAAAATCTGGCAAAACAGCGGACAGTGTAGATTCAGCGCTTGTCTTTGCCGTCTAATCTTTATCTACATTGTACGTTTAAGCAATTGAACCCGGGTTCAGCACTACAGAGGTAAATATGAGCATGAAAATACGGGCCTTGGAGAAACATTGGTGCTTTTGAATTAAGATCCTTGCTATCTAAGATTCGGACCGCGTGCAACATGACTTTCTATATTACTTTTGTCAATGGCTACTTACCATTTTTATGTACTTTGTCACTGATTTTGAACCTTATAAGAGATACCAGAACTAAACCAAGAAAGACCATCGCGGATAAAGAAAGTTAACGAATTACTGGCCATGCAACATTTAGTCATACCGCATCCAGGCATAAGCGGTACAACTGAAAAATTATGAACAGGGAAGATTATTTTAGTTAAACGGCGTGATAGGAACTGGAATATGAATATCCAAACCATCCATGGAAAACGAGCAGTTTATGCCAAAAAATAAAGTGCCTGTAAATACAAGTACCTTGTACAGTAGTGAGTTAAAGGGTAACGCAAAACAGTATTGCCTTTACAGCGCAATCTTGCATTCCAATGAATTGCGATTACGGTCTGTCATCACCTGTACAAGTACTTGTGGCCAATAATATGTACTTACCAGATGCATCTATTTTCTGGATAATATGCGAATCACTTCTCCGTTCAATAACCGCCGCCATGTTTACATGTGAAACTTGAAAGGACACGTAAAACTGGTCCCGGTGTAGGTAATGTTTTGCAAATGCACAATGGGGGGAAGGGGACACCGTCTCGCGGACCTGTACCGTAAAATGATTCGCTCATTTCGTTACTGAAAAACGATCTTATACCACGTCCGCGAAACCAATTTGTTACCTTCTACCACAATGACATGCGTTTTGCAAATCGTTTCTATTGAAATGCCAAAGAATCTATTATTAAATTTTTTGTCCTAAAATAGCACTAAAAGATACATCTTTACTCGTTTTCAGCCAGTTTTTTAAACCATTTCATCTTTATTTCATGAGACTATATTAGTTCTTGTATCTTGCCAAATGTTACCCCGGACGGTTACAAGGTTGCATAGATTACGACCGATAGAAAAAGCATTTCATTCTCTTGAGGCCAACAAAAGAAGCACTGTTGTCTTTTCCGATTTTAAATCAAGACAAGTCACTTGAGTTTCCTTATCCCAAACACCATATTTATCGATTATTTATCTATGTTTACACAGCTGACCGATATTTGAACCACTATACACATTATAAAGTTTCAAAAGCGTTTATTCCCACTGGCTGTAAACATGTATCTTTAAGGTTCGGCAAGTAAGGTTGTGCCCCTTCCCCTTTATTTTTCAAATCGGATTTACACGAATCGCGATAATGTCCCTTGCATGGGCAGATCCATGGAAAAATCACACCCTGGGTTTGTGGTTTCTGGTTCGTCATCAAAGTTGTATAAAGTGAAGACTCAATAAGGACATGGAAATCTGCGCTAGACTAGGCAAGGATTCAAAAGCAAACCTCCCATCTAAAACATCTTGCACTCTGAAATTGTTCAATTTGTTTTAACGACGACTTTACACGCCCCTTTTTTTTTTTTGACAGTGTTTATCAAGATCAGAAAGTGTCAAAGGTGCAGCACAATCTAAAATCTGTTGTATCTGTCATATCAAATGTTTAACGAAATTTTAATCAATCTTAAGATTACACATCCTCGGAACCCAGGTTTGAAGCATTACGTTACTCTCAATGCATCACCTTTGGATAATTGACTTGCAGATCGTCGTTTCTTATGAACAAGTATCCTAAAAGCCAATCGAAAGATCGATAACATAATGACTCTCTTGTAGAGAGGATAATTTCATTTTTTCCGTTACTTAAAATAACCCTGGAAAAAACACGAGGTTGTCAACAAATATGGCGGACGTCGGCGTGCTTGTCTCCTTTTAAGGGACATGAAACTAGATTTCGAAATGCAAAAATTTTAGAAAATGTTCGAATTCGGCAGTAAACTTGATTTTGTTCGGATGGACGAAGTTATTAGAGTATAATATGAAAGAATCAGGTTAAAAATCAAGAAAAATAAACTCTTTTTCGTAGGAATTCCCTTAATTTTTTCAATAGCGTCAGTGACGCTATAATTCTAAATCAGAAGCACGCACCTGAATTTTCGCGCACGCGTACACGAATTCAAAACAAACAGGACGCCATCTTTTCGACCGGATAAAATCTGCTGAAGTCCATCGATGGCCATGGTGCGTTTAATTATCATTAAACGCATAAAACTATCAACTTAATTTGTGAAAATTTGAACGAAAAACCCTACAATCACTTACTTCTTCGACACTTGATGCTGTTGGGTCCGCCATTGTGCTTGTTTTGATGCGAATCTACGATCACATGACAATCCCACGAGCGTTTATTTGATCACGTGACAGTTAAAGTGAAAACCGCTGTAATTTTATAACGTTATCGGCTTCGACTCGAAAATGAAAATTGTTTTTTCATCCACATAATACATTTTTCATGCGTTTCTGCATTCTAATTATTGTCTCTATATAATGATGTAATCAAAAAGTGGAAAATATGAACTAACAAGGCTTTTATTAGGCAAAACGGTTTCATGTCCCTTTAAGATATGTCATTCTGCAATGCAGGGACGACACTATCGATCTTTCTGTACGATTTTAACTGACAATCTTTCGGTGTTACGCCGAAAATCTCTTTTAAATGCTTCTCGATTGTGGTGTTTATGGGCGCCGCCATATTTAAAGTATCGCTAGGCTTGATTGGCAAAGAATGACGTAATTGGATATCGACAAGTAAAAAATAGAAATGACGGCGTATTTGTGATAAAAAAAAGTTTAAAATTTCTCAAAGAAAAACTGAGATCACCATTCAAAATGCTTAATGAATAATTCATGAGAACAAGGAAACGCCAGCGATATAACCCAGGGTTGATTACAGAATGAATCGAAACTGAGTCACCGAGGATGAAGATTACAATATTTTACAGTTTTTACCTCTTCATGAAAATGGTTATATTTTTTCCGGCACTCCATAGGTTGCTAATGAAATAAGTGAACATGGCAATCTAGTTTTTTCTTTAAAATTACTTGTACAATATTACTAATACTTTTCTATTAATAAAAACGTATCAAACAACAAATACATACATGAAGTTCAATCCTTACCCGAAAACGTATCTTATTATCACCTTATCACGTGTAACTTACCCTTTATTGAACGACTTCTTTTGTCCATTTTAAAGAAACCAGACCGAGATATATCGTGATCTGCACTGTTCTATTCTCAATCAAAGGTACAAATTTTATAATTTTGTCCATACATTCGTAGAGACTAAGATGGCTTTGCTATCGTTTAAAGGCTATTTGAAGCTTTGGAACTTCTTATTGGACTACTTATTATTGTCTATGGACTTTGAAAGCTTGACTTTGATCAAGGAATACTTTATCCTTTACCAAGCTACCTCGTGGTTAAATGACCGCAAGATTGAAGGCTTCTGAAAACATTGTGGAAACCTCCAAGATTTTCCTTTTCCCATAAAGTTTTCTATTCCGTCTGATACAGACTTCGTTGCTTTAGGCACGTTTGATTTGTTGTCTGCAAATAAGTTTTATTTGGACGAATCTAGAAATGTGTCCTCCATTACAAATAAAGACCGTATTCCAACATCAGGCGAATACTAGTATTACAAATACGAAGGTTGTCTCAGTCAATCGTGGTTCGAGCTTACTGTATATTATGTATAGGATATCGACCGAGTACGAGGTCTTTCCATATAAGAACGACCTAGGCACAAGCTTCACGTGTTTTGTGAAGCTCGTGCCCAGGTCGTTCTTATACGGAAAGACCGATGTACTCGGTCGATATCCGACTTACATACCGGCCACCATCAGTAATGAGCAAACGACTTAACCATTATGTCGAAAAGTATGGACCTGTTCGATGAAAAAAAGAAGCGTATAACATGTTTTATGGTTTTATAACTTTTGGGTATTTTTTATTCATTTATCAGTTTTATTTTTGTAACCCCCCTTTCTTCTTGATGATAATAATGTTTATGTTTACATACGGGGGTGCGTGGGTCCGTCTAGATCGTCGTAATACGTATTGTCACTTTCGATCGTAAAACAAAACGGGAAGACAGTAGTAGTAGTTTCTAGATTCTTTAGTTGGTATCTTTCAATAGTTATGTAACAGTTTATCCAATAGTCTTTACATCCTGAAAATGCACAAGTAAGAAAACATTGTGGCAGCAGTTCTTTTACAATAACAAATAATAATGATATAGTAAACTGCTCTTACTACAGAAACATCATACAAATACATGTTCAATTTGATTATTAAAATACGGTAAAGTACAATACAATATCAACTACGCAGATCCGGATCAAACAACAATACAAAGGAATACATTGCTCATACTTACTAAACAATGTGAATAGATGTGTTTCAGCTCAAACTAAATAAGTGTTCTCTCTCTCTATCGAATATACCAATCAATCATTCCTGTAAAACAAATGATAACGAACGGTAAGGAGTTAGTTAAAGAAGATGGATCTAAAGGTCTTTGAAATCTGGCGGGTCCGCGGAAAAATGTTACAGAAGGAAAATAAAGTAAAACCAACAAGATCACAACCGAAAACACAATCGAAACAATCAAAAGATACTTGAAAATGATAATGAAGGAATCTCATTACATACCGACTCATTATTGTAGTGATATCAACGAAATATTACTTTTCAACATCGAAGGAAAACTTTCCTTTCAACAGACTGACAAAAACGCAAAAACAGCTGATTTCTTTTCAGGTCATGTGATCGGTTCGGCTTCCTAAAAATAGACTGGTGTGGACTAAAACCCCTAAACCATCCAGTTACATACACCCCCTCCTTCCGAAACGACGACCCGTCATTTACAACGCAACAAAAGAAAAAAAATCACAACAAACTTTGCATGAAAACAGTACAAAATTATCAAATGAAACGGTCCCATGCAAATACAAATGGTAAAACTAAACACAAATAACTTCACTATCTTCATCTGTACAATTCTCTCCTCCTCTTCTGAAATGCGTTTACGAATCTTAGACATGGATTTAATTATCTCATATCCTTGTAATATCTAAAAGGAAAAACTTTGTATTAATAAAACAGATCTGCATAATAACATCAATGATAAAAAAGCAATAAAAAAGGTGAAGGCCTACATGAAAAATTCACTTAATAACAGCACCCAAGACGATATTTACTGCCTCCTGCACCAAATCACTGAATACTCCTGACTTAATCAAACAGTCTAGTTTTGCAACTCTGCTATCAACAGGTTGGATCATCTGATGGCTTACAATATCTCCGTATCTGTCTGGAGGTTTCTTCTGTCTTGTCGATCGTCTTGGCACTGGTATTGGTGTGTTCTTAACTTTCTCTCTGTCTTTTTCGTTGTCGTCTTTCTCTGTATTTATGTCGGAACTGTCTCTCTCTGTTCTACTGTGTCTCTCCGATCTTTTAGTGTCGTACCTTTCCTCTTGAACTTCTATTTCTCTTTTTTTTTTTTTTTTTTTTAATTGTCTTTCATCTGAACTTCTCGATTCCTGAGTTTCTTGGTGCACTGTTATGTTTCGCTCTCTCGCTTCTTCTTTCCTCTGTTTCCTCTGGTCGAGCTCTGACTCTGCTTCAGCGGTCCTTATTTCCCTACTTCTCTGCTCTTCAAATTGTCTTCTACTAGAAACCATATTGCTTCTAGGAGGTTTGTGTCTGCTCTGGTCTACCAACACGATGTCAGATTCTTCATCCGAATCATCTTCTTCTTCATCCACTTGTACTTCTTCTACTTCTTTTTCTCTCGCTATTTCTTCTCTATTTGCGCTTGGATAAGCTGAAGGAAGATAGGCGTCCCCGATTCTGTCTGTATTTCTTACAAATCCAGTTCCTTCACTCATTCCAACCTCTTTCTCCATGACGTCATGGTCTCTCACTTTCGATGCATCGATGTTTTTATCGTCTCTGTCCTCATCTACTTCTTCATCATTTTCTTCTCCTTCTTCAACTTTAAAAAGGTTTCTGTGTAGGGTCTTCTCTTTTCCGCTCTCTCACTTCACTTTAAACACAGGAATCTCTGGTCTAGGTTGTTCTATCACCTTATATGTTTCTTCTTCAAACTTGTCCGCTATTTTGTGCTTTCCATCAAAAGCAACTATTTTCACTAACACTGTATCTCCTACAGATATCTGCACTGCCTTTGCTTTCTTATCATAGAGCTTCTTATTTTTGTCTTTGGCTTTTCCTGTATGTTTCTCAACTATTTCTTTCGTCTTGTCCATTCTGTCTTTCAATTCGTTGAGATAATCTTTTGTGGCTGGATTTGACGGCTCTGTCACAGCTTCGTACTGTACATCTATTGGTAGTTTTGGTCTTCTGCCAAACATAAGTTCATACGGCGATATTTTTGTTGTTTCATGAGGCGTGCTGTTGTAATAGAAGACCAATGAGCTGATGTACTTTTTCCAATCTTCTTTTTGCTCGTTTTCGAGTGTTCCCAACATATCTAGGAGCGTCCTATTAAATCTTTCAGGTCCAGCGTTTCCCTGAGGGTGGTATGGTGGTATGGTGTTGTGTGAGACTTTTTGATGTTTGTGATTTCGCAGAGTTCTTTTATGATTTCACTTTCGAAATTTGCTCCTTGATCTGAATGTAGTGTGGCTGGAATCCCATAATGAACGATGAAATTATTGAAAAATGCCTCTGCTGTTGTTTTGGCCGTTTGGTTCCTTGTTGGTATAGCTAGAGCGTACTTCGTGAAATGGTCTGTGATGACTAAGATGTTTGTTATTCCTCCTTTGGATGGTTCTAGCGTGAGGTAATCAAAACAGATAAGCTCCAGCGGGTAGGTGGTGTGTACGTTGACAAGCGGTGCTCTCTCGTTTGTCGACGACTTTCTTCTGAGACAACGATCACATTTATTCACCCATTTGTCTACATCAGCTGACGTTCCGGGCCAGTAAATTCTTTCACGAAGTAGCTTGAGTGTACGCTCTTTTCCAGGATGGCCGACATCGTTGTGTAAACCTTGCAGTGTCTCTTTTCGGTACTTTGATGGAAGGACAAGTTGATCTATTTCTCTGTCTTCATCTTTGACCGTTGTAAAAAGTATTCCTCTTTTCATCTTAAAATTCTTGTATTGTTTCTTCATCGTCAAGTCTTCCTTTCCATATACATTCGTCGGTACTCTTTTGTCAATCACTGCTATTCTCCATCCATCGATGTCCCGTTACACCTAATTTCTCTGATGTAAGAATGTAGGTCAACGGGTTGTTGTCTGTTAAGACTATAAAGTGATTCAGAGTGAGGTAGTCTGCAAACTTCTCTGTGACTGCCCACTTTAGCGCAAGGAACTCCAGCTTAAATGCGCTATAATTCTTTTCCGTCTTTGTCAAAGATCGGCTGGCATAAGCTATCACTTTCTTCTGATTCTCTTGTGTCTGATACAGTACTGCTCCAAGCTCTTTTCTTGATGCGTCTGTATGAAGCTCGAAGGGCAGACTGAAATCAGGATGGGGCCAGAATCGGTGGAGATGACAGAATCACTTTCAGTTTTTCAAATGTCTTTTGTTCTCTGTCTGACCATGTCCACTGATGTGTCTTCTTGTTGTTTTTCTTTGTCATAGTCGGTGGTAAAAGATCTGCTAAGGGTCGAGTGATTTTACTGAAGTCCTTTATGAATCTTCTATAATATCCAGCAAATGCTAAGAAGGATCGTAGTTCATCCGCATTTGAAGGAGTTGGCCATTTCTTTATTTTGTCGATCTTTTCTGGGTCTGTCTCTATTCCATCTGCGCTTACGACATGTCCCAAGAATCCAGCAAATGCTAAGAAGGATCGTAGTTCATCCGCATTTGAAGGAGTTGGCCATTTCTTTATTTTGTCGATCTTTTCTGGGTCTGTCTCTATTCCATCTGCGCTTACGACATGTCCCAAGAATCCAACTTTTTCTTGAATGAATGTACACTTTTCTGGTGACAACTTTAAATTGCACTGTTTCAGTCGTGTTAAGACAAGATCCAAACGATGGAGATGCTCTTCAAAGGTGTCCGCAAAAACAATTAAGTCGTCCAGGTAGATGACGCAAATTGTCATGTTATAATCACCGAGGCATTCTTCCATAAGTCGCTGGTACGTCGCTGGCGAATTTGACAGACCGAAAGGCATCCGGTTATACTCGTAAAGTCCAAGTGGACCTACGGTAAATGCAGTTCTCTCTTTGTGTGTCTCTTCTATCTCTACCTGGTGATTTATGGATTTCATATCGATCGTGCTGAAGTACTTGCTTCCTTTTAACACGTCGAATATTTCTTCGATTCTCGGAAGAGCATAGGAATCTTTTACTGTTCTGGAGTTTAAATTCCTGTAGTCTACACACATCCTAAGAGATCCATTCTTTTTTGGCACTAAAACAACATTGCTCGCCCATGGAGACTTTGACTTTTTTATTATTCCAGCAAATAGTAGCTGTTCTAAATGATTCCTGACTTCATCGATCATCATCGGTGGTATTCTGCGATGCTTTTCCTTGAATGGCGTTTCTTTTCCTTCCATGAGATCTATCCAGTGTTTAATCATATCACAATGGCCTATATCGTCGTCACTTATTGAGAATATGTCATTATGTTTAGTAAGAAGATCTTTCAATAACTCTTTCTCTTCTGTAGATAGTAGATTATTTTTGTCTATTGTGAGAAATTTCACGATATCTGGTTCAGTAACTTTTTTGACACCTTCAGGTATTTCCTCGGCAATTGTGACCGGCTGCAGTTCGCACAAACAAGCCTTTGGTGAAATTGTCACTGTCACTGTTGTGAGGTTTGATAAAGTTACTCCCAGTTCCTTTCTTTTTCCTTTCTCAAATTGCACCAGGGTAGGTGTTACATCTACATATGAAGGTATGCAACTATCCTCAGTTTCATGGGTTATTGCCAGTGTGCTAGGATGGTTAAGTTCTTTGTCTGTGTAACCCTTGATCTCTTTGCTTTCGTTTGGCCTCAGTATAATCTTTTCCTTTTCTGCACTTCTTACTACCGCTATTCTATTATTCATCTTCTTCATCTCTTTTTCTCTAACTGTGATAGCTCTGAAGCTTAGATACCATGGCGTGTAAAGTTTGGCTTTCTGTAGAAATTGTCCAAATTCTTGTTTACAGTCACCCCTATATTCTTGTAATATGTTGGTTCAAAGTATAATTGGTGTTCGCTTGGAGTAGACTGTTTCTGGAACAACAAGTAGCAAACATCTCTTTTCCTGTGATCTAGGGACTCCATATGGTATCTTTATGTCAGCTTCAATATATCCTAGGTATGGTAGTTGACTTCAATCAGCGCATTCAATGTTTAAAATTCTCTCTATCTTTTGAAGAGTTGCTTGAGGAAGGTTTTCTTTCACAAAAGATTCTGAAATAACGCTGACACAGCTTCCAGTGTCCAACAATGCTTTAGTTTTTATGCCATTTATGTCCAATTCTGCCTCATTTGGTTCTCCTACTAATTTGGGATCTCTGGAATCCATGCTTATGGTCGATCCCGCAGCATAAGCATTTATTAGTTTGGGCAGTTTGCTTTGTGTCCTTGCTTATGGCATTTGTAACAGGTAATGTTGTTTTGTATGTTTAGTGAAGGACATTTCCTTTGTATGTGTCCTTTATTGTTACATAAATAGCATGTTGGCTTGAATGTTTGGTTGGCTAGAGGTCGTTGTTGTTGACTATAATTCCCCTTCCTCTATATCCTTGACCTCTGCCTCTGTATCCTCTATATCCTCTACCTCTTCCTCTATAAAAGTTTTGTTGTGTTTGTTCCTTTTCTTTCTGACTATTTTCCAGCTTTTCAATCCTTTCATTTAATTTTGTCAACAATTGTTTTATTTCAGTCATCTCAGATGAAGGAGTTGCTGCTTTGCATACACTAGCTTCACTGTGATCTGAATCCTTTAAACTCGACTCCAACTTTCTAAGTTCTTTTTTAAATTCATCGTAGTCTTTTATCTTTTCATAGTGATAAGTAGACAGATTTTTTAAGTCTCTATTCAGGCCAGCATGTAACACCTCCTTCAGAATGACAGTATCTGATCTTCTAATGGCTTTTCACATTCTAGCCTGGTCAAATAATTCCTCCAGTCTAGATGCATATGAAGCAACACTCTCCTTCGGATTCTGTTGACAGCCATAAGATTTCCTCATTATGCTCTCTCTGGATTCAACATATCCATAGTCGCTGTCGAATTTGTCCATGATATCTTTGACGCTAATGTTTGGGCCTAGTCGTCTAATCTTATCACTAGCTTTGCCCTTGCAAGCTCTTCTGATCCCAAGTAAAATCTGTTCCTCCTTAAATATTTTCTCACAAAGTAGAGCTTGTATCTCGTATTTGAATGTTTCCCAAGTGATTTCTCCTTTCCCTTCCTCTCCATAAAACACTGATAATTTGGGATAATTATAAGCTCCATACCTTGTAGAGGGATCAATATGTTCTTCATGCTCTTCATGTTTTTCACTGAAAGCGTGTAAAAGCTTTGTGATGTCTTCAGCTGATCCTAATCTGGGCTTGATGCCTAACAGATGAAGAGCCTGTAATAATTTTTCTTCCTCCTCCGATATTCCTTCCATAGCCATTTCTAATTTCTCTTCCTCCTTTCTATCCATTGTATTATTCTTTTCTATTGTAGTAATGTTCTATTCCTCACACTTTCTATTAATGTCTTTTGTAAATAATGGCTGGTGTAATGTGACACTGTTTATCACTTATAACTTTATAGTTTGACCTCATACTGAAATTTAGTGTCTTATGACATTTGACAAAACGATGCAATACTTTTGAGCACTGTCTGTACTAGGAATCTCACGCTCTGAATTATAGGTTTTACACAACACTTTTATATACGTACTGTATACAAATCCTCAAACTTGATATGTGCCTTTTATCCTTAGGTAATGGTGCAACACTTTTGAACACACACTGTAGGTCAATTCTTCACACTGTTTTATATTGTCATATAGTGTTACACAAGTGAGCAATCCTACTGAACACTGATCTGAGGCTGTACTTTATAAATATAGGCTGTACGGCACGAACCTTTTGAAAACACCCTGTATTTTCAAATTGGAACGACTCTCTGATGCAGAGCAACGGCGACCTTTTCAACACACCTTACAGTAGTAAGACGGCATAATCAAATATACATGTAGGCTATTCTTGCTCCTTAGTGTTTTTTCCTTCCTTCACAATGTTTTAACGACGAATAGAATTTGTGTTTCCTGCTTTTCTAAATTTCGGTGTTCCGTAATTGGCAATGATTGCTTTTTTCACTAAGACCACTTTCTTCAGTGGTAATGATACTAAACTAGTATTCTTCTCTTAAAGTAATGTCCTCCTTCTGCAGTATTAGACACCAATTGCAATGTTTAGTAGGGTTAAACTATTTCCAATTGTAAGCAGTCGATGCTTTTTTCACAAACTTCGCTCCTTGCGTTCTAGTCACTAACCAGTAAGTATGTTTCTAGAAATCCTTCAAGAACAAAATCCCAGCTGTTTTTCAATCACTGTTTGACAGCAGCAGTACACGTAGTCAGGTAAGTTGAACTTTGATTTATAGGGGCCAGGATCGGAAGGGAATAAGTAGCTACTATCATATAAACAAGTAATAGAGATTAATCTCTGGTACTGATTTACACAAATTGGGATTATTTTAGGAAAACAGGAGATAATCTGCAATTTGAGTTTTCAAATTTCAGATTCAAAAGCAAAAATTCAAATATGAAATCAATTAATCGATTGCATATTCATAAATAAGGGCATGAGAATGTAGGGTTACGGGTTAATGACAACACGGGTTCACGGGACGGGGGGGGGGGAAGTAAAGTAAATAAGTCAACACAACACGTAGAATGATTCAAGACAATATAAGCAAAATTATACTCTATGATAATAAATCGAAGTTTAACTAAGTCTATTTGAAAATTAATACGTGAAAACAAAGTACACAATATTTATTACAATAGATAATTTGTCACTTTGTCACAATGTTTTAGGTATGATGTATGTAAATTACTTCTTCTTTTATCCAGTCGTCTCGCTTGTTGTCTCTGAGGGAAATCTGTTATCCAATGAACGTTGAGCTGGTCACTGGAGGGAATCCCGAAAAAATCAAAGTAACTAAAGTTGAACTGGGGATGCCCTTAATTCAAAACAGAGGGAAAATTAAATAAACCAATCAAAAGACAACAAAGAATGAATATACGGGTGTGATATTAGCGACTGACCAAATACCAATGAAATAAGTCAACAAACAAAATCAACCAATGAAAATTGAGAATCGTACTGTGATGTCACAAGATGGCAGGTAATTAAATATTCAGGGTTCAAAGGTCAAATTTTATTGCAAGCGTAAACAAAGTGCGGAACAATCCTTTCTGTGCAAATACGGAACTGACAAATGATAGCGTGGCAAAGGTAGCTTTAGACTGTATAAATAGACTCAGTCATACAAGCAAAACTGGAAAATGCAATAACTACTGCCACTTTTGATTATGCACTGTTTATAGGTAAAGGGACGAAAAGGGTATGGGACGTCAAGAAGGATAACTCTGAGAGAAGAAAGTTACTGGTTAGTAAAGCAGAAAGGTAGCAGACGGACAACGTAATAAGCTCTCGAACAAAAATATCACTTTCTCTCAAAAATAATGCCCTTTCTCACAGGAACAACACAAATCAAAGTATGAGGTCCTCAAAAAAAAGTGAGGGTTGGTGAAAAAATAAATGATAAAATATGTACTTACAAATAATCCATACTAAATCCTAATTAAATACTTATCATTATAAAAACTAACACTTAACACTGTTTACTAAGTAGAGAACAGGCACAACGAGATCCAACGATGAAAGAAAGTAACTGTTTGTGTACACTTTGGTAAAGGCCTTTGGAGGAAAAAAAGTGTAAATCTTGTGGGTAATCCCGGGTCTCCGGTTGTGAAGTCCGACTGTATAACTTGAGTATCACTGGTCCAAGATGACTGTGTAAACCACGGTGGGCGCCATTTGTAACCCCCCTTTCTTCTTGATGATAATAATGTTTATGTTTACATATGGGGGTGCGTGGGTCCATCTAGATCGTCGTAATACGTATTGTCACTTTCGATCGTAAAACAAAACGGGAAGACAGTAGTAGTAGTTTCTAGATTCTTTAGTTGGTATCTTTCAATAGTTATGTAACAGTTTATCCAATAGTCTTTACATCCTGAAAATGCACAAGTAAGAAAACATTGTGGCAGCAGTTCTTTTACAATAACAAATAATAATGATATAATAAACTGCCCTTACTACAGAAACATCATACAAACACATGTTCAATTTGATTATTAAAATACGGTAAAACACAATACAATATCAACTACGCAGATCCGGATCAAACAACAATACAAAGGAATACATTGCTCATACTTACTAAACAATGTGAATAGATGTGTTTCAGCTCAAACTAAATAAGTGTTCTCTCTCTCTATCGAATATACCAATCAATCATTCCTGTAAAACAAATGATAACGAATGGTAAGGAGTTAGTTAAAGAAGATGGATCTAAGGGTCTTTGAAATCTGGCGGGTCCGCGGAAAAATGTTACAGAAGGAAAATAAAATAAAACCAACAAGATCACAACCGAAAACACAATCGAAACAATCAAAAGATACTTGAAAATGATAATGAAGGAATCTCATTACATACCGACTCATTATTGTAGTGATATCAACGAAATATTACTTTTCAACATCGAAGGAAAACTTTCCTTTCATCAGACTGACAAAAACGCAAAAACAGCTTATTTCTTTTCAGGTCATGTGATCGGTTCGGCTTCCTAAAAATAGACTGGTGTGGACTAAAACCCCTAAACCATCCAATTACATTTTCTCACTTAACATAAATGAATTGTGGCTTGAAATTGACACCTCGTGAGCATCGACCCTCGGATTTTTTTATTTGGGTAGGTTTGTTGATGCTGCACGAGTGAGTTCATTGCTCATTATAGGTTCGAACTGATTGAAATATTTATGGATTTCAGCTTTAGCCGAAAAAACTCTCGTGTTTTCAATTCTACCGTCTGCCCACTGACTGTTTGCACTAATTCATACAGTTCTATAGGGCCGTAGGTCAGTAATCATTGATTGATTAATTAATTGATTGAATGGTGTTTTACACCGCTTTCAACATTATTTCAGTCATATCACGGCGACACTTTCAGTGAGGCTCGAGCCCGGGGCCTTGCGATCGAGCCTAGGACAGCTGATCTCAAAGCTATTCTAATCATTCGACTATGGGAGTGAACAGGCTGCTCAATTTGCATTTCGTTTGATTTCTTGAGGCTTGCTGTGCCGGGTCAGTCATAGAAGGAAAGTGCTCCTATGTTATCTTTGCTTTCTCAAAATAAGAAAAAAACAAACACGAGGGCTTTTCGCTCCAGAGGCTAAACTGTGCTAATAAGGACAAACCAACAGTCGGACTCATAGGAAATAGGGTGCATAGAACCAAAAATAACGTTATATAGCAGACATGTTTTAGTACATGCGCCCGTCACTAACTTTTTCTCACTTTTGCTATTTCACTTAAATAATTCAATATTAGTTTTTTTCATGGACATTTGCGAGTTCTGATTGGCTGAAGAAAAAAAAATTCATAGCTCCATGAAAAAAAAATTAAGCAGTGCCGGAACTACTTTTGCAGTCAAACTAATGTAAACAAACATGTATATGAGATTCAATAATGTTTTTTCTGTCTGATTTTATATCCAGTCCGAATTTCAGATTGCTAGCTAAATTTATTTTCTCTGAACATTGAAAAAAATATCCAACAGTAAATTCAAAGAGAGAGCTTAAACTCATTGTCACTTTGCTGGGTCCTAAAAAACTTATTTTCAACTAATTCTAGCATATTGAACTTCTAATAATAAATCTACTAAATCTGCCAATGTTCAATACTATAATGACGTCATGAATTTAAGTCATTATTTCGTCATGAACAAGCAGATTTACCGCGCTATGAATTATCAATGAAATGGACTTTAAATAAATACGCAATGTTGGATTTACAAAAAAAAGCAGTTAGAGTAAAATTTAAGTACATATTTGTTGTCTGTGATATTGAATTATAAGGAATGAAGACATTTTTGGTGGTTTTCATGGAGGTATGAAAAAAAAAAACCTAATCACACTGTATGAATCCGCGAAGCGGTTTCATACAAAAGTGTGATTAGGTTTTTTTTTCATACCTCCATGAAAACTAAAAAAGTTTTCTTCATTCCTTTAATGAAAACTAGAAAAAATACGAATAATGAGTTGGTTTTAGGTATGAATGAATTATGTAACCACATAACTTCAGGAAAATGTACTTTTCCAACAATGTTTTAAATGTTGGCCTTAATGTGACTGCACATTTTGTAAATAGGAAAGGATAGTTTTTTTATGGTCGCTTTGAAAAAGTTATTAAAGAATTGTTGAGTTGGTCACCAATAAAAATGAGATTAAAATCTGTCTTTCCAGAAGCTTATTTGCAAGGTTCTTCCTATGTTTAACAAATTCCTAAAAATAATCAATATCGCGCGAGTACCAATGTCCTTCACGACCCTGTCTGCACGAGCCAAGGTCCGTCAATTGCACGTGGACAGGTCTTTCTCGCACGGGAGCAGGTCTTTTCTGCACGTGGGCAGGTTTTCTATCTACAGAAAAACCTGTGCACGTGCATAGATAGACCTGCGCTCGTTCACTCCATTGTTAAGCCAGGTCGTTCTGAAAAAGATAGACCTGGTCCAAACAAAGGAGCCGGTATGTAAGTAAATGTATTTTGAATGTGTACACAAGATTACAGCAAACTGTATTTAAGCAGAACATCCCTGTACACAATATAAAACTACAGGCATTATTATGCTGCAAAGAAATTTCTCGTGATCTGATTGGATAATATGCCCCGAACATATATATCATGTACACTGGCATAACCAACATAAAAGCAGTTTCCCTTTCGGGAACCCCGTATACATGACTACACTATCAACACAACATCCAAAATGGCGGCGTCGATCAAGATTAACATCAAGTTTATGCGCCAAGCTGCACGTTTTAGCACGTATTACCAAGGTTTCAGTGACGTCAGTTCCCAGTGACGTCAATTTTCATTGAATTGGGACACTCAGAAGGGGAATTCTACTTCGTCAGCGTACTCATTTTTTTAAACCAAAAAACAGGTAAAATTCGCTTAACAAACGTTGGAATGGTAAAACTTTGCAGTTTAATAAATTCGTTGTACGGTCAGATGGCAGGGGACTTGAAAACTTGATCAGGGCTGTGGTGAATCATGTCGCCACCTCGCCATCGGCTCGGGGCGACATGATTCACCACAGCCGTGAACAAGTTTCCAAGTCCCCTGACCGTACAACTAATAACGTATACGCGGCCTACGCTAGCAACGTCAACGACGCCATTGTCGTTCAAGTCCAGAAAGTCTCACTTTTCTTTTAAGTACTCAATCGTTGTGTGCGATACACTTGTGATGCCGCCTTTCTTCGTTAAGTTGGGGCGCTTTCATGTTTTTTACCCATACTGTCGACAAACTTTTATCTTCTGGCTCGAATAATGGACCAGCGTCTCGTCTGTGCTGCTATTGTTAGACAAAAAAGTGTAGTCAACCTTAACGTCCTTGACGTCCTTCATCCTCCGTAAGTAAATAAGTAGCCTGGGCACCTATCGAGTAATTACATGAGATACGTTCATGTCAGATTTTCATATGTGTCGAACAGTCGATTGACCGATCCAAGTTCACTCGGCTGTTACTCTTGTCGTCGTGCGTCTATCGCTGTAAATGGCTTTACCCATCGCATTGTTGGGCGTTTGTCTACGCTGTACACTATTTGCCCATCTATCGCTAAACCTGCCTTGCCATTTGCACAAGAGACTCGTCAAAACACCAGTGTACATCTCCGTGCTTTTTGAGTTCTTTAATCTCTCTGTCGGTATCAGACAGATTCATACACAGAGCTGGATCACTTTCTCTTCCTCTAATGTCGTCATTTTAACAGTAGAAATTCAAACGAATGACTTTCAAAGAAGTATAATTTTCCCATAAATGAAATTTGGCTATTGAAATCTTGTGTGATACGTTCATAAGGATGTAACTTTAAGAAGGTGATATTTTAGGCGCTATATTTTAACGTACATGTATGTTTAAACTTGATTATCTTATTGACCGTGCTAATAACGGTTACCGATGCGTTTTCCGGGCAGCACCATGTTCGCATATCCTGGATTTATAAATAACGTGCAAATAAAGTGTTATATATATTCTATTATATCATTTATGCAACTATCTTATTAAAATTGAATTCGTGCTACTGTCTTATTAAAATTGAATGACTGAAGCTATTTGCGTGATATTTTGACGCTGGAACATCCGATGAAAAAATTATAAGCAAAGTCAACGGTTTACTGAGACAACCCTCGTAAAGGCATAATCAACGCATTACCTCCCACACAATATCTGCAAACGACTTTTTGTCCTGCAGCATAACACTTTCCAAAATACTGTGGCAAAGGAGAAATTGTTCACAAGAAGCGATGTCTCCTTTTCACCACAATGATTTAAAATGTGCTTGTTGGTATGTCATACTTTACAAAGTTTTTTATATGTCATTTGCGACACTTTTGTAAAAGGAGGTAATGAGTTCCAAGAATTTCCTTGACATTTAAACAACTTATTCGCTGTACATTTTTTGAGCAAAATATCACAGTAACATTTCTGATGTCACAAAGGCCGACACCGAGTTACTTCTGCCAACAATAATAAGTTTACTTCCGTCTGATGTAACCATGATGTGATATGGATCTATTTTTGTGGGTATGGTGCCTGTTAATGCATTTCCTTCCTTATCAATCCGCAGTACACACAAATCCGAACCGATGAAAATAGTCCCTGTGGAGTCTAATGCGATGCTGCCTAGAAAGTAGTGGTCTGTTTCTAAGTAAGGATAGCTCTTTAAAAATAGAATGTTGAACGCTGAAATGAAGTGATTTAGATAGTCAAATTCTACTATAGAACGCCATAACTGCCTATGTTGGCAGCTCGCGTTATGTTTCTAACACTTTTCCTGCTAAATAAGTTAAATAAAACTTTCAAGCCGATTGTAATAACCCCAATAATGTAATTTCAAACTTATTTCTTGGAAAAGAACCATCTCCTTATCGGACAGTGTAGATCTAATATCAGACTGTGCAGTCTGATCTTGATCTACACTATCCGCAAAAGGTCAGTAAGCCGCGCTTAGCAGTTTGAAGGTTAATGTCGTACTGCTTTGTTCGAACGCCGTTCCGTCTTTTCGAATTACTATGTTGTAACGTTATGTAAGCAAAACATCCTGTCTTTTCATTTCCATACTATCTTGTCTATTTCGAGCACGACCTTCTCATTCGGTCATTATATTGTGCTAGACCTGCATAATATACTGTTAAAACACAGAATTCATGTATCTAAGCTACATAGGACATGTTGCCTGGTTCTTTCAACAGAGTACCATTTGAACATGGCAACGTTATCGTTTGACAGAATAACACGGTAAGTGAAGAAGTGAATATTACACTGGAACAAGACGGTTATTCTAGGTCCGTATTCACCAACCATCTTTAGAATATTCTTAGTCTTATTCTCCAGATATTTCTTAATTTGAAAGTAACACTTTCAAATTTAGAAAATTCTAGGAAATAAGCCTAAGTACGTTTTTAAGAATGGTTGGTGAATACGGATCCTGGGTTCTTATTCATACCTAGTCTTACACTGCAAGTTTTTCTGAATTTGAAAGTAACACAAGTTCTGATTAGCTATACCAATTGGTTTAGCCAATCAGAACTTGTATAACTTTCAAATTTAGACAATTCTGTAGAATAAGATTTAGAACGATCTTAAGATTGGATGGTAAAAAATAACCCAGGTGACAAATTGATTATGTAGATAAATTACCACTGTTGTCACGGGAAATAATGCAGGTTTAATACAATATAGTTGCCAAATGAAAAGAGAATACTTGAAACAGGTAAGATGGCATTGAAGAAAAAGATATTGCATATACTGCTAGCTTGATAACACGAAAGTGAGAAGTTGGAACAGCATTTAAACAAAATGAGTAGGTGCTTCAAGGTGATATGAACCGCAACACCATTAAAACAGTTGTGGTCTCCATACACTGTACTCAAAAAAAAAGTTTAGGATCCAAAAACTGAGTTGAAATTATCGAACTTATCTCAAACAATTACGGGCTATAGCTAAAACATTTTCTTGAAGGAACTGTACAATGAACGTATAATAATTTTGGTTTTTTTTTTTTGTTTGTTTTGTTTTGTTTTTTTTTTTTTTTTTTCTTTTGCTTCAGTATTTTCCAAAGTTGCCTTTTGCAAAATGAAAAAAAAAAAAATGCAAAGTTTTACGAGTTAACGCAGTAATTGAAAGGAAACTTTGTGTAAAACATAACTGTTTTAGCCATGCGCTGTAAAAAAGGGGGCTTAATGCATCTACAAAACGTATCGACCCATGCTAGCCTGCGCAGTCTGCGCAGGCTGTCATGTGTCGAAACTTTTTTGTTAGAAGGATTTGTAAATTTCAAGCATGTCCAAGATCCATCCTACCTATGGATTTATGTCTTTGTCAGACAAAATGGATTTTATGTATCCATAATTATATGATTACTTGCTCGGTACAATACATCACGGAGATGCATTAAACCCCCTTTTGCCCGAGCATGCCTTGTTTCATACATACAACTATCAGCGCACAGTAAATTCCTCTTTTCAGTGAAGTAGTATAGATTGTCCTTCTCGCTAAATTTGACGTGGCTGCTCGTGGATAGGAAAACTGTCAACTCTTTTGGATCACGTGTTACAACTCTGCCACTGGCGTTTACACGCGCAAGACTTATGTTACCTTCAGTGGTTTCAAATATGCCTAAACACTGTTTACCTCTCCTGTGTTAAAATAATGGAAATGAATACAGTTGTTAACGTGTTGGTAGTAAAAAAAGATTTTATCACACGACAAAATCTACGATTCATTCTCGTAAATTCGTCCAAATAGAAGACATTTGCATACAACAACTTAAATGTGGCTGAAATGATGAAACATGTCATTGAAAACAACATGGAGTTGAGAAAGTGCAGATAATCAGCCAATTTTTGTACATTTCAACGATGTTTAGACTTCTTTATTCATAGGAATTTTGGACTCAGTTTGTGAAAAGTGACTCGTTTAAATTCTAACCTCAACGTCTTTCCTACTTAGCTTATTGCATAAAAGGCTATTACAATATGAAAACGAGTATATATATAGTATTTGTTCATCAATATTGGCTTATTTCTTATCATTGAAAACACAAACACATCAGTTTAAATGCAGTGTAATTCAATTTATGATTCGAAACTGTAAAGAGGGAATCAATAATTATCTAATAATGCACCTGTACCACAGTCTTTGAATATCAATTGATCCAGGTCGGTTTCAAATTTATCGCGTTCAGTTTATACTGTTCATAGATAAAGATCTTGCTACAATGGCCTTAAAAAAAATCAATATCTGGCATATTTTCTTTTATCTACAAGTTTAAATCAGCCATGCTCTGGCAAAAGGGGGCTTACTTCATCTCCGAGATGCATGATACCAAGCAAGTCATTATATGATTATGAATTCGTAAAGTCCATTTTGTCTAACAACCAACTGAATCCGGAGGTATACCGGTCCTTTGACATGCAGAAAATTTAAAGATAGCAAAAGTTTCGGCCCATGTCAGCCTGCGCGGACTGCGCAGGCTGACATGGACCGATACTTTTTGCAGTTGCATTAAGCCCCCTTTTCACAGAGCATGGCTCAATATTTGTTTAACCCTTATCCTGCTAGATAAGTTAAATGAACCTTTCAAGCCGATAGTAAAAAAAAAAACAGAATAATGCTATTTCAAGCTCCTTATCGGATAGTGTGGATCCAAAATCAGACTGCACGTTCTGTGCAGTCTGATCTTGATCTACACTGTCCGCAAAAAGTCAGTGAGTCGCGCTTATTAGCCTAAGGGTTAAAGGCAGCTGTGGTCTTCGAAAGCAAAGCAAGGTAGATAACTGCGATAGCGTAAATAAAGTGAAGATTTAGGTTATCGTTCCTAGTCCTGTCGGTGCTTTTTTTTTTGGTGCGATTTTACTTACTCTTGCGGAAATCAAACGTGCAGTCTGATCTGAGAAAAAATGGCAAAGAACAGGAAATACAAAGTTTCACGGGAAATCAATGTAAGCTTAATTAATTTACCAGCATATGTATGTGAAGTTTTTTTTTTTTTATTTGTCCGGTACCTTCAATATTTGAACTATCGAAAGGTTTGCCGTGAAAACGTAATACTTTAGGGAGTATCTAAACGGTACAGTGTAGGACTCATAACCTTGAGGCCCAGGATTCGAGCCCCACTGGAAGCACTGGGTTGTTCGTGGGACTGTCTATAGGCAAGATACTTCAGAGCCCTATTATAAACCAAGGACATAAATAAGTGTCGGCGTTATATGACTGAATTAATGTTGAAAGCGTCGTAAAAACGATTCAGCTATCAACAACAACTTATTTCTTTGCAACACCAAAGCTCCTCCTTGGGTAAATGGTTAAAGCTTCGGACTAAATCAAGATATTTTGGTTCGATCCCTCTTTGCATTTCTAATCACATGGGCGGATCCTTTTTCAAGGCCATGGAGAACCTTAAATTGACGAAACCACTGAGAGGCATTATTAACCACTATATGACCAAAAGTACTGACGAAACCTCGTAAATCCCTTGGAAAAGAAATAATGAAACGCCAAGGCCAGTAGCCCCAGTCTGTAATGTACAGGGCTTAAAGTCCAGGGGTCTCTGGTTCGATATCAAGCCCGGCGATATTCTTTCTCTGAATAGATGATAGATCTTGCGACAAGAGAATTTCCTATCTAATCGCTGAACATTGTTTCTGCTTTGTTAATGTAGGTTAATGTAGGAAAGAAGCCAGTGGCTTCGAAAGAATGTTTTGCTAATTACTGGCGATTAGAAACTCAAGACAAGTATGTATAGGCGCATTGTCCGCCGCCATATAACTTAAATGATGTTGACTAACTGATTTTCTGTTTATTTACCGTCGCCACCGGTTGCCCATATTGCCGACCCCTCCTGGAGGCTGTTAGTTCTATTACGGGGGATAGTGCAAGATACAGGACGAAACCCATGCTAAGTTACGCCTGGCTCTTTAACGTAGTTTGTGTATAGCACCGTCACACAGGATCTCGGTTTAACGTCTCATCCAAAAGGCCGTTAGTAATTCAAGGATGGCCAGGCGTGGGGCTAGAACCCACACCCTAAAGTGACCCAGAGTCAGATGTTTACAAGTCCTACGCTCTACCACTTGAGCTATTTAGGCTGGTGTAAAATGATGAAAACAGACTTAAATACAAAACAAGACATATCTTTTAAAAAAGATAGACGGCGTTAGTTGGCAACCAAATAGGCGCAGGGGCCCTTAGAATAATTAGAGGTTATTACACGGCTGATGAGGGCCGGAGAGCGATATCGGCCCGCCACCTTGATATCTGCCCCGAGGGCTTTACCCCGAGGGCAGATTTCGAGGTGGAGGGCCGATATCACTCTCCGGCCCTCATCAGCCGTGTAATAACCTGTTTATTACATTCATTGATCATTTGCTCGATTGCTTCGTTTTCTTACATGTTTAAACACTTAAAACAGAGAAATTCTTGTCTTTATTCGACACAACTTTTTTTCCGCGGGTAAACGTCACGTTCATGACGTAATCATGCATCATTCATCATCTCTACCGAAGCTGCATATACAGTATAAGGACGTTTTGAATAAACAGTTTTTCATACTTATTAATAGTTAAAAAGATGCCAGTATGTGTGTTTTATTAGGCCAAATATTCAATTTAGTATGTAACGTGTTATAAATGACAAACAGGAATAAATAGGATAGATGGTTGGTGCTTTGGAATGTGAAGCTTAATCAGTCTCGGTTTCCCGGGCTCAACGGATAAAATTCGTAGAAATACTAGCCTATAGACACCACGCCTTGCCCGATAAATTTTCCCAATCTAAAACAACAACAATCTATTCTTTATTCATCGTGTCTTTGCTGGTTTTGCGATTCAATCATTGTCGTTAGTTCTGAAGAAATGTCCGCTAGCGACTGACGGACTGATTCAGCCATTTTTTTTTTTCAAAATGGATGTTTTAAGAACGTAAGTTTACGAGCGAGTGTTCTGTTGCTATAGATTTAGAACAAATATCTTGTCAACGGGCAGGATATCAGATATCATCCCGTTGTCCCGTCATAACTGCCCTCGCGTGACACTGATATTACACCATTTTCGGTAGAAAATGTTACTATTATTAGTAACAGAATGTAATAAATGATTATATGTCTACTTTTTTTTACCACAGGGGCCCTTAGACTAAACATGTCTACATTTTTACTAATCGCAAATTTCCTTAATTCATATGTTATCAGTATCAAAAAATAGGTCAAAAGCCAGCACATTCAGCTACACCGAACAATCTAATAACGAAATCAACAAACCGTGTAACGCTATACAAATAGCCCTGTATTCCAGAACGTCTGGTGCACCTTATTTTCTCGTCGTTATAGGACAGAATTGTTATACACATCTCCCAAGACCCATGTGAAACAATGATGGTTGAATCGTGGATTTCTGTCAGATCGAACGGTCGTAAGGGTATCTTTAAATGAAAGGGAATAAAACATAGGCCTACATATGCATGTGTACTGAAATTTACATAAAGCCTATTTGTTTCTTTGAAAGGCGTGTACATCACAGAGAAAAATAGTTCCAAAAAAAATTGCAATCAACAGTTTTGTTTTACGTCTAAAGATATTAATATTTGCAGCTTTGTCACGATCATAGTTTTAACACTTAATTTTACAAGGCAACCTTGGTCGGCATTGTTTATGAAATGAGGCGTATAAATACAGTGCGTTGACCAAATACGGCATTATTTTCTTAGCCTTTGTCACAAGTGTGTAAGACAAGAAAACTCGTAATGGATGTCTTACATTAAAAACGCTGGGAGTTATGTGATAAAAGATTCTTTCAATATATTCACCGTGGTTTCAAAATTTCCAATTTACGGTGGGCAGGAGAAAAAGATGGTCCGCCTCCAAAGTTCGACATTAATCACTTTCGTAGTTCTATGTACCAGACTGAGATTAATTTATCACAGACCAAGAAAAAAGTTACGACGTTTTAGAAATATGTTAAACCCTGATAAATGACTGGAGGTTGTGTCTGGCACTTAATACTATTGCACTCTTTGTCTAATTTATTTCAGCGGTGCTTTGGCCAAAGAAGATATAATGCATCTCCGTGATACATTATATATCATGCAAGTCATCACATAATTATGAACCATAAACTTTTTTCTGTCACACTACTGAATCATGACATAAAATGGTCATTTCGCATGCAGAAAATTTACCAAAAGCAAAACCTTTCGATCAAGATCAGCCTGCGCAGACTGCGCAGGCTGACCTGAGTCGATCAGTTTTGCAGATCCATTAAACCCCCTTTTCACAGAGCATGGCTCATTGAGTTATAGCGTGCGAAGTTTTGTGAAAATACAAGGTCTGTCTTCCTCACCGCTGAATACTGTTTCGACGATATTTATGTTGGAAAGAGCAACTTGTGGCGCGAACGGCGAGTTGTGTTTGTTTAAGAAAGTCTAGGAAAACATGGACAGGTTAACTGTTTCTTGTGCTATAACTGAAATATTCTGAGAATTGCACTAAGTATAAAACAACCCGCTTTTAAGGTTATTATGAGCCATCCATAAATGAGTGGCTCTCTTGGAAAAGAGGCTTCGATGCATTGTCGCAATCATACAAAGCAAGTCATCGCACGTTGTGGATCCATTACGTTTTAAAAAAAGCTGAACTATTAGCTTAAATGGTCCGTTGACGTGCAGAAAGCTACTTATAGCATAAACTTTCGACTCATGTCATCCTGCGCAGACTGCGCAGGCTGACATGAGTTGAAACTTTATGCAGATGTGTCATACCACCTTTTCACAGAACATGACTCAAACGTTATGTTCACGTACCTTTGTGTGATAAACATGATTGCCATGCTGAGTGAACACTTTGATACAGCTATTGTAAAAGTCCGGTAGAAATATATTTCCGGTCTGTGAAATTACTCCGCCCCAGTAAACACTTTCAGTTTCGTCTGTGCTTATAGTCGTGTCAAACCCCGGATGTTCTTTGTAAACACCAGCAAATAGAACTGCTGAACGTTTGTCTGGTTCCAATAAAAATGATCTACCGGGAGCTGTTGCCCGGCGTTGAATGTTTTTGGCGGTAGGAAACTGCTGTAAATTTCCGGAATAAGCTTCCGGTGCTGACGTAACATATTTTCTCGTCATGTCTTCTACTATTTCATAAAACAAGGTTCGCTTGTCAGGTTTGAACTCTTTTGTCCACTTAGATTTGGGAATTGCAGGCTTTTCCGTTGGTTTGTTGCAAACTGGGCATGGGAAAGAGGGATTCGGGTCCTCGTCGGGGATGTTTCTCTCAAAGTATTTCTGTAGACATTCCTTGCAAAATTCATGCTCGCATGGCAGTCGCCTTGGTTTACGACATGTTTCCATACATAACTGGCAGTCATTAGCTAACGATAAATGGTAGAAACTTCTTGAAGAACTTGTTTGGCTAATCCCTGTGCCACGATTCGAAAGACTCATCCTGTAGATAAGAAATGATAGTTATGTCTTATTGTGTTGCATATGTATGCCGATATGCTTCGATTAAAGCCTTCTTCCTCTGTGTTGTCAAAACAGGGACCTGTTTTGGTATGAAATGTTGAAGCCTTTACCACACGATCCCGAGATTTAACAACCCTAACAAAGATACCATTAGAAAACATTGTAGGAACGGAGAAAATGTTGGTAGCCAGCATTTTCTCCTTTTTCCACAATATTTACTACCCTTTCAAACGAGATTTCTTTTGTTGAGACACAATTATTTTGTCGTCTGAAAAAAACTTTCAACTCGGCAAGTCTGAAATTTAGTAGTCATTAAAAGGGGTTAAGGAATGGGTTGTGAAAATGCATCTTGTCGGTGAACTTTAACTTCCGTATCTCTTTATCTAAATATATCATACATAATGCAAGAGACAGCTGTTGAAACTATTGTGAAGCCTAGAACAATGTCTCAGACCCTTTTTTTTTTGCATCACTCAAAATCACCAATTCCCTAACGACTTACACCAGAAAGTTATTGCTGGAAAATAACTTAACCCTAACGCTGCTAAGTGCGTCTCGTTGACCTTTTGCGGACAGTGTGGATCAAGATCAGACTGCACAGAACGTGCAGTCTGATCTTGGATCTACACTGTCCGATATGGAGATATTTTTCTCTAAAAAGTAAATTTTAAATAACACTATAATATAGCTTACAACAGGCGAAAAGGGGCATTCGGACATTTGCGTAAAGTGTCGTCTCGGATCAGCCTGCGCAGTCCGCGCAGGCTAATCCGAGACTGCACTGTACGACTACATTAGATTTTGTCCTTCAGTAGACATGCGCAAGACAGAAAATTACATAATAGCGGAAAGTGTCGTTTTGGATTAGCCTGCGCGGACTGCGCAGGCTGATCCGAGACGACATTTTACGCGAATGTCCGAATACCCCTTTTCGCGTGTTGCAGGCCATATTATGGGTTTTTACTTTCGGCTTGAAAGTTTTACTTAACTTATTTAACAGGAATAGGATTAATCTACATGGTAATCGACTGGATGAATTTTTAGACTTTTCTCAAAAACGAAATTCTCGATCCTTCAAATTTGACCCCTTGTTTTAAAAAAAATCTCGTGTTTTTACGACTCTGAGAAGGAAGGACATTGAATGAATTGGGGGAAAATATATAAAAAAAAAATTCAGGTAATCATTCTTTTTCTGCATTTTCCTTTACGTTTTCTATCATTTGAAAGAAAACTTCCATTGTTTAAGCGGCATTTATTTTAGGCGAGTCCAAAACGTTGATATCTAGTAAAGGACTAACCTAGCTAGGAACCTAAGTCAAGTACCTTATGACACTCATCATCTACTCGGCTTATGCCAATTAACACTGTACCAGACGACAAAAGTTTGGTCTGGTTCAATTTTAAAGCATTTGCAGACGACAAATTAAATATGGCTTAAACACTGAAACTTTTTTTTTTTTTTTGAAGGGTAGAAAACATTGTTGGAAAAGGAGAAGATGTTGGATTCCAGCATTTTCTCCTTTTCCTACAAAGTTTTTAAATTTTTCTTCATTAAGGTGATTAAAACTCGGGATTGTGAGGTAAAGATCTAGGGCCAGTAACTCTTGTAAATTCCAGACTGGTCCAATCTCAAAGCATTTGCAGACGACAAATTAAATGTGGCTCAAATGATCTGATTTCTTTCTAAAGGTGAAAAAAAAAAACTTTGTGGAAAAAGGAGAAAATGCTGGTAACCAGCATTTTCTCCTTTTCCCACTATGTTTTCAAGAGTCTAATTTCCCCCCGTCATTCAAACTCGGGATTATGTAGAACAGGAATAACACCCAGACTGATTTGAGACCAATAGAAAAGCCGGTCCCCATAGCTCAGTCGGTAGCGTGCAGGACTTGAGAACAGGGGGTCGTTGGTTCGATCCCTGGCTCGGCCAATTTCTTTCCGGGGATTGATGATAGTCATTGCGACAGGATTCATTCCTCTCCCATCACTGATCATTGTTTCGACGATGGTTATGTGAAAAAGCAGCCAGTCGCTTGGAAAGAAAATTGTGCGCAGTACTGGTAAAAGAGATTCCAGGAAAGCATGGATAGCTGCACTGGCCGCCGCGATATAACAGAAATAATGTTGAATACGGCGTTACACTTGATACAATCAATCAATCAACCGATCAACCAACAGAAAACTGAAATTGGTGCCACAAAAGGAAAAGAGTTCGAGAAAAAAAGAAAACAAGAAAAGCATATGAATCTGATATACAAAACATCGTGGAAAAAGGCACAATTGCTTTTAGTGCGAAGCTGTTCCATTCCCACCCCAACCCAACTCCAACCAACCCTTAACTAAATTTTTCGAAAGATATTCTTTGCTTGAGAGAGAAAAAAATATATTTGAGCCGTGCTGTGGCAAAAGGGAATTTAATGCATCGCCAATTATGGATCCATAAATCCATTTTTGTCCAACAAGAAACCGAACAATGATGTAGAATTGTCCTTTTACATACAGTAAATTTGCCAAAAGCAAAACGTATCGACACAGGTCAGCCTGCGATGATCGCGCAGGCTGACCTGGGTCGATACTTTTTGCAGATGCATTAAACCCCCGTTTCACAGAGCATGGCTTATTTACAAGCAATGTATTGCATTGTGATACTTACTTCCTGTTAGGACTTTGTTTAAATTTACTTCCGTATTTCGTTATAATTATCAGCCTTTCACCAAACAATACCGAGTTTTATCGACCCTGGGAAAATAAGTCTTTTGAAAACATTGCAACCATCAACAAGGTTTTACCATATATATATGTATATGTTCTACATATATTATTTTCTTATTTGTCGTCTACAAATGATCTGAATATAGGTATGTTTAAAATTTTTCATCTAGTAAAGAGTTAAAATAGAACGTAAATAAAGTGTACAATAGAAGGCATGTCTAGTACTTAGACAACATCATGTGATATCACTGAAATGTATATATTGTTACAAGGGTTCCCGATAACTTCGTGGTTAACTCTTCAATAATTCTCGGGTTTTAACGACCCTGCCGAAGCTTTCTTTTGTAAACATTGTGGGGGAAAGGAGAAGAGGCTGTTTGCCTGCCTTTTCTGCTTTTCTCACGGTGTTTCCTATCCTGTCAAAGATGTTATGAATTCCATGATTTAAGCCCTATTTGATTTGTTGTCTGTAAACGCTTTCAAATTGAATATGTCTTTAATTTCAGTTTTTGTTGGCTGGTAAATAGTCAAATCTTTACCACACAATCACAATTTTTAACGACCCTGACAGAGAAGTCATTTGAAAACATTGTGGGAAAAGGAGAAAATGCTGGTAACCAGCATTTTCTGCTTTTCCAACCATGTCTTCTACCCTTTCATAGACTGAAATCATCATTTGTGCAACTTCTAGATTGTCGCCTGCAAAAATTTCCAATTTGGACCAGTCCAAAATTTTGTCCTTTGGTAAGAATTAAGGCTTTGACATTGTAAGGTTCTGGGCTTATATTGGACTTTAACACCGTTTTAACAGCTTAGGTCATATCACGGCGACCAGTGCGCCTACGCATGTGTTTCGGGGCTTTCTCCCACCAGTACAGGTGCAACTTTCTTTTCAAGCCACAGACTACTCTCTCACATGCATCAGAGGTTAGAGGCAATAAAATTGCCACTAAGAAAGTTTGCCTCAACCGGGTATAGAACCCGTAACTACCAGGTCACGAGTCAGATACGCTAACCACTGAGCTATCCAGCCGGACTGAGCTTGTTAGGGAGGTGGGTAACCAGTAATCACTAGTTAACAAGCAGGTTGCTCACCAACCGGCTTTATCAGAATAAATCCCTCTTATCGGTATTTGAGCCGTCAACCTCCTGCTCGGTAGACCGATACCTTAACCACTGGCCCGCGGTGAAATCCCGCATTTACACTCCCGTCCGAAAAAAAATTCTAGATTTTATGTATGTTTAACCATAAGGCTGCTAAGCGCGACTCACTGACCTTTTGCGGACGGTGTAGATCAAGATCAGACTGCACAGAAAGTGCAGTCTGATCTTTGATCGAAACTGTCGGACAGGCAGATTTTTCCCCAAAAAATAAATTTGAAATAGCATCATTCTAGTTTTTACTATCTGCTTAAAAGTTTTATTTAACTTATTTAGCGGTCGTAAAGAGTAGGACACGGTGACCTAGAGGCCCCTGGTTCGAGTCTAATTGTATCCACTTGGTTTTTCCTTGGGAGTGACCTTGGGCAAGACACTTCAGAGCCCTAGCCTAGAACTGGTGAAACCCAGGAAATACATGAATATATGAGCTGTCGCCGTGATGTGACTGAAAATAATGTTGAAAGCGGCGTAATACACCATTCAATCAATCAATCAATCTAATTTCTCGTCCGCCAAAGCTTCAGCTTTGGACTGGGAGAAAAGTTTTACGTCCGGTATAGATCTGACGAAGCAGTACTTGAAATAAATTGGCCTGCAACTCGCGAAAAGGGGTATTCGGACATTTGCGTAAAGCGTCGTCTCAGATACGCCTGCGCAGTCCGCTTTCTATGTAATTTTCTGTTTTGTGCAAGTCTACTGTAGTACAAAATCTAATGTAGTCGTAAAGTGCCGTCTCGGATCAGCCCGCGCGAAATGCGCAGGCTGATCCGAGACGACACTTTACGCAAATGTCCGAATGCCCCTTTTCGCGTGTTGCAAGCCAATTGTAGTTTTCGATCCTATCATGTACGTTGTGAGCTGTGAGCCAGCCTCTGCCAGAAGGGAATTTAATGCATCTCTGTGATGCATTATACCAATCAAGTCACTACATAATTACAGATCCATTAAATCCATTTAACTCAACAATCGACTGAACCTGGAGGCAAAATGGTCCTTGGACATCCAGAATAATTACAAATTACGAGTTTCGACCCTTGTAAGCCTGTGCTTACTGCGCAGGCTGCCATGGGGCAATACTTTTCGCAGATGCATTAAATCCCCATTTTCACTGAGCATGGCTTTTGTAATTTACAGACTATAACCCTGAAAACCGTCAAAGGGCAAAGGGAAAATCGGGTAGCTTTCGCAAACAGTGAAGATCAAAATTAGACTACACATTTCTAACGTACAGTCTGATCTTTGATTTACAACGACAGACATTTTTGAGATATTCAAAACAAAGAGAATTTGGGATTTTGAATAGAGGTTTTGTAGACTACATGTCACTATTTCCCCTGTTCAGGGCACAAAGGTGTTAAGATAATTCACCAAAATACAAACCTGCCAATACTTGAATGGCTGTTTGTGTGAAAAGTTTCGCTTCTTACAACAGTCGTTTGCAAATATGACGGCGACTGCTCACTTAGTCACGTTCTTCTGGAGATTTCAGCATCAGAAGTTTTGGGTTCTGCAGTGTTTTACCTACGGACATTAAGCCAGAGCTGCCGTCAGGGACGGAACGCAG
Organism: Hippopus hippopus; assembly: GCA_946811185.2. NCBI lineage: Eukaryota > Metazoa > Mollusca > Bivalvia > Cardiida > Cardiidae > Hippopus > Hippopus hippopus. The sequence continues at coordinate 5,881,585 of OX328100.1, read as the reverse complement.
AACATTCCTGATTGATATAATATTATTGACACCCTCTTCACCAATGACAAAGTTTTTGACTTAACCAAATTGAAAGAATTTACAGACAACAAATTAAATGTAACTCAAAAGATAACTGCTGTCTTTGGTAGGGTAGAAAACATTGTGAGAAAAGGAGAAAATACTGGTTACCAGCATTTTCTTCTTTTCCCACAATGTTTTCTCAAAAGCCTTCTTGTTCAGTTTTGTCAAATTGCTGGAAAGGGTTAACAACCGAGAGCCATGATAAGAAAAAAAGAAATATCTGTAAATAACATAGACGACGTTTTGCTAGCAAATTGGCAGGGGTCCTTGAAACAAACATGTCTACATCTTTTACCAATCACAAATTTTTATTTTTTCATTCGTTATCAACACCAAAAAGTAGGTCAAAGGCCTCCACATTTAGCTACACCGAAAAAAACAAGGAAGCAAGAAAAGACCCTCACCTGTTTATGTATGTAGAGGGTCGTTCAGTTTTCTTTACTGATAAACACTTCAGTAATCTGAGATTGTGTGAGATACTTTATCCTATTACCAAAATATCCCAAGCAACGATCCTAAGGAGAAGGCTTTTGAAAACACTGTAGGAAAAGGAGAAAATGCTGGTAACCAGCATTTTCTCCTTTGCCCATACTGTTCTTACCAGAGACGGATCAACTCATATGAACTACATTTGGCCTGCAACACACGAAAAGGGGTATTCGGACATTTGCGTAAAGTGTCGTCTCGGATCAGCCTGCGCATGCCGCGCAGGCTAATCCGAGACGGCACTTTACGACTACATTAGATTTTGTGCTACAGTAGACTTGTGCAAAACAGAAAATTACATAGGAACGGAAAGTGTCGTTTCGGATTAGCCTGGGCGGACTGCGCAGGTTGATCCGGAACGACACTTTACGCAGATGTCCGAATGCCCCTTTTCGCGTGTTGCAGGCCATTTGATTTATCATTCTAAATGCATTGGATATGAACAAGTCCGAAATGTTGTCATTCGGAAAAGAATAAAGAATTTATCTTGAACGACAGCACGCTGGAGTGTCTGAGTTTTGAAAGCATTGCTGCAAGCCGAGCAATTGCTCATTATGAACAAATTCGCAATTTGCTACAACGCCTTCTACATTATTCAACTCAAAGGGATTACTTTTCCTAAACTAATGTACTTCTCTGCTAAAAAAATGAAAAGGGTATTTTCAGTCGCGTGCACGACCTAAATGTTGTATGGTCATGACTGTTTTAGTCCGAGAATCTTACAAAAGTATCCGACAGTACAGATCAAGGATTAGACTTTAAGTTCAGTGCATTTGATCTTGATCTATAACGTCAGAAAAATCGCCAAATTTGTACATAGCTGTTAAATTTTAAAGTGCAAAGAGCAAACCATTGTATATAAATACCACTATTTTATTTCATGCTTTCCGGTAGGTTATCGAGAAATAATTGCACTCATCATGTTAAATCGTTTTTTTTTTGATTGGTCGAAATCGGGTCATGTGACGAAAAGACCGCCATACCATTTTTCGATAAACGCAATGGGACTACTTTCGGTTTTTCCAAGTTGTTGTGTATTATCTAATTTTAGATTTTATGCAAGCTCTTTAGTTCTATTTTTAGAGTTCCATCGCTGAATCAGTAAAATGCTGAAAGATTGCTTAAAAAACTTGAAAAGAAAACTCCCGAATAAACCTGGAGAAATTGATGAATATTAATCTTCATTTGCACTCATAAAAAATACACCGTTCTAAAAGTGAATTAAGTATTGAATGGTCGACGTCATTAGTTATGTCATTCAATACGTCAGCGGTCGATTTCTATGAAGCCAAGGTCACTTAGTTAAATTCAGTGCACTGTGTAAACAGAAAATTTACTCTTGCTTAGATGAAGTTGATTTCCTGTTTGATGACGGAGTTGTTCTAAGTGTTTATCGCGAGGATTGAGTTTAAAAAAAGGATGGTTAACAGATGACTATTTATCAGAAAAACACTCATCGTGGATTGGATAGAAAGTGTAGTTAAAGCTAGGAGTGTTGGAGAAAGGATCGGAAGAAGTGAATGCAGTGTGTCAAGAATTTTAAAATGTTGGCGCGATAGGGACTGGGAAACCAAAAAAAAAATGAAGAATTAACAGCTGTGACACCGTTTTTTTACATTCTAATAAGTGAGTCACAAAACGTTGGCGTCATTCGACTCATAGCTTACAAGAAAACTCGGATAGTCTTATATCGGCTTCAGGTAGGTACCCATCGAGAACAGATCTGCCGACGGTATGTACACCTATTCTTTACAATATATCTATAAAAAGGTCACTCGAATAAACATATCGTCCGCTCAGCCTCGAGTTTAGATAGTTAATTGGATTTTTGATAGACCGTATCAGAAATCCCTATTTGTTTGATAAATCATCGAAAGTATTTCAAAGTCAGCAAAATGGCCGTCTTTGACTGAAAAATATGTTGCAAAGCTAAAAATAGATTGTGTATTCATGCCCGTGCCACCAAGTATCCGCCAAAGAAATTAACTCTTGTATACTGTCGTATTTGTCCGTGATTTTTTCTATCATTTTCGAAAATTGATTCAAGTGAATAGCGAGTGCAATTATAAGGGTTGAGTGCAGATTTTTGTGTTTTCATCGAGATATAAAATGCGATTGCCTTATTACATGGCTTGACATAACGCCCTTCGAGCGTTATTTGCCATGTAGATCTAATTAGGCAATCGCATTTTATATCTCGATGAAAACACAAAAATCTGCACTCAACCCTTAAATATCGGTGACATATTTTTCGATATTTCACGGTTACGACCAGTGAAAATACCGATTTTTATATTCTTACTCTTCACTTGAAGGCGGAAACAGTTGTTCCCGCGCACTAGTTACCTAGGTAAAATGCGCGTGCCTCACAACCACATGGAAATATGACGTCATTTACCATACATTTCTCGCGCTTGACGTAATATTGTAATGCGTTGCTATGCGGAGGGGGTACGCCACGGGGAATAACCGAAAAGAACTGTACTGGATTTTGATTAAGCTCCCCCAAGGAAGGGTTAAAAGCATGAAATAAATAGAATATTTGTTTTGCTTTTTTCGGTGATAGATAGAAATTTATTTCATCGAGTGAACATCATCGGTAATATTTTCACGAGTGGCTCGTGAAAATATTACCGATGATGTTCACTCGATTAAATAAATTTCGATCTTTCACCGTAAAAAAACAAATATCCTCTATATGTATCTGTATCAAAAATAAAAAATAGACCTATCCAAAGAAAAGTAAATGTGCCGCGCTCTCTGAAGAGGGGTTTAATGACTGCAAAAAGCATCGATTCTTGTCAGCCTGCATAATTCGCACATGGATTGCGCAGGCTTACATGGGTCGAAACTATTTGTTGCTTGTAAATTTGCTGCATGTCCGAGGACCATTCTACCTCAGGTTTCAGTCAGTTGTTAGACAAAATGGACTTTATGGATTCATCAATTATGTTATGACTTACTGGGTATGATGCATCACAAAACCTGTAGGAAAGCATGAGTAGGAGCACAAGCCGCCGTGATATAACTGAAATAATGTTGGAAATGGCGTTAAATACCATAAATGAACTAAACAAACCACATACCTTGAACACTACAATCATCCGGAAACTACTCGAACATTTTATCAACAGATCAAGTTTAAACCTTACATGTTTATGGTATTGCAACTGTCTACACTAGTAAAATGATAACATTATTTCTACTTAGGGAATAAACATGCTTGAATTGTCGCATTTCACAATTTTTATCATACGGAAGCTAAACAGGAACTTCTAACGCTCTGTCTCGACATCTTCATATGTACTTTTAAAATTTTTTAACCATTAGGCTGCTAAGCCCGACTCAAGGACCTTTTTTGGACAGTGTGGATCAAGATCAGACTGCACAGTACGTGCGGTCTGATCTTGGATCTACACTGTCCGATAATGAGATATATTTCCCACAAAAAATGCCTTAGAAATAGCAAAATTCGGGTTTCTACCATGGGCTTGAAAATTTTATGCCACTTATTTAGCATGATAAGTGTTAAGCAGTTGTAAAAACTCAGGAAGTTTTGTATCATTAAAGGGAAGTAACAATTTCAAAAGTTATTTTTTCCACGCGAAAAACGGCAGGTCAGTGTAGTAGAATTTGTTAAAAATGGCAGGGAGTGAAAATTGCCTCCCTACCAATCCCCACCGCCCCCCCCCACCAATGATAGTCACTTAAGGACTACTCTAGAATCAAATTGGTCCCCGTTGTACGAATACACTCGTCACAACTCGTCATATTCAGTAACTACATCTAACCTAATCCATATCAAGGGGGTTTCCATTTTGAAATACTGCCAGTCAATGACCTTAAACATGGCGGCGCCCTGTAAATCGATTAGTAACGGCAACAATAGCCACGGTGATAAGCAATCTATGGTTGAAAAATACAAACGTAATTGATAGACCTTGTTCAAAAATAAGTGTACAAACTGTCTGTCATAGTAAATGTACTTAAAAAGATTCCTACGAAAAATTGTGAGTAGAGTTTGCTTTCTAAGTGGAGTGTTGCGCTTTTTAGAACAGTGAAGCGATGTAATCCCGGCGAAGAAATGTATCGTGTAGGTGCATATCAAGCTACGTGATACAGCTAAGGAGATTGATCAACGGATCACCCGAGGTTTGCCGAATGGTACGTACACAGATACATGTGTATACAACCCTATATACTTTCTGCATCAAGAAAGGTAACCAATCTACTCTAAAATCAAAACATAAAGGCTGCTCTGTTATCCAGACAGGGACCTATACTAGTACTCGATTCTAGCACGCATGTATGCGTTTGTCTATTTTTTTTTCAGGAATGCTTCAAACGACTTACTTCTAATTTCAACCTTCAAATTCGAGATGAAATATGATGTCTCTTTTGGACTCCCGTAGAACTTTAGTAGACACTGCGTCTGATAACAGAAAAATGGCTCATATATTTGTGCTCAGTTGAAGTTGGATGAATTCAAATGTTTCTCCTGATTAAGTATATAGAAACACGTTGCATTTAGACAGATCAATGACCTAAAAACCTCTATGCATTTTTTTGTCTTTTAGGTCTGTCAGCATCGATTCTTGGATCTGGATTTTTATGATCACCTTATACATTATCCGTTGAAAGTTGACGAATGTCACCTAAGGGCTTCTCTATAATCAAATTGATCCCCGTTGTACGAATACACTCGTCACAACTCGACCGATTCCGTACTTGTACTTGTAACCTCGTCTGTATCAAGGGGGTTTCTCTTTGAAATACTGCCAGCCACATGATCTTAAACATGGCGGCGCCCTGTAAATCGATTTGTAACGGCAACAACAGCCATGGTGATAAGCAACCTATCGCTGAAAAATACTAACGTAATTGATAGACCGAGTAAGAAAATAATTGTACAATCTGCATGTCATGGTAAATGTACTTAGAAAGATTTCTACGGATAATTGTGAGTAGTGCTTGCTTTCCAAGAGGAGTGTTGCGATTTTCAGAACGGTGAAGCGGTGTACTTACGGCGAAGAAATGTACCGTGCATATCAAGCTACGTGATACAGCTGAGGGACTTGATCAACAGATCACCCGAGGTTTGCCAAATGCTTCATATACGGATATATTATACAACCCTATACACTTGCTGCATCAGGGAAGGTAACCAGTCTACTTTTGAATCAAAACACAAGGGCTGGCTGTAATATCCACACAGGAACATAACTGGATTCTCGCGCGCGTGTACATTATTAGTTGTACGGTCAGGTGGCAGGGGACTTGGAAACTTCTTCACGGCTGTGGTGAATCATGTCGCCCCAAGCCGAGGTGGCGACATGATTCACCACAGCCGTGAACAAGTTTCCAAGTCCCCTGCCACCTGACCGTACAACGAATTTATTATACTGCAAAGTTTTACCATTCCAACGTTTGTTAAGCGAATTTTACCTGTTTTTTGGTTTAAAAAATTGAGTACGCTGACGAAGTAGAATTTCCCTTCTGAGTGCCCCAGTTCAATGAAAACTGACGTCACTGGGAACTGACGTCACTGAAACCTTGGTAATACGTGCTAAAACGTGCAGCTTGGCGCATAATCTTGATGTTAATCTTGATCGACGCCGCCATTTTGGATGTTGTGTTGATAGTGTAGTCATGTACACGGGGCTCCCGAAAGGGAAACTGCTTTTACGTTGGTTTTGCCAGTGTACATGATATATATGTCCGGGGCATATTATCCAATCAGATCACGAGAAATTTCTTTGCAGTATAATGATAAATTTTGTCTCTGTTTTTAGGAATGCTTCAAACGGCTTACTTTGATTGCAACCTTCAAAATTGAGAGCAATGCCCCGTTGAAATCAGGGGGTCGCTAGTTCGGTTCCCGGCTCGGCCAATTTTTTTCCGAGGATTGATAACAGTCATTGCGACAGGATTCATTGTTCTTTCACCGCTGACCATTGTTTTGACGATGGTAATGTTGGAAAGTAGCCAGTGGCTTGGAAAGCATACTGTGTGTAGTACTGGTAAAAAAAAAAAAAAAACTCCAGGAGAGCATGGATAGGTGCATTGGTCGCCGCGATATAACTGAAACATGTTGAAAACGGCGTTAAACACCATTCAATCAATAAATCAAAATCGAGATAAAAATTGATGTCTCTTTGGGGCTCCCGTAGAATTGAAGTACGTACTGCCACTGATAACAGGAACACAATATGTACATGTACATATTAGTCTTTTTGTTTTACAGTGTCTATTATAGAGTAAAATACTAGAAGCTGGGTATATGATCACACTGAAACACGCAGATACTTATACAATACAAGTACATGTAAACCATGCTCTCTGAAAGGAGGATTTTATGCATCTGCAAAAAATATCAGCCCAGCTCAGCCTGCGCAGTTTGAGCAGATTGACATGAGTCGTACGCAAATACTTACATGATATAAATGAGCCATGCTGTGTGAAAAGGGGGTTTAATGCATTTACAAAAAGTATCGACCCTGGTCAGCTTGCGCAGTCTGCGCAGGCTGACCTGGGTCGAGACTTTATGCTGTTGATGAATTTTCTGTATGTCGAAGGACCAATCTATCACATGATTTAGTTGGTTGTTAGACAACATGCATTTTAATGGATTCATAATTATGCGATGACTTGTATAATATAATGCATCATGGAGATGTTGTATACCCCTTTATGCCAGAGCGTGGCCCAATGACTTGTTCCCTCAATTTCATGAGTGGTAATTTTCCTGTTTAAATTTTATAGATAGATAGATAGATAGATATTTTATTGAAGTAACGTAAACTATACATAGTTTCTAGTTACACAAAATGAAAGTAATACAGTTTATAGACAAGGTCATTCATACAAACGAACAAACAAGAACACAAACAAACAAACAATCACACACACACACCACACACACATACACACACAGAGAAAGGTAAATTCAAAAAGAAACAACAAATACATCTATAGAAAAATAGAAAAATATCTAAGAGAATTGGCGTTTGGAGAAAAATGTCGGAACTGTATAATTGGCCTGCAACACGCAAAAAGGGGCATTCGGACATTTGCGTAAAGTGTCGTCTCGGATCAGCCTGCACAGTACGCGCAGGCTAATCCGAAACGACACTTTCCGTTTTTATGTAATTTTCTGTTTTGCGCAAGTCTACTGTTGCACAAAATCTACTGTAGTCGTAAAGTGTCGTCTCGGATTAGCCTGCGCGGACTGCGCAGGCTGATCCGAGACGACATTTTACGCAGATGTCCGAATCCCCCTTTTCGCGTGTTTCAGGCCATATAACTGGTTACTTTAATCAACTCTCTACCCTTAGACCAGCCCGCATATTTCAGTTGGTAGAGCGTAGGACTCGTGAACGTGATGTTTCGGGTTACTTGAGGTTGTGGGTTCGATTCCAGTGGCTGGTCATCTAAAATTACAAATAGTCTTTTGGATGAGACGTTTAACCGAGGTCCCGTGTGACGGTGCTATACACCGAGCACCTTAAAGAACTTAGCGTAACTTAGGATGGGTTTCGTCCTGTAACTACACTATCCCCCGTACCAATACTAACAGCCTTCGGGAGGGGGGGTACCCAAACGGACAACCGGTGGCGACGATAAATAAACGCAAATTCAGTCAAACTCTCTACCACAAGACAAAATCGGAGACTTGTCCAAATTGAAAGCATTTGCCGACGAGAAATTAAATGTAATCAAAATTATCAAATTATCACATTTGTCTCTGAAAGGATAGAAAACATGGTGGAAAACGGAGAGAGTGCTGGTTACCAGCATTTTCTTATTTTCCCAAAATGTGTTTATAAATCTTCTTCCTTAGGGTCGTTAAAGCACGGGACTGTATGGTAAAGAGTTAAAAGTATACGGAAGAATTTGTATGAAAAAATTAAAGGAAATTATGAGTATAAGAGCATTTAGTTTCACTTTCTACTCTCTCGAGATTAACCTTAGTTCTCGCGTGTACTTAGATAGATTAAGATTAACCATATGGGCAATCGCGGGCTAACTTTAAATAAACGCAAGATCAGTCAATCAGTTGACAGATGTGTAAATTGAAATCATTTGCAGATGACAAATTGAATTTTGCTCAAATGATGGCATTTGCCATCAAAAGGCAGAAAAAGCTAACAACACTTTCTTCTTTACCCACAACGTTTTCAAAGGTGTTCTTTCTCTGGACTGTTAAATACCAGAATTTTTGATAAAGATATAAATAAATGTGCCATGCCTTAAAGGCCCAGTAGAGGCCATGATATCAATGCAGGTGTCATAATACATTTAAATTTAAATTATACCATTTAAAAGTATAAAAAATGTTGTGGAGATGACAGTCTGTTATCGTGTGGTCGGGCCGTATGTTAGTCGCTGGCAGAAAAAAGAATTTTAAAATCAGGCAAAAAGTAAACAAAAGACACAGCTACCTGGAAGGTTTTAACCTAGTTTTGAAATTAATTTCTCTGTCAGCGACTAACATTTGGACCGACCGTATAATGGCAGATTGTCATCTTCACAATAATTTCCATACTTTTAAATGGTATGATTCAAATTTAAATGCATTTAAACACCCGCTTTGTTTACTTTTGGCCTTTATTGTCACTTTAATAAACATCGACAGAGACAATGCACCATACTAAGACCGTGTGACAAAATTTCACGGAAAAAAAAGTATTTGAGCCATGCTGTGGCAAAAGGGGGCTTATTGCATCCCCGTTATCCATGGTACCGAGTAAGCCACCACATACTTATGGACCCCTAACAGCCACTTCTTTTAATAACCGACTTAATCCCGAGGTATACTGGTCCTTGTACATGTAGAAAATTTACCAGTAGCGAAAAGTTTCGGCCCAGGTCCGCGCAGGCTGACCTGGGTCGATACTTTTCGCAGATGCATTAAGCCCCCTTTTCACAGAGCATGGCTCATTTGTTTGTATTGGCGTTTAACGCAGTTTTAACAGCTTAAGTCAAACCACGGAGGTCAGTGCACCTACCTGGCTTTCTCACACCAGTAATGACACAGCGTTCTTTCCAAGTAAGTCACTGACTACTTTTCTCACGTGCATCAGAGGTGAAAGACGAAAAATCGCAGGATAGGAAGTTTGCCTCAACTGGGAATCAAACTCGCAACCACGAGGTCACGAGTAAGATACACTAACCACTTAGCTAGCTACCCGGCCGGGTAACTGAAAAAAAAAAGCTAATCTAGTCTAGAAAGCGTTCAGAGAACACACCGCCTGGCACCTCATCTCTCGCCCCACTCCAAAAAAAGGTCGTTTTTTTCACATGCCATGAAGCTTTCAAGGAATACAAGCAGGTCTATTTAATGTATCATTCAAACCAAATATCTATTAACTCTACCAAAGGGTATGCACAAAAAAATCATTTTTCTATGAAAGGGAAAGTGTAGGATCAAAAAATATTATACAAACCTCACTTAATGTTAAACATTCAACTCATTTGATCATAACCATTCAACATCAAAATAAACTGTTTCACTGAAAACTAAACCCTTTCCATCAAACTAACTTGAACAGACAACACCAATCATGTTACAATACAGTTTGAAAATCAAGGAGATAAAGGGTAACACGCTTCATGTACTTATTATGAGTGAACAGATGAACATTTGTTTCTTGTTTTTCCGTAACTTATCGAGAAATAAGGGTGGAGTATTGTTTGATATTTCATGGTTACGACCAGCGAAAAATACTGATTTTATCTTTTCTAACTCTTCAATTGAAGGCGGAAACAGAAGTTCCCGCACACGAGGTACATGTACCCAAGTAAACGGTGCGTGCGTGCTATTCAACAAAACGGAAATATGACGTAATTTACTATTCATTTCTCGCACTTTATGTAATATTGAATGCGTTGCTATGTGGATGGGTTACGCCACGGGGAATTACCGAAAACAACTGTGCTGGTTTTTTATGAATATCCCAACAAAAAAGGGGTTAGAAGCATGATATAGAATACTTTTTTTGTCCCGGTAAAGATCGAAATTTATTTTATCTCGTGAACATCATCGGTAATATTTTCACGAGTGCCTGCACCACTCGTGAAATATAACCGATGATGTTCACTCGATGAAATAATTTTCGATCTTTCATCGAAATAAACAAATGTCATCTATGTACTCGCTTTAATCCATTACCAGACGACAAAATTCTATACTTGTCCAAGTTGGAACCATTTGAAGACAAAAAGATACATGTGGCTTAAATGATGGAATTTGTGAGTGAAATGGAGAAAACTGTCGGAAGGGAATAAAATGCTGGTTACCAGCTCAAACATTCTGAAAAATTTTCATGAGTACCGAACTGAAAAATTGGATTCTAGAGTATATCCCAGGTTTTTCTACGACTTTTCCAAGTAACCTACTTCAGCAACTGATGGGCACCAAGTTCACACTTATCTGCGATATTATCAAGACAATCATTCTGACCAACTTTCATATCTGAATGAAAGTAAGGGTTTTAGAGTACACATGAGCTTATTCTTAGATTTGTCTCAGAGACCTACTCTTTCTTACCATGTAACCCCTTTTCAAACTCGTCAAAGATATCTGTTAACGGTAAATATACGAAACTAAACTCAAAATGAAATTAAGCAGCTTTATTCTGTTAACTACAATGTGCGCCAAATCATCTCTGACCTTCACCTTCTCGCTCCCCTCAGGAGAGTCTTTCAATCCATATAACAGAAGGCATTATTCCCTCAAGAGTTACTTCCCTTAGAAATGATTATATACATTAACATTCATTCTATTTTTTTTTTTTTTTTTTTATTTGTTTATCAAAAAAATGAAGCATATAAATTCAGTTACTTGACTGTGTCAAAAACAAAATGAATTAATTAAAAAAACTGTTAGTTTCCAATTTCTATGCTGTTTTAAGATCTACTGAATGAGTTCTGAACATTGTGTTGGTTGATGGTATATCAATCAATCAGCATTGCTCAGAACTCATCCACCCACTTTGGAGAATCCTGAGTAAAGGAAACCCTGATGAGCCCTGTTTGGTCATACAGTTGGCTAACTGATTTTCTCCTTTACACCATAAGATATCTTTGACTTCTTTGTTTTCTAAAGATTCCTTAATTGCAGCGATATCGATTCTTAACCTCTTGTCATCGACTAATTTGGTAGAAAGAATTGCCTCTACCACACTTTTGTGGTCCGTGTAAGCTGTTATTGTTACAGATTGACGCTGAAGGCACAAAATGTCCTCCAGGATCTCCCTGTAACAACAGCACGCTTCCAATCCTTCCTGTAGACTTAAAGCCTCTGCTGCTATAGTTGACCTCACGACCCTTTTAATCTTGTTAGCCTGCCAGGTTATTGGACAACAGTATCCACTATTATCCATTAACCAGACGATATATGCTCCGACACTACCTATACCATCATTGATGTTTCCCAGAGATGCATCAGTAAACAGAACCAGTTTCAACTCAGAACACTTTCCATTCAATGAAGGAAACTTTATGATTGATTTGACCTCTTTAAGCCTATTAACTTGTTTCATGGCTCGGATTAAATCACCTGTGGTTGCTTGTTTTAGTTTTGTGCTCAAATTTATCATTTCAAATGCTAGATCTGGCCTTGAACCTTGCACAGCCCAATTGATTTTTCCAACTGACTTTCTGAATAAAGTCTGTTCAGCTGGATTCAGCAAGTTAGTTTTACATAGAGCCTTTTCTGAGCTTAACCTGTTAATTTCAATTTTATCCATGAAATCAATTTGATCCAATAGAATTTGGCTTTCAGTCTGGCATACATGGAAACCAATATAATTAAAGTCTTTTTCTTCAATTCTTCCTGCAGTAAATCGTTTTCTCAGTTTTTCCATAAGGGTTTCAAATAACTCATCTCCGGCATGTAGAAAGTCATCAACATGGCAGCAAATGACCCCTCTCAACTTGTTTTCAGTTTGTATGTAAAACACTGCTGGGTCTAATTTACGCTGTTTAAAACCAAGTTTCAACAATTCTTCTTGCACACTCAAGCAAAATTGTCTTGCGCCATCTTTCAGTCCATACAACCCATGCTTCAGTTTCCAAATTATGTCCTGTGGTGAGTCACTTTCTGGTGGGGGGGTTCAAGTAGACATCTCGGTCAAGAGCTTTTCCTTGTAGAAAAGCTGATTTAATGTCAGTTGTTTTCACAATCCATTTTTTCAATGCAACTATAGCAAAAAATAGTCTCATACATCCTTTACTAACAGTAGGGCTGTCCCGCTGCACAATGCTGTCTTCTTCAAATCCATGAACAACTAATCTTGCTTTCACAATCCCATCTTTTTGTGTCAATACCCATCTAGTTGACAATGTTTTGAGTCCATTGTAGGGTATTTCTTCATATGTGTGAAATGCTTTCAGTTTTTCAAGTTCTGACATCTTTGCAGATTGCACAGCTTCTTCATTAAAAGGTAAACCTCTATTCACAATGTTAACATCAAACTGTTCAATTTTTTTCCATGGTATTTTCTTTAAGTCAGTACTTTTCTGCTCACAATTCTCATCTTCAACATTGTACCAGTGTTTATAACATCCTGAACTCTTCCCTGCTCGTCCTAGAATTTTTGCTTGAAACCAGTCATTGTCAAGTTTGTACCGTATAATGTCATTCTTCTTCAGCTTTAGTAGTAAGTCTTTATGATTTTGAGAAGAGCTAGCTTCATTCTGAGAAGATTCACTTGGCATGTACTCAGTGATGAGCTGTTTTTCTACATTGTTTCTATGGTCTTGTTTGACATTTTCATAAATTGTACCATCATCATTGTTACTATCTTGAAATTCATTTTCATTCGGATTTTCATTTTCTGTTTCAGCCTTTACTAGCCTATTGGGAGAAACTCTTACAAACACCCCTCCATGCCTTACAAAGATTACTTTTCCATCTTGGAAGACTACCTTTCCTGGACCAAGCCATCTGTCTTTTCCTTCCCTTTTGTAATACACTTTATCTCCATTTTCAAATACTTGTTCAGCTGCTCTTACTTTAGTTCTAAGTGCTCTTCTTATACGTTCGCAAGCTTCTGTTTCTATGTAAGCTTTCCGCATGGCATGTAACGTGTTAAGATGCTTGGCAAACACCTCGCTACGAGTTGTACCTTCTAGCGATGGTAAAGAGTCTGTCATTACCCCTGGTAATTTCAGATTACAACCAAACACAAGTTGGTGACTACTGAACCCATTCCACATTCGCAGAGAATTACGTGCCATATTAGCCCAAGACAGTAAAGCTTGAGGATCTGTGTGTTTATGTTCATACTCTAGCTTTAGTAACATCATATCTGTGACAGCATGCACCCTCTCACATAAACCATTTTGGAAAGGACTCTCTCCAGCAGTTGTACATACACGAATGTTCAGGATTGAGGTAATATCTCGCATTTCATCAGAACTGAATTCTCCACCATTATCAGTCATGATTGATTGCATGATTCCAAATATCGCTATCCAGTTTTTCATTAAAGCATCTATGACATGGCCTCTTCCTCTCAATGAATACAGACATAGTATATCTTAACCACATATCTATCATATGAAGGATCCAACGGTCATTCCACTTCTTAAGGTCCATGGCCACTTTCTGATTGAACTCACTTGCCATTGGCAATGCCACACTTGGTCTCGGAGGTGTTTTTGTATGAATCTTGCACAGATGACAGCTGTCTTCTATCTTTTGCAAAATGTTAGAGTAGCTGACATGCCAAATGCCAGCATCCTTTAGAAGTGAAATTAGCTTGTTCATAGATGGATGTGCGAATTGTCTATGCAATTTTTGAAGGGTGTCATGTTTTTCTTTCTCATCCATTTCTTCTAACCTCACCGAACATACATTTTCAATACTAACATCTGTACTGCTGATTGGTATGCAGTAATGATCCGAGTCAGTCAAATTCAACATCACATCTTTTCCAAATATTGTAGCTGTGTCATTTTCTAGATCTAGTTTTACTCCAGCTGATTTCATGGCTGATCTTGAAAGCAAAAGTGGAATATCGGACTCAACAACGTCAGTCTTTATCTGAACATTTTTGCCTGCCATTACAGCAGGAAGAGTAAACTCTCCTTTGGATTTCAATTTTGTCCCTCCACCAAATTTGAAAACTCTATTTCCCTCCTTTAGAAAAACGCTTCCCTTGATATCCTTATCTAAAGAAGACATGTACATTTTTAACCAAGATTCCCCACATACAGTACTACTACATGCACTATCTAACACTGCACAGTTTCTTGCATCCATCCCTAGTCTTGAAATATCAGTCTTATTGTACTCCGTAAATAGAACTACATTTTCTTCTTCATCAGTTACATTTACTTTTGCCATATTTTCCCAACTATCAGGACAGTCAACTAAAAGATGCCTGAATGACCCACATGACTTAATTTTCATTGTTCTACCATCGTTTCCCGCAGGATTGATCTTTTTACTAACATTCTGACCTTTCCCCCATTGACTTCCTCCCCTGTAATAGCCCCTACCCCTTTGATTCCCATTTCTACTATATCCAAAAAATACAGGTTTGGATCTGGTGTAGCCGGCAGCTAATAAGGCCTCCTCATGCTGGGCGAGGAATGCTGGCTCTAGTTTAATGCTGACCGATTCTGATTTACTGCCCTCAATAGTGTCACCTTTGAACTTCTTCAGCGATTTTTTGGCTTCTTCATATAGGGCATCTTTGTTATCATAATTCATCCCAGTCAGGACAAGCATTTTCTCTTCTTTTGTTATGTTGGCCTTCCTTAAAAGCTTAAAGGCTAGAATTTCAGGGGGTAGTTTCATATTTTTCTTTGCTATTTTCCTGTACTTTGCATCAAAACTTGCAACAAAATCAGATATGCTTTGACTTTCTAATCTCTGATAGTCCTCAAATTCTTCAAATTTTTCTAAACTATCTGTGAAATCATCTTTAGCTAGGTGAGCGTCCAAAAAATTGACCAACGTTTGCAAACCATCTTCCTTCTTTAAATCCTCTAAACTGAGTTGATCAAATACTTTTACTCTTATTTCATGGTCTTCTGGCAGGGACAATGCTATGGCTACCCCTTGTTTCTTTTTCTCTAAATCAGTTATTTCTCGCCAAGCTAAAAGCTCTTGTTTATACAGTTCATAGTTCTGACGAGTATCAGACTAAAAGTGTGGCCTCTAGAGTGCACACTGGGTAATGGTTGACGCAGGATGCATGATCACAAAAGCTCACCTCGAGCACTTTGTGCACATGTGAGCCAAAAGGAGAAAAATGCTGGTTATCATCCAAACAAAGACAAAATCGGATCGGAAGTTTCAGAGATGTTTGAAATAAAAGTTAACACACAGAGGGGTGCATGGACAGACAAATGACAGGCACAGGGCCATGACATAAGCTCGCTGGCCTTCAACAAGTGGAGCTAAAACAAGCAATTTTGTTGAAATGATATCGCCCGCCGAAAAAGACCTTTTCAAAAACTTATGCGACCGCGTAACTCAAAATCGCTCCCAGTCAGCCATTTTGCATTGAATCAAAAAATGAAACAAAGGATATCGGCGGAATAGGTTATTGTACACATGTATAAAGTTTTACGAAATTCCGTCCAGTGATATTGGAGATATTGTCCCGAACGGAAGGACGGACAACGCTAAAACTATATCCCTCTGCCTTCGGCGAGGGCTAACAAGGTCTGATGTCAAAGACGCTTTTATCTTTTTTCTTTCTTATTTTATTTGCACATTCTATTTTTGTGAAAACTGTACATAAATACATATATCTACAATAGCACATTTACATCTTTTGACTTAATCAACCAGAATACTTTACTTTCCATCAAGTCAAGTAGAAGAACAAGATGAAGAACAACAACAAGACCAGTTCTTTCTCCTTTTCCCCACAATGTTTTCAAAAGCCACTATCACTAATGTTAAAACTCGAGAGCTGCAGAAGATGGTTACGTGTATATGAATTAGCATAAATGGATTTGTCTTTTTCTCCTTTTTTTTTTTTTAAGAATGTTTCCAAAAGCCCTCTTTAAAGCCATAAAAAAGTCTCCATTATTTGGTAGAGGGTTTACACAACCTGATGCATGCCACCAACATGCATGGTAATTTCAGGCTATTTTCACACACACATTATCTACAAACATAAAACAGTGTAGATTAAAGATCTCGCACAAATGTTTTGACACCGTCCACCATGTCCAAACAAGTCCCTGCAGCGTGACGACAAAATTTGAGACTTTTTTAAATTGAAAGCATTTGCAGACAACATATTCATAATTGCTCTTATGATGGGACTGGCATTGATTGGGTAGATAACATTGTGGGAAAAGGAGAAAATGCTAGAAACCACCAGCATTTTCTGCATGTTTTAAAAGGCCTTGTTACACAGGGGCGATTAAATTTGTGACTGTGTTGCAAAGAGTCCACAGTTATAGAACTGATTCTACTTGAGAGCATTTTCAGACAACAAATTAGATGTCTCAAAAATTGTTTGATTAGTCTTTGACAGGGAAGAAAACATTTTGGAGAAGGAGAAAATTCTGGTTACCAGCATTTTCTCCTTTTCAGAAGTGATCTTCCTCTGGACCATAAAAAACACAGAGTAGTTTGCCTCGGGGTTAACTCTTTAGCAAACTCCAAAATTTTGTCTTTATTGAATAAATAATAGCATCTAAAGATCACAAAGACAATATGGCTAAAATGACTGAATTTGTCTTTTGAAAACATGGTAAAACATTATGAGAAAAGGAAAAAATCCTGGTAATATCAGCATTTTTCCTTTTCGTAAAATGTTTTCAAAAACCTTCTTACAACATTGTGATAACATGTATTACACAAAGTTGATGATACGGGTAGCACAAAAATCATCACCAACAGCAAGTGTTATAAACAGATCAAAATCTTTTACAATCATCACAGTCCTTTTAGTTTCTAGTATCAATGTTTATCTTCAAAGACGGCTTCCTAACGTTTGGGTTCATACGGACTTGACCACTCAGGAAGATTGCCTGAAATCAACAGAAATACAAACACAAAAATCTGACCAAAAGTTTGTGAGTTCTCCAAGTTTGCTGTCTTACAGCACTTTGTACTCAAACCAGGTAAACCCACAGGGACTCAATCCAGTAATTTTTTTGGTATCTTGTAAGTAAATAAAGACAAGGGGTCGAACTTGACCAAAGGGCAGATATTACCGGGTTCAAATTAAGGTCCAATTACAAAGTCAGTTTTGATTCAATTTTGTCATGAAATGTACCAAATCACAGCTAAATGAATACGTTCTTCGATGATGCTACAGATTATAACCATAATCAATCCGTTTACCGAACACAGATCGAGATATCGAGCAAATTAGGGTCAATTTCGCAGGTCGGACACGACCATGCTAAGCAAATGGTATAGAAAATTTCTACATATATTTCTGTCTTTATTTCAGTTTGAAGGCCATCTTTGCACAAATGTAAGATTGTTTTCAAACCCTGGCAAAACAAAATGCTAGTTCTCTTCTGTCCAATTTTGTTATGTCTTCTTCCTCCTAGTCGTAACTCCATAATCCTTTGGAAAGGATTAAATTAAATGTCCTAAGTTGATATTTTGACAGGAAAAATTGTGAAGGTGTGACTGTTAACACTTACTTTGGGAAAAATAAAAAAAAAAAAGATAAAAAAAAAAAAATTCCTGGTGAAACTTGAATTCTTGACCTTCAAAATCATAGACAGTGACTCTACCAACTGTGCTATGGTATGGGGGCAAAAATGATATTTCACTTTGCAAAATATAATAATGCCTTACTATGCAATAAGGACTATGCCTTATTATGCAATAAGGACTAAACTGTTACTAATGGAACAGGAAATTTTACTTCAAAAGTAAACAAAACTTGGTAATTCCTTGTGTTTTCTACATGAATTTCTATCTATACTAAATATTTATTCTGGTCTAAAGTTCCTTTGAAAGACAAACAGAAATAATCATGGCTACCTTGGGGCTTCAAATATACAGGATCTATCTGTGATCGCAACATTGCCTGCTTCAAACCTGTAAATATACAAAAAAGACAAACTTCACACCATCCTCTGTTTGAACGACCCTGAAGAAAGGGCTTCTGAAAACATCATAGGTATAAGAAAATATACCAGTTACCAGTATTTCTCCTTTTCAAACAATGTTTTAAACCTTTAAACCATTCACTGATGAATCTCGTGCTTAAGCGACCCTGAACAAGAAGACTTTTGAAAAACACTGTGCAAAAAGAAGAAAGAATAGAGTTTTCTACCCTTTAAAAGACAAATCCTGTCCCTGGAACAAAATTTTAATCCATATTCTGCAAATGCTATTAGTTTGGACAAGCCTAGAGTTTTACCATATGGCTTGCAACACGCGAAAAGGGGCATTTGGACATTTTGCATAAAGTGTCATATCGGATTAGCCTGCGCAGTCCGAGCAGGCTAATCCGAGGCGGCACTTTACGACTACATTAGATTTTGTGCTATAGTAGACTTGCAAAAAACAGAAAATTACATAAAAATGGAAAGTGTCGTTTCGGATTAGCCTGCGCGGACTGCGTAGGCTGATCCGAGACAACACTTTACACAAATGTCTGAATGTACCTTTTCGCGTGCTGTAGGCCATATGGTAAAGAGTTAGACGACAAAATTTCATCATTTGAACTACATTAAACTTGTTGTATGCAAATGCTTCTAACTGGACAAGTCGAAAACTCTGTTGTCTGGTACAGAGTTTACAGCACATCCAACAATGAGCTTGTAAATAAAGGCACTAAACCGGAGTTTATTAAACTCTTTAATATACCACAAAACTTTGAACTTGCAGATGACAGATTGCATAGAGCTGAAATCAAGGTATTTGTCTTTGTATGAGTAGAAATCATCATGGGAAAAGGAGGTAAATTTTGGTTGCCAGCATTTTCTTCTTTTTCAACAATGTTTTCAAAAGTTTTCTTTCCCAAGGGTGGATAAAGGACCGGATTGTTTTGTGAAGTAATGATTTGCCCTCCACTGATATATTTGCTACAAGTATCCTAGCAATTTGCACAGCTTTTCTTATTAACCTGTTACTAAACATTTCCAAATGATGGGTTTTGAAACACTATGGGAAAAGTAGAAAATGCTAGTAACCAGCAGTTTCTCCTTTTCCGATGATGTTTTCTATCCTTACTTAGAAAATTAACACATTTAAGCTACACTTCATTTGTAGTATGCAAATGCTTTCAATTTGGACACTTGAGGCTAAATATTTGTCATTTGGGAAACACTTTGGAAAAGAGTTTATAAAAGGGAGATAATTCTACTTGTCAAACCAAATCACAAATAAAGTTCACAAATAAATGACGCTTCCTGAGATAATGATTGTACTCACTCTTCCCTGAGAAAATTTTAAACCTTCACATTTTACCATACAATAAGATTTAAGACTAGTAGACATTTAAAGCATTTGCAGACAATAAAATATGGCTCATAGGATAGGAATTGCTTTAGAAAGAGTAAAAAACCTTGTGGGAAAAGGAGAAAATCCTGATTACCAGAATTTTCTCCTTTTACTTCAGCATTTTCAAAAGCCTAAGATGTTGAACTATGGGATTATATAGTAAAGGGTTTTGGAAATCACACAAAACAAATGTTTTAGGAAAAAAAAGAATAGACATTTCTAGAATTTGTCAAATAATTAATTCTGCAAAGATACTGAGATATGATGATAGAAATCAGGATAGCAGCTGTGGAGATAAAGAAAAGCTGTAGCTTCGGAATTGGCCCACATTTCCAACTACGCATTTTTACCCATGTGGGTGATGCGGATTTTCTCCGCGCTGAGAGTGAAAATAAACGGGCAAGTTAAATTTCATTGTCTCATTTCCAACCATGCGTTTTCACTGTGCAGTCCATGCAGATAAAAACCAACATGTTGGTTTTTTACCGCACAGTAAAATATCCGCATACCCGTATGTGAACATGACGTCAGCAATGCTGACGTATTTAATGACGTTTGTCTGTTTACATGCCACTAAAAATATGGCTACCAAAGGTAAAATGCCAGCATTGTCCATTAAACAAATGGAAAAACTGATATTGATGGTGCAAGAACACCCAGTTCTCTATGACCAAAGCTTGAAACAACATAAGGATAAATTATGCTTCCTCCTCCGATTTCTTCTAAGTATCCTCTTTATAAACTCTATCATTAAGTTATTATGCCTTTTCGTCTTTGGAGAAGACTCAACAAACAGATGGCAGCCATGATGAATAGGCACAACTGAGAGATTACAGCGCAGAATGTTGCTGCGGAAATCTAGATTAAAACGCAGGGTTGGAGATGGTCTACCGCACGGATCTTGCCATGCAGTAATTATCTGCGCGGGTAAAAATGCGTGGTTGGAAACGAGGGCTTAGTGAGACCTTTGGTAAGTTAAAAATAAATGTTTCTACTTGTATCAGTTGGAGGGTTTTGTACCTGATTTGATCTACATGTATTTTGTTTGGAAATAATCAATAAGGACCCCTCTGTCTTTTATATGAAATTATTTCCCCATAGGTGCCTCAGCAGCCTCATACAAAACAATGGCTATTCCCATTCAAACACCAACTAGTCAATCCAAAAGCTGATGACATAGGAAAGTCTCAAGTGGAAAAATCCTTTTAAATACATTTGAAAGCTGCAACTGAAAAGTTTTGACAAAACAGCAGGCTAAAGAATATGGTACGCATAGGTTGCAAATGAATTTTGACCAACTGATTAGTATTTTTCATACACTGAATCAGGATGAAACTTTTGCGGATCTGATTTCATGTTATTTTTAATGTATGATGGATGATGTCATACATATTGATATGAAATTATAGTTTGGGAACAAAGTTGGTAGAATTCAGGCTCTAGCTAACTCACCTTACAGCAATGTAAAGTTCTACTTTTCAACAAATATCCTCTACCTTAACTCTTTGCCATACAATCCTGACATTAACTAGCCTGAAGAAGAAGACTTTCGAAACCATTGTGGGAAACAGACAAAATGCTGATAACAAACATTTTCTCCTTTTTCCACAACTTTTTCTTCTCGTCCCAAAACAAATTTCAATTTCTGAGTCGCTTTCATTTTTGTTGTCCGCAAATGCTTTCCATTTTGAAAACTCCAAAATTTGGACCTAAGGTAAAAAGTTAACATCACTGATAATAATTCGAAGTCATATATTTCAGGTTATATATACTGCCACATATGTTGCATACATGGTCACTAAGCAAGCTTAACTCTTCCCAAACAACAAAAATTTAGACTGGTCCAAATAGAAAGGATTTGCAGACGACAAATTAAATGTAACTTAAATGACGATTTTTGTTTTGGATCAGGTAGAAAAATTGCGGGAAAAGGAGAAAATGCTAGTCTTCAAAAGTATTCTCTTACAGGGTTGTTCAAACTTGGGATTGTGTGATAGTGGGTTAAAGTTTGTTTGTTTAGCGTATCGATCATGACCAAATTGAAAGCGTTTTTCCTATTGTTAGCGTGTATTTACCGCTTTGGTACGACTGCGTTTGGGGACGAAACCTAAGTGTTACGAAATTTTACCATGCTGATTGACACTCACGTAGTTCTTCCTGATTATTGAATGGTTGTATAATAGCAAAATATGCCATTATTCCAATGGTTCCAAAGAGAGCACCTGTCGCCCATGTTCCTGATGGTATTTTCTGCCAGAAATATTTCTTTGGAGGTCTACCAAGCTGCATTTTGGAGTCGCCTAATTTTACCCAGTATTTTCCTTGAGTTGAATATACTAAGGTATCACACTACTAAATATAAACCAGACTTGCGCAGTCCGATCGATATTTGTCAGTGGTAACTCACGTCGTTTATGCTTAAGTTCTTTCTGTTCCTGAATACCTTTCGCAAGATCTGAGCATATCGCATGATTGAGATGGAACCTTCAAAGAAGATTCTACACAAAGGAAACTTCGGTCAAACGTGTAACTTAATTCAGTGGAACCAGCCAGGGATCGTATATACACACCCTGAACCAGCGATTAATATATAAGATTATTGGTAGTGCAACCGGCTCTTCGACTCATGAAGATGCATTCATTCTGAAGCAGAAAGCAACATTTCTCGGTCCTTTTCACCTTATCTTGGTGTCAGATCAGTACATAGGACTAAGGGTTCTCAGATCCATATCTTTTGGTTGTTTTGATTTACCTTGTTTCCGGAATTTCAAAGTTTAAGTCAAATATAAAATTTAATGTTTTCCACATTAACGTTAAGATCTAAACGTTAGAAAATTTCAGCGATTCTTAAACTGTTCATAGATTTTGTAGACACGCCTCCTTAGGAAATGGCACCTTTAACTCCAATGACAGAGCTTTTGAAAATTAGTTTGAGCACTTCGGGAATTGATCAATATCGTCCTTTTGGACAGGATCCTGTAATTTAATGGAATTATTCACGTTCAGTTTATTACTACAGACTTGCAGACATTTATCTTGTTATAATAGAAATATTGATTTAATGAGGATGAAACGCTGTAGTACTACAAGGGACTTAACAGATGTTATTAATTATTTTCAATCTGTTTCATTTTGGTAGCGTCAAACCTAGTCTGAAGTAGAGTTAAAAACAAAAGACCAGTTCCGATTTTCGTCTAATTCGAAGCTTTGAAAGGAATCGTATCGTATGTTTTTATGCAACATGTTTCGTAAGAGGAGACTTAAATTTTGACAATTTGACAAGTCAGTTGATCCAAGTTTAAAATGTCGTCTGCAGATGCTTTGAATTTGGAAGGGTCTACAAACCTGTCGTTTGGTACAGAGTCAATAGCCTACATAAAAGCGACGCCCTGGGAAATGCGGGTTTAATGCATCTTCGTCATATAAATGCATTATACGAAGCATACACTTTGGGAAAAGGGCAAAATTTTAGTAACCAGCATTTTCTCCTTTTCTGTCAAACTTTTCAGTCATCTCAAATGCGATTCCAATCATTTGAGATGCATTTAATGTAACACTGATATATGCATATGCAAATGCGTTCAATATTGACGAATTTAAAATCTTGGTCACGTGATAGACTAAGGATTTAATATACAAGTGAAACTTTTTTCAACCCATGCAGAGGACAGATTTAGATAGCATTCTTTGGGAAAATGCCAGTTTTTTCCCTGTACACAGAGACTTTTCTCTTTTTCCCTCAATGTTTTCCATTTTACACTGTTGCAAAATTATAAAACCATATCATATGGCCTATGGAAACAAATGTACTTTCGTTGGAGAAACCAGCCATCAAATACTCAATAACAGGTTGTAGCTAGAGCTCTCATTTGGATAGCGGCAAACAGACCGGGACGTCCAAACACACATACAGACACACTCAATGTATACATAGTGTTTTACGCCGCTTTCAAACTTATTTCAGTCATGTTACGAAGACGACTTAATCCTAGATTTCACGAATATTAAATCGGGGCTCTGAAGGTTGTTGCCCAAAAACATTACCTCGAAAAACGTAGCGTGTCCAGCGAAGATCGAACTTACAGCCGCCTAATTGCAAACCGTACGCCTTCATCATGACTGAGCTGCTCATTTCCTGGAAATGCTTCAAACCTAGCCTGGTATTTGCATGTAAACTCAAACACTTTCAGCCTGTTAATTTCGTTCATGTATTAAGTGTACGAAGGTTTGAAAGGAATAAAGGCCACAATATTACACGAAAATATTAATAGGAAACGACGCTAGAGATTTGTAAATGAGCAATTCTCTGTGAAAAGGGGTTTAATGTATCTGCAAAAAGTATTAAACCATGTCAGCCTGTACAGTCCGTGCAGGCTGACATGGATCCGAACCTTTTGCTATAGGTAAATTTTCTGCATGTCAAAGGAACATTCTACCTAATGATTACCGTCGGTGGTGAGACAAAGTGGATTTTATGCATCCATAATTAGTGCATATACGATGCTAGAGCCCCGCTCAATTTTTTAACCATTTGAGGGGTGTGTCAATTTATTTTCCCTCATTTTCTCACACAATTTGTGTTCGAAATTATTTAACAGGCATCTAAATATTACAACTATCTGTTTTTCCCGTTTTTTCAGTATCATTTATCAGCGCAGATTTCTGTAAGGATTTCTAGGTAAAAGAGAAAATAGAATACATCAACACTTGAGGATCTACATTTCGTTGTGTACTTGTGCTCCAGCCATTTCCAACGACAGCAAAGTCTGTCTAGAACCAGCCAAGCCTGACTAAATATAGAGGTTTATTTAGTGCCTGTAGTTGTACACTGCATTTTCAACATTAGACTGAAAGCCATATAATGACGACGACAGAAGCTCTTTTCTCAACGATGACTTTTTTTTTAACCATTGGGGGAAAAAAACGACTTATTTGATTTCCAATTTGTCGTCAGCCTATGTTTTCAAAATTGAACATTTTAAAAGTTTGTCGTTTTGGAAAAAGGATTTTCACTCGTAAGAAACTATTTATAAGAAAGTAAATCAAATACTTGGGGGAGGGGAAAGCCTATTTCTTTTCCCTTCCCCTGCATTTGGGCCTATCCCCTGCTTCAATCTGTTTATATATGACGAAATTTGAGAGAGAGAGAGAGAGACAGACAGACAAACACACACAGACACAGAGAGAGAGAGAGAGAAAGAGAGAGAGTTTCGTCAACTTCAAGAATCTTTGAATCTATTAATTACAAAAATGAGTGAAACTTTGATTATTAGAAAAATAATTATTTTTATTGCTACAGTAAAAAGTAAAACGCTACAACTTGATAAAACAGTGTATGAAACAAATGATGAGTAAGATTAAAGGCGGAATGTTTCAATCAAAACTTATATATCTACATAATAAAATTGAACCATTCTCAAAGCGCAACATCTATAGAAAATTATGATTAAAATAACTATGTAATATAAAATTATGCTAGCCATATGAGAGTTTCAATCCTAAAAATCCCGTGGGAAGAAACGGACAGTGTAAATCAAGATCAGACTGTACAATACACGCAGTTTGATGTCCGAGTTACATTGTCCGGTTTCTTAATTCTAACAAAAACTGCATTATATGTACGATAATCGGGTCTTTTCTCGTTTTAACAAGTCTGGGAGGAACCTTTTGAAAACATTGCCGGTAAAGGAGAAAATGCTGGTAACCAGCATTTTCTTCTTTTCCCGTAATGTTTTCTATCCTTTCAAAAGCAGACCCCATAATATGAACCATATTTAATATGTTGGCTGCAGATGCATCTAAATTGGATAGGCCTAAAATTTTGCTTTATAGGACATCTTTAACCATAAAACTGCTGAACTGTGATTTCAAAGCTCTTTTCGCCGGAAAAAGTTCTAAGTAAAAGGCAGTGTTGATCAAGATCAGAATGCACCCACTGTGCAGTCTGACCTTGATCTACACCTCCAAAATGTAAGCCCACTCGGTGGTGCTTAGCAGTCTAAGGGTAGAATTTTCAACAGTTTAACCATGAAGCTGTTAAGCGAGACTCACTGACCTTTTGCGGACTGTGTAGATCAAGATCAGACTGCACAGAACGTGCAGTCTGATCTTAGATCTACACTGTCCGACAAGAGGATATTTTTCTCCAATAGAAAAGTCTGAAATAGCATTATTCGGGTTTTTACTATCGGCTTGAAAGTTTATTTAACTTATTTAGCAGGACAAGGGTTAAAATTCAAGGTTTCTGTTGAAAAGATTAACTTTATCATCATCAGAAAGTATTAAAACAATAAGATGTCGTCAAATGGTATTCAGATACAGAAATAGTCAAGACAACGCTGTCGCAAATGAAATCATATGGCTTGCAACACGCGAAAAGGGGCACTCGGACATTTGCGTAAAGTGTCGTCTCGGATCAGCCTGCGCAGTCCGCGCAGGCTAATCCGAAACGAAACTTTCCGTTTTCATGTAATTTTCTGTTTTTCGCAAGTCTACAGTAGCACAAAATCTATTATAATCGTAAAGTGCCGTCTCGGATTAGCCTGCGCGGATTGCGCAGGCTGATCCGAGACGACGCTTTACGCAAATGTCCCATTGCCCCTTTTCGCGTGTTGCAAGCCAATTATGTTACTCTCCAAATGCCCTATTCTTCATTTTGACCATTGTGGTTGGTGACATATGAGTTTTTTTTCCGACGTGTCCTGGAGATTTTTGGTCGCTAGAATGAGATTTCTTTCTGTAATGCTTCGTGCATTTTTCAGCTGTATTTCAGTAATATCACAGTTACTTAGTATGTAGTATCTTCTCTCTCAACCCTGAGTATTGTTTCGACGATGTTTTTGTGGGAAACAGCAAGTGGCTTGGAAAAAAGGTTATACAAAGTACTGGTAATGGAAACTCCAGGAAAGTATGCACAGGTGCGCTTGCCACCGTGATGTAACTGACATGATAAAAACGGCGTTTAACACTATACAAAAAATCACTCATCTACGCATTAGCGGACTCTTTTTTCACCAGTACTAGGTTGGAGTTTTGCAGATCCTTGCCGAAGAACACCCCAGCATGACTTGTGCAGCGACAGGGATTTGGAACCAAAGTTTCCTGATAATAATTCCAACTCCCTAACCACGACGGACCGCAGCTCAACAAGAGAGGAAACACAACTCAGTCTACAGTAAAACAATTCACGGTTGTCTCCCATAGCATTTTACAGGCCAACTGCTGTCCTGAGATTTAATGTGGTTCTGTTATCAATTTCCTTGACACCATTAGATTTATTCATTGACCTTCTCCACTTTATCGCTTCGATCCAGGATTATGTCTTTGACGTTTTGTAAATTTCATTTCTTTTAGTCTTTAACCTTATGATGTTACCTTTCTGGTTCTTTCTGTGGCATTCTATGATTAATTCACGGAACTTTGATTATAAAATCGATGAATTCGGTGAAGAAAATTCTGAGTCGTATTGTGGCCAAGCGCCACAAGACATTCCTACGCAAGTGCATGGAATTTTCTGTCAGATGTAGATTCAGTAACGTTTTACGGTGTTCTAGGTATACAGGTAGATCTATACACCAATAAAGGTTTCGTAAAAATAACATTTCCTTCCTTTTCAATGAGAAAGACAAACTTGTTTTGTTAACTTATCCGCGCGCTGACCATAGCGATGATGCTGGGTGCAATATTGCAGTTGTGAAACCAGGATCTAGAGGCTCATCTGTGTGGTTAAGTTAGACTGTTTAGGAGCTTAGTGAGAGCAAACAAGAGTGACACAATTAACGAAAATGATTTTGTGGTGGATCCATTTGTACAAAGTTCGCCCGCTTCGATGGTGTCTTCTTCCTCTTGGTATCCGGAGAAATACCAATTTCCACATTTTGGGAACCCCTTTGGTGTTGGCGGCATGTCGTCTTTATCTCCGACCTGAATGATCACTGCCATGCCTATTTCTGCGTGAAACTGTATATGGCAGTGGAAAAACCAGAATCCTACAACAGATATATAGGCCTAGGATCTGACATGAGTTGGTGTTTGAGATATAATTCTATTAAACGAGTCTGGGGAAGAGTTTATTAAGCGAGCCTTTGGCGAGCTTAATATTATTTTTTCCTGAGGAGTTTAATAAAATTTCCTTATCTCATACGCCAACGAATGTCAGATTCTTTTTATCATATATAACGGTATTTCACAAATTATAGATCATAAGATGCAAAACCATCTACAGATGCACCCGCGGTAATATCCATGAAAACCGTTCACTTACAAGTATGAAATACGTACGAAATGACGCCAAAAATGACGTCACACAATTGTGATATCAAAAGTTTATAAGTTAAGAAAATTCGTAATGGTAATAAAGCAAGGGAGGTTATGTGATAAATAAATGAGTCATGCTCCGTGAAAAGGGGGCTTAATGCATCTGCGAAAAGTATCAACCCAGGTCAGCCTGCGCAGTCCGCGCAGGCTGACCTGGGCCGAAACTTTTCACTATTGATCAATTTTCTGTATGTCAAAAGACCAGTCTACCTCATGATTTAGTGCGTTGTTAGATAAAATTGATTTTTATGGATCTATGATTATGTGATGTCTTGCCTGGTATAATGCATCACGGAGATGCATTAAGCCCCCTTTTGCCAGAGCATGGCTCATTTAATATTAAGTGCAATATAGGATCTCTGTTGGTCAATTTCCTATTTGTCATCTACAAATGTAGGCTACATGTAACAACATTCGACTCTTTGAATCTATATATAGACCGCGACAAGAAGTGACATCAAGAGTTAGAGGAAAACAAAATATTTGCAACGAGACTGAGGCTAGAGTTGCTTTATGTTATCATCCGTTAGCCAATGGGTTCACCTTTTTCGGGCTTCTGTCTGTCTGTCTGTCTGTCTGTCTGTCTCTCTCTCTCTGTCTCTCTCTCTCTCTCTCTCTCTCTCTCTCTCATGCTTTCTATTTCTCTTTCATTTTTCTTATCACATTTTACTCTTCCACGTTTTTTTTTCTATTCAGCTTTTCAGTTATATTTTAATTAAATAGTTTAGGTTAGATCAACTAAGATATGGATATCGACAATAATTTTAGAGACATTTGAAAAAAATGGGAAGTATGCACATTCTTTGCCCTTTGACACAACATTTTCAATGTCTCGAGATTATGATGCATAAAAATGGAATTGTTTCAGCACTTTCATCGCCAAATAGGTGAACTCGACATCTATTGACGGCTCGGACAAAAAAAAAAAGAAAATCCGAAAAAAACGTTTGACCGCTTTTGATAGAGCATAGGTCATATAACTGTCCCCCCTGTGCTCATGTCTAATAATAGTTTTTACCTGGGTTTGTAGCATGAAACCGTAATATTGAATAACCACCATCCGGAACTGTAACTGTATCCTTGGCAACGGCATGCGTTAAATTTCGGTGTAGTTTGCCCTCGGCATCCAGTTGTTTTACTTCCTCTATCGAAGTTGACTTGTTAATCTGAAAATGGTTCAGTACATTTACTACCTTCTAAAGATACAACTACGTTCGTTTTCAGCCAGTTTTCAGGCAGTTTTTTAACCTATTTCATCCTTATTTTATGAAACTATAATCATTCTTTTATCTTCTTGCTAAGTAATGCCCCTGATGGCTGCAAGGTTGCACAGATTACGACGGATAGAAAATGTATCTCGTCTTTTGGAGGTATTCCAAGCAATCGCTGTTGTCGTTTCCGATTTTAAATGAGGACAAATCCCAAGAGTTTTTCTATCCCTTACACCATATAGTTGGTCATTTATTTAAAGTTACACAGCTAAGCATTTCTACACATGTTCAAGTTTTGAAGTTTCTCTCTAGCTGCAAGAAATTAATTTTAACGATTTGCCACGTTTTTACGAAGCCCTCTGTCCGTCTAGTAAATAATTTGAATAAAGTTTGAGAAAGGAAAGTTCGATTTACAGTCTTAAACCAAACAGTAACTTTAGTTTTACCACTCAAAGCACATGAAACAACTGTCATTAAAAGATCATGGTCTGTTTTCACCAACCATTCTTGAGAACGTTCTTTGTCTTATTCTCCAGAATTTTCTACATTTGAAAGTAACATAACTTCTGATTGGCAAAACCATTTGGTTTAGCCAATCAGCGGCAGTGTTACCTCTCACATTTAGAAAATCTTGGAGAAAAAGAGAAAGAACGTTCTTAACGACGTATATGACAAATTTTTCTAACGGACAGATTTTTTTAAAACTTTGCACATACAAAGCTCATCATGTCTCTAGGAGATTACAGTCAAAAAAGATGTAGGTCACCGAGCTCGTTTCTGAGAAATTTGCCTTTGAAAAGGGTATATACAGTTCCAAAATTCAGCTTATATCAGATTTAAAGAGCCTTTCTTTAATAGTCAGTTAAACAGGAAAATTACAGGAAAAATATACAAATATACATTATTTTAATGAAAATTCACATATTTTTGCATAAAAAATAAATAAAAGCCTGGTCTTGAGCATGGTAAATGTACAAGTATGCATGTTATATATAGACCATTGAGTTATAAAGGGAGATAATTCGATCGAATTAAGGGTCAATCTTAAAAAATTACATACTTTCTGACAGACAGATTTTACTTAAACTTTCCACACTTATAGCATTCATAAATCAAAACAATGATAAAGAATAAAAATGGCACCTATCCGTGCTTATTTCGTCAGAAAACAAAGTTGAAGGTCATTGTGGAAGTTATTTTTTCAAGGAAAAAAAATAGGATAAAAGCTCAGCAGACTTGGTGGGAAAAGGAGAAATTGCTCAATAGGAGCGACTTCTCCTTTTCCAACAATAATTTTCAAAGTGGAAACAGCTATACTTCCACAGCCGTAAATTTCCTGCCTTTGTTTCCTTGTTTGGTGTGTAACGCCGTGTCACCAGCATTTTAATTATTTCACGGTGACAGTTCAAAGATCCGCATTTTTTTTCTCTTCACCAACACTACCCGAAGAAAGTGCTACTTGTTTCAGTGCACCATTAGTATTACCATTATGTGCAAAAAATACATAGGTGCACTTTTGATTCAATATCCACGACAAAAATACATGCGCAGTAGGACGCGCGCGAACATTTGTCATATACGTCGTTAAGAATGGTTGGTGAAAACGGACACTGGGCTTTTTCACCTACAATTTTAGATTCAACAATTAATCTAAATTCCTACAAGGTGTCAGCCAATCAGATGGCTAGTCCTACAATTAAGTGTTTTTTTTTTTTTTTTTTCTAACAGTTAGAAAAGATATTTGAGATATGCTCTGGCAAAAAGGGGTTTAATGTATCAAGTCATCAAATAATTATGGATCCATTTTGTCTCACGACAGACTGAATCATAAGGTAAACTATTCCTATGGCATGCAAAAAAAGAACTGCAAATAGATCTAGCATAAAGTTTCGACACATATCAGCCTGCGCGGACTGCGCAGGCTGACCTGGGTCGATACTTTTTGGAGATGCACTCAAACCCCTTTTCAAAGAGTATGTCTCATTCATCCAGAACTGTTTGTGAATACGCATCATAACATTTTACGAAACAAATACTAATTCTTTACCACACGACGATAATTTAGAATTGTCCAATATGAAAGCATTGGCAGACGACATATTAAATGTGTTTCAAATGATAGGATTTATCTTTGTCAGGACAAGAAATGTTGTGAGAAAAGGGAAATATACTGGTCACCGAACTCTTTACTAAACAATGATAATTTAGCATATTCTACTTTGAAACCATTTGCAGACGACAAATCAAATGTGTTTCAAATGATGGGATTTGTCTTTGACAATACAGAAAGCATTGTTGGAATAGGGGAAAACGCTGCTCACCAGCATTTTTGTAGAATAAAGCAATAAAGTGATCTGTATTTTTTCCTAATATGTTGTAAAACGCTTTCTTCCCCAGGATTGTTCAACTGGATTCTCTGATAAGAATTTGACCCTACCTTATCTAGTCCAACCACGTGAAAGCTGTAACCATGAAGGTGAAATGGATGATTGGCGTCAAAGGTCACGCCCTCGTCAATCATGACTAGTTCTACGTCATCACCGAGCGCCACCTGCAGGCGGTAAATGCACTCACAATATTCTGTGGTACAGTTACTGTCGGAGAGCGTGTTGTGGTCACAATACAAGTCCTGAAACAGACAAATTTGTTTGTTGTTTAGCCGTATATCACACAATCCTGAGTTTTAGTCACTCCGAGGAAGAGGGTTTTTAAAACATCGTGGGAAACGGAGAAAATGCTGGTAACCAGCATTTCCCCCTTTTCACACGTTTTCTACCAGTTAGAAGACAAGTCCTATCACTGCACTGAAGCCATTTTTTTTCTATGACAAATGCCGTAATTTGGAACAAATTTTACTTGTTCTTTGCAGAATGCTTTCAGTACGGACGGGTCTAACATTTTGTCGCCTGGTAAAGGGTTGACGACGTTTTCAAATTTATTTCAGTAATGTCATGATGGCGGAGCCAGAGTACCTTTCCTTGAATATTCTTCCTCGATAACAATGCGTGTGAGATTGAAGTTGTGCATTCTGTTTAAATTGATAATATTGAAAAGATCTTTTCAAGGCTACCGACTGCAACACATAAATCTCAAAGATTTATACGTCTTATTTGCTGAAAGCAGATAAAAATTGTGTCCCTAAATGTATTCCGCATAAACTGGCCTTTTTCTTTTAACGTTGTCAAGCAAAAAAGAAAAAAAAAAAGAAACTAAAACATCTCCGTCAAAGAACAAATTTTAACAGGGTATCAATACTCTAGCCTTTTTTAAAGACGCAAATGGGCTGGGAAAAAACCAAATAAAGAAATTTACCGAACTTCACCAAATGTTTCAAATAACATTCTCATTCTTTTTCGAAATCTAGAAAGTAACACAATTTCTGATAAGTAACCATTTGGTTCACCCAATCAGATGCTGTATTGCTTTGATGATCGAATATTAGTTCAAGATAAAGAACAATTTAGGGTGATTGACGAATATTCAAATTAATACATGTCCAAGCCACTGAGATTTTACTGGTTTTTTTTCTTGCAATATTTTTACCAACCTCTGGTACATCATTCATCTGACTTAGCGGGGGTGACGGGGGTAAAACAGTTGAAACATGATTGATCTGGGGAAGGTAGAGGTGACCTTTGGACTTTTCCACGTCAACAATCTGGTAATAAGGTACATAGTGAAAGTGGTAGTTGTCAATTTTGTTGAAGTCCATGGCAAGATAGAACTTTTTGTCAGGTATTTCTTTGAATGGTTTCTGGTCCGCCATGCGTGACGTCAGCTGTGATACTGAGATCTTTTCGTCCGTGGCGACTTCGTTCCAAGGGTTGAGTTGCTGTTATTGAGCAGAAAAATAAAACTTGTTAACTTTGGCTAAGAGCGCTGTATTTGTCTGCTTTGTCTAACTTTGCTTTAGATTACTTTATTGCAATTTGCTAGTTGTAAAAGTTTATTTTTGTTCATAACTATCATCCTATTTTTATTATCTAATTTAACTCTTACGCTGAGCGCGACTCGCTGACCCGTGGTCTGCGCATGTCAAATTCTTCCAAGATTCGACCTGTCTGCTATGACGCATCACCCATCCCCGGATACTTGGGAAAAGTAGGGCTTATACCGAAGCTATTAGCCTATTACCCAAGCATGTAGGGGCTGTTTTAATAAATGGCCGATGCATAGGATACATGCTAGCCGATCATAGCTGAATGAATCGCACCAGGTAGCGTTTTATTGAGTAAACGTTTATTTCATTTTGAAATTCAAAGTAACGGTTGTTGTTTTGAAAAGTAGTCCGGTTCTGTACCCAGAATGCCCATTCGGCATACCTCGGGTGATGGGAGCCATCATATCCCTCGGCTGTATCTGGTGGATTGATATGCACCAGATCGGTACATACCCGGAAATACGCCGGTTTACCGTTCTGAAAATTGTAAGGCTCCTCTTAAAAAAGAAAACTTGAGTTTCAATTTTCAATCGAAATCTTTCTAACTATATTTCAGTTGAGCTGGCAAACAGTTCGTACATTCATTATTTAACGTGGTTGATCAGTTCCGACTGAAGTTTTCACCGACAGATAAGCAGATGTGAATAACTTCATCGAGGTTGTTTATGTCGTTGCTAAACGACTGACAGTGGCGCGCCATGTATAAGATCACGTGATTCGCAGTTCAAATGGAAGCGACCGTTATACGGACGAGGTTAGATGTACAGGTAGGTACGGAATCGGCTGAGTTGTGACGAGTGCCAGAATGCCCACATTAGACAGATGTGTATTTGTAGAATGCCATCTAGCGGGAGATAATACTCGCTGACCTTTTGCGGACAATGTAAATCAAGTTCAGACTGCACAGAATGTGCAGTCTGATCTTGATCTACACTGTCCGATAAGGAGATATTTTTCTTTAAAAGATAAGTTTGAAATAGCAACATTCAGATTTTTCCTACTGGCTTGAAAGTTTCATTTAATTTATTTAGAAGGATAAGAGTTAAAGGTAGCCTGCTTCAAATTTTTTAAGCAGTCAAGGTTTACAGCCCCTAACTCATCGGTAAACATCGACGTTTTCGTAAAGGGTATTCGGCCAATCTCGGTAGCTTCCGTCTTTTAATATGAGAGTTAAATGCTGTAGACTTTAAAGAGTTTAAAATTTTCCGCCTTTCACAGTGCTGTGTACGCACGAAACTTGAGTATTAAGTTTAAGTAAGCAAGGCATCAAGTCTGAAAACAAGTTTAGCTGAACTGCATAATTTTACGATTATTGATGTTTGAAGAAGTTTACTCCAGCTCATACGTTTGGACCAAGCATGTTTATATTAGAATCCCAAATAATTTGCGTAGATCTACGCAGGCTTTTGAAGCGCAGCTCAGACTTTTAACTTCCTTATGGAGCTGAACACTTCTGAAAAAAAAAAAACTAATTCATATATCTACTATATTTTTTACTTCTTCATAATTATTGGCAGCTTTCAATCAATTTGAAGCCATCACGATACTGTTTGAAATTTCCCAAATGTAACATAAGTAGATCTACGTGTATTACATAACATTCTTTTGACTTGCCATCATAGAATGTTTTGATGAAAATCGGGATAAAATTAATGCTTATTACAATAGCTCTTTTTCTTCCTATGTTTTCAATATCTTTGACTCTAAGGTTGCTAAATATCATCTCCGCTATATGGTTACGATTGTTTTGTACAGCTTTTACTCAGTGAGAAAATACAAAACTTACTCTTCCCTTTCTATCGGCTTCCTCCCACGTGATACCTTCATCCGGGTCTTCTACTGGCGCTCCTTCATATCTCAGTATAGCGACCTGAAAAACCGGAACTACTTTTATTTGATCGATTAACTTTTACCGGAAAATCCAGAATTTCAACGATCCTGAAAGGGAAAGCTTTTGAAAACATTGTGGGAAAAGGAGAAAATGCTGGTAACCAGCATTTTCTCTTTTTCCCACCATGTTTTCTACTCTATCAAATATAAATATCAACATTTAAGCTACACTTAATTTGTGGTCTGCAAATGCTTTCAATATTGTTAAGTGCCAAATTGTGTCGTTTGGTAAAGAGTTAAGTCAATCCTTGACAATCAGTTGCTGTGACAACCATGACGAAAAAAGGCTTTTGTAAATTTTTATGGGGAAAAAGGACAAAATACTGGTAAAAAGCATTTTCTGCTTTTTCCACACTGTTTTCTACCGCATCAAAAGATAAGGCAAGTCATCCAAGCCATTCTTAATGTGTCGTCTGAAGGAACAGAAGAAGAAGAAGACAAAGAGGAAGAGGAAGAAGAAGAAAGAGAAGAAGAAGAAGATTTATTTTTCTAGATATGAGATAAAAGGTAAATCAAAGAGAACTTTGGTCAATACCTGTTTTGCACGTTTAACACCACAATCCGCGAGGCCACGAGCTCGAACCCAATAATTGCCAACAGGAAGCGAGGCGTTCAGGACAAAGTCATACCGTTCACCAGCAAAGATGATGAAAGATTCTACATCGACCTTTTCAAAAGGGTTCCCGTCGGTAGCAATCATTGTTAACGTGTGGTTATCGATGGAAATCTGTAAAAGTCAAAGGTAGTTTGTTTTATAGATGAGTAATGTTCTGTAAAAATGTAGAGTAATGTATCTGCAAAAAGTATCGACTTATGTCAGCCTGCGCACTCCGCGCAAGCTGATAAAGTCGAAACTTTTTGCTATTACTAAATTAGATTAGTCGTAAGCGGCCTGCTGCTGACAATGTCAAGGCTAAATAACGTCATAGGGATTTTCTCAAAAGCATTTATGACTGTAGCCAGTCTCTTAAAATGTTTAAGATGCGGAATAAAGTTCTGGAGTGCTGAATGGTGTCTCATGATAAAGTCTTAGTTTGATTATCCAGTATTCCCTTATACTGAAAGGAAGAGAAACCCTCGTAGTCACGGATATAGCATATTGTATACGATATTGTATGATGCTCGTAGGCCTAAATCTTTTATTGTAAAGATTATATCGATTGATTGATGATACGCACGAATGGAATAGTGGATGGATGGATGGATGGATCGATCGATCGATCGATCGATCGATTGATGATACGCACGGTCTTTAGACAAAATGGATCCATATCATGTGATAACTTGCTCGGTATAATGCATTACGAGGATTCATTACACTTCCCTCTTTCCATTGCGCCGCCCATACATATTCAAAATCTTGTAAAAGGGCATGGACGTGTTTACCAGCATGGATGTCTGATAAAATATACATGAACCACACTCTGGCAAAATGCGGTTTAATGCATCTCCATGAATCATCATACCAAGTCATCACGTAATTTTGGATCCATAAAATACGTTTTGTCGGACAACTTACTGAATCCTGCGGTTAAATGGTCTATGCACATGCAGAAAAATTGATCAACAGCAAGAAGTTTCGACCCAGGTCGATACTTTATTTTAGATACATAAGCATCACTTTCACAGAGCAAGGTTCATATATACGTACTTTTTTAACATCCCATCTGTTATTATCAATCAACGAACAATAACTCTATATCAGACGAACGAAAAATTAGACCCACCCATTTGGGAAGCATTCGCAGACGATAAGTTAAATGCAGACAAAAAGATGGCATTTGTCTATGAAGTGAATGAAAACTTCGATGGGAAATGAGAAAATGCTGGTTACCAGCATATTCGCTTTTTCCTACTAATTTTTCAAAAGCCATTTCGGGGTCATTTAAACACGGAATTGTTTGATAAGAGGGTTAGTGTTATTTGAGACCTATCGTTAAAGCCCCAAAAGCTGCCAAAAGTAAACAAAAGGAGGTGTTAAAATGCGTTTAAATTTATATGGATCTAATACCATTTTAAAGTATGGCAATTAACGTGCGGGTGACAGTCTGCTATTAAACGGTCGGTCCAAGTCCAAGTTCGCTGACAGAAAAACAAATTTTAACAGTAGGTCAAAAGTTGCCAGGTCGCTCTATCTTTTGTTTACTTTAACCTGAGTTTAAAATTCAACAATAGCATTTTTTTCCATTTCCCACACTGTTTTCAAAAGCCTTCTTCCTTAGGGTTGTATGGTAAGGAATTAACCATTAAGCTGCTTAGCGCGACTCACTGACCTTTTACGGACAGTGTAGATCAAAATAAGACTTCAAAGAACGTGCAGTCTGATCTTTGCTCTGCACTGTCCGAAAAGGATATATCGTCCCCAAGGAAATACCTTTGAAATAGCAAAGTCTGCGTTTTTACTATCAGCTCAAAAATTTCATTTCATTTAGCAGGATAAGGGTTAACCCTTTACCACACGATGCCGAGTTTTAACGACCCTGAGGGAGAAGCCTTTTGAAAACATTGTGGGAAAAGGAGAAAATGCTGGTAGCCAGCATTTTCTGCCCTTCCAAAGGCGACTTTCTGTTTTTGAGTCAGAGTTATTTTGTTGTCTGCAAAAGCTTTCATTTTAAACAAGGCTTAAATTTTTTCGTAAAGGGTTAAAAGCAAGTAACTTGTACTTGAGTTTAGAGGATTCGGTACACTGAAACTTGAACTTGTATCTACGAGATTATTTAAGTCATACAAGTTTTTCTCTGAGTTAATCCCTTACTCAAACATTTTAGCCTGTTGTTATACAAGATATTAACATGTCACTTTCATGGTCAAGGCGAAGCGAGTAAAATGCCATTCATATTCTAAGACACGGGCACGAGACCTTGAAATCACGTGCACCGCTAAAGAGGGAGTTTTAGGATAGGGCAACCTAATGGGATTCGTGTAACATCGCCTTTCATCGCCGAAAAAAACGTACAGATTCGGCTAAGACTCGGGCAATCCGTAATCGATCGGCCGATAGACGCTGGTTCCCCGCATCGATTCCAGATTCCCGAGTCTTAGCCGAACCCGTACGATTTTGGCGATGAAAGGCGATGTTACACGAATCCTATTAGGGTGCCCTATCCTTAATGTATCTCCGTAATCCATAATACCAAGAAAGTTATCACAAACATGTGGATCCAAAAAAATCCATTTTGTCTAACAATAGACTGAATCATGAGATACACTAGGTCTTTAACAGGCGGAAAATTGACCAATAGCAAAAAAGTTTGAACCGCGCAGGCAGACCTGGATCGATACTTTTTTGCAGATCCATTAAGCCCCCTTTTTTCACAGAGCATGGCTCATATCTAGTGAAACAAGTATTCAGAGGTGTTGCCTTTTCGTTCTTTTGCCATATTTTGTTATTTTTATGAATGAAATTTCCATTATTAGCAGATACTTCAGGGGGAAATTCTGCACACATACGAATTAGTCACCGTCATAAAGCGAGATAAGTGGCTGTGTCGAAAAAATGCAGAGAATGTGCAGTCTGATCCTTTCACTCCATCTACGCCGTCTGCAACTTGATTCTAAAAGTATGGCGAACAAACATCTCGGTTTGCAATACTCTGTAATAATGAGGCCAAACGTAAACAATGCCGGTGTTAAAAACCATTCAAATTTAAAGCATACCATGTAAGAATATGGATTATTGTAAAGATGACTATTTGTGCGGTCGGTCCAAGTGTTAGTCACTGGCAGAAAATGAATTATTTTAAAACTAAGTAAAAAAAATGCCAAGACGCTCCATTTTGTTTTCTATTCACCTAGTTGTAATTTTTCTGCCAGCGACTAACATTTGGGCCAACCGTACAATAACAATCATCTTCACTGTCATATACATACGTTGAAATGCTTTAATTTAAATTTTAATGCCTTTTGGCCGGTACTCGGCCATTAAGACCTCGGTCAAACGCACATTATTCTCTTTTTTTTTATTTGAGGAAGAGAAACACTTAATTGGTCAAAATATCAAATGATTCCAAATGGTTCTAAGATAATAAATCCCTTAAAATCCACAAACCTGTATTGGACAATTCATGATGCCATTGCTAATTGTTCGAAACCTGTACCGCCGTCCCAGCTGCACGTGAAATACTTCTACCGGAGTATATTTGGTCGTATTGTCTGTGTTGTCAAAAAATTCCTGTAGCACTCCTTTTCCTAAATACATGTAGATATATATATCAGTGAGTTTTCAGAACATATCCTTTAGCGCAACTGGTTAATTGAATACATGTATTTGAGACATTCTCTGTGAAAAGGGATTGTAATGCATCTGCAAAAAGTATCGACCCAGGTCAGCCTGCGCAGTCCGCGGAGGCTGGGACTGCGCAGGCTGACCCGAGTCGAAACTTTTTTGCAGTTGTTCAATTTCCTCCATATCAAAGGACCAGTCTACCTCTCGGGTCAGGCTGATTGCCTCACAGCAACTCCATCAAGTTCCTAACAATTTTGCTGAAACTCAAAAATTAAAAAAAGCTTCCAGTTAGCTGGGTTACTTTTCATTTAATTTCTCGTTC
Organism: Hippopus hippopus; assembly: GCA_946811185.2. Taxonomy (NCBI): domain Eukaryota; kingdom Metazoa; phylum Mollusca; class Bivalvia; order Cardiida; family Cardiidae; genus Hippopus; species Hippopus hippopus. Next base: position 5,841,685 of record OX328100.1, on the reverse strand, counting down.
TGAACCAAATAGATCTAGTTTCAATATTCATAGTCCAGTTCCTCTCTCGCCGGAAATATTTCTTGTTATACTTGTAGAAAGATCGTCTCAAAGGGAAGGCCTTTTGAAACTCCCGTTTCCGGTTCTATAGAGCACAAGGCCAGGGGTGTAGACAGGGGTTCAGAATTAATACGCACTCTGAATCGAGAGTACTATTGCAACATAGGGCTACTTACTGTGACGCAGTGCGCTTAAGCGGATAGTGTAAATCGAAATCAGACTGCACAGAACGTACAGTCTGATCTTGGTCCACACTGTCCGATACAGTGAGATTTTTGTCTAAAAAGGAATAGGATGAAATCGCAATATCGGTTAGAAATTTTCATTTTTAAACCGTTTTGGGCTAAAATATGAAAATGAAGTTGTTCTATAAAAGGATAAAAGAATGTTTCGCTTTTTCCACCCTTTTTACAACGTATTTGCGTATTGTGCGTGATGGACTCAACGCCCCTGCAAAATTGTGTTGTAATATCGTCTTAAGACAAGGAAAACAGCAAAGGAACAAACCATTAATGAGCATAGATCTGGGTTTGTTGTCGCCATCCGAATAATGGTGATGGGCAAACCTTTCTCCACCCATTTCCACCAACCAGTCGTTCACAATGATCACGTGCTCAGGTCGGTCCTCCTCGTACAGTCCGAGGTGGGGCTCCATATGGGGTGTATCCCTTACAATGAAGGCCCCGTAAAGTCCGTCAGTGCGCTGCAGACCCGAATGGGCGTGCCAGAAATGTGTTCCAGAATTGTCAGCTTTAAATCTGTGAGAGAAATAAAAAAAAATGACACCAGTAGCTTTTTAGGATTTTCTTGTTTGTAATGGAGTTTAAGACCGCTTTAAAAGCTTAGGCCATATCACACCTACCAGCACACCTACGCACGCGTTTCTTGGCTTTCTCACAGACACAACTTTCTTTTCAAGCCATTGCTTACTTTCTCACATGCATCGGAGTTGACAGGCGAAAAATCGTAGGAAAGAATGTTTGCCTCAACCGGGTATTGAACCCTCAACAACCAGGTCACGAGTCAAATAGGCTTACCTCGTGATTCGGTCGGTTGTTAGACAAAAATGGAGTTTATGGATCCATAATTATGTGATGACTGGGTTGGTATAATGCATCAATGAGATACATTAAACCCCGTTTTACCGGTGTATGGCTCAAATAATTGTTTAACTGTAGTACGTATTGAATACAAAAAAAAAGGTTTAACAATTAATTGATGCTGCTTTTACGCTTTGCACCGACATTGTGTTTCAAAGGTAGTAGAAAATTGCGTCGAGCCCTAGTGGCTCTATTGCAGTGTACAGTGCAAGTGATCGCGGGTTTGTGAGCTTGAATAACGGAAAGGCCTGATCATGGTCAATCGAGCAGGATTCGTTCACTCGTCTCTCATCGATAAACACCGTTTCGACTTTTTACAAGACAACACAAAGTTTTATACTTGTCTAAATTGAAAGCTAGTGCAGACTTCAATACAGCGTGTCTCGTATAATTGAATTTGTTTTCGTGTAGGGTAGAAAACGTTGTCGGAATAGGACAAAAGGCTAGTATTTCTTCCCAAGGGTCGTTAATACACGAGGTAGTTTGGCAGAAGGATAAGGTATAGCAGCCAGTGACTTAGGGAAAGTGAAGAACTGGGAACAGAAGCACCAGTGTAGGTGCTGTGGTAGTTCGTGGTATCACCGAAACATTGATGAAAACGTCTTAAAGCAAAATGATCGTTCGAAATCGAATTACATGAAGATCTACCTGTATTCAAATGACGATGACGTTGGTATTGGACACTGGGTTACCATGGCAACTCCATCCATATGTTGTGATCCGTATTGGTGCACGCCATGCCAGTGAATACTGGTTCCCTCTCCGCCTGCCAGCCGATTATCAACATTAACTATTACAGTATCTCCTTTACATACCTGAAATAAGAACAGGGAACCAGTTATGTTCTCGAGTTCATCCACACTTTACCTGCTAAATAAGTTAGACGAAACTTTCCAGCCGATCGTTAAAATCCAAACGTTGCTATTTTAGAGTTATTTTTGGGGAAAATATCTCGTTATCGGAGAGTATAGATCCAACATTAGACTGCAACTTGTACACTGTCTGCAAAAATTCCTTGAGTCCGGTTTAGCAGTCTAAGGGTTAATAACAAATAATCTCCTTTACATGGAACCAACTGTTTGTTGAAAAGCCCGTGACCCAAAGCCACCTCACAGTGAGCAATGTGACATTCTGAGTCACTTAGTAGAAAGTTAACTACTTTTCACTTATTGTACTTACATTCCGTTCTTGTACCAACGTGTCAATTTAATATTGGTTAAAATTTCCGCAAAAAGTCATTACGGAACTACTGAAATGCCTAATCAATGATGTAACGGTATGTAAATAATATTTCAGTCAAATGTTCCACGGTGCATAGATGAAGAGTATTGTAAGTATCACGGGTATCTTGAGTATTCGGAGATGTAACTAAATGAGACTTTTGCAATCTTTATTGAAATTAACTAAATATACTCACTTGAATCGCTGGTCCCGGAATCATCCTGTTCGCTACAAGAACGCCTCTAGAAATACCATCGGCTGGGATACAATGCGGTCTGAAACAGTCTGTGTGGTTTAATGGGCAATCGAAACATGCTTTGTTGAGCGTGTAGTAGTACTCCAATGTGAAGTCGTAATAACAGTTTTGTGGTCGTCTTTCCATGCATGGTCGTATGCAGGGGTGAGTGTGATAGTGCTCGAATTCTAGTGAAAAAAAGAAGGAAGGAATCATATTAGACCTCTACATAACATTTTACAAACGTAGGCCTACATTATTCAAGACATTTGCAGATGACAATCTTAATGTGGGTAAAAATGTTGTATTTGTACATGAAAGGATAGAAATAAAGGTGAAATACTGGTGAGCAGCATCTTTTTTTTACCGAATTGTATTTAAATGATTTCCGCCTCAGGGACGAAGATGGTAAAGTGCCAAACTATATCCTGTCGAATTCAAAGTGTTGGATTCAACTTAAGCATGTTTCGTTGAATTCATTTGCATTACCTCCCTTTTTGTCATAACTTATAGTATGCAAAAGAAATCCACCGCTATGAGGTGTAATAATTGTTAAATCTAATGTTTATAATCCTTTATACTGAAACACCAGCCCGCATACCACAGTTGGTAGAGTACAGGACACATGAACTTGAGGGTATGGACTCGATTCCCACGGCTGACAATCTGAAATTACCAAGAGTCTTTCGGATGAGACGGTAAACCGAGGTCACGTGTGACGGTATATACAACGAGCACGTTAAAGAACCAGGCGTACCTTGGGATGGGTTTCGTCCTGCATCTGCTCTGTCCCCGTAGCAATAGTAACAGCCCTCAGGGGGCGTCGCACATATGGGCAACCGGTGGCGACGATAAATAAACGTAAATTCCTTTATTCATGCATATTCAAGGCGTCTGTATTCAGTACCTTTGATAATTTTAGCCTTTGTTGACATACACAATGTTGCATAACAAACACATAAAAGGTAAGGCAGGTTGAACACACTGCTTTATTACATAAACAGTACAAAGGGCATTTTAGAAGAAAAGAATACCGGTTTCCCCTACTGTTATGAAATCGGCCAACCGTAAAAGGACATTGTTTTCATCTGAGAGTAATAGTTAGCCGGATAGTTTCTTAACCGTTAAGTTGCTAAGCGCGACACACCGACCTTTAGCGGACAGTCTAGATCAAGATCAGACTGCACAGAACGTGCAGTCTGATCTTGGATCTACGCTGTCCGATAAAGATAAATTATTCCCCAAAACATAGTTTTGAAATAGCAATATTTGGGTTTTTACTATAGAATTAAAAATTTTATTTTAGTTATTTAACCCTTATCCTGCTAAATAAGTGAAATGAATTTTCAAGCTGATAGTAAAAATCCAAATTTTGCTATTTCAAAGGTATTTTTTGTGGTAAAATATCTCTTTATCGGACAGCGTAGATCGAAGACCAGACTGCACGTTCTGTGCAGTCTGATCTTGATCTACACTGTCCGCAAAAGGTCAGTGAGACGCGCTTAGCAGCCAAAGGGTTAAACTCTACGTTTGTTGTTGTCGGTGATCATTACAGTATGAATGCTTATGTGAAATTTCGACGTGCTCCTACATGCAGCCCTACCGCGCATGTACATGTATATACATGTTAGGAATCGATGTACATATAAGCGCTTGACTCACATGTTACATTACTATCAGACATTGGTCTTTTTATAGTAACAATAAAGCCCGAAAGTAAACAAAGCGGGTGTTTAAATGCACTTGAATTTATAACACACCATTTCAAAGTATGAAAATTATTGTAAAGATGACAATCTGTCATTGTAAGGTCGGTCCAAGTGTTAGTTGCTGACAGAGAAATTAATTTCATAACTAGGTTAAAACCTGCCAGGTAGCTGTGTCTTTTGTTTACTTTTTGCCTGATTTCAAAATTCTTTTTTCTGCCAGCAACTAACATATGGCCCGACCACACGATAACAGACTGTCATCTCCACAATATTTTCCATACTTTTAAATGGTATGATATAAATCGTAAATGTATTTTGAGGCCTGCTTTGATATGTTGGCCTTTACTGGACCTTTAAACCGTTCATCAAAGTAAAGTCCAAACATAAGTAATTTTCACCGTTTATAACTCGAAAATATATCGGATAACCCATCACAACACACATATATAAGATCGGAGAAAACTCAAACGTGTCAGTTACTGCATTGGTTGTCATGATATACGTGTGCGAAAATGCATGGAGAAGTCCGTCGATTTCATGGACGCCACTGATCGAGACAACCTTCGTTATCGTTCGTGTATATTCGAACTAGGTCTTCGAGAACGTCACGTGATGACATTGCATCTCATTAGTGCTATGACGTAGTACACAGGACTATTGTTTACAATTCCAATATTATGTCATCGGAGAGAAAGATTGCTCATTCTGAACCTGTTTTCTTATTTAGATGTAGTACACTCTTCCTGTATTGATGATAAATGAATAAGCGATGATCAGCCTGTGTCGTCGTTTCTGTTTACGATGTCGATAAACTTACGTTTTTCAAGCCTAGAATGGGGACAAAACGATCAAGTGAATAAAGGGTTGTTTCGACGCCTTGAATGATCACGTGGTGTTTACGTCACTATTACGTCACTGCGGACATTTACGACGAAGAGTCGGCTAATCGTCGGCGATCATCGATGTAAACAAACAGATAATGCGACATGGCAGGATTTGTTCTAGTTTCAAAATTCTTTTTTCTGCCATTGACTGGAACTTTTACGAACTGCACCTTTACATATCGTGAAAGTCATAATAATCGCCATATTTTTACATGGTAAAAATGAAATTTACTTTTATTTTATAAATAGGTTTTTTATTCATTTGGACTTTACTATGACTTTAAGGCTTCGAAAATTTCTTGGACAACCCTCGTATACGTGCAAGATCGCCAATCCAATCAGAGCAATGGTAGTTTAAAAAAGTACGAAAAGGGTTCGTACTGGGCGCGTAATTGTAGGTTTACTACAGCTGTAGAACTGTTAAATGTTTTAATTCAGAAAGGGTTCTGTTCTAGAACATTTGGGCTATGCTCTGTAAAAAGGGGGCTTTACATCAGCAAAAAGTATAGACTTAAGTCAGCATGGGCAGTCCGCGCAGGCCGGCCAAGTCGAAACCTTTTGCTATTTGTAATTTTTCTAAAGTTTAAAGGACCAATCTACCTTAGGATTTAGTCAGTTGTTAATGATAAATGGCTTTTATGGGTTCATAATGATGTGATGACTTGCTTGGTATAATGCATCACTGAGGTGCAATAAGCTCCCTTTCCCAGAGTACGGCTCCTTTACTTTGTATGTGAAATGTTCTCCGACAGTTCTTTGATCGATTTTGCTCAGCATTGCTTCGATGGTGTTACTGAAGATAATCATTTCCGTAGAAAGACTGTTGTGTGAAGTACCGCTGAAAAAAAGCTATAGGAAAGCATAGATTACAGCACTGTTCGCTGCGTTTTAACAGAAATAATGTCGATAACGGCGTCGGACACCAAACAAAACAAACAAAATGATTGGTCCATTCTAAGATGGATGATAATAGTGTTGCTCAAAATTCTTCACCAGTGTTAAACACCACGTGTGTTTCTGATAATACATTGAAATATTTAAGGCCAGTATTTCAAATCGGGAGGAGGTGACCTGAAAACCTTACGGAGAATTAACACGTGACGGCTTCCGACCAATGAAAATGCTCAAATCTTGTTGGCATTAGGACATAAACAAAACATTGTACAATTGTGTAATACACCCCTTTTTCCTTATCAGTCGTTGTCATGAATAATCATCCGTTTCGTAAGAGATGCTTTTTTACCCTTTACCAAACAAGCCTATGTTTTAACTACCTTGGGGTATAATCTCTCTGAAATCATTACGGAAAGAAGGACAACATTTTCTCATTGTCCCATATTGTTCATCTTACATTCAAAAGACAAATCAGTGGGCCATATTTATCTTGCCAAATGCAAATGCTTTCAAGTTTTACAACTCAAAAAGTTTGTCACCGATAAAAACGTTTTAAAAAGACAAATATTCCATTTACTATTTTCTCACCTATACTAGTATCACCTAACACTTAGTACAGTAATGACAATGACAGAGACAATATTACTACCTGTTTCCTTACCAGAGAGTGTGATCAAGATCATACAACACAGAACATGCATTCTTATCTTGGATCTTCACTGTCCAGGTTTTAAGAGCAGAACGTGCTATCTGATCTTCATCTACGTTGTCTTGAAAAGCAGCCTATGTTATTGCTGGTGCTCCTAAGGATATGAATGCATAAGGACCATTGACACAGTCGGAGCTAAAGACGATGAGATGTAGAGTCATGAAAAGTGCTGCGTGAATCTGTTGTTATATTTTGACCTTTGTTATCCACGTGTACTTGTTATGTTATTTAACTCTGTATTAAACGACAAAATTTTAGACTAGTCCGAATTCAAAGCTTTTGCATACGGCAAAATAAATGTGACTCAAACAACTAAATTTGTTTTGGGAATGGTCGAAACCAGTATTTTCTCCTTTTTCCTAAATATTTTCAAAAACTGTCTTTTTCATGGTAGATAAAAGTGGGTTTGTGTGGTAAAGGGTGAAATCTTTCACTGCTCATGGCGAATTAAATAATAAGGCCTGCAACACGCAAAAAGGGGCATTCGGACATTTGCGTAAAGTGTCGTCTCGGATCAACCTGCGCAGTCCGCGCAGGCTAATCCGAGACGGCACTTTACGACTACATTAGATTTTGTGATACAGTAGACTTGCGTGAAACTAAAAAAATACATAAAAACGGAAAGTGGTCATCTCGAATCAGCCTGCGCAGTCCGAGACAACACTTAACGCAGATGTCCGAATACCCCTTTTCGCGTGTTGCAGGCCAAATTAAGGTCCTTTTGTCAATGAAATTTTACTTTAAAAGCATTGATAAATACATAGAGAATTTTTTTTTTTTTTCGCTAAAACATCGAGTCATCATGGTAATATTTTCCCAATGATGTTCACAAGATGAAATAAATTTCCATCTCGCACCGAAAAAAAAACAAATATTCTACTCATACCATGCTTCTTACTCCGTTTTGTTGGGACTTTCGTCAAAATCCAGTACACTTGTTCTCGTTAATTCCCCGTGGCGTACCCCTCCACATAAGAACGCATTACAATATTACGCAAAGCGTAGGTAACTAGTGCGCGGGAACTACTGTTTACACCTTCAATTGAAGTTAGAAAATATGAAATCGGTATTTTTCACTTGTCGTAACCATGAAATATCAAACCATAATCTACCATTATTTCTCCATAAACTACTGAAAAGCATGAAATCAAAACAGGTGTATTTTCCTTGCAACCGTAAAATGATAAAACTACATGTATAACATGGCTACATTTAGTAAAAAGAAAAGGTCCCATATGGGGCGTTTAAATAACTGGTTGGTCGTTTTTTAGTTGGCAACTCCGTCTACTTTTATGAGATCTGCTGTCACGTTATCATACTGATTTATATATGAATCCATGTAATCGACGCATGTTAATGATCACGTGGCATACCCACATACACGTATAAGTGAGAAATTCTAGCGCAAAAAGCGACATAATAAAAAAAAAACGAAGAGGCCACTATTCAGAAAATACCATTAAATAATTATTTTTTCTTCTGTCTTTTTTTTACCCTTTAATCAACGTTTGCAGACGGAGTAGATTGAGGTAAGAGTACACGGAACGTGGAGTCTGATCTTGATCTCCTCCGTCTGCAATATCAAGCGAAACTTGAACCAAAGTCACGTTTAATTACAGTTGGAGTCAACTGACAGTCCTCGGGAAAAAATGACCTTATATATGGCTTGCAACACGCGAGAAGGGGCATTCGGACATTTGCGTAAAGTGTCATCTCGGATCAGCCTGCGCAATCCGCGCAGGCTAATCCAAGACGGCACTTTACGACTACATTAGATTTTGTCCTACAGTAGACTTGTGTGAAACAGAAAATTACATAAAAACGGAAAGTGTTGTTTCAGATTAGCCTGTGCGGACTGCGCAGGCTGATCCGAGACATTTTACGCAAATGTCCGAATGCCCCTTTTCGCATGTTGCAGGCCATATTTAGTTGTTTATGAAAGACTTAACCCTTAACCTGCTAAATAAGTGAAATGAAACTTTGAAGCCGATAGTAAAAATCCAAATGTTGCATTTTTTTTTTTTTTTTTTTCCGTTCTGTGCAGTCTGATCTTGATATACACTATCCGCAAAAGGTCCTTCAATCACGCTTAGCAGCCTAACACTTAACATATTCATATAGCCGAGCCCGGTAGTGCAGTCGGTAGCGAACAAGGCGTCAGTCGAGCCCGGTAGTGCAATTGGTAGCGAACAAGGCGTCAAACTGGAGGGGGGGGAGAGCTGGGTACCAGTATTGGGCTGGGTACACTGCGTTTTTACTGAACTCAACAATGTTAACGATATTGACAATATCAAAAACAGCATACAACCCCACGATTTATGGAATCAATTTTGCTTTCCCACATTTTCTTACTCTCCCCATACGTTTGTTACGAGTTCTAGCGATTTGTTACGAAACCAAAATGATTCTAGTCAAGATAAGCCACGACTGTGATCACGTTATCTAAAGTTCTCTTACGATTTCTACGATCTGCTATCACGTGTTGTCCCGTTAAGTTCGGATCTCTCACGTTAACAACTTATGTTAAGCTGTGTTACGACTTATGTAAACGATTTGATCAAGACTGTCACGTTTTGAGCACGATTTGGGTATAAATACTAATGTACATGACATAGGTCATACATCCGCTCATCCTCTCTGGATTTAAAACAGAAAATAGCTATGCATTTAAGACATGAAGGAGCGGATGAATCAGCAGTCTTTGGAGCTACTCGTCGTCAGCAGCAACAATGTATAGAACGGAGCAGGATAGACGAGAAAAAGATATATAAGGTATCACACGCATGGATGGATGCTCTGACCGCCAATATATAACCAAAATAATTTTGAAAACGGCGTTTAACACCAAAGAATCAGAATTTCATAAAGCTCTCTTGAGGCAAAAGAAATGAGAAATATAATGAAACGATGTAAAAAAAATGTTGTTAATAATGTAAATAATATATAAGTTAATAAATGAATAAATGAATAATTAAATGAATAGATAAATTGTCGAAACATGCTCGAATGGCAACCTCTCTCTCTCTCTCTCTGATAACAGTTACCCATCAATATTTGTTTACAGCATGTAAACCATGACGTATTTCTGTGTTTACATGTTTATTTTTGAGCGGCCTACAAATTTTCAAGGGCAAGGCTGTCTGATATTTACCCAAATGGATCTTCACCTCTTCATTCTCTCTTACCCTTTGTAGACAATTAAAGAACTCGATTTTTCATGTGTCCTTTGGCCAACACGAAATTTGCGTACGCAGTTTTTGTAAGCAAGCATCAAGTCTATACATAAGTTTCACGGAGCTGCATAACTTTACGAATTGAATAAGTATTTGCACAACTTTACGCCACTTTATATCTTTGGCTAAAGCAGGGCTCGCACGTGTGTATGAGGTTTAAATAAACAAATTCCTGGAACTTTTAACTCAGCCCTCGTATATTCAATCCATCCCCCTCCCCCACTCCCCCCCAAAAAATGCGTAAATACAAGATACGAGTATGTAGCTGGTACCCAATACATGCATAAATAAGTTGGCTATCGTGGTGGCATGACTGAAATAATGTTGAAAACATCATTCATTACGTTGAACTTAATTTCATTTTTTGAGACTGTTCAAAATAGGACCAAATAGAGATAGGCATATCAGAAAATTTATATAGATCCCGGATTTAGCAAGCCTTTTAAGCCTTATCTTGCTGAGTAAGTTAAATAACACTTTCAAGCCGGATAATGGTTTTTTCAAAATTTGTTTTTAGGAAAAAAATATCTCCTTAACGGACTATGTAGATCCTTTTGCGGACAGTCTTGATCAAGATCAGACTGCACAGAACGTGCAGTCTGATCTTGATCAAGACTGTCCGCTAACGGTCAGTGAGTCGTGCTTAGCAGCCTATGGGTAAATTTTTGGGGGAGGACCGAAACCTCGTCAGGACTGGTATTTTTTTTTTTTAGGAAAAATATCTCTTTAAAGGTAAGTGTAGATCCAACATCAGACTGCACGTTTTGTGCTGTTCTGTTCTGATCTTGATCTACACTGTCGGCAAAAGGTCAGTGAGTCGCACTAAGCAGCTTTAGGGTTATTTTTTTTAACAGAAACCTCATTAGGACTGGTTAACTCACAACTATACGATTCCAAGTTTGAACGACCCCAGAAAATACTTTTTTCTAATATTGTAAGGATAGTAGAAAATGCTTGTAAACAGCATTTTCTACTTTTCCAACAAAGTTTTATTGGAATAGATATTAAGGTAGGAGACTCCTAATAGAAAACAGCTATTTCCACTATAATATTATCCTAAACAATTTGCTGTCATTAAAAATGGGTATTATTGTACTACTTTAACCGAGCCATTTTTTCTTTTTTTTCCGTCTTAGAATTATCATTTATAAATCTAAAACCACTACATTCTCTTTACAAAGGGAGATGATAATTACCTCCCTTTTCAGGAAACTAACAAAAGTATCAACAAATAATTTCAAGATAGACATCAAAGGAATTTCTGGTCGGTTAAAACTGTGCAAAAGTACTATATCAGTATAAATCCTTATTTATCAACTAACAAGAAATTTTATTCCATGTTGCACTGGAAGCGTTAGGGGGGTTCTACCTTAAAAGTTAATTACCACCACTTGAGCAACACTCAGTTTGTCATCTGCAAATGCTTTGCATTTGACTAAGTCTACATTTTGTTCGCATGTACATTTATAATGTGAGCCATGCTCCGGAAAACGGTGGTATTATGCGCTTCCGTGATGCATTTTACCAAGCAAAACACATTGTTATGGGTCCATATATTAAATTTTGTCTAACAACCGACCGAATCATGAGGGCAAATTTTCTTTTGATATGCAGATAATTTATCGATTGCAAAGTTTCGACCCACGTCAGCCTGTGCGGACTGACATATTCGATCTGCAGATAATTAAACCCCCTTTTCACAGAGAACAGCTCATATGTATACAGGCCATCAACTTTTCGTTGATTATCTTTTCGCTTTGCAAGTGTGTGATTTAAAATATTTTTGACTGGAAGTCGACTCGATGACTTTGTGGGTTTTCCATGAGCAAAGTAAAATGACAGAAAGACAAATATCTTTCCTCTCTCCTATTCCCCTACCCCTCAAATGCAGAAATGTAATATAAGCTTTCCTTATCAAGTAATAATACAAGGCGGGATAAAAAGCAATTGTCAGTCTTAGACGAAAAAAAAGAAGGAATGCAATTTCTGCAATTCACCTCAACCCCCTCTCAAGCAAAATCATGTGTATCACCTGAAAACGTTGTGGCTCAAATTAAGGAGCACAAAAGAATTGTAGTTTGCAACTACAAGTCTTACAAATTTTATGTTGGAAAAAAGAAAAGTTTGATGGCACGCTTATGGTTCCGTACGTAGTTTACTTTGAGTAAATAATATTGCAAACGACGTCGGTTAATATATTGCTTACATGTTTTACACTGTATATAGTGTGACTGTTGTCCTGTCAGACATTGAACCACGGTCACATTTAACTCTTTATCATACGACAAAACTGTTGAACTTGGCTAAATCCAAAGCGTTTGCAGACGACAAAATAAATGTTGCCCAAATTATGATTTCTGTCTTAAATAGGCAAGAAATTTGGTAAACATAGAAGTTGCTCCATATTCCCCATTTCCCACAATATTTTTTAAACGGTTTCTTCCTCGAGGTCGTTAAAATAGGGGATGGTTTGGTAAAGGGTATACATTCATTGATAGAGTTATTCTGCAAATAATATATACAATTTCCGGAAATTTCAGATTTGTTTCTACACGTAGTTATTAGTTTATTTACCAAACTGCATGACTGACACAAAACTTGAAAACATCATTTTATGTATTTTCTGCAAATGCTGTCATTACTGACGGGTCTAAACTGCCGTTTGGTTAAATGTTTTCTAAACGGCCTCGTGATTTATCGACCCTGAAAAAGAGGACTTTCGAAAAGATTGTAGGAAAAGGAGTAAATGTTGGTAACCAGCATTTTCTTCTCTTCCCACAATGTTTTCTGTCCTTTCAAACACAGAAATCATCATTTGAACTTCATTTAATATGTCGTCTGCAATTGCTTACAAGTTCAAATGCTTTCAATTTGGTGTAGTGAAAAATTTTCAAAAATTTTGTGGTTTGGTAAACTTTTAACCCTTTGGCTGCTAAGCGCGACCCATGACCATTTGCGGAAAGTGCAGATCAAGATCAGACTGCACAGAACGTGCAGTCTGATCTTGATCTACACTGTCCGATAAGGAGATATTGTTCTTCAAAAATTAGTTTATAATGGCAACATTCGAGTCTTTACTATCGGCTTGAAAGTTTCCTTTTTTACTTATTTAGTAGGTTTATAGTTTAGAGTAAAGATGCATGTACTTACTCGGTGATGGGTTCATCTTGGCATCTGCAACAATGACCATTAACATGACTGATAAAAGGCAAGCCAACTCCCCTCTTGTGTGCCTCATTTTTCCGATCAATCGAATTCTTAATCTGAAAATATTCAAATTTAGAAAAACTGAAAATCTATTGACATATCAGTCGGTTACCTTCTTAAGGATAGGGCACCTTAATGCGGATTCCTGTAACATCGCCTTTCATCGCCGAAAAACGTACGAATTCGGCTAAGACTCGGGTAATCCGTAATCGATCGGCCGATAGATGCTGGTTCCCCGCATCAATTACGGATTACCCGAGTCTTTGTCGAATCCGTACGATGAAAGGCGATGTTACGCATATCCCATTAGGGTGCCTTATCCTTAACAGTCAGGCCAATTGAAGATTAATCTCTTTAACACAAAATCCCGAGTTTTAGCTACCCTGGGACTTCAGGACTGGCATGCCAGATCCCCTGACCTCAACCCCATCGCACACAAATGTATATGTATGTTGATTGAGTTGCAGGTTCCAATTTCAGCCTGCCAGAGGCGGTCCAAGAAAAAGGCATCCAGGAGCTTGGTGTTTAGTTTGTCCAACAAACGAACAAAAACTACTTTTTGTGTGTTATGTTCATGTGAGCATCCATGTCTAGCTTTGTGGTGTCCTTCAGCATGGCCTTTTGCCCGCCAAAAGCCAAATCACATTAAAAAAAAAAAACAGTTAGCTGAATCAACAGCCTGAAAAAAGATATTAACCTGTTTATTTGATTTTTTGGACGTAAACAAGATTGACTATAACATTTTAACCCCCAAATTTATACGTTTTCCTTTGTTAAGCTGAATGTTATTGACCCCAATGGTTTCATGTTTTTTTATGACACTGATTTTCCTTTAACACTTTATCAAATGACAAAAATTTGGACAGGTCCAGATTGAGAGCATTTGCAGACGACAAGTGAAATATTGATCAAACGGAAAGATCTGTGTCTGAAAGGATAGAAACATCATGGTTACCAGCATTTTCTCCTTCTTCCACAATGTTTTCACACGCCTTTCACTACCAATTAAATAAATTTCACTTTTTCAATGGCTACAAATATCATTCCACTGCAAGATGAAGACACTGTTTGGTCAAAATCTAAAATAAAGTAGTGGACAGTGTAGATCAGAGATCAGACTGCACATTCTGTGCAGTCTGATCTTGATCTACACGTACACTGTCAACAAAAGCTTCTGGTGTCAGTAAAGAAAGAGTTAACAATATCAACTGGTCTACGATTTTCACCACGACTTGTGATCTCTTCACTAACGACACATACTAAGATCATCAGATACGTCCGTGCTGTCTGATCTTGATTTTTTTTTTTTTTTTTTTTCTTTTCTTTTGGATATCCCATTACCCCTTTACCCTTTACCAAACAATCCTGAGCTTTAATGATCCTGAGGGATAAGATTTTTAAAGACATGCCGGTAGTGAGAAAAGGGACAAAATGCTGGTTAACACGATGTATTTTTTCCTTTCAGAGAGAAATTCCATTATTTCACAGATATTTTATGTCTCGTCTTCAAATGATTTCGATTTGAAAAAGCCTTTTCAAATTTTGTCGTTTGGAAAAGAGTTAGTTATTCTCAATGACTTCCATAATTTTCTAGATCTTCACTTAGGTCAGAATTATTTTCGTAACATATACATAGCTATATTTTACATTTTCAACCGACTTATGAGAAAACATTGTATTAGGAGTTAACATGGAATAGAAGAAAACAAGCGCTGTATGAGAAAATTTGTCCAATAAAAAGTTCACAACTCAGTATAGAGGAGGACATTTTTAACCCTTTGGCTGCTAAGTGCGACTCACTGACCTTTTGCGGACAGTGTAGATCAAGATCAGACTGCACAGAACGTGCAGTCTGATCTTTGATCTACACTGCCCGATAAGGAGATATTTTCCCTCAAAAATTAACTTTGAAATAGCAAAATTTGGATTTTTACTATCGGCTTATTTTATTTATTTTACTTATTTAGCAGGGTAAGAATTAATCGACTTTCTAACCCAAAACTAATGACCGTCACACTTCCCTAACTGTCTAATACAGGTCAAAATCCTTCTTCTCACGTGTGCCTTATTTTGCATTCTCATGCGACTAATGAAAAATATTGTAGGATAACTTGCTCAGAATCCGCAATTTCCTCTGTCGGTACAATGGTAGTTTCCAGATCGTGATACAATGGTCATAGTAGCTGTTTTTGGTTGTTTTCCTATCTTCATGAGAACTTGATTCGCACAGATTGGCACATGAGACAAAAATGTTTACTAGAGGCCAAATTAGTATTTTACTATGATATTCAGAGCGGAACGGTTGTCCTTGGTCATTAATCATTTACACATCACCTACGACATAAATAACATGGACATCTATCAGTAAGTAAAGATCCAAATATCGCAAAGCCAGGGCTGGTGTGTCAAGAAACTTTTTGCACCAACCATTTTAAATATCCTTCTTATTCTAGGTCAGTATGCACCAACCATTCTTAAGAACGTTTTCAGGATTATTTACAAGAATTTTCTAAATTTGAAAGTAGTACAGATTCTGATTGGCTAAACAAAATGGTTTAGCCAACCGGAAGTTGTGTTACTTTACTAATCTACAATAAGATCAAGAAAACCCTGGTTTCAAAAAAACTAGCCAAGTGATTTGTTTAGACGTTATCTTTTGGTAACTAAAATGGCTAGTCCATTTTGGATCAAGAAATACATGTATGGGTCTTTTCTCTGCGAAAAGGGAAGACACCTGCAAAAAAAAACTTTCGACCTAGAGTACTGCCCATAGATGATGAACTACTTCGAGGTCTAATACATAACCTAACACTGAAACTTAGATTTTGTCTTGAATAAAGTAACTAAAGAAACGGACGGTATAGAATCAAGATCAGACTACTCGTTCTGTATAAAATAAAATTTAAAAAAAGATGTCTAATGCTTGGTTCAGAGATATTGCATTTGTATACTTCATTTTTACTACGTTAATAAAAAAAAACGTGCTTCAAGTTCACTACTTCGCTTGCATAATCGAAAGAAGTAATGTGATCGACTGATTGATTATTGATTGATCTATCCATCGATTGATTCATCATTTGACTGATTGATTGATCTAATCAAAAGAGTACTAGTATCCGACTCTTCAATGTTCGTTCACAGAATACCGAATATTCGAATTTATTTATAATGACATACGAATTTCTTATTTGCTCTCATTCTTACATTTTACGAAATAAAAGGAATTTTAACCTTATTTTTCAACACAGACTTAATTATTAAATGATAAATATTGAAAATTTGTCTGCTTTGTATTGTAATTCAAATTTTGTGAATAGAGAATGTTAACTAAGTCCATATACGGTCAGGCAGTTGATAATCCAATAACCAAAAAATTTGTGTCATTGAGCCTTTACCAAACAGTCACGTGTTTTAGAGGCTGTCGAGACGAATGCTTCCGAAAATATAGTGGGAATAGGAGAAAAATGCTGGTAACCAGCATTTTCTCGGGTAACCAGCATTTTCTCCTTTTCCCACAATGTATCTACCTGTTAGAAATAAAATCAGATGAGCTAAGTTTGACTCTTTAACCAAACAATCCCCAGTTTCAACGACTTTAAAAAGAAGACTTTTGAAAACATTGTGGGAAAAGGAGAAAATGCTGATAATCAGCATTTTCTCCCTTTTCCACAATGTTTTCTACCCATTCAAGGGTCATTTCCAATTCTTTAGTCATATTAACTTTGTCGTCCGCAATTGCTTTCAATTTGGACCAGTCTAGAAATTTGTCGTTTGTTAAGGAGTTGATTTGTCGTCTGCAAGAACTTTCAATTTGGAGAGTTCCAAAATTTTGCCGTTTGATAGACATTTAAACATAACGATAAGCTTCAGTGAGGCCTTCTGGGTTTGCTTTGTACACTCTCTTTGAAGTTAGGCTCTTATTCGAACAAAACGATACCTTAAAAAATCTCAAATATTAGCTCGCCACCAGACAACGAAATTCTAGACTTGTCCAAATTAAAAACATCTGCATGCGACAGATTAGACGTCGACGTGACTTAGAAACTGAAAAGTGTCTTTGAAAGGATAGAAATCATTGTGAAAAGAAGAAAATGCTGGTTAATAGCAATTTCTCCTTTTTCCAAACTGTTTTCAACAGCCTTTTAATGGGCGTTAGACCTCAAGATTTGGTAAAGGTGTTTTGTTTTTCGCTTTGAGACACATATGAATGTTTTGAAAAAAATAAAAAAGATAAAAGAAGAAGAAGAAGAAGAAATACTCAACACGATATAAAAGTTTTTTTTTTACATCATATCACTTTGATAAAGCCTAATGGTTATAAACGTGCAGATAAAATGCACACACCAATGCCTCTGAATTGAGCCTTTACTACACAAGCCCGAATTCTAACGACCTGGAAGAAGGCTTTGGAAAACATTGTGGGAAAAGGAGGAAATGCTGGTAACCAGCATTTCCTCTTTTTCCAACAATGTTTTCCACCATATCAAAAATAAAAACCATCCCCTATGCTACATTCATTTTTCCGCCTGCAGCTTTCTATTTGGTTGAGTCCAAAATTTTGTCATTTGGCAATGGATTAAGCGCTCGCTTTTAAAAGCGTTTGAAAACACTTGGTGGTCCGTATAGGACATTTAAATTAAAAATGAATTATCAAACACTGAAAAAGACCCTGTTTACCTTTGTTACCACCATGTGCGATATGTGACGGCACAGTTCCCACAGAATATGTAATAGTGGAAACAGAACGAGAGAGCGCAGCTACAAGGGGCCAGTTCTTTTCCCTTTATTCTTTTTTCTTAGGAGGAGGAGGAGGGTGGTCTTTTTTGCCATTAAAGAGCCTTTTACAGCTCTGGCCTTCGCCATCAGTGAATATAAAGATCAGACTGCTTTGAACGTGCAGTCAGATCTGTGATCTACACTGTCCGCTTTGCTGAGACATTCTGGACAAAAACACACTTAAAGCTGTATTGATTTGTGTTTAATTCTTAACTGAAAATGCATGTTGTGTTTGTTCGGCCACTCTGAGGAATTAAAGTTTTTTTTGCCTTTTTTAGAGCCCTTTCCCCCTCCAACATTTACACTAAACTCTTTCGAATCACCCTCTATAATTGAAACGGAGTTGCACGTCGAACTTGAAATGCGTACACTTTTTTTCTTTTTTCTTTTGGACAAATTGCAAAACCACTTTTTTGTATATAAATCTTTCAATTCCATCGATGAAGTAATTATGAAATACAAAAGACTTACGTTACTAAAACAATGGAAAAAGGGAAGGGACTAACCGCGCTTGCCTATTTTCTGTATGCCTAGATTTTAACTCCTTACAAAAGGGAAAAAATCTACTTTTCCAAATTGAAAACATTAATTTTGCTGACGACAAATTAAATGTTTCTCATCTGTAAGAATTTGTGATTAAAATGCTTAAATAAAAACCATTGTAGGAAAAGGAGAAAATGCTGGCTACCAGCATTTTCTTCTTTTCCTACAATGTTTTGAAATATCTTCTTCCTCAGGTGACCTGACAAAACCTGAGTTGTTCGGTAAAGGGTTCAGTGCAATGGTAAATATCGTGCGGTGCATCCAGGACATTGAAATTAAAAATGAATTTCGAAATGTTCCACGCTCTGGGACAAAATGGGGTTTAATGCATCTCCGTGATGCATTAAACTAAGCATATCGTCACATAATTATAAATCCATAAAATGCATTTTGCCTAGCAACAGACTGGATCGTGGGGCAGTATGATCCTTGGACATGCAGAAAATTTACAAATAACAAAAAGTATCGACTTTTATCAGCCAATGTAGTTCGCGCAGGCTGCCCTGAGTCGATACTTTTTGCATACTGGTATGCATTAAACCCCCTTTTCACAGTGCAAGTCTCAGATTATTGTTGCCATTCGACATACGTGAGAAAATTCAGCAGCAGTTGCAGACGGCATGGGTAACTATCATACTGCAAATACTGAACGATTCATAACCTCGATTAAAATAGCAATCTGATCTTTGATTTACACTACCTGCCTTTGACCCTTCACTACACAATCTCGAGTTGCCTTCTTACTAAGAACAAAGGTACTTAAATACATTGTGGGGAAAAGAAAATCGCACGATGTTTTTTACAAATTCTATCACTTGAGCCACATTTAATCTGTCGTTCTCCAAATATTTTCTTTTAAATTTATTATTCACAATAAATAAATAAATACTTTGTGAAACGTATAGATACAAGAAATATCTTTAAAAAAAGATAGAAGATAGCAAATAGGCAGGGGCCCTTGGAATAAATATGTCTACATTTTTTACCAATCACAAATTTCTATTTTTTCATTGGTTATCAATACCAAAAAGTAGGTCAAAAGCCAGCACATTCAGCTTCGCCCAAAAAAGGACTAGGGCTAAACACCAAAACGTACTCCACTACCAAGTACATAACACTCCCATGGTTCAACTCTCAGCCACGTTCGAATGATGTTGTCCAGCAGAGCACAAAGTATCAAAGTATCACAAAGTATCAATTTAGATCAGTTTGCGCAATCCGCGCAGGCTGACCTCAGTCGAAACATTTGCAATTTTATGTATGTCAGAAGACGACTCTACCTCATGATTCAGTTGGTTGTTAAACATAATGGATTTCATGGATCCATAATTATGTGATGGCTTGCTTGGTATAAAGCATCACGGAGATATACTATTATTATACTGCAAAGAAATTTCTCGTGATCTGATTGGATAATCTGCCTCGAACATATATATCATGTACACTGGCAAAAACCACGTAAAAGCAGTTTCCCTTTCGGGGGCCCCGTCTACATTACTACACTTTCAACACAGCATCCAAAATGGCGGCGTCGATCAAGATTAACATCAAGATTATGCGCCAAACTGCACGTTTTACCAAGGTTTAAGTGACGTCAGTTCCCAGTGACGTCAGTTTTCATTGAATTGGGGCACTCAGAAAGGAAATTCTACTTCGTCAGCGTACTCAATTTTTGAAACCAAAAAATAGGTAAATTTCGCTTAACACACGATGGAATGGTAAAACTTTGCAGTATAATAAATTCGTTGTACGGTCAGGTGGCAGGGGACTTGGAACCTTGTTCACGGCTGTGGTGAATCATGTCGCCCCGAGCCTTCGGCGGCTCGGGGCGACATGATTCACCACAGCCGTGAACAAGGTTCCAAGTCCCCTGCCACCTGACCGTACAACTAATAATGCCAGAGCATGGTTCATATACACTTTAATGATATACAAAAGTAAGATACCAGTCGCTAATCACAGAAGCTCCAGAATATAGGAAACAGTACAGAAAGTGTCTAAAATCAAGCTGACTGTGTCAGGGTCAAGTTCAAACAATGTAAAAATACCTGACCCACGTGACGACGGACGTAATAATTAACGCGAATAAAGAACATAAAGACGAATGTCATTTTAACTACATGTATGTATATTATGGGGTCACTGCCATTCCTATACTGACGGAAACACATTAGTGCCGTCTCGGCTTTTTAGCGTGTACAAAAACAATAAGAACAAAACATCTTTATAGAGCTAGGTGATATCATAAACGTGTATATATATCTTTAAAAAAGGTAACGACATAAAAGTAACTAGATAACTGGGTATTTGGTGACGTTTGGAAATATATTAAATACAAGACAAAGACCATCCCCTATGATGTAAGTTAATAATGGCGCAATAAAGGCCCTAGGGTATCGATTAGCTGTACCAAATGCTTATCAATCTCATAAGTGTGTGGACAAATGCGCCAGCAGGGTTCCGCCAAATAAACATATGCATATTGCATATTTTTTTACCAATCACAAATTATCGTCTATTCAATTCAATTTCATTATACTAAGAAGTAGGTCAAAAGCAAGGGGATTCAGCAACGCAGAAAAATACTGTTACACAAGTAATCAAATCACAAAGTGATGAATGCTGAAACATTTGCTTTTGGTATCCAGTCCAGGCCCGCATTCACTCACAATTCCATAAGATTTGTCTTAGAAAGAGAAGAAAACATTGTTGGAAGGGGAAAATGCAGGATACAAGCATTTTCTCCTTCACCAACAACGTTTTTAAAAGCCATTTTCCTTAGTGTAGCTAAAACCCTTGATTTTGTATTAACCTTACCACACAGCAAAACTTTAAACTCAACCATATTGAAAAAAATTACTAACAACATTTCACATGTTTTTTTTTTTTTTTTTTTTCAAATGATAGCATTTGTCCTTCAACAGTTTGAAAACATTGTGGGAAAAGGAGAAAATGCTGGTTACCAGCATTTTCTCCTTTTCTCACAATGTTTTCAAAAGGCTTCTTCCCCAGGGTCGTTAAAACTCGGGGTTGTATGATGATGGATTAAAGAATCGATAAGCTTACGAATAAGGAAGTTATACATAAAGTACAGATGAATGATCATATCTCATCCAATCAAGGATCTACACTGTCTGTTTTTTACTCGTTTTCAAACAAACAGAACAACCAAACAAACAAAAAATACACTATCAAATATCGAAAAGACGCTAACCATCATTTTCTCCCTTTTTCCACATTATTCTCGGCAGGGTAGCTCAGAGGTTAGTGTATCTGACTCTTGACCTGGAGGTTGCGGGTTCGATATCCGGTTGCGGCGAACTTTCTTTCCGGCGATTTTTCGCCTCTCACCTCTGATGCATGTGAGAAAAATAATCAGTGACTTTAGAAAGAAAGTTGTGTCAGTACTGGTGTGAGAAAGCCGGGAAACACATGGGAGCGTCACTGGCCGCCATGATAAGCTGTTAAAATGGCGTTTAACTCCAAAACAAATCCAATACAAATTCCCATATTTTTACTACTGTTTAGAAGAAAAATTTCCTAATTTGTGCAATATTTATATTGTTGTCTGTAAATGCTTTCCGTCTGGATCAGTCTAAAATTACACCTTTTACAGCTTTGACTGAACGAAAAATGTTTTACGAGGCTTGGTCATATCACAGCGATAGCACACGTATTTAGCACATTTAGTAATGATACCTTTGTTTCCCCTACACTTGACTGTGGCTTTGAAGAGTTGTGCCCACGGACAGTCGTGGGAAAAACTCGTAAGGATTGAACTGGGGACCTCACGGTTGGTTATTTTACAGCTTACTCTACGTTTACACCATGTTCCCGCCAGCTACGGCAGCCCCGTTTCTGACAACCCTAGACAAAACAGGATTGACGTAATACAACGCAGAGGAACGGGATAAACAAACTTGATCGCATCAGAACTTACCAGCACGTAACAAGCCGTAACAAGATTCAGAGACGATCCGTGTTTGGACGTGGAGGCCCTTTTTTCACCGTTATCGATCAAGTCGTAGTAGAACGCAACGATCAACCCGTTCCCTTACGGTCTGGTAGGTTTCTCATCAGCACCGGGACTGCCGTGACAAAGATTTTGACACTCAAAAAATCTGGCACGGTAACCCCGGCGATCACGGTCTGACAAGTTTGCTTATTATACTGCAAAGAAATTTCTCGTGATCTGATTGGATAATATATCCCGAACATATGTATCATGTACACTGGCAAAACCAACGAAAATGCAGTTTATCTTTCGGGGGCCCCGTATACATTACTACACTTTCAACACAACATCCAAAATGGCGGCGTCGATCAAGATTAACATCAAGATTATGCACCAAACTGCACGTTGTACCAAGGTTTCAGTGACGTCATTTCCCAGTGACGTCAGTTTTCATTGAACTGGGGCACTCAGAAGGGAAATTCTACTTCGTCAGGGTACTCAATTTTTGAATCCAAAAAACAGGTAAAATTCGCTTAACAAACGTTGGAATGGTAACTTGCAGTATAATAAATTCGTTGTACGGTCTTCGGCCTTCGGCTCGGGGCGACATGATTCACCACAGCCGTGAACAAGTTTCCAAGTCCCCTGCCACCTGACCGTACAACTAATGTTATTCTGTCTCTCTGCGTTGTATTACGTCAATCCCTTTTTGTCCACGGTTACAAGAAACGTGGCTGCCGTGGCTACCGGGAACATGGTGTAAACGTATGGTTCCATCCACGGCTTGTCACGGATACCGTGAGGTACCG
This sequence comes from Hippopus hippopus, assembly GCA_946811185.2. Taxonomy (NCBI): domain Eukaryota; kingdom Metazoa; phylum Mollusca; class Bivalvia; order Cardiida; family Cardiidae; genus Hippopus; species Hippopus hippopus. The sequence continues at coordinate 5,818,371 of OX328100.1, read as the reverse complement.
TAAAGAGACTTAACTAAACTTGGTAAATGGAGGAAAAACGAACAAAATCTCACGGCACACCACGTTTCGGACAAACGGGGTAGCCGTGGCTGCCGGGAACATGGTGTAAACGCAGGGTTAACCACTGAGCCATGTAGGATAATATCTAGAAAATGACTACTTTGTAGTGGGTTTTCTTATGTCGAACAAATCCCTTATGTCTAATTTTAACCCTTTTATCACACAATCCCGAGTTTTAACAACCCTGAGAGAGAATCCTTTTGAAAAAGTTATGGCAAAAAAGAGAAAGTGGTGATAACAGCATTTTCTACCATTTCCACAACGTTTTGTGCCCAGTCATAGACAAGAAAGATCATTTGAGCTTTATTCAGTTTGTTGTCTGCAAATGCTCTTAATTTGGTTTAGTCCAAAATTTTGTGTTTGGTAGATTTAACCATTTACTATACAAAACCGTGTTTAAACGACCTTGAAGAAAAAGGCTTTTGAAAACATTGTGGGAAAAGGAGAAAATGCTGGTAACCAGCATTTTCTCCTTTTCCCACAATGTTTTCTACCCTTTTACAGCCAGAAATCATCTTTTGAGCCTCCTTTAAGTTGTCTTCTACAAATGCTTTCAATTAGGTCTGGTCTGAAATTGTCGTTTTGTAAAGGGTTATGTCACATGCATCAAATCTTGTCGTGGAGTCTGATAATCAATGTCAAAGGTTTGGTGATTATTTTTCACCATACTAAGCCACGTGAAAAATATCCTGGTTCTAAGGATTTTTTGGCCAGGATCGTAAGTACTAGGTGTGGTAAAGGTTTCACCTTTTTTTTAAAAACGTAAAACAAATAAACCAAAACGCGTTTTTGAAAAACAAAAATGGCCTTCAACACGCGAAAAGGGGCATTCGGACATTTGCGTAAAGTGTCGCGTCGGATCAGCCTGCGCAGTCCGCGCAGGCTAATCCGAAACAACACTTTCCGTTTTTATGTCATTTTCTGTTTTGCACGTGTCTTCTGTAACACAAAATCTAGTGTAGTCGTAAAGTGTTGTCTCGGATTAGCCTGTGCGGACAGCGCAGGCTGATCCGAGACGACACTTTACGCAAATGTCCGAATGTCCCTTTTCGCGTGTTGCAAGCAAAATGTTAATGATCATGGATGCCTTTTAAAAATTGCGAACAACGCGGATTTAAGACCATGCCGTATTCTTTCAGTCCTATTTTCTTTAAAACCCAAGTTTTCTGTCCTTGGTATTGTACACTTAATGACAGACGTAAAACTGTGTTTAATATTGCGTAATGCTTTTACTTCAAGTTATATAATAAATATAAAAAAAACCTATTACTTTTGAACTGTATGGTGGCATATTTCTGCCACAAGATACGAGATAAGTATTGCGATAGCTTAAGAGAACTATCGCGATAAAAACAAATTCTGCGGGAAACATTATCAAGATATTCACGGTATCTATAATTAGAAACGGTTTCGGAACATCTTCGTCTCCAACCTTACGAATTCTCCTTTTCCCTGAATGGTTTTTTAGTTGTTCGTAAGAGGCATTTCGTTTGTGTTTAACAGACTTCAGTCATGTTCATTTGCAGTCCAAAGCTACATTTGTAAATACATATAATTCGAATTTTAACTTACTGCAATCTCGTAAAGTAAAAAACTATCGAATTCATCCAAATGTTGAATTTTCTATTTAAAGATATCGAGAAACAGGTACACGATAATTTTATCTCGAATGTCAGCTTCGTGCACGAGTTAGAAATTTTGTGTTAAAATATTTACTGAACAATGTAGAATTTTCTAGACAACAAAGTTTTTTTTTTTTTTCAGAAAACTTTTCACTTTCTAGTTAAAAGTTCCAGGAAACTTTGATCAATCGCAATAGTAATCTAAATTTACATGTATCGTGATCGTTATCTTGTATCCCGGTAGAAATGGCAGAAATATGCCACTATGGAATGGAGTTGTTTTTTTTAATGTAACCCATTACAAAACAAGCTCGTGTTTAAAGGAGCATTCGGAAAAAGGATTTTGAAAACATTGTAAGAAAAGGAGAAAATGGAGCATTCTCTTTTTTCTCCATCAATGTATTCTACCCTCTTAAAAACACAACATTTCATTGTTCATCCGCAAATATTTTCAATATTTTATGACTAAATTTTTTTCATCGTCAACGATTTTTTATCATCGCAGTTGAACTATAGCTCTCACGGACTGTTTACAGTGAGATCAGACAGTACATAACATGCAGTCTGATCTTTTATCTACACTATCTAATTTTTCCATCGTCAAAGATTTTTTTCACCGCAATTGAAAAATGGCTATGACGGACAGTGTACGTTAAGATCAGACAGTACATAACGTGCAATCTGATCTTTGATCTACACTATCCGCTTTTTCATTTTTAACAATAACAAAAAAGCTGCATCATTTTAAATCCATTGAAACTGTCGTGTTTCATACATTTGGTAGCGAAAAAATTTATTCCTTTACCATACAATCCAAGTTTTAACGACCCTTTTGAAAACATTGTGGGAAAAGGAGAAAATGCTGGTAATCAGCAATTTCTTGTTTTCCGTCAGTATTTTCTACCCTTTCATAGAGAACGTTCATTGTTTGATCCACATTCTTTTTAGTCGTCGGAAATCCTTTGAATTTGGACCAGTCTAAAGTTTTGCTGTGTTTAACTCTTTTATCACACAATCCCGAGTTTTAGAGACCATGGGGAACAAACCTTTTGCGGGTAACCAGCATTTTCTCCTTTTCCCACAAGGTTTTCTACCCTTCCCGAAACAGTTTTCAACTTTTGAGTCACATTTATTTTGTCGTCTGTAAATGCTTTCAGTTTGTACCAGTCTAAAATTGTACTATCTGGAAAAGAGTTTAAGCATTTTACATTCAACGAAATGAATTCATTCCCTCTTTGTTTTAGCTTTAAAAGAAGACTTCAACTGCTTATTTAAGATAACTATGATCAGAATTTAGCAACAGGAAGCGGTCGACATGGCTTCAAGATCAGACTGCACAATAAGTTTAGTGTGATCTTGATCCACGCGGTCACCAAAAAAAGGGAAAAATCGGTAGCGAAAGTTTTAATTTTATCTATTTATTTATTTATTTATTTATTTATTTAACAAAAAAAAAGTATCATAGTAGCCTTTATCTGTTTCCCACCAGAAGCCCATCACGAAAAAAAAAAAAATTAGAATGTAAAAATTGAAAACAAAATGTCCAAAGTAAGTAATAATAATAAAAATAATGATAAAGGTATAGAGCTAAATGTATCTTAAATACATAGCAAAGATAAAAATCATGAAAACGAAAATAAAAAAGGGGGAATGCCATTTGCTACTTCAAATACTTTTGCGTAAGGCGTAGATCAAGATCAGACTGCACAGTACGTGCAGTCTGATCTTAGATCTTCACCGTCCGCTACCTGAGGAAAAGTAGGAGCAAACGTTCGTCAGTTACAGGAAAATCGAATTTCGTTAGGAAGCAGAGAGAGATTTAATCAAAATATGGGTTGCAACACGCGAAAAGGGGCATTCGGACATTTGCGTAAAGTGCCGTCTCGGATCAGCCTGCGCAGTCCGCGCAGGCTAATCCGAGATGGCACTTTACGACTACATTAGATTTTTTCCTACAGTAGACCTGCGTGAAACAAAGAATTACATAAAAAGGGAATGTGTCGTTTCGGATTAGCCTGCGCGGAGTGCGCAGGCTGATCCGAGACAGCACTTTACGCAAATGTCCGAATGCCCCTTTTCATGTGTTGCAGGCCATATAATATTTAATAGATAAATAATAGATAATAAATGTGGGAAAAAGAACCTTACCTTTAAAGCACTAATCACTGTATATCAATACTAGGTGTCAGAAAATGTTTGAGGGTCAACCCTAAAGTTGTCGCATCGGCTGACGTCACGTATACTTTCCCGGTGATTAACTTTTGGAAATAATCATTTTAAAATACGTGTAGAGTTTTTTCCCCCTTTAGTTTAAACATGGGGGGGGGGGGGGGGGGTCTTATCTGTTTTATAATAAACAACTTATTCGTAGCAAGTGACGTTTGTCAGTAAAACTACCCGAGTGAAGACGGGTTTGTCCCTTTATTGTCATGATTATTTACCGTTGACAACTTTTTGTGAAGAACGTAACAGTTTGCTCCTAGCCGTCCCCGGCTTAGATTAGAATTTGTTTGTAGTATGCTTTGGCAATCAAAAGGTTTATTTGTTGCCCCAAGCCGTGTTTATTATCACTATTGCTGTTTCCGTTTTTTGAACCCTTAAAGCGCCTTTCACAACTAAATTTCCTACAATTATGGTCAGTGTATATTAAGATCAGACTGCACAAGACGTGCAGTCTGATCTTAATTCTCCGCTGTCCACTTTGATGAAATACAATGTATAGACTAAAGCCACCAGAATATTGCAATTATTTGGGTCCCATTCGTAAACTGAAAAATTGCTGTTGGGCTTATTAGGCGCTCTAATGGTTTAGATGTTTTACTGGGGCTGTAAGAAGTTTGTGAATTTTTACAGTTCCCTGTATCTGCGTTACTTCGAGTTTATGGCGTTTAAAAATCATGTATCACACGATCCCTAGTGTTAACTATACTGACAAAGAAAGCCTTTAAAAAACATTGAGGGAAATGGAGAATGTGCGAGTGAACATCAATTTCTCCTTTTCCCATAATGCTTTCTACCCTTTTCAAGGAAAGTTTCGTCATTTGAGCTGCGCTTAATTGGTCGTCTGCAAATGCTTTGAAGTTCATTAGGACAAGTTTGAAATTTTGTCGCATGGTAAAAACTTAACCTTATTCCCTGTGTAAACGTGAAATAAAGACCTTAGAAAAGTAGCCAGCAAGAAAATTCCAAGTTATGTCACGTATGTGATTAGTTAGTATATCATACCATTATATCCTGATTTAATAGCGGCTCGGCCATGTTACCCCTGGCTCCGTATTCGCCAACCATTCTTAAGAACGCTCTTTGTCTTATTCTCAAGAAAGTAACGCAATTTCTGATTGGCTAAACCAAATGATTTAGCCAATCAGAATTTGTGCTACCTTCTAAATCTATAGTTAGACTTAGAATCAACTTAATAATGGTTGGTGAATGTGGACGCTGATTGATTTGTCATCTGCATGGTTGTTCGTTTACTTTAGAGTCTTCGATAGGCATCTGCATGCTTCGTTCGTTTTACCTTAGAGTCTGCGTTAGGCATCTGCATGCTTCGTTCGTTCTACTTTAAAGTCTTCCTTAGGCATCTGCATGCTTCGTTCGTTTTACTTTAGAGTCTTCGTGAGGCATCTGCATGCTTCGTTCATTTCATTCTAGAGTCTTCGTTAGGTTTATTAAAACTGCGGAGAAGATGTGTTATAAATATGTGTCCCAATTCAAGCCTACAGCCAAAAAGCTATCACAGTCAGTCTGGGCTGACTGTTCGTTTACATTTGAGCTATGCTCTCTGAAAAGGGTGCTTAATGCATCTGCAAAGAGTATCGATTCAGGTCAGCCTGCGCAGTCCACGCAGACTGACCTCTGTCGAAACTTTTTGCTATTGGTCAATTTTCTGCGTGTCAAAGAACCAGTCAATCCCATGGTTCAGTCGGTTGTTATGCAATTGGATTTTATGGATCCATAATTATATGATGACTAGCTTGGTATCATGCATCAAGAGATATTTTAAACCCCCTTATTCAAGATCATATTTCATAAATTATATCTATCTCCATATGGCCTGCAACACGCGAAAAGAGGCATTCGGACATTTGCTTTAAAATGTCGTCTCGGATCAGCCTGCGCAGTCCGCGCAGGCTAATCCGAGACGGCACTTTCCGTTTTTATGTAATTTTCTGTTTTGCGCAAGTCCACTGTAGAATAAAATCTAATGTAGTCGTAAAGTGCCTTCTGGGATTAGCCTGTGCGGACTGCGCAGGCTGATCCGAGACGACACTTTACGCAAATGTCCGAATGCCCCTTTTCGCGTGTTGCAAGCCATATGTCCATAATATTTTGTCCGATACTATCTAATTTACATACATTAAACACGCTTCATTCATCAAAGAGTATACCGTTGGTTTCTCGTCCCTACGGTCAGCTTCTTCTACCGACGCACTGACCACATTTTTGTCATTATGTGTGGTTTGCGTAACTGAATGCACTGGCTTTTGACCTACTTCTTGGTATGATTAAATCGAGTAAATAGATCGTAATTTACGATTGGTCAAAATTATGCTCCGTTTATTCGGCGGGACCCTGCTGGCCTACTTACTCGCACATTTATGACACTAATATACAAACATTCCTACCTCTAAAAGATACCCAAGGGCCTTTATTGACACCTCAACAATTTAAAATGACAGGGGATGATATTTTTCTTGTACTATTTTGTAATTAGGGATGTTTCCAAGCGTTACCTAATAAACGAATATTATATGTATACTGTAATTCAACCAATCTCGTTAGATTTCGGAATCGGTCGAATGAGTGCAAGCATTCATCCTGGAGAGCAGATATCAACTATGACCACTTAAAGCGTAATATCTACTCAAGTAGCTGCCACAGCGGTACGGTATGATGTGGGGCTCTCCGATGACGTTAAGGGACATGTACCAAGGCTCGTGATACGATATTTTTTTTTTTTTAAATGATGAATGGGATTAACTTATAATCTTCAAATATATAAATTATTTAAAATTCCACTTTTCAACAAAATAACACTGAACAATGACGAAAAAGAAGCAGTTGCGGTTGATCCTTTCTTTTATTATAATCATTATCATTTTTCACATTGAACCACAAAAGAAGCAAAAAGTTTAAGTATGCCTTTTCCAGTTCCTCTTACGCCGTCTGTCTTTTTTAACCTTTTACCAGATGACAAAATTTAGCCTTGTCCAAATTGAAGCATTTGCAGACGACAATTTCAGTGTGGCTCAAATGCTGCAATTTTTCTTTGAAGGGATAGAAAACATTGCGGGAAAAGGAGAAAATGCTGATTACCAGCATTCTACAGTTTCCTACAATGTTTTCAGAAGGCTTCTTTCTTTGTCGTTAAAAGTCGACATTGTGCGGTAAAGGGTTAAGGATATTTCTTATTTTATATCTGTTTCTGATAAGTAGGAAGACATATTTATGTATGTATACACAGTATTATGTAAGCTTTATAGGTTTATACCACTTTCAGACCGAAGACCGTTTCTATTTATTTGTCCTTTGTCTTAAAGTGATGGCTAACTGACTGATTGGTCTGATTGGTCTATTATTCATTCACTTACCAATGCCATTTTCTAGAACATGTAAACTATTGTAGATCTCAACTGTTTTTCACTTTTATCTTGTTCATGTACATACATTTATGCTTATATTTTCATTTATTTCATGATATTTTCATTGTCTAAAAGTGATAGTATGCAGCATCATTATCAATTGATTGATAAATCATATAATGTAGACCAACTGACTAATTAGTCGCTCAATCGGACTGGTTGAGCTAGTGATTTGTCGACTGATTGGTGTAAAAATGTCCTTGTTCAGTATATCAGTTGAGTTTTTCCCTCCACACATACATACTTTCATTACTGAAAATATCCGTTTCACCTATTCACTTATTTACTCATGCACTTATTTGATGTTTGATAGCAGATCGTTTGGAATTGTAAATAGTAAGAAATCGCGTGACTAAATGCATTTATTTCAGAATATATATACAATATGTATGACTATAAACTATGTAGTTTTTGTCAAATAAACGATGTTCTGTTCTGTTCCTTTCTACAGAGATCTACGTATTTATACAACTAAGCAGCGTTTTAAAAATAATGATACTTAAAACTGGAAACGTATCATACATGACCAAATCTCACTATGTTTGTAAATTGAAAACGCCTTTTACGTTATCGATTAAAATATCAGTTCACACGTTCTACAAGTTGGACATTATTTTTATCAAAGCTATAAACATGATTTTGATCTAATCAGCTTGACCAGACAGCCGGACGACATTATTAGTTGTACGGTCAGATGGCAGGGGACTTGGAAACTTGTTCACGGCTGTGGCGAATCATGTCACCACCTCGCCGACGGCTGTGGTGAATCAGGTCGCCACAGCCCTGAACAAGTTTCCAAGTCCCCTGCCACCTGACCGTACAACGAATTTATTATACTGCAAAGTTTTACCATTCCAACGCGTGTTAAGTGAATTTTACCTGTTTTCTTGGTTTCAAAAATTGAGTACGCTGACGAAGTAGGATTTCCCTTCTGAGTGCCCCAATTCAATGAAAACTGACGTCACTGGGAACTGAAGTCACTGAAACCTTGGTAAAACGTGCTAAAACGTGCAGTTTGGCGCATAATCTTGATGTTAATCTTGATCGACGCCGCTATTTTGGATGTTGTGTTGAAGGTGTAGTCATATACACAGGGCTCCCGAAAGGGAAACTGCTTTTACGTTGGTTTTGCCAGTGTACATGATATATATGTTCGGGGCATATTATCCAATCAGATCACGAGAAATTTCTTTGCAGTATAATAAAGATCAAAGATCACAACCCACGTTCTGTGCAATCTGATCGTGATTTATGCCATCGGCAAAAGCCCCAGCTATCGCCTATAGCTCTGAAAGGATAAATAGCGGTCCCTAAATCCTTGTACCGCAAGTAATGCTACATAAGCAAGAAGTAACTATTCAGTCAACAGATAAGAGCAGATCTTTTTTGCCGCAGCATCTCATAGAGAAACGAACAGGGTAGCTTTAAGGTCAGACTGCACGGTACGTTCTGTGCAGTCTGATCTTGGTATATACCGTACGCAATAGCTGCTATTTTCATACGTGTCACTAAAAGGGTTATATGTATGAATATGGCTATTCATGTTGAGATGGTCATGTAAATGTACATGAACCTGTATTTTTTGATAGTACAAAAAAGAATTTCGCAAACAATGTGGCAAAAGAGATTAAACGCAACAAATTACTTCCTCTTATGCCACAGTGTTTTCACATGTATTCGTGTACCTAACAAATGAAAGCATTTGCAGACAACAAATGGATTATCTCACAAATAATGGGATTTTTTCATAAGAATAGAAAACATTGTTGGAAAAGAAGAAAATGCTGCAAGCCAGCATTTTCTTCTTTTCCAACAATGTTTTCCAAAGCCGTCTTTTTCAGTGTCATTAGAAAGAGATCACTTTGTGTAGGATCAATTAATGAGGTCACTGACATACATTTACATGTAGATAAACATGTACATTTATTTGTTTATGGATATTCATGTATAAATTATGTTGTTCATGTATGTACATTTTACAAACTGTTTGAGTTGCCCAAAAAATGTTATCTTTTGTCCTGTTCACTCATCAACTCATAGGCCAAAACAAGCACTTTTTGAGGAAGGCATAGATCAAGATCAGAATCCACAGAACATGCAGTCTGATCTTGGATCTATACAGTTTGCTTGTATAGTCAAACCAAGCAGATAAATCTCTTTAAGAGTTTCAACAGATTGTATTTAAAAAGCCAGCGGAAGAGGTGGAAATGATATATTCTGCATTGAAAGAGTTTAAAATACTGTTGCGTATTATCTGTATTTTTCCTTACTCTTTATATGAAGGCAAAATCTTAGACTTTTCTAAATTGGAAGCACTTCCAGACGACATAGGAAAATATCTGACGCAAAAGATGGTATTTGACACTAAAAGTAAGAAAACTTAGTGGGGGCAAGGAGAAAATATCGGTATTGTTTGGTAACGGATCTGAGCCTCTGCATACTCATATGTACATGCTGACCTTGGTTTACGGGCTGTGCAAAATACATTAATGATCATAACTGTCAAGAGTAACCCTTAAATTTTTCAAATAATTGATGAAACCGTCTAGATTAACGTCGTCATCATTTCAGTCATGGCAACTTTTCCTGAAGAAATTCAAAAAATTCTTCTTCTTCTTCAAATCTGCTGCTTTTTGCCAACAAAACTTACGTTTCGCATTTGGCAACAACACTTAGGCCTATAATCAGCCTTAAAGCACCATTCACTTCTTTAGTTGCCCATGGCCATAGTAAAGCTCGAGATCAGACTGCATAATTAGCACAGCCTTATCCTTGATCCTCACTGTACACTGTGCGGAGACAATCTGGACATGTGCAATCTTGAAATTGTTCTTATTGGGCTGAGACATTCTGGTTAAGGGCAACCTTGAAATTGTTTTTATTAGGCTGTAACAATCTGGATGTGGGCAACAACTTTGAAATTGTTTTTACTAAGCTGTAACAAACTGGATAAGGGCAACCTTTAAATTGTTTTTACTAGGCTGTAACAATCTGGATGTGGGCAACCTGGAAATTATTCTTACTAGTCTGTAACAATCTGAATAAGGGCAACGTTATCATTGTTCTAATTATGGTCTTATAATTTGAATAAAAGTGCTTGCTGGATTGACTGGGCACCCTAAGGAAATATTTAACACCGGAAAAGGGCATAACTTACATGTACGTGCTTCGGCCCAATTTACTGCAAAAAAGCAACAAAGCAGAATTTTTCGTCCAGATGTAACACGTCATTAAATCAGTGTCGTTTTCATCAACTTAAAATGTTCTTGATCACAAGGTGTTATATTCTTTTTCTAAATGAACAAATGCATAGCAGAAATACAGGGGCCGGGCAGGATTCGAACCTAGAACGCCCGGACGAAAGGCCAACACCATAACCACTGAGCTAAAGAGAATTCTCTCTAACGCAGTTGTTAGGTATTGTATTTAAATCGGGATGAAGCCATGCATGAAGAAGTGGTCTCCCGTAACACACCCACTCTTAAAGTCATCATTTATTGATGACTCAAAACCTTATTAGTCAGAAAGTCCGTTTTTGGACAACAAATGGGATTAATGGCTTAATGGCCAATCCCGGACGAGCCCCCATCTTACGAACAAAGTCCGTAACAAAGAAACAAATGAACAAATGCATAGCAGAAATACAGGGACCGGGCAGGATTCGAATCTAGAACGCCCGGACGAAAGGCCAACACCATAACCACTGAGCTAAAGAGAATTCTCCCTGACGCTGTTGTTAGGTGTTGTATTTAAATGGGGATGAAGCCATGCATGAAGAAGTGGTCTCCCGTAACAACGTGCATCTTGATTATCCGAAGTCCATTAACGTGTGACAACCTTTGGGGTAAAACATGCTTTGTCTTATCAAGATTTACCCCTTACTGCTATTTTAGATCTAATCCCAAACCATTACAAATTACACAAAATCACCAACATTTGATAGGCGGGAAAAACATTTTTTTTTACCAGTATGGACAGCATTATGCGATTGCGAGCAGTTGCTCGTTACAAGCAATTAATTATTTCACCGTGATGTTTTTTAAAGGACAAACTTTGCAAAGTATGGAAATATTGTTTTTCATGTATGCAAAACATTGGGAAAAGGAGCGTTTACTTGTTACAAACTGCCGCTTCTTTGCCATGGTTTCTTCAGGACAAACATTTCAAAGCATGGAAAGCATTGTTTTTCCATCAGTAAGGAAACATTGTGGGAAAAGGAGCAGTTGCTTGTTTTCCAAAGCTGTCATGAACTGTGACGACAACGACCTTATTTGTTCAGCCATGGTCGAATTTCATGGGCGATTTTGTATTAAAATTAGACTTGATTGAAGGGCAAAAGGTCATTCGTTCGAAAAAGAATATATAAAAGTATGAATTCCTTTACCACACGGCAAGTTTTCAAACCCATTTAAATTGAAAGTCATTGCAGACGACAAAAACATATGGCTCAAACGTTGGGGTTTCTCCGTGAAAGGATAGAAAAAACACTATAGGAAAAGGAGAAAATGCTAGTAACAAGCATGCTGGTAACCAGCATTTTCTCCATTCACACAATGTTTTCATAACCCTCACAAGCCTTCTATCTCAAGGTCGTCAAACCTCTGGGGTACATTTCACTAAACTGCATAAATTTACGCAAACTTTTTTGGACTGACTATGCACACAGCCGACCCCTGCTTTACCCAAAGGTATGCAAATATTTACTCTAATCTTAAAGTAATACAACTCGGTTGAACTTGTTTTCAGACTTGATGCTTGCTTACCTAAACTGCGTACGCGAATTTCGTGCGTACGCAGTTTAGAGAAAGATACCCCTGGACTGTGTGGGAACCGGTTGGGTTTCTGATCTTTGGCAAGAGTAGCCCGGAAGACATTAAAGTTTCATGATTGTTACACCCTTTGCCGAAATATTTAACCTCTAGGCTGCTAAGCGCGCTTCACTGACCTGTTGCAGACAGCGTAGATCAAGATCAGACTGCACGTTGGATCTGCACTGTCCGATAAGGACATATTATTCCCCGATACAAACCTTTGGAATAACAATATTTGGATTTTTTACTATCGAACTTAAAATTTCATTTTAGGCCGAAATATTTAATCCTAGGCTACTAAGCGCGCTTCACTGACCTTTTGCGGACAGCGTAGATAAAGATAGGACTGCACAGAACGTGCAGTCTGATCTTGGATCTACACTGTCCGATAAGGACATAATATTGCCTGATACATACCTTTGGAATAATAATATTTGGATTTTTACTACCCGGAACTGAAAATTTCATTTTAGTTATTTAGGAGGATAACAGTTAACAAATAACCCAAAAGTAGGGATTTAGGATCCAGACTGCAACTTTTTCAGCAACCTAAAACTTGGTCTATACTGTATACAAAAGCATCGGGTGCTCTAATGAGTATTTTATTTCATGTTCTTAATCCTTTAGGTTGCTAACCGATACTCATTGTTCTTTTTCGTACAGTGTAGATCAAGATCAGACTGTACAAAACGAGCAGTTCGATCTTTGATTTACACTGTTCCGGTAAAACGATGAAATCCCAATGTGTGGATGGAACATTTTTTTCTAATTAACTCTTTACCTTACGTCAGTAGTAAAGGACGGTAGAATACGGACACACCTGGGCCTGGGTGTGTCCGTATTCTACCGTCCCTGAGTGCCGTACTTCACCCTCCCTGACAAAAATGTGTCCCTAGTTTGCCCTCCCGAAAGATTTTTTTTTTATTTTGTCCCTAGGCTCCCGTCCCTGAGCGGGATTTAGCATTCAAAATGGCGGCCTTGCGGAGGACACTCTGGGGATGTGTCCCTATTTGCTGTCCCCGAAAGATTTTTTTTATTTTGTCCCTAGGTTCTCTTCCCTGAGAGGGATTTAGCATTCAAAGTGTAGGCCTTATGACTGACAGACTGGGTAAAAAATGGCCAGATCACTGAGTTGGACTTAGTTTTTTTCACCCTATGAATGATTTTTTCTCTAAAAGGAATTTGTCCCTATATCAGTGAGTTGGACTTAGACTTTTTCTGCATCTATGAATGATTTCTAAATGTCTGAGCACTGAGTTGAACTTAGACTTTTTTTACCCTATGTATGATTTTTCTCTCTAAAAGGAATTTGTCCCTATATCAGTGAGTTGGACTTAGTCTTTTTCACCTATGAATGAATTCTCTTTTCTAATTGCCTAATCATTGAGTTGGACTTAGACTTTTTTTTCCCCTATGTATGATTTCTAAATGTCTGACCATTGAGTTGGACTTAGCTTTTTTATTCTATGAATGATTTTTTCTTTCTAAAAGACTGAGCACTGAGTTGGACTTAGTCTTTTTTCTGCATCTATGAATGATTTTTTTACTCTTTGGAGTGTAACACTCTGGAGTGTAACTCTTTTGGAACGCGTCTCTTCTAAAAGAAAGAAGTTTGACAATTTGAAGAAATGACAATTTGAAGAAAGATAGAACTTTTGTGGTAGATGGTTAGTCCTGAAAAGGACTGTTGGGTTAGCTCTGAAAAGAGCTGTGACAATTTGAAGAAATGACAACTTGAAGATAGAACTTTTGTCTGACAGCTTGAAGGTAGAACTTTCGTCTGACATCTTGAAGATAGAACTTTCGTGGTAGATGGTTAGTCCTGAAAAGGACTGTTGGGTTAGCTCTGAAAAGAGCTGTGACAATTTGAAGAAATGACAACTTGAAGATAGAACTTTCGTCTAGCAGCTTGAAGGTAGAACTTTCGTCTGACAATTTGAAGAAATGACAATTTGAAGAAAAGATAGAACTTACGTCTGACAATTTGAAGAAAGGTAGATCTTCCGTGGTAGATGGTTAGCCCTGAAAAGGGCTGTTGGGGTGCCCCTAAAAGGGAGCTGGTTTTGGAGGTTGTGTTTTTAAGCACAACCTCCAACCTTCCTGCAGGCTGGACAGCTACTTGCTGCCCGCCTCTTTAGCCTCTTCAACTCCCGTTCATCCAGTCCAAAGTCCAAAGAGAACGAAGGCTCAGCGTCTTCGTTCCAATCTTCGGTAGAAGCCACTACGAACTCCTTCTTCTTCTTGTCGTCCATCTTTTTTCTGGATGATAGCTGCGCAAGCTCGCTAAAGCTCATATCTCTTAAAGCACACTCCATATTGTCTACAAGTCGAAGAGAATGAACGATGTGCGGGAAATGACGCTGGGTTTTATAGGTTTTCAGACGGCTTGAACTAGTTGACCCATGACGTCATTTTCTCCTATGTTTTTCCCGCGTCGGCGTTTCATGCTGTTTTGGCTCCAAAGTAATGTTATCCAATCAGAATCAGCGTTTTATTTCTAATACTAATTGTTTTACTGTTGACCAACCCGTGGCTTTGTTACATTTTCTTGTTCGGGTTAGAAAAAACTAGAGTTTAATTAACCTATGACTTTTTTTGATTATGAGTCTTTTGATAAAATGAAAAGAAAGATGATTATTTAAGATAGCTAGCCCCTGAAAAGAGTTGCTTTTTTTGTACAGAATGCACTTTTTTATACCCCTCTCTTTCTTTTGATTGATTCCATTTTATCTAGCATTTGCATCAGATGTTCAATTTCATGTCTGATATATCTGAAACGTTCTCTTTCTTCTAACCAGAAGAGCAATAAGAGAAAAAATGTTAATCCAAACATTGTACGATACTGGCTCAGGTTTTACAAAAAAAGTTAATGGTGAATGAGAAAAAATAATCAAGAGTTTAGCGTTTTATATGTGTAATGGATCACTTTTTTAGTTTTTTTATCCTATGAATGATTTTTTTCTCTCTAAATGGAATTTGTCCCTATATCACTGAGTTGAACTTAGATTTTTTTCCCCTATGAATGATTTCTAAATGTCTGAGCACTGAGTTGAACTTAGACTTTTTTTACCCTATGTATGATTTCTAAATGTCTGACCATTGAGTTGGACTTAGTCTTTTTTTACATCTATGAATGATTTTTTCTCTTTCTAAAAGGAAATTTATCTTATATCACTGAGTTGGACTTAGTTTTTTCTTCCCTATGAATGATTTTTCTCTCTTTTTAAAAGACTGAGCACTGGGTTGGACTTAGCTTTTTTACATCTCTATGAATGATTTTTTCTTTCTAAAAGACTGAGCACTGAGTTGGACTTAGTCTTTTTTCTGCATCTATGAATGATTTTTACTCTTTGGAGTGTAACTCTCTGGAGTGTGAGTCTTTGGAGTGTAACTCTTCTAAAAGAAAGAAGTTTGACAATTTGAAGAAATGACAATTTGAAGAAAGATAGAACTTTCGTGGTAGATGGTTAGCCCTGAAAAGGGCTGTTTTGAGAAGAGCTGATTTTATGAAAATGTTTATTCAGTATCAGCATCAGTCGATTCGCTGTCTGACTCACTCCTTTCAGTGGCGATTTGCGCACGGAAAAGACGGGTCACCTGCTCAGTTTTTAAAATAACATACTGAAAATACATCTCAAGCATGCCCTCAATAATGAGTTCCTTCATCCGAAGGTTATAACAGAACAGCCTGTTATTAACAAGCTCAGCCCTCTCGTATCGTCTTCTCACTCCAGCTAGGCGTTGTTTAAGTAAGACGATTTGTCTCCTTGCTCTTATTAACTTTCGCTCAGTATCCATCCAAGTGACGACTGGTGATTGTCTTGAAGCCATTGTGAAAAATGAAATGCATGGAAAATAAATCGCCGAGATTTATAGCTTTTCAGACGGATTGAACTAGTTGACCCATGACGTCATTTTCTCCTATGTTTTTCCCGCGTCGGCGTTTCATGCTGTTTTGGCTCCAAATTAATGTTATCCAATCAGAATCAGCGTTTTATTTCTAATACTAATTGTTTTACTGTTGACCAACCCGTGGGTTTGTTACATTTTCTTGTTCGGGGGATTTTATTGTTGACCAACCCGTGGGTTTGTTACATTTTCTTGTTCGGGGGATTTTATTGTTGCCCAATCATGGGTTTGTTACATTTTTTTTGTTCGGGTTAGAAAAAAACTAGAGTTTAACTAACCTATGACTTTTTTTGATTGTGAATCTTTTGAGTTTTTTTTTTTTGACAATTTTGAGTTTTTGACAATTTGAAGAAAGATAGAACTTTCGTGGTAGATGGGTAGCCCTGAAAAGGGCTGTTTTGTTTTTTGGAGACTGTGTTTTTTTCCACTTTTAATGGCAACACCCGAAATTCGCTTGGCAAATGGGGCATGCTGTAATCTTCCTCCCGAACTCGATATCAACCAAAATGATAGCCGGTGTTGTCTTTAATAATAGCTGAACTAATCTTTCGCCGAGATCTTTGTATGGCTGTGTTATACGTCGCAGTTGGTTTTGTTCCTCCTCTCCTACGAGACGAGTGGTTAGTTGCAATAACTGTTGTCCTGCATTTAGATACTCTTGGAGAGCCTCACGTAGTTGATGATTTACCTCCTCCATATTGATAATGTTTCCGAATATTGACACTGCTTTCGAAGTGATCGTTAGCTGAGAGTCAAAGAAATGGTGAATGTATGAAAAATAACGCGGGTTTTATGCGTTTAAGGAGGATTGAAATTTTTTAAAGAGCTCGGACCTGGTAGAAAGCACATACATTTTTTCCATGCTACGTTTCACGCTAATATAGCAAAAAAGTTATGAGACGTTGTATGGGAAAAAATGTAACCAGAACAAGTCTTTTGGGGAAAAAACAGAATGAAGAACTCTATTGTTTTTGAACTTTTATTTATTGAACTTTTATTTACTGAACAGAACTAAACAATGAAACATTTTTTTTGCAATGCATCATAAAAAAATTTCTTGACAATGAAAAAAATTTCTTGACAATGGAAAAAAATCACAATGAAACATTTTTTTTGCAATGCATCATAAAAAAATTTCTTGACAATGAAAAAATCACAAGCAAACATTTTTTGCAATGCATCATAAAAAATTTCTTGACAATGAAAAAACATTTTCTTACCAATGAAAAAATCGCACTGAAATATTTTTTCACAATGAATTATTCACAACGATTTGATCGCAATGAATTAATCACAATGAATTATTTTTTCGCAATGATTTATTTACAATGAATTATTCGCAAAAAAACAGTATATAACAAATTTTTTATAATGCAAATTCGCAAACACCACGAGTTTCACGTTTGTTTTCATATTCCGTAATGTCTTTATGCAATTGGTCATACCCCAAAAACATTGTATACTCACTGTCCATATCGTTGAAATCTCGTAGTCCTATGAATGGAGCAACATGTCTATAAGCGTCTTTTGTTGAAAGAGCTGAATTCACTACTTCTTCTGTAACATCTCTATCAAATAGAATATATCCTGACATGGTTTCCACTGTTTCTCCGTAGGAATCATGAACAGATCCTTTTTTGTAGCGTAAGTAAAAGTTAAATAGAACTGATTTCATTTTCACAACGTTAAGAAAACTTTCTTCTGTTGGGCCTATGATAAAAAATGTCCATCGGCTTGTGGATCGAAACAGTTTACTAATAACATTGTCTTTCATACAGCTATCTGCTAAATAAGTCTTGAGAACGAGATCCATCCCCGAATCGTCCACCATCATCGCAATAAAGTTGAATATAGCATACACTTTGTAGGACTTTTCTCCTTTTGCAACCCATTTAAACATTTTTTTGATCCACATTTTCACACAGAAAAATTTAATGTTAAGCTGTGTTTGTTCATCAAGCGTATGCTGTCGAACAAATTCTCCATAAATTTTTTCACGTAGTTCTATTGGTAACGGCAACATGATTGTTATTTTTTTGATCAACTGCTAATATTTTTCCCCCGACTTACTTTGAGTGATTGGTACACAACAATGTGATATGAAATTATTTTCTCAAGCTTTTATAACCATAGGGTACAGTATCAGTACCATTTACAATGACTCTCTTGGTGTATACAGAACGAAACGTTTTTGTTTGTGGTTCACTGGTAACCGTTCTATCTCTGTGTCTTTTAATTTTACAATCATACTGAATTTTGATTTCTACTGTACGATCCAAAGCACATTTCGAATATGTATCGAAATTTACCACCTGTTTTGTATTGTAATCCAGAGTAACCCCCTTTACTTTACATTTGCTTATCTCTTTTCCATCTTTTGTTTTCATTTTGTAAGCATAATTCTTAGGTCCAAGTCCTCTGAATTGAGTAATTTTACAAGCAGGTTCTTCATCAGTCCATTTTCCTAACCGGCTGTTAATAATAGGGGGATTCCATAATTCGGGGTCGTGAATGTACATACAACTATCTGTATCGAAATACAGAACTCTATCTTTTAACTTTTCAAGAACACTGTACAATTCCAACCTTGCATAAGCTGTTACGTAAGAACCTACTATCACATTGGCTGTAGCATGGGTGTCAATATGTTCCAACTTTGATTCATAGTTAACCAAGATGAATGAACAGTTCTCATCAAAGATTTCTACATGCTTTACAATGAAATTGGGATTGGTGACTAATTCAAAATATTTAGACGGATCACTGATGTATTCCGTCTGGATCATTTTTTCACGCTGAGCTAATTTTCCCCAAAGACAGTTCAACATAATCTTAGCAAATGATCTTCTCCCAGGATTTCTTTGAATACAACTTGGATCAAGACGAACACCTTCTGCCTTCTCATATTCACAAACGAACTGATGTTTTTCTGAGTCTGATTGACAGCTATCTGGATAACCACTGGCTTCTTGCTTAATTTTCAAGAAATTGTCCACATAATGTTTAAAGAACTGATCTGACACAGAATTGAAATGCCAAATTTCATACACTTGCAATAATCGATAACCGCAGTCAAGAGCCTTGAATAATTCAAAAGTAACCCAAGTTCCGACCAAAGCCCTCTCTTCTTTACCATGTCTACAAATGTTTGAGCTTTCTTCTGCACATTTCATACAGAGGGGAAACATCATTTTGTTGTTACAGTGAACTGGAAGAACGGGGTGAAACAAATCAGTTGGAGGCAAAACTTTGCATTTGATTAATCCCTCATATTGACGAATATTGTTCATATCAATATTCTCAGTAGCCAAAATTTCTGGATGACCTACAGGGTAGGATTTGTGTTTACAAACATAAGGGTATAGAGAACAGATATCGATGTACTTGATTTCCTTTTTGGTTTTTTCATCAACATCATATCCAATTTTTATTGCATTACATCTTCCCCCGGACAAACCATCCCTCGGATCGATAGGGT
This sequence comes from Hippopus hippopus, assembly GCA_946811185.2. Classification (NCBI taxonomy): domain Eukaryota; kingdom Metazoa; phylum Mollusca; class Bivalvia; order Cardiida; family Cardiidae; genus Hippopus; species Hippopus hippopus. The sequence goes on along the minus strand of OX328100.1, from coordinate 5,798,849 downwards.
CCCAATATGGATATAACTTTTCAATGTGTTTTTTGTACTCTTTATCCTTCATCTTAGCATCAAATTCGTGTTCCCAAATGTACACTACATTATATCCCATGTCTTCGATATCTGCTATACGTTCAAAAGTACGTTCGTACAATTCAGACATGGGTTTTCCATTAATAGGATTGATCTGTTTTCGATCTGTATAGCATACAGGACAACCATGATACAAATCCCCAAGAAATTCATAAACAGTGTTTGATTGATGGTGAAAACCATCTACACTATATTTCCCGATTTGAGCTTCACCACCATTTTTTGCATGCTGAATATTAATACCTTTTTCCTGAGCAATGCTTTGAACCCATCGTATCGCTTTCATAGAAAAGCGACGTCTGGATGAGTCTTTACTTGAAATGATAGCTATTTGATTTTCTGGTAAATATTTGCTTCGCCACACCTTGTTACAGGCATCTGCGATGGTAATCGCCTCTAAAAATGGACAAATACCACCCTGTTCGATAAACAGCTTTCTGAATTCAGCACACCCTCGTCTGAGGATATCAACGTCTGACCTACAGTACATTTCCATCTCCTTCTGAAAATTAAATTCCTCACCATTTCGAACTTTGTCATTATACCAAACTATAAATTTCGACCTAGCCTCTTCAGACATTGAGTCGGGCTTGTAATAAGACATATCCAAGTAGGGTCCGATGTAACTCCAAAATTCATCTGTATTCGCCCAGTGAGGAAAGTAACCTTTTTTCATTTCTTGAAGGCTAAAGGTGGATGGAAATTTTGCCAAACCAAAACTCATGAAATTGAAAGAATCGATCAGACGTACACCGTTCAGTTCTAACTTCATAATATTGTTTCCATTCATGATCAATTTTGGAAGTTTTAACCCAACTTTGACAATATAGTCAAGAATGAACTGCCCGTCATAGCCTTTGAAATTATGGGCAATAGCCGTAACCCCTTTATGATGTTTTGAAAAGAGCCAGTTGCAAAATTGACTCAAAGTTTTTTCACCTTGAAAAATAACTTCCCTACCCTCTTCAAATTCACTGCATGTAGAACAATGAAAATCAAGTGATTTATCGATACATTCATCACACGCTCTGTGTGCGATACAATAATTTGGGATATGTACACCTGTGTCTTGTTTGCATTCAAAATCAAAGAAAATAAACTGTGGTTTTTTGACTACAGAAGAACTCGTCTCGTCATTGCTGTCATGGTTCAACTTACTTTGGTAAGGTTGAATATAGCATTGATGAGAAAAGTTAACAATTCTCTTACAGATATGACATTTTTTCTTTCCATTGCAAACATGATTTTTCTTTCTGATATGATATTGTGCACCGCATTTCGAACAGAGTTTCACTAATTCACAAATGGATTTCTTTTCTTTACCTTGAACATTTCTGTGATTTTCAAAGCATTCAGCACTAAAAAATCGTCTACTGCAAACACTGCAAACATATTCTTTTGATTCTGATGGACATTTTCCTTTGCGGTAACAACCTTTACAGAAATTTGAACAAGCATGACTTTCCCGGTGAGAGTAACCCGCATCACAGAACTCACAATAATATGCACAACTAAGAAAACCTTTGATAGATTTAATGTAGTCATAATGGTTTTGATGAAAGTACAAATGTATGATCTTACTATTGGCTTTCACTTTTAGATGTTTAAATATTTTTTCCACTTTTGAATGCTGTTGGTGAACTTTAATGACATAGCCTTTTTCATACAAGAATGTTTGAATTTTTTTGTATTCATCAATTCCTACAGACTGTGTTGGTGAAACTCCAGCTTCATGTAACAATTTCTCAGCTTCAGTCTTTTGAAGAGGGCGGTTTGAACGACAAATACGATCCCATTTTCTATTCCATACTTCGGTGTTTTCACGTTCACTGTAGCAAATTCCCACAACAACGGCTCTTGCAAAACATAGTTGGTCATGATTGTCAATTTGAATAATAGATCGCTTCTTCTGGGTGAAAAACTTTGAATCTAATTCTGACGATCTATTTTTTTGTTTTCCGCTACCACTTGGTGGTATTGTATGTGTGATGTCAAATGTCATGAATCCATCGTTCAAGACGAAATCTGTATTCGATTGTAAAACTCGTTCAATTTCATTCAGCATAGTTTCACCTTGTAACTGGTCTGCAGCTAAAAAAGGAATATGGATTCCCATTTCCAACGAAGGATGATTGATGGTAATTCTAATCATGTCCGTCGGGTTGGCATTTAACTTTCGAATGATTTCACGGGTAACATCGTCAAATAATCCAAGGAGTCTCTGAGGTGTTAATTCTTCAAATTTCTTAAAACTCAGCATCAGCACATGTGATTCTGTTTTAAATTTTCTTGACCTCTTATTACCCTTTTCTGTTAAATCATATAGACTTTTCATGTCTAAGTTAGAGTTGGTACTTTCATCGTTGCTATCATTTTCTTCTTTCAACGGTTTAGTTTTTTTCTTTTTTGTTGGTGGAAACACCTCATCGTCACTTTCTTCTTTCAACGGTTTAGTTTTTTTCTTTTTTATTGGTGGAAACACCTCATCGTCACTTTCTTCTTTCAAAGGTCTAGTTTTTTTCTTTTTTATTGGTGGAAACACCTCATCGTCACTTTCTTCTTTCAACGGTTTAGTTTTTTTCTTTTTTATTGGTGGAAACACCTCATCGTCACTTTCTTCTTTCAAAGGTCTAGTTTTTTTCTTTTTTGTTGGTGGAAACACCTCATCGTCACTTTCGCTGTCTGAATAGGTTATTATTCTTTTTCTTTTACCCATCGTTTTAGCTCTGAGTGAAAAGACAATAATGCAGAAGTTAGAAAAAACTAGCAATTTATATACCCTCTCCGTTGTAACAGTGTATAAATAAGCCGTTAGTTGTGAAAATCTATTCATTCTCCTACTCGATCTCAGTCAGTACAGCTGATAAAAAATATGAGTGAGTTAAAGCTACAAAATACATCACCACTTAGAAAGAGGGTGTATCTGTATGTTAATCCATACACCCACGATTATGAGATCAGCAATATACCATCAAAGTATAATGTTAAACATATCGGAAACTATGTGGGATCATTTTTTTCCCAGCAACATTTAGAAGAAAAAGATGTTTACCGTACTACCAGCTACAGAGTTTTGGATCAAGCGACGCTCGACAAACGATATGGTGCGAATGGTGTGAGAACAAATATTTGTTTCACATGCAACGAAGCAGGACATTGGGCCAAAGAATGTCCAGAAAAAGAAAATCAGCTAGGAACAATTGTTTTTGTCTACGTGAATCCACACAGTCACGACATTGAGATTTCACCATCATTTTACAACGTTGGTGGTTTCAAAGATATGAAATTCATCGGGACACTAAATTCATTCTGCAGTGAAAATACATGGAAAAAAAGTTCACCACAAGCTACAGTCTCATCGGATGAAACTCAGACCGTAGACATGCAGAGCGATACAGCGGCTAACAGCGATTCAGAAATCTGCAAAATAGCAGATGATTTAGAGACATTACGAAAAAATCTAAGAAATCAACAAACTTTGGATCTAAAAAACAACGAATTTTCTGCAGAACCGGGTTGTTCGTACGGAAAGGAAAAACAGCAAAACATCGAAAAGAAGAAAAAACGAGTAACAAAGAACTATTTCTTTTACAAATCAACAAAACATGAGGACAAAATCTGTCCAGATGTGGAATTAAAAAACAAAGATAGGAAAAGAAAACGTAAAACCAAATGTGAATCTGGCATCTCAAAGAAAAAACATACTGAGTGAAAAAAAAAGATTTCAATACAATATTGATTATAAACAAAAAAAGACTGACTTGATTTTTTTTCATTCATTTTTTTGTCTTTTACAGTTCATTTATTTTTTGTCTTTACAGTTCATGATTTGATTTTTTCATTGTACATAAGTTCTTTTTGAAATAAAAAATATAAAAAATAATTACTTCTTACTTTTGACTTTTTCTAGTTATGACTATAAGTCTTTTTACTTTTGACAATTTGAGAAGAAAGATCTTTCATACTAAATGGTTAGCCCTGAAAAGGGCTTTTTTGAAGGATCTCACATTGACATCCAGCTCTACGATTCTTCCGTCCGAGCCACTGGGATGATTTCGCATCCACAATGTTCGCAGCAAATCGTCGAACCTTCATCATCATCATAAAATCCTTCATCTGTATCTGGACAGTTATGCTTCTGACCAAGATACTCGAGTATGGAAAAACATTTTCCACACTCTATCAGACATCTGTTTGCACAGTGAGGACATACAAGAATTCGATCCATTCTGGAACAAATATGATTTCATGTAAATTATCGCTGGGCTTTATAGCTTTACAGAAGGATTGAACTAGATGACTCATGACGTCATTTTCTCCTATGTTTTTCCCGCGTCGGCGTTTCATTAACATTGTGCAATCAAATCGATGGTTATATCGGTGTTTTTTACCACTCCTAATTCGGTGTCACACAGTACAATACCGGTGTTTTCCGCCAGGTCCGCCCTCTTTAAAAATTTCAATCCTCTGTAAACGTATAAAGCTCGGTGTTATTTTCATATATTTACCATTTCTTTGATTCTCAGCTAACGATCACTTCGAAAGCAGTATCAATATTCAGAGTCAGTTACAATATGAAGCACAACTTAGATGAAATCAGCTTGGACGATTTTCCATCAGTGGAAAACAATGGAGACGTTCTTTCATCAGTTATGAATTCGACAATTATCAATCCACCGCCGGAGTTAAATTCGACAACCATCATTCCAGCGATAGTATTTGACAACATTTATGAAGAGGTAAAGCAGCTAAATTTGAAACAAGATAGCATGATGATCCGAATCATAGATCAGCTGGAGACTTTAAACAGACATTTGGAGGAAATTAAAACTTTAACCGCAAGTACTGATCAGCTCAGTAGAAATATCGAGGTACTACGTCAACAGGATCAGTGCATTTCAACAACTCCTGTGAAGATTCCTGTGGAGTTCGAGTTTGATAAATCCAATCTTCACAACCTAGTGGACTCTATCGTAAGTGTTGTGAAGAAAAATCAACCAAAGAAAAATCAACCAAAGGAAAAACAACCAAGAAAAACAACAAAGCGGAAATCTGAGGAAGATGGTAACCATCTCCACAAGAAGCAGCGAGTTGATCAAAAACCAACTATACCAATATTGACAGGGCAGGGCAAATACGGGAAAAACATTGACAATCACGTTGATTTCAAGATCCCGAAAAAACCAAAGACAGAACGAAAACAACCAAGAAAAAACAACAAAACGGTAGGAATATGAAACTTGTGGTGTTTGCGAATTTACATTGCATAAAATTTGTTACATACTGTTTTTTTGCGATTAATTCATTGTAAATAATTCATTGCGAAAAAAATAATTCAGTGTGATTAATTCATTGCGATTAATTCGTTGTGAATAATTCATTGTGAAAAAATATTTCAGTGCGATTTTTTCATTGTTAAGAAAATGTTTTTCATTGTCAAGAAATTTTTTTATGATGCATTGCAAAAAATGTTTGCTTGTGATTTTTTCATTGTCAAGAAATTTTTTTATGATGCATTGCAAAAAAAATGTTTCATTGTGATTTTTTCCATTGTCAAGAAATTTTTTTCATTGTCAAGAAATTTTTTTATGATGCATTGCAAAAAAAAATGTTTCATTGTTTAGTTCTGTTCAGTAAATAAAAGTTCAATAAATAAAAGTTCAAAAACAATAGAGTTCTTCATTCTGTTTTTCCCCAAAAGACTTGTTCTGGTTACATTTTTTCCCATACAACGTCTCATAACTTTTTTGCTATATTAGCGTGAAACGTAGCATGGAAAAAATGTATGTGCTTTCTACCAGGTCCGAGCTCTTTAAAAAATTTCAATCCTCCTTAAACGCATAAAACCCGCGTTATTTTTCATACATTCACCATTTCTTTGACTCTCAGCTAACGATCACTTCGAAAGCAGTGTCAATATTCGGAAACATTATCAATATGGAGGAGGTAAATCATCAACTACGTGAGGCTCTCCAAGAGTATCTAAATGCAGGACAACAGTTATTGCAACTAACCACTCGTCTCGTAGGAGAGGAGGAACAAAACCAACTGCGACGTATAACACAGCCATACAAAGATCTCGGCGAAAGATTAGTTCAGCTATTATTAAAGACAACACCGGCTATCATTTTGGTTGATATCGAGTTCGGGAGGAAGATTACAGCATGCCCCATTTGCCAAGCGAATTTCGGGTGTTGCCATTAAAAGTGGAAAAAAACACAGTCTCCAAAAAAACAAAACAGCCCTTTTCAGGGCTACCCATCTACCACGAAAGTTCTATCTTTCTTCAAATTGTCAAAAACTCAAAATTGTCAAAAAAAAAACTCAAAAGATTCACAATCAAAAAAAGTCATAGGTTAGTTAAACTCTAGTTTTTTTCTAACCCGAACAAAAAAATGTAACAAACCCATGATTGGGCAACAATAAAATCCCCCGAACAAGAAAATGTAACAAACCCACGGGTTGGTCAACAATAAAATCCCCCGAACAAGAAAATGTAACAAACCCACGGGTTGGTCAACAGTAAAACAATTAGTATTAGAAATAAAACGCTGATTCTGATTGGATAACATTAATTTGGAGCCAAAACAGCATGAAACGCCGACGCGGGAAAAACATAGGAGAAAATGACGTCATGGGTCAACTAGTTCAATCCGTCTGAAAACCTATAAAACCCAGCGTCATTTCCCGCACATCGTTCATTCTCTTCGACTTGTAGACAATATGGAGTGTGCTTTAAGAGATATGAGCTTTAGCGAGCTTGCGCAGCTATCATCCAGAAAAAAGATGGACGACAAGAAGAAGAAGGAGTTCGTAGTGGCTTCTACCGAAGATTGGAACGAAGACGCTGAGCCTTCGTTCTCTTTGGACTTTGGACTGGATGAACGGGAGTTGAAGAGGCTAAAGAGGCGGGCAGCAAGTAGCTGTCCAGCCTGCAGGAAGGTTGGAGGTTGTGCTTAAAAACACAACCTCCAAAACCAGCTCCCTTTTAGGGGCACCCCAACAGCCCTTTTCAGGGCTAACCATCTACCACGGAAGATCTACCTTTCTTCAAATTGTCAGACGTAAGTTCTATCTTTTCTTCAAATTGTCATTTCTTCAAATTGTCAGACGAAAGTTCTACCTTCAAGCTGCTAGACGAAAGTTCTATCTTCAAGTTGTCATTTCTTCAAATTGTCACAGCTCTTTTCAGAGCTAACCCAACAGTCCTTTTCAGGACTAACCATCTACCACGAAAGTTCTATCTTCAAGATGTCAGACGAAAGTTCTACCTTCAAGCTGTCAGACAAAAGTTCTATCTTCAAGTTGTCATTTCTTCAAATTGTCACAGCTCTTTTCAGAGCTAACCCAACAGTCCTTTTCAGGACTAACCATCTACCACAAAAGTTCTATCTTTCTTCAAATTGTCATTTCTTCAAATTGTCAAACTTCTTTCTTTTAGAAGAGACGCGTTCCAAAAGAGTTACACTCCAGAGAGTTACACTCCAAAGAGTAAAAAAATCATTCATAGATGCAGAAAAAAGACTAAGTCCAACTCAGTGCTCAGTCTTTTAGAAAGAAAAAATCATTCATAGAATAAAAAAGCTAAGTCCAACTCAATGGTCAGACATTTAGAAATCATACATAGGGGAAAAAAAGTCTAAGTCCAACTCAATGATTAGGCAATTAGAAAAGAGAATTCATTCATAGGTGAAAAAGACTAAGTCCAACTCACTGATATAGGGACAAATTCCTTTTAGAGAGAAAAATCATACATAGGGTAAAAAAAGTCTAAGTTCAACTCAGTGCTCAGACATTTAGAAATCATTCATAGATGCAGAAAAAGTCTAAGTCCAACTCACTGATATAGGGACAAATTCCTTTTAGAGAAAAAATCATTCATAGGGTGAAAAAAACTAAGTCCAACTCAGTGATCTGGCCATTTTTTACCCAGTCTGTCAGTCATAAGGCCTACACTTTGAATGCTAAATCCCTCTCAGGGAAGAGAACCTAGGGACAAAATAAAAAAAATCTTTCGGAGACAGCAAATAGGGACACATCCCCAGAGTGTCCTCCGCAAGGCCGCCATTTTGAATGCTAAATCCCGCTCAGGGACGGGAGCCTAGGGACAAAATAAAAAAAAAATCTTTCGGGAGGGCAAACTAGGGACACATTTTTGTCAGGGAGGGTGAAGTACGGCACTCAGGGACGGTAGAATACGGACACACCCAGGCCCAGGTGTGTCCGTATTCTACCGTCCTTTACTACTTACGTCTAAATTTCAGACCAGTCAAAATTCAAAGCATTCGCAAACAAAAAAACAAGTGTTACCCTAAATTTGCACAGGCAGTTCTGAATTTTCCTAGGAGCAACTTGGACTGCTTCTACTCTTTTATCAACATACTTGCCCGCTCTAGCTATATAGCTTTGTATTCTAATACATATACACGAATTTTGACATTTTACTGTTACAATCTCATTTCTTTTATTATTTCTTCTTATTATTATTATTATTACTATTATTATCATTATTATTATTATTTGTTTAGAGATGCCGAAGAAAAAAACTAACTTCATTCCTTTGACTGTCTAGGGGCGTGCGTCCTGGTTCTCTTTTCATTGAGAATACAAAAAAAATACTGTGTTGTATAAAACCTTGCTGGATGACTAGTTGACTGGTTGACTGACTGTTTGACTGACCGTTTGACTGACTGTTTAATTCATCGATTTTTTTTTCAATGTACGAGAGATTATCTCGATTCATATTTTCTCAAAGGAAATGTCCTGCATCAAGAAAACCGACTTTGCTATAAAACAAGGGAAATAAGTATATGAGAAAACACTAGTAAGTCATTTGATGTAGACAGAGTTGTGTACCTTCCTTACTGTTCTCATAGACCACAGAAGGACCGTAAATCATATTTAGTCTGCACAGAACATGCAGCCTGATTTATGATTAAACATCGTCCGCTCTATGATCATGACCTTTTGACTAAAACATCAAGTTTTAGATCGTGAAAAAAGACCCATATTTAATCCTTAAGCTGCTACGTGCAACTCAAGGGCCTTTTGTGGACAATGTAGATCAAGATCAGACTGCACAAAACGTGCAATCTGATCTTGGATCTACACTATCCGATAAGGAGATATGTTTTCCCAAAAAGATACTTTGAAATAGCTACCTTTGGCTTTTTACCTTCGGTTTGAAAGTTTCATTTCACTTATTTAGCCGGTGCATGGATAATGAGAAACACACAAGGGAGATAACTTTTTCCGAAACTCATTGGTAAGATAGTGAGTGATATACCGTGGTAACAGCTCCTCGAATAACTCGTCGTCTTCTTCTTCTTCTTCTTTCTGCTTCAACAACCACTACTGCTATTTCTACTACTACTTCTTCTACTACTGCGACTATTACTGCTCCTAGTTCTACTGTTACTACTGCTACTGCTACTTATTCTACTACCACTACAATTACATCTACTGCTAGTACTGCTACTACTTATACCAGTACAACTACCAGTGGAAATTTTGCTACCGCCGTGATATAACTGAAATGATGGCGAAAACGGCGCTAAACAGCATACAATCAATCCATTAATCAATCAACTACTACTACCATCTCTACTACTACTACCACTACTTGCTACCACCTCTACTACTACTTCTACCAGTTCTAAGTGTTACTTCTGCTACTGCTGCTACTTCTTCGACTAATAATTCTTCTACTAATATTACTGCTTCTTCTGCTACTATTAGTTCTTCTTCTTCTTCTTTTTCTTCTCCTTCTTCTAATACTATAATACAACTACTACTACTACTTCTGCTATTATTACGACTACTACCACTACAACTACCACTGCCACTACTTCTACTAGATCTACTTTTACTTCTGATTCTTCTACTACTACTATAACTACTACTTCTTCTAATACTACAACTACATGTACCTCTACTTAAGAAATAATCTTCTTTCTATCATGGTTTATCGTTCATTCTAACATGACACATTATTTCTTAAATAATCTTCTTTCTATTGTGGTTTATCGTTCATTATTGCATAAAATGTGCCTTTCCAGGCCGTTATAAACATGTATAAACAGGTAAAAACCGGGCGTTAACGGGAGAAAACGTGTATTAATCAGCACATTCACGCGCCGTTAACGCCCGGCTTTGTACTATCAATATCCTCGATCCGAGCCTACCTTGTAAACAACGTTTGTCCTTGTCAGAACTCCCCTAGACTCCGACCAACAAACTGTAGGAACTTGTACCATATTAGATCCTCTTTATGGCTTGTCTTTGATGATACTAGTACACCACAAACAAAATTTTGCACAGAATCTCAGTCGAATCGAAATCTGAACAAAAATTCACTCGTGAAATGCACTCTACACCAGCTACATCCCACCCACTTTTTAGCGTGATCGGCAATTCTTTCGCTTGATATAGATCTATCCCTTGGACGTCATTCGGTTACAGAAATTCATATCCACTCATTTATCCTAGTAAAAATCGGTCCAGACCTGTGCAACTTTATCCCACAAAAGTTCACTTTGTATTAAAAATCATTCGAAGTGAATTTACACCGAGAGAATCAAGACTGACATGTAGGACTAACGGCCCTTCACTGTTCGTAACAAAAACTTTTTCGCCGACTTCCGGTTTTTACCCATTTATGTCCAGTACATTCGAAGTTCGCTTATTTGCATTTCTATTGAAATATTTTTGCTATTGTTGCAAATTATTGCTAAAAGACTTTTCCTTTATGCAATAATAGCATTAATTCACGTTTTTTTCGGTCGTTAACATTCGCAGAGGCCCTCAAAATACTTTTACACCCTCGTGCTTTGTACTCGGGCGTTAAACCATTTTTCAGGCCTCTGCGAATGTTAACGACCTCAAAAACGTGAATTAACCCTATAATAAACCACAGTTGTGAGTTATGAGGCACAATAGATAATCCACTAGGGCGATAGCCCGAATGGTTTATTCATTGCGCCTCATAACTCACAACGTAGTTTATTGAACGATAAACCACAATAGAAAGAAGATTATTTCGATTCTAACATGAGCAACTCTTAATCAAAGGAAAACAAGTTCATACTTAGAGTAAAAACGCAGATGCAGATTATATTCCATTGAATAACTTACTTACCTTATACAGAATGACGTCACTCTACATAGAATGACGTAGATTTTACCACGCTTTCGTTGCACTGTGTTTATAGAGCCGAATTAACGTGTCATGTCAGAATACTACTTCTACCACTACTACCTTTTCTAATACCACTTCTACTATTACCACTACTTTTGCTACTTTTTCTACTAAAAGTACTACTTCGACGACCACTACAACCACAATTTTAACTACCACTACTTCTTTTGTTTAGTTGTGATCAAAGAACTGAGAGAAGAACTTGAAATACAATTGTGAGCATTCGTGGCAGTTTATAAAGAAAGAACTGAACTGAACTGACATTTATTTTTTGACGTATACAACTTGTATATTTTCACAACACATATACAATTAATTTAGTCACTGCTATATACAAGAATCTGAAAAATAGACAACTGGAAAAAATACATAGAAAAAGTACGAGTGGCAATCACAAAAGTAAATGTGAGAAAAGTTTCAGATATGTTTTGGAATTAGACTTTTTGACAGGAAATTCGAAAATCGAGAGATGATCGATAAGAATAATGATAAAGTAACGGAAAGTACGAGAGGGTAGAGCCATTCGGAAGTTAGTGAGTAGCAATAAATTCCTTACCTACCAATCTTGACCTCAGATGTATCTTACTGAAAAATTTTTTTGAAAGATCAGGGGTCGTCGCCCATATGGACGATTGAATTGAATGTTGTTTTACGCCGCTTTCAACATTATTTCAGTCGTATCACGGCGACAGCTCACATATTAATGTACCTCCTGGGTTCACCAGTACTAGGCTGGAGCTCTGAATTGTCTTGACCAAGAACACTCCCACGAAAAACACAGTGGATCCAGTGAGGCTCGGACCCGGGATCTCCAGCGCGTGAGTCCTGCACTTTACCACTGAGCCACGCAGGACACCTGGTTGCGACGACAAATGAACGGACAAGTCAATCAGAAAACCAAGATCAACTTTCCGTTTTCACATACGTGCAGTCTGACCTTGTGCTGCACTCTACTCTTCTCTAGTAACTTTTCACCAAAAGACAAAACTTTAGACTTGCCTAGATTTAAAGCATTCGCAGACGACAAAATAAATGTTACTCAAAATTTCGAATTTATCTTTGGACAGGTAAAAAACATTGTTGGAAAAGGAGAAAATGCTGGTTACCAGCATTTTCTCCTTTTCCCACAATGTTTTTAAAAGCCCTTTTCCACAGGGTTGGTAAAAGTCTGGGTTGTTTAAAAACGGATCAAAGATATGAGTAAGATAAAATGCAATAACTACCAGTAAACTCAACAAAATCCATTTTTGAGAAAGTCAACGATATTATATTCGGCAGAATTTGGGATAAGGGTTAGTTGATTGATTGATTGTATGGTGTAAAACGCCGTTTTAAACATTATTTCAGTTATATCGCGGCGATCAGTGCACCTGTCCATACTCTCCTGGAGTTTCTTTTACCATTACTCCGCACAATATTCTTTTTAAGCCACTGGCTGCTTTCCCTCATAACCATCGTCGAAAAAATGGTCAGCGGTGAGAGAGGGATGAATCCTGTCATCATCATTCCTCCGAGAGAAATTGGCCGAGCCGGGGATCGAACCAGCGACCCACTTACCATTACTCCGCGTAATATTCTTTTCAAGCCGCTACCTGCTTTTCCTCATAACCATCGTCGAAATTATGGTCAGCGGTGAGAGAAATCGGCCGATCCTGCTATCGAACCAGCAACTCACTGTTCTCAAGTCCTGTACGCCACCGACTGAGCTGCCGGGGCTCGGCTATATGGGTAAGTATTTTGAGTAAATAAGTATAAATAACTGACCGATAAACAATCCTTTATTTGAGCTACAACAAGTAAACAATGTCCAGTTACGGCCTTTAATTGCGAAATTCATTGATAAAGTTGAAAACCGAAATTCGGTCAGATTCAAATTTCAAAACAACAAAGTAACCATCGCAAAATTTTTAACACTATTCTGGAAATAATAAAGAAATTCCGAACCCTATTTAACCCTTTACCATACAATCCCGAGTTTTCACAACCCTGAAAAAAAGAAGGCTTTGGAAAACATTGAAAAGGAGAAAATGCTGGTAACGAGCATTTTCTCCTTTTCAAACAATGTTTTCTACCCTATCAAAGACAGAGATCTTCATTTGAGCTTCATTCATTTTGTCGTCTGCACATGCTTTCACTTTGGTCCAGTGCAAAATTTTGTCAACAATTTAAAATACAATGTAGTGTTCTAATTCAAAATTCTAAAACTTGCAATACGATTGAACGAGACGGTCTGTCTCGGCCAATCATATTGCAAGTTTTGGAATTCGATTTAGAGCTGAATTTAGAACAATTGGTAATACTTAAAACAGTATTATTACAAATCGGCAACATTAATAAAATTTAAAGGTTTAATGGCAACAGAAAATAAAAAAAAAAAATGTACAAACTCTTTTCACCACGCATTTTGTTATTTTACATGTTATTGTGATTTTATACTTATGTGTACATTTATGGCAAATAAATAGAGGATAATCAACTGGTTGTGTGTAATAATAAAAATCTGTCACGAGAATGAGGTGTGATGCGGTTGAATAAACGAGTCCGCAGGACGAGTTTTTTAACTGCATCAAACCCCATTCGAGTGACAGATTTTTAATATCACACACAGCCAGCTGATTATCCTATTTATTATATTCCTAATTCACCCTTTGTTATTCTAATAATTATCAAGAACTGTATAGTATTGGCAATATAGGGAAAAAGTAGTTCCGGCAAACATTCTAAAACTATATCGTCACTAGTGATGATACCATTTTTATCATCAATAGTGGCGTTATTCACTGTGAAATACTAGTAATTCACTGATAAGAATATGATAAAGCATTAGATTGTTGTGCATCGATTACCATCCCTAGGTTCCGTCATACGTGACTGAATGTTTGTCATGAACTAATTACTAGTAGATCTAGGTCATGCAGTAATATCAGCACTTATCACATCAAAGATACTAACTAGTATCGTATCAAAACCGTGTAGACTGGGCGGGTTTGTCCTTTCCCCGTATAATTTCATTGCCTGGCAACATATTTTGACATAAATATTATTGAAGATATGTTATTACTGCTACCAAAGCGATGTCGAATACGTCCTTCATTGTTATTGGAGAGGTCTGATGACCTCTCCAACAGTGGTGAGTTTAAAAGGCAGACTGCCACAGAATTCGCTGTCTAAATCCATTTTTCTTGCGAAATCGTTCTGATACAGAGTCTGTTTCGTCATGGTTTTGTAAATAAAGCGAAATCAAAAAACCGAAACAGGAAATAGATGTGGTTTATTTTTATAATGACGAATTTCAGAAAAGATTTGTTATATTAATTTGCCATTTGTCATGGCTGCAAATGACCTTTCAAATAATTGTAATTTTTCATTAAGCAACTAAATCTAAATCTAAGCAGAAGAAAAAATGAGAAGAATTTCGTTATAAAAGAGAAAGAAGACCGCTGGACAAGATCATGCGACTTGAAAAGGCGGCAAGAAGGTCAAATGACCGTCATGTAAAGCATATGAGGTTTCTAAGCGGCGGCTTTTTTACTTGTTTGTTTACATGTACCAAAATATATTAAAAATAAAAAGCCAATAAACTATTTGAAAACATTGATGCTGACCTCTCCTGGCTTCTTTTGTAAAGAAACCAACTTGTTCTATAAATGTTTTGGTAGTAATTTTTCAGAATCCGTTTTAGATCTAGTGGATTCTCAGTAGACAGAACGTGTACCCAAATTATCAATAATCAAAGTACACAAGTACCAGTTTGATACAGTGGTAGGAGCTAGTATTTGAACCCTGTAATTCAATCCATTACCAGAAAGGATTACAGACTTACACAAACGAGTGCAAGTGACGCAGCGAGAAACATTTGAGGGAAACGAAAGTTTTTTGTTTTTCAATGACAAAGAAAGCTTTGCAGGAAAAAAGAACATTTCATTGCTGCAAGCATTTCTTTTTCTCATCTGTTTTCAATGTCTATCTGCTGCAGACATAGAAAGGTCGTATAACTTATGGAGGAATAGCTTAACTGAACCAGACGACAATGTTCTGTAGTTGCAGACAACAAATCAAACGACATGACTTAAATGAGGTATAAAACATTGTGGGAAAAGGAGAAAATACTTGTTTTTACGGCGATTTTGGCACTGCTATTTGAGAAAAAGAACACAATAAACTTTAATGAGAAAGGTGAATGGACGAAACGAAAAGACACTTTTGTTTACGTCTACGTGATAACAATTGATAACATTTTATCACGGGTACTACTTGGCGGGTGTGATGTGATCTTAGTCTTGGCCAAGTCCTATTCTGTAAAACCGAATAACTGATTGATAACAGCTTGGCTACCGGGCTTGGCTGCTCGGTTTTCACTGAACAGAATAGATCGCTTGGAATTGTAAATGGTATACTGAAAGAAATCGCGTGACTAAATGCATATGCAATATGTATGACTATAAACTGTGTATTTTTGTCAAATAAACGACGTTCTGTTCTTTTCTGTAACAACCTAGCATCCAAACCCGGAAGCCAAGCAATTAATCATGTTACAAAACTTAACTCTTTCATTACCAAGTAAATGATTTACACTTTTTTCATTGGCTATAAATGTAGTTCCACTGCAAGATGGAGACAGTTTGGCCCTCATCTAGAAGAAAGTAGTGGACGGTGTCGATCAGAGATCAGATTGCACGTTCTGTGCAGTCTGATCTTGATCTATACTGTCCACAAAAGGTTCTGGTGTCGTCTACATTAAGGAAAGACTTAATACCAAGAGAAGGATGTGAAGACTTTTTTAACCGACGACAAATTTGTAGCCTTGTCCAAAGTATTTGCACACAACAAAGTGAATATGCCCCGAACCACGAATTTGCCTTTGAAGGTGTAGTAAACACTGTGAAAAAAAGGAGAAATTGCTGGTTACCAGCATTTTCTCCCTCTTCCCACAACGTTTTCAATAGGCGCCTTCCGCAAGATCGTTTAAGGTCTACGGCCCCTAACTCATTGGCAAACATCGACGTTTTCGTAAAGGCTATTCGGCCACTCTTGGTAGCTTCCGTCTTTAATATGAGAGTTAGGTGCCGTAGACCTTAAACCAGGGGATGGTTTAGTATGGATGTTTATGTTCCACCGTGAACTAAGAAAGTGTTCGAGTATAATCTTTGTATAACAAGAGCATCTAAAATTTTTTCCTTTGAAAATATTACGTGGAAAAGACTACATGCCAGTTTCTTAAAAAGCACTAGATCTTTGATAATGCTGTTTGTTTTATCAGGCTGCCCTAAAAAGTTTTGGCCCGGATAATTTTGGATGAAGTCACGCACTCACACGTGAACGTACGCATGCACCTACATTCAACAATTGATGTGGCGGCGATATCTCGGTCATGGTAATCCGACAATCAGACAAAAATGGTATCTTTTCCTAACCCTTAGGCTGCTAAGCCCGACTCTGGGCGCTTTTGCGGACAGTGCAGATCAAGATCAGACTGCACAAAACGTGCAGTCTGATCTTGAATATACACTGTCCGATAAGGAGACATTTTTCACCCAAAATACCCTTTGAAATAGCAATATTTCTGGATTTTACTTTCGGCTTGAAAGTTTCATTTCACTAATTTAGCAGGTTAAGGGTTAACGGGCACAGTTTCGATAAACACACCAAACTGATTGTAGTCTGCTGATTTTGTAACATTACTTTTTTTTTATATGCACAGCTGCAGGATTTTCAAATACAAGCAGCATTTGGCAGTGTGCCTCCGGTCTACAAATAACGTAAATGTCTTTTGGACGCTATAAATTGCTGTACTTACTGGTTTAAAACGAGCTATTAAGATTTTTGTAATCTCACTAAACTTGAAAATGATTTATCACTGAATTGAGAAAGTCGTTAGCTGGCAATTTGTTAGTAAAAAAAAAAGTTTGAAAAAAAAAGTTTCAATGATTTTTCCTTAATTGACCACGTAACGTCTGCAGGTGTTTTCAGATTTTGAGCCAGAGTTTCGAGATGACATGTGGAAATGTCACATGGTCAACAACACGCATCGATTATAATTAGGACTGGTATTTAAATCAGTATGATGACGTCAAATCTGATGTTATAAGGACAGAGGTAAGTTACCCACTGCTAAACGACCATCCCGTCATTCAAAGCCCAAAATGATACCTTTTTATTGTGTTAAGCACCACAAATTCAAACAATCATCTCACGACGTTCAGTTTAAACGGGAAGTTCATAATGAGAGATGTTCAACCCTGTTCTTATTTTACTCATTAGAAGTAAGGGTCCTCCTTTGCATACCGGTTAGACGGGACCTTCCTCTTTGTTGTTTAACCCTGATTTTAACTCTGTAAAATTTAAAATTCGTCCATTTTGAAAGCATTTGCAGACGACAATTTGAATTTGGCTCAAGTGATCGAATTCGTCTTCGGAAGGAAATAAAACATTGTAGGCAAAGGAGAAAATGCTGGTTACCACAAATTTCTCCTTTT
This sequence comes from Hippopus hippopus, assembly GCA_946811185.2. Taxonomy (NCBI): domain Eukaryota; kingdom Metazoa; phylum Mollusca; class Bivalvia; order Cardiida; family Cardiidae; genus Hippopus; species Hippopus hippopus. Next base: position 5,781,095 of record OX328100.1, on the reverse strand, counting down.
CTCATTATGTTTTAGGCGGCTTTTTTCCAACGATCGTTAAAATACGAGATTTTCGGGTATAGAGTTAATAGTTTACTCTTTACTAAATGACAAAATTTTGGACTGGTCCAAACTGAAAGCCTTAGCAGACGACAACATCAAGGCGACTCAAAAATTGAAATTTCTAGTGGAAAGCGTAGAAAACACTGTGGGAAAAGGAGAAAATGCTGGTTACCAGCATTTTCTCCTTTTCCCACAATGTTTTCCAAAGGTTTCTTTCTGAGAGCCGTAAAAACCCGGTATTGTTTGGTAGGGGGTTAAGAACCCTTTTGAAGAAGACTTTTGAAACATTGTGGGAAACGGAGAAAATGCAGAAAACAAGATATATTTTTCTTTGCAATCATGTAATCTTGACGGCTATATTCCGTTTTCAACCTTATTACGTTTCTATCCATGCTTATCTGGAGTTTCTTTTGCCAGTACTTCGAATAGCTTTATTTCCCAAGCCACTGGCTTCTTTTTCCTCATAAACATCGTCGAAATGATGATCAGAGGTGAGGGAGAAATGAATCATGTCCAAATGACTATCATTAGTCTTAAGAAAGACACTGGCTGAGCCACGAATTCGAACCAGCGACCCACTAGGTTCCGACTGAGCTATCGGGCGCGGCTGCAGTAGGATGAAAATCTATTGCATGCAAATTAACCATAATGAGGTGGAATTAGCATCCAACAAGGAACATCACGGATGAACATCATGGATGGACATCAAATGAATTAATGCCAATAATAACCTAACGAGGAAAACAAGGGATGAGTGTATAATAAGGATTCAAACATAACACGTGAATTCGGGTCTATAGACACAGTTCAGCGCGAGCATGGTAAAAATCGAAGTCATACAACGGTAAGTCGCTCGTAGCTGTTCTATGTCTCCGACCTCTGATAATTTATCACTTGACGTAGACAAATCGTCCGCTACACGACCAAGGAGGACAGAAAAACTCAGGATTTTACCAGTACTTACTGTTTCTGATAAAAATTGACATTAATAGAGCAATTCAAAATATTACCAGTAAACATGTTTAAATCAAGTGTCTTTCCATGTTTAAAGTTAACATCAATATTGGCCGGTGTTGCATTGGAAATGGGAATGGGAGTGGATGGAGTATACTCAGAATTTGAAGCTACAGCGACTCTAAATGATGCTTGACGATACATTCTTTCTTCTTTGTCGTTGGAAAGGGAGAAAATAAAATAGTAAAACGCTACAGGTTTTGTTGTGTTTGAAGCCTAAGGCTTTATTGAAATTTTCATTTTTTTTTTATATTTACCGACTGGCCAGTGGGGTTTTGTGTTGGTAACTGGAACAGCCAAGGTTTATTCAAGGGAATTAATCTGCATCCGCTTTGTATGCTAAAGATGAACTTGTTTTTCTTTGATGAAGAGTTGGTCATGTTAGAATCGAATTAATCTTCTTCCTATTGTGGTTTATCGTTCATTATTGCATAAAATGTGCCTTTCCAGGTCGTTATAAACATGTATTAATGGGTAAAAACCGGGTGTTAACGGGAGAAAACGTGTATTAATCATTAAATTCACGCGCCGTTAACGCCCGGCTTTGTACTATCAATATCCTCGATCCGGGCCTACCTTGAAAACAACGTTTGTCCTTGTCAGAACTCCCCTAGACTCCGACCAACAAACTGTAGGAACTTGTACCATATTAGATCCTCTTTATGGCTTGTCTTTGGTGATATTAGTACACCACAAACAAAATTTTGCACAGAATCTCAGTCGAATCGAGATCTGAACAAAAAATCACCCGTGAAATGTACTCTAGACCAGCTACATCCCACCCACTTTTTAGCGTGATCGGCAGTTCTTTCGCTTGATATAGATCTATCCCTTGGACGTCTTTCGGTTACAGAAATTCATATCCACTCATTTATCCTAGTTAAAATCGATCCAGACCTGTGCAACTTTATCCCACAACAGTCCACTTTGTATTAAAAATCATTCGAAGTGAATTTACACCGAGATAATCAAAACTGACATGTAGGACTAACGGCCCTTCACTGTTCGTAACAAAAACTTTTTCGCCGACTTCCGGTTTTTACCCATTTATGTCCAGTACATTTGAAGTTCGCTTATTTGCATTTCTATGGAAATATTTTTGCTAATATTGCAAACTTTTGCTAAAAGACTTTTCCTGTGTGCAATAATAGCATTAATTCGCGTTTTTTTCGGTCGTTAACATTCGCAGAGGCCCTCAAAATACTTTAACACCTTCGTGCTTCGCACTCGGGCGTTAAACCATATTTCAGGCCTCTGCGAATGTTATCGACCTCAAAAACGTGAATTAACCCTATAATAAACCACGGTATCAAGAGTTGGTCATGTTAGAATCGAAATAATTGCCCTCGTGGATTATTTATTGTGCCTCATAACTCATAACCGTGGTTTAATGTACGATAAACCAGGGTAGAAAGCAGATTTCTTCTTAATATTCAATTGAAACCAAACGGATGTGACAAAGGCAGAACAGGCGGGTTGAACATTATAGGGGGAAGAGATACAGGAGATATCTAGTGAAAATGCCGACAATTATTTAATAAAGAGAAACTTTTGTTCTCGCAGATTGTACAACGTTTAAAGTTTTTTACAATAAATCTAGATACATGTTTCTACGTAAAGGTAAGCTTCTATAAAACAGAAGTATTGCATTCTATATTCTACCAATAACGGGAGCACGAAACTTCAACATACATGTATCACAGAGATAACATACAGGTATACTTTATTTTGTTTACTTACTCTCTCTCTCTCTCTCTCTCTCTCTCAGTTCAAATTTCAGTGGCAACCAATGAGGTCCACTTGAAGTTTGACACAATGCGCTAACGTCAGACACAAAGAAACATATAGTTTAACTCCTTTAGCACTATAGGCGAGAAAAGAAGCATAAATTAATTGCGCGGACATAGATCACGATCATACTGCAAAGGATGTGCGATTATATATTGGATCTGCACTGTCCGAGTTTTTTTTTTTTTTTTCATCAAGCATCAAGCCTGTGTGATAAAAATCTTTCTAATTTTCTACGGATTTTATTTTCGGCCGTCGGAATTTGCCGACTTTGTTTAATTAGTGCCGAAAAAGTTATGGGTTATTGAGTTTCTGGGGAACTTACAGGGTCCATCTGTCAGGTTAAAATAAGAGCATCACTTGGAGGACCAACATCTTGGTTCGAGTTACCACACAAGTGAGCCATGCTCTGTGACCAGGGGGCTTAATGCAAATGCAAAAAGTATTGACCCGTGTCAGTCTGCGCACTCCGCGCAGACTGACATTGGTCGAAACTTTTTGCTATTTATATATTTTCTGAATGTCAAAGGACCATACTACCTCAGATCCAGTCGGTTGTCAGACCAAATGGCTTTTATGGATCAATAATTGTGTGACGATTTGCATGGTACGATGCATCACGGAGATGCATTAATCTATCGCTTCTATTCTCAGAATATTGCTCTAGCATATTCGTAATATGGCAGATCCATATTTAACACATGTAGGAAAACTCGTTTACTCGAATATGCTGTACTTCGAATATGCTGTACTATCGGTAAATTCGATGTTTTGGCTGGAACAGAAAGTTATTTGCAAATAAGTGTACCGAATGTTTCGAATGAAACAAGTACATGTAGTTATCGATGCATAGCATCTAAATATGTATTATACATTTATGTATCAACAATTGCGATACACTTTCAATGAATGGATATATGAAATTCATTTGCAAAGTCGACCATAGCGTATTAATCCTGTGGCAACCAAATTCAAGAACATTATAGAAAAAGGAACAATGTAAAATAGATGATTTTTTTTAAATCACAGAGCTCTTTATAACATGACAGAAATAATAGAGTTGTCCAACTGGAAACGATTTGCAGACAACAAACTGTATGAGTCTCAAATGACGTGTCTTGTCACTAGACAGTTAGAAGACATTGCAGGAAACTGAGAAAATGTTAGTTACCAGTATTTTCTACTTTTCCTACAATTTTTGCACAAGGGTATCTTTTTTGGGGTCGTTAAAAACGGAGATTGTATGGTAAAGGTGTAAATTAGGTTTTGTTTGGGCTACACAGCAATGACCTGAAATGACCATTCAATGAGTGCAAGTTTAAACCCTTAACCTTCTAAATAAGTGAAATGAAAATTTCGAGCCTGTAGTAAAAACCTAAATTTTGCTATTTCAAAAGTATTTTTGAAAAAAAAAATCTTGTTATCGGACAGTGTAGATCCATGATCAGACTGCACATTCTGTGCAGTCTGATCTTGATCTACACCGTCCGCAAAAAGTCATTGAGTCGCGCGTAGCAGCCTTAGGATTAATACACAGATATCGTAACAAAACTGTTACATAAGCCAAAATGTTGCCAATGAAATGAGGTCTGCCTTGATTATTTATCTACAATGTCAAGTTCAAAAACAGAGACATGGAAAGTAAAATTTGGCCGAGTTAAATACGTTGTGGTTATGAAATGAGTCGAGTTTGTCAGCCGGGATACATTTCAGTAGATCACAGTTTAACTAAAACTCTGGTAAAACCTTGTATTCAAAATATTTTTTGATATATTTCACTTGCTGGAGTAACCAGGGACCGTATCTTTCAACCTCATGTTCCGGACCTTGCCCCGTGACCATTGACATCCAGTTTAACCCGATGTCACCATCAAAAGAAGGTTCCAGGAAAAAAGGCACTGAATACCTGTCCACACCTATGTCCAAAACTCGATGGTGTGTCGCTTTAAAGCGACCACCCATCATTCGCGAAAACACATCACCAATATTCATGACCCAGCTTTTTGGCCTTGGTTCAACCGCCTCCCAATTTCCGCTTCCGGTTATCACTTCGAGGCCAGTATAGTGGAATGTGTACAGAAGAGTAAGGAAATTTGAGTCCGTGTGGTCAGGCGTGGTGACCACCTTTCCGTCCTCAATCCGAGCATTAGTCGGAGGTTCACCATTCCAGGGCGGATAATGCATGAGACGGAATGTTGTACACGGCCTGTCAGCAAAGATGTCATCGAACGAATTCTCGGGGATACCGAGGCCAAGTGCTGCAAGGCGGAGGATTTCTAAACTACTGTTGTGTAGCACGTCGTAGCAGTGTGTCATGAATCGCTTAAACGGAAATTGTCCATCTTCTTTTGGCCAAACAGACGGCTCATAAAACCAATTACCCCGTTTTACAGTTGAGTCATCGGGGTTTATGTCCCGTCCGAATTCAAAACCTTCTTTCCTACTTGGCTCTTCCTCTTGGACCGGAAAATACCCCCTGTAGACATTTGGGTTATCGTCCTTCCAGTATTTTCTCATGATTGCATGTTTCTCTTCAATGGACCGACTGAAAAACCACCTACAGCACTCCATAAGCTGGTCATAGTCTATGCCTTGTATATTGTCAATGTAGAGAAATCCTATATTTTCAAGGGCATGAACGACCTCCTTGGCGACTCTTAAGCGGTCTGTCTTCGCTTTTTCAAGATCAATAATGGGTAGTTGGAACTTTCCTGTCGTCATGGTGCTGTGTATCACACAACGTTTCTGCAAAGATAGCAATAAAAGTAGGTAGAGTTGCCCCGGGTCAGTATTTAGATAACTCTTCACCGGTCAGTCCAATTTCACGACCGTTTGGAAGAAGATTTCTGAATAAAGCGCGCTAAGAGGATAAAATGCTGGTAACGAACAGTTTGATCTTTGATCTACACTGTCCGCCACTTTATAGCATATTCTGACCAAAACAACCTTAGAGTAGCAACATTTTGGTGTTTTTTTTTTTCCTAATTTGAGATTGTCTATTTCCTTAATACAGCGTCCAATAGGTTGAGACGTTTACCAGCCCAATGATGAGTTTTTTTGGATAACATTGCAGATGTTCTGGTTGATGTATTCAGATGCTCCACATTGTTTACTACGAAAAATATTTCATCTTTATAAAGACTTGTTAAACTTTTCAGCGTAATAGGTGAAAACAGGGGCTTTTCCGGAGGGCTTAGATCAAGATGACACTGCAGAAAACCTGCAGTCCGATCTTGTATTTAAACCTTCCGCTTGTTTAATCAAGTCTATTAGATAAAGATCTTTCTAACTTTCAGTGGATTGTATTTTCAGTCGTCGATAGAATTCGACTTTATATAGTTAGTGCAGAACAATTTCGTGCCTAACGCGCCTGAAGATGAAAGCCTTTGAACCAGAATGCAGGCTGAAATCATCTCTTGAGCTTGACTGAAATTATCGTTTGCGGACTTTCTCAGTTATGATAAATTTCTGTCGTCTGAAAAAGAGCTAATTAATTACAAATATAGTTCTTTTTAAACACATTTTCAACTTACGAGTGATTATCGATAATCCGAGAACATCAATATTTCGAACAACTAGTGTCTTTATCCGTCTTGAATCGAGTTGCCAAGATTCTACTGGATAAGGTAATTGAGATGAAACCAGTAGATTTAACTCTTTACCAGAAGATAAGATTTTTAGGCTCGCCGATTTTGAAAGCATTTGCAGACGAAAATGAAACGTTGGAAACTGTCTTTGCAAGGGAAGAAATCACCGTGGAAAAACGAGGTTAACATTCTGGTAACTACACGTATAATTATTTTCTCAGTTTCCACCGATGTTTTCTAAAATTGTCTTCCTCCGTGTCGTTTGGTAGACGGGTTAATTTGTTTCTTTGTAATTTTTTTTAATGTATGCTTATAGTTTGCGCTCCTATTCGTGACCCTAGGTTTTTGAATGAACGATATTTTTCACCTTTTTAGAGATAAACCCGGATTGAATGCGTATGCGGACAGTGTAGATCAAGGATCAGACTGCACAAAACGTGCAGTCTGATCCTTGATCCACACTGCCCGCCTTTTTTGCAAGATATTCTGACAAAAACAGCTTCGGAATTTTAAATATCTGCATATATAGCACTGACTGAGAATTGTCCATTCCATTTATTTAGCACTAAGAGTAACGGACATTTATATACATTTACCCTTCTCCCGTATGTAGGAATAATATGTAGGAATGCACAAACAAAGCAACTAGTTCTGAGATCACTGTGCAAAACGGGGGGCGAGGGAGGGAGGTGATTGAGACCAACCTAATCAAAATGAGCGATTTTTCAGTGTGTCACAGCGGTTTATTGACGACCAAAATTAACAGCGATTTTTTTTCTGAATCTCTGATTCAAGATACCTGCAGCTTTTTAAAAAGATCCCAAATGTCTATATTAATGTTTGTGGCTATTTAACAAAATCTTTTTTGTTGAACTTTTTCAAACGAGACGGTTTTAATGCTATAAGCGCGTTACGATTCTCTCTGTCTCTCTCTGTCTGTCTGCCTGCCTGCCTGTCTGTCTGTCTGTCTTTCTGTCGCTCCGCACAATCGTCTTTCAAAGCCACTGGCTGCTTCCCCGCGTAACCATTATGGAAACAATGGTCAGCGGTGAGAGAAGAATGAATCATGTCGCAATAACTATCATTAATCTTCGGAAAGAAATTAGCCAAGCCGGGGATCAAACCGGCGACCCCCTGATTTCAAGTCACGTAGGCTACCGACTGAGCAACTGGGGCTCGGCACAGTTGTTGATGCAGTATATCTGGTCATTAATTCATTACATAAAATGTTTTCACATATCGTGTACATTTTCAATTCAAAAACAAGAAATGAGGACAAAAGATAACCGATACGTAATGGCAACAGTACAAAAGCGATAAATGTAAACCTGTATCGTGCATTGCAAACGTCGACCTTGAGCATGTCGTATAGCAATCTACATTTGTCCCATTTATGGGCCCAAAATCAAATCAGTAACCGCTTACCACACAATCCCGAGTTTTAAAGACCCTAAGGAAGGAGGCTTTTGAAAACATTGTGGGAAAAGGAGAAAATGCTGTACCAGCATTTTCTCCATTTTCCACAATGTTTTTCTACGCTTCCAAAGACAATTTTCAGTTTTTGGGTCACATTTAATTTGTTGTCTACAAATGCTTTCAATTTAGACAGGTCTAAAATGTTGTTGTCTAATAAAGAGTTCATTAAATTAATCTTACTTTACAATATCAACGTAGACCAATGTTGAACATAAAATCGAAAAGGACACACACCAGTAATTTATGTCCTACGAAAAGGGAAGCATAGAAGGATTCTTTTTCTTTTTCTGAGGGGAGCGGAAGGGGGGGTGGGAATGGCCCTACCAAGTTACCAGGCGTTGATGGCTCCCAGCCCCATTCCCTCAAAAAAGAGAGTTTGATTAAACCCCTTAACAACACTGTGGGGAAAAGGAGAAAATGCTGGTAACCAACAATTTTTTTCAACGATATCAAAGACAAAACCCTGATTTCAGCCACATTTGGTACGTCTGTAAATGCTTTCAATTCGGAAAAGTCTAAAATTTTGGCGTTTAGTAGAGCTACTTTTTTATGCAGGGGGTGTATAGGAAGACTGAATGTAATTTAAAAGTGAGCAAATCTCTGGCAATAGGGGGTTTAATGCGTCTTAGTGATGTATTATACCAAGCAAGTTATAACCATGGATCCATAAAATTCATTTCGTCTGACAACCGACTGAATCATGAGGTAGAGTGGTCCTTGAACATACAGACAGACCAATAGCGAAAAGTTTCGACACATGTCAGCCTGGTCCTTGGACATACAGAAAATTGACCAATAGCAAAAAGTTTCGACACATGTCAGGACTGCGCAGGCTGACAAGGGTAGAAACTTTTCGCAGATGCGTTAAGCCCTCCTTTCACAAAGCGTGAACCCAAGAGTATGTTACATGCGTTTACTAGGGTCTGAAATTGTGTGTGCATGTCTAATTATAGAACCGGTGACGATTTACTGATTATCATTTCATGTCATGTATTATATTATTTATGGTGCTATTTTATTTTTATTGTTTCACCCTTTTCCAAACAATCCCTTGTTTTTACGAAACCGAAAAGGGATTTGAAAGCATTACAAGAAAAGGACCCATTCTCTCATGGACAACTCTCATCATTAGAGCCAGATTTAACCCTTTACCAAAAGACAAATGTTAGACTTATCCAAACCGAACGCATTCGCAGACGACAAATTAAACGTACTCAAATGATGGAATTTGTGAGTGAAAGAATGTTAAATATTGTGGGGAAAAGAGAAAATTCTGGTTACCAGCATTTTCCCCGTTTCCCACAGTATTTTTAAAAGCCTTATTCCCAAGGCTCGTTATAACTTGTGATTGTGTGGTAAAGAGTAAATTTGCCGTTTGAAAATGGCCCTCAATACGCGAAAAGGAGCATTCGGACATTTGCGTAAAGTGTCGGCTCGGTTCTGCCTGCGCAGTCCGCGCAGGCTAATCCGAAACGTCACTTTCCGTTTTTATGTAATTTTCTGTTTTGCAGAAGTCTACTGTAGCACAAAATCTGATTTAGTCGTAAAGTGCCGTCTCGGATTAGCCTGCGCGGACTGCGCAGGCTGATCCGAGACGACACTTTACGCAAATGTCCGAATGCCCGTTTTTGTGTGTTGCAAGCCAAATGGTTTCAAAATAAACGAGTCTTTAATTTTGTCGTATGAAAGAATTAAAAGTGGCTTAAATGATGTGAATTGCCTATAAAAGGGTAGAAAACATTATGGGGGAAAAAAAGAAATGCCGATTATCAGCACTTTCATGTTTATCCACACTGTTTTCAAAAGCCTTTTTTCGGAGGGTCGTCCAACCTTGGGATTGTTTGATAGAGGAGGGGTATAGCTAGCAGACACTGAAACATACGCAAAAATAAATCCGAAGGTATCAAACCGAGGTGTGAATTGCCGAGAGGGGAGAGGGCGGCTTCCAAGGAGGGTCTGGAGAGACACCCTCTAGAAAATTTTAAATTGCAGAAGCTAGATCTATTTGTTTGCCTCTGGTGACGTTTTTTGACAAACTTTTTTTTTTTTTTCAAAGTACACACACACACACACACACACACACACACACATATATATATATATCACACACACACACACACACACACACACACAGAGGCATATACGCCTCTGTGAAGGATTAAACTCGATCGTTAACTGCCAAATAATTAATAGTTCATGGTTCATGTAAAGATTTGAGAGGACACATCTTTTTGAAGACAACAGAGTAGCAGATTGGATTGCTCACACGAGATAAACTACTAATGCACTGTTTTCTTAGAGAGAGGGAGAAGGAGGAAATAATAATAATAATAATTTGACAGTGGTATTAAAAAAAAAAACAAGTTCATGTTTTTAGATCAAGATCACATTGAACACTTAGAGTTGAAATAAATCACTTTCATGCAATATAGTTAGATCCCTTTTGGAATGAAAATATTGAAATTTAACTTCAGATTTTCAGTTTGCCGTCACATTCTATAAAACTCCTAAAATTTTTCTTTTAGTTGATGGCTCTGATGAAAAGCTTTTTTATTTTTGTAACATTGGATATACCAAACAAGAATTCAGGCACTATCTACGAGGAATCAAAAGATCGCGGCAAACGGAGAAATTGATCGTTTCCAGTACAGTATCACATTCTTTTTCTGCTCTAATACAAAAAGAGACATGCGAAGAACTGTTTTGAAAACACAAATTACATAATACATTAATTATGTTCCATTTATGTAAAGTATCTGCCGTCTGCAAGTGCTTTCAATTTGGACAAGTCTGTAATATTGTCATCTAGATCTGCCAAGAGTTTTTAAAAATAACCTTTTCGACAGTTCGCCGACGTGCCTTCTATGTAAAACTACCATAAATTGATTTTATGCGAGTAGGTTTTTTGTAGAACAAAACAAAATTCAAAATGAAATTAACATGAATGTTACTTACAACTGATCTTGTCAATAGCCTTTAGGTGAATGATTTAAAACTGTCTGTGATTGGCTGCACTTTCGTCTGATAAATTGTTTACAAGAACAGAATCTAGCCTGATTGGGTTACCGAGTCTCCTAACGCTTTACTGTAAATTCATGAGTCTTAACTACACTGAAAAAGAAAGGCTTTTTGAAAACATTGTGGGAAATATAAAAAATGCTGGTAACCAGCATTTTCTCTTTTTCCAATACTGTTTTCTACCCTGTGAGACATTTCGTCCTCATTTTGAGCCAAATTTGATTTGTCGTCTGCAAATGCTTTGAATTTGGACAAGTCCACAATTTTGTCGTTTGGAAAAGAGTCAATGCTCTCAAACATTCGTAGATCAGTACTGGGGCGTTATACGTCACCACTTATTGATACCATTCGTTTGTAAAAATAAAACCTATTTTACCAGATCTATGGAGACCGAAAATTTCAGTTGAATTCTCAGATAGTCTTTCTTCGTTGTGTTTCTACAAACCGCGTCCTTCCTTGAGAGTTGTGAAGGATAAAAAAAACAAGAGGGCCAAGATGGCCCTGGATCGCTCACCTGAATTTTTGAGAGGACCATAACCAACTTTTTTTAAAGTATTGAAATTTTGGAAATAAAATCAGTATTTTGCCAAGCAATTATAAAAAGGTCACCTGTAAAAATCATTTCAAAATCTGTCACCACCCCTACAATCATCACCACAGCCATGTTTTTGACGAATCAGAATTCTGCAAATAAATTTTAGGTTGGTTGTATTGGGGTTTAACGACACTTTAACAGCTAAGGTCATATCATGGCGGTCGGTGACGCACATATGTTTCCTGGCTTTCTCACACCAGTACTAACACAACTTTCTTTCCAAAGCCACCGACTACTTTTTCTCACATGCTTCAGCAGAGGTTAGAGGCGAAAATACGCCGGAAAGAAAGTTCGCCTCAACCGGGTATCGAACTCACAACCACCAGGTCATGAGTCCGACACGCTCACCACTGAGCCACCCGGGCGGGCTAAATTTTAGGATAGGTCACCCAAAGACCTTATCTTGAACAAGAGCACATACCCGAAAGTGGCGAAAAATGTTAAGTTGAACAAGAGCACCTCATGAGAGTGCCAATGACTGGCTGTTGGAACCTTGCTGGATAGTAAAATAAAATTCCAAGTCGCAAAAGGGGCATAATTTGGACAAAACAATTTTGGAGTTAACTGCTCTTGTTGTATGGGTTGCTTTTTACTAGTGAACAATTATTCCGAGTTTTAAGTACATGTGTTGAGTGGAAGCTGAGATATAACAAAATGTCAAAGTTTTTGCACAACAACAACAACGCAGATGACGCCAACAGGGCTATGTCAATACCTCGATGTTTTCAGCTAAGCTAAATAAGGGGTATTATATAAGGATCATTTCCGTGAAATAACTTCAAAATCTGAATAGTGGTTTCAGAGAAGACAAAATTTTTAAGAATTTCTTCATGTCCTCAAAGAGAAAATAGCAAATTTTCAAAAGGGGCTCCTAAGGAACATTTCTGTGAAATTATTTCAAAATCTGACAAGTGGTTTAGGAGAAGAAGAATTTCAAAGAATTTCTTTAAGTCCATACAGTGCAAAGATGCCCATCCCCACCCAGGCCATGTTTTTCGACGGATCAAAATTACACAAACAAACTTTAAAAAGGATTACCTAAGGAACATATCTGTGAATTTATTTCAAAATCTGACCAGTGGTTTCAGAGGAGAAGATTATCAAAGAATTTCTTGGAAAATTCCATTTGGTTGCCATGGCAACCAGAGTTTTTGATGAATCAAATTCTGTGAACAATTTTCAAAGGGGACGTCCCAAGGAACATTCCAGCTAAGTTTGTCCAAATCGGCCAAGCGGTTTAGGAGGAGAAGATGTTTAAAGAATTGTTGATACCGCTGGACGCCAAGACCCCCCCTTCCACAACGGCCATGTTTTTTGACGGATCAAAATTTCGCGAACAATTTTTAAAAAAGGGTCACCCAAGGAACAGATCTGTGTAGGAGGAGAAGATGTTTAAAGGATTGTTGACAGCGCTGGACGCCAAGAGCCCACCCCCCTCCATCACGGCCATGTTTTTCGACGGATCAAAATTTTGCGAACAGTTTTTGAAAAGGGTCACTCAAGGAACATATCTGTGAAATTATTTCAAAATCTGACAAGCGGTTTCAGAGGAGAAGATTTTTATAGAATTGTTGACACCGATGGACGCCAAGAGCCCCCCCCCTCCACCACGGCCATGTTTTTCGACGGATCAAAATTTCGCGAACAATTTTTGAAAAGGGTCACAGAAGGAACATATCTGTGAAATTATTTCAAAATCTGACCAGTGGTTTCAGAGGAGAAGATTTTTAAAGAATTTCTTGGAAAATTCCATTTGGTTGCCATAGCAACCAGAGTTTTTGATGAAATCAAATTCTGTGAACAATTTTTAAAGAGGACCTCCCAAGGAACATTCCAGCCAAGTTTGGTCCAAATCGGCCTAACAGTGTAGGAGGAGAAGATGTGTAAAGGATTGTTGACAGCGCTGGACGCCAAGAGCTCCCCCCCCCCCACCACAGCCATGTTTTCGACGGATCAAAATTTCGCGAACAGTTTTTGAAAAGGGTCACCCAAGGAACATATCTGTGAAATTATTGCAAAATCTGACAAGCGGTTTCAGAGGAGAAGATTTTTATAGAATTGTTGACACCAATGGACGCCAAGAGCCCCCCCCCCCCTTTCTACCACAGCCATGTTTTTCGACGAATCAAAATTTCGTGTACAATTTTTGAAAAGGGTCACCCAAGGAACATATCTGTGAAATTATTTCAAAATCTGACCAGCGGTTTCAGAGGAGAAGATTTTTAAAGAATTTCTTGGTAAATTCCATTTGGTTGCCATGGCAACCAGAGTTTTTGATGAAATCATATTCTGTGAACAATTTTTAAAGAGGACCTCCCAAGGAACATTCCAGCCAAGTCTGGTCTAAATCGGCCAAGCGGTGTAGGAGGAGATGTTTAAAGAATTGTTGACGCCGCACGACGGACGACGCACGACGGACACAGCGTGACCCTAAAAGCTCCCCTTGAGCACGTTGTGCTCAGGTGAGCTAAAAACACGGATCTATCAATAGACGAGCCCGGTAGCGCAACTGCTAGCGTACAGGACTTGAGACCATAGGGTTGCTGGTTCGAATCCCCTGTTCGTTCAATTTCTTTCCAAGTATTGATGATAGCTACTGCGACAGGATTTATTCCTCTCTCACCGCTGATCATTGTTTCGACGATGGTTATGTGAGGAAGCAGCCGGTGGCTTGGGAATATTGTGCAAAGCACTGGTACAAAGGAAGTCCAGAAAATTCCAGAAAGATGCACTGGCCGCTGCGATATAACTGAAATAATGTTAAAAGCAGCATTAAACATAAAAACATATAAAAAAGAAATCGACTGCTTTTTATAAATGATTCTAAGAAGGAAAGTTCTGTGCAAAGCTCGTTTTCCGTGTTGCAAAGTCTTTAATATTGACTCCCATAGGATCAAATTGTGCTCGATTTGGTATTGTTTAAAGAATGAATTAAACAAAACCGGAGTATGTATACCATTTTATTGTGGCGCCGCATGAGCGGCGGCACTGTATTTTTACTGACTCGGGTACTAGGATCGACTTTACTTGTGAAAGTCAATTCAGTTTATATGTCAAACTCACTCGAGACGTAGTTTTATCATGTGGTAACTTTACTATTGCCTGACTCTGTCTTTCTTGATATACACAAGACACAAGTTAATAAACACTGAACAAATGATCGGTTATTTTATTATTACACGATGGATCCCATGTATTGACGACCTTGACAAAGATGGGTTTTTTTTATAACCAAAGTTTTCTCCTTTTCAAACAATATTTTCTGCTGTTTTGGAGACAATTTCCATCAGTAAGCTACGCCTTCAGATTGGAAAAATTTAAAGTTCTGTCGTCTGGCAAAGAGTCAACTCTTTACCACACAATCCTGAGATTTAACGACCCTGAGGATGAAGGCTTCGGAAAACATCGTGGGGAAAGGAGAAAATGCTGGTAACCAGCATTTTTCCCTTTTCCCACAATTTTTTCTAACCCTTCTGATACAAACACCCTAGGTATTGACACAGTTTGTCGTCTGCAAATGCTTCCAATTTGGACCAGTAAAATATTTTGTCGTCTGGCAAAGAGTTAACTCCGATAAAAACCGCCCAAAACCACTTTCTTTAGCTTGTCAATCGTAAAACTTGCTGACATTGACGGGTAAATCTTATCAAGAACTCTTACATAATTTGTCCAAGATTAGAAACTAGGTCACGGGACCTTCTACATGCATTGCAACAAATCACTTTTGAAAACATTGTGCCAAATGAAGAAACTGTCCACGGTAAATTGACACGAGTGTGCAAGGGATATTGTTTACCAACTGTTTACTGTTATGTAACCAATGAGTACAAGTGCAAAATGGCCGTAACTTACTTATTGTGATCCTACTTGAGACTGAGCCGTTTTACGGACGGTTATGAAAACAGTTTTATCTACTGTTGAGTACTTCATCCTATTCGTTGATAATCAATGACTTTAAATTACTGTGACAAAGGGTAAAATTGCAAGGACCAGAAAACCCATCTGCAGATTTTGAATGTCCACACTTGGAAAGATTCTGAAACAAGAGGGCCACGATGGCCCTGAATCGCTCACATGGGCCCATGTGCCTCAGAACATACACCAGTTTTGGGCTGAAAATATTGCCTCTAGCGTGTTCACAAGATTTTCCTCGGATTTGTCACAGTGAACTACATTTTTAACCCTATCCTGCTAAATAACTAAAATGAAATTTTCATTTCGATAGTAAAAACCCAAATATTGCTATTTCAAAGTTATGTTTGTGGGAAATAATATCTCTTTATCGGACAGTGTAGATCCAAGATCAGACTGCACGTTCTGTGCAGACTGATCTTGATCTACACTGTCCGCAAAAGGTCAGCGAGTTGCACTTAGCAGCCTAAGAATTAATAGATGTGAGTCATTTTCGAATTCGTACACGATATCAAGACAAGGAATCTGACCAACTTCCACAAGTATTTGACTGCTTGTATACCAGATTTTTCTAATATTTGTCCCAGTAACCTATTTCTTGACCAGATGTGACCAAGTTTCAATCTTGACTGAGATTATATCGAGACAAATATTCTGAGCATGAGTATTGGAAATAAAATATTGCTTTTAAAGTGTACGCAAGTTTTTTTTTTTTGTAAGATTTATCCCTAGTTTTTGATCTAACATGACCCAGTTTCAAACACGCCCAAAATATCATTAATATAAAATTAATACATAAATACAAAAATATTCTGACCAATCTTCATGGGCACTAGGCAGAACTTGTGGCCTATAGAGAGTCCACATGGCTTTCTCTAAGATATGATCTGGTGACCTATTTTCAGTTCTTCCAAGATATCTTGAAAACAAACATTTTGACAATTTAACCCTTTAACAAACAATTCTGTGTTTTAAAAACTATGAGGAAAAAGGCTTTTGAAAAAGCGAGCCTTTCCTCCCTTTCCCACAATTTTCTCTACCGACTCAAAGGCAAATCTCATCATTTGTACCACACACTGAATTTCTCATCTGCAACTGCTTTCGGTTTGAAATAGTTTTAAATTTTGTCGTCTAAAAAAGCATTAACATTTAACAGTTAAAAGTTAAAAGTTTCAATACAATGTAATGACAACAAAACAGGCAGACTCCAGACTTCAAGATTCCATCCATTCCCCCCCCCCCCATACACACACACATATATATATATATATATATACACAATCCATTCCCCCCCCCATACACACACATATATATACACACACACACACACACACACACACACACACACACACACACATATATCTCTCTCTCTCTTTTTTTTTTAAAAAAAACATGCTTTGCAGTTTGCAGAGAGATAAAAAACAGTTTCATCGAGTTCCCTTCCTTGTTTATTTAGTACTTACAGGTAAATCTTCAACAAACTCACATATGTAAATCTCAGATATATAAAAGAGATTCTATGTAACAACCTCCTTACTTACATGATACACAAAATAAAAACAGTAATGGCACATCTTATATACAAATCTATTAAAGAAAACAGTGCAATAGCACTTTTAAAATGGAACATTTTGGCATTTTTTCAAACAAAACAATGCCAGAGCTAGACTTCCAAATGAGTTGTATAACTCTTTACAAGATGACAAAATGTTAGACTAGTCAACACTGAAAACATTTCTAGATGATAAATCACCCCTTAACTCTTTGCCACACACTGAAATCATGCACTAAACTAAACTGAAAGCATTGGTATATGATAAATAAAAGGTGGCTCAAATGGCAATATTTGTCCTTGATAGAGTAGAAAACATTGTGGGAAAAGGAGAAAATGCTGGTTACCAGCATTTTCTCCTTTTCCCACAATGTTTTCAAAAGCCTTCCCTTTCAGTGTCGTAAAAAGTCGGGATTGTGCGGTAAAGGATTAAAGCGGGGAATAAACCGAATGGACATTTTCAGTCTAGAATAAGACCCAGATAAATTGCAGTTTTGTATTTGCTTTTTGACTGCAGTGTTTCAGCAAAGCAGACAGTGTAGATCAAAGATCAGACTGCACATTTTAAGCAATCTGATCTTGATCTACACTGGCCAAAAAGACAACATTTACTATTGTTGTGAAAGGCTTTTTTTTGATTAAGCATGGCTGAAATGATGGGATTTGTCTTTGGACGGGCAAGGAACATAATGAAAAATAGCCAAAATACAATTTTTTTTCTCCCTTTGCAATATTTTCAAAGGCTTTCTGCCTCAGGCTCGTAAAAAAACAAGATCATGCACCTGGAATTGGACCTATTACTCTAAGGGGTTAAGATTCTTGTGCCTTTGAAAGTTTATTACCTTTCTATTAACCTTTTAACACACAATCCTGAGTTTTAACAACCCTGGGAAAGAGGCTATTTTAAACGAAAAAGAAAATGCTTGTATTGAGCATTTTCTTTTCCCACAATATCTTCTAACCCGTTACAGATTGTTACGGGAGACCACTCCTTCATGCATGGCTTCATCCCAATTTAAATACAATACCGTATTTCCCCTAAGTATTCGGACACCCTAAATTTTCGGACAGCATTAATTATTTGCCAAAATAATTTATTTTTTGTCCCTAATTTCGGACACTTAGTAAAATGTCTGTCCCTTAATTTTCGGACACGAAATTATAATGGTTTAGAAGTTCGACGAAGACCCGCAATACTCTTTCCCAAAGGACAAATTTTAGACCCTTCCTAACTGAAAGAGTTTGCATACGACAATTTTAAATTTTAAAAGTTATTAAAATGGCGGAAAGTTCTCCAAAGGGGTAGAAAACACGGTGAGAAAAGGATAAATTGCTCGTTACGAGCAATTTCTCCTTTTCCCAAAGTGTTTTCGTAAGACTTGTACTGCAGACACGTAAAAACAAGGGCATGTTTGGGAGAGGGTTAATTAGCAAGTACCTGAGAATCGTAAATCGATCTTTGTTTTAAGGATTAATCCTTTGTATGGCATCTGATGATCGCGGTAAACTGAATACGAGTGCTAATTTGTGTTACATGGGCTAGATATTTATGTCAAAAACCGTGACGCATTAAAGTCGTAAATTTTAGCGATAAACGCTGTAAGATACACTTTTAATGCATACCGGTGTTGATAGTTGCAACGCCTGTACACAGTTCGACATGTTGACATGGAGACAAGAATGTGTATGAACGACGTAACCCGGTTTGGTTAGGTCAAGATTAACCCTTACCAATAAATCCTTACCCTTACCAATCAATAACTGATTTTCACAATGTATTAATCCAATCCGACGTGTATTAAAATAGTGAAAAAGGGGCCTGAAATATATTTTTTCCAATTTAAATATTTTCCAGGTGTAGATACAGAATGGCATTGATAGGTAAAAATTGACAAGAATAAATGATTGGTTATCACTAATCCAACCAATCAAATTACTAACAAGTGAGTATGTGCGGTACTTGATCAAACATTCGGCGGCATACTATGTCATCCTCTTTGATCTTGGATTGTGTAGGGGAAATAATTAAAGCGTATTTCAGTGAGAAAAACATTTGCAAACATTCGTACTGTCATTAAACTTTTAATTGGGAACTACCTTGATTGACAGGTATTATTTGTCATACTTACTGTTAATTGACACCGCAAACCTGTAGATATGGATCGTTAATAATTAAAATGTTCTTCGATACAGTGCATTAGGAACCGAAGTTTTCGGATAGAGATTTCCATCATCAATTCATCCCTAAATTTTCGGACAGTAAGACAATTATTTTTGTAAATTTTCGGACACCAAAATAAATAATTATTTTTTTCCGTCCGAATACTTAGGGGAAATACGGTACCTGATATCTGCGTTAGGGAGAATTCTCTTTAGCTCAGTGGTTATGGCCTTTCGTCCGGGTGTTCTAGGTTCGAATCTTGCCCGGTCCCTGTATTTCTGCTATGCATTTGTTCATTTGTTTCTTTGTTACGGACTTTGTTCGTAAGAAGATAAATTCCTTATTTAACACTTTATCACACAATTTCAAGTTTTAACAATCTGAAGAAAGAAGTCTTTTGAAAACATGGTAGGAAAAGGAGAAAATACTAGAAGCCAGCATTTATCTCTTTGTCCACAATGTTTTATACCCTATCAAAGACAAATTTCATCATTTGAGCCACATTTAAATTCTTGTCTGCATGTGTTTTCAATTTGAACAAGTCTATATTGTTAAATATATAATAAACAAAAATAACATCACATGGGAGTATATATATGAATAACGTTTATTGCCAACCGGTTTCGCTTTGAAAGCTCATCAGGGCAACAATAAATCACATAGCAACGTCGCGTTGCTACACACATAACACAATAATTGATGACGTTATGGCTTAATGTTCAATTTAGGCATAAATCTATTGATGAATGATTGTTCTTTAAGTAACCTAGCTGAAACATTGTCGTTATGCATTTTAAAGAAAGGAAAGATCGAGAATTTCGGAGAGGTTTTGGAACATTTATCTAAATGCTCACTTAAAGGCATTTGTCTTGTTAATGGGTCTCTGACTTGTTGATAATGTACTGTTTTTCTGTTCCTTAATTTGTTGTCCTGTGGTAAAGAGTTAAAACATTTTCTATATGTCACCTGCAAATGTTTCAAATCAGACAAGTCCACAATTCTATTGTCAGGTAAAGGGTTAACCCTTTACCACATAATGTCAAGTTTTAACAACCCTGAGAGAGAGGTCTTTTGAAAACATGGTGGGAAAAAGAGAAAATGCTAGTAACCAGCATTTTCTCTTTTCCCAGAATGTTTTTACCCTTTCACGAACAAATTTCAACTTCTGAGTCACATTTATGTTGTCGTCTGCAAATGCTTTCAATTTGGACTACTCCAAATTTTGGTCCTGTGGTAAAGAGTTAAACCCTTGTAGCGATAAATAAATGAAACAGACATTATCAACCAGTACTAAAGGTACAGATTTTGCAATGTCAAAGCTATTTTATGTCAGAATATCTGCCAAACTAGAGGCGCTTGAGCGCCTGTATCGCTCCACAGGCCTGATATTTCTATAATGGCGAAAGGAAGTTTTTAACAATTATCATTCAATCCTGCATTTTAGCTCACTGAAGAAACAATTTGGTAGACAACCACCATACGAACTTACCTGCAAAACAACAATGAAATCCAATGAATAATTTTAGAGAAGAAATTTTTCAAAGATTTTACTTTATACCATAAAAGGAAAATGAGTCTCCCATAAAAGCCATGTTTTTTGACAGATCATTTTTTTTTTTTAAGGAATTCTGTAAACCTGTATCTAAGGAACATTCCTGCAAAATAATAATGCTATCCAAATAGCGGTTTGGGAGGAGAAGATTTTTAAAGGTTTTTTACTTTGGTTGCCATGGCAACCAGAATTCTTCATGGAACACAATTATTTGAAGGAATTTGAAAGAGGACCACCAAAGGGACATTCCTGTGAAATTTGGTAAAAATCCAGTCAATAGTTTCTGAGGAGAAGTTTTTTAAAGAAAAAGTTTACGGACGGACGGACGCACGACGGACACAACGCCATGACAATAGCTCGCTGGCCTTCGGCCAGTGGAGCTAAAAAGCAGACTGTGTAGATCAAAGATTAGACTGCATGTTCTGTGAAGTCTGATCTTGATCTACACTGCCTGTATAAGCAATTAAATTCTGGGTTAGCTTCACAAGAGTATAAAATCAAGAACAAACATGATACAGAAATATCTTCTTGGTTAACATTAAAGCTTTTAAAGTAATACTGTTAAAAAGCAATAAGAAAGAATGTGAACAGAAGATGAGTACCAAAATCATGATAATTAATCTAGTATCACTTTGATCAAAAAAAAAAGAAAGAAAAAGAAAACAACCACTTAATAAAGATCAGTTACAAATACTGACCATGTATATTATTCATAGATATTGTCTTACTTAAAGGATCTTGACTCTTACCACAAGACAAAATATAGACTGGTCCAAATTAAAAGCGTTTGCAGACAACAAATCAAATGTGGCTCAGATGATGAACCCAGTCTTGAATAAAGTAGAAAATATTGTTGGAAAAGGAGAAAATGCTGGTTACCAGCACTTTCTCCTTTTCCACCAATGTTTTCAAAAGGCTTTTTCGTCAGGTTCGTTAAAACCTGGAATTGTGTGGTAAAGGGTTGATCTCAGTACATCACTGGCATATCTGAATGGGAACACTAAGAATTACGAGGGGTGACCACCTTGTTATTTTGAAAACTATTCCACGTAAGATCACAAATACCTGCAGAGATTGAGCCTTAATCAGCTGTTAAGTGACCGACGCTTTCAAGTGATGTCATATTCAAGTAAGTAAAGTATGACGTCACTTTAATGACATCACACACTGTGTTAGTGATACACCATGACAGACGATGTTCTATTTAAACTGAGAGTAATAATAAAGTTTTATGTTAAACACTTTACCATCCATTTAAGCTGATTTAAAGAAATCTAATGGGGACCCTGCATTCAAGAATTCTGGTATATGTAAATGGATGAGACGATTTTAAAAAGTACCTTATAACAAGCCACCCATCCAACATCAGTAACAGACAAAATCATTATCAAAAACAAAATTTCCTGTACAAGTTTGGCTTTGTGAGCTGGGATGTTATGTTTGTGTAAAATGAGGCCTCTCAGTAGAATACAAAAGAATGTCTCTGTTATAAAAGAATGAACATGTGGATACCCTTTTCCTATTCCTACAAAGTTTTCCAATGTCGCCTTTCTCAGGTTCGTTAAAAAACACAGGACTGTTTGGCAAAGGGTTTTATACATTAAGTTTAACACTGACTTAATCTACAATTTCACCCTATACTAAAGAATCCTGTGATTGTCAAAATGCTGAGGAAAAATCTCTTGAAAACTTTGTGGGTAAAAGCAAAAATACTAATAACCAGCATTTTTGCTTTTCCCTCATTGTTTTCTGTCCTTTGAAAGATAAATTTTATGTTCTGACATTTAGTCTGTTGTCTGCAAATGCTCTCTATTTGCACATACCAGAAAGTTTGTCGCCCAGTAATGACTTTGGTTCATATCAAAAAACAACAGCAAATACTGTGACTTAACAAAAACTTATCATCAAAAAGGAAGAGTGGAACACTTGCAAAGGTTTAAATATCATTCAATAAAAAAGTCATAAAACATCTGTGAAAAAAAAAAACAATTAGCCAAGTAAAATGTTGATACAGACCAATCCTGAAGCATTTTATGTTTTGACTGGGTAAAACAAAATATTCTAAAAACTAAAACTGTCAGAGGCACATGAATACCCTCAAATGATATAGTCTACCAATCATGCTAAAAATTGCAGGTGCAATAGTTCATCTGATAGAAAGGCTTACATTTGAACTTGGTCAAATTCTCTACCTAAAAGCTTCATAGCACTATGAGAATATACGAGGGTTGTTCAATAAGTAATGTGTATTGTACGATATCTCAAAAGCATTCAACTCAAATAGTGAAATGAACATTACATCCCTTCAAAGTATTCTCCGCGTTTTGAAATACATAATTTCAATCTCTGAATCCATTTCTGAAATGCGTCACGGTACGCTGATTTAGGTAGACCTCTGAGGCACTGACTCATGGCTGAGCCAAGGGCTTGTCGGGACTTGAAACGACGACCAGATAACCTTCTCCGACTTCAAAAATTGCTTCACAAGCTCAGATGTATGTGATGGAGAATTATCATAAGTAGATGAGCATGCCTAAATCCTGACACAGGGCATCATTTAAGATAATATTTCTTGACCTTTTTTAGTATAACATATCGGTAATACCGACCTGTAACACTTTTGCCCTTTGGCACCGGAATTTGTACGGCTATACCATCACATGAGAAGAATATGCAATAAAGAACCTTCTTTGTGCTTATGCTTCTTTTGGCAACTGCGGTTTGTACTCGTACCGGTTTTTGGTCATCTGTCAATATATGCGGTATCCATCAGGCAGAAATCTTTCATACTTTCAAAATACGCTTCAAAATGAAATGCGCCCGCGATAGCGATATGCCAACAGCGTTGGCAATATCACGAATCGTGCATCTGCCATCACTCTCAATTATTTCCCTGACTTTTGAGACATTTGCCTTGCCTGTTACAGTCTCAGGTCGGCCAGATTTTGCTGCATCTTTGATGGACTCTGTGCCAGTCAGAAATTTCTTTCTCCACCTATGAACTGTCTCATAAGATACCTTATCAGACCCACAAACTTCCCCCAATTCAGTAAAAATCTGCATAACCAAATAACCGAGTTTTGTGCGAACTTTTATATAAGCAATAATTTCTTTAATATTCTTAATCCGTTTCCCAACCATTTTTACAACAGTGGTCAACGACTAGCTCTATTGAAATGACTATAAGTTTAAAACTATGTGGAGCTGAAGGCTCGTGTTTATACCGTTGGAAAGGTATTGAATAGAGCTATTCAAGGGTATCATCATCCACGAAATCGTGCAAAGCGTTATTGCGCTGTGGTACAATACACATTACATATCGAACAGCCCTCGTACACGCTATATATTCTCACTTTATAAATATCCTTATGCAAAGCTTTTAAGTACTGTCTGCGTATACATAGAGAATATTTGTTTGTTTTGGTGAAAGATCGAAATTCATTTTTATCACATGAACATCATTGGTAATATTTTCACACGTGGCTGTGCCACTAGTAAAAATATTATTGATGATGATCACTCAATGATATAAATTTCGATCTTTTACCAAAAAAACCCCAAATATTCTATTTATTTCATGCTACTAACCCCTTCTTTGTTTGGATTTTCATCAAAATCCAGTACAGTTGTTTTTGCTTATTCCCCCTGGCGCACCCCCTCCACATAAGAATACATTACACCGTTATGTAAAGCGCAAGATATGTAGGGTAAATGCACGTAAATTTCGTCACACTTTCCCTCTGGTTGAATGGTATGTGCTCTTTACCTAGGTAACTAGTGCTCTGGAACTGCAGTTTCTGCCTTCAGTTGAAAAACTTGAAATCTGTATTTTTTACTGGTTGTAACCATGAAATATCAAACCATAAACCACCATTATTTCTTGATAAACTACCACAAAGCAAAGTGCTTTATAAAGTGCTATATATTCTTCCTTTATTCAAATTCCAATTTCAAAACTGTATAACACTGTAAGTGAATAAGTTACAGATTCTTACTGTATATATTCTAATCCAAAGCTTTACAGACAGTTTATTGAAGAAAACTCTAGCTTTTCTATCAGAATTCATTCACATATCACCATGATGTTCATTCTTAACTTTTCTAATTATACATTTTACTATGTACACCTTAAAACAAATTTTCAGCAGACAACTTTGAAAGCTTACTTGTCCCGTTAAGTATGACAACCAACATAATAGTCACTCTTTATCAAACAACAAAATTTCAGCCTTGTCTAAAATGAAAGCATTTGCAGACAACAAATTCAATGTTGCTTAAATTTGTCTTAGAAAGGATAAAAAGCAATGTTTTCTAAGACCTTCCTCAGGGTCGTTGTTTGGTAAGAGTTAATACATAAATACATGTACATGTGAAAACATTTTGGCAAGAGGAGAAATTTTTCTATAAGAACAGTTTCTATACAAACAGAATGTAAAATGTTAAATGGTTTCTGATAGGTTGAAAGCAAATGATGTCACCAATCACAGTGACTGTCATAATACTGTCAGCAAGGCTAAACCAAGAAAATTGCTACTTCAGATCAATAATCCTGTCAGCCCAGTATTCAGGCACCTTCCCTTAACTCTTCACCACACAATCCTGAGTGTTAACAACTCTAACAAAGAAGGTTTTTGAAAACTTTGTGGGATAAGGAAAAAATGCTGGTAACCAGCATTTTCTCCTTTTCCCACTATGTTTTCTACCCTATCGAAAAACAAATTCCATCATTTGATGATCATCAAATGAGCTACATTTAATAAAACTGCAAACGCTTTGAGTTTGGACAAGTCTAAATTTTGTCATTTGGTAGAGAGGTAAGTGTGATAGGCCAAAAAGGGAAACCAATAACAAAGGTTGTCTAAATATTTTGAGCAATGATGAACCTGTCAATAATTACTTAATTCTTCACTACAGAACAAAATTTTAATCCGGTCCAAATTGAAAGCATTTGCAGGCCACAAATCAGACGTAGCTCAAATCATGAGATCTATCTTGAAAAGGGCAAGAAAACATTATGGGAAAAGGAGAAAATGCTGGTTTTGCAGCATTTTTTCCTTTTCCTACTGTGTTTTCAAATGCTTTTTTTCGTCAGGGTCTTAACAACACATGAATGTTTGGTGAACGGTTAGGTCTAATAATCTAATATCCTATCTGCCCAGTATCCAAAAGCCTTCTCCGAGGTCTCGTACGCCAAAAACAGGGCACCCGTTGCTGGAAACGTTCTAGCTACTGTTGGGCCTAAACCTTTGTACAGAGCCCGAACCCCTGAAAATAGAAATCATAACAGTACAGTGTGATACCGTGTGACAGAATAAACCCTGATAAAAAGACTTTTGTTTAAACGTATTTATTTTACATCAATAGAGAAACAAGTTCTTACAACTTATACTAATCTCTCTCGATTCTGCTTCCTGGTAACTACACCAGTACTTGCGCCAAATGTGCGGGCCAATGAACAATCCCAAAGTTGACATCCACCCCGGGTATCGAACTCGGGACCTTATGGTTACGAGGCCAATACTGTAACTCACCACACGGACACCACACTTTGGGACACTGCCCTTCTATGCAGTACTCTGCTCGTGCTTATAAAACTTCAGTTCATGCACAACATTCTTAGACTTCCAATTTCATAAGTGCTCTTACAAGTTCTGCAATGATAAATACAGACTTTCATTCAATAGGAAGAAGGAAGGAGAACTTTCGAAAACTTAAAAAGTGGCTTTGTCAGGTGTATCAAAGTGCTAAACCTTTACCATACAGTACCAAGTTTTATCAATCCTGACAAAGAAAGCTTTGGAAAACATTGTGGCAAAAGAAGAAAACACTGGTAACCACCATTTTCTCTTTCTCCACAATGTTTTCTACCCTTTCAAAGGACAAACTCCATGTTTTGTGTAACATTTGATTTGTCATCTGTAAATGCTTTCAATTTTAGCTCAACAAAAATTTTATTATGTTAAAGGTTTAACTTAGGGTATAAGGGAAACAAAATCTCCTTTCATGCACCTTTTGCCCTTTATCAAACATCAAAAATTTTTGGCTCAGCCAAATTGAAAGCATTTGAAGACAACAAATTAAATGTTGCTCAAAAGATGACTTCTGTCTTTGATAGAGTAGAAAACGTGGTGGGAAAAGGAGAAAATGCTGGTTACCTGCATTTTCTCCTTTTCCCACCATGTTTTCAGAAAGCATCTTTTTCAGGGCCGTTAAAAGTCCGGATTGTGTGGTAAAGGGTCAAGAGTTAATTAATTACCTTCTTCATTTAATACTTTCATGAACACAGCTCTAAAAGACGGCTCAGGGAGACCAGCTGTACTTGCTATTTGTATACGAGATTTCACAACATCTGCCGGGAAAATACCGACCCACAGTGACACACCCCCAATACCTCCTGAGATTAGAGTTTTGATGGCTCCTGGAAAATAGAATCGTTTTGTTTACCCTCTAAGTAGACCACGTGAAAGAATTGTCCATGTTTAGCCCTTTACAATATTATCTTGAGGTTCAACACCCCAAGGAGGAAGACTTTTGAAAACATCATGAGAAAAGGAGAAAATGTAGGTTAACAGCATTTTTTCTGATTTCTACTTCTACAAAATCAATTTTCAATTATTGATTAATACTAATTTTGTCGTCTGCTAATGCTTTAATTTAGACAAGTCTAAACTTTGTTGTTTGGTAAAGAGTTAATGCATGATCTTATGAACAAAGTTCGCAACGAAGAAACAAATGAACAAATGCATGGAAGAAATAAAGGGACCGGGCAGGATTCGAGCCCTAGAACGCCCAGACGAAAGGCCAATACCATAACCACTGAGCTAAAGAGACATCTCCCTAACGCAGTTGTTAGGTATTGTATTTAAATCGAGACGAAGCCATGCATGAAGGAGTGGTCTCCCGTAACACACCCCCTCTTTAAGTCATCATTTATTGATGACTCAAAGCCTTATTAGGCAGTAAGTCTATTATTCAGACAACAAATGTCCGTTTTTGGACAACAAATGGGATTAATGGCTCAATGGCCAATCCCGGATGAGCCCTCATCTTACGAACAAAGTTCGCAACAAAGAAACAAATGAATAAATGCATGGCAGAAATAAAGGGACCGGGCAGGATTCGAACCCTAGAACGCCCGGACGAAAGGCCAATACCATAACCACTGAGCTAAAGAGACATCTACTTATGCAGTTGTTAGGTATTGTATTTAAATCGGGACGAAGCCATGCATGAAGGAGTGGTGTCCCGTAACAATGACAAGTCAACTCTTTACCAGATGAGAAAGATCTAGACTCTTTAGAAAGCACTTGCAGACGGAAAATTGAATGCGGCTAAAATGACAGGATTTGTCTTTGAATAGGTAGACAATATTGTAGGAAAAGAAAATACTGATTACGACCATTTTGGCTTCTTCCGAAATTGTTCTCAAAAGCCTCCTTTTTACCGGTCCTTAAAACTTAAGATTGTTAGTTCAAGGGTTGAATGTAGTTTTTTTTTGTCATCTTCATAATTATGCTTTCAATACGGTAACTCCTTTCTTTCTGTACAAAAAAATGTTTAAAAACATCCTGGCTAAAGGAGAAGCTGATTGTAAATAATAAGTCTCCTTCTTCTACAATGTCTTCACAAATTTTTGAGTATTAAACCCTCAGCCAAGAGCGTTAGCTCAGTTGGTAACATAAAGGGCTCAAAACAGGGGGTCACTTGTTCCAGCTCCTCTGTTTCTTTCCACAGACTGATGAGAGTCATTGCAACAGGATTCATTCCTCTCTCACAGCTGATCAGTGTTTTGACACTGGCTAGGCTAGAAAGCTGCCAGTGGCTTTGGAAGTTTTGGTTCATCTTGGACTTTAAAACCATTTCAACACCATTTTTTAGGTCATATCATGGCAGCCAGTGCATCTTCGCATGTGTTTCCTGGCTTTCTCACAGTAGCACAGACACAACTTTCTTTCCAAGTAATTGACTACTTTCTCACATGAATCAGAGATGAGAGGCCAAAAATCGCTGAAAGAAAGTTTGCCACAACTCATTACTAACTGTAACAAATATGCTTTTTTACAACACCTATTTTTTTCCAAACCCTTTACCACACAATCCCAACTTTTAACGATCTTGAGGAAGAAGTCTTTTGAAAACATTGTAGGAAAAGGAGAAAATGCTGCTTATCAGCATTTGCTCCTTTTCCCACAAAGTTTTCTACCCTATCAAAGAAAAATTGTGTCATTTGAGTCACTATGAAACTGTTGTCTGCAACTGCTTTCAATTTGGATAGGTCTAAAATTTTGCCATGTGGTAAAGGGTTAAAACTTGTCTGAGATATCATCAAGACAAATATTCTAACAAATATTTTTCTAGGATTTGACTTACTTTTTCACTAATTGTGACCCAATTTCGAATGTGTTCAAGATATCATCAAGACTAATAATCTGACTAAATTTCATGTGTATCAGACTGAAAATTTGGCTTCTAGAGTGCAAGCAAGGTAAATGTTGATGCCTGGACAATGAACCATGTATGATGGACACGGCACTATCAAACAAGAGGGCCATGATGGCCCTGAAGTTGCTCACCTGAGTCTTTTGACCAACATTACCAGTTTTCAGTCTCTCTTGAGATATGGCAAACATTCTACCAAGCTTTCATAATTATTGGACTGAAAATTTGGCCTCTAGCTTGTACACAAGCTTTTTCTAGAATTCTCTCTGTGACCTAATTTCTACCCAAACATAGTCCATTTTCCAATTGTACATATTACCAAAACAAAAGATTCTAACCACCTTTCATAAGTATTGGACAGAAAATGTGGCCTCTAGATTTCCAAGATTTGACATGGCAAACTAGTTTTTTACCCAATGTGACCCATTTTCAATTTCATCATATTGATCATCAAGAAATACATTCTGACTTATTTTCAATTGGACAGAAAATGATGACTCTAAAGCTACACAAGCTATTTTAAAGATCTGACCTGGTGACCTGGTTTTTGACCCCATGTGACCCATTTTCACACTCATTCAAGACAAACATTCTGACCAAGTTGCATGAGTATGCATAAAAAAATGTGGCCTCTAGAGCGTAAGATTTTACCTAGTTTTTGACCCAACATTACCCACTTTCAAACTTATCCGAGATATCATCAAGACAAACATTCTGGCCAACTTTCATGAGTTTTGATCTGAATCTGTGGCCTCTAGAGCGTACACAAGGTTTTTCTAAGATTTGACCTAGTGACCTAGTTTTTGACCCGACATGACCCATTTTTAAACTTGTCTGAGATACCATGAAGACAAACATTCTGACCAACTTTCAACAGTTCTGGACTGAAAATGTGGCCTCTAGAGCGTACACAAGGTAAAAGTTGACGATGGATGAAGAACGACGGACACAGCAAGATCACAAAAGCTCACCATGAGCACTTTGTGCTCAGGTGAGCTAAAAAGCTCACCTTGAGAACTTCATGCTCAGGCGAGCTAAAACAGTTATGGAAAACACATTAATTTTACCTATATCATTTTTTGTTTTACCAGGAGGGGTAAACAGGGTTCTACAGAGTTCATATCCTCCAAAGTACAGAAAGTAACCTGGTACCTCTCGCATCAAGGTGGCTGTCAAACCCTTATAAAGGCCTCGTATACCTTCCAGTTGTACAATTTCTCTGGCTAAACCAAATGGACCTCTAGAACAGAATTATGGGCCATGCCCTGTGAACAGGGGGTTTAATAATGCATCTGCAAAAAGTATCAACCTATGCACAGGCCGACATGGGTCAAAACTTTTTGCTTCTTGTAAGTTTTCTGAATGCCCAAACACCAGTCTATCTAATGATTTAGTCACTTGTTGAACAAAAACTGATCTTTTGAATCCATAATTTTGTATTGACTTGCTTGGTATAATGGATAACAAAGGTGTATTAAGCCCGCTTTTGCAAGAGCATGGCTCATTTATAAATGAGCCATACTCTGGCAAAAGGGGGCTTATTGCATCTCCATGATTCATGATACCAAGCAAGTCATCACATACTTATGGATCCATAATATCCACTTTTTGTAAAAAACGACTTCATCATGAGGTACACTGGTCCTTGGACATACCAAAAATTGACCAATAGCGAAAAGTTTCGGCCCAAGTCAGCCTGCGCGGACTGCACAGGCTGACCTGGGTCGATACTTTTCGCAGATGCATTAAGCCCCCTTTTCACAGAACATGGCTCAAATAAATTCTTTCCTGCTAACAAAATCTTAGACATGTCCACACTGCAAGCATTTGGAAAATAATGGAATGTGCATTCAAAAGTGTTGAAAACAATGCTGAGAAAGAGAGACAAATAATGCTGGTTGTTAAAAGTTTCTCCTTTACATGCAGGAATTTACAGCAAACAGTCAATATGTCAAAACTGTAAATCTAAACGTTTTACTGGCAAGTTAAATGCTAAAGTAAGCATTATAAATGCAGTGAAAAATATTGAAACTTAAGTTCTACATGTAATAAGTTACCAAGAGACAGGTCATGAAACGTGTGAGGTCTACCACATAATGTATTTTGTAAGAAGAGTAAAAGGAGTTTTTACTCTCCAAATTTCAAAGAAAAATGTTTCACTGAGAAATTACTTCTGTCAGGCATGCAACAAAACTCATTACTAACTGTAACAAATATGCTTTTTTACAACACCTATTTTTTTCCAAACCCTTTACCACACAATCCCAAGTTTTAACAGCCTTGATGAAGAAGGCTTTTGAAAACATTGTGGGAAAAGGAGAAAATGCTTCTCTAGCATTTTCTCCTGTTCCCACAATATTTTCTACCCTATCAAAGACAAATTTTGTCATTTGGGCAACATTTAATTTATAGTCTTCATATACTTTAATTTGGACATGTCTAAAATTTTGTTGTTAGGTAAAGAGTCGAGTAGAAGGGTTACACAAAAATGTTCACAAAATATTTCCCCCCTATTCTGTGCTTAATCATTACTATACACAGACTTTTAGGCCATTTCAGACTGGAAAAACTTCAGGATAACAAATCATTTGTATCTCACATAATCATGGCTACCGCCTCCTCAAAAACATGGAGTAGTTCTAATATGTACTCATCAAATAGCACTGTAAATTGCAATGCAAACAATTTTTAACTCTTACAAAATGACATTATTTAAGAGTTGTCCAGCATATGCAGACAACAAATTAAAGATGGCTCAAATGATGAAATTTGTCTTTGATAGGAAAAAAAACCATGCCGAAAAAAAAGGAGAAAATGCTGGTTACAAACATTTCTCTTTTTCAAACTTTTTTCACAAAGTTTCTTTGTCAGGTTGTTAAAACTTGGGATGTGTGGTATAGGGCAAAATAACCTCAGGTTATCTGCATATCAAAAAACTTACATTTTCATCCTTTCCATCCCACCTTGGAGCTTCCCTTGTGACGCCATTTCTCTCATGGCCTGTAAACGACACTTCACAAGTTCAGTCGGACACAACGCGAATGATGGGCAGACAGCTGCTGTAGCACCACACACTGCATGTTCAAAATTACTCAAGTTTGAAATATCTTTGTTTACTATCCGAGCCATGGTTTTTTGGCTAAGTCTGTAACACATAAACAGTATGGAGTTTTCGATAGCATTGGCCACTAAAGCCGGCACAGTTCCCGCGTACAGTCCTCTGTATATGCCGTCTTGTTTATACGTCTTTATAAAACAATCCATGGCATTTCTGTACCATGTTGGAAAGGTCTGCATTTTCACTTTTACTGTATCTAATGGCTGTCCAACATACACTGATGTGCATCCACCTGAACAAAAAAAGCAGAATATTCTTTGTGTTTCATATCAAATTTATTTCAGCCATGCTCTGTAAAAAGGGGCTTAATGCATCTGCAAAAAGTATCCACCCAGGTCAGCCTGTGCAGTCCGCGCAGGCTGACCCGAGCTGGAACTTTTTGGAATTGGTGAATTTTCTGCATGTCCAAGGACCAGTTTACCACATGGTTCCATCTGTTTGTTTGACAAAATGGACCGAATGGGTCCATGATCATGTGATTAATTGCTTGGTATCATGCATCACGGAAATGCATTAAGCCCCCTTTTGCAAAAGCATTCCTAACTTTATTTTTCAACCAATAAGTATACAACACTTTAAGCCCTACAGTTGAAAGCTTTGAGATATATTTTTACCCTACAGTTGAAAGCCTTGTGAAATATTTCCAGACACTAAACCTTGCTTACAACAAGCAATTACTCCTTTCCTATAATATCTTAAATACAGTTAATTTTTGTCCTTTTTCTTCTATTTCTCAAATATTCATTCTTTCAGTAACTTTTAGTAAGTTTCATTTTTTCAGAAAAACAGATTGCGCAGTCCTGGGTTGAAGACTAACAAGTTACATATAAATATTCTCTGGGTCATTTTGAGCCAGTAATTTACATTGGCCTAAAACACTGGTTGCAGGGTCCTGATGTAAGGGGGGGGGGGGGGGGGTTTCAGGGTAATCAGGGTTTTCCCTTGACATTCTGATGTGTTGGTCATTTGACCCCCTGTAAATGAATAAAAGAAAGCATCCATATAAATTTTGGGGGTTGCTATGAAAGTTTGGGCATCAAAATAAAAAACTAGAGGCGCTTGAGCGCCTGTATCGCTCCACAGGCCTGATATTTCTATAATGGCGATAGGAAGTTTTTAACAATTATCATTCAATCCTGCATTTTAGCTCACTGAAGAAACAATTTGGTAGACAACCACCATACGAACTTACCTGCAAAACAACAATGAAATCCAATGAATAGTTTTAGAGAAGAAATTTTTCAAAGATTTTACTTTATACCATAAAAGGACTAGAGGCGCTTGAGCGCCTGTATCGCTCCACAGGCCTGATATTTCTATAATGGCGAAAGGAAGTTTTTAACAATTATCATTCAATCCTGCATTTTAGCTCACTGAAGAAACAATTTGGTAGACAACCACCATACGAACTTACCTGCAAAACAACAATGAAATCCAATGAATAGTTTTAGAGAAGAAATTTTTCAAAGATTTTACTTTATACCATAAAAGGAAAATGAGTCTCCCATAAAAGCCATGTTTTTTGACAGATCTTTTTTTTTTAAAGGAATTCTGTAAACCTGTATCTAAGGAACATTCCTGCAAAATAATAATGCTATCCAAATGGCGGTTTGGGAGGAGAAGATTTTTAAAGGTTTTTTACTTTGGTTGCCATGGCAACCAGAATTCTTCATGGAACACAATTATTTGAAGGAATTTGAAAGAGGACCACCAAAGGAACATTCCTGTGAAATTTGGTAAAAATCCAGTCAATAGTTTCCGAGGAGAAGTTTTTTAAAGAAAAAGTTTACGGACGCACGCACTGACGAACGGACGAACGAACGGACAACGGACACAACGCCATGACAATAGCTCGCTGGCCTTCAGCCAGTGGAGCTAACAACAATGAAATCCAATGAATAGTTTTAGAGAAGAAATTTTTCAAAGATTTTACTTTATACCATAAAAGGAAAATGAGTCTCCCATAAAAGCCATGTTTTTTGACAGATCTTTTTTTTTTTAAGGAATTCTGTAAACCTGTATCTAAGGAACATTCCTGCAAAATAATAATGCTATCCAAATAGCGGTTTGGGAGGAGAAGATTTTTAAAGGTTTTTTACTTTGGTTGCCATGGCAACCAGAATTCTTCATGGAACACAATTATTTGAAGGAATTTGAAAGAGGACCACCAAACGAATATTCCTGTGAAATTTGGTAAAAATCCAGTCAATAGTTTCTGAGGAGAAGTTTTTTAAAGAAAAAGTTTACGGACGGATGCACGCACGGACGGACGACGGACACAACGCCATGACAATAGCTCTCTGGCCTTCGGCCAGTGGAGCTAAAAAAAAAAAAACCAGGGGGTAATGGATGTCAAATTTTTAACTCTTGCACTGCCCGTGTCACCTGAGGCAGCATTTGCGGATGGCGCAGATCAAGATCGGACTGCACCAAATTTGCAGCCTGATCTTGGATCTACACCATCCGCTAGCTAATGCTGATTTTTGCCCAAATTCATGTTCAATTGCAACAATCCTCGAGGTGTCAAGTCCATTCATTTGGCATTAAAATTTAAAAAAAAAAAGAGAGGGCCACGATGGCCCTGGATCTCTCACCTGAATTTTTGAGAGGACTATAGCCAATTTTTTTTGAAGTATTGAAATTTTGGAAACAAAATCAATATTTTGCCAAGCAATTTTGAAAAGGTCACCTGTAAAAATCATTTCAAAATCTGTCACCACCCCTACAATCATCACCACAGCCCTGTTTTTGACGAATCAGAATTCTGCAAATAAATTTTGGGATAGGTCACCCAAGGACCATTTCTTGAATAAGAGCAAATGCGCGATAGTGGCACCACATGACTGGCTGTTTGGTGCTGGATAGTAAGTTAAAATTCGAAAAGGGGCATAATTTGGACAAAATGATTTAAGAGTTATCTGCCCTTGTTGTATGGATTGCTCTTTTACTAGTGAACAATTATTCCAAGTTTCAAGTACATGTGTTGAGTGGAAGCCGAGATACAACAAAATGTCAAAGTTTTTGCTCTACGACAACAATGCAGACGACGACAACAGGGCTATGACAATACCTCGATGTTTTCTTCGAAAACAGCCGAGCTAATAAAGGGGCATAATATAAGGATCATTTCTGTGAAATTACTTCAAAATCTGAATAGTGGTTTCAGAGAAGAAAAATTTCTAAGAATTTCTTCATGTCTGAATAGTGCAAGTAGCCCCCACCACCACAGCAATGTTTCTTGACGGATCAAAATTTCGCAAACAAATTTTCAAAAGGGGCACCCAAGGAACATCTGGAAATCTGATGAGTGGTTTAAGAGAAGAAGAATTTCAAAGAATTTCTTTAAGTCCATACAGAGCAAAGAGGCCCCCCCCGCCCCCACCACGGCCATGACTTTCTACAGATCAAAATTTCGCAAACAATTTTTGAAAAGGGTCACCCAAGGAACATTCCTGTGAAATTATTTCAAAATCTGACCAGCGGTTTCAGAGGAGAAGATTTTTAAAGAATTTCTTGGAAAATTCCATTTGGTTGCCATGTCTACCACAGTTTTTGATGGAATCAAATTCTGTGAACAGGTTCTAAAGAGGACCTCCCAAGTAACATTCAAGCCAAGTTTGGTCCAAACTGGCCCAGCGGTTTAGGAGGAGAAGATGTTTAAAGAATTGTTGACACCGCATGACGGAAAGAGCGCCCCCCCCCCCCCCAACCACGGCCATGTTTTTCAATGGATCAAAATTTCGCGATCACTTTTTGAAAAGGGTCACCCAAGGAACATTTCTGTGAAATTATTTCAAAATCTGACCAACGGTTTCAGAGGAGGAGATTTTTAAAGAATTTCTTAGAAAATTCCATTTGGTTGCCATGGCAACCACAGTTTTTGATGGAATCAAATGAACAATTTTTAAAGAGGACCTCCCAAGGAACATTTCTGCCAAATTTGGTTGACATTGGCCCAGTGGTTTAGGAGGAGATGTTGTATAAAGAATTGTTGACGACGCACGACGACAGACGCCTGACAGACGACAGACACAGGGTGATCCTAAAAGCTCCCCTTGAGCACGTTGTGCTCAGGTGAGCTAAAAACAGCATCATTTCTTCACTAAAACCTATGTTTCATAGTTCAGACAAGTTTGAAATTTTGTTGTCTAGTAAAGAGTTAAAATACCCATTCTATCTCAGGGGTGGATCCGTAACTTTTTTCCGGGGGGGGTGTTCTGCAAAATCAAATAGATCATTACATATTTTCAACAATATTACTACAAAACCTGTGCAAGAAAATGATCTAGAATCTACCACTACATTCATACTCAGTCAAAATTAACCCTCCCCCCCATCCGCTGATGTATCTGGTGATCACAGTGTGTCAGTTTTCATACCTATAGCTCCACACACAAAATGTATTACACTATCCACAAGCTGGTGTCTTTGCTTGGCTATGTTTTCTTCAACTGGTAGAGTCTGCATGCCTGTACTGGTGGTCAAGTCTGATGTGCCTGACATGGTTGCCAATGTGATTATGCCACTTCTTGCCTTGTTTCTTCCACTGAAACAATTAGTCGTGAACAGAAGTTTAGAAAAGGGGTCAAGTAATTCATCACTAATCTAAATCTATTAAATTACACTTGTAAAGGAAACATTAAGAACAGAAAATGGATAATTAATTAATGGAAGAAAATATATGAGGCACGCTCTGTGAAAAGGGGGCTTAATGCATCTGCGAAAAGTATCGACCCAGGTCAGCCTGCGCAGTCCGCGCAGGCTGACCTGGGCCGAAACTTTTCGCTATTGGTCAATTTTCTGTATGTCCAACAACCAGTGTACCTCATGATTAAGTCGGTTGTTAAAAAATGTGGCTAATTTGGACCAGTGATTATGTGGTTGCTTGCTTGGTATCATGTATCACGGAGTTGCATTAAGCCCCCTTTTGCCAGAGCATGGCTCATATGTTTCAAACAACCTTTTCTCTAGCACTGAATTTCACCACACTAGTGCGAGGATTTGATATTGAATGATCAGAGTAGTAAGTGTTTGATGTCAGATTAAAGCTCCTCTCACTATTGAAACGAGACTGATAGCGACAATTTGGTAATACAATTGCCAAAAAAAGTTCACATCACAATGGATTACATAAAGCTTTCACAATTGCAACTGGAGTTGGAAAACAAGGGTGACCAGAGGCAATTGTTGAACAATAAAGTCATGTATTCTTGTGACAGGGATCATGCATGTACTTGCAACTGTTTAATGAGTACATGCAATATAGGTATGGTCAACCATAAAACAACTGACTGATCTCATGGTCGTATATTTTGATTTAAGACCATGCTGTTGGTAGGGTGTTTGGATGAGACCAACTGCATGATCATACGATAAGTCTTTTCAGTGATTCTTTTAGAAACTGGAGATATTTAGATACCTTGTTTCTATGGTCCTTCTCCGATCAACTTTAACCATCAACTCTTTACCAAATGACAAAATTGTAGGATTGTCCAAATTCAAAGCATTTGCAGACGACAAAACAAAAGAGCGTCTACAATTGAAATTTCTATTTGGTTGGGTAAAATTGTTGTGGGAAAAGGAGAAAATGCTGGATACCAGGGTCAGGGTCGTTTAAAGTCAGGCTTGTGTGGTAAAGGGTTAAATATTTGACGAAGGAAATATGATATTTGATATTTCTGGTAAGATTTAGGTTGATTCCTGGTTTTCCCATTTTTATGAAAGTCCATATTCACTTTTTAGGGCCTGTTAGGACCTGTTCCTGTTTTTCCATTTTCAATTTCTGGTCTTTTCAATACAATTAACATTGATCCTGATGATTCTTATGTCCAATTTTCAAGTTTCTGATAATGTTAGGTCTGTTCCCAGTTTTCACAATATTATGAAAGTCAATAGGCTTGCTTTTTAAGTTCAGTCAGGTCCAAACTGGTTTTTACATTTTCAACATGTGATTTTTTCAATGCAGTGAGTATTACTTCTGATGTTTCCTGTGGCCAGAATTTAATGTTCAACTACGATTTAAGTCTATTTTAATTTTTTCCATTGTTTTGAAAGTCCGTAGGTTTGCTTTTTTAGGGCCTGATCCGACTTTTCCATACTCCAGCTCCTTTCTTTGTCAGTACAGTTTATTCTTATGATTCCCATGTCTGTTATTTGATGTTTCCAATAAGGTTTAGGTCTATTCAAGGTTTTCCCAAATTTTTTAACCCTTTACCACACAATGCAGACTTTTAATGACCCTGGAAAAGAAGGCTTTTGAAAACATTGTGAGAAAAGGAGAAAATGCTGATAACCAGCATTTCCTCCTTTTCTAAAAATGTTTTCTACCCTATTAAAGAAAAATTGCACCATTTGAGCCACATTGGAATTATTGTCTGCAAATACTTTGAATTTGGACAAGGCTAAAATTTTGTCGTCTGGTAAAGTTAGGTCTAGGTTCACCTAGTGATGCTGGTCATTTTTTTTTTTTCAAACTCCTCACTAACATAGAACGGATATTTCTTTGCCACCAAGTTACAGATAAAAGTTTCTTTTTTTTTGCTTTTGATTACATTCTTTGTTCACGCTTTTTTGTTTTTATTCCTAATTGAATCAATGCACCATACTAATGCCGAGTGATGGTATAAAGTCGTTTCGACACCCAGTCATTTCGACACCCAGTCATTTTGACACTTTTTGGTCATTTCGACCCCTATTTTGGTCATTTCGACACCCCCAAAAAATTTTTTGCAAAAAATGGTCAGTTCGACACCCACTGATTTTTTACCCGCGAAATAACGGAGAAAAAAACAGGGCATTTGTTGTGCAGTATGTATTGCAGTATGTTATAAAAGATGTATTCTTGCAGGATAACGAAAGTTGCCTTTGCCAATCTTTGTGTTTAACTTCTTTGGTTATTTTGGCAGATGGCCAACTACATGTATGTTGATTGCTACATCGGTGGAAATTTATATGCCTAGGTTGCTAAATGCAGGAGACCGTCCACGTTTTTTGTGTCAATAATAATTTAATTAAGTAAAAATTGTTTTGATTTATCTGATTGTATGTGTGTGGGGTTTTTTTTTTTCACAATTTTTACCCAATCACTGGTTGTTTAAATCATCTGCCTTAATTTGATTTATGTAGGCCTAACATTAAATACTTCAAACTTTCACTTTGTCCTATTATCATAATTTTGTTTGAGTGTGTGACCAAAATACATGCATTGGCTTTGTTGAAGTAATTTTGTTTTAGGGAAGTCTGTTCATGTCAATAAACAGAACAGAACATTTTATTTGTTTGACTTGTACAAAGTACATCATCATTACAAAGAACATTTATACATAGGTATTATACATCAACAGGAATCAACATTTACTAATTTCTATATAAGTATAATCAAAATGATTATTATTATTATTATAAATATCTATGGAAAACTAATGATATACATGTACATGTATATGCCTCATATGTTCAGCAAATAGGACATACTTGTAGGGTATTTGAGGTTTCTATAAATGGTAATTAAAAAGAGATTATGCAGGAATGTTTTTCACACCTTAACCTGGCTTTTGTTTAACTGTGACTGACAGCTATTTTCACCCCTCAGAATAGACACACAATGAATCGACAGCCTTACGGATATAAAAACTCCGCAGAAGGAGTTGGTAAAGAATTAAAACTTTGAAATATTCACCGTAAAAAAGAGTGTCTATATAGGTCATTTTACCAACCTGTCATTTACTTCAGGAGATTTCCGTAAATTCAACACAGTGTCATGGTACATTTAGAACTCAGAAATGGTTGAAATTCCTCATTTCAGAATGCTTTCCTTTCATAGTAGCCTAGTCAACTTGGGAATCTAGAAAAATGAAAAAAAAAAGAATCTTAAAATTTTGACCATAAGCCCCTATGCTTAATTTACTTTCTTCTCCAGCCTAAGCAGGCCTTTTATGTTAAAAAATTGCGTAGTCCCGCTATTATTTTTTGCTACCACTTATTCTTTGCAGACAATGACATACCTGATATGTCCATTAAATGCCGTAATTACTCCATACATTGTGTTCCAACTAGCTTTTCATTTCAAGGGTACATTTACCTCCTAAGCTGTAAATCTGGGGGGTAAGATTCCATATTAGAGGGTATGACATTAATGGTTCCCAACTAGAGTTAAAGCAATCCACATTGATGATTTGCAACAAAAAAATCTGTTATATAAAGATATTTGTGTAAATTTACTGCTTAAGGTCATTAAAAAGCTGAAAAGACGGTCTGAAGTGACTCTGATTGGACAATGTCAAAGAGACATTTTGTTGTGTCATGGGTTTCCGCTTTTATTGCACTGATCAATTTTCATGTCTGTTTATTCCTGGATAGGTATTTCTGCATGATTTGACAAAAAAATGTCAATAAGGGTAATAAGTAACTTCAAAACCTGTCATGTTAAACAAGATAAGCGGATAATGTCTTTTTTTTCCCATTTATTTTCTTACGCGAGGTCTCCCATGTAACCAAAATTTGTTATGTGAATTTCAGTACTATATCGTGATTTACTCAATAATTTGTGCAATTGGAACACTGATACAAGTAATGTCATTATCCTATATAATTAAGAAGAACTCAACCATTAATCGAATATTCCTCAACCTATCCTTTGTCACTTAGTCCAAATGGCTCACAAAGTCCACACCGTGGTTTGCTTACAAGTATTAAAAACTCTCACTGCCACAATGCTATCAAAGGTTACCCCACTGCGTGACGAAAAATTCGGCTGTGCTGGATTTATAAGGGTTTCAGTAAAGGGAACATGAAAGTTCCCTGACAAGACAGTTCCCCAACAACGTATTCGAGACAGTTCCCCGACACTTTTGGAGACAGTTCCCCGACACTTTTGAAGACAGTTCCCCAACACTTTTTGTTTATGTCAAATGACAATTATCATGCATAAAAATTGCAATTGAATGTTTTTACGGATAAATGCTCTTTTGTAACTACCCAATATGACCTTTGATGTCGACGGGCCTTAAAACTTCATACATTCTTTTGTAACTGATAGAAGTGTTTGTGCCTGTAACTGACAAGTACATTCGGTCACCGTGAGAATGCATATAATTTTCTATAATGGCCTCGTGAAATGTCTATAATTTTCTGTAACTCAGCTTTGTTTGACTGGACAGTTTGACGGCCTTTGGTCGCAAAATACCAAATGATATCGAAATATGTAGATACCTTTTTATCTTGCATGTGTCAAGGATATATTTTCTTTTCTTTTTTCTAGGTAGTTTTGACATTCGTAAGCTTTTTACTGATTACGATTTATTCTGGTAGCGAAAAACATCGGTCAAGCAGAGTTAAAGACAGGTTAAGGTGTGATAAACATCATACTGCATAATCTCTTTTTGAAATGGCGAAGCATAGATATAGAAAATTGAATGGATATAGCCATAACGCGGAGTAACTGGCTTTAAATAAAGCTATTTAAAAACGTATTTTGATCACACACCAACACAAAATTATGAGAATACGACTTCTCAAAAAATTAAAGCAACTTAATTATAGAAACTCAAGTCTAAAAAGGTGATCGGAAAAAATCGGGTGTCGAAATGGCCAAATTTTGCAAAGAAAATTTCTCACGGGGGTCGAATCGACCAAAAAGTGTCGAAATGACTTGGTGTCGAAATGACTCTCATACCCGAGTAATGGCACGCGATATGGTGTGACCTGCTTGAATAAGGCCCAACTCGTCTATCACAGGCAAAAACCATTACTAGTACTTTACAATACAAATCGTTATTTCTAATGTTGAACAGGATACAGAGGAGGAGAGAAAGAGAGAGAGAGCGAGAAGAAGGGGGGAGAGAGATAATAGGCTATGGATTTCGTCATACAGGATAATTATTCACCAGTGACAACAACAAAAATGTTAACACTGTTGACTTACGGTTCGCAATAGGCCCGTTCAAATATTTCGTAGTAAAAGGTCTAAAATGAGTACAAACATATAATTTGGTAACCTCAAGGCAATTTTTTTATAATTAATATTTTGGAAACAAAAACACAATTTGATTTTTCCATAATTCAAAGTTTTTAGAAGGCATAATAATTTTCACTAGATAGGTGTTGATGCCGCAAAGTAGCTTCGTTATGTTGTCGACACACCTTCGACCATTTCGATAATATGATTGGCTATTTCGAGAATTGTGTCAAGGTCATAATGAATTTTTTAGATTCGTACCAAATAGATCTGAAACATCATTTATTGGGAGACAAAACTTTCGCCTCTTCATAAGTAATTCATAGATTTCAAGCATCCAGAAAATCAGGGATCGTAGATGTGTATATATGTTCCCTGCGCAAATCAATAGACCTGATTGATTGAATTTGCGTTTATTTATCGTCGCCACCGGTTGCCCATATGGGCGACGCCCCCTGAAGGCTGTTAGTTTTGTTACGGGGGATAGTGCAGATACAGGACGAAACCCATCTTAAGTTACGCCTGGTTCTTTTACGTGCTCGGTGTATAGCACCGTCACACGGGACCTCGGTTTAACGTCTCATCCGAAAGATTATTAGTAATTTTAGATGGCCAGCCGTGGGAATCGAACCCACACCCTCAAGCGACTCGAAACATCACGTTCACGAGTCCTACGCTCTACCTATTGAGCTATGCCGGCTGGTATCAATAGACCTGCGGAGCAGGGATCTTATATAAGATCCCTGTGCGGAGGGGGTGGGGTTGCAATCTTAGATGTCGGGGGTCAACTTTCTTGCACAATTTTTACTCCGTCAAAACAGGGATCGTATATTTATAATTTACGATCCCTGGTCAAAAACAGGGTTATAGACTGTTTGAACCTTTCCAGAGCTGGGATATATTAACTTGCTGTCGTAAATGGTATAGATCAATTCAGTGAACTGTCCAACATATTTATGTCTACGATTATAGCATGTGTGATTTTGGATCTGCCTCCGATATTTTAAGACCTTACAAAGTACTGACAGCGCAAAATCTTGTTATTTGATCATTTCTTTGCGGTAGATCTAAATTTCAGAAGTTCCATATTCTAATAGAGGTTTTCTTCCCTATAAATGGTGAAAAGCAGTCTTACACCGATAATGACATTTAAAGCTTTGAATGAATCTTACTGGTAGATCTATCACATCTGTATCACAAGGAGATCTAAATACATAGAACTAACCAGTGGGAAATATTAGACGTATCTCGTGATGTACTTTGACTTGTGAAATGGATGTACTCGTATGACTTCAAATTTCGTTTTCTCCCGCGAAGATTTCATCCAGTGGAAGCCGATTTCTCATTGGGCCCCCACATATATAGATCTAGATCTATTTAGATCTAGATCTACCTACATTTAAATTAGTTAGATCTGCCTTGATCATTTTATTAAACCGACTTTTTCCCCAACATTTCTCTTTAAATTCAGACCATGTTCAGTAGATCAGTTTGAAAACATTGTTGCACAGGGAGAGGTAATTAGCGGTTTCTGCTCTTTAGCACAGTCGGTATCAAGACAGTTCCCCGACAAGACAGTTCCCCGACACAAGTTTTCGAGACAATTCCACTATATATTTGAAGACAGTTCCCCGACACTTTTGAGGACAGTTCCCGACACTTTTTTCATGTCAAATAACCTTTTATTGACTTTCATGATTGATAATCACGAGATGTTAGAAATTTTTGTGGATAATTGATGCTGTTACTGAATTATACGTACCCTTTAAAGAAGAACT
This sequence comes from Hippopus hippopus, assembly GCA_946811185.2. Classification (NCBI taxonomy): domain Eukaryota; kingdom Metazoa; phylum Mollusca; class Bivalvia; order Cardiida; family Cardiidae; genus Hippopus; species Hippopus hippopus. The sequence continues at coordinate 5,737,108 of OX328100.1, read as the reverse complement.
CTAGATCTATACCCACTGACGGGTAGATCTACTTATTCTGTCATGGGTGAATTCACGATTGTCATGCAAATAAGAAAGTTTTAAGAAGGCATTTAGTAAGCATTAGTGTTTATAAAAGATATGTTTGGCGATAACTCTTAAAATTATTTTGATAATTTGTATTTAAGTTGTGTGTATCCCTTTACGTTTTATAGAATAACTTTAGAGGGAAAGAGACGTGGATTTACCTGAGTGAAATACTTTTTTCTATTTACCTAGTAGGCTCGGTTCATAATTCTAATATTTCACATACATGTATATTGTATATACCAACTGGAAAAATGTAGTATAATAATATTATTTCGATATTGTTTAGTATTTTGCGACCAAAGGCCGTCAAAATGTTCCTTATATCTTTGAAATTCCAAAAAGGAGAATGTCATGCAATGCTCTGGTCTTTTAACGTGTTTACTACACTACCGAAAGTTGTAACAAGTGTACGATGTTGCCTGAATCATTTGTGGCGTGGGTTGACCTTGGCTAAAACAAGATGTCTGTTTGTAACAGTCATGCCCCCCTACTGCCACATTGATACAGGAAGTGGCACAGTTCATAAAATGATATCAAAAGAATTGATTGGGAAATATCGATGTCATCTTTTTGATTTATAGGCCACTTCAATTGTTAAACGTGATAATCTGTCAACAGTTCGCATAATTATAGACATCGCATGTGTATACATACAAGATTGTAAACAGTCGCTGATACACAGACTGGGTTATCGATTTTCTTTTCGGCACGCACGTTCGACTTCCGCTTTTTCCCAGTCGACTTCAATGCTTACTACGTCCCCGATAATACGCGAATAAAATGTTGGAGCCACAAGTTGAGCCACATATGATGATTTTTGAGACACTTTAATTTTTTTTTTTTGAGCAAATGGCTCAAGTGGCGAACAGCAGCGCCGGCCCTTAATCATCTGGTGGTCACTGTGACCTTGACCTTTCACGGATTAACCTTAAAACCGATAGGGATCATTTACACTCCGAGATGAATATCTGTACAGAATTTGAAGAGCCTATGTCAATTCTGTGTCTAGTTATCATCTGGACAAGGTTTGGTCTATATATCATTAAGTTGAAGGCCACTGTGACCTTGACCTTCGACCGATTGACCTCAAAATCTATAGGGATCATCTGTACTCCAAGACGAATGTCTGTGCCAAATCTGATGAACCTAGGTCAATTCTGTGTCTAGTTATCATCCAGACAAGGTTTGGTCTATATATCAACATGTTGACGGTCACTGTGACCTTGACCTTTGACCGATTGACCTCAAAATCAATAGGGATCATCTACACTCCGAGACGCATGTCTGTGCCAAGATTGACGAACCTAGGTCAATTCTGTGTCTAGTTATCATCCAGACAAGGTTTGGTCTATATATCAACATGTTGACGGTCACTGTGACCTTAACCTTTGACCGATTGACCTCAAAATCAATAGGGATCATCTACACTCCGAGACGCATGTCTGTGCCAAGATTGACGAACCTAGGTCAATTCTGTGTCTAGTTATCATCCGGACAAGGTTTGGTCTATATATCAACATGTTGACGGTCACTGTGACCTTAACCTTTGACCGATTGACCTCAAAAACAATAGGGATCATCTACACTCCGAGACGCATGTCTGTGCCAAATTTGACGAACCTAGGTCAATTCTGTGTCTAGTTATCATCCGGACAAGAAAGGTCTACCGACCGACCGACCGACATTAGCAAAGCAATATACCCCCACTTCGTTGAAGGGGGCATAATAATACGTCACGGATCTAAATTCAGTCTATTATTGCCATATAATTGGCAATTAAAAGAGAGTTTTGCTGTCCCAAAAGCATGAATTAATGTATTGAAATGTTACATTCACTGTTGGTAAAGAATTGAAAAGAAATAGCACAAAAATGATGAAAATAAAGAAGGGCTCCGATTATGTGGGTTGGCGCTGAAATATGTACATGTAAGTCGGCACCGATTGATGAGAGCTTCATTTCAAAAATTTAGTTTTCTGTAAAAATTTACTTAGGAGGTAGGCTTTGTTTTGCTGTTAATACCTTTTAGTCCAAGATGTATTACTTTTGTTGGATGGAACATGACCGAATTTATCAACATACAAAGGATTGGTATTCTCACGATTGAAAAATCCTGTCGAACATTAGTCTATCTAAATTTTGAAAATACTTTTGTATAGCTTTTGATTAACAGAATGGTCTATACATGTTTATAGCATTTGTCATGTTTAGTCGTAAGTGCAGCCCACATGTAAGCAAAAAAAAAAAGAAAAATATTTGGCATCTTCGGAAGACCATCTGGTTTTGAAACAGTCATTTAAAAGCTAGATGGAAAATGTACCGACCGTAGCAGAGATGATGAGTAGAAAAAAAAACTTTTACAACACGTGAGAAATACAATTGACCTATTCGCATTACACGCCTAAGGTGTGACCACTCTTTACTCTTCTCAACACATAACACGACACAACAGTAAGTCGGGTGGGTTGGGTATATACAAGTCTTTACAAAAAAAAAAAAAATCACAAGCAAGTCAAGACCAAAAAATGTTCATAGATCCCTGATTCTGATTGTACTCACTCAGATCTTTCAATGTAGAATATGTCATTTATTAACTATTTTCTAAGCCGATGATAAACAAACATCCATCCAAGCGAACGATCACTTTTTTATGCAGTCTAATCTTGATCTACACTGGCTGCAGAACCAACTAAAGTTGTGACAGGCACTTTAAGGGTTCATAATGAATAGCTTCGAGTTATTTATTTTTCTCTTTTCCGTCCTAGATATTTGTATGAATGTCCTAAACATTGTTCGTTTGCACTTGTTTCGGAAATCTCGCGCTGACCCCTCCGCCTTTCAAATGTAGAAATCATTCACTTTACGCCGTAATTAGATTGAGATTCTAGCTCCAATATCATGATATATTGAGTGTGTATGCAAATTAGCTGTTTTGAGTCATTATTTAGGAGTAAAGCACAGTTTGAAGGGTCTTTGAGCGGATTATGTAAACTTGGCACCTCTTTTGTAGTGGGTTTTCGTGTTTTGCCGTGCCGAGTAATTTTGATTAAGTAAAACGTAAAATTCTGAAAAAAACCTGCGTATTGTCATTTTTTCGAACAGTTTAGGGAATTTTCATGATGTATTTTACGTGTACGTCTGCTTGAAGAAAGCATTAAAAGTCTTAAAGTTTTGAAAAACCTTGCTCCGAAAAAAATATCCGATATCCGAAATCCTTCTAAGCATGTGCAGACGAAATGGACACGAATTAAACGGGACAATACGCAGGTTTTTTATTTTTTCAGAATTTTACTTTTTATTTGATCAAAATTACTCGGCACGGCAAAATACGAAAACTCACGACAAAACAGGTGCCAAATTTACATAAGCCGCTCAAAGACCCTTTAAACTGCCTCTTTATCCTAAAAAATGACTCAAAACAGCTAATTGCATACACACTCAGTAAATCATGATATTGGAGCTGCAATCTCAATCTAATTACGGCGTAAAGTGAATGATTTCTAATGATTACATTAGAAATGGGGAGGGGTCGGTGTGAGATTCCTGAAACAAGTGCAAACGACAATGTTAAGGACATTTATACAAATATCTAGGACGGAAAAAGAAAAATAAATAACCCGAAGCTATTCATTATGAACCCTTAAAGTGCTTGTCACAACTTATGTTGGTTCTGCAGACAGTATAGATCAATATCAGACTGCACAAAATGTGATCTTTTGTTTGTTTGGATGAATATTTGTTTATCATCGGCTGAAAGATAACTTATACGAGGGGTGATCAAAAAGATCGCGGACCACCTCGTTATTTTGAAAACTACTACACGTAGGATTACAAAAATTTGTATAGATGAGCATTAATTATCTGGTAACTGACTAAAGCTTTCAAATGTCGTCTTATTCAAGTAGGTAAAGTGTGACGTCATTCTCATGACGTCATATACTGCATTAGTGGTCCAAAATGTCGGACGACGTTTTATTTGAGCCGAGAGTAATCATAAAGTTTTACGTCAAACTCGGAAAATATTTATCGGAAATCAAAACCGATTGAGAAACAGTTTAAGGGGACTCTGCACTAAAGAATTCTGATATTCGTACATGGATCGGACCAATTTAGACAAGGGTGCGATACTGTTAAAGATGGCCCTAAATCTGGCTGTCCATCAACATCAATCACAGACAAAATCATAACGTGTGTAGAGTAGCATGCAAAACAAAATCATCGAGATACTGTCAGGAAAATAGCTGACACATACAACATTTCATATAAAAGTGCTCAGAAGATTTTGATTGAGAATCTTGGAATGCCGTGTGTTTGCTTAAGGTGGGTACCTCGGCAACTGACGCCCGAGAAAATGGGGGTTAGGGTCGAAATCTGTTAAGAAATTTCAGAACGCATTAGGATAGAGGGGTCAAACTTTACCCATCGTATTGGAACAAGCGATGAAACATAGGCACACTTTAACGAGACTGAATCTAAACAATAAAGCACTGTATGGAAACATCCAACATCGCCTTCCGCTGGTAAAGCCAACCTCTCTAAGTCGCTTGGTAAAGCTATACATCATGTATTTCTGTTCTCCTTTTTTTCCTCTACATCATGTTGTATCTATACATACTGCAGTCAATACTGAGTTTTATGCCAACATTATTCAAATAAATTTCACAAACACCATACGGAAAAAACAGCCTGAAGTCCTGCGGGGTGACGTCACTTTACACTAAGATAACGCCCTAGCTCACAAAGCCGCGCTTGGACAAGAAACGTTGCAAAAACTAAACATAGAAACACCAACCAATGCCCCTTAAAATTTAGTCCTGACTCCATGTGACATCTGACTGGTTCCTGTTTTGAAAGATTCTCTATGTGGCACGCACTACAAGAGTAGAGAGGAGCTAACCCTCGCTATGACCGGGTCCTTGAGAGTAATGTCACGTGACGCGCTCGCACACGTGTTTCGCACGTGGAAATCAAGAATTAGTAAGTGCATAGAACTCAAAGGAGGTTACTGTCAAAAATAGTAAACACTCCAAGTTGTTTTTTATAATGATATTCCGATACCGGCACTGGTCCACGTTCTTTCTGATCACCCCACGTATGTGACATTTTCTGATCTAGTATGCATCTGGTTAATTGAACTTTGAAAGTTCTGAGTAAGTACAATCAGAATCAGGGATCTATGAAAATTTTTTGGTCTTGACGTGCTTGTGAAATAGATTCTTTTTCGTTGTTAAAGACTTGTATAGCCTATACCCCACCCACCTGACATACTCTTTAGTATTAAGTATTAAAAAGGGTTAAGAGTGTTCACACATATACCCTGAGGTCAATTGTATTTCTCACGTCTTGTAAAAGCTTTTTTTATTCATCATCTCTGCTACGGTCGGTACATTTTCCATCTAGCTTTTTAATGACTGTTTCAAGACCAAATTAAGAGCCTTCCGAAGATGCCAAATATTTTTTAATTATTTTTGCTTACGTGTGTGCTGCACTTACGACGAAAGCATGACAAATGCTGTATACATGTATAGACCATTCTGTTAATCAAAAGCTACGCTAAAGTATTTTCAAAATTTAGATAGACTAATTTTCGACAGGATTTTTCAGTCGTGACAATACCAGTCCTTTGTATTTTCATAAATTCGGTCATGTTCCATCCAAGAATAGTACTATATTTTGGACTGAAAGGTGTTAACGAAAAAACAAAGCCTACTTCTTAAGTAATTTTTTAAAGAAATCTTAATGTTTGAAATGAAGCCCTCATCAATCGGTGCCGACTTACATATTTCAGAGCCGACCCACACAGGGATCGTATATACACATATAAGATCCCTGTATATAAGATCCCTGACCCACATAATCGGAGCCCTTCTTTATTTTCATCATTTTTGTGCTGTTTCTTTTCAATTCTTTACCAGCAGTGAATGTAACATTTCAAGATATCAATTCATGCTGTAGGGACAGCAAGACTGTCTTTTTATTGCCAATCATATGGCAATAATAGTCTGAATTTAGGTCCGTGACGTATTATTTTAGCTAAGGTCAACCCACGCCACAAATGATTCAGACAACATCGTACACTTGTTACAACTTTCCGTAGTGTAGAAAACACGTTGAAAGACCAGAGCATTGCATGACATTCTCCTTTTTTGGAATTTCAAAGATATAAGAACACATGATTACAAATAATGACAAGCTGACCTGTTTTTTGGTTGTTTTTCAGCCGACATCTTCAGAAACGGAAGACCAACACAATGTTCATTTTCTCGTCAGAGCCATTGGCTCTGAATATGAAGTTTCCTACCCGTGTTGTTACTAAAAGTTAATTTCATTTCGCTGCAATACAGATTAAACCGACGAAACATAAAGTCAGTATAGTGCTCTATCTTTGCTACCGGAAAATTTACGATGGACTTGAGACGGTACGGTGCACAATAAATGTCCAAATATAAAAAAAGAAAATCGCCGTAGCGTCTCAATACTGAGGCTAGCTTAACCCATGAATGATATCAATCTCAATTTGTGTTTATCAATCCTCGATCTAAATAATATGTGAAGATCCCATTTGGCAACCGTACGGCGATACATAATTTCCCGCCATAATCAGCTGTAACAACAAGAAACCGTGATGCACGTTGGGAGGACCCCAAGCTCTTGGGAGGGAAACGACGTAGGAATCACGTGAATAATGGATGGCTTGCTTGATGCAATATTGGCATTCAGTGGAAGAAGAATAATGCTTGCGGGAAGGAAGACAGCGAAGAAACGAAGAATAACAAATGGTGAGTAAACATTATGTGTGTTTTCTTGGAATGGTAAACAATTACCCGAATTCACCAGGTGGGACCTGTACGGACCTAAACACCGGACTAAATATAAGTATTGAGTGTTGACTTCCCCTCTTTGCATTTTTCTCCATATTAACCCTTTGTCACACAATCCTAACTTTAAACTATTTTGGAGAAGACAGCTTTTAAAAATACTGCTATTTACCCAGCATTTTTTCCTTTTCTGACCATGTTTTCTACTCTTTCGAACAAAATTCCAACCATTTGAGCTTTTGTTTTCTGCAAATGTTCCCAATATGAACTGTCCTAAAATTTTATCATCTGGTTAAGAGTTTTAAGCTTTCAGTACTGAACGACATTAACTCATTACCAAACGACAAAATTTTTGGCTTGTCCAAATCGAAAGCATTTGCAGACGACAAAATAAAAGTGACTGAAAATTTGAAATATGTTTTGTGAAGGGTAGAAAACATTGTGGGAAAAGGAGAAAATGCTGGTTACCAGCATTTTCTCCTTTTCCCACGTTTTCTAAAGGCTTCTATCTTAGGGTCGTCAAAAGTAGGGATTGTGTGGTAATGGGTTAAGTGTTCATATTGGTGTAGTTGTACAACATTTTTATGTATTTTATTATGACATAAAAGCCTTTACCATACAATCCCAGGGTTGCATCTAGAGTGCGGGATTGCCGAAATCCCGCATCAAAATAAAAAATCCCGCGAAAACGAAATTTGAGCACCAAATCCCGCACTAAAATGAACTAGCCCGCATAAATCACATGACAGTGCACACCATAATCGGGGGAAAAAGAGGGAAAAAACGACACCGTAATCGGGGAATAAAATGTAACAAAATTTGCATGGTCACCCACTAAATCATTCGAAACTTAAAACCGTAAACTTAAAACATAGACTGTTAATCATATCAGTAGACGCTTGTCATCTGTGTTATGCAGACGAAAAGCCTCACTGCAGGGCCCACGCTGTCGATCACTGAATGCGACAATTTAGGAAAAATGTATCCAAAAATGACGCACTGGCGAATCTGCTGGCAACAATAGTCCTATTTATAAGACCCTACGTACGTTATTTCACATTTTGACATTCAGCGTGTACGTAGGGTCTTATCGGTTCCTTCTTAGGTTTCTTTAGCAAACTCCGTCATCGAATTTTGTTGCTGTTTGAGCAACAAATTCGGACACTTAAAATACAAAATGCCCAATAAAACTTATATTGGTAACATGATAAATCAATATTGAACCAATTTAAGAGACTTGGTTGTAAAAAACTTACGTTTTATGAGTTAAATCCGCTTCTATTTCACACTACCCTATTTTTGAAGTGAAACCGGTGTGTAGGAGTGTAGTTAACGCAACTAAAAGAATTTTTTCAAACGAAATTCCTATACCTCCATTAAAGTGTTGTAGAAAAGGGCAACCCTCATTCACAAACATAACTTTGCCTAGAAAGAAGTACTGAATCGTCTAATGGTCCATAACTGACGGTTATAGAGTTTTAAGACTATTTATAAAGAAAAGAAACGCCGAGAGAATGTCCTAGTAATTTGTCCCAAATCTAGTTTGTTCCCACATATTCTGAATTGATTGCCCCGGATTCCTCGTCCAACATGAGTTTCTGATACTTTCTGGAGTTGGTATGTTAAATAGAGTGATGACTTTCCTGAATGATTGGTTAAGTGTTACATATCTGATTTTAAGATGGTTTATGTGCATGGCTTTATTTTACGTAGATAAAGACGTGGACATAAATGAACGTACGGCTGTAAGGCTGCAAGTATTTATGTAAACTATAACTTTGGCAAATATTGAAAAGCTTCATTTCATGAAAGAGGAATTGGATCTATCGTCGATCGACATGTTTTCGAGGGGTGCATGAACCCGAAATGCATCCCAGTTTTCTTGCGTACTATGAAGTGAAAGACGTCACCTTTTTGTATGAACCCCTTATTTGAATGCAAACAATAGTTTCACTGCTGTTAATTTAGGAACTGCAACCAAAACAAGACCGTATGCATGTTTCTAAAGAAAAGATTGGTTTTAGTGGCATTTTTATGACCTTTTTTTGGATCAGATTTTTTTTTTTTTTGTTTGGTCTCCTACGACGGAAAAAAATTTCCAGACCACTCGCTGTTATTACTAAGAGTGAATATTTCCAACCCTTTTATTACGACACTGAATATTTTCAGGTGATTTATGATAAAGTAGTTTTGAAGAAAATTCCTAGTCCTTCTTCACAGCTGCTAATAAATTTGATAGAAGGAACCAAAACCGGTATTTCCGCTTAGGGTACACTTATCCCCTGAGCGGTAAATCTGTGGTTAGGATTTCATATTAGAGGGTTGGACAACAATGGTTCTCAACTACAGCTTAAGCAACCCATATTTATGATTTGCAGCAAAAAAGGTCTGTTATCTCAAGATAATTGTGAAAATTTTCTGTTTAAAGTAATTAAAAAGCTGAAAAGACGGTCTGAAGTCTCTTAACGGGCTAAGTCTAACGGAACATTCTGTTGTGTCATGGGTTTCTGCGTTTTTTTGCACCCATCAATTTTTCGTGTCTGTTAATTTATGGATAGGTATTTCCGCATGATTTGACAAAGAAAATGTCAATAAGGGTGTCAATTTACTGCAAAACTGTCATTTTACACAAGATAACGGAAAAATGGTTCTTTTTTTTTTCTTGTGTGAGGTTTCGCGTGTAGCCAAAATTTATTACGTGAATTTCAATTCCACAACTTGATTTTCGCATTAATTTGCTTGAGCAGAAATACTGCAAAATGCTTTATTTTTTATTTTCTGGAATTCTAGTGCTGCAAGAGGCCAAGGGACGCTAAATTTTACACTCGTCTGTCCTGTTCATTGCGCTGCAAAAACTGAAGCTAATTAACTTAGAACTGTTCATTTATATTAACCAAAACAGTTACTTCTAGTGATAGGAAGCATTTTAGTTGAGTTTTGGTATACATTATGTTTTTTCATGAACTGTTCAATGGATATTTAAAGCCACGCAATGAGGTCGGGGTTTCCCATGTCTAAATTCAGCTTCTGGCACAAGACCGAAGGCTGAATATGTTGTTATCGTTGAATATACATGATTCAAGTAGGGACTATGGTTATATAGGCATTTCACATTAAATTATGTAGGGGTTATGAAAATAATTTTGGTAAACAGAACTTCATTTAAATATTTGTGAAATAAAACCGTCAATTAAGCGCTTCGAATCCTTGGTTCACCCTGTCACTTATTCGTATTCTGAAATGCATGTTGGCCACAGGAAATTGTGCAAAAACAACAATCTTTATGCAATTGACAGAGCCAGTGAATTCATAATCGTTACTGAATGCAGTTCAAAATATCTAAAAGGTTAAAAAAATTGGTTGCCAAAACCATTGTTACAATCCGGTGGGGGGGGGGCGTAACCCGATTTCGTTAAAAAACTGTTCGGAATGTCGGTTTTTTATTTAACCCGAAGTATGCTTGTAAATATGGCGGCATTTGTGTTGAAAAAGTTACACGATTGAATTTTAGATGAATATATCATGAATGTGGCCCTTTTTCAGAGAGAAAAAAGTAAATTTGTATCCAGTTAAGTCAACTTTCATGTTAAGTTCAGTGCTTTTTCAACATTATCTCGGATTTTAGGAAATCGAATTTGCTACATAGAACTAAGTGGGGCCCGTTCAGACGTAACATGCAAAAGAAAAGTAAAATGTGAAATGTCCGATAGATCAATGTTGAACGGCAAACAAGCATGTGTACGTCTAAATATTTGGACTTCTGGCAACAAGTGATGTCTTAAGGCAACAAAATTTTTGAAAGAAAATAATTCTGTCATAAATAATGAGTATTAAATATGACGGATCACATGTCACCATTTATCACAACCAAACAAGCTGGCGTGTAATAAAAAGCGAGATGATGATGTCAATCCACTGATCTAGGGTAAAATGACGTATTTTGAAGTGATCAACAACCCTTATTGACAAATTCGTGCAATATGATGTGGAAATACTTTTAAAAAAATTAATTGACATGAAAAAAGATCGATGCAAAACACCGCGAAAACCCATGACACTACAAAATGTCTATTTGACATCGTCTGATCAGAGGCACTTCAGACTGTCTTTTCAGCTTTGGTAGTGAATTTAAGCAGTAAACTTGCATAAATATCTGTATGAAACAATGTTGGAAACTAAAATCTAAGTCTAACATTGAGGTAAAAATTTCGTTGAATTTATGAAATGAAAATGTTGAACAAAGTAGGATTAATGGGGTAGGATGGGGGTTAGTCTATTTTCTTGCAGTGATTATACTGTAACAAGTATTAAAGAAAAAGTTACAAGACATTCATCTTAACAAAGAAGACTAGAATATAATAACCCTTTAATGGATATAAACATTATTATTTTTCCAGAGACAAAAACAAATAATACATTAACCCTTTACCACATTATCGGAACTGCCATGAAATTTGCCTCTCTCTCCCCCCCCCCTTTACATTTGAAAGGGGGGACGTGCCCCCCCTTTTTCTGAAGATGATGGGGGCCAGCCCCCCTATTTGAAAATTTCCAGATGCAACCCTGCAATCCTGAGTGTTGACAACCCTGAAAGGTGTGTTTGAAATCATTGTGAGAAAAGGGGAAAATGCTGGTAACCAGCATTTTCTCCTTTTTTCGTAATGTTTTGGATCCTTTCAAAGAGTTACTTTTTTGTCTGTTATGAAGCATATTTTGGCATAAAATATTCACAGGAATTTGACATTCTATAATGAAAATATATGATTAAATATAAAAAAAAATACTCCGCTATAGAATATAAAGAAACACAAGGAATGCAATGCCTCAATTGCCATCTACTACACAAAAATGCCCAACCCACCCAAAATCACCAACAAAACAGTGATCACAATTTGCCGAATATTTTTTAAGGACACAGCGTGTAAAGGAGGTTTCTCGTTAAGCTTGCATTTATTAGAAAACGTCTTCAAAATTTAAGGATCCTAATGGAATTTAAATGAATATAAACAAAGCAGGCAGTCAAAAACAAAACTCGCATTGACGGCAAAACTAACTGATCCAAACGGGATTTTAAGCGATGATTTCGATCGCCAATCGGCTTATTTTGACAACACTGACACCCATACAAAGATACACGATACTTATTATTCTGAAAGGGGGTCAAATATGTTCCTTCTCCACAGAGTTTCACAAACTATAAGTGCCAGCGATATGTACGGCTGGTAGGGGACTAGGTATTGATATGCAATACTATCAGAATGCTTGTTGACAATTACAATCCATCGAGGAGGCCATTCGCTGATGCACTATATTGTAAGGCCAGCAGAAAATATTACTTTCGTTTTCATTATTATTTTTCGTTTTAAAATATATTTATGTACATTGCATGATGCTAAATATTTTCTAGAGGTAACTAGCAAAAGTATTTGCTGGTATGCTTTTTTAGCGGATTTGCTAAAGCAAATCCGCTTACTGTAATCGTTTTGACCGGAACCAAATACATCATCTGTAACGACGCATGCACACTTACTTTCAGTTTTGCATGGCTGGTTGGGACGAACAACGCAGATCTACAATCAGATCAACTCTGACCCTGAACAAACCATACAAATTAAGTTTGATTTCTTTATCGAAATTTCGCCAAAACTAAAAAAGAATTGTCAATACTGAAACAAAGTTTGTTCTTTTTTTTTAAAATGTAGCGTATGAACATTTTTACACTGCCCTCGTTTTCATTCAAGAACTTTCATTCACAACTTGTATCGTCCGCTGCCAAATAAGCAAGGAGATTAAGCAGTTTTTCCTCGATAAAATTACATTTTCAACTATGTTTTACATCAAATATCTTTAACTGTTCAGAAAGTCAGCTAGAATTTGGCCATAAATAATTTAAAGCCCTGTCGATAATGAATATACAGAACCCATAAAGTCGACCTAGTTACCACCACTCGTGATAACGCTATCGATGAATTTCCGAATTGTTTGAAACATTTCTGCAGAACGTTTGATAGAATGGAGATCGTGCAGTCTATCAAAAAAAAAAAAAATGTTTGATTTATGCAAGAATGCATTGGAAAAGCTTGGAACCAAGATTTCTCTCTTGTTATCGAAGGTAAGAAATATCTTATTTACAAACGGCCCTGATCAAGTACGAACCCTGGACACGAATTTATACTGAAGGTTTTTGATGGAAAATTGTGTCCTGCTCAGTGAACTAGATATCCACTAACTTGAAGCCTCAGAGACTAGGGCGTACAATTTGTCTTCAAGATGTAAAACTCCATTTATAGTCCTTCTGATATCTCCTTGAATTTTATTTTGTGACATTTCAGAAAAAAAAAAAAATGCTGAATTTGTAGATAAATTCATGATAAAGGATCCACGATAAAGGATCCACAGGAATGCATCTATACGTCTATTTAGACATATAGATTTGAAATCTTTGATATATTTTTGATCCTGTCAATTAGAAGTGCATGTACAGAGCAAGTTAAATATTACTTATAAATTCTTATTATGAACTGCTGCTCAACCCATATTTGACCCATTACCACACAATCCATACTTTTGACGACCCTGAGAAAGAAGCCTTTAGAAAACATTGTGGGAAAAGGAGAAAATGCTGGTAACCAGCATTTTCTCCTTTTCCCACAATGTTTTCTACCCTTCACAAAACAAATTTCAAATTTTCAGTCACTTTTATTTTGTCGTCTGCAAATGCTTTCAATTTAGACAAACCTAAAATATTGTCGGTTGGTGATGAGTTAAGACGGTGACTGTGTTTTATGTAATTCAAACCTTAGCATGAAAGTATGCCTACAGTTTTTAAACTTTTATAGAGTGACCCAATGCTATTAACCCTTAGGCTGCTAAGTGCTACTCGAGGACCTTTTGCAGACAGTGTTGATTAAGATCAGATTACACAGAAAGTGCAGTCTGATCTTTAATCCATACTGCCTGGTAAGAAAGTATTTTTCCCCAAAGAATAACTTCAAAATAGCAATAACTGGATTTGTACATTCGACTTGAAAGTTTCATTTTAGTTATGTTAAGGTCATTTTTTACTCTGCATGGCAACTTGTCACACCGAGTGTGATCTTGATCCATTATAGCTGCTAAAGTACCTTCAGCTGTACCAAGGGCTTGGATTCACACATATAAAAAAAAAAAAGGACTATGTTCTGCCAGGTGATGAGTGATGATTTTAATTCTTTTCTTTAGAGGGCCCCCGCCACTCGGGGCCTTAGAAATTGGTGGCTGCCTTCGCCTCTGTGGCATATGGGTGGTAAAAGTCCCCAGAAACAGAGGAGACCGATAATAATAAAACTAAAATTAATAAAACAGGTCCAAAATAATTTAATTCAAAGGAAATATTAGAAAAAAAATAACAATAACAAAATCAACCTAAATATGAAAATAAAAACACTAAAGTCAATAAGATTAAATATTTCCAGAAAAAATTAACAAACACAAAATTAAAACATAAAAGTGGCTGAAGAACAATACAAATTAAGATCAAATAATTTCCAAAACAAATTTTTCATTCCAAAAGTGATTTTTTATTTTTTTATTTTTTTTGAAAACATATCTTTCCTATACACTTTCCTGTCTCATATACTAACATGCTCATTTGTGTGTGTATCATCTGTGCCAGTGGGTAGCACACTGGACGAAGAGTATAACGACATCTGTGTATAACATCTATGTTTTGTTCTTGTATTCGTCAACACCTTTTCCAATCTCTAGCACTATATGTTTGAAGAATTTGAAACATTTGGCATACTTGTATTTAGAACCTTACCTACAAGTAGAGATCTACAATGGGAACTACAAGTAGACATCTAGAGTTATGAACTCTAACCATTAAAGTTATCATGCTAACACTCTATATCTAAAGCTTTCTTGATTGAAAATATTTCATTGAGCAAACTTTCTTCTGATAAAAGATTTCTGTCTTTGATTCAGAAGCCACTTGTTTGCCGTGGGTGGCATCTCGTATGCCGGAAAAGGGGATCCTGGTAGTTGAGAGTGCCCAGGGATCTCCAGCACTCAACACACTACTTTGGCCCTGGCCTCGGATAGACGAGAGGGATGGGTTAGGCCCGACCCGTCTCAATCGGCTCGGTCGTGCCTAGCTTTTAGGATTACATACTTTTATCTATATTTCTTTCTTTGTATCTTATGATACCAACCGGGTTAGATTTTTTCTTTTTTCTTATCTTTTACATTGTTTTCCTTTATAAAGCGGCGGCTGATGGGCTAATTAATAGACCTATAGTTTCTCTTCGCTTAAGGTTTGTTAAGTATAATAGCTATGTAGCTCTGGCGTCGGAAATAGGAAATCCATTTCCATTACACGTCCCCTTGTAGGGCTCCGAGGAGGGTGGAGCGCATAGGTATTGAAATTACACTATCAAAATCATGGCTTCCCAAAACAAAAGACCCCGACCGAATAACGAAAACGAAACGTCTTACTTAAACAACACAAAGTTCTTGGTTATTAAAAGTGAGGAGGCAAAGCCCATCACATCTCTATCTCCATTTATAATTGAAAAACAGATAGAAAGTTTGATAGGCACTCCAAAATCAGTCAAAAAATTAAAAAACGAACTGCTACTTGTTGAAACATCAAGAGCAAGTCAAGTTGAATCTCTGTTAAAAGTGAAAAAGTTTTACAACTTGAAAGTCTCGGTCTCAGAGCACAACTCACTTAACAAATCCAGAGGAATTGTGAAAGACAGAGTACTGAAAGGAGAAACAGAGGAAAAAATTATTGAATATCTTGCACCGCAAGGAGTTGTTGCGTGCAAAAGATTCAAAATAAAAAAAGATAATGTTCAACTTGAAACCAATACACTACTCCTCACTTTTAACACCACCACTTTGCCTCAGAGTATTAGAATCTTTTATCGTACAGTACCAGTGGAACAGTTCATCCCAAATCCTTTGCGCTGTTTTAATTGTCAAAAATTTGGACACCACGAAGACAACTGCAAGCTCACAGATGCAGTAATCTGTGATAGATGTGGTGAATCCAAACACACATCTAGCATCTGCCAAAGACCTTTCAAATGCGTAAATTGTGGTAAAGATCACAGTGCAAGATCAACCAACTGTGAAGTCTGGAAAAGAGAAAAAGAAATTATGAGAATTAAAACAATAAGAAAGATTTCTTACTTTGAGGCAAAAAAACAATATGAGACAGCTTTTGAACCTAGGTACTCTAAGATAGTTCAATCAGCAACAGCAAAACCTCAGACGAGAACTTGTGGGACACAGTATGATCCCGTGGATTTTGAGCAAGGCGCTAAACCTTCCTCGAAATCTACGTCTCCATCTGTCCAACCACCTCAAACATCTGAAACAGGTTCAAAATCTAACCAAACAAAAGACTCTAGTAGATCAAGATCAGCTTCTAGAGCTAATTCATGCACTACATCACCAAATAAAAGCCAGAAAAATAAACCAGATAAAAAAGAAAAAGATAAACAACAATCAAATAGACAGAAGAAAGGGTCACAGGATCCTGTTAAGCTGGCAAATAAATTTGAAAGTTTAGAAGATATGGAATTGGAAATTGACTCCTCAGTCAAATAACTTAAGTAAATTCAAACTCCCAATATACAAGTATAATGGGTCAAAACTCAATTTTACAATGGAATTGTAGAGGTCTAAAAGCCAACTTTAATGAACTACTAATTCTTTTATCTTTATTAAATCCACAAATTTGTTGTCTTCAAGAAACTTTTATAACCCCCAATGATAACTTGGAAGTTCGCAATTATTCTTCCTATCACTACATACATAATGATTGCCAAAGAGCATCTGGTGGTTCTTCTATCATAATACATTCTACGGTACCTCATCGTAAGATAGACTTAAACACAAATCTACAAGCAATAGCAATAAAAGCATCTTTAAATAAAACTATAACAATATGCTCTATCTATATCCCACCAAATAAAAGAATAGATCAAAATGATTTAGAAAATCTTTTACTACAACTACCTCAACCTTACATCATATGTGGTGATTTTAATGGACATAGCGAATTATGGGGTTGTTCAGATACCAATGATAGAGGTAAAATAATTGAAGATTTCATTGCAGAGAATAATTTATGTCTATTTAATTCCAATCAACATACATACCTGCATCCTGGATCAGGTTCTTTCACAGCAATAGATCTTTCACTCTGCCATCCTTCCTTGTACCTTGATTATGAATGGAAAGTATGTGAAGATTCCCATGGAAGTGATCATTTTCCTATCATTATACAAGAAACTGAGAAAATAGAAGATGAGAAAATTCCAAAATGGAATTTTAAAAAAGCTAACTGGGAAAAATTCAATATTCTTTGCCATGAAAAATTACTGATTGACAATTTTGAAAATTCAGAAGATCCAATGCTTTCTTTTACTGAAACTTTAATTGACATATCAAATCAGTGCATCCCGAAGATTTCAACAAATACTTTTAAGAAGAAAAAGCCATGGTTTAATGATGATTGTAAAGAAGCTATTAAAAAACGTAAAGACAGTTTAAAACGTTTCAAACAATATCCAACAAAAACAAACTTAAATGTTTGTAAAATTATGAGAGCTAAGGCTCGACGTACTATTAAACAAGCAAAACGATCATCTTGGAAAGATTTCATTTCTAAACTTAATTCTAGAACTCCCATGACAACCATTTGGAATATGTTAAGGAAAATAAATGGAAAGAATCAAACCATGAAACACTCTCATATCAAGGTAGATGACAAAAACTATGAAAGTAAAGAAGAAATCGCTAATATCTTGGGTAAAACTTTCAAAACAAACTCCTCGTCTGCAAATTATAAACCACAATTTAGAAAACATAAGCAAGAAGCAGAAATGGAAGAACTTAATTTTGAAACAGATACAAATGAAAACTACAACTTACCTTTCACACTATCGGAACTTGAAAATTCTCTAAAAAATGCTCATGATTCTGCTGCAGGTGCAGATGAAATACACTATCAACTTTTAAAACATTTACCTCGTATTTCATTACAAACTCTGTTAAACATTTTTAACATTATATGGGAACAAGGCACCTTCCCGAAAAGTTGGTCCAAAGCTACAATCATTCCAATTCCTAAGCCAAATAAAGATCATACAAATCCAACAAATTATAGACCCATAGCTTTAACTAGTTGTATATGTAAGACCATGGAGAGAATGATAAACAATAGACTTAATTTTTACCTCGAATCCAATAATATTATATCGGAACATCAATCGGGGTTCCGAAAAAACAGAAGCACGACAGATCAGTTAGTACGATTAGAATCTTTTATCAGAAATGCTTTTGTAAAGAAACAACATGTAGTTGCCATATTTTTTGATCTAGAAAAAGCTTATGACACCACATGGAAACATGGCATCTTAAAAGATATTCATAAAATTGGATTAAGGGGAAATCTACCCAAGTTTATTTCAAACTTTTTATCAAATAGATGTTTCAAAGTTAAGGTAGGCACATCTTTTTCTGATGACTATGAACAAGAACAGGGAGTTCCTCAAGGAAGTATCCTCTCACCTACTCTGTTCAATATCAAGATTAACAATATTGTAAAATGTTTAGATGACGATGTGAACTGTTCCTTATATGTGGATGATTTTTTAATATGTTACAGGTCCAAAGATATGAAAACAATTGAAACTAAACTTCAAAATAATTTGGACAAAATTGAGAAATGGACTATAGAAAATGGTTTTAAATTTTCCAAGACAAAGACAAACTGTGTACACTTCTGCCAAGAGCGCAGGTGGCACTTGGATCCATTATTGAAAATATATGATAGTCCAATTCCAATAGTAGATCAAGCAAAATTTTTAGGAGTTATCTTTGACAAAAAACTTTCTTTCATTCCACATATTAGTGCTTTGAAACTGAAATGTCAAAAAGCTTTGAATGTTTTAAAAGTACTTTCCCACTCTGACTGGGGAGGAGATAAAAAAACTCTTTTAAATCTATACAGATCTCTAATACGGTCAAAACTGGATTATGGATGTATTATATATGGCTCTGCAAGGAAAAGCTACCTAAAAAAGTTGGACACTATTCATCATCAGGGTCTTCGGTTAGCTTTGGGAGCTTTCCGAACGTCACCTGTCACAAGTTTGTATTCAGAGGCCCAGGAGCCATCCTTATATGATAGAAGGAAAAAACTATCCTTACAGTACGTAACTAAACTGGCTTCAAATACAAAGAATCCGGTTTACAATGACATTTTTAATTCACCAAACAAAATACTTTTTCAAAATAAACCTAATTTTATCAAACCACTTGGTCTAAGAGTTGAACCTCTTCTTGATGAATCAAATATAAATGTAAAGAATATTAAGCCCTTTAAACTTCCTGTAAAAGAGCCGTGGACCATAGATCCACCAAATATTATTTTTGATCTCAACGTAAATAAGAAATCAGTTACAAATCCATTATTTTATCAAAATAAATTTTTAGAAATCAAATCACAGTATAAAGATTACATTTCAATTTATACTGATGGTTCGAAACAAGATAATAAAGTTGGTTGCGCTTCAGTACACAAGCAAGAAACTGCCAAAATAAGACTACCAGATCATAGCTCTATTTTTTCAGCAGAAGCTGTGGCTTTAAACATTGCTCTCTGTTCAATACAAAACAATAATAACAAGAAATTCATAGTTTTTTCTGATTCAATGTCAGTTTTACAATCTTTAAAACATCCTGATAACCCAAATCCATTGATTCAACAATTTTTCAGAAAATATGTTTATTTAAGTAGATCAAAGTCAATAATATTCTGCTGGATACCCAGCCACATTAATATAAAAGGTAATGAAATAGCTGATCAAGAAGCAAAGGATGCCGTAAATATGAACATAGCCAACATAAAAATTCCTTATACTGACAAAAAACAACAAATAAATGAATTTATCAAGTCTGAATGTCAAATTAAATGGCAACAGTGTTTTAACAACAAGCTTTTAGCGATCAAGCCAAATTTTAATGATAAATATGAATTTTATTGTAACCGAAAAAGTCAAGTAATTTTAACAAGATGTCGTGTGGGACACTCAAGGTTTTCACATGTGCATCTTTTAAATAATGAGAGAGCACCACAATGTATAAACTGTAATGAGCCTTTAACTATAAAACATATTTTATTAAACTGTAAAAATTTCGACCGTATACGGTCAAAACATTTTAGTGTTGATAGCTTACAAAACTTATTTTTACATGTACAACAGAATAACATTTTAGAATACCTAAAAGAAATAGATTTTTATAATAAAATATAGACTAATATAGATTTTAAGTATCAAATTAACATTTTATTATTGCATTTCTAAATATTACCTTCATGCGCGCTAAATGACCACAGCTGTCGATGCGCCTTAAAACACCAAATAATAAATAAATAAATAAACTTTTCTTTAGACCATGAAAATGGATTCACTCAAAAATGCATTGGATGTAATGAATAACCCTTATACCAGTGTAAATATTAATTTTAAGTATCTCATAATGCTACATCAGATATTTTTTGCACATATCTCTGCAATGATTTATTTATATAGTGTGCAAGGTTGGCAAAGAGGAGGTCAATATGGGTATTGACCAGGCTGGCAATTTTAACCGGTTATAAAAGGTCAATACTGGTCACAAGTGGTGGATTGGTGGTCGACTGGAGTGATTGATTTCGTTGATTAAATCACTGGCTTACATACCTGTCTGGATTATCACAGGTTCTATCCTCTTCTAGATGCTAGGATTTTGTAGAATGCCCATAGCCAAGACACTGCAGAGAACCAGACTAGCCCTAGTAAAACCCAAAAGGTACACAAATAGATGAATTGTTGTCACTGTAAGACTGAAACAGTGTTGACACTAATGTAAACACCAGAAATCAGTCAACCATCAAATTATTCTTGAAGGTAGTTACAACAAATTTCATATTTTGTGGCACTGCATGAGTTGACCTTACTTTCTTTTGTAAAATCATTATTTTCTTGACTTGTTTCTTTATGAAGATACAAGGTAAATTTTCATTTATCTTACAGAAGAAAGGTACATTCAATATTCATGAATTACACATTGTCTAAATCTTAGAAATTACTGAACACATCACTTAGTTTTCACCTTTCAGACTATTACAAAACGTTTTTGAGTTCAGGAATGAAACCAAGAACATTCTTATGAAAGGAAAGAAGAAATCATTGTACCTGAACAATCAAATTATTGTTTCTAGTTTGATTTTGTATTTCATTTTGAAATTAATAGTTTGAAGTTGCGTAGTAATTAGGAGGAACCCTTGAAAGGATTCCTATGTGTTAGAGTTATGGAAAGGACAATGTGCTTTCAGTAAGAACTTGCATACAAAATATCAATGTTTCTTTTTCCCTGAGAGGACTCCTGTATTGTTTTTTTTTTTTAACTAACCCGTACTAGTTTCAAAACAATGCATGCTTTATACCTCAGAATGAGGACAGTCTGTATAGTATGTAACAAATGTACCGGTAGAGTAAGATCGGACTGCCTAACATAGTAAAATTCCATTCTTATAGGCACACAATTCTAGATTTGAGTTGTTCACAGTCTATATGATTATACCAACCATATGAAAGTTTAGAAATTGTTGTGTTTAGGCTAGAATTGTAAATGCTACTGTAAAAATCAAAACCTTGATGTCTGAGTACAGAAGTTTCAATCTTTCAAAAGAGTCTTGCATAATGATGAAAAATGATGAATTTAGAAATGCTTAAAATGCTATAGAAAAGAAAGATATAGTCATCATGTCTAGTGTATCTATGTAAGCTCACGTGTTTACAAACCCTAGGCTGAGCTGTTAATATTTTCAATATGATTTAAAGCAAAGTCTCAGACAAAATCACCTCAGCCAATTGGATAAGTTGTTTCAAAAGTTTTTTCTGAACATCCTTCAAAATAGGATAATATAGCCACACTTACCTTGTATCCTTAATGGTGTTATAGGATGGGGGAAAATGACTTAACTCTTTATCACACAATGAAATTTTGGACATGTCCAAACTGAAAGCATTTGGAGACGACAATTCTAATGTCACTCAAATGATGGAATATCTCTTCAATAGGGTAGAAAACATTGTGGGAAAAGGAGAAAATGCTGGTTACCAGCATTTTCTCCATTTCCCACAATGTTTTCAAAGGGCTTCTTTCACACGGTTGTTAAAACTTGGGATTGTGTGGTAAAGAGTTAAGTAAGAATGAAAACTGAAAATCTGTTGGTCTACCAATGTTTTCAAAAAGTTAACAGCTACATTTTGTGAGGCTGACAGAAATGTTAGATGAAGGTTAACCTTGCAGGCCAATGTTAGATCCACATTTGATTAATTGAATGATGTTTACTGTCACTTTCAACATTATTTGTCATATGACTACTACAGCTAGCTTATTTCTGTATGTCTGGGTTTTAGTAGTACTAAGCTTGGGCTCTGCATTGTCTTGCCTAAGGACACTCTTGCAGAAAAACATTGTGCATCCAATCAGGCTGGGCCATCAGGTAACAAGTCCTACACTTTACTGGTGAGCCATGTAGGACCCCAGATCCACATTTAGATGGGAGTTAATTTTTGTAAGATTGTTCAGGTTAGTCTATGTCGACCATTTATGGACAAGTTACTTCTTGTTCTTAAATCAAATATGGTAATCAAATTGATGCCATTTCATTGTTCATTCCTTTCCCATATGACAAGTTTTAGGCACTTTTACTCTTTCACTACTAAACAAATTAATTGCATTGTCTCAAAGGCTAAAAATACATTTCTTTTGCAAGATCAAGAAACAATTGGGTCATGAATCTACAATATAGCAGTGAACAGTGGAGATCAGAGATCAGACTGCATGTTCCGTGTAGTCTGATCTTGATCTACACTGTCCACAAAAGCTTCTGGTGTTGCCTATAGTATGGAAAGAGTTAAATGCATCTGCAGACAACAGAAAATGATACCTGTAAATGAACTGGTTCACTCATATAATTGAAAACTCTATTGGAACAGGAGAAAATACATGTACTTACGAGGAGTGATCAGAAAGAACGCGGACCAGTGCCTTTATCGGAATATTGTTATAAAAATCAACTTGGAATGTTTACTGTTTTTCAAAGTAACCTCCTTTGTGTTCTATGCACTTATTCATTCTTGATTCCCATGTGCGAAACACGTGCGCGAGCCCGTCACGTGACGTCACTCTCAACGACCCGGTCATGGCATGGGTTAGCTCCTCTCTGCTCTCGTAGCACGTGCCACGTAGAGAATCTTTCAAAACAGGAAATAGCCAAAAGTCACATGGGGCCAGGTCTGGACTATAGGCAGGATGGTCTAATGTTTCTATGTTTAGTTTTTTCAAAACTTCCTGTACAAGTTCGGCTTTGTGAGCGGGAGCGTTATCTTGATGTAAAATGACGCCTCTCCATAGAAGTTCCGGCTGTTTTTTTCGGATGGCCTGTATTAAATTCATTCGAATAATGCTGGCATAATACTCAGCATTGACTGTAGTATGTATAGGTACAACATGATTTAGAAGAAAACGTTGAGAAGAGAAAAACATGATGCACATAACTTTACCAACAGACTTAGAAAGTTTGGCTTTAACAGGGGACGGCGATGTTGGATGTTTCCATACACTGCTTTGTTGTTTAGATTCGGGCTCGTAAAAGTGTACCCATGTTTCATCGCATGTCACAATACGATCAGTAAAGTTTGATCCTTCTTTCCTAATTCGTTCTAAAATTTCAGAACAAATTTCGACCCTAACCCCCATTTGCTCGGGCGTCAGTAGCCGAGGCACCCACCTTGCACAAACACGCGACATTGCAAGTTTGTCAGTTAAAATCTCCTGTGCACTTCCATAGGAAATGCTAAATGTGTCGGCTATTTCCCTGACAGTAACTCGACGATCTTGCTTTACATGCTGCTGCACATCCGCGATAGTTTTGTCCGTTACTGATGTTGGTGGACGGCCAGATTTAGGGTCATTTTCAACGGTTTCGCGTCCTTCTCTAAATCGTCCAATCCATTTACAAATACTGGTTTTCTTAAGTGCTGAGTCCCCATAAACTTTATCTAAATCGGCCTTAATTTCCGATGAAGACTTTCCGAGTTTAACTTAAAACTTTATAATTACTCTCTGCTCAAATAAAATGTCATCTGACATTGTGAACCGCTAACGCAGTATGTGATGTCATTGAAATGACGTCACTCTTTTCTTATTTGCCTATGACGTCATTTAAACGCTTGAGTAAGTAACCAGGTAATTAATGTTCATCTGTGCAAATTTTTGTTATCTTAAGTAAAGTAGTTTTTGAAATAATCGGGTGGTCCGCGTTCTTTCTGATCACCCCACGTAAAAAAAAACATTGCTTACCAGAATTTTGTCATTGTCCTATAATGCTTTAAATTGCCTATTTCCTTAAAATTCTGCTTACCAGAATTTTGTCTTTGTCTCATAATGCTTTCAGTTGCCTATTTCCTTCAGGATTATTAACACGGAGTGTTTGGTATTTACACTTTTAAGTGTTAAAATAAACCCTAATCAAAATTTTCTCAAGATCCAGTTGTCGGATGCCATGACCAGACATGGATATGTTGTATACTGGTCTATCCCACAGATTGATGTAAATTGTGTTTGTATAAGGGGACACTTATACTGTCTTGCTATAGAGCTAGCTTTTGTAGCAATGTGGTCGACCGTTCGACTTGGGACCTGAAGATTCTGGGTTCAGTCCCAGCCTTGTGGGGGGGCTATTTAGCAGAACTGTTACAGATACATATAATCAGTATTTGGAATGCCTGTATTTGACCCTTGAATTTTGTGTCATACAAAGTTAAATTGGGAGAATTTTTGAGGATTTTTCCTTTTTTAGCCCTTTAACACACAATAAATCCAGTGTTTTATGAGTCCTGCGTAAAAGGGCTCATGAAAACTTTGTTGGAAAACAAGACATCAGTATTTCTTTTCTTTCTTTGTTCCAGAATTTTTTCTAACCTTTTACAAATACAAACCACATAATCTGAGCCATATTTATAGAATTGTTTGTTAAAACACTATACTTCGGATCAAATTACTACTCTAAAATAGTAGTAAAATAACAGTTGCTATACAGCACACTTGGTAGAACAACTTCGACTTCCATTGTCCTTGCTCAATCTATTTATTGTTTATATTTTATAGATCTACATGTATTACATGTGATAAAAGATTTTAATTTTCTTACATCAAATCATAGCTTGAAACTGTTCAACAAATCCGCTTTTCAGGACTTTCAGTCCTTTGATTAAAGAAAAGATATTTCACTTTTGTGAATGGGAAAAACCAGTCCGGGGATGTAACTCTGTAGTCATTAGCCTCATTTGACTGGTCATTTTTCGTGAAGCACGGAAAGGAAAATATCAACCCTTCACCAAACAATCCCTGGATTTCACAACCATAAGGAAGAAGCCTTTCGAAAACAGTGGGAAAAGAAAAAAAACTGAAAGCATTTTATGCTTTTCCCCCAGTTTTCTACTCTATCACTAACATATTCCATCATTTGAGCAATTTGTTGTGTGTAAATATTTTCAATTTGGTCTAGTCTAAAATTCTGTTGTTTGGTAAAGAATTAAGCTACGTCTACCTGTAAGGTGTCCTTTAGTGCTGCACAAACATTACGACAATTTGGGAGCATAAGGTTTGTGCTTCATAAAAGTCTACAAGGTCAGAAAAAAGTGTGATGTAGGTTGCAAAACTTGGAAAATGGAATCTCTAGTAAATGTTTACTTGTACAGAATCTAGGGATCAGAGTCAATAAAAATTCTCACAGGGATCGAATCAATGAACATGTTCACGATCGAACAGCCGGAATTGAACCAAACACTGTATAAAGTAAATCCATGTTTGGCTGAATTACAGCCAAGTTCATTCAGAAATCAAATAAAACACTACCATGTTGGATTGCAGACCGTGCTGCCGTCACCTGAGCACAACATGCTCAAGGGGAGCTTTTAGGGTCATGCTGTGTCTGTCGTACGTCGTGTGTCGTCCGTTGTGTGGCGTCAACAATTCTTTAAACATTTTCTCCTCCTAAACCGCTTGGCCAATTTGGACCAAACTTGGCTGGAATGTTCCTTGGGAGGTCCTCTTTAAAAACTGTTCACAGAATTTGATTTCATCAAACACTGTGGTTGCCATGGCAACCAAATGGAATTTTCCAAGAAATTCTTTGAAAACCTTCTCTGAAACCGCTGGTCAGATTTTGAAATAATTTCAGATATGTTTCTTGAGCGACCCTTTTCAAAAACTGAAAAAACTCAAAAACCGAAATTTTTATCTATCGAAAAACATGGCCGTGGGGGGGGGGGCTCTTGGCGTCCAGCGGTGTCAAAAATTTAGAAATATTCTTCTCCTACACCACTTGGCCAATTTGGACCAAACTTGGCTGGACTGTTCCTTGGGAGGTCCCTTTTAAAAATTGTTCACAGAATTTGATTTCATAAAAAACTCCGGTTGCCATGGCAACCAATTGGAATTTTCCAAGAAATTCTTTGAAAATCTCCTCCTTTGAAACCGCAGGTCAGATTTTAAAATAATTTCACAGATAGGGTGACCCTTTTTAAAAATTGTTCGCGAACTCTGATCTGTTAAAAAACATGGCCGTGGTGGAGGTGGGGGCTCTTGGCGTCCAGCGGTGTCAACAATTCTTTAAACATCTTCTCCTCCTAAACCGCTTGGAAGATTTGGACCAAACTTGGCTGGAATGTTCCTTGGGAGGTCCCCTTTGAAAATTGTTCACAGAATTTGATTCACCAGAAACTCTGGTTGCCATGGCAACCAAATGGAATTTTCCATGAAATTCTTTGATAATCTTCTCCTCTGAAACCACTGGTCAGATTTTGAAATAATTTCACGGATATGTTCCTTGGGTAACCCTTTTTAAAGTTTGTTTGTGTAATTTTGATTCGTCGAAAACATGGCCTGGGTTGAGATAGGCATCTTTGCACTGTATGGACTTAAAGAAATTCTTTGAAATTCTTCTCCTCCTAAACCACTTGTCAGATTTTGAAATAATTTCACAGAAATGTTCCTTAGGTGCCCCTTTTGAAATTATTTTCGCGAAATTTTGATCTGTCAAGAAACATGGCTGTGGTGGGTGGAAGCTATTTGCTCTATGAGGACAAAGAAATTCTTAAAAATTTTGTCTTCTCTGAAAACACTATTCAGATTTTGAAGTTATTTCACAGAAATGATCCTTATATTATACCCCTTATTTAGCTTCGCTGTTTTCAAAGAAAACATCGAGGTATTGACATAGCCCTGTTGGTGTCATCTGTGTTGTTTTGCAAAAACTTTGACATTTTGTTATATCTCAGTTTCCACTCAACACATGTACTTAAAACTTGGAATAATTGTTCACTAGTAAAAAGCAACCCATACCACAAGGGCAGTTAACTCCAAAATTTTTTTGTCCAAATTATGCCCCTTTTGTGACTTGGAATTTTATTTTACTATCCAGCAAGGTTCTAACAGCCAATCATTGGCACTCTCATTAGGTGCTCTTGTTCAACTTAGTATTTTTAGCCACTATCGGGCATGTGCTCTTGTTCAAGATAAGGTCTTTGGGTGACCTATCCTAAAATTTATTTGCAGAATTCTGATTCGTCAAAAACATGGCTGTGGTGATGATTGTAGGGGTGGCGACAGATTTTGAAATGATTATTACAGGTGACCTTTTTATAATTGCTTGGCAAAATACTGATTTTGTTTCCAAAATTTCAATACTTTTAAAAGGGTGGTTATGGTTCTCTCAAAAATTCAGGTGAGTGATCCAGGGCCATCTTGGCACTCTTGTTTAATCATACTGATGCTTGCATAACAAACCCAAATCAACTATGACTAACCATATCTCTTTTAATAATCAAACGAGACAAGACTTGACGTAAATGATGAAAGTCAAAATGAAATCAACGTGCGTCGGGGTCTATAAGACCAGGGTGGAGGGATCTAAACTAATATAGATCCTTGGTGGACGGGTTTTCAATCTTGAAATAAACGGATCTAAAGTATGTTCTTACCTTTTTTAGGCACAACAGAAGTAGCTTTCAACGAACAACATTTTGGTCATAGCTCAGCTGTGGATGGTATAGATTCAAGATCAGACTGCACGTTCTTTGAAGTCTGATGTTTTATCTACACTGGTCGCAAAGACTTTAACCCTTTACCACACTTTAAAGACCCTGAGAAAGCTGAGAAAGAAAGCTTTTGAAAAGCATGTGGAAAAAAGAAAATTCTGGAAGCCACCATTTTCTCCTTTCACCACACTGTTTCTACCCTTCCATGAAGGGATTTCAAATTTTGCTCACTATTTTTTTTGTCATCTGCACATTCTTTGAATTCTGACGTGTCTAAAATTTTGTAGTTTGGTAAAGAGTTAAAAATCGTCATCTAGCCATGGGCAGTGAATGATTAACTATAAATGTAAAGATTTCACACCAGTTGTGTATCCACAAAATTAATGTTTGCAGTAAAGTTTGCATTAGGGGTATGATGTAACGCATCAATAATTCCAAGCCAGAGGGTTGTACTGCAAGCATTTGTCGTACACTCTTACGGCTGTTTCAGCTGAAGAATTTACACCTGGTTCTGGGCTGACCTCCAATCAAAGCAAACAATCGCGCTAAAAGCCAGTATCTCGTCTGCTTTACATGATCTGATATAGCCTTTTTATACACCCATCGAAGATGGGACGTATTACGGGATCACCCATGGCATACGGGCGGGCAGGCAGGCGGGTGGGCGGTGTCCAGTTCTTTGTCCGGAGCATAAATTTGTCATCTCCAGTCCGATTGACTTGAAACTTGGCATGTGTGTTTGTTGCAATTATACGGAGTGCAGTGCATAAGAACCATAACTCTACCTCGTGCTGTCTGAGTTATTTCCCTTTGTCATTTTTACAGCATTTTCTGCTTATCCGGAGCATAACTTTGTCGTCTCCAGTCTGATTGACTTGAAACTTGGTATTGTGTTTGTTGCAATAATACGGAGTGCAGTGCGAAAGAACCACAACTCTACCTCATGCTGTCTTTGAGTTATTTCCCTTTGATCGTCATTTTTTCAGCATTTTCTGCTTGTCCAGAATATAATTTTGTCATCTCTAGTCTGAACATCTTCAAATTTGGTATGCATGATTGTTGAAAATTTACGGAGTGCAGTGCACAAGAACCATAACTCTTCCTCGCACGAATTTTTAGTTATTTCCCTTTGATCGTCATTTTTACAGCATTTAGTGCTTGTCCGGAATATAACTTTGTCATCTCAAGTCAGAGTGACTTCAAACTTGGTATGCATGTTTGTTGCAATATTACGGAGTGTAGTGCGCAAGAACAATAACTCTACCTAGTGCGGATTTTGAGTAATTCCACTTTGATCTTCATTTTTACAGTATTTCTTGCTTGTCCGGAACGGAACTTTGTCACCTCAAGTCAAATTGACTTGAGACTTTGGTAAACATGTTTGTTGCATTACCTGCCCTTTACGATTATTATACCCCCTCGACAACTGGTGGTGGGACTGGTGTATCTTGCGACAATTTGCCGCTCTTGTTGCGTAATGATTACTGCTAGAACACCCCAGTCGTGTCACATGTATATTGTGTAGTCGGCAAAGAAAAAAAAAGTCATTTGGCTATTTTTCGAAAATTTTGTTTTGGCCAAGATAAAAAAAATATGCATACGCTAATTTGATGCTTATGTTAAATGGATTAATTACCAATGAATAAAGAGGAGAAACAAGATTTTGTTTTTGACAATGCTTTATTTTTGTAATCACGGGGACAACACATTTCGCTATGAGCCTAAGGAACGACTTATCATGTTTCTACAGAAGATGCCTTTCGAAAACGTGAAAAATGGCAAAACTGCTTACATAACATCGAAAAGCCAGGATAGATTTAACCTGTATGCATTTTTAGGACTTGAGTTGCTGTTGCGGCCACCGTAGATCAAGATCAGACTGTAGACTAAATGTCTTGTCTGATCTCTGATTGTAATCTTCTCGGTCCGCGGTGAAGAGGCATTTCTTAAAAAAAAGTCAGTTTCATTTTTTTTGTGTATTTTCAAGACTGAGAATTACCCTTGGTTAACTCAGCTCTCGAAGGATTCATCTTCATTACGGTTTTATGCACGATATACAATTGTGCATTCATTATGCAGCCGATCATACTATCAGAAATATTTTCCAAAAATTAAAAGTCAGATGTCCAAGTATTTAGTATTCCTGATTATTTGGACTGTCTGGAGTTAGGACTAGACATAAATATTTTTGACAGTAATTTAACATGTCCAAATATTTAGGGTGTCTGAATACATTAGGGAATTACGGTACTTGCGATACCGCTTTTAATGATCTACATGCAGAAATTTATTGATGTTAAGTCTTTCTAATGTAAGATTGTGTATTTTTATGTGAAGACAATTATGTGCACGTTATCGATTTTACATTTGACGATGGGTGGTTATGTTTTTACATTTGGGATTCTTATCAGCGGAACGGTGGATTCGGATCAGACTTGAAAATGGCCAACCCCCCGAAATTTTGGGAGCCATAGGACACCCGCGTTATAATAGGGTCAGCGTTTTAGTGAAGTTCACTACAGCAGAGTTCC
This sequence comes from Hippopus hippopus, assembly GCA_946811185.2. NCBI lineage: Eukaryota > Metazoa > Mollusca > Bivalvia > Cardiida > Cardiidae > Hippopus > Hippopus hippopus. Next base: position 5,706,537 of record OX328100.1, on the reverse strand, counting down.
ACTGTATTTAGGGGAGTATTTTTTTCATATTTAATTTTTTCATTATAGAATGTCAAATTCCTGTGAAATATTGTATAATGCATCGTATATATATGGACATTTTCTGTCCAATACTTATGAAAGGTAGTCAGAAACTGATTTGATAATATACTACTCAAAATTGGATAAGGATCACTTGTAAGATTGTGTTTATTCCTTACATAAGGTTGAAACGTTAAAATATTTGCTGTGATTCTGAAAATTTGTTCATTTGACATCAGCTTTGTGCCAAAAAAGGAATGAGCCGACAAACTGTTGAAGCGGAACAGCGGTTGAAACTTGGTAGGGGCAATAATTCGGGATAACACGGAAAGGTAATCAAATGAGGCTTTTTGGAAAAATCAAGTAGGGTGCCTGAATTTCGCTTTAGTATCGCGTGTGGTGGCCATTTGATCGGATTACTGCTTGGCATCGCCTTCTCATACTGCTAATAAGCCTTCGAATGCTTTGTTGTGGGATTCGAGCCCACTCGTCCAGTAGTGCCTGTTGGAGCCTGGAACCATAGTTGGCTGGACTGGGCGAGCAGATATTGCAGTCTGCAGCATGTCCCAGGCGTGTTCAATTGGATTAAGGTCTGGGGACCTTGCTGGCCAGTCCATTCTCTCTATAGTTGCTGTCTGCAGGTACTCGGTGGTGACCCATGCCCTGTGTGGACAGGCATTGTCGTCCATCAAAATGAAATCGGGGCCTATAGCACCGGCGTATGGGCGAACATACACATCTAAGATCTCATTGATGTATTGTGCAGCCCTCAATGTGCCGTTTTGAACGATATACAGGTCCGTATTTCCCTGCATGCTAATACCGCCCACACCATAACTGAGCCCCCGCCAAAACGGTCATGGTTAGCAATGCATACGGGTGCGAAACGCTCATTGGACGATTTCCAAACCCAGACTCGTCTATCAGTGAAGTCCACACAAAATCTGGGTTCATCAGTCAACAGTAATGGGGTCCAGTCATTCAACGTCCATCTGACGTGAGCGCACGCCCATTGGAGACGTGCCTGGATGTGGTTTTGCGTCAACGGAATGTGGATTGCTGGTCGTCTGGCCCTCATGCCAGCTCTATGAAGACGGTTTCTGATTGTTTGCATAGAAATTCTTATGCCAGTGGCATTCTGCAGGTTATTTTGCAGGGCGGTAGCTGTAACAAAGCGCGGATGTCGCGCTTGGACGACAATAAAACGGTCTTCACGCTGAGTTGCGACCCTTTCATGACCACCACCATGCCTATGCCTGACATTTCCATGAGTTCGAAACCGTTCCCACATCCTTGCAACAGTGCTCTGGGACACCCCAAGGACACCTGCCACATGCCGTTGGGAACACCCAGCCTCAAGCATCCCTATCCCCCTATTCATCTTTTCGGCATCAAGACGCCGTCTTATTCGTAAGCCATACCTAATGCTAGCTTTGAAATAAACGTTACCATGCACAAGCAAAGTTTGAATATGACGGATGTGTACATGAAGGCACATGCCAATGGCGCACCCTTTTTTCATGGGTATCACTTTTCCCGTGGATATCAAGCCAGGTACAGGTGAAAAATCAATATCTACTGGACAGGTGAGGTATGCCATTAGAATAATCTACATGTATGAAAAAAAATCACTTATCTTGGGTTTACCATTAAAGAGATATATAAGAAATAAAAAGCAATCCCTATCAAATTTTGAGTAGTATATCTACACTGGGAAAATGGACTATGTTTGACTAAAAAGTAGATCACAGAGGGAAATTCTAGAAAAAACTTGCGTACAAGCTAGAGGCCAAATTTTCAGTCCAATAATTATGAAAGCTTGGTAGAATATTTGTCATAATATCTCGAAAGAGATCGTGTGGTCAAAAGACTCAGGTGAGTGACTTTGAAATTTTTTAGTTAAAGCAAGACATTTTATTATTCAAAAATGTTGAAAATATATTATCCCAGGGGTGCGGAAATCCAATGTCCGACTCGTGAAAATTTTGCGTCAGAAAAGTGACTTTTCGATCTAGTTATCACCGGATAAGTAGAAAATAAGGGAAAATTTTGAAACAAGTATCTGTTGTAAACATTATGCAGTGAAATACAAATGTTCACCTTTTGTATAAAATGACATTCCACATGATAAACAGCGGCTTGAGATGATTCCTGAATTCTGGAAACCCAAAATACTCATTTGGTGTACCTCCACATTTACTGCACACAACAGGGCCAGTATAATATGTGGCTGTTTTCGCAAGTCAACTTTTTTGCTTTGGAAAAGGTCAATATACTTTCAAGATCACCATTGTAGATTAAAATATTTTTATTTTTATCATTTTAGCTCTGATTCAAAGATCGACAATGTCACATATACAAATATTTTAGCCTTTAATCTCATGGCACAGCTTCTTTGCAAATGGGCCGTGGTCTAGGCATTTTCTCCTCTGCCGGAAACCTCCTCAAACCGAAACAATTTGCAATTCAGCGATCAATTGATTTGAAATTGGAGGAATTTAGTTTTTTTTTTTTTTTTATTAAATCTTCGAAGAAATGGAATGTGAAAAATCTTAAACCTCGGAAGCATCAGGCAGCTCAAAAAATATAAATGTAAAACGTACTGCGACAAAGAATATGGCAAAGTAAACAAACAACAGTCTTTTTGACAAGGCGTGGTTGAATGCAACTTAAAACTGTTTTGTATTGGACAAGTAAGCCTCACTGGTGGACAAGTGGACTTTTTAGCTCACCTGAGCACGAAGTGCTCATGGTGAGCTTTTGTGATCGTGCTGTGTCCGGCGTCCGTTGTGCGTTGTCCGTTGTCCGTCGTCAACTTTTACCTTGTGTACGCTCTAGAGGCTACATTTTCAGTCCGATACTCATGAAACTTGGTCAGAATGTTTGTCTTAATAAAATCTCGGATGAGTGTGAAAATGGGTCATGTCGGGTCAAAAACTAGGTCACTAGGTCAAATCTTAGAAAAATTTTGTGTACGCTCTAGAGGCCACATTTTATGTCCAATACTCCTGAAAATTGGTCAGAATGTTTGCCTCAATGATATCTTGGACGAGTTTGAAAATAGGTCATGTCGGGTCAAAAACTAGGTCACTAGGTCAAATCTTAGAAAAACCTTGTGAACGCTCTAGAGGCCACATTTTCAGTCCAATACTCATGAAACTTGGTCAGAATGTTTGTCTTGATGATATCTCGGACGAGTTTGAAAATGGGTCATGTTGGGTCAAAAACTAGGTCACTAGGTCAAATCTTAGAAAAACCTTGTGTACGCTCTAGAGGCCACATTTTCAGTCCAATACTCCTGAAAGTTGGTCAGAATGTTTGCCTTGATGATATCTCGGATGAGTTTGAAAATGGGCCATGTCGGGTTAAAAACTAGGTCAAGAGGTCAAATCTTAGAAAAACCTTGTGTATGCTCTAGAGGCCACATTTTCTGTCCCATACACCTGAAAATTGGTCAGAATGTTTGTCTTGATATCTCTGATGAGTTTGAAAATGAGCCATGTGGGGTCAAAAACTAGGTCACTAGGTCAAATCTTAGAAAAACCTTGTGTACGCTCTAGAGGCCATATTTTCAGTCCAATACTCCTGAAAATTGGTCAGAATGTTTGTCTTGATGATATCCTGGACAAGTTTGAAAATGGGCTATGTCGGGTCAAAAACTAGGTCACCAGGTCAAATCTTAGAAAAATCTTGTGTACGCTCTAGAGGCCACATTTTCAGTCCAAAACTCTTGAAAGTTGGTCAGAATGTTTGTCTTGATGATATCCTGGACAAGTTTGAAAATGGGCTATGTCGGGTCAAAAACTAGGTCACCAGGTCAAATCTTAGAAAAATCTTGTGTACGCTCTAGAGGCCACATTTTCAGTCCAAAACTCTTGAAAGTTGGTCAGAATGTTTGTCTTGATGATATCTCAAACAAATTTGAAAGTGGGCCGTGTCGGGTCAAAAACTAGGTCACCAGGTCTAATCTTAGAAAAACCTTGTGTACGCTCTAGAGGCCACATTTTCAGTCCAATACTCTTGAAAGTTAGTCAGAATGTTTGTCTTGATGATATCTCTGATAAATTGGAAAACAGGCCATGTTGGGTCAAAAACTAGGTCACTAGGTCAAATCTTAAAAAAACCTTGTGTATGCTCCAGAAGCCACATTTTCTGTCCAATACTCTTGAAATATGGTCAGAATGTTTGTCTTGATAATATCGCAGACGAGTTCATGAGTGGGCCATGTGGGGTCAAAAACTAGGTCACTAGGTCAAATCTTTGAAAAACCTTGTGTATGCTCCAGAAGCCACATTTTCAGTTCAATGCTCTTCAAAGTTGGTCAATGTTTGTCATGATGATAGCTTGGATGAGAATGAAAATGGGTCATGTCAGGTCAAAAACTAGGTTACCAGGTCAAATCTTAGAAAAACCTTATGTAAGCTCTAGAGGCCACATTTTCAGTCCAATAATCTTGAAATTCGGTCAGAATGTTTGTCTTGGTAATTTCTTAGACTAGTATGAAAATGGGTCATGTTGGATAAAAAACTAGGTCAAAAGGTCAAATCTCGGAAAGACGTTTTGTACTATAATTACAGTCCAATATTCTTTAAACTTTTGTCTTGATGATATCTTGCATGAGTTTGAAAATGGGTCACATGGAATAAAAACTAGGTCACCAAGTTTCATCCTTGAAAAACCGTGTGTACGCCCAAGAGGCCACATTTTCAGTCCAATAATCTTGAAATTTGCTTTGAATGTTTGCCTTGATAATATCTTAGACTAGTATGAATATGGGTCTTGTTGGATGAAAAACTAGATCACTAGGTCAAATCTCAGAAAAATCTTTTGTACACCCTACAGGCCACATTTTCACTCAAATACTCATGAAAGTTTGTCGAAATGTATGTCTTGATAATTTCTACATGTCGAGTAGGCTGCTGAGACAAATTCCAGGAAAAGGTTGTGTGCACTTTAGAGGCCATATTTGTAAGCCCAGTACTAATGGGTGTTTGTCAGAGTGTTTGTCTTAATATCTCTGCAGAGATTGGAAATGGGTCATGTTTGATCAAAAGGCTCAGGTGAGCGACTTCAGGGCCATCATGGTCCTCTTGTTTAATTTACTTGTCCGTGGACAAGAAGAAATTTCTAGGATCTCCACACCCTTGTATCCTACACTGCTTGATCTCTATTGGAATATGTGACACCTAATTGAGCTATTGCCATTTTCTGCTCATTAGGGTCTTGCATACAGGATCAGATGTGACCAATTTGAGATATTTGCATTTCTAGATTCATTTTAAATTCTTTGTAGGATATTGCTATCTACATCTAGCTAAGCTAAGGATTTTCTTAAGCCTTTCTAGGCTCCATCCTTCAATTTAGATTTTTGACCTATTATTTTTTGAGTTTAGCTGAGCAACCAGTGAGTTTGCCCATGGAAAGCAAAGCAGGTTTTAAAAGCATCAATTTCAAAGTACCAAGCATCATTCATGCTTGTGACATAGAATAAAGAACTGTAAATGCTAAAACTGTCTTTGTCATTTCCAGGTATCTAAAGATTGTTTTACTTATTTATTCTATTAGTTTTTACTTTGTAACAAATTATTATGCTTAAACAGTTCTAAGCTAATTTTGATGTTATAAGTTAGAATCATTGAAATATCAATCTACCTTTTTCCAATATGAATTTAGTTGATTGTATTGTCGTTGTTTCTATATTTCTTCTTTGCAAATCATAATTGGAGCACGGAAAGACTATAATGTATAAATCATGCAAAAATTGGTTAAGTTATTATGTCCAAAAATTGTATGTTTTTCATGGTCTGGTCTACCTTAGGCCTAAAAAAAAAAGAAAATAGTTGTGTTTCGGGTTTCAGTCGGAGATGTTGTAGGTAGGGTAGGTCTGGATTTTTTATAGCTCATCTGAGCACGAAGTGCTCAAGATGAGCTATTGTGATCACTCACTGTCCGTCGTCGTCCGTCGTCTGTCAGTCCGTTCACATTTTTTTTGTTTACACACTAGCATCTACAAATATAAACCAATCAGCACCAAACTTTGTCAAAATGTATATGACAATAAGATCTCGGATGAGTTTGATTATGGGTCAGATCGGACCAGAATGACTGGAGTTATCTGCACTTGAATTGGAAAAATTGCTATATTGGACTTTGTTTACACTCTAGCATCTACAAATATTAACTACCGTATTTCCCCAAAGTATTCGAACGGGAAAAAATTATTATTTTGGCGTCCGAAAATTTACAAAAATAATTCTTACTGTCCAAAAATTTAGGGATGAATTGATGATGGAAATCTCTATCCGAAAACTTCGGTTCCTAACGCACTGTATCAAAGAACATTTTAACTATTAATGATCCATTATCTACAGTTTTTTGCGGTGTCGGTTAACAGTAAGTATGACAAATAATACCTGTCAGTCACGGTAGTTCCCAATTAAAAGTTCAATGACAGTACGAATGTTTGCAAATGTTTTTCTCACTGAAATACACTTTAATTATTTCCCCTACACAATCCAAGATCAAAGGATGACGTAGTATGCCGCCGAATGTTTGATCAAGTACCGCACATACTCACTTGTTAGTAATTTGATTGGTTGGATTAGTGATAACCAATCATTTATTCTCTTCATACCACCTCAATATTTTCGGTTTGTTTCCCATGTCACATTGCTCTTTCAACTGTGAAAGTAAAAAAAAAAAAGTCATACAGAACTTCAGATTTTTTTCAAGATTGGTGGGCCAGGATGACCCATGGAGCAAAATATGGTGGGTCATTTTCTGAAATGATGGGCCCAATCATATAGATTAGAACTAAACAAAGTTGATTGAACTGTACTTTACCTATACATATACAATTTTACAAAAGTCTTGTGAAATGTTACATATATCGGCGGACATCGATTCACACCTGTTGGAAATCATTTTAAAGATGCCCTTCTACAGCGGGTGAGCAAAAACACTGTTAAATTTCAAAAAATTTAGAATAGTACAGAAATCAGTCCTTTGTGTAAACATGGATAGATTACCGACATATATGGTGTAATTGAAAAAAAGAAACACGGAGATTTGTATTAGAAACCGAACATTGGTCAGAAGAAAACTGGCTGACGATCGAAGCTGTAAACAATGGCGGTGCGTCACGGAAATTTATCGTTGGTTTCCGCCTAGAGTCGGATACGGTGTAATTTGCATATAGGCCGCGACCTCCGTCTGAAAATCGAGGCTGCAACAGAGAAGCCTCCATTTTCCTTTGTTTACCTCATAATACGAAGGGCGAAGGTCAAATGTAGTCAGAATGCATGATCATCATAGGAATCTACCCGAGTGTATAACAGATATATAGGAAATCTTTGATTCAAAAACCGGAAACGACGAGTCTGTTTACATGGAAGGCCGCAACTCAGCGAAATGCATTTTCTAACGACCGTCATCTAAGCAACCTTGCAACCGTCAGGCGCAATATTTGGCATGAAGATATAAGAATGACTATAGTTTAATAAAATAAAGACAAAATGAGTTAAAACTGGCTTAAAATGAGTATAAGGGCCTCTTTAATGTAATTCGAGACAACCGGAAGTTGAAAGTAAGATCGGTGTAAAAAAGTATTAATTTAGAAAAATAAACTAATCCATACCAGTTGACGAGTCGCAGATTAAATCGGTCGTTTGTAGACAAGCCTGTGTGGCTTGTTGGTAGGGTTGACTATTGAGGCCAAAATCTACTATTGCGATAGTATTGACATTGGGAAAAATACTATTGCAATAGTATTGATATTGCCTGTTACTATTGCAATACTATTGCAATACTATTGGATGAATTGCAAGAGATGAATTTCACCAAATTACATCTTGAAACCATGTTTTAGACTAATACTTTCTCCGAGTAGTTTAATTTCTACTTGAGTATAGTTTTGAATAGCAAATAAAGGGGAAAATAGAGTTAAATGCAAGATCCTCAATAAATTTCAATAACAATTTTTTCTAAATGCAGATGGTTCACAAACAATTTAACACATCTAATTACTCTAAACTTTTGAAGAAGTCAGCTGTTAAGTCTGATTGATATACAACAGCATACAAAGCACAAAATGCTGACAAATGCTGATGGTTCATAAACACACCTAATAAAAGTAATTATAAGCAACTTTAAACTTTTAAAGAAATCACCTTTTAAATGTGAGCCCTTAAGGTTTTTTTGAGTTGATAGAATTCATTTAATTTTACCCATAATTGGCCAATATATTCAGACAGGAAAAAAAAATTTTTGTTTAGTCTCCAAATCTTTAGGAAATTATCATTCTGAAAAAAAAAGGGGGTGGCCGAAATAATAGGTTTTACCTTGTTGTATGTGTATACAAAAAGTGTGTTATATTAAGATATTTGTATAAATTTACTGTTTATAGTCATTAAAAAGCTGAAAAGATGATCTGAAGTGACTCTGATCGGACAATGTCAAAGAGACATTTTGTTGTGTCATGGGTTTCCGTGTTTTTACTCCGATCAGTTTTTCATGTCTGTTAATTTCTGGCTAGGTATTGCCACATGATTTGACAAAAAGATTGTCAATGAGGGTAACAAGTAACTTCAAAACCTGTCATTTTTCAGAAGAAAAGCGTATAATGGCCTTTTTTGTCCATGCATTTTCTTACACGAAGCAGGGATCTTATATACACATATAAGATCCCTGCGCGAAGTCTCTGGTGTAACCAGAATTTGTTACGTGAATTTCAATTCTATAACGTGATTTACACAATAATTTGCGCGAGTGGGAACACTGTTAAACACTATCTTACCTTTTTTAGCCCGAGAAAGAAGTAGCTTTCTAATACGAGTTAAGTCATAGTACAGAAGTGGATGGTATAGATCCAAGATCAGACAGCGTGTTCTGTTTAGTCTGATGTCTATCTACACCATCCGCCAACGCTTTGAAAATCGCCATCTTGCCATCAGCAGAGTAAATCAGAACGACCATAATGAAGATCTATATTACAATCCATCTGTCTACAAGATGCCTGTCGGCCTGTCGTGGGTACACAAATGTTTGTAGTAAAATTTGGATAAGGGGTATGACATAACACGCAAATTATTCGAAGCGACCGAGTTGTAATGCACCTGTTTAATTTACACACTTAAACTGGTCTGCGAGAAGAAACTTATATCTGGCTGCAGGTCGACCTCCAATCAATTCAAAGTGACCATGCAATAAGCCTATTTCATGCACGATTTACATGTACACAGCTGATATAGCCTTTTTGCATTTACTAATATGCTGTTTCAAGAACACGCCAGTCTTTTTGCATTTACTAATATGCTGTTTCAAGAACACGCCAGTCGTATCACGTTTTGTGTAGTCAGCATAAAAAAGTGCGGCTGTTTTCTAAAAATTAATCTAATTCCTTGCTGCCGAAATAAAAGGAATGCATTCGAAATGGATTACTGATAAATAAAGAAAAGAAAGAAGGAGGTTTAGTATTCATTTTTCATAGTAGATTTATTTATTGCTTATGGAGGGACAACACGCATGGTTATGGTTTTGGCGGCCTGTGTAGATTAAGATTAGACTGTAGGCAGACTGTTTGGTCTGATCTTTGATCTAAATCCACACTTTTCGCTTTGGTGAGAAGTTTTTAACAAAAACACCTTCAGTGTTGCAGTTACTCTGGTCTAATTTCATGACTTAAAATTACCGCTGAGTTAATCAGCTCTCGAAGGATTCGTTTTCGTAACGATGAACATTGCTATGCAGAAATGGATATTATGCAGCCGATCATAATTGAAAACATATTCCAAAAAATTATCCGTCAAATATTTTGGGAAATTAACGTTACGGAATGTCCGAATATTTAGGAAAACTTGCTTTTGGAAGTGCTCAGAGAAAGAATTAAAAAATAAATTATTTTTGTAAATAATTGAACGTGTCCGAACTTTCAGGGCGTCCGAATACATTAGCGAATTGCAGTATTTTCTCTCTCTTTCTTGTCAGTGAAACTATCGAAACTATCGATATTTGAGGTAACTATCGGCGATAGTTATCGATTTTCAACATAACAATCGATGCAGTAGCATCGACACGCTCACCATCGCGATCCATCGATAGTCCGATGTATCGTTACACCCCTACTTGTTGGTCTGACGTTCTGGTGAAAAACAACGAAATGTCGGTGTATTTCCTCTTCGAAGCCATTTTCCGATGCGTTTCTAGGCCCGTTAGGACAAATAAACATTTTAGTCATTCCGGTCAATCGGACTTTATTGTCATAGCTATTAGAGCCGAGCGATTGCAGATTCAAATGAAAACAACACGCCGACAACCTACTTTCACTTTCGGAAAGTGCGAAGAAATGTCTTCAGGGATGCTAAATAAGATGACTTTTCAACTATTTATTGAAGTGAGGATTTTTTTACAACCAGAAAGGATGCGCCCGACGGGCCCATTACCTTGGAAAGTCGTGCGCCATATTTTGAAATCATGCGTCAGTGGCGCGGGCGCAACGTAAATCTGAAGCTCTGGTCGTATCCCCTTAGTTCTACATATAACCACATCTACCTGATCACCCAAGACAGCTGATCTGTACACAAGATGAATACTGAAAAAGTCGTCGACGGCCCAGGTCTCTTGTGTTAGGGTCGGTATTACATGATCCACAGTGTAATACAAGAGCAATTTCCATTCTTCATTCAGTCAGATCTTAGTCCATGCCCCCCCCCCGCAACAGCTCCATTTTGTCTAGGCAAACTCCATATCGAACATCAAGTTTTTGACTGTTCCAAATTGGTAATGGTTGCAGACAACAATCAAAAGTGTATGTTGGGGGAAAAAAAAAAGAGTATTTAATGGGTTAGAAGCATTGTGGAAAAGTATATTTTCCCTTTTTCCAGATGTTTTTTTTTTCTAGATAATCCTATATCAGGATTGTGAATTGGTAAGGGTTAATCTTGACCTAACCAAACGGGGTTACGTCGTTCATACACATTCTTGTCTCCTTGTCAGCATGTCGAACTGTGTACAGGGCGTTACAACTATCAATACCGTTATGCATTAAAAGTGTATCTTAAAGCGTTTATCGCTAAAATTTGTGACTTTAATGCGTCACGGTTTTTAGCTCACCTGAGCACAAAGTGCTCATGGGGAGCTATTGTGATTGTTCTGTGTCCGGCATCCGTTGTGCGGCGTGCATCGTGCATCGTCCGGCGACAACTTTTTCACCTTTTGTACGCTCTAGAGGCCACATTTTCAGTCCGATACTCATGAAACTTGGTCAGAATGTTTGTCTCAATAAAATCTCGGACGAGTTTGAAAATGGGTCATGTCGGGTCAAAAACTAGGTCACTAGGTCAAATCTTAGAAAAATTTTGTGTACGCTCTACAGGCCACATTTTCTGTCCAATACTCCTGAAAGTTGGTCAGAATGTTTGCCTTGATAACATCTCGGACGAGTATGAAAACGGGTCATGTTGGGTCAAAAACTAGGTCACCAGGTCAAATCTTAGAAAAACCTTGTGTACGCTCTAGAGGCCACATTTTCTGTCCAATACTCCTGAAAGTTGGTCAGAATGTTTGTCTTGATGATATCTTAGACGAGTTCGAAAATGGGTCATGTCGGGTTAAAAACTAGGTCACCAGGTCAAATCTTAGAAAAACCTTGTGTATGCTCTACAGTCCACAGTTTCAATCCAACACTCTTGGACGTTGGTCAGAAGGCTGGTCTCGGATGATATCTCGGAAGAGTTTGAAAATGGGTCATGTCAGGTCAAAAACTAGGTCACTAGGTCAAATCTTAGGAAAACCTTGTGTACGCTCTGGAGGCCACATTTTCAGTCCAAAACTCTTGAAAGTTGGTCAGAATGTTTGTCTGGATGATATCTTGGATGAGTTCAAAAAAAGGTTATGTGGGGTCAAAAACTAGGTCATTAGGTCAAATCTTTGAAAAACCTTGTGTACGCTCTAGAGGCCACATTTACTATCCAAAACTCCTGAAAGTTGGTCAGAATGTTTGTCTTGATGATATCTCAGACGAGTTTGAAAATGGGTCATGTTACGTCAAAAACTAGGTCACTAAGTCAAATCTTAGAAAAACCTTGTGTACGCTCTAGAAACCACATTTTCTGTCAAAAACTCTTGAAACTTGGTCAGAATGTTTGTCTTGATAATACCTCAGGCGAGTTTGATGGGTCATGTGGGGTCAAAAACTAGGTCACTAGGTCAAATTTTAGAAAAACCTTTTGTACGCTCTGGAGGACACATTTTCAGTCCGATACTCCTGAAACTCCTGAAACTCGGTCAGAATGTTTGTCTTGAGACCTTGAATGAGTTTAAGTTTGGGTCATGTGGGGTCAAAAACTAGGTCACTGGGTCAAAAATTGGAAAAACCTTGTGTAAGCTCCGCAGGCCACATTTTCAGTCTGATACTCTTTAAACTTGGTGAGAATGTTTGTTTTGGTGATATCTCAAGAGTTTGATAATGGGTAATGTCGTGTCAAAAACTGTCACTTGGTCAAATCTTAGAAAAACCTTGTGTATGCTCTACAAGCCACATTTTCAGTCCAATATTCATGAAACTTGGTCAGAATGTTTGTCTAAGTGATATCTCAAAGGTGTTTGATAATGGGTAATGTCTGATCAAAAACCTTGTGTATGCTGTACAGGCCACATTTTTAGTCTGAAACTCATAAAAGTTGGTCAGAATGTTTGTCTTGATAATATCTTGAAAGAGCTCGAAAATGGGTAACGTTGGATCAAAAATTAGGTCACTAGGTCAAATCTTCGAAAACCTTGTTTACTTTCTAGAGGCCTCATTGTTAATTAGGGGTGTAACGATACATCGGACTATCGATGGATCGCGATGGTGAGTGTGTCGATGCTACTGCATCGATTGTTATGTCGAAAATCGATAACTATCGCCGATAGTTACCTCAAATATCGATAGTTTCAATAGTTTCACTGACAAGAAAGAAAAAATACTGCAATTCGCTAATGTATTCGGACGCCCTAAAAGTTCGGACACGTTTAATTATTTACAAAAATAATTTATTTTTAGCTCCACTGGCCGAAGGCCAGCGGGCTTATGTCATGGCCTGTTGTCCGTCCGTCCGTCCGTGCGTTAACTTTTTTTTAAAACGTCTTCTTCTCTGAAACTACCCATCCAATTTTGATGAAACTTCACAGAAATGATCCTGCCATGGTCCTCTTCAGAATTTCTTGAAAGAATTTAATTCCTTCAAAAACTCTGGTTGCCATGGCAACAAAACTGAAAAATTTTGAAAATCTTTGAAAATCTTCGTCTGAAACCGTAAGGCCAAGGGCTACCAAATTTTGCATGTAGCTTTATCTAGTGGACCTCTACCAAGTTTCTTCAATTTATAGCCCTGGGGTCAAAATTGGCCCCGCCCCGGGGGGTCACAAGTTTTACATGGGCTTATTTAGGGAGAACTTTAAAATTCCACTTCTACCTAGCCATAGGGCCTAGAGCTACCAAATTTGGCATGTAGCTTTATCTAGTGGACCTCTGCCAAGATTGTTCAAATTATAGCCCTGGGGTCAAATTAGGCCCTGCCCGGGGGTAACAAGTTTTACATGGGCTTATATAACAAGTTTTACATGGGCTTATATAGGGAGAACTTTAAAATTCTTCTTTGACCTAGCCATGGGGCCTAGGGCGACCAAATTTGGCATGTAGCTTTATCTAGTGGACCTGTACCAAGGGTGTCCAAATTATAGCCGAGGGTCAAATTTGACTTCGCCCCGGGGGGGTAAAATGTTTTACATGGGCGGGCTTATATAGGAAAATCTTTCACATCTAGCTATAAGGGCTAGGGCTATCAAATTTTGCATTTAGCTTTATCTAGGGGGTCTCTATCAAGGGTGCCCAAATTATAGCCCAGGGGGTCAAATGTAGCCCCACCCCAGGGGGTCACAAGTTCTACATGGTCTTATATAAGGAAACTTTAATAATCTACTTGTACATAGCCATATTTAGGCCTAGGGCTACCAAATTTTGCATGTAACTTTATATAATGGGCCTCTACCAAGAGGGCCCAAATTTTAACTTTGGGGGTCAAGTTTGACTCCACACCAGGGGTCACAAGTTTTACATTGGCTTTTATAGTGAAAACTTGATAAACCTGTGTCATGGATCACATATTTTACAGGGCCTTTTATTCAGCAAACTTGTTTTACATGACTTTTTATTGGGCAAGATTAAAAAATCTTTTCGTTTATATTGTGGACCTCCACCAGGATTCAAATAATTATAGCTTTGCGATCAAAATTAGCTTTGCCCATGGATCACAACTTTCTCGTAGGATTAGATAGAAAAATGTTTGCATGTCCTTGTGTTTGAAATCAATTTGCTGAATATTGTAATGTTTGGCTTGTAGTGTTTTTACTTAATAGCCAGTGGAGCGATACAGGGCCATCATGGCCCTCTTGTTTAATTCTTTCTCTGAACACTTCCAAAAGCAAGTTTTCCTAAATATTCGGACATTCCGTAAAGTTAATTTCCCAAAATATTTTTTGGAATATGTTTTAAATAATGATCGCCTGCATAATATTCATTTCTGCATAGCAATGTTCATCGTTGCAAAAACGAATCCTTCGAGAGCTGATTAACTCAGCAGTAATTTTAAGTCCTGAAATTAGACCAAAATAATTGCAACACTAAGGGTGTTTTTGTTAAAAACTTCTCACCAAAGCGAAAAGATTTGCCTACAGTCTAATCGTAATCTACACAGGCCACCAAAACCAGAACCATGCGTGTTGTCCCTCCATAAGCAATAAATAAATCTAAATCTACTATGAAAAATGAATACTAAACCTCTTTCTTTCTTTTCTTTATTTATCAGTTATCCATTTCGAATGCATTCCTTTTATTTCGGCTGCAAGGAATTAGATTAATTTTTAGAAAACAGCCGCACTTTTTTATGCTGACTACACAAAACGTGGCAACTGGCGTGTCCTTGAAACAGCTATATTACTAAATGCAAAAAGGCTTTATCAGCTGGTGTACATGTAAATCGTGCATGAAATAGGCTTATTGCATGGTCACTTTGAATTGATTGGAGGTCGACCTGCAGCCAGATATAAGTTTCTTCAAGCAAACCAGTTTAAGTGTGTAAATTAAACAGGTGCGTTACAACTCGGTCGCTTCAAATGATTTGCGTGTTACGTCATACCCCTTATCCAAATTTTACTGCAAACATTTGTGTACCCACGACAGGCCAACAGGCATCTTGTAGACAGATGGCTTTTAATATAGATCTACATCATGGTCGTTCTGATTTACTCTGCTGATGGCAAGATGGCGATTTTCAAAGTTGGCAGATGGTGTAGATAGACATCAGACAAAACAGAAAACGCTGTCTGATCTTGGATCTATACCATCCACTTCTGTACTATGACTTAACTCGTATTAGAAAGCTACTCCTTTCTCGGGCTAAAAAAAATAAGATATTGTTTGACACTGTTCCCACTCACGCAAATTATTGCGTAAATCACGTTATAGAATTGAAATTCATGTAACAAATTCTGGTTACACCCGAGACTTTGCGTAAGAAAATGCATGGACAAAAAAGGCCAATATATGCTTTTCTTGTGAAAAATGACAGGTTTTGAAGTTACTTGTTACCCTCATTGACAATCTTTTTGTCATATCATGTGGAAATACTTAGCCAGAAATTAATAGACATGAAAAACTGATCGGAGTAAAAAACACGGAAACCCATGACACAACGAAATGTCTCTTTGACATTGTCGGATCAGAGTCACTTCAGATCGTCTTTTCAGCTTTTTAATGACTATAAGCAGTAAATTTATACAAGTATCTTAAAATAACACACTTTTTGGATACACATACAACAAGGTAAAACCTATTATTTCGGCCACCCCTTTTTTTCCAGAATGATAATTTCCTAAAGATTTGGAGACTAAACAAAAATAATTATTTTTTCTGTCTGAATATATTGGCCAATTATGGGTAAAATTAGATAAATTCTATCAACTCAAAAAAACCTTAAGGGCTCACATTTAAAAGGTGATTTCTTTAAAAGTTTAAAGTTGTTTTATAATTACTTTTTATTTGGTGTGTTTGTGAACCACCAGCATTTGTCAGCATTTTGTGCTTTGCATGCTGTTGTATATCAGTCAGACTTAAAAGTTGACTTCTTCAAAAGTTCAGAGTAATTAGGTATGTTAAATTGTTTGTGAGCCATGGATCTGCATTTAGAAAAAATTGTCATTGAAATTTATTGAGCATCTTGCATTTAACTCTATTTTCCCCTTTATTTGCTATTCAAAACTATACTCAAGTAGAATTTAAAGTACTCGGAGAAAGTATTAGTCTAAAACATGGTTTCAAGATGTAATTTTGTGAAATTCATCTCTTGCTATTCATCCAATAGTATTGCAATAGTAACAGACAATATCAATACTATTGCAATAGTATTTTTTCCAATGTCAATACTATCGCAATAGTAGATTTTGGCCTCAATAGTCAACACTATTTTTAATGCAATACTTATGAAACTTGGTCAGAATGTTGGTCTTGCGCCAGTTTGCAAGTGGGTCATTTCGGGTCAATAACTCTTGGTAGAATGTTTGTCATAATATCTCAGAAGAGATTGAAGATGGGTCATGTTTGGTCAAATGACTCAGGTGAGCGATTTCAGGGCCATCATGGCCCTCTTGTTGACATAAATATCTAGCCCATGTAACACAAATTAGCACTTGTATTCAGTTTACCACGATCATCAGATGCCATACAAATGATTAATCCTTGAAACAAAGATTGATTTACGATTATCAGGTACTTGCTAATTAACTCTCTCCCAAACAAGCCCTTGTTTTTACGTGTCTGCGGTACAAGTCCTACAAAAACACTGTGGGAAAAGGAGAAATTGCTCGTAACGAGCAATTTATCCTTTTTTCACCGTGTTTTCTACACCTTTGGAGAACTTTCTGCCATTTTAATAACTTATGAAATTTAAAATTGTCGTATGCATACTCTTACAGTTTGGAAGGGTCTAAAATTTGTCCTTTGGGAAAGAGTATTGCGGGTCTTCGTTGAACTTCTAAACCATTATAATTTCATGTCCGAAAATTAAGGGACAGACATTTTACTAAGTGTCCGAAATTAGGGACAAAAAATAAATTATTTTGGCAAATAATTAATGCTGTCCGAAAATTTAGGGTGTCCGAATACTTAGGGGAAATATGGTAATCAGCACTAAACTTGGTCAAAATTTATATGACCATAAGATTTCGGATGAGTTCGATTATGGGTCTAATCGGAATAGAACCGGAGTTACCTGCCCTTGTATTAGAAAAATTGTTATATTTGACTGTTTACGCTCTGGAGGCCACATTTTCTGTCTAGTACTCATGAAACTTGGTCAAAATGTTTGTCTTGATAATATCTCGGATGAGTTTGAAAATGGGTTGGGTCAAGTCAAAAACTAGGTCACTAGGTCAAATCTTCGAAAAACCTTGTGTACGCTTTAGAGGCCACATTTTCAGTACAATACTGGTGAGAGTTTGTTAGAAAGTTTGTCTTGATGATATCTCGGATGAGTTCGAAAATGGGCCATGTTGGGTCAAAAACTAGGCCACCAGGTCAAATCTTACAGGGTCCAAAAAATTCACTAGTCCGCTCGTCCTTACAAGTAAAAATTTGGTGAGGGCAAGTGGATTATCCTTCTTTGTCTAACAGTAGGACGAGTGCAAAATGGCAGGAGGACAAGTAAGAATTCTGAAATTCTTTGGACCCTGTCTTAGAAAAACCTTGTGTACGCTCAAAAGGCCACATCTTCAGTCTAATACTCTTGAAAGTTGGTCAGAATGTCACACAAAGGAGAAGTGCAGTGTACAAGAACCATAACTCTTTGCCATTTATTAGCTCCACTGGCCAAAGGCCAGCGGGCTTATGTCATGGCCAGGTGTCCGTCGTGCGTCCGTCCGTCTGTGCATTAACTTTTTTTTCAAACTTCTTCTCTGAAACTACCCATCCAAATTTGATGAAACTTCACAGAAATGATCCTGCCATGATCCTCTTTGAAATTTCTTGAAAGAATTTGATTCCTTCAAAAACTCTGGTTGCCATGGCAACAAAACTGAAAAATATTGAACATCTTTGAAAATCTTCTTGTCTGAAACCAAAAGCCCAGGACTACCAAATTTTGCATGTAGCTTTATCTAATGGACCTCTATCAAGTTTCTTCATATTATAGCCCTTGGGTCAAAATTGGCTGTGCCCCAGGGATCACAAGTTTAACATGGGCTTATATACTGACTGTAATTTAAAATAGTAATCAAGGAAAGCAACTCCTGTTATACAAGATAAAGTTTGTTACTATTCACTAGGGGTGTAACGATACATCGGACTATCGATGGATCCTGATGGTGAGCGTGTCGATGCTACTGCATCGATTTTTCCGTTGAAAATCGATAACTATCGCCGATAGTTACCTCAAATATCGATAGTTTCGATAGTTTCACTGACAAGAAAGAGAAAATACCACAATTCGCTAATGTATTCGGACGCCCCAAAAGTTTGGACACGTTAAATTATTTACAAAAATAATTTATTTTTAATCCTTTCTCCAAAAGCAAGTTTTCCTAAATATTCGGACATTCTGTAATGTTAATTTCCCAAAATATTTGACGTAATTTTTTGGATTATGTTTTCATTAATGATCGGCTGCATAATATTCATTTCTGCATCGCAATGTTCATCGTTACGAAAACGAATCCTTCGAGAGCTGACTAACTCAGCGGTAATTTTAAGTCATGGAATTAGAGCAAAATAATTGCAACACTAAGGGTGTTTTTGTTAAAAACTTCTCACTAAAGTGAATAGAGTGGATTTAGATCAAAGATCAGACCAAACAGTCTGCCTACAGTCTAATCTTAATCTACAAAGGCCGCCAAAACAGCTAAAAACCATAACCATGCATGTTGTCCCTCCATAAGCTATAAATAAATCTACTATGAAAAATGAATACTAAACCTCGTTCGTTCTTTTCTTTATTTATCAGTAATCCATTTCGAATGCATTCCTTTTATTTCGGCTGCAAGGAATTATTTTTAGAAAACAGCTGGACATTTTTTATGCTGACTACACAAAACATGTGACACGACTGGGGTGTTCTTGAAACAGCTATATTACTAAATGCAAAAAAGCACTATCAGCTGGTGTAAATCGTGCATGAAATAGGCTTATTGCGTAGTCACTTTGAATTGATTGGAGGTCAACCTGCAGCCAGATATAAGTTTCTTGGAGCAGACCAGTTTAAGTGTGTAAATTAAGCAGGTGCGTTACAACCCTGTCGCTTCGAATGATTTGCATGTTACGTCATACCCCTTATCCAAATTTTACTGCAAACATTTGTGTACCCACGTACAAGCCGACAGGCATCTTGTTGACAGATGGCTTGTAATATAGATCTACATTAATGGTCGTTCTTATTTACTCTGCTGATGGCAAGATGGCGATTTTCAAAGCGTTGGCGGATGGTGTAGATAGACATCAGACTAAACACGCTGTCTGATCTTGGATCTATACCGTCCACTTCTGTAGTATGACTTAACTCGTATTAGAAAGCTACTTCTTTCTCGGGCTAAAAAAGGTAAGATAATGTTTAAAAGTGTTCTCACTTGCGCAAATTATTCCGTAAATCACGTTATAGAATTGAAATTCACGTAACAAATTCTGGTTACACCCGAGACTTCACGTAAGAAAATGCATGGACAAGAAAGGCCATTAACCGCTTTTCTTGTGAAAAATGACAGGTTTTGAAGTTACTTGTTACCCTTATTGACAATTTTTTTGTCAAATCATGTGGAAATACCCATCCAGAAATTAACAGACAGGAAAAAGTGATCGGTGTAAAAAAACACAGAAACCCATGACACAACAAAATGTCTCTTTGATATTGTCCGATCAGTCACTTCAGATCGTCTTTTCAGCTTTTAAATGACTTTAAGCAGTAAATTTATACAAATATCTTAATATAACACACTTTTTTGTTGCAAATCATCAATATGGAATGCTTTACGTCTAGTTGGGAACCTTTACTGTCATACCCCGACCTAATATGGAATCTTACCCCCAGATTCACAGCTCAGGGTAAGTGTACCCTTGAAATAGAAAGCTTGAGGGAACACTGGTTTAAAAAGTGTATTTCAACATTAAAAGATGGCAAAACTACATGTATAGGTCTACTACAGTTTTGACTCCTCCACCGGTACTGTAAATAGATCTAAATTTGTCGGATTTTATCCTTATTGTTTTGGATACACATACAACAAGGTAAAACCTATTATTTCGACCACCCCCTTTTTTTCAGAATGATAATTTCATAAAGATTTGGAGACTACACAAAAAAAAAAATTCTGTCTGAATATATTGGCCATTTATGCGTAAATTTAGATAAATTCTATCAACTCAAAACAAACAAAAACAAAAAAACTTAAGGGCTCACATTTAAAAGGTGACTTTTTTAAAAGTTTAAAGTTGCTTTATAATCATTTTTTTATTAGGTGTGGTTATGAACCATAAGCATTTGCCAGCATTTTGTGCTTTGCATGCTGTTGTATATCAGTCAGACTTAAAAGTTGACTTCTTCAAAAGTTTAGAGTAATTAGGTATGTTAAATTGTTTGTGAATTATCTGCATTTAGAAAAAATAGTCATTGAAATTTATTGAGCATCTTGCATTTAACTCTATTTTTCCCTTTATTTGCTATTCAAAACATGTACTCAAGTAGAATTTTAACTACTCAGAGAAAGTATTAGTATAAAGCATGGTTTCAAGATGTAATTTTCATCTCTTACAATTCATCCAATAGTATTGCAATAGTATCGCAATAGTAACAGGCAATATCAATACTATTGCAATAGTATTTTTTCCAATGTCAATACTATCGCAATAGTAGATTTTGGCCTCAATAGTCAACCCTACTATTCACCTCCCTTGATTATCAAACTGCAATTATACATTACTGGTGTTTGGTATTCAAGTTTTTTGAAAAGGAAATGTTCTGTTTAAGGGAGAGTGATTTATTTTGATGCTAATAGTTACGCTCACATGAATGGAATGTTAAATTTAAGGTTTCTATCACTCAAATTTTTTCAGAACTTTACCTTTCATGCTAATGAATAAACCTGTTTGTATTCACTGATACTATCTTTGCATATAAAAAGATTTGACTCTTTTTGTTTGGCGGGTGGGGTGGAGGTTATGTTTTCAAAGTAAGTTTATTACCATACAGAATTTTTATGGTGTATATCTCTGTCAATGCCAATTAAGCGCATGATACGTTAATTTTACTCTTGAAGAAATGACAAATTTTTTTTACTGTACCAAGTTTAAAGCCATTGCAAAAAGACAAATTGAATGTAGATTAAATGACTATTTCTGTCTTTGATAGGTTAGGAAACCTTGTGGGAAAAGGAGAAAATACTGGCTGACAACATGTCCTTTTTAGCTCACCTGAGCACAACGTGCTCAAGGGGAGCCTTTAGGGGCACGCTGTGTCCGTCGTGCGTCGTCCGTCGTGCGGCGTAGACAATTCTTTAAACATCTCCTCCTCCTAAACCGCTTGGCTGATTTGGACCAAACTTGGCTGGAATGTTCCTTGGGAGGTCCTCTTTAAAAATTGTTCACAGAATTTGATTTCATCAAAAACTATGGTTGTCATGGCAACCAAATGGAATTTTTCAAGAAATTCTTTAAAAATCTCCTCTGAGACCGCTGGTCAGATTTTGAAATAATTTCACAGATATGTTCCTTGGGTGACCCTTTTCAAAAATTGTTCGCGAAATTTTGATCCGTCAAAAAACATGGCCGTGGTGGAAGGGGGGGGGCTCTTGGCGTCCATCGGTGTCAACAATTCTATAAAAATCTTCTCCTCTGGGGTGACCCTTTTCAAAAATTGCTCGCGAAATTTTGATCCGTCGAAAACATGGCCGTGGTGGAGGGGGGGGGCTCTTGGCGTCCAGTGCTGTCAACAATTCTTTAAACATCTCCTACACCGCTTGGCCGATTTGGACCGAACTTGGCTGGAATGTTCCTTGGGAGGTCCTCTTTAAAAATTGTTCATGGAATTTGATTTCATGAAAAACTCTGGTTGCCATGGCAACCAAATGGAATTTTTCAAGAAATTCTTTAAAAATCTTCTCCTCTGAAACCGCTGGTCAGATTTTGAAATAATTTCACAGATGTGTTCCTTGGGTGACCCTTTTCAAAAACTGTTTGCAAAATTTTGATCCGTCGAAAAACATGGCCGTGGTGGCAGGGGGGGCTCTTGGCGTCCATCGGTGTCAACAATTCTATAAATATCTTTTCCTCTGAAACCGCTTGTCAGATTTTGAAATAATTTCAGATATGTTCCTTGGGTGACCCTTTTCAAAAATTGTTCGCGAAATTTTGATCCGTCAAAAAACATGGCCGTGGTGGAGGGGGGAGGGGGGCTCTTGGCATCCAGCGGTGTCAACAATTCTTTAAACATCTCCTCCTCCTACACCGCTTGGCCGACCTGGACCAAACTTGGCTGGAATGTTCCTTGGGAGGTCCTCTTTAAAAATTGTTCACAAAATTTGATTTCATCAAAAACTGGTTGCCATGGCAACCAAATGGAATTTTCCAAGAAATTCTTTAAAAATCTTCTCTGAAACCGCTGGTCAGATTTTGAAATAATTTCACAGATATGTTTCTTGGGTGACCCTTTTCAAAAACTGTTCGCGAAATTTTGATCCGTTAAAAAACATGGCTGTTGTGGAGGGGGGGGGACTCTTGGCGTCCAGCGGTGTCAACAATTCTTTAAACATCTCCTCCTCAATTGCTTGGCTGATTTGGACCAAACTTGGCTGGAATGTTCCTTGGGACGTCCCCTTTGAAACTTGTTCACAGAATTTGATTTCATCAAAAACTCTGGTTGCCATGGCAACCAAATGGAATTTTCCAAGAAATTCTTTGATAATCTTCTCCTCTGAAACCACTGGTCAGATTTTGAAATAATTTCACGGATATGTTCCTTTGGTAACCTTTTCTAAAGTTTGCTTGTGTAATTTTGATCCGTCGAAAAACATGGCCTGGGTGGGGATGGGCGTTTTTGCACTGTATGGATTTAAAGAAATTCTTTGAAATTATTCTTCTCCTAAACCAATTGTCAGATTTTTAAATGATTTCACAGAAATGTTCCTTAGGTGCCCCTTTTGAAAATTTTGATCTGTCGAGAAACATGGCTGTGGTGGGTGGAAACTATTTGCTCTTTGAGGACATGAAGAAATTCTTAAAAATTTTGTTTTCTGTGAAACCACTATTCAGATTTTGAAATTATTTCACAGAAATGATCCTTGTATTATACCCCTTATTTAGCTTAGCTGTTTTCAAAGAAAACATCGAGGTATTGACATAGCCCTGTTGGCGTCATCTGCGTTGTTGTTGTTGTGCAAAAACTTCGACATTTTGTTGTATCTCGGCTTCCACTCAACACATGTACTTAAAACTCTGAATAATTGTTCGCTAGTAAAAAGCAACCCATACAAGAAGGGCAGTTAACTCCAAAATTGTTTTGTCCAAATTATGCCCCTTTTGCGATTTGGAATTTTATTTTACTATCCAGTAAGGTTCCAACAGCCAATCATTGGCACTCTCATGAGGTGCTCTTGTTCAACTTAATATTTTTAGCCACTATCGGGCATGTGCTCTTGTTCAAGATAAGGTCTTTGGGTGACCTATCCTAAAATTTATTTGCAGAATTCTGATTCATCAAAAACATGGCTGTGGTGATGATTATAGGGATGGTGACATTTTGAAATGATTTTTACAGGTGACCTTTTTATAATTGCTTGGCAAAATACTGATTTTGTTTCCAAAATTTCAATACTTTAAAAAAAGTTGGTTATGGTCCTCTCAAAAATTCAGGTGAGCGATCCAGGGCCATCCTTGCCCTCTTGTCTCACAATGTTTTTGAAAGCCTTCTCTTTCAGGGTCATTAACACTTCAATTTGTGTGGTAAAGGGTTAAAAAGCCAGTGGAGCGATACAGGGCCATCATGGCCCTCTTGTTTTTGGGGTTATTGCCCTCTTTAAATTTTAACTTGAAATTTTTGTCCGGGGCATAACTTCAAAAGTAAAAAAACTAATAACTTCAAACTTCATATACAAACAGGCCACATTAAGGAGAAGTGCAGTGTACAAGAACCATAACTCTATTCCCACTTTTTTTGATTTACTGCCCTTTGTAAATTTTAACTGGATTTTTGTGGGGGGGCATAACTTCAAAAGTATAGAAGCTAGTAACTTCAAACTTCCCCCCCAGATAGATCACATAATGGAGAAGTGCACTGTACAAGAACCATAACTCTATCCCAACTATTTTTGGGGTTATTGCCCTTTGTAAATTTTAACTTTGAATTTTTGTCTGGGGCATAACTTTCAAAGTAAAAAAAGCTAGTAATTTCAAACTTCATATACAGATAGGCCACATTCAGGAGAAGTGCAGTGTAGAAGAACCACAGCTATATTCCCACTTTATTTAGAGTTATTGCCCTTTGTAAGTTTTAACTTTGGTGTTTTTGTCTAGTGCATAACTTTTGCAGTTATTAACCTTTGTAAATTTTAACTTAAAATTTTTGTCCAGGGCAAAACTTCCAAAGTATAAAACCTAGTAACTTCAAACTTCATATACAGATAGCCCATTAAGGAGAAGTGCAGTGTACAAGAAACATAACTCTATCCCAATTATTTTTTTGGGTTATTGCCCTTTGTAAGTCCATCTTTAAATTTTTGTCAGGGGCATAACTTCCCAAGTATAAAATTTAGAAACTCCAAACTTTATATATAGATAGACCACATTAACGAGAAGTGCAGTGTTAAAAAACCATAACTGTTCCAACTATTTTTAGAGATATTGCCCTTTGTAAAATTTAACTTTAGATTTTTGTTTGTGGCATAACTTCCAAAGTATAAAACCTGGTGACTTCAAATTTCATATATAGATAGACCACATTAATGAGAAGTGCAGTGTATAAGAAACATAACTCTATTCCCACTAGTTTTAGAGTTATTTCACTTCGTAAATTTAAAAAAATTTTTTTGGTCTGGAGCATAACAGTTACTTATAAAATGACACCTGTTCTGTGACAAGGCGCTTGGGGGGGGGGGGTATGCGGCACTTTTGTGACAGTTCTAGTTTCATTCTTTCCTATTTATACTAAGTTGTGTTACAGAAAAAGAGAGCCTAATGACAAACTCAAACATGAAGTTTATGAATGTTAAATCTGATTTTGACAAATTTGGCATTACTATAATAGTAATGTTTGATTTACAGATTGTTCACATTGACAGGAAGTTTTACTCCACTGTTCCAAGAGTTATGCCCCTTCTTTATTTAATTATTTGAACATTGGCAAATGCAGTTTGGCAGACGGGACCAAACACAAGAAGCCTGTTTCACCCCCACCCCTCTCCCTTGACCAACCATTTACCGACAGCCTTCACTTTCCTAAACAGAGACCTGTTGGGGAAGCATAATCCGTCTACGACGGCTCTCTCTTTTTTTTTTAGGCCTTATGTTTTTATGAAGTATATTTCATTACATAAAATAGAGAAGAAACTTAGAAATGTGAATGACTTTCAGTCTTACATAGATCTATTCAAATCCTGAAGATAACGTCAGTTTTGTCTCATGAATGAATAACAACATGATAAGTGAACTTCATATGGTACCTTTTCACAGCCAAGCATCATGTTAAATACCATTTAACGTCATGTATTAAGTAGAGTTCAATTTTCTTTGTTTTATTCATGTAGATAACTAAGGCAAATGTATTTTAGACAACTTTGGATGTTTTCATAGTTTTACTTAAATTGTTAATTTTCACCATTCATGCTTGTGACTTAGATTAAAGAACTGTAAATTACACTAGAAAAGTCTTTGTCATTTCCAGCTGCTGATCCTGGCTTCTCTAATAGGCTAGTTATTGAGGTTAAAGGTTATTGATGATTAAAAATCTTAAGAGCCCCTCATCATGCTTTCAATTCGGTCCAGTCCAAAATTTTGTCATTTGGTACAGTGTTAACAACCTCGATGAAAAGGGTTTATGAAAGCATTGTGGGTAAAGGGGAAAATACTGGTAACCAGCCATTTCCCCTTTTCCACAAAGTTTTCTACACTTTCAAAGACAAATTCCATTATTTCGGTCACATTAAATTTGTTGTCTAAATCACCAAATTTATTGTACCTTAGAGAACAGATTTTGTAGAATATGTCAAAAACATCTTGGGAAAAGGAGAAAATGCTGGCAACCAGCATTTTTTCCTTTTGCCACAATGTTTTTATTGTTTGATATTCTTCAGTGCCCTGAAAATCTGGTATTGTGTGGCAGGGCTCGACATTAACGGTTGTCCGATGGATTTTGGCAAGTGAAAAGTTGCCTCGGACAACTAAATTTTAAATCTGGTTGCCCGATCGGACAAGTGCATTTTAAAATTCAATTTGAAGTGAAAAAAATAATTTCCGAATGCATAATTTGAGTGTCGAAGACGGAATTCCGGAATAGTGTCATTTTGACAGCTGGCTTCACTTGCCAATTTTATCTATACCTTACAGAAATAACTTGGTAACATACTGCATATTAAGTCCCACCCACTTAGTCACAAAACCATGCAAAAATGACTCCGCCTATCTCATTAGACCAGAATATGTCGATTATAGTCTTAAGGAGGTTGGTAAATAGCAAAGTGGTTCCACCCGATTTGATAGCATTTTCGTCGGTGTTCGAAATGTTCCACTTGTATTCAACTTCCATTAACTATTACTAGTAAAATGAAAGTATGTACCCAATTAACCGTAATTTAATAAATGGACATTTATTTTAATATTCCATTTAATCAAATTTGAAAACTATTTCAACAAAATAGAGTAAACGTGTCAAAGTTGAAATTATTTGATTAATATATATCGTGCACTTAGGAGTCCAACCGTTCACTTCAAAATGCAGACGCTTCTAGAGAAGTTTGGCTTCAAGTCGTCTGCCGATTCCATGACAGAAAAGACTAAAAAAGCGAGCCAAACACAATAAAAGTATGAAAAAAATACCGGAAAAAGAAAATTTGTACACAGCTGTTTGGACCAGTTTTCATAGCTGCGATACTGTGAGTCTGAAGTCTATGTATACCAGTTTCAAGTGCAGTGTGTGAACGTGGGTTTTCAGCCATGGCAAGAATAAAATCAGATTGGCGAGCTAGTCCTAGCCCTGAAATGCTGGATTATTTAATGGCTATATCCATACATGGACCACAAGTTGATTCATGTAATTGTGAAAGAGCTTTGAATGTGTGGTTTCAGAGTGAGAGAGCTAGAAGGTCACAGTTCAATGACTAAAGAAGAGTGGAAAAAACAATTGGGGGAGGTTATAAGAAAAATAAAAGCAGCAATCTGAAAACATATTTTGAGTAGTTTCTTTTTTACCCAGGAATACCCATCATATAATAGGACAAGTGAAAACCTGGTTAGGACAAGTGGTTTCGCAAGGTACTTGTACGACTGATCCAGTGAATCAAAAAGTTAATGTTGAGCCCTGTGTGGTAAAGGGTATCAAGTGATGTTTTAAGTTCACCAAAGCATTCATGAAGGGCACAGGGTGAGCATTTATGAGTGCTGTGTCTAGCATCCCAGTTTAATTAATTCAGATTTTTTTTTTTAAATATGTGTATTTCAAAATAAATCCATTGAAAAAAATAATTTCTTTAATCCTTATTTACCTATCAAGTGCATAAATTGCTCGGAAACAATCTATCATCACCTTATTGCAAGAACTCAATATCTGCAAATTTGTAATTTTTCAGAAGCAAAAAACTGTTTTCATGTTTCTGTATCAACTGGATCTCTCCCATTTTTCCCTCTTGTTTGACTAAAACTATAACAAATTGATAGAAGACAAGTTCATTTGGAATATTGTTTTTATAAATCAGATATTTGATAAAAAATCACTTCTAACATTTTGCCTCTGAATCTAGTGCAAGAAATCCGTAAGTGCACATATCATTTTTTGATGTTAGAAAAAGTTTGTGCAAAAACTGTATAATTGCCATTAACATATCACTTCACCAGATAATATGCAGCAATGCCTTGAAATTTTCATTGCAAGAAAAGTTGTTCTTCTAAATGTATACGAGAAAAAGCAAAAAAGAATGACAGATATTTTTCCTGCCTGAAAATTACCATTTCATTGAATCAATACTGTTAGTGTTAAGAGCACAACCTGGTACCCGATATCTCCCATAACCGTCTCACAGTTGATATGAAGATCGGCAACAAGTGTAATAAACAGCAGAAGATGTTGCTGCGGCAATGCTGTCAAACAGCCGCTCATTAAATAATACTGTGTTCCAAAAATAGGAGATGTTTTGTAACTGTCATTACAAGTTAGAAAAAGAAAAGGATAACATGAAACAAGGCAAGAATTTATATCTTTAAGGGTTAAATCATGAAAATGATAGTTCATGGTCAACACGGACTCGTCATGTGTATGCTGCCGCAATGGTTTATAACGTCAATTCTCTTTTCCCTTTGAAATTCGACTTTAAACTACAAATGAAAATTATTTTTTGCGGATGAATTGCAATTTTTCTTTGTTCTACATCACAGAATTGCCTATAAACACTAGAATTTCAAATCTTTTGCCAATTTTTTGTTGCAAAAACCTGAAATTTTCCATGTACGGGATCCTGATTAAGCGTTCAAATATATGTTGTCTAAACAGGAAAAGGATTGGTGCTGGACTAGGCGTAAGAAAAAAAATAGCTTGTTTCGGGTAACCCGAACCTACCTGGAGATTTTGCCTGACCTTTTTTAGCTCACCTGAGCACAACGTGCTCAAGGGGAGCTTTTAGGGTCACGCTGTGTCCGTCGTGCGGCCTGCGGCGTCAACAATTCCTTTAAACATCTCCTCCTAAACCGCCTGGCCGATTTGGACCAAACTTGGCAGGAATTTTCCTTGGGAGGTCCTCTTTAAAAATTGTACACAGAATTTGATTCCATCAAAAACTCTTGTTGCCATGGCAACCAAATGGAATTTTTTAAGAAATTCTTTAAAAATCTTCTCTGAAACCGCTGGTCAGATTTTAAAATAATTTCACAGAGATGTTCCTTGGGTGACCCTTTTCAGAAATTGTTCGCGAAATTATGATCCATCAAGAAACAAGGCTCTGGTGAATGGGCTACTTGCACTATACAGAAATGAAGAAATTCTTAAAAAATCTTCTTCTCTGAAACCGCTGGTCAGATTTTGAATAAATTTCACAGATATGTTGCTTGGGTGACCCTTTCCAAAAGTTGTTTGCGAAATTTTGATCTGTCAAGAAACATGGCTCTGGTGAATGGGGGCTACTTGCACTATACAGAAATGAAGAAATTCTTAAAAATTCTTTTCTGAAACCGCTGGTCAGATTTTGAAATAATTTCACAGAGATGTTTCTTGGGTGACCCTTTTCAAAATTTTTTTGCGAAATTTTGATCCGTCAAGAAACATGGCTCTGGTGAATGGGGGCTACTTGCACTATACAGAAGTGAAGAAATTCTTAAAAATCATTCTTCTCTGAAACCGCTGGTCAGATTTTGAAATAATCTCACAGAGATGTTGCTAGGGTGACCCTTTCCAAAACATGTTCGCGAAATTTTGATCCGTCAAGAAATATGGCTCTAGTGAATGGAGGCTACTTGCACTATACAGAAGTGAAGAAATTCTTAAAAATTCTTCTCTGAAACCACTGGTCAGATTTTGAAATAATTTCACAGGAATGTTCCTTTGGTGACATTTTTCACAAAGTGTTCGCAAAATGCTGATTTGTCAAGAAACATGGCTCTGATGGGAGGGGGCCCACTTGCACTATATGGACATGAAGAGGAATTTCTCAGTTCTTCTTCTCTGGAACAGCAAGTCAGATCTTGAAAAAATTTCACAGAAATGTTATTTGGGTGACCCTTTTGAAAAATTGTTGGGGAAATTTTTATTCGTCGAAAAACAACAGCCAATTGTTATCACCTGCATGTGGTGCTCTCGTTCGACTTATGTTTTTAGTCACTATCGAGCATATGCTCTTCTTCAAGAAATTGTCCTTGGGTGATCTATCCAAAAATTTATTTGCAGAATTCTGATTCATCAAAATCATTGCTGTGGTGATGATTGTAGGGGTGGTGACAGATTTTGAAATGACTTTTACAGGTGACCTTTTCAAAATTGCTTGGCAAAATAATGATTTTGTTTCCAAAGTTTCAGTAGCTGAAAAAAAAATTGGCTATGGTCCTCTCAAAAATTCAGGTGAGCGATCCAGGGCCATCTTGGCCGTCTTGTTAGCTCAGCTGAGCACAAAGTGCTCAGGATGAGCTATTGTGATCACTCACCGTCCGTCGGCGTCCGTCGTCCGTCCGTCCGTTGTCCGTCCGTCCGTCCGTCCAATCACATTTTTAGCTCACCTGAGCACAAAGTGCTCAAGGTGAGCTATTGTGATCGGTCAATGTCTGTCGTCCGTCCGTCCGTTCACAATTACAAAAAAATCTTCTCCTCCTAAACTGCCAATCAGATTTCAATGAAACTTCACAGAAATGATCCTTAGGTGATTCACTTTTGGAATACTTCAAAGATTTGAATTCCATGAAGAACTCTGGTTGCCATGGTAACCGAAAGAAAAAACTTTAAAAATCTTCTTGTCCCAAACTGTAAGGGCTAGAGCTTTCATATTTGGCATGTAGCATCATCTAGTGGCCCTTTACCAAAATACTTCAAATTATGGCCTTAGTGTGGAAATTGGCCCTATGCTGTGGGTTCTCGGATTTCACATAGAGATACAGAAGAAAATCTTTAAAAATTTCCTTGTCCCAAACTGTAAGGGCTAGAGCTTTCATATTTGGCATGTAGCATCATCTAGTGGCCCTTTACCAAAATACTTCAAATTATGGCCCTAGTGTCGAATTTGGCCCTATGTTGTGGGTTCTCGGATTTCACATAGAGATAAAGAAGGAAATCTTTAAAAATCTCCTTGTCCCAAACCGTAAGGGCTAGAGCTTTCATATTTGGCATGTAGAATCATCTAGTGGCCCTTTACCAAAATACTTCAAATTTTGGCCATAGTATGGAAATTGGCCCCATGTTGTGGGTTCTTGGATTTCACATAGAGATAAAGAAGGAAATCTTTAAAAATCTTCTTGTTTTGTTTACACTCTAGCATCTACAATTTTTAACCAATCAGCACTAAACTTGGTCAAAATATATATGACCATAGGATCTTGGATGAGTTTGATTATGGGTGTAATCTGATCAGAATGACTGGAGTTATTTGCCCTTGAATTAGAAAAATTGCTATATTTGACATTGTTTACACTCTAGCATCTACAATTATCAACCAATCGGCACCAAACTTGGTCAAAATATATATGACCATAAGATCTCGGATGAGACCGATTATGGGTCTAATTGGACCAGAACAACTGGAGTTATTTGCTCTTGAATTAGAAATATTGCTATATTTGACTTTGTTTACACTCTAGCATCTACAAATATCAACCAATCAGCACCAAACTTGGTCAAAATATATATGACTGTAAGATCTGGGATGAGTTCCATTATGGGTCTAATCGGTCCGGAATGACTGGAGTTATTTGCCCTTGAATTAGAAAGTTCTTTAGAATAGTTCTTTGTCCGGAGCATAACTTTGTCATCTCCAATCTGATTGACTTGAAACTTGGCATTTGTGTTTGTTGCAATAATACGGAGTGCAGTGTGAAAGAACCATAACTCCACCTAGTACTGTCTATGAGTTATTTCCCTTTGATCATTTTTACAGCATTTTCTGCTCGTCTGGAATATAAATTTGTCATCTCCAGCCTGAACATCTTCAAATTTGGTATGCATGATTGTTGAAAAATTAAGGAGTGCAGTGCACAAGAACCATAACTCTTCCTAGCATGAATTTTGAGTTATTCCCCCTTTGACCTTCATTTTTATTGCATTTCTTGCTTGTCCGGAGCAAAACTTTGTCATTTTAAGTAGGAATGACTTGAAATTTGGTATGCTTATTTGTTACAATATTTGGAAGTGCAGTGCACAAGAATTGTAACTCTACCTCTTGCTGTCTTTGAGTTATTTCTCTTTGAACGTCATTTTTACAGCATTTAGTGCTTGTCTGGAATATAACTTTGTCATCTCAAGTCAGAACGACTTCAAACTGGGTATACAGGTTTGTTGCAATATTACCGAGGCCTAGAAAAAAATATGTGTTTCGGGTTTCAGTCCTAGATGCAGTAGGTAGGGTCGGTCAGGAAAAAAATTTTTTTTTCCAGTTTTTTTTTTTTTTTTTTTTTTATACATGGACCATGTCAAGATTTCAAAAATAGAGATTTTAGCTTCCACTTATTATTGTTTTATACAGAAATTTGTGTAAATTCACTGTTTAAATTAATCATTAAAGATGTAAAGAGAGTTTTAAGTGTCTCTGATCGGACGATGCCAAAATGGCTTTTGTTGTGTCATTGGTTTTCGCGTTTTTTTCCAGCGCTCTTTTATGAATGCCAATTAATTTTTGAGGAGTATTACCTCATAATTTGTCTTGAATTTGTCAATTATGGTAGCAGGTAACATTCAAACCTATCACTTTACACCAGATAAGTGGACCAACATCTATATCACGTTTTCATAATTGACTCGCCAGGTTCACGAGCTGTGATAAACAGAGCAGCGCGGGTTCTTCACATTTGTTACTGAATGTGTTTATTAAAGCCCATTATTCTGCCGTATGCACGTGAGCTCGACTATTTCATATGGAGCTTTAGCCGATAATCACATGCACCAGATTGACTCTAAGAAAGATAATTTTTGAGCGTCAAAAACGTTCATTTCAACTTTCCAAGTGTCAAAACCGGGAGTCACTGGTCATATGAAAATGCTGCACTTTCGCTACTCTCTTGTAGTTGTTGACAGCTGGAGGCAAGTTTTAGTCCCAGGGAAGGGACGCTTGAAATCATACAGTGTGATACAATCTTATCGGCTTTTATACCCCTTAATTTGCCTAAATGTTGCGATATCAGATAAAGACCCATGCCTAGATTTTTTTTTAATTCCTAATTTTTCAATTTTTGTAAATTGGCTACCTCACCAGGTGGCTATCGCATATCATATTGGTTATACAGCGAGAACTATGTCAGTTTTTTTCTTTAATGCAAAACTGGCAGCCTGTTCGGCCGTCGCTAAATACATATGGATTTGTAGACCGACCAGTTTTGGAGCAGTACCTGTTTTTGAACCCGAAATGATATCCCACTTTCCTTGCGAACTATAAAGTGAACGTCACCATTTTGTGTCAACTGCTTGTTTGAATGTAAATAACGGAGTAAACACTGTTAATTTACGAAATGCAACAAAAGCAGACAGTATGCATGTTTCTAAAGGAAAGATCAGTTTTAGTGACAAGTTTCTTATTACCATTTTAAACTCGATACGTGCCCAATTTAAATTCTCTGTTTAAAGTTCAAGTTTAATCCTGAAAAGTTCCCAACATGTGACATAGTGTAGATGCCAAAAAGTCACATAACCATACTGGAATAATGTGACAAGATTCTGATCTATATTTAGATCAGAGAATTTCGTGACCTATTTTGTTCTGTCACTTATGACTGAACAATTTTTCCAGAACACTCGCTGCTACTGAGAGTACAACCCTTTTATAAAGACACTCAATATTTTCAGATACTTTATGAGATAAGTTTTTGAAAAATTCCTAATCTGTCCTCAAAGGTGCATGTGAACTGATAGAAGGCACCAAAAGGTCTTAAGTTTAGCTATTCAGGTATTGTAGAGCTACTGTAAAGAAAGGGCCAATGGCCGCCTTGACTTTTATCTGTACCCTTCATTGCGCTTCAGAAACTGAAGACAGTTGACTTAAAACTGGTCATTTATGCTGTTCAGAACAGTTCATTCTCGTGACAGTTAACATTTTAGTTGAGTTTGGTGCACACGATGTTTTTCAGTTCCTTAATACATGTTCATGAACTGTTTTATAGATAGTGAAGGCCACGAAATGAGAGCACTAAATTTCGTGCGTGATTCCCGAGTTTGCAGATGGGGCGTGGCAAAGTTGACATTTGATTGATTTGCATTTTATGGCGTGTACGCATGTTTGGTATGTAACTAGACAAAACCTAGTTTGTTATCGATCTTCGTATCAACTCTTTTGGACGGCTACGGGACATACAACAGGTGGTAGTATATTTCATGCAGACGAGTAACGGGGAACGAAATTGCAACAGCCAAAAAGTACCGAGATGTACCTTGATCGCACCTAACAATTTTTTTTTTTTTTTTTTTTTGATCGTAGTGGAAAAAAAAGTGTAGGGTCGGCAGCATTTTTCTAGGTAGGGTCGGGAAACCCGAAACACGGGTATTTTTTTTTTTAGGCCCGAGTACAGTGCACATGAACAATAACTCTACCTAGCATGGATTTTGAGTAATTCCGCTCCGATCTTCATTTTTACGGTATTTCTTGCTTGTCTGGAACGGAACTTTGAAGTCTCAAGTCAAATTGACTTGAGACTTGGTAAACATGTTTGTTGCATTACCTGCCCTTTGCAATTATTATACCTCCTTGACAACTGGCAGTGTGACGGGCATATCTTGCGACAATTTGCTGCTCTTGTTTCATTATCATTTGGCCTTGAACCTCGATATTTGGTATTTACCTTTATTTTAGACCTTTACTGCTTAGTACTCAGGTGAGCAATATAGGACCATCATGGTCCTCTAGTTTTGTTTATACTCTAGCATCTACAAATATCAACCAATCAGCACCAAACTTGGTCAAAATATATATGACCATAAGATCTCGGATGAGTTCAATAATGGGTCTAATCGGACTAGAACGATTGGAGTTATTTGCCCTTGAATTAGAAAAATTGCTATATTTGGCTTTGTTTACACTCTAGCATCTACAAATATCAACCAATCAGCACCAAACTTGGTCAAAATATATATGACCATAAGATCTCGGATGAGTTCAATAATGGGTCTAATCGGACTAGAACGATTGGAGTTATTTGCCCTTGAATTAGAAAAATTGCTATATTTGACATTGTTTACATTCTAGCATCTACAATTTTTAACCAATCAGCACCAAACTTGATCAAAATATATATGACCATAAGATCTGGGATGAGTTCGATAATGGGTCTAATCGGACCAAAATAACTGGAGTTATTTGCCCTTGAATTAGAAAGTTTTATAGAATAGTTCTTTGTCCGGACTATAACTTTGTCATCTCCAGTCTGATTGACTTGAAACTTGTAATTTGTGTTTGTAGCAATAACACGGAGTGCAGTGTGAAAGAACCATAACTCTACCTGGTACTATGAGTTTTTTCCCTTTGATCGTCATTTTTACAGCAATTTCTGCTTGTCCGGAATATAACTTTGTCATCTGTAGCCTGAACATCTTCAAATTTGGTATGCATGATTGTTGAAAAATTACGGAGTGCAGTGCACAAGAACCATAACTCTTCCTAGCACATATTTTGAGTTATTTCCCCTTTGACCTTCATTTTTATAGCATTTCTTGCTTGTTCGGAGCAAAACTATCTCAAGTAGGAATGACTTGAAATATGGTATGCTTATTTGTTACAATATTTGGAAATGCAGTGCACAAGAATTGTAACTCTAACTCATGCTGTCTTTGAGTTATCTCCCTTTGATCGTCATTTTTACAGCATTTAGTGCTTGTCTGGAATATAACTGTCATCTCAAGTCAGAACGACTTCAAACTTGATATGCATGTTTGTTGCAATATTACCGAGTACTGTGTGCAAGAACAATAACTCTACCTAGCATGGATTTTGAGTAATTCCACTTTGATCTTCATTTTTACAATATTTCTTGCTTGTCAGGAATGGAACTTTCAATTCTCAAGTCAAATTGACTTGAGAGTTGGTAAACATGTTTGTTGCATTACCTGCCCTTTGCAATTATTATACCTCCTCGACAACTGGCGGTGGGATGGGCATATCTTATGACAATTTGCTGCTCTTGTTTCATTATCATTTGGCCTTGAACCTCAATATTTGGTATTTATCTTCATTGTACAGCTTTACTGCTGAGTACTCAGGTGAGCGATACAGGACCATCATGGTCCTCTTGTTCTTCTTCTTTTTTTTTTTTTTTTTGGTCTTCCAATAGAAAAATCGGCCTTCTATTTTACCGTGTCACAGGACGCCTGTTTCGGCAAATATAGCACATTATATTATAGGTCTACAATAATGTACTACAACATACAAAATTATGCATGAAAATTCCTATGCCTTTACAAACACTATCGTGTATCGGAGTATGTTGAACCGACCTTAAACACAATTTTCAAATACAATAACATGGGTTTTCTATTTCTAAAAACACATAAAGGCAAACAGAGAGATCGGGCTTTTTCGCTAACTCCACACAGAAAGTTCTGTTTATCGAACGTTCGTATCCTATTGCTCGGTTTACAAAAGACAAACGGGTACCAATTTTATCTTCTACATCGAATCACGCCCGAAATAATGCGGTTGAGTACAGACTGTGTAACGAACTTTTACTTGTGACTTTCGCTTTTCTTCGCGCAAAATATAGACAGGATCCCGTCATCTCTGTTGTGATCACTGCATTTCCGTTCCCTGGAGTGCTTTGTCGCTACTTTCAGTTTGCTAGATTTCAGATTGAACAAGTTTTGTTAAACATCATGCAGAAAAAGTGCTAGCATGCACCAGAACTACGAACAAATGTGTTCAGTGCAGATATAACATTTGAAAAATTTTAATGGAGGTTTCTCTTGCAACTTATCTGACAGGACGGACTGTGGACTAAACTAGATGACGGCAATGGTAGAAGGTTAGATTTTTATCAAGTGTCGATAGGTCTTCTTATTAAACAGGTATTTTCGTATTTATTATTTTCTATCTTTGTAACAATGAGGCAAAATGATTTCTTTAGGGTAATATAAATCTACCCAAACTTGCCTTGCTTCGCCCACACACACACACACCCCCCCCCCCCCCTTTTACTCAGCTTAAATTACCCTACCTGGTCTTAGAGAAAATACTTAAACTGCCTAGGTTAGGAGCAGCTATGCCAAAATTTTCCAAGGCTTTCTAATCTCTCCTACACTTCGGGCAAGTCATGCCACTTTAGTTTCCAGGTAAAATTTGTCTGATCTATATGAAATTGAGGAGCAGGAGCACTTCTTTGAAATAAAAATGAGGTTTTAGCCCGTAAACTGAACAAAAATTTCCACTCTATAGTCAAAAACCAAATATTGCAATTACAAAGTTGATTTCGGCGGAAAGAAAATACAATATTGAACAGGGTAGATCAAAGATCAGGCTGTCCTCAAAAGCACTTTCATTCCAAGTCAATGACTTTTTCTTACATGCATTAGAGGTGAGAGGCAAAAAAGCGCCAAAAAGGAAGTTTGCTGCAACTGGATGTCAAACCTGCAACCACCAGGTCACGAATCAGATATGCTAACCATTGAGCTACCTGGCCAGGCAGTAACAGTTCAAAATTAAGATATTGTGTAGCAATGTTTTCTTGTTGGTTTTATCTCCATTAAGACAACTTTTTGGACTCTTTTTATGTGTTCTACTTTTCCTGGGCAAGTTTACCGTGGACACATTTCTATTCTGCATTTCTGGGTGCTTAAGTAGCCTGCCTCCTAGTGTATATCTCTCTATTCCTTTTTGCTGAATACTATGAATAATGAAACAAAATCAGGCCAATAAACACTTTTCAAGCATAGTTTGGATTGTAGATCAAGATTACACTGAACAGAAAATTCAGTCTGATCGTTAATCTGTCCAGTGTAGTTAGATTCTCTGGACAAAAAGTATTTTGAATCAATAATTTATAGTTTAATGATATTGCTTCATTTTTTTCACTTTATAACTTTGAAGGACAACAAAAGTGGATATTTGTAATTTTAAATTTGTGTCCAGAATGTGTGTTCTAGATTTAAAAAAAAATGCAAATCCTTTGTAAACCCAACTTTTCTACAGATAAAATGTTTACTTTAAATCAGTATGTTATCTACTCTGATGAAGTGTTCTGGGGGGTATTAAACATAAAAAGAAACGAAACATTCTAGTATATATTCAGTTTATTTACAAACTTGCAAATGTTTTTCAATTTTTCAGCAGTTTTGGCTCTTTACCACACAATCCACAGTTTTAACAATCCTTAAAAAAAAATTTGAAAACATTGTGGGAAAAGGAGAAAATGCTATGAACTCATATTTTCTTAGTTTCCTAAAATGTTTTTTACCCTTCCCAAAGCAAATTTCAATTTGTGAGTCACATTTGTTTTGTTGTCTGCAAATACTTTTAATTTAGACAAGTCTAAAAAATTTCAGTTCAGAAGAGTGGACAGCATTCAATGGGGAAAAAAGATGCAAATATAGAAGTATAGTGTAGATAGAATTTCACCATTTACCACACAATCAGAAAGTTAGTGACAGTGAACACATAATGAGAAAAGGACTCTGAGCTGGTAGCCACCATTTTCTCTTTTTTTTCCATTTTCAAAAGCAAATACCACCATTTGATCCATATTTAATTTGTTGTCTATAAATACTTTAGGTTTGGACAAATCTACATTTTTTCACTTGGTAAATAGTTTAGGCTCTTTTAAATGCTTTGGGGACAAAAAAAAATTAAAAAGAAATTCGACCCCTACCCTACCTAACATTTTTGGAGACGTTACCCTAAACAAACCATTTTTTTTTTAGGCTCTAATCGTTGCTAATAGCCAAAAATCCTGATAAACAGGGTTGCAATAGAGTGGAATCCACTGTAATATCTGGAACAAGTTTGAAAATAGGTCACCTAAGTTACCCATTTACCACACAATGCTGACTTGTAAAGACCCTGGGAAAGAAGCTTTCTGAAAACATTGTTAGAAATGGAGAAAATGCTGGTAACCAACATTTTCATCTTTTCCCACAATGTTTTCTACCATATCAAAGAAAAATTGCAGAATTTGAACCACATTGACATTGTCGCGTGCAAATGCTTTCAATTTGGACAGGGATAAAATTTCGTCGCCTGGTAAAGGGCTAAGAAATGAGACCACAAGGTCACAGAACCTTTCCTTTCTTTGCCTAAATTATGTCTCCCCTCGTCAGGGTCGGGAGACATGTTGTTTTTCCCTGTGCGCCCGTCTGTGTATCCGTCTGTCCATCTGTCCGACTGCCTGTCCGTTACAAATTGTGTCTGCTCTATAACTCGAAAACCTTTTAAGATATTTTGATAAAACTTCACACATTTGTAAAGCACCAGGAAACATTGTCATGCACAAGGTTCATAACTCTGGCTTGTATATTTTTCAAGTTATTTCCCTTTGATTATTTTCCTTCACAAATCGTGTCCGCTCTGTAACTCGAAAATCTTTTAAGTTATTTTGATAAAACTTCACACATTTGTAAAGCACCATGAGACAAAGTGTCAAGCACAAGAACCATAACTCTGGCTTATATTTTTTGAGTTATGTCCCTTTGATTATTTTCCTTCGCAAATTGTGTCCACCGTATAACTCGAAAACCTTTTAAGATATTTTGATAAAACTTCACACATTTGTAAAGTACCATGAAACGAAGTGTCATGCACAAGAACCATAACTCTGGCTTGTATATTTATCGAGTTATTTCCCTTTGATTATTTTCCTTACTCATTTTACGTACAATTTCATGTCCGCTTTTTAACTTGAAAACCGTTAGAGAAAAATGACCATTATTTCAGTTAGAAATTGCCTTGGTGACATCAATCCTTCTGACACCAAAAAGGTGGGAAACATCTGTTTTTTGTAGAAAAACAAGTTCTGGTTTTTTACTGCTTTTTCTTTTCAGATTCACATGCTGCTGCCTTCACATTTTTCCATTGTTCCTGGAGGTGGTAAGTCCTTTAGCTTTTAGATTGGCTGTTTTCTAAGAAAACATCGAGGTCTTCATAGCCTTGTCATCTGCGCTTTCGTCTGTGTGGTCTTCGTGCAAAAACTTCGACATTTTAGGATATCTGTGTTGTTACCATTGGGGTTATCAAAAAAAATTCTGTGTTTAGGGTTGCCCAACCCTACCTAGAAAATGCTGCCAACCCAAAACTATTTACGCTATGATGGAAAAAAAAAAAGATATGTCTGATATGATTAGGTACATGGTCCATGTAAAAAGTTTCTGGGGGGAAAAAAATCCCAATTTGCTCTACCTACAGCATCTTGTCCAAAACCCTAAACACGGATATTTTTTGTTAGGCCTTTAAAAAATATACGTCAAACTTGGACTAGTTCTTCACTATCAAGAGGACCCATACAACAGGGACAGGTAAGTATCAAAATATTTTACACAATTATGCCCCTTTTTGTGACTTAAAATTTTTACTGCAAATCAATATATTTCTCAAAGCAGCTGCAGCCCAGAGTTGGCACCCACATGTGATGCTTTTGTTATGCTTCTCCCACATCCCATGACCAGGGTTTTCCCTCTGCATTAAAAATTGTGGGTCATTTTGATCTTGCTTTCCCTGCCGAATTGCTGCTTGATGTGGGGTGATCAGCAAGATAAACAGATGATAAAACAGAATACTACAGTTTACATCGTTGTGACATTTTTTCCTCAAAAAGAACAGACTGGTAATGTGTACTTTCATCTATCTGAAGTTAGTAATAATAAGCTATCAAATATAGAGAACCCAACTAAGACTTTGACTGGACCCATACTTACAACAACAGTCCACTGTACTTTACTGCAATAATGTGTAAACCAGTCTTATTCTATTAAAAAAATTACCGGAAAACCACTTTTATCTAAAATAAACCTTGTAGTTAAAGAAACAAAATGGTGTTTGTCTGATATTGAAGCAAGATCAGACTTTAATACGTATTATTGATGATTTATTCAGTTTGCTAGATGATTTAGATTTTGAAAGGTTGTGTCACTGATGGTGCACAGTTATTTAGTTTAGGGGTCGTTTGACTTAAAATAGCATCATTGATACAGGATTTGTGCGTCATGGAAAACCCTGCATGACATCTGATCTACATGCTCTGGATGTCTGAGGAGTGTGCTGTACACAGCACTTGTTTCTCAACTTAAACCCTTACCACACAATCCTGAGTTTGAACGGAATTAAATGTTTGAAAACATTGTGGGAAACAGAGAAAATGTTGGTAATCAGCATTTTCTTTATTTCCCAATGTTTACTACCATTTGAAAGACAATACCTATAATTTGAGCAACATTTAACCCCTTTACCACAATGCTGACTTTTAACGACCCTGGGAAATAAGCCTTTTGAAAACATTGTGGGAAAAGGAGAAAATGCTGGTAACCAGCATTTTCTCCTTTTCCCACGTTTTCTACCCTATCAAAGAAAAGTTGCATCAATTTAACCACATTGAAACTGTCGTCTGCAAATACTTTCAATTTGGACAAAGCTAAAATTTTGTCGTCTGGTAAAGGTTTAAATTGTTGTCTGCAAATGCTTTTGATTTGGGTAACTCTGAAATGTTGTCCCCATATCAAACAAGCTCATATTTTAACAACCCTGAGGTTGAAAACATTGTGGGAATAGAAAAAATGCTTGTTACAAGCATTTTCTTTTTTTCCCATGGTGGATTTAATTCTTAGAAATACAACAACCTATCAATTGATTCACAATTTAATTGTCGTCTGCAAATACTTAGTGCAATGTGGATATATCTTCACTTTTGTCTGTAGTAAGTATTGGTGCCTGACTGACTTGATGATGTAAGACTTAACTCTACCAAACAACAAAATTTTAGCCTGGTCCTTATTTAACTTTTTACCTCACAATCCCGACTTTTAACAGCCCTGAAAAAGAAGGCTTGAAAACATTGTGGGAAAAGGAAACGTGGGAAAAGGAAACATTGTGGGGAAAGGAAACACTGTGGGAAAAGGAAAATTGAAAAAGAAGGCTTTTGAAAACATGGTGGGAAAAGGAGAAAATGCTGGTAACCAGCATTTTCTCCTTTTCCCATAATGTTTTCTACCTTTCACAAAACAAATCTTAATTTATAAATTCACATTTATTTTGTTGTCTGTAAATGTTTTCAATTTGGACCAGTTCAAAATTTTGTCGTATGGTAAAGGGTTGAAACATTTTTTGACAACAAATAAAGGTGGCTCAAATGGCATAATTTGTTCTTGATGGAGTAGAAAACATTGTTGGAATAGGAGAAAATCCTGGTTACCAGCATTTTCTCCTTTTCTCACAATGTTTTCAAAAGGCTTCTTTACCCTACTGCCCTGGGTTAAAGTGACCTTGAGGATGTAGTCTTTTGAAAACCATGTGGGAAAAAGGAGAAAATGCTGGTAACCAGCACTTTCTCCTTTTGTCACAATAGTTTCTTACCTATTAACCCTTTACCACACAATTGCGAGTTTTCTTGTATAGATAAATCTCATTACGTGTGCCACATTTACTATGTCCTTTGGAAGTGCTTCCAATTTGGATCTGTCTAAAATTCTGTCGTGTGGTAAAGAGGTAAAGATCCCTTCCACCATCTATGCTATTTATAATTTGTCTGAAAATACTTTCAATTTGAACAAGTCATGTTTTTGCTGTGTGGTAAAGGGTTAACATGTTCTCTTTTCTTGGAAGCTGTCCTAGTATTAGATGTACATTTGTATTGTGACTACTTGAAAGTATTTGTCGCTTACCTTATTTGTATTGCTGCTTGAATAAATTTGATGTAAACCTACTCAGCTTTTAACAAATACATTTGAGAGGCACCCTGGCAAGATAGGGTTTAATGCATCTTGAAATTCATTTTACCAAGCAAGTCGTCACATAATTACAGATCCATGACATCTGTTTAGTCTAACAGCCAACTGTGTCTTGAGGTAGAAAGATCCTTGTACATGCAGAGAATTTGCCCAGACCAGAAAGTTTTGACCCATGTGAGCCTGCATCAACTGAGCAGGCGGACATAGGTGGATACTTTTTCGCAGATGCTTTTTCACAGATCATGGACAAAAGACTGCTTTTGCCACAATGCTTTCAGATAGGCTTCTTCAGGTTTATTTTAAATTGGGATTGATACACATGTAGGTGAGCAAGGTAACTACAAGACAAAATGACAAAATTCTAGACTTTTGCATATACATAAAGCAGTTACAAGGACAATGCAGTTCAGATGACAAAATTAACCTTTCAGCAGAGAGGAATCATTGTGGGAAAAGGACAAAATGCTTGTTGCAAGCTTTTTATCCTTTCTCCACAATATTTGTTGAGCAAAACAAAGAATGCAGACTTAAAAATTATTTTTGGCCTTCATGTTTTTTCTTCTTATTTCATTCATGGGATTAATAACACAGCTGTGAAAGGATTTCTGGTCACTCAGTTGTAGGTAAAAGTAGAGCATGTACCTTTGGAGACATGTTTTTCTCTGGGTTTCCGATGGTTCCTTTTGATTTCTAACTCCATTGTAATTATAGCCCCCCCCACAAACTTGGGGGGGGGGGGGTTATATAGGAGTCAGTCGGTCGGTTGATCTGTAGCTTTTCTTGTCCGCTCTATTTCTCGGTAACTACAGAACAGATTTCAGTCAAACTTCATAGGAAGTTTCAATATGAAGCCAAGATGTGCATATTATAATTTGGTTATGGTTGAATGATTTTCAAAGGAGTTATGGCCCTTCCATGAATTTTTTTGTCTGCTATATTTCTCTATCTACTGGATGGATTTCAGTCAAACTTCATGGGAAGTTTTAGTATGAAGCAAAGATGTGCATGTTATAATTTGGATTTGGTTGAATGATTTTCCAATGAGTTACGGACTTATGGCCCTTTCATGAATTATTTATCTGCTCTATTTCTCAATAACTACTGGACTGATTTCAGTCAAACTTCGTAGGAAGTTTCAGTATGAAGCCAATATGTGCATATTATTATTTGGTTATGGTTGAATGATTTTTCCAATGAGTTACGGCCCTTCATATATTTTCTTGTCCACTCTATTTCTCAATAACTATCAAACTAATTTCAGTCAAATTTCATAGGAAGTTTTAATATGAACCCAAGATGTGCACAGTATGATTTTGTAATGGTTGAATGATTTTTGAAGGAGTTATATTCCTTTCATGAATTTTCTTGTCCACTCTATTTCTCAGTAACTACATGATGGATTTCAGTCAGACTTCATAGGAAGTTTCAGAACAAAGCAACAATGGGCATGTGTAATTTGATTATGGTTTTTGCCTTTAAAATTTTTTTAGTCCCAGCTATTTCTCCATAACAACAGGACAGGTTTCTATTAAACCTCATAGGAAATTTTAAATACAAATTTAAGATATGCATATTATAATTTGGCTATAGTTGAATGATTTTTCCAGTGAGTTATGACCCTTTGGTGAAGGTTTTTATTTCAGCTTTTTCTCAATAACTACTGGACAGATTTCAATCAAACTTCACAAAGTTTCATTACAAGGCAAAGATATGCATTTTTCATTTTGGCCATGGTTGAATGGTTTTCCAATGAGTTGTGGCTCATTTATGAATTTTATTGTCGACTCTTGCTCAGTAACTATACCGTTATACTGGTAAAGTGATATCTTCTTAAAAGATTTAAAGATGCCCGTCTACAGCCGGTGAGAAAAAACGCTGTTAAATTTCAAACAATTTAGAATAGTACAGAAATCAGCCCTTTGTGTAAACATGGACAAATTACTGACATATATGGTGTAATTGAAAAAAAGAAACAGAGATTTGTATTAGAAACCGAACATTGGTCCGAAGAAAACAGGCTGACGATCGAAGCTGTAAACAATGGCGGTGCGTCATGGAAATTTATCGTTGGTTTCCGCCTAGAATTGGATATGGTGTAATTTGCA
This sequence comes from Hippopus hippopus, assembly GCA_946811185.2. Taxonomy (NCBI): domain Eukaryota; kingdom Metazoa; phylum Mollusca; class Bivalvia; order Cardiida; family Cardiidae; genus Hippopus; species Hippopus hippopus. The sequence goes on along the minus strand of OX328100.1, from coordinate 5,661,608 downwards.
CATAGGCCGTGACCTCCGTCTGAAAATTGAGGCTGCAACAGAGAAGCCTCCATTTTCCTTTGTTTACCCCATAATGCGAAGGTCAAATAGGCCTATAGTCACGTTAGAGAATGCATGATCATTATACGAATCTACCCGAGTGTATAACGGATATATCAAAAATCTTCAATTCAAAAACCGGAGACGACGAGTGTGTTTACATGGAAGGCCACAACTCAGCAAAATGCATTTTCTGTCGTCCGTAATCTAAGCAACCTTGCAACCGTCGGGCGCAATATTTGGCATGAAGATATAAGAATGACTATATTTTGATAAAATAAAGACAAAATGAGTTAAAACTGGCTGAAAATGAGTATAAGGGCCTCTTTAAGCAGTTATCCTTCGAATTCTGTAAAAGAAATCTTGGTAAGCAGAGTGCATTGCGTCATGAGGGGAATTTACAAGGAGCCCATTTCAGGTTCCTTTTCAAAGTTTCTTTATTTTGTTTCAGTATTTATTAACTTTGTAATAGTCTCTTAACACTTTGGACTAAGGCAATGTGCATTTCTGTGACAAAAAGTTATTTCTTGACATGGAGCCGGTGGGGGGTAGTCGTCACCTTTAGTTGTTATAGTTGTTGTTGTTAGCTAGCCTTGATTTATACAGAAATTCGACCAAAAAGTGGTTTATGCTCATTCTCTTTTACTCTTGTAAATTCTGTATGTACATTGGATTAAGGGTAACGTTGTCAGTACGCATATTTTCATATTGTAGCATGGCAGTGAAACAAGTGTACAAATATACTGTGACATGCCAACACGTTCTTACTCGAGATTGGTCCTGGTCATACTACCTGATTAGTTTACATACTTTCCTGTTTAATGTCAAATCATGAATCCTATGTAATCCCAGCCCCCATTGGTTTTCATTTGGAACATTTCCATCTGAATGGATTAATATACAGGGTGTCCAAAAAGTCGTGCACCATCCTGAAAACACATTCATTGTTACAGATGCTCAAATTGAGCACCATTTTCACAATGTTCATCCCGCCGGATACCCTACGGAATGTTCAAAACAGCTTTTTGCGGAGAGTACAGCGTTGTATTACTGAAAATGGTGCTCAATTTGAGCATCTGTAACAATGAATGTGTTTTCAGGATGGCGCACGACTTCTCGGACAGGGATATGGGGCTGAAAGTGTCCTCGTGCACCATCTCCATCTCCACATCCTCCTCTAAAGAGAACGGGGAGATGTTACCAAGAGAGCTCTGCTCTCCCTCAAATTCCTCAACAGTTGAAATCATCCTGCATGAAAGAGTCAAGTTAAGTCATTTTTAGCTTACCTCAGCACAAAGTGCTCAAGGGGAGCTTTTAGGATCACCTGGTGTCCATCGTGCATCGTCAACAATTCTTTAAACATATGTTCTCCTAAACCACTGGGCCAATTTGGACAAAACATGGCTGGAATGTTCCTTGGGTGGTCCTCTTCAAAAATTGTTCACAGAATTTGATTCCATTAAAAACTCGGGTTGCCATGGCAACAAAATGGAATTTTCTAAGAAATTCTTTAAAAATCTCCTCTGAAACCACTGGTCAGATTTTGAAGGGTCACCCTTTTAAAAAAATGTTCGCGAAATTTTGATCCATCAAAAAACATGATGGGGGGGGGGAATCATTGCACTCGTGCAGTGTCAACAATTCTTTAAAAATCTTCTTCTTTGAAACCGCTTGTCGGATTTTGAAATAATTTCACAGAAATGTTCCTTGGGTGACCCTTTTAAAAAAGTTTTCGCGAAATTTTGATCCGTCAAAAAACATGACCTTGGTGGGTGGGGGGGGTACTCTTTGCACTCAAGCGGTGTCAACATATTCTTTAAACATCTTCTCCTCCTAAACCGCAAGGCCAAATTGGACCAAACTTGGCTGGAATGTTTTTTGGGAGGACCTCTTTAAAATAAGTTCACTGAATTTGATTTTATCAAAAACTGGTTGCCATGGCAACCAATTGGATTTTCTAAGAAATTCTTCTAAAATCTACTTTGAAACTGCTTGTCAGATTTTGAAGTAATTTTACTGAAATGTTCCTTGGGTGATCTTTTCAAAACGTGTTCGCGAAATTTTGATCCATCGAAAAACATGGCGGGGGGGGGCTCTTTGCACTGTATGGACTTAATGTAATTCTTTGAAATGCTTCTTCTCTTAAACCACTGATCAGATTTGGAAATAATTTCACAGAAATGTCCCATAGATGCCCCTTTTGAAAAAATGTTCGAAATTTTGATGTCAGGAAACAAAGCTGTGGTGGTGGTGGTGGGGGGGGCTATTTGCACTATACGGACATGAAGAAATTCTTAAAAATTCTTTTTCTATGAAACCAATGGTCAGATTTTGAAATGATTTCACAGAAATGATCCTTTGGTGCCAAATAATGCCCCTTTTTATACTTAGAATTTTAACTTACTATCCAGCACCCAACAGCCAATTGTTGGCACCCGCATGTGGTGCTCTTGTTCTTTTATTGAAGTTATTGAAGGAAAAGTTTTGGAAAAACAAAAAAAAAAAAAAATTGGCTATGGTCCTCTCAAATATTAAGGTGAGCAATCCAGGGCCATCTTGGCCCTCTTGTTCATAGAAGAATGTATCCACTCGGGTGCCTTCATCAGCAGGGAAGGAAATCTCAACAGAACCTTATTCGTGGATAATAGAAAAAGATGCAGTGATTATGTCACCTCTACATACGCTATTTTTTTTTTTGCATAACTTCCAAAGTATGGAAGTTTGTGTTATGGCATGGTGTCCGTCTGTCCAATAGTGTTTTTCTTGTTTAAGCGATAAAGTCCACATTTGTGGTATTTTCATGAAACTTGCAGTTTCATTTTATCATCAACAGCTTGATCCTTATTGATAAACGAATCCAACTACTAGTAAGGAAAAAGGAGTCATTTAAAGTTGAAAATTTACATTTCTTGTGAATCGTCAGATTTTCATGACACTTGCACAGATAATTATCATTAATAGCTTGAACCATGTCGATTTATAGCTCACCTGAGCACAACATGCTCAAGGGGAACTTTTAGGATCACCTGGTGTCTGTCATCTGTTGTGTGTGGTCAGCAATTCTTTAAATATCATCTCCTCCTAAACCACCAGGCCAATTTGGACCAAACTTGGCTGGAATGTTCCTTGGGAGGTCCTCTTACAAAGAACTTACAGAATTGGATTTCATCAAAAACTCTGCTTGCCCTGGCAACCAAATGGAATTTTCTAAGAAAATCTTTAAATCTTGTCAATAATTCTTTAAACATCTTCTGCTCCTAAACCAATTTGGCCAATTTGGTCCATACTTGGCTGGAATGTTCTTTTGGAGGTCCTCTTTAAAAACTGTTCACAAAATTTGATTCCATCAAAAACTGGTTGCCATGGCAACCAAATGGAATCTTCTAAGAAATTGTTTAAAAATCTCCTCCTGAAAAACACTGGTCAGATTTTGAAATAATTTCACAGAAACGTTCCTTGGGTGACCCTTTTCGAAAATTGTTCGTGAAATTTTGATCCGTCGAAAAGCATTGCCGTGGGGGGGGGGGTCTTGCATTTGTGCGGTGTCAACAATTCTTTAAACATCTCCTCCTCCTAAACCACCAGGCCAATTTGGACCAAACTTGGCTGGACTGTTCTTTGGGATGTCCTCTTTAAAGTTGTTCACTGAATTTGATTCCATCAAAAGCTTTGGTTGCCATGGCAACCAAATGGAATTTTCTAAGAAATTCTTTAAAAATCTTCTGCTCTGAAACCGCTGGTCAGATTTTGAAGTAATTTCACAGAAATGTTCCTTGGGTGACCATCTATAAATGTTGTTCGCAAAATTTTGATCCGTCGAAAATCATGGCTGTGGTGGGGGGGGGGGTGTCTTAGCACTCGTGCTGTGTCAACAATTCTTTAAACATCATCTCCTCCAAAACTGCCAAGCTAATTAGGACCAAACTTCCCTGGAATGTTCTTTGGAAGGTCCTCTTTATAAATTGTTCACAGAATTTTATTCCATCAAAAACTCTTGTTGCCATGCCAACCAAATTGAATTTTCTAAGAAATTCTTTAAAAATCTCCTCCTCTGAAACTGCTCGTCAGATTTTGAAATATTAATTCAAAAGAAATGTTCCTTGGGTGACCTTCAAAAACTGTTTGCGAAATTTTGATCAATCGAAGAACATGGCCGTGGTGTGGGGGGGGCACTCTTTGCACTCGTGCAGTGTCAACAATTCATTTAACATCTCCTCCTCCTAAGCCACTGGGCCAATTTTGACCAAACTTGGCTTGAATGTTCTTTGGGAGGTCATGGCAACCAAATGGAATTTTCAAAGAAATTTTTTTAAACTCTTCCCTTCTGAAACCGCTGGTCAGATTTTGAAGTAATTTCACAGAAATGTTACTTGGGTGACCCTCTTTAAGAATTGTTCGCTAAATTTTGATCCGTCAAAAAACATGGCCGTGGTCGGGGGGAGAGCTCTTTGTACTCGTGAGGAGTCAACAAGTCTTAAAACATCCTCTCCTCCTAAACCGCTGGGCTAATTTGGATCAGACTTAGCTGGAATGTTTCTTGGGAGGTCCTCTCTAAAAAGTGTTCACAGAATTTCATTCCATCAAAAACTCTGGTTGCCATGGCAACCAAATGGAATTTTCTAACAATTTTTTTTAAAAATCTCCTCCTCTGAAACTGCTGGTTAGATTTTGAAATAATTTCACTGAAATGTTCTTTTGGTGACCCTTTTCAAAACTTGTTTGCGAAATTTTGATCCATCGAAAAACATGGCCATGGGGGGAAGGGGGGCTCTTTGCACTGTATGGACTTAAAGAAGTTCTTTGAAATTCTTTTTTTTCTCTTAAACCACTGATCAAATTTGGAAATAATTTCACAGAAATGTCCCTTAGATGCCCGTTTTGAAAAAAATGTTTGCGAAATTTCGATCCGTCAAGAAACAAGGCTGTGGTGGTGGGGGGGCTATTTGCACTATACGGACATGGAGAAATTCTTAAAAATTCTTCTTCTATGAAATCACTGGTCAGATTTTGAAATAATTTCACAGAATTGATCCTTTGGTGCCAAATTATGCCCCTTTTTTGACTTACAATTTTAACTTACTATCCAGCACCCAACAGTCAATTGTTGGCACCCGCATGCAGTGCTCTTGTTCTTTTTATTGAAGTTATTGAAGAGAAAGTTTTGGAATAACAAAAAAAAAAAATTGGCTGTGGTCCTCTCAAATATTAAGGTGAGTGATCCAGGGCCATCTTGGCCCTGTTGTTAAAAAAATCCAATCATTAGGAAAAACTAGTGATTCAAATTTGAACATTGCATATTCTTTACAAGAATTATCAGTAAGTTGGCTTTTGTACAAAGCTCCATGTACTTGTGTGCTTGATTAACCAATGCCAAATAGCACCAAAATTTTGTATCTGAGAACACAGGTTTTTGTGAGGTATCCATGATCTGAGCAGCAGGACCAATAGAGGGGACCAAGTCTCGGCCTCTTCTCAATCAGCCAAACCCGAACAATCCTCGCTAGTCTGCAAAACGTCCATATCCATTGTCAAAAAGGACAGATATAGAACTTGGCTCATGAGGGCTAAGTTCTATAGCAAATTCTTTCTTAACATCTGCATCTTGGAAGATCTCCTCCTCCGCATCACCCAAAACCTTGGTGTCTGCATCATCCCACATCATGGAGCTGAAGGAACCAGTAAATTTTAATTTTCTTCCTCCATTTCCATATGCTGTCCAACAGAAAACTCTGACACCTCCACAAAGGCTATCCCGTAGGCTTCATTATCGACTCCATACCTTACCTTGGAGGACATGGATATGGGGCTGAAAGTGTCCTCATGCACCATCTCCACATCCTCCACCAAAGAGAACGGGGAGGTTTCACTCGAGAGCTCAGCTCTTCCTCCAATTCCTCAACAGTGTCCAAGTCATCCCACATAAGAGTCAAAAAAGACCACAGTCATTTTTTCATAGAAGAAAGTATCCACTGAGGTGCATTCATCAGCAGGGAAGGAAATCTCAATACAGGGTCTCCGAACATCATGTTGAGGGTCCCCTCATCAAAAACGACCCTGTTTTTTTTTCCGATTTTTTTTTAAATTTTCCAGACTTTTTTGGTCATTTTAAGATGGAAAAAAAAAAAAAAAAAATTGCTGAAAAAAAATTTTGGGAAGTTCGGAATTTCAGAATTCCGAAACCGCGGACATATTTATGTCCTCATCCGAACCCGAAAAAATTGCCATAACTTTTTTATTTTGAGTTCGATCTTCCTAATTTTTTATCAGATTAATAACCATTAAAAGAGCTACCTTCATGCAAAATTTGGAAAAAATCCGTCCATAAACAATGGAGATAATTTTAAATTCCGAACAATTCAGCACTTTTTCAGCACTCCGAACTCGAAAATTTGAAGGAGAAAAAAAATCTTTATTTGCAGAAAAAACCCATTTTTGTTTTATGTATCTTGTAGTGCATCAAATTCTCTATCTTATGTGCAAGTTTAGTCAAAAAATATTGAAAGTTAGAAAAGTTACAACGAAAAAACAGTCGAAAATCGACCTCGGTTTCCCTTACCTGGGGGGGGGGGGTAAGTATTTCGTCCATATCTCCTGTCATATTTGCCAAAAATCCACAATTTTCTGGTATATTGTAGGCAGATCATTTGGCTACAAAATGATAAAGAAAAACTTAGATTCTGACCTCATTAAAGCCTTGGCCGATCCGCTTGAAGGGTTAGCTAAACTGAAAAACTGCACAATGCCCAAAATTCAGCCTTTTTGTGATCCTTCAGCCCCTTTAGAATTGAAATTTAATCAACCAAAACAACTTTAGTATCTTTGGCTTATAAGTCCCTATAATTGTGCCGAATTTCATGCAGAAATACGGATATTTGTGAACACCAGCACCGAAATACGCGGCGAAAATTTGGAAAATTGGTGGGGTGGGGTATAATTTTTGCTCTTTTCTCCTTTAATACTGATTACTTTACATTAAAAATACCTTCATCAAGTAGCCAAGTGATTTGACAAGAGAACAAAAAAAATTTGAGTGGAATTGGAGCAATAGAAGCCATGAAAATGTACGATAACTGGGGGCTTTGGTGCGAAAACCCATAATATCCGGTTTTCGTCCCCAAGCCCATTCAGACAGGTCGGATTTTCTTCCTTATTTGGACAGATATTGATGTATATTTGGTATCGTTGTAAAGCGGCTATCTTGTACAGTGCAATAAAATTAAATTTAGCACCATCTGATAAAAAAATTCTGAGCCATATTCGAATATTCTAACCTACCCCCTGATGAAAATTGAAAAATTGGGCCAGCAGCCCAATAATCCTCCTTCAATATTGACAAAAATGCTAAAAAATCGAGTTTATTTTCTTTCACTAATATTTCCACATATTTATTCCGAATTTCAAGCAAAAATAATGAGATATGTGGAAATTATGGCCGAATATGCAATTAAAATTGACCTCAGTTGACCTTACCTTTGGGGGGAGGGGTATGTATTTCGTCCATATCTCCTGTCATATTTGCCAAAAATCCACAATTTTCTGGTATATTGTAGGCAGACCATTGGGCTACAAAATGATAAAGAAAAACTTAGATTCCGACCTCATTAAAGCCTTGGCTGACCCGCTTGAAGGGTCGGCTAAACTGAAAAACTTCAAAATGCCCAAAATTCAACCTTTTTGCGATCCTTCAGCCTCTTTAGAATTGAAATTTAATCAACCAAAATGATTGTAGTATCTTTGGCTTACAAGTCCCTATAATTGTGCCGAATTTCGTGCAGAAATATGGATATTTGTGAACACTAGCACCGAAATATGCGGGGAAAATTGGTGGGGGTGGGGTATAATTTTTGCTCTTTTCTCCTTTAATACCGATTACTTTACATTAAAAATACCTTCATCAGGTAGCCAAGTGATTGGACAAGAGAACAAAAAAAATTTGAGTGGAATTGGAGCAATAGAAGCCATGAAAATGTCCGATAACTGGGGGCTTTGGCACAAAAACCCATAATATCCGGTTTTCGTCCCCCAGCCCATTCAGACAGGTCGGATTTTCTTCCTTATTTGGATAGATATTGATGTATATTTGGTATCGTTGTAAAGCGGCGATCTTGTACAGTGCAATAGAATTAAATTTAGCAATATCCGACCAAGAAATTCTGAGCAATAATCGAATATTCTAACCTAACCTCTGACGAAAATGGAAAAATTGGGCCAGCAGCCCCATAAACCTCCTTCAATATTGACAAAATCGCTATGAAAGTGAGTTTATTTTCTTTGACTAATATTTCCACATATTTATTCCGAATTTCAAGCAAAAATATTGAGATTTGTGGAAATCATGGCCGAATATGCAATTAAAATTGACCTCGGTTGACCTTACCTTTGGGGGGAGGTGTAAGTATTTCGTCCATATCTCCTGTCATATTTGCCAAAAATCCACAATTTTCTGGTATATTGTAGGCAGATCATTGGGCTACAAAATGATGAAGAAAAATTTCGACTAGATTCGACATTGTGGCTTATCAAAGCACTGAAAGTACCAAGAGAGCGTTCAGTTACCATCAAATATATGATGGCATCCAGGCCACACCAACAAGGAGGCGCTCTCACCATGGCCCATGGAGATTGAGACACAGAAAGTCAGTGGACGATCCGTGTCTACGTGATTGCGAGCTTGGATATTTGGTAATTGCTTTTGTGACTGAATGAAGACCTAATGTGCTTGTGATTGCGTTCTTAAGTTTAAGACCTGGGCCGAGTGAAATCTCCATGCTTAGCGCATGTTTAATCACAGGACCATCAGTCGTTATTTCATTTTGGTGGCTATGTATATGTGATTGCGTTATTTAATGTAGGAATTTAGGTTATTTCATTTCGGTGGCTGTGTATATGTGACTGCGTTATTTAACTTTAGCTCTAATTATGTTATAGTGTTGTTACTTTATTCCTTACCGCACAATCCTGAGCTTTAACAACCCTGAAATAGAAGCCTCTTGAAAACATTGAAGACTTTTCAAAACATTGTAGGAAAAGGAGTCATTGCTGGTAACCAGCATTTTCTACTTTTCCCACATTGTTTTCAAACCATCCCAAATAAGACTGATTTTTAGTTTATAGATATTTTTTTCGTCTACAAAAGCATTGATTTTGGACCCGTCTTAAAGTTTGTCGGTTCTTAGAGAGTTTGGATATGTGATTGCATTATTTAACTTAGGAATTTGTGTTTATGTGATTGCGTTATTTAGTTTAAGACCTGGGCCAAGTGAAATCTCCATGCTTAGCACATGTTTAATCATAGGGCCATCAGTCCCTAATTCATTTTGGTGGCTATGTATATGTGATTGCGTTATTAAATTTAGGAATTTGTGTTTGTGATTGCGTTATTTAGTTTAAAACTTGGGCCAAGTGAAATCTCCATGCTTGGCCCATGTTTAATCACAGGGCCATCAGTCCCTAATTCATTTCGGTGGCTATGTTTATGTGATTGCGTCATTTAAGTTTGGCTCTGATTATGTTATAGTGTTGTTTACTTTAATTCTTTACCGCACAATCCTGAGCTTTAACAACCCTGAAATAGATGCCTTTTGAAAACATTGTAGGGAAAGGAGTCATTGCTGGTAACCAGCATTTTCTACTTTTCTTACATTGTTTTCAAACCATCCCAAATAAGACTTTCTGAATTTTAGTTTATAGCTATTTTTTTTGTCTGCAAAGGCATTGATTTTGGACCTGTCTTAAAATTTGTCGGTTGTTAGAGAGTTTGGATCTGGTGTTTGTATGCTGTGTTGTGTGTGTTTGGGTTTGTTTTTGGGTTTCACATCCATGATTCTCTGTCTGATCTCTTGTCTGAATAGCAGCCGTAATCCCAGAGCAGCTCTGATCCTGCTTTAATGTCTTGGGAAGCTTCCATTAATATCACTATTCTGTCCATATCTCCTTTTACTCTCATTTGTATATTATTGTCTTTTCTGCTGTGGTTAAAAAACTGACCTTTAATTGTCTTTCCCGGGTGGCACTCACATGGTTTTACTGCGTCACAGTAATAGTATTGTCCTTTGTAACAAAATTTCAACATGTATTTATTGTCATCGCGATCTTTATATAATTCTTCGTACCTAAAATCCCCTGCTGCCTGGTCAATAATTTCCCTGTGGTAATCGCACACTATTTGTCCTTTTGATATGTCTTTAGCAGCAAATGCACCGCGGCCTTTCACTTCATCTATTTTTTAGTTCACCTGAGCACAAAGTGCTCAGGATGAGCTATTGTGATCACTCACCGTCCGTCGTCCGTCCGTCTCGGATGGGTTCGATTATGGGTCTAATCGGACCAGAACAACGAGTTATTTGCCCTTGAATTAGAAAAATTGCTATATTTGACTTTGTTTACACTCTAACATCTACAAATATCAACCAATCAGCACCAAACTTAGTCAAAATATATATCACCATAAGATCTCGGATGAGTTCGATTATGAGTCTAATGGGACCAGAGCAACTGGAGTTATTTTCTCTTGAATTAGAAAAATTGTTATATTTGACTTTGTTTACAATCTAGCATCTACAAATATCAACCAGTCAGCACCAAACTTGGTCAAAATATATATGACCCTAAGATCTGGGATGAGTTCGATTATGGGTCTAATCGGACCAGAATGACTGGATTTATTTGCCCTTGAATTAGAAAGTTCTGTAGAATAGTTCTTTGTCTGGAGCATAACTTTGTCATCTCCAATCCGATTGACTTGAAACTTGGCATTTGTGTTTGTTGCAATAATACGGAGTGCAGTGCGAAAGAACCATAACTCTACCTCGTGCTGTCCGAGTTATTTCCCTTTGATCGTCATTTTTACAGCATTTTCTGCTTGTCCAGAATACAACTTTGTCATTTTTAGTCTGAACATCTTCAAATTTGGTATGCATGATTATTGAAAAATTACAGTGCTGTGCACAAGAACCATAACTCTTCCTAGCACAAATTTTGAGTTATTCCCCCTTAGATCTTCATATTTATAGCATTTCTTGCTTGTCCGGAGCATAACTTTGTCATCTTAAGTAGGAATGTTTTGAAATATGGTATGCTTATTTGTTGCAATATTTGGAAGTGCAGTGAGCAAGAATCGTAACTCTACCTCGTGCTGTCTTTGAGTTATTTCCCTTTGGTCGTCATTTTTACAGCATTTAGTGGTTGTCCTGAATATAACTTTGTCATCTCAAGTCAGAACGACTTCAAACTTGGTATGCATGTTTGTTGCAATATTACGGAGTACAGTGTGCAAGAACAATAACTCTACCTAGCGCGGATTTTGAGTAATTCCCCTTTTATCTTCATTTTTACAGTATTTCTTGCTTGTCCGGAACGGAACTTTGTCACCTCATGTGAAATTGACTTGAGACTTGGTAAACATGTTTGTTGCAATTACGAAAAGTGCAATGCACTGGAGCCGTAACCTTACCTCATGCCCTTTTGGAATTATTCCCTATTCATTATTTTTTTTTTTACAGCTTTTCATGCTTCTCTACAATATAACTTTGTCTTTTCATGTTGGAATGACCTGAAACTTTACATGCATGTTTCCTTAAAATTAGAGGAGACATTCATGCCTATTTCAATCACTTACATGATTTCTGCTGCACTACTATTTTCCTGTACCTGCCCTTTACGAATATTATCCCCCCTCGACAACCGGTGGTGGGACGGGCGTATGTTGCGACAATTTGCCGCTTTTGTTCTTTAAATGTCATGTCATGGAAAAAGGGGGCTTTACAAATATTTTCATTATGGACCAATATCTCTTTCACTACAGGACAAAATGCAATTAAACTTCATCTTTATTAAGCCACAGACTATAGTTATTTGATTTTATTTCATGAAATGCCATGTCATGAAAAAAGGGGGCTAAATGTATAATTTCATTATGGACCAATAACAGTTAGTTCGCCCATTCATCCGCCTGGACAGATATCTTCTGAAGTCCTTGACAAACATTTATGAAACTTCATACATGTCTTCCTTTTGATAGTCCGTTGATACAGTTTTCTTTAATATATAATGACATGTCATGAAAAAAGGGGGCTTGATGTATATTTTCATCATTTGTTTTCATTTAATGAAATGCCATGTTACGGTAAAAGGGGACTTAATGTATGATCTCATATGGACCGCTTATATATTTTTCATTTAATGAAATGCTGTGCCATGGAAAAAGGGGGCTTAATGTGTAATTTTATCATGGACCATTAACAAAAAGGCCACGTGTTCATGCAACACACAATACCTCTAATATGTTTGTATCAAAAAAGGTCTTTTTCGGCAGGGGGGATCATTTCAACGAAATTGCTTGTTTCATTATCATTTGGCATTGAACCTCCATATTTGGTATTTTTCTTCATTGTAAACCTTTACTGCTTAGTACTCAGGTGAGCGATATAAGACCATCATGGTCCTCTTGTTTGATAACAACACATGTCCAATTTTGATCATTAACTTGAGTTCTGATTGATGGTTCCAGTGGGGGAGTTCTTCTGCTGAGTTCAATATCAACTGCCCTTTTATTTGTCTTTTTTGTGTGTGCAGTCATCAATAGCTTGTACGCTGCTTGGCTTGTTTTAACATTTTTGGACCAGTTCTTTTGTAGTATATAATTAACTATTGCTTTACTGAATTTTGACGGATCATTCAGTCTTTTGAGGGCTTCGGCAATTTGTCTTGCTCTGCGCATGTCTCTAGAGTAGGTGACGTAAGACTGCGCGAATTTCATTAGCTTTTTGTGGTCTTCTTTATCAGGGATCTTGAGTCTCTTAATTACTTCTCGAATGTCATCTCTAGTTGGAAGTCTGGTGTTGCTGTTAATGGGACCCAATTGCTCTCTAATTTTTTTTTCAAACTATTTTGCCTGTGCAATTGTCGTCTTGTGCATCAAAGGATGATGATGATGACGATGATGATGTCATTGCTGCTATTCTTGCTGCCACTGCTGGTGGAAATCTGTGTCTTGCTGTTGACTGTTCTGGTGATGAAGATGATGACGATGATTGAGGAGGAATCTGTTGGCATGTAGGCTCATGAGCAGTGAACGTAGCTCTGTCTAGTTGATCAAAAAGAGACAGAATCTCAGCTTTGGCACTAGCTGAGACTTCATCGGTCAGCTGTGCAGACTCTGACACATATGATGTCACGTTGATGCCTGCATTCTGGCTGCATTTCTGCAGGAGTTCACTGATAAGGGATATTCCCAGTTTGTGGGGTACAGGTTCGTCCGTCCCCATGGTGTAATGCTTGTTGGCTGTGGCCTCTGAATGCATCAGCATTCCGTGGACTATCTGTTGTTTCTCTTTATCGAGGTAGCAACTTCCTAGAGTAGTCAGAATCTTACGAAATAGGGTGTGATTCAGGACTTTACTTAGTTCTTTATCATATTTCTCCAAGAAACTGGTCAAGTCATTGGACGCATTGTAAATCGTCTTTCCGTTGCTGTTAATGAACAGAAATTCTTTGTCTGATGGTAGGGTATTTCTAACATGTTGATAGTACTGTCTCAGCATTCCCATCAGTTCTTCTGTCAAATTTATAAACGCAACATATTGCGCAACGGTCTTGTGTTCTGCTGTCGCTAAATAGTAATAAACTGTTCCGTCGGCAGAGGTTTTGGGGTTCTTTCGGGCCATTTTGTAGACGCTGGCCTTCATATTCTTGAAAACCAGGGGTCGGTTACCACAGGTAAGGCTCAACAAATTGAAGAATCCATTCACCAGGCTCACTTCTCTGGCATCTAATTTCTTGGACGATGCTTTGTCCAACAAGGTTTTGCAGTCTGTCTTTGCTGCCTCGAAGGCTTTGAATACCCTTAAAAGGTAGTCTTGGAAATGGGACGATCCTTGATACATGTCTGTAGCTATTTGTTCGTTTTTCCTTTTGCTGATGTGTTTAGCATTGGCTTTCTGGAGTTCTTTTACTCTCAGGGCGCAGACGTTTCTGTGATTACTGGCTTGTGGGTTGGCAGCACAGTATTCTTCTACTTTCATCAGTGTATAAAGAAGGTGGTTTATTACCTTCAGGAAGTTGGCAATGTAGTTCGGTGCTGTTTGTACCTTGTGTCTTAGTGTTGATACCAGTACGTCGACATTTCCTGCGTTAAGGTGCTTCCAACGGAAGCCATCTACTTGGTGGTTTGGGGTGCAGAATTTCATGACTTTACAGACTATAGATAAATTATTATTCATGGTTTTTTGGATTGCTGTGCTATCCTCGGCCAACGATGTGTATTGGCTTTTTAGGAGCTTCAAAATTTTGACTTTCCCGACAAATGTGTCTCTTTGTCGCCGACACGTCCATATTATAGAGTTTGTACTTATGTCCGATTGCTTGGACTTTGCTTCTCTGGCTTTCGGGTTGTGGCTCATCACTATCAGAATCGCTGGTGTCAGATTGTGCTAAATCTGGGACATTGTCATTGCTGGTCGATGCAACAGGCCCAGATGGTGATTCGACGTCAACTGTATCCTTGCTCGTGGTTTGCAGTGGCGAAAAACGACTAACTGATGGTAAAGGTTCAGCTGATTCTTCAGGTTGCGATCTTCTGCTTCAGAGTCGCTGTCTAGTATGCGTCGTCTACTTGCGGATGTAGGTCTAACGACATCTTCGCTGGTTGTTGATTGGGGGGATAGAACATCTGGTTGGTCTGGTTCGGTGGCAATGGTTTTGGTCATAGCAGACTGCACAGGTGTTACTGGTGCAGCATCGTCTTGTTGGCTGGGGCCGGGTTGCGGCGACGCAGGGATAGTTTTTCTTCTTTTGGCTGCGACTTCTTCAGCGATGACTTCATCTGCATTCAATCGTCGTCTCGGTGCTGCAGCTATTGGCAATGGTACGACAGGTAATTCTCCAACGGGTTTAACATTGGTCTTGATACAGATTCTTTTAGGAGGCTTGGTCTTGCTTTCCACATTCTAATTTGTTCGACGGTCAAATTCTCCACATATCTATCAGTTCTTGTGAGAAAAACAGGAAGATGGCCAGCTTGGATCATTAATTTGGCGAAATCCAGGTAGTTCTCAGGAAATTTGGTCTTCAGTTCCAGCAAGTCAAATGATGATTGGGCAGCCATATTGGCCCGTTTTGTTTCATTTATATTGTCACGAATTCTCTGCTCCACGGGAATTTCAGAATGACAGTTTGTGATATGATGGTCAACTATGTCAAACGATACTCGGCAGTAGGGACATGACTTTGGTGCACTACAAAGAAACAAAACAAACAGCATTAAGAACTGCAGGACCTGGCAAAGGTTTCTTGATTAGGTCGAATTTTTGACTTTTTCAGAAAATTTGCACCTGACGCTTTCCATTATGTCTTCTTTTTCTGTGCTATTTTTTTTTATTGCACGGAACTTTCAACAAGGTTTCAAATAGGCTTCCTAGGCTACAATCTAGTATTTGAAACATTGCGATCGGACTAAAAGTAAGACAGGAAAATAAGGTCAAAGGGTTTTGACAGACAAGCGTAAAAATCCTGCGGAAAAATACGAAAATATGTCCTTGTCTGATGTTATTTTAGGCTTGCCCTTGAATAACTCGTCATTGCTAAAATTAAAATCGTTCGACCTTCGATTTTTTTCTGGCTTTAAAAGATGAAAAAAGTGTTGAACCCTGGAAGCAAGACAAATAGCACTATTTAGCCATTGCTCGTCCTGGCCTCGATCTCGCCGAACGGCTCCCGAAGCCTTTAGAAGGGTCAAATTTGGGCCATAGTTATCGGCGTTGGAGTAATTTTATTTTTCACAAGGGTGTTCAAGTCTGAGGAGCAAAAACGCTGCAGTTTACCGTCGGTGGACTTAGATTATTTTCACAGGCATACAGATTTCTGTTGTTCCGAGTCTCTTTCAGGACATACTCATGTCCTATAGGACATGTTTATGTCCTTGCCCTTAAACGACCCTGGAGGCTGTGCCTGCGGTCCGTGGCTAAGGGTCCTCGTTACCTTGGGTCTCTGGCTCGATCCAATGGCCACATTTGGGTACGGCTACCGGGTGCTAGCCATTGCTCGGATGGTCAATAATCGCTGATAAAGGCTGAAAAAGGCTTAAAGGGCTGCTCTATGTCTAAATGTGGCCGATAATGGCCCTCAGAAAAATTATTTTACTGGTCCCTCGGCCTATTAGCCATTGCTCGTCCTGGCCTCGGTCTCGCCGAACGGCTCCTGAGGCCTTTAGAACGGTCAAGTTAGGGCCATCTTTCAAACCTGGATTTTTTTCTGGCTTTAAAAGGGTGAGAAAAGTGTTAAAGTCTGGGGAACCAGACAAAAGCACTCTTTAGCCATTGCTCATGCTGGCCTCGGCCTCACCGAACGGCTCCCGAGGCCTTTAGAACGGTTAAATTCGGGCTATCGTTCGATCTTTGATATTTTTCTGGCTTTAAAAGATGAAAAAAGTGTTGAACCTGGGGAGCAAGACAAATAACTCTATTTAGCCATTGCTTGTCCTAGCCTCGATCTCGCCGAAGGGCTCCAGAAGCCTTTAGAAGGGTCAAATTTGAGCCATAGTTACCGGCGGTGCAGTAAGTTTATTTTTCACACGGGTGTTTAAGTCTGAGGAGCAAAAACGCTGCAGTTTACCGTCGGTGGACTTCGTTTGCCTGTGACAATAATCTGATTTCTGTTGTTCCGAGTCTCTTTCAGGACATATTCATGTCCTACAGGACATGTTTATGTCCTTGCCCTTAAACGACCCTGGAGGCTGCGCCTGCTTTCCGTGGCTAAGGGTCCTCGTTACCTTGGGTCTCTGGCTCGGTCGAATGGCCACATTTGGGTATGGCTATCGGGTGCTAGCCATTGCTCGGATGGTCAATAATCGCTCACATAGGCTGAAAAAGGCTTAAAGGGTCTGCTCTATGTGTAAAAGCGGCCGACATTTGGCCTAAGAAAAGTGATTTTACTGGTCCCTCGCCCTATTAGCCATTGCTCGTCCTGGCCTCAGTCTCGCCGAACGGCTCCCGATGCCTTTAGAATGGTCAAATTTGGGCTATCGTTATAATTGATTTTTTTCATAGATTTAAAAGATTGAGAAAAGTGTTTAAGTCTGGGGAGCAAGACAAAGGCACTATTTAGCCAATGCTCGATCTGGCCTCGGTCTCGCCTAACGGCTTCCGATGCCTTTAGAAGGGCAGAATTTGTCATCGCGACTTTGGCATTAAACATGAATTAAACACCTATTTTTACAAAATAAAATTAAGTACACTGACATTTATCGTTTATTTCTCCTCTGTCAAACAGTAAGAAAGGGAATTATGTTTGAGTTATTTCCCTTTGTTCAAGAGTTGAAAAAATCGACACGATCGGTCCTCCTTCAACAACTGATAAATCTCTTAATTCTTCTGTTAAAAATTATATTTTTGCGTCAAAATGTAGCCTAATATTTCCCATTGGAAATAGAGGATTTTACTGGTTGGTCGGCCATATTGGCCGATGCTCGGCATGGCCCTGGTCTCGCCGACCTCTCCTAGCAAGTATATTTCGTCCTGGACTAACCCATTTTGTGCATGCTGCATTTTTTAGCCATTCTTTTGTCTCTTAAAGCTCTTTTCAACCGTGGCATACCTATTTAGCCATTGCTCGTCCTGGCCTCGGTCTCGCCAAACGGCTCCCTATGCCTTTAGAAGACTTTGGCATTAAACACATGAATTAAACACCTATTTTTACAAAATAACATTAAGTACAATGACATTTATCTTTTATTTCTCCTCTGTCAAACATTAAGAAAAGGAGGTAATACGATTCTTTGAGTTATTTCCCTTTGTTCAAGAGTTGAAAAAATCGACATGATCAGTCCTCGTTCAACAACTGATAACTCTCTTAATTCTTCTGTTAAAAATTACATTTATGCGTCAAAATGTAGCCTAATATTTCTCGTTGGAAATAAAGATACTTTCTGGAGATCTAAATAACGAAAGTCTTGGAAAATTCGAAACAATGCACAACAAATAGCGGCATTCGTAAAATATTAGTTATTTCAAACTTTTTTCCACCTGCCACACGGTTTTTCCCCCCCCTATTATGTTAGAGATATTCAAATAAAATTTATTGTTAACGAAAGTAAAACCTCTTTCCATCGTTCTCGTATGATTTCCATTCTGATCCAGGCTGTACATCGCGAACAATGACTAATTTTGCAAGCATACCCCTTCCCGACATTATTAATCTTTTTCTGATCTCAGTCTATCAACCTGCATAATCCGTTATATGGCTAGTCTCACACTGGAAGAAAGCCCGTTTTCTCGGTCAAAAAAATATTTTCAACCTGCTACAGGAATAAAAAGGATAAAAACATTGTGACAGTTGCCTAAAAAACTTAAGTCGGAGTCTAATCTACACCTGTCAATTTTTATGTATTTCGCTGTCATGGACATTTTTTTTTTTTTTAGATAAATATAAATTATTGAATTTCTTTATTGATAAGATAGGGATCAGCAGAGATCGGCATACAGGAATTCTATAGGGTTAAAAAAGTCCTTTACATAGACAGCAATGCGTTAAGAATGTGTTGGCCTTGGCTAAGGATGCTTTAATTTTATGTTTAGCCCTGTTCGGATTTAGGCGTTTTTTCAAATTGTGCTTGCGCCCAAGTCCTACGTTGGAATGATTTCATTTTTCGCAAGCCTCATCTGCACATAAATTACGATCGGTCCTGAAATTTTGAAAGGAATCAAACATCTATTTTTCCATTTATAGCATTTTGGAAAAATGTGTTTGTCTTCTGTTGAAACACAGAGAAAGCGTGTTTTCTACCCCGATAATCGATACGTGTAATTAAGGCGGACAATACATTTTCTTATGCCTGGGTCATTGTTTATTAATGATCAGACTGTCTAATCAGTGCTTCTCCATTCCGACGTTCTGGCAATGATTTTTGAGAATAAATACCTTTGCATGTCGTTCTGTATTCATAAGATGTAAAGTAGTGCTGCATTAAGTCTAAGTTATTTTATACTTTTTTCCACCTGCCACACTGATTTTATCCCCCGTATTCTTTTATTTTTTGAGATACTGAAATGAAATTTATTAGAAACGAAAGCCAAGCATTTTCGCATCGTTCTCGTATGTTTTCTATTCTGATCTAGTCTTTACATCGTGAGCAATGATCAAATTGGCGAGCGTACCCCCTTCCGACTTAATTCTTCTATTCTGATCTCAGTCCATGAATATGAATAATCAGATTGATCGGCAACCTTACGAAAGGATAAAAGACAAATTCTAAATCCAAAATAATATTTCAACCTATATAGCTATAAATTTTTGAGTTTTATAATTGAGAAGATTGAGATCAGCAGAGATTTGTAAAACTGACGCTCATTTAGCCTAAGTTCTTTTAGACTTTTTTCCACCTGCTGCACTGAAAATATATAATAGTCCAATTCCAATAATAGATCAAGCAAAATTTTTAGGAGTTACCTTTGACAAAAAACTTTCTTTCATACCACATATTAATGCTTTGAAACTGAAATGTCAAAAAGCTTTAAATGTTTTAAAGATACTTTCCCACTCTGACTGGGGAGGAGATAAGAAAACTCTTTTAAATCTATACAGATCTTTAATACGCTCAAAACTGGATTATGGATGTATTATATATGGCTCTGCACGAAAAAGCTACCTAAAAAAGTTGGACACTATTCATCATCAGGGTCTTCGGTTATCTTTGGGAGCTTTCCGTACGTCACCTGTTCAAAGTTTGTATTCAGAGGCCCAGGAGCCATCCTTATATGATAGAAGGAAAAAACTGTCCTTACAATACGTAACTAAACTGGCTTCAAATACAAAAAATCCAGTTTACAATGACATTTTTAATCCACCCAACAAAATACTCTTTCAAAATAAACCTAATTTTATCAAACCACTTGGTCTACGAGTTGAACCTCTTCTTAATGAGTCAAACATAAATGTAAAGAATATTAAACACTTTAAACTTCCTGTAAAAGAGCCGTGGACCATAGATCCACCAAATATTATTTTTGATCTCAACGTAAATAAGAAATCAGTTACAAATCCATTATTTTATCAAAATAAATTTTTAGAAATCAAATCACAGTATAAAAGATTACATTTCAATTTATACTGATGGTTTGAAACAAGACAATAAAGTTGGTTGCGCTTCAGTACACAAGCAAGAAACTGCCAAAATAAGACTACCAGATCATAGCTCTATTTTTTCAGCAGAAGCTGTAGCTTTAAACATTGCTCTCTGTTCAATACAAAACAATAATAACAAGAAATTCATAGTTTTTTCTGATTCAATGTCAGTTTTACAATCTTTAAAACATCCTGATAACCCAAATCCACTGATTCAACAATTTTTCAGAAAATATGTTTATTTATGTAGATCAAAGACAATAATATTCTGCTGGATACCCAGCCACATTAAGATAAAAGGTAATGAAATAGCTGATCAAGAAGCAAAGGATGCTGTAAATATGAACATAGCCAACATAAAAATTCCTTATACTGACAAAAAACAACAAATAAATGAATTTATCAAGTCTCAATGTCAAATTAAATGGCAACAATGTTTTAACAACAAGCTTTTAGCAATCAAGCCAAATTTTAATGATAAATATGAATTTTATTGTAACCGAAAAAGTCAAGTAATTTTAACAAGATGTCGTGTGGGACACTCAAGGTTTTCACATGTGCATCTTTTAAATAATGAGAGAGCACCACAATGTATAAACTGTAATGAACCTTTAACTAAAAAACATATTTTATTAAACTGTAAAAATTTCGACCATATACGGTCAAAACATTTTAGTGTTGATAGCATACAAAATTTATTTTTACATGTACAACAGAATAACATTTTAGAATACCTAAAAGAGATAGATTTTTATAATAAAATATAGACTAATATAGATTTTAAGTATCAAATTAACATTTTATTATTCCATTTCTAAATATTACCTTCATGCGCGCTAAATGACCACAGCTGTCGATGCGCCTTAAAACACCAAATAATAATAATATAAATATTACCTTCATGCGCGCTAAATGACCACAGCTGTCGATGCGCCTTAAAACACCAATCAATCAATCAATCTGAGCTTCTATCCTGGCCGCTTCTCCTCTTCTCTCTTCCAACTGATCCATTTCTTGTCTAAACCCAAGCTGTTCTTGTGATGGGCCAGGATCGAGGATTTGAACGAGGTTCTCCACCGACGACTCCGAGCTTGTCAGTCGTCGTCGCTCGTCTGTTGTCATGAATGCCCCAAACTCATTGGCTAGTAGGGTACCCAGTGTCGTCAGTAGCGTAAAGTCATGTCGAGTCACGTCAGTGATCGTCGAGACTAGTCCCGGTAGATTTATTTGGTATTTTTTCATCACGGCCAGTCTAAGCGGTTCTGTCAGGTACACAGCTTCTGTCTTGATTTGTTGATTTTTTAGCGTCTTGTCCTCGTCAAATTGTTTTGTTTTCTGTCCAAGTCTCGTCATGTCGATTCCTGTCAAAAGTCTTAAAAGTTCCATCTTGAAGTCTTTCTGGTTGTCTGGTAGTTTTATTCTTGAAAGTAAGGCTTTACGCAGCCCGGCCTCTTCCAATTCTCCCTCATCACTTCCTGACGAGAGAGAATTGGGATAGTCCGGGATGCTAGGGTTCGATGTCGATATCGAGGTCAGGGTCGAAGTCCTGGTTGCCAAAGTTATCATTGTCGAATTGTCTTGATTGGTCGATGATCTGCTTTTCTCTGTGTCTGGAGGTAGTTGGTAGTCCCTAATTTTTTTTACTGTCTTCACAGAAGTCGCTATAGTATTGGTCAGCGGTAGTTCTTCTGTGGCATAAATGCTGGACAAGGTCGTCATCTTCGTCTGGGTCAATCTTGAAAGTAAGGCTTTACGCAGCCCGGCTTCTTCCAATTCTCCCTCATCACTTCCTGACGAGAGAGAATTGGGAGAGTCCGGGATGCTAGGGTTCGATGTTGAGGTCGGGGGTCGAAGTCCTGGTTGTCAAAGTTATCATTGTCGAATTGTCTTGATTGGTCGATGATCTGCTTT
This sequence comes from Hippopus hippopus, assembly GCA_946811185.2. Taxonomy (NCBI): domain Eukaryota; kingdom Metazoa; phylum Mollusca; class Bivalvia; order Cardiida; family Cardiidae; genus Hippopus; species Hippopus hippopus. Next base: position 5,639,543 of record OX328100.1, on the reverse strand, counting down.
TCTCTGTGGAGGTAGTTGGTAGTCCCTAATTTTTTTTTAATGTCTTGACAGAAGTCACTATAGTATTGGTCAGCGGTAGTTCTTCTGTGGCATAAATGCTGGGCAAGGTCGTCTGCTATGTCTGGGTCAATCTGTCGCATGTGTCGTCAAACTTTTGCGGTTGATAGTGCATGATATTTGTCCACAGGCGGAGCATCAGCTAGCAGCCCATGCGCGCTGAATGCTGCGGTTGACGTATGAGCTGTTAGCAGCTGCTTGCCCTTGTTGGTAAACAGTCGTGATGCGTCAGGATATAAGGTCTGGACTAAGTTTGCTAATGATTTCAAAAGTTGGTACAAGGCCTTAGTCACCATGACAATGGCTGCGCCGGCGGTGGCTGAGGTCTTGTGCGTCGGTACAAGAATAGAGAATAGAGTCGTTCCGTCCACGTTACTGTCCTTTGCGTCCTGTAGGGCGTCTATCGTCAGGTTGGTAATGACACTTGGCCTGCAGTTATTTGTCATTACCACTTCCAGCATCAGTGTTTCCGTCATTTGGATAAGATGTTCGTGTTTGTCTTCGTCTGTCATCAACGTCCAGTCACGAGAGGTCACGTTTTTGTAGTCTGATTGAAATAAAATTTTCCACGTTTCGACGGACAGAAGTGTCGACAAATGTCTTGCCGACACTTCTGCCTGTCGAATCGCGGATTGCTTCCTGACAGATCTATAGAATGCTTGTATCGTAATTCTGGGCCGATACCACCTCCCCTCTATACCCAGGACTTGAAGAAAGTCTAGAAATTGAAAGATGGAGGTAATGTGGGACTTTAGTGTCCCCACGACCATGGTGTCTCGCTGTCTGCCCAACCAGTCTGATACCGTTTGTTGTTGAAAGGCGTCGAGTGACTCTAATCCGCTCTCCACCCAGAACCTACGTACTTGGCGGATGTGGTTGCCGGCGGCAGATTCCGACATCCCAGCACCTCCGGCCGAAGTGAGCCAGGTTCTAAATTGGTCCATGAAATCCCCTGAGGACAAAGGAATGGATGTTAGACGATAGAACCTTAAGGCCATTACTGAAATGCTGTTGACAACGGCAAGTCTGAAAGCAGCCAGTGGCTTGGAAAGAATGTTGTGAGGAGTACTGGTAAAAAGATTCTCCAGGAAAGGGGCTTGGAAAGAATAATCAGTGTAGTTGATAGAGGAAATGATAGGAGCCGCACTGGTCGCTGCGACATAAGTGAAATCCTGTTGACAACAGCAAGCCTGAAAGCAGCCAGTGGCTTGGAAAGAATGTTGTGAGGAGTCCTGGTAAAAAGATACTCCAGGAAAGCGACTTGGAAAGAATAATGTGTGTAGTACCGATAGAGGAAATATCAGAAGCCGCACTGGTCACTGCGACATAACTGAAATCCTGTTGACAACGGCAAGCCTGAAAGCAGCCAGTGGCTAGGAAGGAATGTTGTGGGGAGTACTGGTACAAAGAATATCCAGGAAAGCATTGATATGTTCCCTGGCCACTGTGATGTAACTGAAATAATGTTGAAAACGGCGATAATTTTGCTGAAAAAAGTAAACTAAAAAAGAACTTTACTATACGCGTGGGTGTGCACCGCTCTGGTCTTGTATCCTCGAGTGCTTGGTTTATATTCTTGTTTAGGATCTCTGTATCCATATATCGGTATTGTTGTAGGTGGCTTTGTTGGTTTAGGGTTAACCTTAGGGCTTTTGTCTTCATCTTCTGAAAAAAGGAACAAAGTGTTAGCATCAGAAAATAAATCACTGGTGGAACTTAAAAGAAAGTAATAGTAAGCAATGAAATGATACTTTTGAAAAAAAAGAAGGGTAGAATACATACCGTCCGATATGTCCATGCAAGTTCTCATTAGGGATCTTGCGTAGGATAGTTTGCCCCCTGAGAGGCAGTGCTGCCTCCTCAGGTGCTTTGTTGGTTTCGATGTGACAGAGATGCAGGCTGGCTGCATACAACGAAACCTCCTTTTCCCTGTCTTTGTTCTTGTCTCTGTCAACTGGTTCACTCGGGTTTGGTTGGCTTGTTTTTTACTTAGTAAGTGGGACCGCCGGAGATGTTCTGTAAGTTTGACAATGTCCTGGTAGCACTAAGGGCATTCGTAAGTGTCTCTGAAATGGTCTTTAGACCTGCTGACAGGCACTGGATCCAGGTGTTGGTCTCCAGCTTCCTGATCCTTGGGGTCCTGCCTGTGTCTGAGGGTCTGAAGTGTGGTAAGTTTTATAAGTTGTCCATTGAAAGAATATGTTGATGTTAAGAAGGGAGTGGAGCTGAAGATTGGACTGCATGTATGTGCAGTCTGATCTTGGGCTGCACTCCCCACCGAGATTCAGAAAATTGTTGGGAAGGGACTTAAGGAAAAAACTGATAAAATTCACCTATCATTATCTTAAGAAGGGAGTGGAGCTGATGATCGGACTGCATGTATGTGCAGTCTGATCTTGGGCTGCACTCCCCACCGAGATTCAGAAAATTGTTGGGAAGGGACTTAAGGAAAAAACTGACAAAATTCACCTATCAGTATCTTAAGGGAGTGGAGCTGAAGATCGGACTGCATGTATGTGCAGTCTGATCTTGGGCTGCACTCCAGACCTATATTAAGAAGAATGTTGAAAAAAAAAACTAAAAGAAAACACTGAAAAAATTGAACTATATCTTAAGAAGGGAGTCGAGATAAGATCAGACCGCATATATGTGCAGTCTGATCTTGGGTGTACTCCCCACCCATATTAAGAAAATGGTTGAAAATTAACTTAAAAAAAACACCCAGATTTACAGTTAAAATAAATATAAATCTTAACTCAGGAATTGGATCCTCGTCTTCTTCCGTCTTATTTGGTATGTAATCTGGATCGCCTGGATCCGAGTGAAGATCCATATCCTCGTCAGTTGATATTATTGGTCCAGTTTGTGGATCCTCCTGTTCCGAAATTGGTTCCATTTCCACATTCGAGGGTTCAATCTCTCTGGAATGCTGCAGTGTGGTAAGTTTTAAAAGTTGTCCATTGAAAGAAGATGTTGATGTTAAGAAGGGAGTGCATGTATGTGCAGTCTGATCTTGGGCTGCACTCCCCACCCAGATTTACAGTTAAAAATAAAAATAAATCTTACCTCAGGAATTTGAGCCTCTTGTTCGTCTGTCGATTTTGGTTTGTTGTTTGTTATACCCCCGCAAAACGAATGTTTTCGGGGGTATACTGGAATGAGCCTGTCTGTCTGTGTGTCCGTCCGTGTGTTCGTCTGTGTACAAATAATTGCCTGTTTCTGTCAAAGCGCTGGGGGGGGGAGTATTAAGTTACATTCAGTGACAGCTCTAGTTAGGATCAGCTGGATCCGAGTGAAGATCCAATTCATCGTCAGTTGATATTGGTCCAATATCAGGATCTTCCCGGTCCAAAATTGGGTCCAGTTCCAAATTGGATGGTTCAATCCCTCTGGAAGGCTGTAGTGTGTTAAGTTTTAAAAGGTGTCCATTGAAAGAAGATGTTGATGTTAAGAAGGGAGTGGAGCTTAAGATCAGACTGCATGTATGTGCAGTCTGATCTTGGTCTCCACTCCCCACCCATATAAAGAAAATGGTTGAAAATTCACTTAAAAAAAAACACAGAAAACATTCAATTATAAATATCTTAAGAAGGGAGTGGAGATAAGATCAGGCTGCATGTATGTGCAGTGTGATCTTGGGCTGCACTCCCCGACCATATTAAGAAGATTGTTGAAAATAAACTAAAAGAAAACACTGAAAAAATTCAACTATCAATATCTTAAGAAGGGAATGGAGATGAGATCAGATCGAGGGCTCAACGCAAAACTATTCTATGTTTTGACAAATTTTTCAGGAGAGGGAAAAAACTGATTATTTTTTCTTGTATCGGATTTTTTAAACCATTTTATCCACCCACATATCTAAAAGCACTTGGGAAACAACAAATACTTGAAAGTTTTAATAAAAAAAAAATTATTTGGATTTTATAACACATTTTTCAGCTGAAAATAGTTTTGCACTAGAAATCACAATAATCCGAGGGTATTTGTCATGCAAAACTATACTATCTCAAGTTGGAATAGTTTTGCAATACAGAAACATGCCAAATCCATGGTATGTGTTTAGCAAGACTATTCTATCTTAAGTTGGAATAGTTTTGCAGCATAAACATACCAAATGCAAAAGTGTTTGAAGAAAAAATGTTCTAACTTGAGTTTCATTACTCATAGGATTCTTTTGAAAGGTTGCATATTTAAAGAGGCCCTGATACTCATTTTCAGCCAGTTTTAACTCATTTTGTCTTTATTTTATTAAACTATAGTCATTCTCATATCTTCATGCCAAATATTGCGCCTGATGGGTGCAAGGTTGCTTAGATTATGGTCGATAGAAAATGCATTTGGCTGAGTTGCGGCCTTCCATGTAAACAGACTCGTCGTTTCCGGTGTTTGAATCGAAGATTTCGATATGTCCATTATACACTCATATGTCCGTTACCCCTGTGAAATTTTTATGAACAGTTCAGGAAATATTCTTGGAACATTCAGGTACACTGGTACTTGAACTGTTCCTGATCACTACTAGAACAATTCATGTACATTTTAAGAAATGTTAAATGAAACAAATCGACAAGAACTGATTGTTCTTAAAGTGTTCTTGGTGAAAGTTCAAGAACAGTTCTTGAACTTTATTTCAGGAACAGTTCAAGAAAAACTGTTCTTGAAAAATTCTATAACAGTTCTTATTCGTGTTGCTTAAAATGTCCTTGAACAATTCAAGAATAATTCTTGAACATATGTCTAAGAACTACTAATGAACTGTTCAAGAACAGTTCTTATTCCGTGTTGCTTAAAATGTTCTTGAACATTTCAAGAATAATTCTTGAACATATGTCCAAGAACTACTAATGAACTGTTCAAGAACAGTTGTTCTTGAATTATTCAAGAAACGTAATGTTTCATTTAACATTTCTTAAAGTGTTCTAGAAAAGATCATGAACAAATTAAGAACATTTTTTTCACACAAGTTCAAGAAATACTCATGAATTTTCCAGAACAGTAATTTTTCATTAATTTTATCTTTTTACAAGTGTACATTGAAATAAGATGCTCAGAGTGACATAAACATTATTTAAAATCTTTTAGGCATGTTCTTGAACATTACTTATAATGCAAAAACGATTTAGATTAAATTGAAGTACCACAAAATTTAAAAAAGTTTCTGCTATAGCCATTGAAACATTGCGAGCAAAGGAAAAATTGCTTGTAACAAGCAATTTCTCCTTTTCTCACAATGTTTTTTACCATAAATGGCACATATTTTTTATTTTGAATGCACTTAAAATGGTTTCAATTGGTTATGACCAGTCTAAAAATTTGTCGTCTGGTAATGGGTAACAATAAAACATGGGTATAATTAGTCAGACTTAGCAGTTTCTGCGGTTGTCTTTTTTTCCTTCTCGTTCCTTCGTTCCATTTTTATAATGTTATCTAATTTTTTTTTGAACATATCACTTGTCAATGTCTCACACTTCATTAGGACAACCTTTTCAAGTAGCTGAAGTTTGGTTTGATTCAGTGCAGGTTTAACCTGTTCACCAGAACGAAAAGTCTTCTTTCCTGTTCTTGAAGACTGCGCTAGTTCCTTTTTATCGAAGACCATGAAACATAAACGCTTTATACATTCATTGATCTCCTTTTCATTTCCTGCCGACAGATGTCTGATGCTTAAAAGTAAATCCTGAGCCGGATCTGAATTTTGATGAGATGCAGTTGCTGTAGTTGAATTCGTGCTCATCAATGACTTGACATTTTCTTTAAGTTTTTTTAGGTCCTTTTCTATTTTGGAAATCCTTCTTTCCAGTGTTTCCTTGTTGCTGAAATTTAAGAACATTGTTCAAAGGTAAGGTTTCATTTCTTTATCCAGCAAGTTAGCTTGTACTCTACATCTAAGAAGCATTTTCAATTTATAGTAGTACTTGAACATTGAACATTGGCAAAGTCATAAAAGTAAAATTGTATTGTCAAAGCCTGCCAACATGTACTCAAGAACACTTGATGGTAATCACTCTGTGAAAAGGGTCAGTGAAAAATAAAAGTGAGTTTGCACACAGAAGAATTGGCTAAGTGCTTCAGGAGATGATATTTACAGAAAAAGTAGATGCACTGGCACATGATGAACAGGACCACGACAAAAAACATAAGCCCAACTGCCTTTGGCCAGAGGAGCTTAAATTAAATAATATATATAAACCTAAATAAGTACTGTGGTATCATTTTAATTCCCAAGCATGAAATTTCATGCTAAAGACAAAAACCAGTCTTTCCGAAGCGCAGTCAGTTTCACGGACATGTCTTGCGATAACCAGTTTGTCCGTCAGATTTTTTCAGACCACAAGACAGAATGTCTGATAAAAGTCTGACATCGAAGCTGAATATTACTTCAAAATATACATCGACCAAGTTTACATTATGCCCTTACATGTGGCCAATGTCAGATAAAAATACATTTAACATCGAAAGGTCATATACTAATTTTAGAATGACAGAGAGTTTTCCCATACCTTGTTCAGCCTCAATAGACTTATGAAATTGTCTTGTGAAATAATGATACTGTATTCTGTCTTATGATTTATCATTGGTCAATTGTGGAAACATAGTGTCGAATAAAATTATGTGATATATATTGGATTTGGCAATCTCGAGGGCTTTCCTACTCAACAAGGAAGATGGGCATTCCTCTGGGTTTCTCTCATCACGGCAGCCAATCTTTCTAGATGATTTTGGGACCGATCTTGTTTTGACAAACCCTTAAATGTATTTGTCCCTGAAAAAGACTTTCGTGAATTTTCTATTGATTTTCACCCTACAGACAGTGGAGCTAGTAAAACCACAGTTTCCTGTTACCAATTATGGCCATGTTACTTTGATAATATTAAATATTACTTTACTTTATTCCAATTATGAAATCTTAAATTCTTTTTTTTTTCCAGGTAAAATTTGATCACACACTGCAAAACGAACGCAAAATTATTTGACTATCTGTCAGATTGTGAGACATCAAGATAAATTACAAAATAATCAAGGTAAGTATAATATAGAACTAACTTATGTCAATTTACCTTTTGTCAAGAGTATTTAGGGGTGACATTTCAAAAGATGAATCAGCTGATGACTGCCCATCTGTAGATAAACAACCTAAAATTGAGAAAACATCAGTATATTTGTAGATGCCAGAGTGTAAACATGACAAATGTGAACAGACTGACGCTGACGGATGGTGAGTGATCACCACAATTTAGTTCACTCTGAGCACTTTGTGCTCAGGTGAGCTAAAACACTAAAGGAAATCATTGTGAGAAATTTCTCCTTTTCCAGCAATGTTTTTGTAACTTTTCAACCCAGTCATAAAAACACAAGGATAAGTATTAAATTGTTAAACAAATAGCATCTGTCCTACTCATTTCTACAAATTTGTTGTATATATGTTGTGTATTGTATTGTGACGAGCAATTTCACCTTTTGCCATACAGTTTTCTAGCCAGCAAAATGTGGGGTTTTTTTTATAGATCTAGCAGTGTAATTTTGCCAGCAGGTACCATCAGTGTGAGGCACTTATAACATTGCCTTTTGGGGTATTGGTTTAAAGGAACATTTAAGTAGAATTGACTAACATACCATAGGTACTACACTCTTCTATCAGAGAAATGTCATCATTTGTAGCACATGACTGTTGCCCATCCTCTGTCTTGTGTTTCTTGGTTATTGCAGTCTGTGTAATCTCTGCATCTATTTATAACACAAGCAAATCTATTAAATTGACATCTCCAATCAAATGAACTGAATAGTGTATTGACCTGCATTTACCGATTATCTCTGTACCAAACAATGACTTGTTTTTATGTATCTGCAATAGCAGACTTTTTCCCACTAAGTTCTCAAAGCCATTTAACCCTTTACCTCTAAGTTGGTTGTTTTTATAACCCTGGGGTGTAACCTTCTGAAAACATAGAGGGAAAAGGAGACACTGCTTGTGATGAGACGAAATCCTTCAGCCCAGAGATTGAGGATAACAAGAGGGCCAAGATGGCCCTGGTTCGCTCGCCTGAATTTTTGAGAGGACCATAGCCATTTTTTTCAAAATCTAAACAGCCATTTGAGAGAAGAAGAATTTTTAAGAATTTCTTCATGTCTGTATAGTGTCAATAGCCCACAGCCATCAGAGCCTTGTTTCTTGATGGATCAAAATATTTTGAGCAATTTTTGAAAAGGGTCAACCAAGGACAGAATCTGATCAGCCGTTTCAGAGAAGAATTCTAAAAAATTCCTTCATGGCCATATAGTGCAAGTAGCCCCCATTTCCCAGAGCAATGTTTAATGATGAATCAATATTTCATAAACAGCTTTTGAAAAGGTTCACCCAAGGAACATTTCTGTGAAATTATTTCAAAATCTGACCACTGGTTTCAGAGAAGAAGAGTTTTTAAGAATTTCTTCATTTCCCTATAGTGCAAGTAGCCCCCATTCACCAGAGCCATGGTTCTTGACGAATCAAAATTTCTCAAACAATTTTTGAAAAGGGTCATCTCTCTGTGAAATTATTTCAAATTCTGACAAGCGGTTTCAGAGAAGAAAAATTTTTAAGAATTTCTTCATTTTTGTATTATAAGTGCAAGTAGCCCCCATTCACATTTTAAGCCATGACTCTTGTCAGGGATCAAAATTTTGCCAACAATTTTTGAAAAGGGTCATCCAAGGAACATCTCTGTGAAATTATTCCAAAATCTGACTAGCAGTTTCAGAGAAGAATAATTTTTAAGAATTCCTTTATTTCTGTATAGTGCAAGTAGCCCCCATTCACCACAGCCATGTTTCTTGACGGATCAAAATTTCACAAACAATTTTTGGAAACGGTCATCCAAGGAACATCTCTGTGAAATTATTTTATAATCTGACCAGCTGTTTCAGAGGAGAAGATTTTTAAAGAATTTCCTAGAAAATTCCATTTGGTTGCCATGGCAACCACAGTTTTTGACAGAATCATATTCTGTGAACACTTTTTAAAGAGGACCTCCCAAGGAACATTCCAGCCAAGTTTGGTCCAAATTGGCCCAGCGGTTTAGGAGGAGTTGATGTTCAAAGAATTGACGACGCACGACAGACATCTGAGTGATCCTAAAAGCTCCCCTTGAGCATGTTGTGCTCAGCTGGTGAGCTAAAAAGCAACAAATCATTTCACACTGAATAGCACAATTTTATGCAAAATAAGAAATCTGTGAGCTATGGCTCACTAGTGACGACCCAGCTCTCGGGTATTTTTTTCCCCTTAAATGTTGTGCACAAAATTGGATAAACATAAAATCTAAGCTGTTCGGCAAACAGAATTAAAATTGAGAAAACATCAGTATATTTGTAGATGCTAGAGTGTAAACATGACAAATGTGAACGGACTGACACCAACGGATGGTGAGTGATCACCACAATTTAGTTCACTCTGAGCACTTCGTGCTCAGTTGAGCTAAAACACTAAAGAAAATCATTATAAGAAATTTCTCCTTTTCCAGCAATGTTTTTGTAACTTTTCAACCCAGTCATAAAAACACCAGGATAAGTGTTAAAGGGTTAAACTAATTGCATCTGTCCTACTCATTTCTACAAATTTGTTGTATATATGTTGTGTATTGTATTGTGACGAGCAATTTCACCTTTTGCCATAAAGTTTTCTAGCCAGCAAAATGTGTAATTTTGCCAGCAGGTACCATCAGTGTGAGGCACTTATAACATTGCCTTTTGGGGTATTGGTTTAAAGGAACATTTAAGTGGAATTGACTAACATACCATTACTAGTACTATACTCTTCTATCAGAGAAATGTCATCATTTGTAGCACATGACTGTTGCCCATCCTCTGTCTTGTGTTTCTTGGTTATTGCAGTCTCTGTAATCTCTGCATCTATTAATAACACAAGCAAATTTATTAAATTGATATCTCCAATCAAATGAACTGAATAGTGTATTGACCTGCATTTACCGCTTACCTCTGTACCAAACAATGACTTGTTTTTATGTATCTGCAATAGCTGACCTTTTCCCACTAAGTTCTCAAAGCCATTTAACCCTTTACCACTCAGTCGGCTGTTTTTACAACCCTGGGGTGTAACCTTCTTAAAACATAGAGGGAAAAGGAGACGCTGCTTGTGATGAGACACAATCCTTCAGCCAAGAGATAAAAAGTAACAAATCATTTCACATTGAATAGCACAATTTTATGCAAAACAAGAAATCTGTGAGCTATGGCCCACTTGTGACGCCTAAGCTCACGGGTATTTTTTTCTCCCTAAAGGTGGGTATTTAGAATTTTCACATCTCACCAAATTAAAAAATATATATACCACTGAAATTTATATGAAAAAACAATACAAATCATCAATAATTAAGAATCATAAAATTATCAAAAAAAAATCTTTTGATGGTATTCCCTTAAAAGGCTACGTAGCCTCTTAAGGTATTTTTAGATTTCGCGCAAAAATTCAAAAGAAGCACTGTGGGAATGTAAAGTGACTGGCACGTGACTAATGACGCTTAAATTCCATAACATAACATTCGTCTTCGGACGCTATGTTTGAAGTGTCATTTGTTTATTTCCGGTATGTAAATGAGAAAGTTGCTCATATAAAAATAGACTGTGGTTCTTGGGAGTATAAGGATGAATTTTTTGTATTTTTGTAAAAATTTCGTCCCAAATCTGAAGGGCCACCTTTAAATGTTGTGCACAAAATTTGATATATATATAAAATCTAAGCTGTTCGGCAAACCAGAAGTCGATGTTGGATTGAATTGAAAAAGAATCCCACGATACAGAATACCGATGGAAAGTATACCACTAAATATCAATGGTCTTACATTTAACTCTTTACCACTCGAGAAAATTTTGGACTGATCCAAACTGAAAGCATTTGCAAATAACAAAATAAAGGTGACTGAAAAATTAAAAATTTGTTCTGGGAAAGGTGGAAATCATTGTGGGAAAAGGAGTAAATGCCGGTTACCAGCATTTTCTCCTTTTCCCACAATGTTTTCTAAAGGCTTTTTTCACACGGTCGTCTAAAGTAGGGATTGTGTGGTAATGGGTTAAAGTTGCTGAGAAATCTTAGATAAAAATTTGTGTATTATGCACTATGCATATAAAAAGGAAGTAGTTTGCTAAACAGAAAATGGATGTCAACCTGAAACGAATCCCACAACAGATACAGATGGGAAGCATTCTGTCAAATATCAATGGTCCGACATTTATAGTAGGTGAGATGCACTAAAGTTCAAAACACTACCAATACCTTGTACTGATGGGCCTTTTCAAGTTTGACTGGGACATAACCAGGACACCTAAAAGCTTTATGAAACATTTAAGACAAACAAAGTATAACTCGGCTACCTATAGACTGCCGTTTCATGGCTGAAGAAATCCCAGCACTCTGAACAAGTTCAAAACCTTCTTCAATTGTGTCCGACAACTGCATTCCATGTGAATCTTTCAAAGGCTCTGGAAATAAAGATGGTCATATAGTCAACTTTACACCGAGCAAGAAGCAAATTTATTTTTGTACTTAAATTGTACATTTCCAGACCTAAGGTCTAAATTACTAGTTACTGTATCTCATTATTAGTTTTCCAGTTCTTTATGAGTAATTTTGCCAAATTATTATGTACGAACACATTCACAGTTTTCTGAATCAATAATCATTTTATTCTACTACTAACTTTTAAATGACAAGAAAAGCTTTAAAAAAGGTTAAGACAGTTTTCCCATTCACATAAAATATGCAAAACTTTCATCCAAAACATACATTTATGAAAAGAAGATCAAAATGTTGCATGAGCTGCATGTAAGCAATTATTTCGCCCTAAAATAGTAACAGTCAGTAAAAACCAGCCCATTTCGCTCTAACATTGCTTTTTTTAAACATTGATAGTGACTGAAAAGATTGATTATGAGCGTCGGATGTATACATATTGGAAAACACTGACCTTGATTTGTTTGCGTCTTGTTTTGAAATACGACCATGATCATGAGATCGGGACATGTACACAAGGCATAAATTCTTTGCAATCATAACCATTTGCATTCGTAATATTGTTCACAAAATCCAGTTATCATTATTGGTCAATGGAGTAACATATACTGGCCGACAAAAAAAGAAGGGAGGATTGTGGAATTTTGTCTCCTTTCTCTACCAAGATCAAACTGAAAATGAATATTGACTGAACTGCAGTACCGTTTGTGTGTTTCTGTCCTCCTTCATACTCATACTGTAAAGGAAACTTGCCATCTGATGTTTGTTGTGCAACCAAATATTTCTTTTCATCTGAAAAGTTTCAGACCAAATCAGTAAATACATTATGACTATAGCCATGATTACATCATGTATGTCAGTAATAAAAGAGCATATTTCTCCCGACTCCCCCTCCCTTTCCCAATAATTTTAGAAAGATAGATTTGGGCACACAGCACAGCCCTGCACTAACTTCAAATTCTCACCTGTGCCCTTCAAATCCCCCCACACACAGTAAGGTAAAATTTCTACCCCCAACATGTTCATGCATGAGCGGCTTATGTAATCAAATTTTTTTCCAAAGCATATTGGGTGTTCTGCGTTCCCATGAGGGGAATAAACTCCATTATAGTGACGTCATTTTGATTGACAGTGTATTGTGTTTCATTTCTGTTTTTGATTTTATTTTTCTTTCATTTGTAACTTACCTGCCTGGGTAGCTCAGTGTTGTTGCTCGCAATCCAGAGGTCACAGGTTTGGGACCTGGTTGGGTCAACATGCTTTTCGACGCTTTTTATTAGTCTTTCACCTCTGTTGTATGTGAGGAAGCAGTCAGTGGCTTGGAAGGAAGTTGTGTTAGTACTGGTGCAAGAAAGCCAGGAAACCATGGGTAGGTGCACTGCCTGCCGTATATGACCAAAGATATTAAAACTGGTGTTACAAGAAAGAATAATTTGTAATTCTTTGTACATCTAGTATATTGCTGAAGTACATGTACATGAAAGTGTTCATGACAACATAATTTGTTTTGTTTTAAAAACATGTTAGCAGCCCGGTTTGCTCAGTCAGTACAGTACCTCAAATTGAAAGCCAGAGGTTTGATCCCCAGACTGGCTGCATGTTTTTCTTCCCCTGTGACATTTGGCGCCTAATAGGGGACTGGTACAATATTGCTTGGACGGTCTAACGAGGTTTACAATGCTTCGCCTTGGAAAAAAGTTAAAATTAAATGCAAAAGTTATGTTTTTCTTTCCCTGTGACATAAATGCAACAAGATACTAAAACCAAGGCTGACACAAAAGAGATTTTAACTCTTATTAACCCATTACCACACAATCCCTACTTTTGACGACCCTTAGATAGAAGCCTGGTAACCAGCATTTTCTCCTTTTCCCGCAATGTTTACTTCCCTGCTTGAAACATATTTCACTTTTTGAGCTTCGTACATGTTGTCATCTGCAAATGCTTTGAATTTGGACCAGTCTAAAATTTTGTTGTTTGGTTAAGAGTTAAAGAATCCTTCGTGACAGTTGTCATTTAGGGACAAATATGTCTGAGTCAGAGACTGATAAAATTTACACACCTATTCAAAAAAATTCTCGTTAAATACTAGAAATTCAAATGTTATTTAGATCTACAGGTATTGTTTGTTATGTATCAATTCTTTTTCTAGTTGCCCCCCCATTAATCGACATTTATGCGCTCAGCCGCAATATAATTGAACTAAAATCACAAAAATAACAATTCTACCGGTTAATATTTGGTAATATGTTACCTAATAGAACTGATAAAAACATTGTAACAAGAGAAATTATTTGTAATTAAAAAAAAAAAACAAGAGGGCCAAGATGGCCCTGGATCGCTCACCTGAATTTTTGAGGACCATAGCCTTTTTTTTTTTTTCGAAGGTATTGAAACACTGAAACAAAATCATTACATTGCCAAGCAATTTTTAAAAGGTCACCTGTAAAAGTCCTTTCAAAATCTGACCAGCAGTTTCAGAAAAGAAGAATTTTTAGGAGTTTCTTAATTTCCGTAGAGCAAATAGCCCCCATTCACCAGAGCCATGTTTCTTGACCTATCAAAATTTCGCACACAAATTTTGAAAAAAGGTATTCAAGGAATATTTCCGTGAAATAAATTTCAAATCTGACCAGCCGTTTCAGAGAAGAAGAATTTTCAAGAAATACTTCATTTCCATACAGTCCAAGTAGCCCCCATTCACCAGAGCAATGTTTCTCGACGAATAAAACATACAATTTTTGAAAAGGGTCACCAAAGGAATATCTCTGTGAAATTATTTCAAAATCTAGCCAGCGGTTTCAGAGAAGATTTTTAAAAAATTTCCTAAAAAAATCCATTTCGTTGCCATGGCAACCACAGTTTTTGAAGGAATCAAATTCTGTCAACAGTTTTTAAAGAGAACCTCCAAAGGAACATTCCAGCCAAGTTTGGTCCAAATTGGCCCAGTGGTTTAGGAGGAGTTGATGTTTAAAGAATTGTTGACGACGGACAACTGGTGATCCTAAAAAGCTCCCCTAAAGAGCACGTTGTGCTCAGGTAAGCTAACTAGAGGCGCTTGAGTGCCTGTATCGCTCCGCAGGCCTGATTTTTCTGTAACGGTGAAGATAAGTTTTTAACAATTACCATTCATTCCTGCATTTTAGGTCACTAAAGAAAAAAAGCTATGAAAAACATTGTGAGAAAAGAAGAAAATAAAAGTAACCTGCATTTTTACACAATAATTTCTACCCTTTTTGATACAAGTTTTACTAATTTGAAGATTTATTATGTTGTCTACAACATCTTTCACTCATGGCCAGTTATAAAAATTTTGTCTTCTGGTTATAGTTAACTCATTACCAAACGACAACATTTTAGGGTTGTCCAAATGGAAAGCATTTGTAGATGAAAAAATAAAAGTGACTGAAAATTTGAAAGTTCTTTTGTGAAGGGTAGATAACATTGTGGGAAAAGGTTACCAGCATTTTCTCCTTTTCCCACAATGTTTCCAAAAGCTTCTATTCCTTTCCCGTAAAAACCTGGGATTGTTTGGGAAAGGGTTAATAGGGTAGTGTCCGTGGTCGTGAGGTAGAGCGTCGGCCTCATTACCTAAAAGTCTTGAGTTCGATACCCGGGAGCGGGTGTCAAGTTTGGGATTTTTCATTGGCCCACACATTCGGCGCGAGTACTGGTGTAGTTCCCAGGAAGCAGAATCGAGAGAGATTAGTATAAGTTGTATGAACTAGTTTCTCATTCGATGCAAAATAAATATGTTTAAACTAATTAATAGGGCAAGTTGAAGTTGGGCGGTATTTTTGTTGGGCGAGTTGTCCTGCCGTCTACTTACCGCTGATTTCCGAAATCCTGGCTTTGTACTTCTTTTTACCATATAGTGCTACAACATATTCACCTTCTGTGAATAGATGAACCTTCTTTTTCAGGAAAACGACGTAATTTAAGTTGATTAAACTCGTGAACGAGTCTTCCCACTGAACGATCGCGTACAACGGTTTCTCCATTTTTCTGATGAAAGACCGCGCAATCTGTGGCTTAGGTTACACACCACTAATTATCTCAGGATCCTGAGCTCTCCTTCCTAACACTTACATACACGTATTGTCCATCGTGTGTAAGTGAAAAAAAATGAGATAAATAAAATTCATATGAAACTATCAGTTGCAGTATAATTCAAAAATAATAGCAACTGGAAATATCCATTTGTTAAGTTAGTGTCAGCGCTGAGCCGGCCAAATTTAGTGTTACCATGCCCTGTCCTGAAACGGTTTCTTTCAACTGGTACCCCCGTCCACGGTCGACGAATCGGTGATTCAGCTCATTCGCCGACAGTAAGCAGGTTACCAGTAAACAACTGAATTGGAACATCTTAGTTTTATAAACATGTCTTGTTCAAAAGAAAATAATTACAGAATTGCTGATGGTGGAAAATACGAGTGTTTGATATGCAATAAAAATTTATCCACAAAACAGCGAGTGCTAACTCATATGGCCTCAAAGAGACACCGATTTAGTGAGTAGATTATTTGGGTATAACTGCAAAGATATGCCGCTGCAGTTAAGTAGCCTCTGTCATTTCTGTACACATTCGTGAAAGGGATGACAACCTAAGTCATAGCAGAGATTCTCTGAGGTGTCGGAATAGCTGCCACTTTGTGCGCAAAGTGCAGATTAATTACAATTTATTAAAATTTACTTAGAATACTTTCTTCATCTGGTGACGGTAAATATTATATGATTTTTGTGTACATGCCACAAAGCACATAATCATCAAAATTTATGGCAGTCACGATAGAATTCGAATTAAATCAATCTTAATCATATTGATATTTATATTGTTTGTAAAATCTGATAGACACTTGTAGAGGCTTGTAGACATTTGTAGACGCTGTAAGTCAATCGCCATGACTTACAGATCAAGTTTGAGTTTTGCTCCATAAATTTTTCACGAAATTACGGGCCTTGGACTTTGTAAATTTCACCATTCGAACAGTTTTCAGATTTTTTTCATAGACGCTTTGCAGTTATTCAGCTGATTTTTGGCATGTAAGTCAATCATCATGACTTACAGATCGAGTTGGAGTTTCGTTGCAACTCAATGATTTTTCCCGGAATTATGCTCCTTAGACTTAGTAACTTCACTGCCTTAGACTTGGTAACTTCACAGATGTAACAGTTTTCCAGACTTTTTTCTATACCCTTGCAGATATTGTGCTGATTTTTGGCATGTAAACTTTTACTTCTAAAAGGATATTATACCTCCAGGAATACATACAGCCGGTAGGGACTTGATATTGCCATGCAATACTTTCAGAGTGTGTTGTTGTTAAGATCAAACAAGGGTCTCACCTGTATATGATTTTTTATTAGGTCCTTTGAAAAGAACGACAAAAAGATACGTTGATGATGAGAGTGTACCTGTCCCACGTACAACATTATGGAGACAGAAGACGAGAAGGAAACTCATTGAAAATCATGATATAAACATAAAAGGTAAATTGGAATGTAATACAGTAATTGCATAAACTCAGCCAGTATGATGCAAATGGAAAATAAGGGATTTTGAATACCCAAATGCTATACAGCATGGTATGATTAAGAAAAACTGTTTTAACCTTTTCCAGCATACAGCTTTTGACTGGTCTGCAGTAGACGTAAATTGGAAACTTCTGCAGATAAGGTTTCAAAACAGGCTATTGACGATAATTTTTTCTGGAAGGACCGAAAATATTTCGACAAAAGGACAAATTGCTCATCACGAGCAATTTCTCCTTTTGTCAGAATATTTGATTGCCATCTGCTGCTGCTTGCAGAAGAATTAATTTGCCGTCTGAATACTGGAAAGGGTCAAAAGGAAAACAAAATTTAGACTCGAACCACATCATTAGCATCATGCTTTTGTCTGTAACATATTGAATTGGATTTAAAAGTTTACAGCAGTATTTCAGTCGTATCACAACAGCAAGTTCACCTATCCATATGTGTCCTGACTCTATGAAACCAATCCTTCATCTACATCTTTTCCAAGCAAATAGCTGCTTTTCCACATAAGACTACTTTGAAGGAAGATCAGTGACTAAAGTCTCATTGACTTTCTTCAGTAGTCGGAAAGAATGTTGGCCAACCCAGGTTCAAACTATCACCAGGCAAGAAAAAAAATCAGTCTGAAGTTGGAGGCGAGAAATGGCAAAAAAGAAAGTTTTGTCTTGTCACAAGTCAGATTTACTACCAACTGTGCAACCCATCGGGCAAAGAAAAATCAGCTTATAGGTTGCCAAAGTCACATTTCAAAACTTACAAGCACTTTATGAGATCTTTTTGAAGCTCTACTGGCAAGGGGCAAGAAGAGCTTTGACGCTGCATTGTTTCTGTAGTCTGTCTGCCTGCTGAGTCTTTCTGTTTTATGTGATACATGCCACCTTTTTTGTTTGATTCTTTTGAAATTTGCATATTGCTTTCATTGCTTATTTCATGAAAGTTTTGAAGCCAATCGAAAATTGAGATGATCTGAGTATTAGTAATGCATCATTTTAAGTCACTCAACATTGTGTTTCATGCCACTTTAAACATTGTTTTAGTCATATCACAGTGACAACTTCCTTATCCATGTCTTTCCTGGGTTTCTTTAGTACTAGGTTGGGGTTCTGCAGTTTCTCAGTGCTGCAGGCGAGTATGGAACCCAGGACCTCTGGATTACAAATCCAGTCCCTGAACCACTGAGTCACACAGGACCCTTCCATCTGAAGTTAACATCTGTCATTTTACCTCATTCTTTTGAAGCCTGCATATCTTGTTTGAATTATTAAAAATACCATGTATTTTCTGGACAATAAACCATGGCACTGTATAAGCCGCACCTGTTCATTTTAACCATTTTAGAAATAAAAAAATACCAAAAAGGCAGCTCTTGCACATAGGCTGCAATACGCTTGATAAATGTATAATATCAGATGTTTTAGATAGCTTACAGACTATGTTGCGTAAAAAGTGTACTTTAACCCATTACCACCTAATGCCTCATTTTGACGCACTAAAGATATATAGCTATGGAAAATATAGTGAGAAAAGGAGAAATTGCTTGTAGCTAGCAATTTCTCCTTTTTTCACAATATTTTCCATTCTATATTGTACTTAACTTTTCTTTTAAATGCACTTTAAAATGTCGTCTGCAATTTGTTTGAAATTGGACCAATCTAAAGTTTTATCATCTGGTAATGGGTTAACATTTATCATACAATCGTATTATAAATGATATATTTTCTCCAAACCACAAAATAAATAGTCGGATGGATAATACCAGTATTTTAATCTAATTATCATGTTATATTGTTTGACTTTATCAATTGTCTGACAAATTATAGAGACCCGAATTAATTGTGATGGTTTTCACAGTGTGTCGTTAATCCATCAAACAGGGGGGATATGCCAAAATTTGCAAAACTTTCTAATTCTTTACCTTCATACAGATGAATTTTGACGTTTCTGCAGCAGATATTTGTTGAAAGCATCTGCAAAAGGTGTTCAAAACTTCCTACTTTTGCCACAATGTTTTCGAAAGTTGCTTGCTGCTAGGGCATTATTTTGTGCGATCTCACGGAGGCCAAAAAATGGAACACAAAATGGGAATTGTAAACTGAATTTGATTTAAATTCAGTTTTACCAACTACACCAAACTATCATTTAGAAAAATGAAAACAATGTATGAGCCACTTCGTCTTAAAGACCGGACCCTCGAACATTTCCACTTTATTAACAGATAGGCAGCAGCCTATTGTCTGGAAAATGCAGTAAACCTTGACTCTTGTTTGAATTGTTATTTTTCTTTATTTTCAGTGCAGGGTAACATTTTGACAGAAAATGATGACAAGGATCAAGCAAAAGTGCCTGTGTGCAAAACGTCAGGATCCAAGATAAATATGTTTACTGGTATAAGACTGGATGAGCCTCAATATGGTATTGAACAAGGAGCAGTTGAAGAAAGCAATACTTCTGATATTGCTAGCACACCCAGTTTGCTGCCATTAAGTGTTTCTCATCCATCATCCTCACATTTAGATTCTGAAAGCTGTCTCTCAATCGTGGATGACCCTATGCAAATAGAAAATGATAGTTCAGATTACTCTAGTGACAATCAAACACTCTCTTCTGATGATAATGAAAGTACTGTGTCATCAGTGTGTAGTGCATCTTTCTCCGACTCCGAAAGCTCAGACATTGATGCTACTACTTCTGATAATGACTTTGAAGATGAGCATGACATCAAGAACTCTAATTTATCCAAGACAGAACATCAAGCCTTTTCTCTTCTATCATGTTTCATAAGGAATAAGTTTTCTGCAAGTGCCTGTAAAGATGTAATTCAAACATTAAAAACAACTTTCCCAGACTCAGAGATGGCAAAATTAGATTACAATGAAATCTTGTCTCACATAGATCTTTCTCCAGTGCATGAGATACATTATTGTAAAAAGTGCCTTGACATCTTCCCCGAAGATAAAGATATCTTCCAGTGTCAAAATCCCAGCTGTGATGGTCTACGCTACAAAGGACCATTAGCAGCTCAAACCAAGAAGTTCAGACAACCTCAACAGAGTTTTGTGTTCACCGATATGAAATCACAGTTGATTGCACTTCTGGAAACACCAGGTAACTGAAGACAGTATAAATGTGCATACAAATTGTGCTTAATTCATGTAAATAAGTTAACATTAAGTCAGAAATAGAAAGAAGATATTTAGAATTTGTTGTACCTGCAGGTAACATATGGATGTTGGGTCCATAAAAAAAAAATCCTTTTTTTTTTTGTCACCACTGATAATACCATTTTAAACAGTGTTGTGGTTACGTTGTGGTAGTCAGTGCACATTCCTGGCATTTCATCACCAGTATACATGCAACACTCTCTCAAGCCACTGGCTGCTTTCTCACACAGACTTAGTTGGATGGTGAAAAGCTAATAGAACAGGTGGCAGTGACTTTCACCAAAATTTTGATGTGATCGAGTCATGATGTTTTATTCACAGTGTTATTCTAAAGTATTTTATTTTGAGATGATAATTTTCAAAAATGTATAACCAACTTGTAAATTTATAGAAAAGTTAAAACAACTCATCTAACTTTAACAGGGATTTGGAAGAACATACAAGACACAAAGGAAGCTGCTTTTGAAAGATTTGAGTCTGGGTCAACAATTCTAAATGATATACTGGATGGATCCGCATACAGATCTATGATGAGAGATGGTTACCTGAAAAAATCAAGTAACAATTTGACAGGTGTATTTAATACAGATGGGATTAATCTCTTTTCATCATCGAAAATTGAACTGTGGCCAATATATCTGGCTATTAATGAAATGAGCCCTCAGAAACGTTTTAACCGTGAAAACATTATTTTTGTTGGAATCTGGCAAGGAAAAGGAAAACCTCCAATGAACCAATTTCTTGGCGTATTTGTGCAGCTTGTTAATTCTTTATATATAGATGGTGTTGAAATTCAGGTTGATGGACAACTGATAAATGTCAAACTATCTGTGCTATGTTGTGTTGCTGACTTGCCAGCTAAGGCTGAAATACTAAACATGTCATACTTTAATGGACCACACGCATGTATTAAATGTGAGGAGCTTGGGAAAAGTGTTAAGCAAGGTGGTGGAACAGCAAAATGTTACCCATACAAAGTGCAAGGCACAAGGAGTAGTCAACGAACTCAAGAGGCTGTACTGCATAATATGAGATCTGGCTCAAACAGAAGCCGCTCTAAAGGCTCTAAGGGAACTTCCTCACTTTTAAACCTGCAGAACTATAATATTGTGACAGGAACTGTACCTGAGTACATGCATTGTGTCCTGTTGGGCGTGACCAAAACATTAATGACCAAGTGGTTTTCTTCAGTAAACAGTAAGAAAGACTACTTCATTGGAAATCATTTAACCCTTTACCACACGGCAAAATTTTAGACCTATCCAAATTGAAAGCATTTGCAGATGACAATTTCATAGTGGCTCAAATGACGCAACTTTTCTTTGATAGGGTAGAAAACCTTGTGGGAAAAGGAGAAAATGCTGGTTACCAGCATTTTCTCCTTTTCCCACAATGTTTTCAAAAGGCCTCTTTTTTAGGGGCGTCAAAAGGCGTCGTTGTGTGGTAATGGGTTAAAGGAAATTTCTAACCGAATGTCAAATCTTAAGCCTCCAGAAAATATTGAGAGATTGCCTAGAGACCTAGAAAAACATTATAATCATTTCAAGGCTACGGAGTTACAATCCTGGCTACTGTACTATGCATTTCCATGTGTTAAGGATTTTCTCAAGGATGACTATTTAGAAAACTTTTCATACCTGTCAGAGGCAATCCATATTCTTCTGAGAGATGCCATTTCACAAGAAATGCTTGTTGATGCCACAGAGCTTTTGGATCAGTTTTATGGTTCTTTCCAAAGGTTGTATGGTGATGGGTCTTGTGGACTAAATGTCCACAATACTGGTTACCATCTTACTGAGTATGTGAAGCTTTTAGGGCCTCTTTGGGCATGGAGTGCTTTCCCTTTTGAAGATGCAAATGCAATGCTTCTTCAGGCTGTTCATGGCACAGGCACAGTGATGAAGCAGGTGATGAAGTTCCGACAGATTCAATCTGGCATTCGTAGAAAAGGACTGGACCTGAAAAAAAATGATAGTAGGAAAATAACTTATAATGCTTTGAACTGTGATGTTGCTGGTGCAGCAAAGTCAATAAAACCTGAGCAGATTAGAAATGAGGTGCGACAACATATTGAAATGGTGCATGGTGCGGCTGAATTGAAAAAGGTTGACAGAATCATTGTAGGTGGAAAGAGATTGTACTCGAAACAGTACACTCGGATGAAGAAGAGAATCTGTAGTGTTGTTTTGTACAGAAATGATGAAGTTGGTTCAATCAAGTACTTCATTTTGTGTAATAATATTGTTTATGCCGTCATCCAAAAGATGAAACAAATACCGAATATGCAGATTCCAGGAATCAGGATTTCTAGTCATTACGCTGCTGTTGAGTTTACTGAACATGAGTCCATCATTTATGTGTCAGACCTTAAAGAAGTGCTAGTATATTTAGACACAAGGGATGATGAAAATGTTCATCGTAATGTTGCAAACTATGCACAGGTGGTTCGAATGCCTTATAAGTTTGGCCATGCTGTATTTAAATAAATTTAGTGTATATTTACTTACTAATTAGAACTTTGATGAATGTGTTCCATCACATTAAAAAAGTGCATCACATTAAAAAAGTAACAAGAAATCTGCAGATTTATATGTCTCGCCCATACTTACTTTGTCAATAATACTTTAATGTCTAGGTAAACAATTATTAAGTTGAAAAGGGAAATACAAAGATTGAAGAGCTATTGTTCAAAATTTGCTTTTACAAAATCATTCATACATGTCAGCCATAGTAGGTGTAAAACAGATTATCAAAATTATACATTAATGTATTAAAAACGGGTCTGTATCGGTTTTCAAACACATCCTATTAATCTACAATGAATTCTACATATTATTGAATAATCTCACCTGTCAAACAGCGACAATCTTTGACCCATTCTAAGGCTGAAAACTACATGTGTATTTGTTTCCAGCTGATCATCATCTTCTTTGTAGTATTTGATAGTCATAAAAAGATTTACAAATGACAAATTATTGATTTCATTGTGTAATGAAGCCAAGACAGCGACATTAAACCCTTGATGCCAACTATGTAGGTTGGCTTTTTAATCGATAAACAGATATGGCGGCCACATTTTGGATCGTTTTACCCGAGTCTACAAATTTGAAAACCGGCCATTATGAAATTTTTGTGGCACACTTATGCAGGTTTCGGCTACTTTTCAGACCCAAAAATACTGGCCACTGGCCGGGTTGGGCAGATGGCACTCTTATCCAGGTTCATTGTAGAGTGTGTTGCAGAAAAAAATAGACACAAAAACTTAATGTTGAAAATACTAACTTAAAAAGGGGAATAATTTCATCAGAGTTGGGGATGGTGAGGCATCTATCAACACCGAAGGCATGTGTGAAGTTTCAGTGGGATAGTCCTAGTATTTTCTGAGAAAAAGACTTAACACAAAAACTTTTTCATTCAGTTCAATGTCATTTGGTAAGGGTTTAACCCTTTCCCAAACAAGCCCTGGTTTTTACGTGTCTGCAGTAAAACTCTTTTAAAAACACTGTGGGAAAAGGAGAAATTGCTCGTGACGAGCAATTTCTCCTTTTCCCACAGTGTTTTCTACCTTTTTTGAGAACTTTCTGCCATTTTCTCAAAATTTAAAGTTGTGGTCTCCAAACTCTTTCGCTTTGGAAGAGTCCAAAATTTGTTGTTTGGGAAAGGGTTAAAAGAGTGTTTTAAAGAGCAGTCCTTAACTCTTTACCAAACAAGAAACTTTGAGCTCTTGCATATTGAAAGAAATTTGCAGACGACAACTGAAAAACTGATTCAACCAAATTATAGTTCTCTTGGGGGAAAAGGAGAAATTGAAAGAAAACATTGAAGGCAATGGAGAAATTGTTCATTCTGAGCAATATCTTCTTTTCCCACAAAGTTTTTCATAAGTGCCATACTGCATACAGGGGAAAGTAAGGGATTGTTTGTTAAAAGGTAATATTTCCAAATTAACAAATTTTCTGAATCATTCATAAGTTGTTCTTGTCATTTTAGTAAGCTCAAGAAATTTTGTAGAACATTTTTAGAACTGAAAAATTACTCCCGGTGCTTGTTTCAAATATTTTAAAAACAGTCTGTTACTTAAATACATTGATTTTTTTTTCTTAACTCTTTCCCAAACAAGCCCTGGTTTTTACATGTCTGCAGTACAAGATTTTTGAAAACACTGTTGAAAAAGGAGAAATTGCTCATAATGAGCAAATTCTCCTTTTCCCACAGTGTTTTCTCATAACCCTTTCAGAGAACTTTCTGCCATATTCATCAAATTAAAATTTTTTTGTTTGCAAACTTTTTTAGTTTGGAAGAGTCTTAAATTGTTTGCGAAAAGGTTACGGCATTATATGTAACTGATTTAAGAACATTTAAAGAAGATACATGTTCTTAAACTCCTCTTAAAATGTTCTCATTATCATTTAAGAATAGTTCTAGGATATTTTAGGAACATGTTTTTTCTTGAACAGTTCCTAAAATGTTCTCGTTATCATTTAAGAATAGTTCTAAGATATTTTAGGAACCTTTTTTTTCTTGAACAGTTCCTAAAATGTTCAAGGAACATTTTAAGAATTATTTAAGAACTTGACAAGTTCTTAAGAAATTCTAGAACTGTTCTTTAAAACTTTTCTTGAACAGTTCAAGTACAACTGTTCAAGAACAGCCTTCAAGAGCAGATCAAGAACTGTTCCTAATGTTCTAGAACAATTCATGAACAGTTCTAATCACAAGAACTGCGTTTCGCAGGGGTATATACTCGGGTAGATTCGTATGATGATCATGCATTGTCACATGACTATATTTGACCTTCGCGCTGTGTCTAATGAGGTAAACGAAGGAAAATGGAGGCTTCTCTGTTGCAGGCTCGATTTTCAGACGGAGGTCGCGGCTTATATAGGCAAATTA
This sequence comes from Hippopus hippopus, assembly GCA_946811185.2. Taxonomy (NCBI): domain Eukaryota; kingdom Metazoa; phylum Mollusca; class Bivalvia; order Cardiida; family Cardiidae; genus Hippopus; species Hippopus hippopus. Next base: position 5,614,385 of record OX328100.1, on the reverse strand, counting down.
CACCGTATCCGACTCTAGGAGGAAACCAACGATAAATTTCCGTGACGCACCGCCATTGTTTGCAGCTCCGATTGTCAGCCAGTTTTCCTCTGACCAATGTTCGGTTTCTAATACAAATCTCTTTGTTTCTTTTTTTCAAGTACACCATATATGTCGGTAATTTATCTATGTTTACACAAAGGACTGATTTCTGTACCATTCTAAATTGCTTGAAATTTAACAGCGTTTTTGCTCACCGGCTGTAGACGGGCATCTTTAACATTTTTAACTCATTAACCACTGAAAGGAGTTTCTCACAAATGATTTTAAAGCCATCTTTTTTGAATATTGATGATCAACATTAGTTAACGGCTAATAAATATTACGTGAAAATGATGTTGTACAAGCAGAAATTGCTTGTCACTCACTTACTTTGATTGGCAGACAGGTCCTCCCTGAATGATATTCTTCATAGTGCTCTTCAAGACCAAGGAAGCAAATAGCCAAATACATTATTAATATTTACAGTGGTTCTCCTTTTCCCACATTATTTTTAAAAGTGGATTGCTACAAGGTGTAGTCATCTGCAGAAGCTAATGACCCACATAATTATGCTCTGAAATTGGTCTAAAGGAATTATCACAACTGATTTGGTAATGGATAACATAATTGTTTGATAGAAAAGCAAAAGAGAGAACACTTTCAAATCACTCAAATTTAATCACAACAGTTTCTGGAAATCCACCAGGCATAGCAAAATGGTGCAAAAGTCAATTTAATGAATAATGTAGCTACAATTTTCCTTCTGCAAATCATTCAGTTGTTTGGAAACAATATCAGCCCAATTGAATCACACAATAATCCTGGTATATAGAGGATTTTGTATGTTCCTGTGTAGGATCAAGATATAATTTTATTGAGTAAACACTAAATTTTCACAAGTAGCAGAGGTGCTAGGTTTGATCCGTTTGATGAGCAGGATCGAGAAAGCAATCAAACAGAGTGATGGATTGAAAATATGAACTTTTTTAACAATTAATGCTAACTAGTAAGTTTAAACATAAACATTATTGAGTTTCAGGGTTTAAATTGAAATATTGTATAATCTAAACATGAAATCATAACAAACAATTTTTCCTATATCTTACAGGCTAAAACAGACAAAAAAAAATTTTTTTTTCCAACATTCTGCTGAATACCAGTATATTCATGTGAGTAATGTCAATCTCATAATCAGTTGTGTGACATGAATGTATTATTAAACTCTAAAAAAGTGCAATCACACTGAATTATATACAAAGTGAGTTAAGAGCAGTGAAATTTTTAGGTTTCAATCAATCAAGACATATTTCTACATCCCAGTGAATTTCATGTAAGAAAAACATTTTACAAAAACTTTCTCCTACCCATTTATACTGATAATTATAACATTCTATGTACAAAATAAGCAGGTGCTATGGACCAACCATGCTGCACTATTATCAAAACACTATTAACTGCACTATTAACAAAAGACATTTAGAAATGGGTATACTTTGGACAAAGAATTGTCCAAATCGATGGGGTGTAAAGCATTTCATATGTCACCAAACATGTTGCCCGTTTTTTCTCTTAACCACACCAACTCATCCAAGTTAAAGCAGTTGCAGACGACAAAGTAAATGTGGCTCAAAAATTGAAATTGGTTTTGGTAAGATAGAAAACATAATGGGATCAGGAGAAAATGCTGGTTATTAGTATTTTCTTCTCTTACCACAATGTTTAAAAAAGCCTTTTCCCATAGGGGTGGTTAAAAGGCTGGGATTGTGTCATAAAGAGATCGAAAACATACATGTATTGTTTAGTTTCACACACTATTTGACTAAAATGACTGACTGAAACAGAAACATCAAGTTTCATAGAGTTCATTTCAATTCCAGCATAGGTAAATTAACTCTTAACCCTTTCCCAAACAATCCCTGGTTTTTACGGGTCAGAAATAGAAGCCTTTTGAAAACATTGTGGGAAAAGGAGAAAATGCTGGTAACCAGCATTTTCTCCTTTTCCCACAATGTTTTCTACCCTATCATATAGAAAAATCATCTTTTTAGCAACTGTTAATTTGTCATCTGCAAAATGCTTTGAATTTTGTCTGGTCCAAAATTTGCCGTTTGGGAAAAGGTTAACCTGGTGAATAACTTCAATGAAATTTCGATTGTAAAAACCCCAAAATTTCGGTCTCCAAGTTATATTCTGGGAAATAATATCTCCTTATCTGACGGTGTAGGTCCAAGATCAGACTGCATGTTTTGTGCAGTCTGATACTGATCTACGCCGTCCTCAAAAGGTCAATGAGTCGGGCTTAGCAGCCTAAGGGTTAACAAACACCAGTTCTATCCATTTATTGTACGATTTATTTGAAGTGTTTTGCTGATAAAGTATTTCAGTCTGTTGTGAGCTGTAGCTCAGTTCTCTTTGTGATGAGGTAGACAACGATGAAATGTATGGTGGACCTTTGGAATTATTCCATTGTTGCATAGGGACAGTAAATCACTACATTTTTTCATTTATTTTTTTTAAGAGGGGAGAGTGGAATCAGACTGAGTGCCAAATTAGTCTGATCTGGGTGTTTTTCTGAATTTTTTTAAAGAACCAAATAATAAAAAATTCCCTCCCTCCCACCACACATTTTATTGTCTTGTTTTGACATGTCAAAGTCCCTCCCTACCCCATAACACACATTTTTTTGTCTTGTTTTGATAACTGGTCCAAAATGGCCAAACCCTAACCCCCCCACCCACCACACATTTTACTGTCTTGTTTTGACATGTCAAAGTCCCTCCCTACCCCATAACACACATTTTATAGTCTTGTTTTGACTTGGGAGTATTTTATTATGTTCCTTTTTTTATCGACAATCTGTTTTGGCGTCAGGTCTGAGTATCTAGTCCGGTTTCGGGTTAAGTAAATTCGTACAGTCCGTAATGTCAGTGGTCGTCTTGATTGTATGTATGCTTCGAAGTCTGTCCTGATAATGTCTGTCAATTCTGGTGTAATACAGTGTTGTGTAGGTCGGCCCGGTGTCATCTGGCGGAGAATGCCCTCGTTCTGAGCTTCTATCCTGGCCGCTTCTCTTCTTCTCTCTTCCAACTGATCCATTTCTTGTCTAAACCTAAGCTGTTCTTGCGATGGGCCAGGATCAAGGATTTGAGTGAGGTTCTCCACCGGCGACTCCGAGCTTGTCAGTCGTCGTTGCTCGTCTGTTGTCATGAATGCCCCAAACTCACTGGCTAGTAGAGTACCCAGTGTCGTCAGTAGCGTAAAGTCACGTTGAGTCACGTCAGTGATCGTCGAGACTAGTCCCAGTAGATTTATATGGTATTTTTTCATCACGGCCAGTCTAAGCTTTTCTGTCAGGTATACAGCTTCTGTCTTGATTTGTTGATTTTTTAGCGTCCTTTCCTCGTCAAATTGTTTTGTTTTCTCTTGTAGTTTTATTCTTGAAAGTAAGGCTTTATGCAGCCCCGCTTCTTCTAATTGTCCCTCATCACTTCCTGACGAGAGAGAATTGGGAGAGTCCGGGATGCTAGGGTTCGATGTTGAGGTCGGGGGTCGAAGTCCTGGTTGTCAAAGTTATCATTGTCGAATTGTCTTGATTGGTCGATGATCTGCTTTTCTCTGTGGAGGTAGTTGGTAGTCCCTAATTTTTTTTTAATGTCTAGACAGAAGTCACTATAGTATTGGTCAGTGGTAGTTCTTCTGTGGCATAAATGCTGGGCAAGGTCGTCTGCTATGTCTGGGTCAATCTGTCGCATATCTGTCGTCAAACTTTTGCGGTTGATAGTGCATGATATTTGTCCACAGGCGGAGCATCCGCTAGTCCATGCGCGCTGAATGCTGCGGTTGACGTATGAGCTGTTAGCAGCTGCTTTGCCCTTGTTGGTAAACAGTCGTGATGCGTCAGGATATAAGGTCTGGACTAAGTTTGCTAATGATTTCAAAAGTTGGTACAAGGCCTTATTCACCATGACAATGGCTGCGCCGGCGGTGGCTGAGGTCTTGTGCGTCGGTACAAGAATAGAGAATAGAGTCGTTCTGTCCACATTACTGTCCTTTGCGTCCTGTAGGGCGTCTATCGTCAGGTTGGTAATGACACTTGGCCTGCAGTAATTTGTCATTACCACTTCCAGCATCAGTGCATCCGTCATTTGGGTAAGATGTTCATGTTTGTCTTCGTCTGTCATCAACGTCCAGTCACGAGAGGTCACATTCTTGTAGTCTGATTGAAAAAAAATTTTCCATGTTTCGACGGACGGAAGTGTCGACAAATGTGTTGCCGACACTTCTGCCTGTCGAATCGCGGATTGCTTCCTGAGAGATCTATAGAATGCTTGTATCATAATTCTGAGCCGATCCCACCTCCCCTCTACACCCAGGACTTGAAGAAAGTCTAGAAATTTAAAGATGGAGGTAATGTGGGACTTTAGTGTCCCCACGACCATGGTGTCTCGCTGTCTCCCCAACCAGTCTGATACCGTTTGTTGTTGAAAGGCGTCGAGTGACTCTAATCCGCTCTCCACCCAGAACCTACGTACTTGGCGGATGTGGTTGCCGGCGGCAGATTCCGACATCCCAGCACCTCCGGCAGAAGTGAGCCAGGTTCTAAATTGGTCCATGAAATCCCCTGAGGACAAAGGAATGGATGTTAGACGATAGAGCCTTAAGGCCATTACTGAAATGCTGTTGACAACGGCAAGTCTGAAAGCAGCCAGTGGCTTGGAAAGAATGTTGTGAGGAGTACTGGTAAAAAGATTCTCCAGGAAAGGGGCTTGGAAAGAATAATCAGTGTAGTTGATAGAGGAAATGATAGGAGCCGCACTGGTCGCTGCGACATAAGTGAAATCCTGTTGACAACAGCAAGCCTGAAAGCAGCCAGTGGCTTGGAAAGAATGTTGTGAGGAGTCCTGGTAAAAAGATACTCCAGGAAAGCGGCTTGGAAAGAATAATGTGTGTAGTACTGATAGAGGAAATATCAGGAGCCGCACTGGTCACTGCGACAACTGAAATCCTGTTGACAATGGCAAGCCTGAAAGCAGCCAATGGCTTGGAAAGAATGTTGTGGGGAGTACTGGTACAAAGAATATCCAGGAAAGCATTGATATGTTCCCTGGCCACTGTGATGTAACTGAAATAATGTTGAAAACGGCGATAATTTTGCTGAAAAAAGTAAACTAAAAAAGAACTTTACTATACGCGTGGGTGTGCACCGCTCTGGTCTTGTATCCTCTAGTGCTTTGTTTATATTCATGTTTAGGATCTCTATATCCATATATCGGTATTGTTGTAGGTGGCTTTGTTGGTTTAGGGTTAACCTTAGGGCTTTTGTCTTCGTCTTCTGAAAAAAGGAACAAAGTGTTAGCATCAGAAAATAAATCACTGGTTGAACTTAAAAGAAAGTAATAGTAAGCAATGAAATGATACTTTTGAAAAAAAAGAAGGGTAGAATACATACTTTCCGATATGTCCATGCACTTTCTCATTAGGGATCTTGCGTAGGATAGTTTGCCCCCTGAGAGGCAGTGCTGCCTCGTCAGGTGCTTTGTTGGTTTCGATGTGACAGAGATGCAGGCTGGCTGCATACAACGAAACCTCCTTTTCCCTGTCTTTGTTCTTGTCTCTGTCAACTGCTTCACTCGGGTTTGGTCGGCTTGTTTTTTACTTAGTAAGTGGGACCACCGGAGATGTTCTGTAAGTTTGACAATGTCCTGGTAGCACTAACGGCATTCGTGTTTCTGAAATGGTCTTTAGACCTGCTGACAGGCACTGGATCCAGGTGTTGGTCTCCAGCTTCCTGATCCTTGGGGTCCTGCCTGTGTCTGAGGGTCTGAAGTGTGGTAAGTTTTATAAGTTGTCCATTGAAAGAATATGTTGATGTTAAGAAGGGAGTGGAGCTGAAGATTGGACTGCATGTATGTGCAGTCTGATCTTGGGCTGCTCTCCCCAACAAGATTCAGAAAATTGTTGAAAAGGAACTTAAGGAAAAAACTGATAAAAAATTCACCTATCATTATCTTAAAAAGGGAGTGGAGCTGATGATCGGACTGCATGTATGTGCAGTCAGATCTTGGGCTGCACTCCCCACTGAGATTCAGAAAATTGTTGGGAAGGGACTTAAGGAAAAAATTGACGAAATTCACCTATCATTATCTTAAGGGAGTGGAGCTGAAGATCGGACTGCATGTATGTGCAGTCTGATCTTGGGCTGCACTCCCGACCTATATTAAGAAGAATGTTGAAAAAAAACTAAAAGAAAACACTGAAAAAATTGAACTATATATTAAGAAGGGAGTCGAGATAAGATCAGACCGCATATATGTGCAGTCTGATCTTGGGCTGCACTCCCCACCCATATTAAGAAAATGGTTGAAAATTAACTTAAAAAAAACCACCCAGATTTACAGTTAAAAATAAATATAAATCTTACCTCAGGATTTGGATCCTCGACTTCTTCCGTCTTATTTGGTATGTAATCTGGATCACCTGGATCCGAGTGAAGATCCATATCCTCATCAGTTGATATTATTGGTCCAGTTTGCGGATCCTCCTGTTCCGAATTTGGTTCCATTTCCACATTCGAGGGTTCAATCTCTCTGGAATGCTGCAGTATGGTAAGTTTTAAAAGTTGTCCATTGAAAGAAGATGTTGATGTTAAGAACGGAGTGCATGTATGTGCAGTCTGATCTTGAGCTGCACTCCCCACCCATATTAAGAAAATGGTTGAAAGTTAACATTAAAAAAAACACTGAAAACATTCAAGTATCAGTATCTTAAGAAGGGAGTGGAGATAAGATTAGACTGCATGTATGTGCAGTCTGATCTTGGGCTGCACTCCCCACCCAGATTTACAGTTAAAAATAAAAATAAATCTTACCTCAGGAATTTGAGCCTCTTGTTCGTCTGTCGATTTTGGTTTGTTGTTATACCCCCGCAAAACGAATGTTTTCGGGGGTATACTGGAATGAGCCTGTCTGTCTGTGTGTCTGTCCGTGTGTTCGTCTGTGTACAAATAATTGCCTGTTTCTGTGAAAGCGCTGGGGGGGGGGTATTAAGTTACATTCAGTGACAGCTCTAGTTAGGATCAGCTGGATCCGAGTGAAGATTCAATTCGTCGTCAGTTGATATTGGTCCAATATCAGGATCTTCCCGGTCCAAAATTGGGTCCAGTTCCAAATTGGATGGTTCAATCCCTCTGGAAGGCTGTAGTGTGTTAAGTTTTAAAAGGTGTCCATTGAAAGAAGATGTTGATGTTAAGAAGGGAGTGGAGCTTAAGATCAGACTGCATGTATGTGCAGTCTGATCTTGGTCTCCACTCCCCACCCATATAAAGAAAATGGTTGAAAATTCACTTTAAAAAAAACACAGAAAACATTCAATTATCAATATCTTAAGAAGGGAGTGGAGATAAGATCAGGCTGCATGTATGTGCAGTGTGGTCTTGGGCTGCACACCCCACCCATATTAAGAAGATTGTTGAAAATAAACTAAAAGAAAACACTGAAAAAATTCAACTATCAATATCTTAAGAAGGGAGTGGAGATAAGATCAGATCGAGGGCTCAACGCAAAACTATTCTATGTTTTGACAAATTTTTCAGGAGAGGGAAAAAACTGATTATTTTTTCTTGTATAGGATTTTTTAAACCATTTTATCCACCCACATATCTAAAAGCACTTGGAAACAAGAAATACTTGAAAGGTTTAATTAAAAAAAAAATATTTGGATTTTATAACACATTTTTCAACTTAAAATAGTTTTGCACTAGAAATCACAATAATCCGAGGGTATTTGTCATACAAAACTATACTATCTCAAGTTGGAATAGTTTTGCAATACAGAAACATGCCAAATCCATGGTATGTGTTAAGTTGGAATAGTTTTGCAGCATAAACATACCAAATGCAAAAGGGTTTGAAGAAAAAATGTTCTAACTTGAGTTTCATTACTCATAGGATTCTTTTGAAAGGTTGCATATTTAAAGAGGCCCTGATACTCATTTTCAGCCAGTTTTAACTCATTTTTGTCTTTATTTTATCAAACTATAGTCATTCTCATATCTTCATGCCAAATATTGCGCCTGACGGTTGCAAGGTTGCTTAGATTACGGTCGATAGAAAATGCATTTGGCTGAGTTGCGGCCTTCCATGTAAACAGACTCGTCGTTTCCGGTGTTTGAATCGAAGATTTCGATATGTCAGTTGTAGATTCGTATGATGATCATGCATTCTGTCACGTGACTATATTTAACCTTTGCCCTGTGTCTAATGAGGTAAACGAAGGAAAATGGAGGCTTCTCTGTTGCAGCCTCGATTTTCAGACGGAGGTCGCAGCCTATATATGCAAATTACATCGTATCCGACTCTAGGCGAAAACCAACGATAAATTTCCGTGACGCACCGCCATTGTTTGCAGCTCCGATCATCAGCCAGTTTTCTTCTGACCAATGTTCGGTTTCTAATACAAATCTCTGTGTTTCTTTTTTTCAAGTACACCATATACCGTAATTTGCTTAAGTTTTAGGACAGTAAAAAATAATTAATTTTTTTCGTGTCCCAATACTTTGGTCTACAAAAAATAATTATTTTGTCAGCTGTCCCAAAACTTATGGTCAAACAAGACAACCTGTCATACTGAAAGTCACTGGCCGCTAACCCGTCGAATATTGCCGACGTTAAAATATTGCTACGTCATTGATGTCGATAAACCTCCAATTATTTGCAGGTTGGTCTAGTTTTAGACAGATTGGAACTCCACCGATCAATTTGAGCACTAAGAGTTTAAAACTTCGCTTTTTCTCATTGTTATCCTTGGTGATTAACTTGTCACTCATTATTGTCTGCGTCTTGGGATCGCCATGAGGATGTTATTTTGCGTTTGTAGATAAATTCACAACATATTTTACCTGCTTACATGTACGTGAGGTGAACGACGTTAATTCCACTCTGACAAGTAACTGCTCGGACCGTTTTTCAATTTTGATTGGTTCGTCGATCTTCGATCGATAAACGTTGGGTAATCTAGGCCTACCTTGATTTCTATTTATAAACAACAAACTTGATTGACCATGAAATACATGCGTGTCAACTGCCAACATCGGATGTACATATACACGTTATACACGTTATGTATCTTGGATACAAGTTTATCACACCATTTTTACACTTATGTCGGATTTCTTTTTGAATTGGGGTTTAACTTGGACTGTCAGGTGATCGGGTTTTTTAGCTCCACTGGCTGAAGGCCAGAGGGCTTATGTCATGGCCTGTTGTCCGTCGTGCGTGCGTGGGTCCGTCCGTCCGTCCGTCCATGCGTTAACTTTTTTTTAAAACGTCTTCTTCTCTGAAACTACCCATCCAATTTTGATGAAACTTCACAGAAATGATCCTGCCATGGTCCTCTTCAGAATGTCTTGAAAGAATTTAATTCCTTCAAAAACTCTGGTTGCCATGGCAACAAAACTGAAAAATTTTGAAAATCTTTGAAAATCTTCTTGTCTGAAACCGTAAGGCCAAGGGCTACCAAATTTGGCATGTAGCTTTATCTAGTGGACCTCTACCAAGTTTCTTCAATTTATAGCCCTGGGGTCAAAATTGGCCCCGCCCCGGGGGTCACAAGTTTTATATGGGCTTATTTAGGGAGAACTTTAAAATTCCTCTTCTACCTAGCCATAGGGCCTAGAGCTACCAAATTTGGCATGTAGCTTTATCTAGTGGACCTCTGCCAAGATTGTTCAAATTATAGCCCTGGGGTCAAATTAGGCCCTGCCTGGGGGTAACAAGTTTTACATGGGCTTATATAACAAGTTTTACATGGGCTTATATAGGGAGAACTTTAAAATTCTTCTTTGACCTAGCCATGGGGCCTAGGGCGACTAAATTTGGCATGTAGCTTTATCTAGTGGACCTGTACCAAGGGTGTCCAAATTATAGCCGAGGGTCAAATTTGACTTTGCCCCGGGGGGTAACATGTTTTACATGGGCGGGCTTATATAGGAAAATCTTTCGCATCTAGCTATAAGGGCTAGGGCTATCAAATTTTGCATTTAGCTTTATCTAGGGGGTCTCTATCAAGGGTGCCCAAATTATAGCCCAGGGGGTCAAATGTAGCCCCACCCCAGGGGGTCACAAGTTCTACATGGTCTTATATAAGGAAACTTTAATAATCTACTTGTACATAGCCATATTTAGGCCTAGGGCTACCAAATTTTGCATGTAACTTTATATAATGGACCTCTACCAAGAGGGCCCAAATTTTAACTTTGGGGGTCAAGTTTGACTCCACACCAGGGGTTACAAGTTTTACATTGGCTTTTATAGTGAAAACTTGATAAACCTGTGTCATGGATCACATATTTTACAGGGCCTTTTATTCAGCAAATTTGTTTTACACGACTTTTTATTGGGCAAGATTAAAAAATCTTTTTGCTTATAACCACACATTCTAGTTTCGTTACGGAAACCATAAGAAAATCGATCTTTATTAAAAAAACTTGATGCGCCAAAATGACACATTCTTTTAAAATTTTATGTGCCATATGAGAAAATAGCGCGTCAAACCCTCAAGGGTGCGGCCTGGCCTAAACACTGCCCTGTCACTCAGTAGTGTTTTTTATACATATTTAAATAAAAAATGGTCCTTCTTAATTCAACCTTTTTACTATTTTCAATGTGTTCAAACCTTTTTCAGCTTGAAAATTCCACTTAAATCATCTTTTAACACAGATATGCGTGCTAAATGACAAAAGCTGTCGATGCGCCATAAAACAACATTCATTCATTCATGATTGTAAAACAAACATCATAGGTAGTACAGCTTCTAGTCCATACAATGTACGGAGAAGGGTCACACAGAAAGAAGTAAAAAAAAAGACAATAAAATGTCTTGTGGTGTTTTGATTTTAGAAGGATAGCAGGATAAATAGTGAGAGAACACTGCCTTAGAAATGGTACGAGAGCAATGAGGAAGGAACCTCCCCACAGATCGACAAATTCTAAATACAACATCAAAATGCAATTTCAATTCTGTTGAACCCCATCATCTGCCAGACCTCATCAGCTTCCATGTCACCTGATTGTCAAACGCATCTTATCTTACTGGAGATAGGACCTCTTTAATGGGAGTATACTGATCCCACTGGAGGCTCCACACTTTACCAGTTTTACACTCATTTCCTAGGAAAAGTAATATTCAAAGTCTTATGTTTTAAATATAAAACTTTGGAGTAGGCAGGGACGCCCAGCCCCTCAATATCATATTTTATGCACATTAAAAATGACACATATTTCCTCTTCATTTAAAGACTTCTTACTATCAATCCAACATTTTGTTCAAATCTTTTTATCAAAATCTTAACTTTATCATTTAAAACTTCTGAGCAGATAGGGATTGCCCTGTCACTCAGTAATGTTTTTTATACATATTTAGATCAAACATAATCCTTCTTTATTCAACCCTTTTACTATTTTCAATGTATTCAAACCTTTTTTAGCTTTAAAATTCCACTTTAATCATCTTTTAACACAGATATGTGTGCTAAATGACAAAAGCTGTCGATGCGCCATAAAACAACATTCATTCATTCATGATTGTCAAACAAATATCATAGGTTGTACAGCTTCTAGTCCATACAATGTACTGAGAAGGGTCATATAGAAAGAAGTCAAAAAAAGACAATAAAATGTCTTGTGGTGTTTTTATTTTAGAAGGAAAGCAGGATAAACAGTGAGAGAACACTGCCTTTATGGCCCGAATTCTACCCTTTTCATTTGTGGTAGGCGAAGGTGGTAAAGCAATTGAGGGTGGATGTTCAGAAAAAGTCAAAAGAACACAATTTGAGAGTCATGGCTGATCAACAACCTTGTGGATTACCTTTACTCAACTAAGTCAGCGCCAGTTATTGGCATACCGTGATCGGTCCATGATCCCCATGAAAAGTTTCTACTGAACAAGCATCATGATGGAATTAAATCTAAAGAAGATGAAGTCATTATTGAAAGAAAGCTTTTTTGTGCAGGCTGATCTGGCACTGCACCCTCTGCAAGTCACTATTGTCCATTGTAGTCACTATTGTTTAATTTAGAGCAATGCGGAATATGCATCTTGACAGCTCGAAAGCGTAGGGAGGTGTCACTGTCACTATCTCTCATGTTTGTTACCCATGTTTGATTAAAGTCTCGGCAAATTTCTATGAAGAAAAATGCACTTTTTTTTAGCTGCTCTGGCCAAAGGCCAGCGGGCTTATGTCATGGCCTGGTGTCCGTCGTGCGTCTGTCCGTGTATGCGTGCGTCTTTGCATTAACTTTTTTTTTCAAACTACTTCTTCTCTGAAATTACCCATCCAAATTTGATGAAACTTCACAGAAATGATCCTGCCATGGTCCTCTTTAGAATTTCTTGAAAGAATTTGATTCCTTCAAAAACTCTGGTTGCCATGGCAATAAAACTGAAAAATATTGAACATTTTTGAATATCTTCTTGTGTGATACCATAAAGTCCAGGGCTACCAAATTTGGCATGTAGCTTCATCTAATGGACCTCTATCAAGTTTCTTCATATTATAGCCCTGGGGTCAAAATTGGCTCTGCCCTGGCGATCACAAGTTTAACATGGGCTTATATAGTGACTGCAATTTAAAATAGTAATCAAGGGACGTAACCCCTGTTATACAAGATAGTTTATTACTATTTACCTCCCTTGATTATCAAACCACAGTTATACATTATTGGAGTTTGGTATTCAAGTTTCTTGGAGAGGAAATGTTCAGTTTTAAAGGAGAGTGATTCATTTTGATGCTAATAGTTATGCTCACATGAATGGAATGTTTAATTTAAAGTAGGTTTTCTATCACTCAAATTTTTTCAGAACTTTACTTTTTATGCTAATGAATAAACCTGCTTGTATTCACAGACATTATCTTTGCATTTAAGAATGTATGACTGTTTTTGTTTGGCGGGCGGGGTGGAGGTTATGTTTTCAAAGTAGGTTTATTACCATACAGACTTTTTACGCTGTATGTCTCTGTCAATGCCAATTAAGCGCGTGATACGTTAATTTTACTCTTAAAGAAATGACAAATTATTTTTACTGTACAAAGTTTAAAGCCATTGCAAAAAAACAAATTGCATGTAGCTTAAATGACTATTTCTGTCTTTGATAGGTTAGGAAACCTTGTGGGAAAAGGAGAAAATACTGGCTGACAACATGTTGTCCTTTTCTCTCAATGTTTTTGAAAGTCTTCTCTTTCAGGGTCATTAACACTTGGATTTGTGTGGTAAAGGGTTAAAAAGCCATTGGAGCGATACAGGGCCATCATGGTCCTCTTGTTTAAAATTCAAAACATGTTTTCTCGCATTTGGTCAAGGGACATCACTCTACATGCATTTTCAATACGAAAATTCTGCGGACTTTAGTTTTGAATTAATGCTAGCTTACGTTGTTACCTATGCTAATGACGGATGCATTTTCATGCTGTATGGAGGGTTCATGGGACCTGTATTGATGCAGTGCAGTGCGGTTTATGGGATTAAAAGAGTTAAAACTAAATATTATGAATATTATTAAGTAAATATTAATGATTTAAAAATTATTAAAAATCCATGTCTAAAGTTGTATAATTGCGAGAAGGGTGACAGAGACAAAAGTCACACCAAGAATATAGAATGTTTGGAAGGCGGATGTTTGGAGAAAGTCAAAATGGGGTGGCTAAAGAATAGCCAAGGCCTCCTAAACAATCAAAATAAGACTTTAAAATGTGTGATGTTCGTTTGGGTTAGAGATGGTACGAGAGGAATGAGGAAGGAACCTCCCTACAGATCGACAAATTCTGAATACAACATTAAGATGCAATATCAATTCTGTTGAACCCCATCATCTGCCAGACCTCATCAGCTTCCATGTCACCTGATTGTCAAATGCATCTTATCTCATTGGAGACAGGACCTCTTTAATGGGAGTATAATGATCCCTTTGGAGGCTCCACACTTTACCAGTTTTAACACTCATTTCCTAGGAAAAGTAATATTCACAGTCTTATGTTTTAAATCTGAAACTTTGGAGTAGGCGGGGCAGCCACTCAATATCATATTTTATGCACATTAGAATGACAAGTATTTCTTCTTCAATTAACCCTTTACCAAACAATCCAATTTTTTGAATTTGGAGTAAAGCTTTCCTTTTGTCGTAGACAGTTAAAATTGATACGAAACTCTTTCTCTACATCCCACGAGTCTAAATATGTTTCAGTATCTTGGATAATATGCACCATTTTTGTTTTGATTTTTATTATTTGGGGGGACATTACCAACCTAGCCCCAGGGCTTAGATATATATTTAGATTATCATTCATAACTCCAAAACTATTTGAAATTAAGACTTGCGAATTTCAAAACTTCTAGATTTTTATATGCTCTGCATGATCCAAGTAGTCGGCAGCCTATGTCTGTAAGGGGTTAAAATCTATCCTATAGCAATAATTGCTAACCGTGGGACCCTTCCTACCTGTAGCGTAAAATTTCCCATTGCTCAAATAGGTTAAAAAATGTCCACAATTTGACATTTAAAACAGCGCCCTCAAGACTTTCCGCAAAAAATTCCAAGAAACGAGTGTTTCAGCTTCATTTTGCCACAAACTGGAAGTTTCTAGCTACTTCCATTCTTAAAGTAATAATAAAGCCCAAAAGTAGTAAAAGCAGATGTTTAAATGCATTTAAATCTATATCATACCATTTAAAAGTATGTGAATTACTGTGACGATGACAATCGATTGTTGATAGAGAAATTAATTTCAAAACTAGGTTAAATCCTGCCAGGTAGCTGTGTCTTTTGTTTACTTTTTGCTTGATTTTAAAATTGTTTTCTGCCAGCGACTTACACATGGCCCGACCACACGTTAACGACTCTCATCTCCACAATATTTTGCATACTTTTAAATGGTATGGTTTAAATTTAAATCTATTATGACGCTTGCTTATATATTTTGGCCTCTACTGAGCCTTCAAGTTATTCTCACAAGTTTAACCCTAAGTTTTAGCCCAAGAAATTGAAAATCTTTCTTAACTGAAGAAAGCTTGGTAGTTATGGTACCCTACAAGGGCATTCTTGGGTTAGGCTTGTTTTTTGGGCCCAGAAGCCACAACCGGCCAAAATTGATAGCCCAGGGGGTTATAGGGGCTAGGTATGCCCGCTGAAACCCTCTGATACTCAAGGCTCCACACCTAATAGGGGGTAAAAGGGCTAACTTTAAAGAAAAGGGCCTCTGTTCCTAATCACTTACGTAGCTTGGGTTTCTTTTTCTCGCGTATCCTATAACCCCTGGAAATCAGCTTTTTTCCATAAATCACACAGAAAGAGCCCTAGAACCTAACTCTTATAAGGCTAAGGGGGGTTAGCGTCAAAGGGCAGTAACTGTTTGGGACCCAAACTATGGTATGGTCTTCCTATTCGTAATTAGGGTTTGACACTACGACAATGTACACATGGTCATAAGACCCCCATCTCAGTTGTTGAACCAATTGTGTCCCGAAATTTCTCCAATCATTGGTAAATCTGGCTCCTTCAGAATTGAACATGTAATAAGTAGTAGGTTGTGTGAACAATGGAAAATTGTGCTTTTGCTGAAAAATTCAAGTATATCGATGTAAAACTTGGAAAATAGCAAAATTATCTTGAGCCCTAGATGTGTGGGCCTTCTAGCAATCTCCAAGGTATTTTCATTTACAAATGTGTGAAGGATGAGAAAATATGATTGACAACTCTATACCATATTTTCAGGACAATAGGCAGCTGCACTGTTTAGGCCGCACCCTTCCATTTTAACCATTTTAGAAATAAAAAATATTGTATAGGCCGCACCGGCATATAAGCCGTGGCTGATACGCTTGATTACTGTACCATGTCATCCTCTTTAGATACACGTACATGTACATGTATTTGTACAGTAAATGTATTATACATGTTTAAGACACTAAACAAATTTATCCGTTGTTTTTGCATTTTTTCATTCCATTGGTGTGATTTCCCCTTCTACAGATCAAATCACTCAGAACACTAGAGATCATTATCATTTGTTCATCCATTGTCCAATAATATAAGGAATTTCAAAATCAAATTGTTACTTCGATTGCCGGTACACACTAAACAACGCCTTCAATTACATTCGTAGTTAACCGCTGATTAGTACCGATAGATATCATCAAACAATAGGTGTGAAAATCTAGGTTGTGATCACGATTTTAACACATTCACAAGTTTGCAAGCAGATTAATTTATCTATCAACAAAAAAAAAGGTATAAATGTTCATGAAATACTTTGTGGGCGTGAACCAAAGTGGCACCCACATGGTGAATAGTATAGGCCTTTACGGAAACCCGGTTAATTCCCTTCAAAGATTATCTCCCTTGTGGAAATCCCCATTTCCGGGGACTATGATCATAACAATCATAGTGGCTTGGTACATGATGATTGTGCTACTTTGTGCTTAAAGAGAACGTTTTGATAAAAAATCTGAAAAGATCTATCTGTATATAAATATTTGTATACAGATATTCAGATATTTTATCGAAATGTCTTTAAACACAAATTATCATGTGCCGAGTCCCTGTGATAACAATGGCCGAACAAAACAAAAAAAGAAATCATTCCTGATTTTCGTCATCCAGTTAACTTTCCAAAATCGCAATACCTCGCTCCTAAAAATTGTTACTCGGAGATAAGTAATCACATCTGACCTGCTGCTCAGTAGCGCACACTGTTGGCAAACCTAACAGATTTGTTCAATTAAATTCTGTTGAATTTCTCGGACAATGATGAGAAAGATGCCTAAAGTTGTTGCAGTCAAGATAACGTCATTTATATGCCAAAAAAATCTGCAGTGTTGGTAGTTCCATCAACTACCACTTTCGAAAGACACAAAAAATGTTATTACTGATCAAAACGAAGCCCTGTGATAGAAAATACAGATTTTTCACAGACTTCCTTGGTTTTACCATGGATCATAAAATATACAATCCCTGGTTTTATAGGACAAGGAATTAAAAAAGAAAACAAAACAAAAAAAATGAATTCCAACATGCAGTTAAAACAGTGACCTATAACATTGCATATGAGAACAGAATGTGTTCTGACAGGAAACATGCATCATTTGACGTCGAATTTAAAATGGACTTACCCTCTGTAATAATTTTTAATATTTTAATAATTCCAAATCCTATATTTACAAATGATCAACATAAGATTGAAAAGGAACGAGACTATAATATGACACGTCTGTGTTAATCTGCGCCTAGCATGTGTGCCGAAACGCTTCCGTAGGTCACCCACTTCGTCCATGTAATACCGAGATTAGAGAACACCCAGCTAACCCTTTACCAGCTTCTCAACAAAAGCGATTATGGAACATACTTCGCCACTCATAATGAAGCTGGAATTACTTTTTTTTGGAGGAGGAATGGAAGGTTTGAAATTTGAATTGCCCTTATTGTAAGTCATATATTTGGCAGTTCAAACAGTCAAAAAAGCATTTAGACATTTTTTTTTTTTTTTTTTTTTTTGGGGGGGGGGGGGCTATGGCTTTTTTAAATAAATTCAAAATATATGGGGATTTAGATTTAAATAAACGGACTATCCATTTCTTTTTTTCAGATTACAAAATATTATCACTTTCAACATTTTATATAAATAAATCAAACATATGATTCCAGTTTTTCAAACCTTATTCGTTACTGACTTACATACAGCTACTGGGTTGGGTAAACGGCAAAACTTTGGACAAGTCCAAATCCAAAGCATTTGAAGCCAACAGGTTAAACGTGGATCAAATGGTGGTAATTGCCTTTGAAAAAGTGGAAAATATTGCGGGGAATGAGGAAATGCTTGTTACAAGATTTCCTCCTTTTCAAATATTTTTTAAGACGCCTTCTTTCCCAGGGTCGTTAAAACTGCAGATTGTTTGGCTGGTAGAAGGGTAATAAGTGTCTGTAAAGAGGCAGGAACAGTCCATTTACCAAAATTAAAGCACAACATGCATACCTTGAATTGTCAAGAAAATCCTGAAGATCTCAAAAAATTACCATGTTTCTTCAGACAGTATCATAACTATTAGTCTAGATTATGAACATAATAAAATGTAGCTTTAGTTCAAATTTTAAATCTTCCAGTCTCTCTTCACAAAATACTGATATTCCATCATCTTTTTGAGTTAAAAAGACATACGTCAAAATTATTCTTCATTTAAATGTGAGAAGGGTTAATTCGGTGTGTTCCTTTGATACCGGTATCGCACTGCCTGATGGGTGACCGAATAGCCGTAATGTACAAATTAACGCGCACGTGTCACATTGACCCTTTACCAAACGACAAAGTTTTAAGCTAGTGTAAACGGAATGCATTTACCAACAATGAGGTAATGTTGCTTGAATGCTGGATTTTTATTTCTTTGAAAAGGCAGAAACATTTTGGGAAAGGGAGATAAGTTTGTTCATCAGTTTTTCTTTTCCCCTTAATTCCGAAAACCATCTTCCTCGGGGTCGTTAAAACCAGGGGATTGTTTGGTATAGGATTAAACAGACTCTTCTTAACTGTTCTTGATCCCAGTTCACTGTTATGTTGTTTATTTGTGGATAGATTTGAAATTTAACACAAGTAACAGAGGGTAAGTTCAGTCTTAGTCTCTACTTCCATATATTGCTTCCGTGCTTGTGTAGTCCTCGGAAGTAGAAGTTGCGCTTGTGCACATGCGTAATCGAAGAGTACTCAACGGGAGGCTACCTAGTTTCCGCCAAGGCCTATACTGTTTTTTTTTTTAATTATTATCTTCAGCTTTACAGGCCGCACTAACAGATCATTTAGAAAAATAAAATTAACATATAAGCCGCTTTGTCTTATAGGCCGCACCCTTGAAAATTTTCACTTTTTTTTTTACAGATAGACCGTGGCCTATTGTCCGGAAAAAGGTACTGATTTTTTTTTGTTTAAAGATTTTGAGTGCTTTACATGAGAAATCACTTGTAGGTTGTAGACAAATTTGCTATTTTCCCCATGCATCACCTGCATTGAGTTCATCTATTGTAACACAGAATGACCTGCATGTACATTACAGTTAATACCATCTGTCATGCTTATGACAAATGAACCAGTATAAGAGACACTTGTCACAAAACAACCATAATTCAAGAAGCTTATTTAAGGTTTGTTGTTTGCTATATCCTTTAACAAACTGTTTGGGTCATTAATCCATCTAATTTTCTAGCTTCCCAGTGGTGCTAGAGTTGTAGTGTTGGTCTATAGCTATTGGTAGAATGGCACACAAAACAATGTCCATACACACTGTCATTCAATGGACCAGATCACATCTCTGTCATGCTTCCCAACTTTTGCTGACACCAAAGGGTTTTTTTAGCTCCACTGGCCGAAGGCCAGAGGGCTTATGTCATGGCCTGTTGTCAGTTGTGCGTCCGTCCGTCCGTCCGTGCGTTAACTTTTTTTTAAAACGTCTTCTCTGAAACTACCCATCCAATTTTGATGAAACTTCACAGAAATGATCCTGCCATGGTCCTCTTCAGAATTTCTTGAAAGAATTTAATTCCTTCAAAAACTCTGGTTGCCATGGCAACAAAACTGAAAAATTTTGAAAATCTTTGAAAATCTTCTTGTCTGAAACCGTAAGGCCAAGGGCTACCAAATTTGGCATGTAGCTTTATCTAGTGGACCTCTACCAAGTTTCTTCAATTTATAGCCCTGGGGTCAAAATTGGCCCCGCCCCGGGGGTCACAAGTTTTACATGGGCTTATTTAGGGAGAACTTTAAAATTCCTCTTCTACCTAGCCATAGGGCCTAGAGCTACCAAATTTGGCATGTAGCTTTATCTAGTGGACCTCTGCCAAGATTGTTCAAATTATAGCCCTGGGGTCAAATTAGGCCCTGCCCGGGGGTAACAAGTTTTACATGGGCTTATATAACAAGTTTTACATGGGCTTATATAACAAGTTTTACATGGGCTTATATAGGGAGAACTTTAAAATTCTTCTTTGACCTAGCCATGGGGCCTAGGGCGACCAAATTTGGCATGTAGCTTTATCTAGTGGACCTGTACCAAGGGTGTCCAAATTATAG
Organism: Hippopus hippopus; assembly: GCA_946811185.2. Taxonomy (NCBI): domain Eukaryota; kingdom Metazoa; phylum Mollusca; class Bivalvia; order Cardiida; family Cardiidae; genus Hippopus; species Hippopus hippopus. Next base: position 5,594,263 of record OX328100.1, on the reverse strand, counting down.
CCGAGGGTCAAATTTGACTTTGCCCCGGGGGGGTAACATGTTTTACATGGGCGGGCTTATATAGGAAAATCTTTCGCATCTAGCTATAAGGGCAAGGGCTATCAAATTTTGCATTTAGCTTTATCTAGGGGGTCTCTATCAAGGGTGCCCAAATTATAGCCCAGGGGGTCAAATGTAGCCCCACCCCAGGGGGTCACAAGTTCTACATGGTCTTATATAAGGAAACTTTAATAATCTACTTGTACATAGCCATATTTAGGCCTAGGGCTACCAAATTTTGCATGTAACTTTATATAATGGACCTGTACCAAGAGGGCCCAAATTTTAACTTTGGGGGTCAAGTTTGACTCCACACCAGGGGTCACAAGTTTTACATTGGCTTTTATAGTGAAAACTTGATAAACTTGTGTCATGGATCACATATTTTACAGGGCCTTTTTATTCAGGAAACTTGTTTTACATGACTTTTTATTGGGCAAGATTAAAAAATCTTTTTGTTTATAACCACACATTCTAGTTTCATATTGTAGGTCTGGGGTTAAAATTGCCTTCATTCCAGGGATCGCAAGTTTAACATGGGCTTCAAAATATTGTCACTTCAATTTAAACATTAATCAAGGGAAATAACTCTTTTTATGAAAGATAAAGTTCGTTACTATTTACCTCCCTTGATTATCAAGCTGCAGTGATACATGATTGGTGCTAGACAAGTTTTTTAGCTCCACTGGCCGAAGGCCAGCAGGCTTATGTTATGGCCCGTTGTCCGTTGTGCGTCCATCCATATGTTAACTTTTTAGCTCACTTGAGCACAACGTGCTCAAGGGGAGCTTTTAGGATCACCTGGTGTCCGTCGTGCGTCGTGTGTCGTCAACAATTCTTTAAACATCTTCTCCTCCTAAACCACTGGGCGGATTTGGACCAAACTTGGCTGGAATGTTCCTTGGAAGGTCCTCTTTAAAAACTGTTCACAGAATTTGATTCCATCAAAAACTCTGGTTGCCATTGCAACCAAATGGAATTTTTTAGGGAATTCTTTAAAAATCTTCTCCTCTGAAACCACAGGTCAGATTTTGAAATAATTTCACAGATATGCACCTTGGGTGACCCTTTTTAAAAATTGTTCGTAAAATTTTGATCCGTCGAAAAATGTGGCTCTGGTGAATGGGGGCTTCTTGCACCATATAGAAATGAAGGAATTCTTCAGAATTCTTCTTCTCTGAAACCGCTGGTCAGATTTCGAAATAATTTCACAGGATTGTTCCTTGGGTGACCCTTTTCAAAAACTGTTCGTAAAATTTTGATCCGTCAAAAAACGTTTGGCTTGTAGTTAGGGCTCCGTACCGGTATTCGATATATATCGAAACCCGGTATCTTACGTTCGATAGATATATCGGATCGAACGTTTCTGTATCGAACAAAATATCGATCATCAAAAGAAAATAACCGTAAAGCATATAAATACCCAATTTAGTTGTTTTATCGGCGAAATTCATTGAGAGTTTACTTTCATATTATCAATTCCCGGAAAATCAAATCAAACAACCGGTAATTCGGATAGTTTCGGACAGATTCCTTGACACTTACATGACCCATTCGGCATACCTCGGGTGATGGGAGCCATCATATGATGTAGGATGTTAGATGTAGGTACGGAATCGGCCGAGTTGTGACGAGTGTTACATGACCGAGATGTTAGGAACTTGAGACTTGGGGGTACTTCGTTGATCGACCAGGTAATTTTTTCATGCGATTCCAAAAGTGTATATTCATTGTCTATTTTTGTAACATTGTCAAACAAATATAGATAATGATAAATGATTTTGAATAACAGCAAAACATGAACAAATTAGACGTCATTCATATTTAAATCGCCTTCATAAAGAGCATAACGATTTATCTACGGACTGTACTTTAATTACAAATCGAACACGTCCTACTATTTAGTTCGTCTGCACTCTGAAGAAATATGTCGCCCCCAAAAAGCAAAGTTTGGCAGTATTTTAACAAGACCGTCGATGGTGCGGAGTGCAAGTTATGCAGCAAAAAGGTCGTTAGTAAAGGGGGTAACACCACAAATCTAGCTGTCCATTTAAGACGAGCACACAAGATCGAATGCACCCCTCATCCATCCGTCGCAGGTTTGTACCTGAGCAAATCATTTCCAAATCTGACACTTAATTCCCGATTGTAGATCTAGTTAGATTTCATATTAATTTAGGCCTACATAATTATGAAATTTCAATACAATCTAGAAGTGTTAAATTTGCGGTATTTTGTTTTTCAGGTATGCTGAAAAAAGTTGCTCCTACAAAACAGACATCGGCAACTGCGACTTTAAGTTTGACTGAAGCTATGTCAGTGGAACCTCCCATTCACATGGACAGTGATGAAATGCCTGCACTACCAAAGATGAAAGACTGCAGTAGCGATTCTAATATTGAAAGTGGCACCACCGTCTCACAGACAACTGAGACAAGAACTGAACAGGTAAATCTATACACATGCAGCTACAATAATCACTTCTGTCGTACTGCCAGTTTTAAAATGCTTACTGTATTGGTCTTCTGGCTTTGTATTTTAAGAAGTTTTGATTTGAGTTCTATGTGTAGTTATGGAAGAATCAACTTGCTGTATGTATTTTTTTTCCCCTGAACAAATTGCTAGGGTCATTTCATAGAATGGTTTCCTTGTTTCTAGGAACTCTTCAGCTTTCATGACGTCGGAGACTTTAAAGTCTCTGTAAACAGAGATGAATCTAGGGATTTTCAGTGGAGGGGCAGCTCCCCCATGGACTTCAAAACTGGGCGGAAGTTCAAAATCACTTGGAACAAAACGTCATGGTGCGAAAGATTTAGGGTACGAAATGTCATGGCGGTTATGTTCGAGTTATTTCCCTTGTACTGCCTTGGTAACAAGTAAACAAATTACGATGCATCCGATACCGAATCAATCCAATGTCATATTTTGTGTTGAAATCGGAAAGAAATGAAAGCACAAGCATGTACTCTATTGTTCTTCATCTAGAAATCAAACAAACAAAAAAAACCTACGCAGCACGCATTTTAGATTGCGGGTACCGGCAATTTCTTTCGCGGACACTCACTCATCAAGTTGAAGAAATACGCCAGGCCAGAGCAAAGTGACGTGAATTCTGCGATCGCGCGCCCTAGTTTCATCTCTGCACTCTCTATTCAAAATAGCGTTCAAACATAAGACAGGTTGATTTTTTCTTTTTTACATATTCAAGGTATTACTGGTATCCAGCCAAGGCAAGTCAGAAATCAGCATCTGGGATCGAGCTAGAACGGCGAAGTTAGACAGTGCAAAGCAGCAAAGAATTACCCGTATGATGGCTGTGTATTTAGTGAAAGACATGCGCCCTTTCTCAACAGTTCAAAGTGTAAATTTCAGGTAAGAGAGTCGGGGGGAAAAGCAAGCTAGGGCTTATTTTAGTCACTTAAAATACAATGCATACCACATTATCAATAATAATTCAATAACCAGTAAAATCTTGTTCATTCATTCTAGTATGATTCTATTAAGTTTTGGAAATTTGAGTGATTAAAAAAAAAAATAGAAGACATGTAAAATCCTTTTCATTGATGTGTCTGTGTGTATTATATAAGTTTAATCTTTGTTTGCCACTAGTCTACTTTAATTGCCACATTTAAATTCTGTTTCAGAAATATGATCCATGCCATTGATGCCAGGGTTGTGATTCCAAACAGTGACACATTCAGTCAACGTATAATTCCATCGTGGTACAACATTAAAGTGGCTAAACTAATGGAGGAGCTACAATCTACAAAACATGTTTCCTTAACCTCTGATTGCTGGACATCTAGGACTACTATTCCATATATGACAGTTACAGCTCATTTTCTTGATGAAAATTATGACCTAAAATCAAAAGTTTTACAAACAAGGGTATAAGATGAGAGACACACTGGAGAAAACATATCAGTGGCCTCAAACTCGGTACTTCAATCATGGAAAATTGATGACAAGGTTAGTGTCATAACAACAGATAATGCAAGTAATATGGGGCGTGCAGTCCAGATATCTGACATACCTTTGCAAATAGGCTGTTTTGCGCACACGCTTGATCTTGCAGCAAAAAAAGCTGTTGAAGTAGCCAAGCCTCTATCGAAACATATGAAGCCAGTTATAAATTTCCTGCATAGAAGTCACATTGGTGCTAAAGTTATTAAAGAGAAACAGGAGGCCTTGCATGTACCAACACACAAACTGATAACAGACATTGAAACTAGATGGAACTCAACCTATCTAATGTTTGAACGCTATTTTGAACAGAGAGTGGCGATACATGCAACTTTTACGGACAAACGATTGGAAGCCCATAAGTCAGTTTACAGAGACTTTAAAGACTCTGAAGTCGTGAAAGCTGAAGAGTTTTTAGAAACAATGAAACCGTTTTATGAAATGACCCTAGCAATTTGTTCAGAAAAAAAACCCACTGCAAGTTTGATTCTTCCACTTTGTGACAAAATCCTCAAACCATGTGAGCCAAATGACAATGATTCCGACTTTACAAAGCAGTTGAAAAAGGCAATTGGTGACAATTTGTCCAAACGGTATAATGAAAAACCTGTTCGAGACTATTTACTGAAATGTACTGCCTTCGATCCACGAATGAAACTGAAGAGTATTGTCCAAGAGTCTACATGGCAAATATTGTCTGAAGAGATTGTTGAGTTGCTGGTATGTACCATAAATTAAACTATAAACCCATTACCACACAATCCCTACTTTTGACGCCCCTGAGAAAGAAGCCTTTTGAAAACACTGTGGGAAAAGGAGAAAATGCTGGTAACCAGCATTTTCTCCTTTTCCCACAGTGTTTTCTACTCTTCCCAGAACACATGTCTATTTTTCAGTCACCTTTATTTTGTCGTCTTCAAATGCTTTCAGTTTGGACCAGTCTAAAATTTTCTCGTGTTAAAGAATCCTTCTTCTACTAACCTAGCCGTGAGTATGTGGTTTATTCATAGTATCAAGATTTAGACAGAATTTCCTTCTCAGTTTGTAGAAACTGGGTGCAATACTTTATGAAAACATCAGCTTTTCTTTCAAAGTTTGCATCTTGTTTTCAGGAGCTAGAAGAGATGGTAAGAGACAGTGATGTTGTTAAGAAAGAGGAAGAAGAATTTGAAACAGAGGCATCGCCATCACCCAAGAAGAAGGCTAAGACATTGATGGAGACCTTTCTAACCGATGACGATGATGACGAAATTACAGTGACATCTGTCTACAAGCGAAGCCACCAGGAAATGGCAGCTGATGAAATCAAGGCCTATAGGGAGATGCCTAAGCATGCCAACCCTCTGCTTTTTTACCAATCAAATTGCTACCGATTCCCACATCTGTACATATTAGCAGCTAAATATTTAATTGCTCAGGCCACATCAGTGGCATCTGAGCGGGTGTTCTCGACTTCTGGGGACATTCTGTCGGCAGAAAGGTCTTGCCTAGATGCAGACGCACTAGATGCAATGATATTTTTGAAAAAAAATGCTAAAGCTGCAGACTTTATTGTGTAAAACTTACTGAAAAGCATCCTAAACGTTAAATAAAGAAGAACAAACACAGTTTCCGCTTTTTTTCTTTCTTTTATTGAAAATTGAAACATCATATGATATATCGAATATCGATCATTTTATATCGATACAAATATCGTATCGATCAAACTGACCGATACGGAGTCCTACTTGTAGTGTTTTTACTTAATAGCCAGTGGAGCGATACAGGGCCATCATGGCCCTCTTGTTTAGAATTTCAAAGGGGGAGATTGGGGGTCTAAAGGGGGAGATTTTTTCAGACCTACTGGATGGTTTCTCCTGTCAAATTTCTTAAGCAGTCTAGTTCAAATATCTTCATTAATGAAAGAAATTTGGGATTATGATATTTAATCTTTATCAATTATATTGTTTATCATATGCACTAACAAAGTTAAACGGAATGTTTTAAAATTATTTAAACATTTTAAGTCTTTACCAGTTGACAAAATTTTAAACTTATCTCAATTCAAAGCATTTGCATGCAAAACTTTAGCTGTGACTCAAATGACCAGCTTTTTTTTTCTCTTCATTTTTTATACGCGCGTCGAAGACGGGACGTATTATGGGATCACCCGTGGCGGGCGGGTGGCGTCCCCATTCTTTGTCCGGAGCATATCTCCAAAACTATGCTAGCTACGGTTATGAAATTTCATGGGTGGATAGATCTCAAGGCGGAGTGCAGTGCACAGGAATCATAACTCTTGCTTACTTAATGTTTGAGTTATTTCCCTTTGTTGTTTTTCATACTTGAATTTTGTCCGGAGCATATCTCCAAGACTATACTAGCTAAGGTTATGAAACTTCATGGGTGGATAGATCTTATCAAGGGGGAGTGCAGTGCACAGGAATCATAACTCTTGCTTACTTAATGTTTGAGTTATTTCCCTTTGTTGTTTTTCATACTTGAATTTTGTCCAAAGCATATCTCCAAAACTATGCTAGCTACGGTTATGAAACTTCATGGGTGGATAGATCTCATTAAGGGGGAGTGCAGTGCGAAAGAACCATAACTCTACCTCGTGCTGTCTTTGAGTTATTTCCCTTTGATCGTCATTTTTACAGCATTTTCTGCTTGTCTGGAGCATAACTTTGTCATCTCCAGTCCGATTGACTTGAAACTTGGCATGTGTGTTTGTTGCAATAATACAGAGTGCAGTGCAAAAGAACCATAACTGTACCGTGCTGTCTGAGTTATTTCCCTTTGATCGTCATTTTTACAGCATTTTCTGCTTGTCTGGAGCATAATTTTGTCATCTCCAGTCTGACTTGAAACTTGGTATGCATGTTTGTTGCAATATTACGGAGTACAGTGCGCAAGAACAATAACTCTACCTAGTGCAGATTTCGAGTAATTCCACTTTGATCTTCATTTTTACAGTATTTCTTGCTTGTCTGGAACGGAACTTTGTCACCTCAAGTCAAATTGACTTGAGACTTGGTAAACATGTTTGTTGCATTACCTGCCCTTTACAATTATTATACCCCCTTGACAACTGGCGCTGGGACGGGCGTATCTTGCGACAATTTGCCACTCTTGTTCAGAAATATTTTCTGAAGGTTTCTTCCTCGTGACCATTAAAATTCAGGAATGAGTAGTTATGGGTTAATTAAACTTTGTATTTTATCACATGTTAGAGTCACTTTTTTAAGCACTGATCATTGTAAACAACACTTGCTTTCTTTGCTTTGAGGATCATGATGTTAGAAGGCTGGAAGGTAAAGCACTCTTAGTTCATATTCAGTATCCAAAAAAATTATACCCTTGAATGTCCGTATCTTCCGTGATGATAAGGAAATAACATTAAGAATTCAGACAAGAACATGATCTAGAAATTAATTGCCTTCATAAAAAATCATTTCTGATCACTCTCATACGAAAAGAATGAGTTAGATAACAATTTTCATGTTCAATGTGCATAATTAAAGAACATGCCGTCGGCCTTCTTGTGCAAACATGGCATGACCTAATTCCGGTAGTTCGGTAGTATTTACAGCAAAAAGTCGATCTTTGCATTTTTTGAGAAGGAACACTATTTAGATTTAAGGAAAAAGATGTAAATTTCTTCTAAATAAGGTTTTAGGTGTTTTTCACATGTATTTGTCTGATATTTGTCTGAAATTCAAGGGCAATAAAACATTCAAATACAGGTAAGGGTTATGAGCAGAAATACCATGTGACGTCATCAAACTATGTGCTTTACGAAATGGACGTAAAAATCACTGGTTCAAGGACACTCCCGGAGTTGGGGCACTCGACGATATCACTTCAAAGAAAACGAAAGATCAAATGGAGAGAAACATACTGATCGGTTCTTCTTTTCAAGAATATTGTTTGAGTAATTATCAGTTTGGTCGCTTATTTGGTGTTTTTAATTGTCTGTCTCTGTTCAAACTCCATTGTTGCAGATGTACGTCTCTAACACCTTTTTAATCCGGCTCGATTTGCTGCGACTTTGTCAACAAGCCGTCATAGTTTCCTAATGTAAGGTGACGGATGACTTGATTTCTGCCGGAAAGAATACGGATTTTGCTGATCGCCAAGTTCTGAAATTTGATTGGTTCACGATATATGATCGATAAAACCTGTAAGAAAGTCATCCGGATAAACCATGAACCCCATTGACTGTGAAATACACACACTTGTCACCTACTTATCGGCTTCGGATGCTTTATCACAGCCTTTTTACCCTTATATCGGAATATTTGCAAATCAGGGTTTTCGAACTGTCTGTCGGGGTGATCGGGTTTTTTGTCCTAAATCGGGAGACTCCCGATCAGATCGGGAGAGTTGGGAACCATGACCTCTGTTACCTGCCTGTTAGAGAAGTATTGAAATGATCATGATAATGTACACATGGCCATTCAAATCCTCTCACTTGTTGAACCAGTTGTCTCCTAAAATTTCCCCAATCGAAGGTAAATCTTGATGACAAAGCATGATAGGGAGTGCAATGAGTGAAGACTTTATAGTTTCAGTATTATACTTGTTAGTTTGTCCATATGTACGAGGGAGGTCAGAAAGTTCATAGAACAGCGTATTGGGTCAAGCGTAACACAACATTTCTTTCCTTATTTTGACAACACATCACTTTGAACATATCAAGTTCACTTGTCACAACATATTTGTGTGATTTTCAGAGGTATTGCAAGTTACTGACCATCAAGCAATGATGGAAAATCAAAATGTTGAGTTTAGGGCACAAGTCAAGGATTGCACAAGCTGCTATTCGCGAATGTAAGTTTGAACAACTAAATCACCCACCCTACAGTCCAGATCTGGCCCCAGTGATTATTACCTATTTAGAAATTTGAAATCCCATTTGTGGGGAAGCAGATTTCGTGATGATGATGAACTCAAGGCTGCCACAGAGGCATGGTTTTACCAAACCGAAGACTTCTGTTTCAAGGGTATAGACAGTCTGAAAGAAAAGTGGGCTAAGTGCATTGAATAAATGGGGACTATATTGAAAGACAATAATATAATATATAGTCTGCTGCTGAAATATATACCTCGTTCTACGAACTTTCTGACTCCCCCTCTAGCATGTGTTACAATTAAAATTCAACATACCAGAAACAGGCAAGAAATGGATCTTGGTATCACCATTATTCTTTGCTGCAGCTTGCAGTCGATGCACATGAGGATCCCCAACAATTAACGCAGGATGCTGAACTGAGATTTAGCACTCAAACCAAGATGAAGCAAATTCAGTGCATACATGTATGATAAAAGAAACAATTTACAAGTGCAAAAACAAAATGAACATTTTACAAGAGCAGCTAAAATATCATAACACTAAAATTTCAAAACCTTGCAAGTTCTGACATTGATGTCAGTGAAAAGAAAAAAAAAATCGAATGATAACCATGAAACCTCATGACTGTAAGAAGCAACCGAAAAATGATCAGAAATAATCCGTTCTAAAATTCTTGAAAACAAAATTATGTCTGGATGGACTTAACAGGATGTGGGCAGAAAATAAATAATCAGCTGTTCTGTTGATTACCAATTTCGCTCAATAAATCTGGCTTGCATTTAAGACAATGTTTTATCTTTGACTAAGTCTTGGAAAGAAAAGCATTTTCCAATGCAAGAACACAAAAAGCAACAAAATTTTTTAGTCCTCTTGGTATTTGCATGTCAAAATTATAGTAATGACCAGTGATTGACGACATTACCATACATGGAACAGGTCTCCAAAACGGCCTCTGGAGTGTTGAAACACGTTGGTAGTAAATATCAATCAATATCTTTTATGCTAATCAAAATAAAACCTGATCCTCCTTCATTTGAAATGGTTTTCCTGTCACTTCACATATTTAAAGACTTTGATTTTGTCTTACATGAGTAATCCATTATAAATTGACATTTGCTATTTTTCCCATAGAATGACCTGCATTTACATCACAAGTAATACCATCTGACATGCTTTAACAAAATGAACCAGTATAAGAGACGCTTGTCACAAAACAATCAAAATTCAAGAAGCTTATTTAAGGTTTGTTGTTTGCTACATCCTTTAACAAACTGTTTGGGTCATTAATCCATCTAATTTTCTAAGCTTCCCAGTGGTGCTAGAGTGGTAGTGTTGGTATATAGCTATTGGTAGAATGGCACACAAAACAATGTCCATACACACTGTCATTCAATGGATCAGATCACATATCTCTGTTGCCTTTCTGTCAGAGTATTATAAAACTCCTTACACTTATTGAACCAACTGTCTCCTAAGTCTCCAGTCCAAGGTAAATCTTTCTACTTCAAAATGGAAAATATGGTAAGGACTAGGTAGTGGAAAATTGCACATTTGCTGAAAAAGTCCATGTATATCTTTAAAAGTCGCCAAATGTACAAATTTTATTGAGCCTTTGATGTGTGAGCCTTCTAGCTCTATCCAAGATATTCTATTTGCAAAGATTTGGGAGAGATGTATATGTCTTGTATACTTGAAGGACTTTAATTAACAAACACATGAACACACTTTATGCCAAATGACAAAATTTTTAGACTTCTTTAAAATGAAAACATAATGCAGATAACAAAATGAATATGGTTCAAAGATTTTGGCTTTGAAAGAGAAAAAAAAAAAAAATTACGATAAGAAGAAAATGTTGGTTTCTATTACGATAAGAAGAAAATGTTGGTTTCTAGTACTTTCTTCTTTTCTAGTGTTTTTCATAAAGTCTTGCTTCACAGGGTTGTTAAAACGTGGGATTGTGTAGTACAGGATTAAGAACCATGTTAAATTTCAGTCAAAAGCCTGAAAGCTGCTATAAAATGAAATGGGCAACTTCTGGTTGTGAAAAAATTGATAGTCTTACAACTTTGATGCTGATTTTAGCCAGAATGTCTCAAGATTCACCAATCATTCTTAAGAACATCCCCAGTCTTATGCTCAAGAATTTTTTAAATTGGAAAGTAACACAACGTCTGATTGGATAAACCAAATAGTTCATCCAATTGAAAGTTGTGTTACTTTCAAAATCTATAATTAGACTAAGAATGGTCCTAAGAATGGTTGGTGAATACAGACCCAGAACTTGCAGATCCAAGCATGGAAAAGTACCCTCTAGCATTTTCCGAGTTAAAATAATAATGGTGTCAGGTTTGATACTCAAAAATGGAAGGTTTTTTAATTGTGCAGTGTAAAACTTTTGAGAAAAGTTAGGGAGAGTTGCAAGTAACAAGCAGATCTTCACAAAAAATAGTTTTGATATGAGCATTTTCTGAACTATTCAAGCATTCAGATTGGAATGCTGATAGATGTCTACAGTTTCTGCAAAAGCATCTTGACTTCATTACTTCACTCATTGTTTTCTTTGAGATTAAAAAAAAGACATTGATCAAGTTTATGAGCAATATCAATTGATAATTGATGGATAATTTTGAAATCAGACTAAATATGTTTGTCCTACTCTTAACAAAATTTACATGTCTTCAAATCAAAGTATTTTCATATGAGTAGTTTCCATTTTTGCTGTCACCAATGACAGGCTAAGACAAGCCAGAAAGGTTGTCAGTCTATTCAGGGACAGTCAATAGACGGGTTGTACTTGGACGGAACACTCTTGATACCAACTTGCTTATTATATTTGACATTGGCAAGGTGAGTAAAATTACTGTATAGCAGTAATTACCGTACAGCAGTTAACCTTTTTAAAGAAAAATCGGGTGCTTTTGAAGATACTGGAGTTTGTTTGGCTTATCACAACAATTTTTCTGTCATGATACAGTAATTTTACAGTTTAAATATTAATTTATTGTGTTTGCTTGGTTTCTGGGAGTATCTTGGGGTAAAACACTTCAGAACCCTTGCCTTGTACTGGTGGAACCCAGGAAATAAGTGAATATGTGAGGCTGTCACTGTGATATGACTGAAAAATCGTTGAAAGGGGCACATAACACCGTTCAAACAATCGTTCGGTTTCTTCATCAGTTTACAGAAAGTCTAGCATATATAGCTTTTATCGTTTTCGTATCTTAATATGAAAAGTATAGATCATATTTAAGTATGCAGAGGGTATCATTCATGAATTAGCAGACAGTGAAGATCAAACTAAGGCGCATCTAGTTTCATTTTGGATCTTCATTATAGAGTATGAGTTACTATGGCAATCAGATTCAATGCTTCACAGCTTATAGAGTCTCACAAAAACTGAAATTACCTAGTTCATTTCCAAGCAGTCAGTGCTAAAGCACCCTTAACCCTACATACTCCTGTATTTAAATAATTTTGTGGAAAAGTAGCTTTTGAAACTACTGTAGGAAAAGGTGAAAATACAGGTAACCAGCATTTTCTCCTTATCCCACAATGTTTTCTACTGTTTCAAGGACACATTCCATAATTTGAACCATAGTTAATTTGTCATCTGGAAATGCCTTTCAGTTTTACAAGGCTTAGACTTGTTATTTGACAAAGAGTTAAAGATGCTGCATTATGAACTAAAGAGAAGAATGTTATTTTTGGGATTTCTGTCAAAGCAGCAGACAATTGAGCCATGCTTTGTGAAAAGGGGGCTTAGTGCATCTGTGAAAAGTATCAACCCAGGTGAGCCTGCAGTCTGGGCAGGCTGACCTTGGCTGAAACTTCACTATTGGTCAATTTCCTGTATGTTAAAGGACCATTGTACATCATGGTTCAGTCGGTTGTTAGATGAAATGGACTTTATGGATCTGTGATCATGTGATGACTAGCTTGGTACCATGCATCACGGAAATGCATTAACCCTTTACCACACAGCTCTGACTTTAACAACCCTGAGGAAGAAGCCTTTTGAAAATATAGCAGGAAAAGGAGAAAATGCTGGTAACCAGCATTTTCTCCTTTTCCCGCAGTTTTCTACCCTTCCCAAAACAAATTTTAATTTTTGAGCCATGTATGTCGTCTGCAAATGCCCTTAATTTGGACAATTCTAAAATTTGTCTTTCGGTAAAGAGTTAAACACCACTTTGCCAGAGCATAGCTCAATTATGATTTGCTCATTTGCTGAGCTTTGATTTTCTGTAGAAGAATCTGCAGTATGTTTTATATTGTAAGTTTTTTGAACCAGCACTGGATTTATGTTATCAAACAATTTAAATGGTACAATAAAAACTGCATAGGTTTGAGGTGAAGATTCCACAGACAATGTTACGGTAAAACCTTACATGATTTATAGCTGGATAAGATTTTTTTTTTTATTGATCAGGGAGAGGGCAATCATTCCATAAAATACCAGAATCAGGGACATTTTCCTTGACTGAACACTGCATATAAGAAACGAAACACATTTACATAGAGTCGATGGGTGACCAAATTTTGATTGTAGAGATAAGGAAATTAATTAAAGGTAACAGTTAAAAAGCATCTAGAAAAACAAACTGTAATTATGTTGTAAACACAGGAATGTCTGAAGAATTCCATTCAATCACTTATGTATGGTAGAGACATTTTGATAGTTGTGAAGGCCCTGATCTATTTAACCCTTTACCTTAAATCCCATGTTTTTTTTTTTTACAACCTGGAAGAAAAGAGCCTTTGAAAAAAGTGTTGGTAAGTGGGCCAAGGAAAAGACAATGGTAACCAGCATAGCATTGAGGTTATAGAGCAATATGCCACTTTTTTTTAATCCTTCTGTAATACAGCATTACAAGCCAGGCATAACTAGAAAGAAAGTGAATTAAAACCAGTAACAGGTACAAAAAATACATTTTCCTCCTTATTCCACAATGTTTCACTGAGAAGACCAAGTATCAGTGATAAAACCAGGCCAACAACTTGTCTATAGCAAATAAGGCAAAATGAATAAAATCCAAATCAAAGCCAGATAACGGAGTCCAAAATATTAACAAAGACACTGGGAAAATGCGAATTACTGAAATAAGTCCAAAAGGTTGCGAAAGAGAATCCTTGCCATTATAGGAATGCTGGAAACTGAGATAGAGTTCTGACAAGTTTTACACCAAAGATCTTGCATGACAGAACACAAAATGCATTTCCATAAAGAAATGAGAATCTAAACTACCATAATGCAAGATAAATAAACTTACAGTGTGGTGCAGGACCCACAAAAAGGCAAATAAGTTGCCTGTGATAATATGTTTACAATGAAGTCCGAAGTAATCCAGAAAGTTTACAATAACCATAACCCTTAATGGATTATTGATACATGCGATAGAGCACCAAGATTGACCTCCTGTTGAGGGTCGATCAATCCTCCTGTTGAGGGTCGATCAATAAATTTTAACACAGTCTGTGCACCATTCCAGAGCTTGTGCTTGGCACCGGCTTTGGGGTTCTTTCAACAGGCTTTTCAATAGTAGATGCAAGTGTAGATGTTCTTTGGGTCTTTTGTGGTGATTCTGTTGCTTCTTCAATCCTAGAGAAAAATTATGTCTGAATGATTTTTGGCTTGGCCTAGTACCTCAATCACAAGCATAAATTCTTTTGCCTCTTCAAACCTAGAAAAAAAATGTATGAATGAATTTGGCGTAGCCCTTTTACCTCATTCAGTAGCAGAAAAAGTTTGTAATGCAGGCGTCTCAACTTTGATTGCCTGTTTGACCAATAGAGGCTAGATAATAGTTACTATAAAATGATTTGTTCCTCTACCATCCATTGTTGTTCCCTACAAAGATTTTAGACACACCATTGCCATTAGTTCTTGATAACATGATCAGATTTTAGACACATCCATAATAAAAGTTTAGCCAGTCATTCTTTATAATATGGTCAAATTTTAGACATATCCATAAAAGAAACATTTGCAGACCAAAACTTTGGTCAAATATTGTCAGGAAATGAAAAAAGCAGGTAATCATTATTTTCTCCTTTCTCTTTGATGTTCTTCAGGAATAAGGATAAAAAACAAAACTTGGTTCAATCCAAGCCATGGTCAAAATTATGTAAGTAAAATGTTAAACTTGGTTCAACCCATGCTGTGGTCGTACCATATAAATTTTACTACTATATGTAAATTCAATAAAGGGTTAAACATACCGTATTTCTCCTTATAAAAGCTCCCGGAGCTATGCAAAACATAGATAGGGAGCCTTTATTTTGTACCCAATTTGCAAAGCAAAAAGTCTGTCCTGTTTTGTATTTCTTTGTGTTTTAGTGATTGTTAAGTGGACATGTTAATCAAATTCTTCAAATATTGTCATTTTAATCAAATAATGTACATTATGATTTAAGGTTTTTTCTTGTGGGGGAGGGGGGGGTACTATTAGGGAGGGCACTTTTATTAGGAATTGGTTTAATGTCAACATTTTGTACAAACCTTTTTCAGTTTAAAAAATCCACATCATTTATCTTTTAACACCGATATGCCCGCTAAATGACCAAAGTTGTCGATGCGCCATAAAACAACATTCATTCATTCATTTATTAGGAGAAAGGTACATAAAATGCTGTGGTTTGTGACTTACAAACTTTTGAAAACAATTGTCTGTGACTGGCAAACTTTTGAAAACAATTGTCTACGACTGATGAACTTTTGAAAACATTTAATAGTTAACCCAGTCGCCATAATGGTCAGGTCGACATCTATGCCACCCGCTGTGTGTCACTACCACAGGCTCTGGCTCTGAATCACAGACAGGTTGACCAATGGGGGAAGAGACCAAGTCAAACTCAACCTCTTCCCCATCAGCCAAACCAAAACAATCCTCACTAATCTGCAAAACATCCATGTCCACTGTGAAAAAGGACATAGGGGTAGAACTTAGCTCAACAGAGCTAAGCTCTACCCCAATGTTTTCCTCATCATCTGCTTCACAGAAGATCTCCTCCACCACGTCACCCAAAGCCTCGGTGTCTACATCATCAATGGCCATGGAGCTGAAGGAAGAAACCATTTAGTTTTCTTCCTTCAGCTCCATATCCTCTGCAACAGACAATGACTCATCAATGAAGGCAATCCTGTAGACTTGCGTGTCAAAGGCATACATCTCCTAGGATATGGGGCTACAAGTGGTTTGATGTTCCATATCCATATCCCGCACTGATGAGAAGAGGGAGAATTCACTAAGCTCAAAAGAGCTCAGCTCTTCCTTCGGTTCCTCAACAGTGTCCCAGACAAAAGAGTTGACATAGTCTACAGTCACGCTTTCATTGAAGACAGCATCCACCGAGGTTCCTTCATCAGCGGGGAAGGAGACGGCATCATCATGGGCAATAGAAACAGATGCAGGGGCTGTGTCAACCGCTGTGCATACGTCTTCTTTGCCCATGATAGAAGATCATTAGTAACAGCAGTGACAAGAAAGAATGTTTTCAATTTTTAGCTCCACTGGCCGAAGGCCAGCGGGCTTATGTCATGGCCTGTTGTCCGTCGTGCGTCCGTCCGTCCGTTAACTTTTTTTTAAAACGTCTTCTTCTCTGAAACTACCCATCCAATTTTGATGAAACTTCACAGAAATGATCCTGCCATGGTCCTCTTCAGAATTTCTTGAAAGAATTTAATTCCTTCAAAAACTCTGGTTGCCATGGCAACAAAACTGAAAAATTTTGAAAATCTTTGAAAATCTTCTTGTCTGAAACCGTAAGGCCAAGGGCTACCAAATTTGGCATGTAGCTTTATCTAGTGGACCTCTACCAAGTTTCTTCAATTTATAGCCCTGGGGTCAAAATTGGCCCCGCCCAGGGGGTCACAAGTTTTACATGGGCTTATTTAGGGAGAACTTTAAAATTCCTCTTCTACCTAGCCATAGGGCCTAGAGCTACCAAATTTGGCATGTAGCTTTATCTAGTGGACCTCTGCCAAGATTGTTCAAATTATAGCCCTGGGGTCAAATTAGGCCCTGCCCGTGGGTAACAAGTTTTACATGGGCTTATATAACAAGTTTTACATGGGCTTATATAGGGAGAACTTTAAAATTCTTCTTTGACCTAGCCATGGGGCCTAGGGCGACCAAATTTGGCATGTAGCTTTATCTAGTGGACCTGTACCAAGGGTGTCCAAATTATAGCCGAGGGTCAAATTTGACCTCGCCCCGGGGAGTAACATGTTTTACATGGGCAGGCTTATATAGGAAAATCTTTCGCATCTAGCTATAAGGGCTAGGGCTATCAAATTTTGCATTTAGCTTTATCTAGGGGGTCTCTATCAAGGGTGCCCAAATTATAGCCCAGGGGGTCAAATGTAGCCCCACCCCAGGGGGTCACAAGTTCTACATGGTCTTATATAAGGAAACTTTAATAATCTACTTGTACATAGCCATATTTAGGCCTAGGGCTACCAAATTTTGCATGTAACTTTATATAATGGGCCTCTACCAAGAGGGCCCAATTTTTAACTTTGGGGGTCAAGTTTGACTCCACACCAGGGGTCACAAGTTTTACATTGGCTTTTATAGTGAAAACTTGATAAACCTGTGTCATGGATCACATATTTTACAGGGCCTTTTATTCAGCAAACTTGTTTTACATGACTTTTTATTGGGCAAGATTAAAAAACCTTTTTGTTTATAACCACACATTCTAGTTTCATATTGTAGGTCTGGGGTCAAAATTGCCTTCATTCCAGGGATCGCAAGTTTAACATGGGCTTCAAAATATTGTCACTTCAATTTAAACATTAATCAAGGGAAATAACTCTTTTTATGAAAGATAAAGTTCGTTACTATTTACCTCCCTTGATTATCAAGCTGCAGTGATAGATGATTGGTGCTAGACAAGTTTTTTAGCTCCACTGGCCGAAGGCCAGCAGGCTTATGTTATGGCCCGTTGTCCGTTGTGCGTCCATCCGTATGTTAACTTTTTAGCTCACTTGAGCACAACGTGCTCAAGGGGAGCTTTTAGGATCACCTGGTGTCCGTCGTGCGTCGTGTGTCGTCAACAATTCTTTAAACATCAACTCCTCCTAAACCACTGGGCGGATTTGGACCAAACTTGGCTGGAATGTTCCTTGGAAGGTCCTCTTTAAAAACTGTTCACAGAATTTGATTCCATCAAAAACTCTGGTTGCCATTGCAACCAAATGGAATTTTTTAGGTAATTCTTTAATAATCTTCTCCTCTGAAACCACGAGTCAGATTTTGAAATAATTTCACAGATATGCTCCTTGGGTGACCATTTTTAAAAATTGTTCGTAAAATTTTGATCCGTCAAAAAATGTGGCTCTGGTGAATGGGGGCTTCTTGCACCATATAGAAATGAAGGAATTCTTCAAAATTCTTCTTCTCTGAAACCGCTGGTCAGATTTCGAAATAATTTCACAGGATTGTTCCTTGGGTGACTGTTCGTAAAATTTTGATCCGTCAAAAAACGTTTGGCTTGTAGTGTTTTTACTTGATAGCCAGTGGAGCGATACAGGGCCATCATGGCCCTCTTGTTTTAGTATGTATAGTGTACTTATCGTATAAATGAATGCCTCTCTATTTGGAAAGAGGGGGAAAAATTTTTTTTTTTTTTTTTGAGAATTTTCAGAATCCCTCTCGGTATTTGGAAAGAGAAAAAAAAAATGAGAAATTTCAGTAACCCTAAAAGGGTTAAACCAGTAGAGTTGCGTGTCGAAGGCATACATCTCCAAGGACATGGGGCTAAAAGTGGTCTCATGCTCCACATCTATATCCCCCACTGATGAGAAGAGGGAGAATTCACTAAGCTCAAAAGAGCTCAGCTCTTCCTTCGGTTCCTCAACAGTGTCCCAGACACAAGAGTTGACAAAGTCTACAGTCACACTTTCATTGAAGACAGCATCCATCGAGGTTCCTTCATCAGCGGGGAAGGAGACGGCATCATCATGGGCAATAGAAGTAGATGCAGGGGTTGTGTCAAATTCTGCATACGTCTTCTTTGCCCATGATAGAAGATCAGCAGTAACAGCAGAGACAAGGAAGAATGTTTTCAATTCTTATAGTATGTATAGTGAACTTATATAAATGAATCCCTCTGTATTTGGAAAGAGAAAAAAGAAAAAAAAAAAGAATTTTCAGTAACCCTAAAAGGGTTAAATGAGTAGAGTTCCGTGTCAAAGGCATACATGTCCGAGGACATGGGGCTAAGAGTGGTCTCGTGCTCCGTATCTATATCCCCCACTGATGAGAAGAAGAAGTCACAAACCTCAAAAGATCTCGGCTCTTCCTTCGGTTCCTCAACAGTGTCCCAGACAAAAGAGTTGACAAAGTCTACAGTCACGCTTTCATTGAAGACAGCATCCACCGAGGTTCCTTCTTCAGCTAGGAAGGAGACGGCATCGTCATGGGCAATAGAAGCAGATGCAGGGGTTGTGTCAACCTCTACAAAGGTCTTCTTTGCCCATGATAGAAGATCAGCAGTAACAGCAGTGACAAGAAAGAATATTTTCAATTTTTTTAGTATGTATAGTGTACTAATCGTATAAATGAAGCCATTTTTTATTTGGAAAGAGAAAAAAGAAAATGAGAATTTTCCGCAACCCTAAAAGGGTTAAACCAGTAGAGTTCCGTGTGAAAGGCATACATCTTCAAGGACATGTGGCTAAAAGTGGTCTCATGCTCCATATCTATATCCCCCACTGATGAGAAGAGGGAGAAGTCACTAAGCTCAAAAGATCTCAGCTCTTCCTTCGGTTCCTCAACAGTGTCCCAGACAAAAGAGTTGACAGTCTACAGTCACACTTTCATTGAAGACAGCATCCGCCAAGGTTCATTCGTCAGCGGGGAAGGAGACGGCATCATCATGGGCAATAGAAGCAGATGCAGGGGCTGTGTCAACCGCTGCATACGTCTTCTTTGCACATGATAGAAGATCAGTAGTAACAGCAGTGACAATAAAGAATGTTTTCAATTTTTATAGTATGTATAGTGTACTTATTGTATAAATGAATCCCTCTCTATTTGGAAAGAGAAGAAAGAAAAAAAAATGAGAATTTTCAGTAACCCTAAAAGGGTTAAATGAGTAGAGTTCCGTGTCATACGCATACATCGCCGAGGACATGGGGCTAAGAGTGGTCTCATACTCCATATCTATATCCCCCACTGATGAGAAGAGGGAGAATTCACTAAGCTCAAAAGATCTCAGCTCTTCCTTCGGTTCCTGAACAGTGTCCCAGACAAAAGAGTTGACAAAGTCTACAGTCACGCTTTCATTGATAACAGCATCCACCAAGGTTCCTTCATCAGCCGGGAAGGAGATGGCATCATCATGGGCAATAGAAGCAGATGCAAGGGTTGTGTCAACCTCTACATAGGTCTTCTTTGCCCATGATAGAAGATCAGCAGTAACAGCAGTGACAAGAAAGAATGTTTTCAATTTTTTTAGTATGTATAGTGTACTTATCGTATAAATGAATCCCTCTCTATTTGGAAAGAGGGAAAAAAAAAAGAATTTGAGAATTTTCAGAATCCCTCTGTATTTGGAAAGAGAAAAAGAAAAAAAAATGAGAATTTTCAGTAACCCTAAAAGGGTTAAACCAGTAGAGTTCTGTGTCAAAGGCATACATCTGCGAGGACATGGGGCTAAGAGTGGTCTCTTGGTCCGTATCTATATCCCCCACTGATGAGAAGAGGAAGAAGTCACTAAGCTCAAAAGATCTCAGCTCTTCCTTCGGTTCCTGAACAGTGTTGACAAAGTCTACAGTCACGCTTTCATTGATAACAGCATCCACAAAAGTTCCTTTATCAGCCTGGAAGGAGATGGCATCATCATGGGCAATATCAGATGCAGGAGTTGTCAACCTCTGCCTAGTCTTCTTTGCCCATGATAGAAGATCAGCAGTAACAGCAGTGACAAGAAAGAATGGTTTCAATTTTTAGCTCACCTGAGCACAAAGTGCTCATGGTGAGCTTTTGTGATCGTGCTGTGTCCGTCGTGCGTCGTCCGTCGTCAACTTTTACCTTGTGTGCGCTCTAAGAGGCCACATTTTCAATCCAATACTCATGAAACTTGGTCAGAATGTTTGTCTCGATGATATCTCGGACGAGTTCGAAAATGGGTCATGTTGGGTCAAAAACTAGGGCACTAGGTCAAATCTTAGGAAAATCTTGTGTATGCTCTAGAGGCCACATTTTCAGTCCGATAGTCATGAAACTTTGTCAGAATGTTTCCCTTGATGATATCTCGGACGAGTTTGAAAATGGGTCATGTCGGGTCAAAACTAGGTCACTAGGTCAAATCTTAGAAAAACCTTGTGTACGCTCTAAAGGCCACATTTTCAGTTGGATACTCATGAAACTTTGTCAGAATATTTGCCTTGATGATATCTCATATGAGATAGAAAATGGGTCATGTCAGGTCAAAAACTAGGTCAGTAGGTCAAATCTTAGAAAAACCTGGCGTACGCTCTTAGAGGCCACATTTTCAGTCCGATACTCATGAAACTTGGTCAGAATATTTGCCTTGATGATATCTCGGACGAGTTTCAAAATGGGTCATGTCAGGTCAAAAACTAGGTCACTAGGTAAAATCTTAGAAAAACCTTGTGTACGCTCTAGAGGCCACATTTTCAGCCCAAAACTCTTGAAAGTTGGTCAGAATGTTTGTCTTGATCTCAGATGAGATCGAAGATGGGTCATGTCGGGTCAAAAACTAGGTCACTAGGTAAAATCTTAGAAAAACCTTGTGTACGCTCTAGAGGCCACATTTTCAATCCAATACTCATGAAACTTGGTCAGAATGTTTGTCTTGATGATATCTCGAACGAGTTCAAAAATTGATCATGCTGGGCCAAAAACTAGGTCAGAAGGTCAAATCTTAGAAAAACTTTGTGCACACTCTAGAGGCCACATTTTCAGTCCAGTGCTCTTGAAAGTTGGTCAGAATGTTTGTCTTTATGATATCTCGGATGAGTTCTATAATGGGTCATGTCTGGTCAAAAAGTAGGTCATGAGGTCATATCGTAAAAAAACCTTGTGTACACTCTAGAGGCCACATTTTTGGTCCAAAACTCTTGAAATTTGGTCAGAATGTTTGTCTTGATGATATCTTGGACAAGTTTGAAAATGGGTCATGTCCGGCAAAAAACTAGGTCACTGGGTCAAATCTTAGAAAAAACCTTGTGTACGCTCTAGAGGTCACAGTTTCAGTCCAAATTTCTTGAAAGTTGGTCAGAATGTTGTACTTGATGGCATCTCAGATGACTTCGAAAATCTGTCATGTTGAGTCAGAAACTTGATCAGTAGTTCAAATCTTAGAAAAAACCTGTGTATGCTCTATAGGCCACATTTTCTGTCCAATACGTATGAAAGGTGGTCAGTATCTTTGTTTTGGTAATATCTACAATGGGAAAATTGGCTATGGTTGGCTAAAAAGTAGGTCACTGAGAGAAATTCTAGAAAAAGTTTGTGTATATGCTAGAGGCCAAATTTTCAGTCCAATAATTATGAAAGCTTAGTAGATTGTTTGTCATGATATCTCAAGAGAGATTGAAAATTGGTCATGTTTGGTCAAAAGATTCAGGTGAGCGACTTAAGGGCCATCATGGCCCTCTTGTTTTAGTATGTATAGTGTACTTATCGTATAAATGAATCCTTCTGTATTTGGAAAGAGAAAAAAGAAAAAAAAAAGAATTTTCTGTAAGCCTAAAAGGGTTAAACCAGTAGAGTTCAGTGTGAAAGGCATACATCTCGGAGGACATGGGGCAAAAAGTGGTCTCATGCTCCATATCTATATCCCCCACTGATGAGAAGAGGGAGAATTCACTAAGCTCAAAAGATCTCGGCTCTTCCTTCGGTTCCTCAACAGTGTCCCAGACAAAAGAGTTGACAAAGTCTACAGTCACGCTTTCATTGAAGACAGCATCCACCAAGGTTCCTTCTTCAGCTAGGAAGGAGACGGCATCATCATGGGCAATAGAAGCAGATGCAGGGGTTGTGTCAACCTCTACAAAGGTCTTCTTTGCCCATGATAGAAGATCAGCAGTAACAGCAGTGACAAGAAAGAATATTTTCAATTTTTTTAGTATGTATAGTGTACTAATCGTATAAATGAAGCCATTTTTTATTTGGAAAGAGAAAAAAGAAAATGAGAATTTTCCGCAACCCTAAAAGGGTTAAACCAGTAGAGTTCCGTGTGAAAGGCATACATCTTCAAGGACATGTGGCTAAAAGTGGTCTCATGCTCCATATCTATATCCCCCACTGATGAGAAGAGGGAGAAGTCACTAAGCTCAAAAGATCTCAGCTCTTCCTTCGGTTCCTCAACAGTGTCCCAGACAAAAGAGTTGACAGTCTACAGTCACGCTTTCATTGAAGACAGCATCTGCCAAGGTTCATTCGTCAGCAGGGAAGGAGACGGCATCATCATGGGCAATAGAAGCAGATGCAGGGGCTGTGTCAACCGCTGCATACGTCTTCTTTGCACATGATAGAAGATCAGTAGTAACAGCAGTGACAAGAAAGAATGTTTTCAATTTTTATAGTATGTATAGTGTACTTATCGTATAAATGAATCCCTCTCTATTTGGAAAGAGGGAAAAAAAAAAAAGAATTTGAGAATTTTCAGAATCCCTCTGTATTTGGAAAGAGAAAAAGAAAAAAAAAATGAGAATTTTCAGTAACCCTAAAAGGGTTAAACCAGTAGAGTTCTGTGTCAAAGGCATACATCTGCGAGGACATGGGGCTAAGAGTGGTCTCTTGGTCCGTATCTATATCCCCCACTGATGAGAAGAGGAAGAAGTCACTAAGCTCAAAAGATCTCAGCTCTTCCTTCGGTTCCTGAACAGTGTCCCAGACAAAAGAGTTGACAAAGTCTACAGTCACGCTTTCATTGATAACAGCATCCACAAAAGTTCCTTTATCAGCCTGGAAGGAGATGGCATCATCATGGGCAATAGCAGATGCAGGGGTTGTGTCAACCTCTGCCTAGTCTTCTTTGCCCATGATAGAAGATCAGCAGTGACAATAAAGAATGTTTTCAACTTTTATAGTATGTATAGTGTACTTATCGTATAAATGAATCCCTTTGTATTTGGAAAGAGAAAAAAGAAAATGAGAATTTTCCGTAACCCTAAAAGGGTTAAACCAGTAGAGTTCCATGTGAAAGGCATACATCTTCAAGGACATGTGGCTAAAAGTGGTCTCATGCTCCATATCTATATCCCCCACTGATGAGAAGAGGGAGAAGTCACTAAGCTCAAAAGATCTCAGCTCTTCCTTCGGTTCCTCAACAGTGTCCCAGACAAAAGAGTTGACAAAGTCTACAGTCACGCTTTCATTGAAGACGGCATCCATCGAGGTTCCTTCATCAGCGGGGAAGGAGACGGCATCATCATGGGCAATAGAAGTAGATGCAGGGGTTGTGTCAACCTCTGCATACGTCTTCTTTGCCCATGAAAGAAGATCAGCAGTAACAGCAGTGACAAGGAAGAATGTTTTCACTTACAGATTGCTCTGGAGGCATTGCTAATTGTGTGCTTTTCTAAGTGGTCTACCTGTCGGGTTGTACATATTTCCTTGCCTTAACTCGCCCCAATCTAAGTTCGCTAACCTTAGTTGATCAGCAGTTGCCTTTGTAGTCGTGCCGTCCAACTGAGATTTTATTATGAATGTTACTGGTCCTTTTTGCTCAATAATTCTATAATATGGTAAGAACTTGGGCACAAATTATGAAGTTCTCCGAAAATTCTTATAGTACACAGGCTAACCTACTTTGAATTCCACTTTTTGTGCATTTTTATCGATGTATCGTTTTTGTCTTTTTCTAGCCTTTTGTAAATTTCTATGTACTTGTGTGAATGCCTGATGTTGTAATTGCAATATTGAATGAATGGGATCTTCCCCCTGATGTTTGTGTCTAGGTTTCAAAACAGTGTCTAATGGAAATACTACGTCTCGGCCAAACAATAGGAAATAAGGGCTATAGCCTGTAGACAGATTTACAGTAAATCTCGCACTTTCCAAGACCTGGGGAATTAATAATTCCCACAATGACGTTTCATTCATAAGTTTCCCCATAACACTTAACAGTGTAGAATGGGATTTTTCGCATAAACCATTTGAATTAATTTACTAACTTGCCGTCTATATTTGTCTGCGCATTTCAACTCTGACAAATCAAATTTCTGGTCGGTAGTTGCAATTTCTCTGCTTAAAGAGACACAACAATGCTCACTAACGGGAGTTGCAACTGCAACCACACATCACCCTACGCAGCTTGATTGTTTTTTGAGTAGTATTCATTATCATTATAGGTAATCTCCTATTTTTCCTTTTTGAAACAGACCCCACTAACTGAACACCTGGTTTGGTAGAGATAAACCCCTTTTCTACTTCAGACAGTTCACATAAAACCTCTTTGTCTAAGCTTAAATTTCTCTGGATCCGACAATCCATGGCGTAACTCGTCGAAGGTTTTAAAAAAAGTTTATTTCTCAACCTAACTACAGACCCAATACGTATATCTTCTTGTAATTGAACATACGTTTTGTCAATTCTCAACAAACCCAAATCAAAATATATCCTATCCCAATTTTGTGTTAACTAATCACATCCTAAAATTAAGTTCTGATTTCTATCTTTTACCACAATAAATGTATGGGCCTGGGTTAGTCTTTAACGAGAAAGGTGAGATTAACACACGTATCGATTTTCAGTACTTGGCCCCTAACAGATTGTAAACAAATATTTTTCTTGAACAGCTTGGGTTTATTACTAAGGTTATTATAGACCGAGCGTGGCATTAATGATAATTCTGCTCCAGAATCTACAAGAGCCCTATATTTCTGTTTACCTACATTCAATAAAATCGAATTCGGACTACCTGATATATTAATTTTATATTTATGTACCTTATGTTTTGCTTCGGTCTACTTCAATCTGAACAGGCCTACTTAGTTTTTTTGATCAAAAAGTCTCTTTTTATACTCCTTTTGACCATGTCCCGGTCGCTTTCTGTTCCAATTTTGAATTGGTCGACCGTGATCAAACCCCGGTGGTCAGCTATGATCGATTTCCATTGGTTCTGGGTTTTGCCCACTGAAACCATGACCATGCACTATTAAATTGATCCTATTTATCAGATTTTGCTCAGCCGTCGCGATTTTGGTAGCTTCCTGAAACGTGCTAGGACTTTCTCTCAAAATTTTCGTGTTAAACACGACGCCAACAATAAAAAAACCTATCAACTGTTGTTCCATTATGGGACCCCCTTGATCTTGGAAAGCTTGCTGTGCTGAGTTAGCAATCTTTCTGCAAATATCTGCACATTCTCATTTCTATCCCATCTTATACATCCTAACAATGTATGGGCATGCATCGAGTCCGACACAAGTGCAAATTGTGCACATAATTCTTGTTTCAAAATGTCTCATTTACAAACCTGGGTGAGAGTTCAAATATCTTTGTAGAAAGTCAGCTACGAGGCCGGAGGAAGATTGTAAAG
Source organism: Hippopus hippopus (assembly GCA_946811185.2). NCBI lineage: Eukaryota > Metazoa > Mollusca > Bivalvia > Cardiida > Cardiidae > Hippopus > Hippopus hippopus. Next base: position 5,567,904 of record OX328100.1, on the reverse strand, counting down.
CAATTAAGCGTTTTTGATTGTCGGGTAGCGTTGCCAACAATGCATATTTTTCTATAGCTTTAATCCAGAAACTTTTAATTCCCCTGATATTTTGTAGAAGCGATAAACCCATTTTTCAAATTCCAATTCCAAATTCTCATAATTCACATACTCCTTAACAGCTCTACTATAATCAAAAAACACAAATGGTTCATTTTGATATATGTAAGCCAAATCTGTGGTCTTTCCATTTTGCATAATACCATATTTTGCCGGAAACCTTAATTTCAATTCCCTATATATATATACGTTTTTCAAGAATTTCCCTTCACGTCATATATCCAAATATAGACCTGTCACTGTCATTCGCACTTATTATATCAAGTAACCTTTGTTGCCAATCTCTCAAAGGAAACAATGGTCCCCTTTCTCTCATCATTGTTGCAAATTGTTCATTTTCAACGTCTTTAACCGTTTGCAAAATTTTTTCTCTATTTGTAACAAAAACATGACATAAGGGATCCTTTATTAAAGTTTCCATAGGCTTTTTATCCAACAGATGTTCCACACATAACTGCATTATTTGCTTTTTGAGACCATTAAATGGCCTTTCACCAATTTCAAAAAAATCTGGATCTTCTTTTGTACAACATTCAAAATTTTGTAACGGCGATCCCTTACATTTCTCAATATGAACCATACTGTCATTAAAAAAAGACTTCACATATGAAAATCTTTTTCTCACAGTCAATTTCATGAACCCTTCAAATGTACCTTTTTGGTAGTTTTACAGTTTTCTCTACCATATACCAAATAGTCAATATCATCCGGGTAACGACCCCTTAAACTTTCCAAATTTTCCTCTGACCAATTAAACCATGTAAAACACCAATTCAAACAAGTATTTCCAGGAGGACTAGGTTCTGGAAAAGGACCATTAACAATCTGCGATATATGAATGCTTTCATTATCATCATCATCTGAAAAAAACCTTTGTCGAGCCGGAGGCGAAGGTGGATAAGGCCTACGAGGGGTAGCAGGCGAATCCAAATAAGTATTCGGATATTGACCAGGTGGTATGGTACTATCATCATCTATAAAATTTTCAAACTCAACAGTATCTACACATTCTCCACAATCTTCATCGACAGACTTAGACCCTTCACATTCAGCCTCCAAATCCAAAAAAAATAGACGCTTTCCTATTTTCCATCAATTTCCCGTTTTCCTTTAACAATTCTCATTATTAGTTACTTTCTCCCAATTTTGCCTAATACACTCATTGCTTGTACTTAACCTCAAATAGTTTATTTCACAAAATAATCAATATTCTTGCACAGGCTGCAGACATTTCGGCCACATTTCAATATAGGTTAGAAATCCAAATGTTTGTCACAAGGAGGCATATAAATCTAGAGGCTGAACAAAAAATCTATAAGACAAGAAAGGCGAAATGTCTAGTCATATTATTCCCACTCTTCCTTCCACACTAGCCAACTTTCAAAAGATATAGCAAAAACCGTATCAATTTATATATCACACTCTCTCTGTACTTATATTGTCTAACAACAATATCATCAATATCATTTTTTACATATCTTTTTTCATTAACTAAAATACACAAAGTTGAGCACTTGCAGTACACAAAACAGTCAATTATTTTTATCAAAAGTTTCAGCAGCGTCATATATGTCAGCATATTGCACTATCGCAGTTACAACATCGTTTGAAAAAATACCTAAGTCTTTCCTGTTTCCCATGTTGTTTTCCCATCTACGTCCTCTAAACGATGTTGATTTTGTCTTAACTCCAACGTCATTGTTAAATGAACTATATATGCAAATAGTCAAAAAGGTAATCCAAACATCCTTATTAGCAATTGCTTTGGCCAAAAGTACTGAAAACAACACACACAACAAAAAAGCTGCTACAAGTTTTAGTTATTATAATTACAAACTTTTGTGGGCTTGACAAATTTGTCTCAAATTTCGTATTTAAGTTTGTAAGGGAGGGCATTTTCAAACCCGATTCTTTTTGGCCACTACTGATTGATTCTCAAGGAATAATCATCATTTTCTTTCAAAAATAATTTCCCCAGTTTTGGAAAACACCATCGATCATGCGCTTCTCCTATTGGTTCTCCGTATTTATCTAGTTTATCAATTGTAATAACTACTCTGGGCCCGAACTGAGTATGTACGACCTTTACATTTTGTACTTGATAAATCACTTTTAACTCATTATCTTTAAAACTTTTTGTTTCACCAGAAGCAACATGCGTATCACTATCTTTAGCTGTTTCACAAAATTTCTTCTACTGCGCAGAACTAGCCATTTCAATAACAATCCCATTTTAATCTTCTTCAATGTCCAACAAATTGACTTTCCCTTTTTCAAAAACCTCCAAACATCATTTATATACACCATTATTTCATCAATTAAATAAGGTGATGTATTAACTCATTCAGCCCTGGTACAAATTACACCTCTTATCACCTCCAGGTATTTGATAAGCCATCCCCTGGTCAGTGAGAGAGCTTATCAGCTCCTCTTCCCTAGGCCTAATCAGACAAATAAGGGAACAATTACAAATGAAATGGGGGTGGGCAATTTTAAACAGATGTTGTGTCTTTAGTTTTTATCCAATTTTATTACAATCTGGCAAACAGATGCCTAATAAATTACTCTGTAATCTGATATAATTTTTAACATCATGCTATTCAAACTACATGCAGGATGGGTTAAAACAATACTGTACTCACAGAGCTGTCACTACTTATTATCCATATTTTTCCATTAAATGCATAATTCTATCCTGAATCACTTTCTGAGCTCATATTTTACCATTTTCCTTATGTGACAAATTAATTAGAAGCTATAGGATTATACAAAAACTTTTGAAAACTAGGGTAAAAATTTTTATTCAAAGTGGAAGCATACTAGAAAACAAAGAGACTTCTGATAAAATGCTCATTATGAGCAATTTTATATTTTTGTCACATTGTTTTCAGATGTTGACAGTAGCAACAGCATGAGATAAGGTCTGTGTCAAAACATTGTGATAAAAGGAGAAATTTCATATTGTACGAGATTCCTGCATTTACCATAAATGTCCCACTTTTCTACTCAAATATAATAGAATATTAATGTTGTCACATTTGGAAAGAATTTGCAACAAAAATATTTACATTTAACTTCCATCTGAAAAATATACACTTTCTTTTTTTTTTCAAAACTTTTCACTTTTGCATAAACACTATTTTACACACAAACACTTTTCTTCTTTATTTCTAAAATCTAACTCTTTCCCAAATGGCTAAATTCAAGACTTGTCCAAATTGAAGGCTTTAAATATTTCTATTATCATGTCATCTGTAGACAAGAGAAGAAAATACTGCATACCAGCATTTTCTCCTCCCAAAATATTTCAGTAGCTTTCTATCAAGCGAGACATTAAAACTAGTAATTATTTGGTAAAGGGTTAACACTAAATTTAATCAATGAGCTAAACTTATTCAACACTGATTTTGGCCCCCGCCACTCGGGGCCTTAGAAATTGGTGGCTGCCTTGGCCCCTGTGGCATATGGGTGGTAAAAGTCCCCAGAAACAGAGGAGACCGATAATAATAAAACTAAAATTAATAAAACAGATCGAAAATAATTCAATTCAAAGTAAATATTAGTAGTATAAAGTGACTTAAAATAGGGACGGCCACAAAAATGATCAGGCCACATTTATGATCGAGGTCACGTGATTTAAAGCTGGTCGTTTATTGGCGGTAGTAAATTGCTGAAGCGCGAAGTTGTCTTCCTTAGGGTATAACCACAGTCGGGTTTGTGCAATAACGCGCTATCGACTCTGTCAAAATATCGGTTTTTTAAGTATAGTATTAGGCCCAGGTATCGCCGTAAAATCCCACTTACGTCGGTTTTGCTTTTTCTTTAAGTGTATTTGTTGTGAAGGTATATTACCATTCTGCATTGGTAAAAATATCTTGTTCCGCTCAATAGAGTTTCATCATGAATTTTGAAAGTTCTAATAAGCGTTCTGCGGAATATAACGAGGACTCGGACTGTGTCATACCGAAGGTTTTCAAGAAAATGGAAGACGATGATAGCGATGTGACATTGGATAGTTCTGCATTATCACCGGACTTGAAATGTTCTTTAGAATACGATTTTATGTTGAAATCGTTTTCGGTTTTAATGGAAAAAGAACGCAAGGACAGAAACAGGTCTATTTGCTTTGGAGAGGAAGAAATTGAACAAATCATCCAGTTATTACCGGCGATAGAAAAACTCGTTCTGAGATATTCTTCTAAAAGATCTCCTGTTGTTATAGACATTCCATTTGAAGCATCTGGTGGAGAAGTTGGTGACTTGATCACGCTTCTGTCTTTGAAGGAGAACGGTTATAAGAGAGGACATTTTGATATTGACATACGAAAGTGCTTCAGGAAAGAAGACGGATTCTACCAGTACACTTCAGAAGGTGTGCGCTTTGCACAAAACATGATGGACTCTTTGAAAAAGACTTTACTCTCATATCAGTCTCTCATCAAGACTGCTAAAGTGAAATCCAAAGAAGTAATTTTGATGTCATTGGGGGTTGTTCTTATACGAGAAATCAACGAATTAGGAGATCCTCGTCAACATTGCCAGGGGTGTCAAATTCAACACTTTTCACAGGAACAACACATGTCTTATGGGGGATGCTTGGTTGAACAGGATTGGGATGAGCTATGTAACCGGTACTGGCAAGCAGCAAGAGCCTTGGTGACGGATGAATACGTACAAGAATTAGCGAAACGTGGAGCATTTCGCCTTCCAGAATTGAAGGTAAGTGAACTATGTCAATTTTTTAATACCGATTGCTATTATATATTCTGTGTACGTATGGGGAAAGCTAAAAAGAAAATACCAAATTCGATTCAAAACCTCACTTTAGGCATAGCTATTACTGAAAGATGTGGTTAGAAACTCGCGTTTTAGCTAAAAGTAACCCGAATAAGCTGATTTTTTATGCTTTCATTTATAGAATTATCATATATGTTGCAAACAATGAGCAGTCAAACAAAGATTGTGTACAACTTTTCACTTTAAATGTGTATTATGTATATTTGATTGTGTTTGCGAGTTCATTTGAAGATATTTTTTAATTTTAGGTAATTTGGGTTATCCATTATCCATCGAAAAATTTGGAAAAGAATAGTTAATACTAATTTTTAATGGGTAATTTTCTTGAATAAGTTAGTCACTGGTTATTGTTCTTTATTAAAGTAGTTACTTTTTTCTCATTTCAGAAATCGTTCATGCCAAGACTCTTGTCATCAAATGACATTCCAGATTGTGAAGTTAAAGACCTAGTTCTTCGAAAGGATGACTTAGAGCAGGATCCATTTTTTAAGATTTTGAATGATGTGTATTGACTTTCAAAAGATTCCTTGTACAAATTATTTATAAACCTGTATCTTTTTTCATATATTTACTCTCAAAACAAATTTGTAAACGTAAGTAAACTCATGAATAATAATAATGAATAAATAAGCTCATACATACTTTTTTTTTTTTCTTTTCTTTTTTCATTTTAACTCATTCCAAGACAAAATAATTGTTTTGATTTACAAAAAGAAAAAAAAAAAAAATAATAATAATAATAAATAAATAAATAAAGAAAATGCTAATACAAAAGAAGAATTGTTTGTTTGTTTGTTTTCCCTTCCCCTTTTGAAATGCAGAAAAATAATGGGGTCATTTACCAACTGTCCATGACAAATGAAAAAGACGAAAGTTTGAACTCTGGTGACAACAACAACAGCAAAACATTGTCTTATTTGGATTATATGCAAGAACAAGCTGTTGTTGTCATCAGACGAGATCCATCATCGTCACAAGACCTATCAATTGATTCGAAAAATACTATTTTGCGGTGTTAATGTTGTAACTTAACTCATTCACGAATCTTTTCGTTTATCATGGACTATTCGGATTACCTTACTTCGGTCTATTTTGATGTAAACAATCCAGCTTCTTTTACTAGCCCCGAGAAATTGTACCAAGTCGTTAGACAACACGGCAAGTACAAAATATCTAGAAGCAAGATTAAACAATGGTTACGAGACCAAGATGTCTATACGCTTCACAGAGACATTAAGAGAAGATTTAGGCGAAGAAAAATAATGACGTCTGGTGTAAATGTACAATGGGGAGTTGATTTAGCCAGCGTTGGCAATTTAGCAAAGTACAACGAAGGTGTGAAATATTTGCTTATAGTGCTTGACGTGTTTTCGAAATATCTTTTTGTACAGCCGTTAAAAACTAAATTGAGCAAGGATGTGGTTGAAGCATTTAAGCTCGTTTTACAGCGCGGACGTTCACCTGAAATAGTGTACTCTGACAAAGGAACCGAGTTTAACAACACTTTGTTTAAGTCAATTCCTTTTTTCTTTAGATATAAGTATTTTACCACCCAAAACGAGAATATAAAAGTTTCTCCGGTTGAGAGAGTAATTCGTACATTTCGAAATAAGGTGCACAAATTACTTCAAAATAGAAGAACCTATAAATATTTAGAAAGTTTAGATGCCCTAGTAGAAAGTTACAATTCGACACCCCACAGAAGTCTTCCTCAAAATTTGTCTCCATCTGAGGTTAATAAAGAGAACGAGGCATTTGTGTGGGATTACATGTACAATCAAGTAGATAACAGAAACCGGGGTAAAAATAACAGTGAACACAAATTTAAATTTAACAAAGGAGACTTAGTAAGACTCGCGTACAATAAGTATACATTTCAAAGAGATTATCATCAGAAATGGACATCGGAGATATTCAAGGTTAATGAGCGCTTCATAAAACAAGGTATTCCTGTTTATACGGTAAAAGATTATTTAGATGATGTGATAGTTGGGACATTTTACGAAGAGGAGCTCCAAAATGTACACAAAAAAGAAGACGCTCTCTGGATTATTGAAAAGGTTTTAAGAAAAAGGAAACGAGCGGCTAAAGAAGAATACCTCGTTAAATACGAAGGATGGCCAAATAAATTTAATTCTTGGGTGAAAAAAGACAATATTACTGACATATCTAGGTAGGACTGTATGTAAAACAATGTCATACTATATGATATGTAGAAGCGATCAGAATCTAGACTATTATTCGACAAATAAACCATACAGTTTTAAAATAAAACTACCCCAGAATATAGACTTACGCGGATCCTGGGAAATCGCTTTAACAGAAGTAACATTGAGGGAAGAAGTTGAAGCGGCAGAAACGCTATATATATATTCAAATATATGTGGGGAGAGCTTCATTAACGGATTTAACGCCGCGTTGTTACGAAGAGCGGTTGTAAATAAAAACACGAATACAATATTTACTCAATGCTATTATGTGCCGGTGATAAAATCGGAAATAAGCGAAATACAGTTTCGATTAGAAAGCGAAGACGGGTTCCAAGCAAAACACATTCTACATCCTATTAGCCTTGTTCTTCATCTAGTAAAGAAATGAACCTTACCCAACAATACGTTCCAAATTACGAAAAATGGACAAAGTATTATGAATCTATCGGAATATCAGAGCACCCAAGTTACTTTTTCAAGGAAAGGCGGTTTAGAGGACAACTTGGTGGATCGATTGGTAAAACTGGAGGGAATGATATCATTCCAATTGAAAAGCACTCATCGAAGGTATCGGAAGGTAAAGGTCAATTAAAAGTCGAGTTTGTTTCGCCGGCTCAACAGGTTGTCGAACAAGCAGCTAGCGAGCTCAAGCGTGAAAAGACTTTAAAACGCAAGCATTCCTCCGCTAAAAAACAGTCTGGTAAAGTAAAACATCGGAAACGGACAAACATCAAAGATGACAGCAATCAAATCTGACTACTTGATTGAGGCTCAACCAACAGAATTGGACTTGTTTAGTCTAAGTCCTACTCAAACAGCTGTAGAAAAGTTACATTTTCAACAAGTTTTACCCGTTGGGCAAATAACAGACACTTCGCCAATTCAGTTTATAGTAAGTGGACATAATGGGATGGAATACATTGACACGAAGCGCAGTTTTATGAGCATTAAGGCGAGAATAGTGCTTCGAGATGGAAGTGCGCTGGGAGATAATGAACTCGTAGGTCCGGTTAACTTGTTGGCACATGCGTTATTTGACCAAGTTGATGTCACTTTACAGGGCAAGTTTATTACTTCGTCAACAGGGAATTACTCTTACAAAGCTTATATACAGACCCTGCTTAAATACGGAAACGATGCAAAGTCATCTCAATTAACATCACAGTGTTACTATAAGGACACCCCTGGAACATTTGACGACAATGACGGATTGACCGGGGGTAACGATGGTTTCAAGCACAGAACTACACTATTCGCTGAAAGCAAGAAAGTTCATATGATTTCTCCAATAATTCACGACATCTTTCAGCTCGATAGATATATTTTGAATCAGACAGCAATGAATATAACATTCTACAGAGCAAAACCCGAATTTTATTTGATGACTGACGCAATTGAAACGGATTTTAAAATAGTTATAGACGAGATGGTGTTGAATATGTGCAAGGTACAAGTTAATCCAGCAGTTGTTTTTGCTCACAGCAAGCAGCTAGAAAAAACAAATGCGAAGTATCCATATGTAAAAACAGAAGTTAGATTAGCAGCGATATCTCAGGGGCAGATTAATTTCAATATTGACAATGTATGTCAAGGAATAAGACAGAACAAAGTTGTTATTGCATTTGCAAGCAGTCAGTCAGTTTCAGGGTCCTACCGCACATCACCTTGGAACTTCCAGGGTTTTGGGTTACGGGAACTGACGGTAACGGTAGACAATATTCCGGTGTTAGGTAACCCAATTAGATTAAACTTTGATCCTTTAAACGGAGTTGATACCGCCGAGGCGTTTCATTGGATGTTTGTGACAAGCGGAAAATGGTTAAACGATGAAGGCAATCAAATCTCACAGTCGGGTATAGCTAAGGGGTTTGCAGTGTATGCGTTCGATATCGAACCAGATTTTCATGATAGAAACTACTTAACCTTGCTTAAACAAGGCGTTGTGAAAGTAAATGCTAATTTTTCAACCCCATTACCAACGCCAGTGACTTGCATCATGTATACAGAAGGCGTCGGGTATTTCGAAATTTCTCAAGCCAGAGACGTTATAGTTCACCAGTAGCGAATAGTAAATAATCAGAAATGAAGTGTTTGATTTTCTCTCTTTTTTTTTTTTTTTTTATATTGTTGGATCTGAAAGCCGGTCCAAATAGGTTTGATACATACTTGTGTATTTTTTTTTTTTCATATTCCTATCATAATCTTTTGTAAATATATTTGTAAATAAAAAATATTGAAAAAGGAAAATAGTTTCATTTGTTTATATTCTTTGATAGTGGTTGGATCAGTCTTTATATTGTTATAATAATAATTTAGATTTGGAGAAAAGAATTTTTAAGGTAGAAAGGCGAATTGAGATTTCATAAAAAAAAAAATGACAAGTAGCGCTATTGACACATGTGAGGGTACCGACGGAAACACCATAATTGATTCTTTCATTGAGGGAAATCAAATACTCACTGAACAGCATAATTTAAAATGTCACCTTAAAATTCTGAAATGCATAGGTGTTGTAGTTTTAGTAATCGTCACATCACTCGTCCCAGGAATTCTAATTGTGACGGGACAAACCAGGAAGAATGGACATTCCAAGTTTTAGATATGAGATAAAACGAAATGAAACTGCTTGCATTTTTATAAAGCAGTATAATATTTATCTCGGCACATACGTCACAGTGTGTAATAGAAACGGCGTTGTGGTTTTGGATATAAGAAGGTTCGTTAATAGCACGGCTTCAGTAATAGGCATACAACTTAATAAAACCCAGTGGCAAAGACTTAAACAAGTACTACCCTTAATAGATAATGCGATGTCTGAAGCCGCCACATATTGGAAGGACTTAAAGAAATTAGAGTTGAATTAGTGAGAACAAAATAATATTTGCTTTGTTTGTTCCTTGTGGAGAAATAATTTTAAGTGACTATGGCTAATTGCGAAAACCAGACAGTGATTCCGTTTGATAGTCCGTGTACTATAACGTTGATTTCTCCCTCAAATGGTGGAAAGACGTCATTTGTAGCCCGTCTTCTAGAAAATTCGAAAGGAATGTTCACAGAAGATCTTTCTACAATTATCTACTGTCACGGGAGTTCTTGGCAAAACAAGTTTGATGATATGCTCAGAAATAAACCTAATATGATATTCAAGAATGGTTTACCGACAGACGACGAGTTGGAGATATTAGCTAAAGATCAAGGACATTCTTGTCTAATCTTAGATGATTTAATGACAGAAATAAATACCACTGCGAAAATAGAGAAGCTTTGGACTGTTCATTCGCATCACTTAAAAACTACAATTATTTATTTAGCACACAATTTGTTTCAAAAATCCCCATCTTCGAGGACGATTAGCCTAAATACGCGATATTATGTCTTGTTTAAATCACATAGAGACTTTCAACAGGTACAATATTTCGGACGACAAATATACGGAAATAAAAGCGCTTTCTTTAACAAAGCCTACCAGTTGGCCACTGCTCGTCCTTGGGGTTATTTGCTTGTGGATTTAAATAACCATTCAGAAGATAAGTACAGACTCAGAACGAATATTTTTCCTGGTGAGGATACAATTGTTTATTTACCCGAATAGACATGATGGACGTGTTGAAAAGGGAGTCGCAATTTCTTCATTACTTTGTTAAACTGAACGACAACGAGAAGAGGTCCGTAGCAAAACATTTGACAAAATCTCAAACAATAGCTATTTGTCAGATTTTGCTAAATGCTATCAAAGGATCATTTAAGATAGCAAAGCAAAGTTTAGCAGAATTGAAGAAGTACAGAACGTCGCTTTATAAAATCGCAAACAAGAAAACGTCTCTACAACAAAAGAAAGCTTTGATATCAAGACGAATCACTCAGATAACAGTTGTTTTGAAGGAAGGTTTGAAGTGGAAACCAAAATAATATACAATGTCTACCAGAGAACTCGTACTTATACCAAAACAGAAATACGAAAGTCTACATGAAAAACAATTGACAGAAACGGTTTCTGTTCAAACCCAAACTGAGGATGAACCTGAACCAAAAGTTAAACAACGAAATGTTGCAGTCAGATTACGTATCTGACAAGGACAATACCGTACAAGCTGTTCGATCTCCGTCTTGGAATTATATACCAGGTACTAGGAATAATGTGGCTAAAAGGAGAGTGAAAAAAATCGTCAAATGGATTCCATATTGACTGGGAAGAACAAAAAAAAAAATGACAATGTTCAGTGATATACATTTAATTATATATGTACATTTGAGCATGATTATAATGTAGAGCACAAACAGTGTCTTTATTTTTTCATTGTATTTTCAAATTAATCAATTATTATGATTTAACTTAGCTGTCTACTATATAATATAGAAATAAAAGTTTGTAAAGAAATATAAAAGCAGTGCATCTCAATTTGTTTATCCCTCTCTCTCTCTCTGTCTCTCTCAGTCTCTCACATCAGTTCTTCATTTATCATGTTCATAATCTCCCGTTTAAACTTATTTATCGGTTTTAGCGTTATATCTAAAGGTAATGTGTGAATTCTGTCTTTTTGTACAACTCTCTTGCAATAAAAATAGTTAAAAGCTTGCTTCGGTTGAATGTAAGTATATAAGCAGTTATCGAAACTTCGAATACCTCTGTTGCTAGCAGTTATAGGCGAGTAAGATTTTAAAACTTGTTCAAATTGATTGCACGGGTTGACGAATTGTTTGTTTACCCCTTTTAAGCTATATTTTACATCCCTCTCCCCGTTGTCTTGTTCGTTTAAACTAACGTACGATTTTGAGCTTAACCCAATCATTTTCGTTCCTTTAAACTCTAATTTCATTATTCCGGGAGTTCTTGAATCAAAAAGTGTATGGTCGTGACAACACTCACGAGGAAGCCATATATTTTTAAAGTTGTCACCGACAAAATCGTCTCGACAATTGTCATACAATGCACTGTTGAATGTGTCCAGCATTTCAGGTTTTATAGCGTCTTTTAAACACTCTTTGGCTAATGCGAAATAACACGAGTCAGTATCCATTTCTATCATTTCAAACATCTCGCGACCAACAAATTTGTCCAAGAAATCATAGTAGAAAGAAAGCATATGTAATTTTGCGTACTGTAGAATCATGAAACCTAAATACATTGGAGAATTTAATGATATACTAGAGTGAGCGAACTCGGATTCATACATGTCTTCTCCGAGTTCCGTCAGCTGTTTAAATCGCGGATTATTAACCGCCAAGCAAGCTTGCTTGAAACCTTGTAAATACTTTATTCTTTGAAACTTTTCTTGGTTGATCATAGTACCGCCAAACCCAGCATTGCCTCTTAGTTTCGATAAATCACCCGCAAGTTTTTGGGAACTATCGACATCGCTTTTGCGTCGATCTTTTGTAATGCAATCTCCAAAATCTTTAAAACACCCCATGCCAGTAAATTCGACTACTTGGTGAATTTTGCTAACTAAAAGCCCGTGGGATATATACCATTTTAACAACGGTGTTGCGAGTAATAAACTTTCGGCTTTCGTTCCTCCTACCAGAAGCGTTCGAGGTTTTTCGGAAAGACCAAACTGTTTCGCGTGTTGTTGCATGTGCTCCCCGATAGACTCAAAAGGAACATCGGTGGTACAAAAAAGTGGACTCATCTCTTCAAAATACTTTGAAGGGTGCAAATTTGTGTGCGGTTTATGACATACATCTTCCCAAGAACCCGGTATTCGAATGTCTACTTCAATGAATCCGAATAATGTGCCATCCATAACACCTTCAATGATTTGATCTTCATTTACGCGACCCTTATGAAGTCTATAAAATAACGGATATCTTTCTGTGATAAAATTTTCAAGTTCCTCATTTTCATCTATTTGTTTTTGAAATTCACATTGGAATATTTAAAGAGTGCTGGTTACAACGTTCAATCGATATGGCAATCTCTCTTGAGTCCGAAGAAATCTTTCTTTTTGTTTTTTCTCGTCCTTATGAACAATGCAGTTATGACCATGAAAATAACAGCCTAAAAACTCATAAATGGTATTAGTATTTACGTCGTAACCGTCAGTCAAATAAGGTCCTATTCTTGCTTCGCGAGAGTAGTTCATTTTCGACTTAATATTTAAATGCTGACTGTGGTTTAACCACTCTATCCAGTCAAACATCACTGTGTACCTATTCAAACTTCTAACAGGTCGAAACCCGTTGGCTCGCTGTCGTCTTATATAATTACCGCATGGCATCGGAAGACAAATGCAATGCAAGTACAAAGCATTTGCGTCGTAACCTAAAACGGACATGCACGGTTTATTTCAGTCTTGTCGTATGTTTGTCTGTCCTACATTATGATGACGAGTAAATATTATAGACGGTCCTCCTACAATGTTTGCTTTTATGGTATGGTACAAATCTTCGTCAGTTCTGTCAATTAAGGCGAAGTTTGCTCCGTTTTTCATTCCTGTTTTATATAATTCAATCCTAGCAGCACCAGGGACAGATATACAATCTTTAAAAACATCAAGCCCCTTTTCAATGAAATATTGCCTATATTTTTCGACTCCTTCAATCATTGGCAACGTGTCTAGTGTATTATAAAATTTTAAAAAGTCGTAAAAAGAATTCATGTTATTGGATTGCCACACCTGTAAAAGCAACTCGTACCTTTCATCTATTTTGGAGGATGGAATATTTTCTAATTTTAACATTTTTAATGCTTCTTTTTCGGATAATTTTCCCTTTTCTATAAGATTTTTAAATTGTACTACAATTGGGTCTTCAAGAACATTACATTGTTTTAAACTTGAATAGAACGCCTCTTTAGGAGGCAAAGATGTTTCCTTTAAAACAGACATATCGGTAAAATAGTCATAAGGGAAGTAACTTTTGCGTTGAGTTACACCAAATGTTTTTAGAAAATTATCATAGGAGGTCCCTGGAGGAAGATAGTTGACCATATCCAAAAATCGAAGGTTTTGATTTGATAAGCACATGTATGAATTTTTTTTTTTGACAACAAAATTTTGTTGGTTTCGTTCTTGAAGTTTTAAATGTCTCGCTAAATGCGGTTTCAAAAGATTGATATCATATTTTCCTGAATTGAAACCTATAACAGGAATTTGATGGCAGTAGGTTTCAAATTGTTCCCTAGTCCTTTTAATAAGTTTCACCATATATTCACTTGTTAAGGGAAAACTTCTGTAATCCGTCTCATTTTCAGTTTGTTCGTCGTTTTGTTGTTGTGATAAAGATTGATTAAGCGGAGAGAAAGGATGAATATCAATGTCAACGTTACTTGAACTACTGCTGGTGCTACTATTACTCTTACCACTACTACTACTACCACTACTAGTTTTCCTTTTCCTACTGCTCCCCCTTTCCCTACAACTACTACTACTACTACTGCTGCTGCTGCTACTACTGATATTTCTTTTCCTTCTATTTTTAACATTTAGAGTCTCGATGTTACTGTCATTCGCGTTCCAGTCGTTATATTCCACAGAAAAAGTGTGGGTTTCTTCGAGTCTTTTTAGAAAATTGTAAAAAATATTTTCCTTGCTCATAGCATGTAAAAATTCGGCAGATGGCGGTTCGAAGTCCTTGCTCTCCTTTGCATTGTCATATATTTCCCTATCTTCGTCGTTGTTAGGGTTACAAAATTCGTCGTCGTCGGAATAGTCATTATTCTCGTCGTCGATTGTCAGATCAAAATGTTTTCTTTGACTATCATTTGTCTCTTGATCTACACAAATTCTTTCCAACCACTTACTCTCTAAAATTTCTAGCTGTCTAAAGACATTTTCCCATCTAGCATTAGCAAACGAATAGGCTTTGTCTGAAATTTCATTTAAGTGAGAAATCATAGCACTTAATAATTCGTCAAGGTTTTCGTTCAAAATAAATACAGGTTCATTAAAACCATCAACATTACTAGAAATACTTACCGAAATAGGATGGTGAGCCTGTGTTTTAGTAAGAGAGTGTTGAGTTTGATTTTCAACTGGTTTTAACATAGCCTCTATATCGAAGGTTATGAACCAGGGGTAATTACGTAAAGATATATCTACATTAATTCCTAAATCTTCTAGCTTATCAAAAACAGTTTTGGGTGGGGAAAAGTACCCTCCCGGAAACCTAAGCTTCGTAGCATTCGTACACGTCTTCTCGTGGCGAATAAGATTACATTTAGAGTTAAACAATTTATTGCAATGTTGACATTGAAATTTAGATGTATACGATTTTAACCTAGATATATAACTTAAATGGTCTTCATATAGATTAAGATTCATAGTTTTTGTGTTTTCGGTTGAGAAAACTTCCATTGATTTATATAACATAGAAACTATACCCTCCTCATTCAATTGAAAAACATTAATATTTACTTCAAAACATGCTTCTAAATCGGGCATTCTAGCCAAAGTCACGACTGTTGATTTAAACCGTTATTCAGACGCGTATGTTAACCACTTGTGGTAAAGATCTTTTGTAAGCTTTTCGCACCTTTTTGATTTTGTTTTATGATACGCTAAACATCTAAAGAAGCAAAGATCGTCATTGTATAAGTCGCGCGTATTCTTATTATATTGAAAAGAAATAATACTTTTTGAAATTCTAATATATGTTGGCAAAGGCTGGCTTAGGCCTAGGGGAAAACTAGTTCTGGTTATTATCAGTGGGCGCCACTTCGAATTAGGCCTTTGTTTTTGAAAATAATTTGGAAGATCTAATTTATTAAGCAGAGAACGTAAGTTTTCAATATCCCCTCTGTTACTTATTAGGTGTGGGAACAAAAACAATCCGTCTGTGTAATGCGGAGAAAAATATCTGTACGTCTCGCTTTGAACATTGTAAAGTATCATACCGAAAGAAAGATTGATTTTAAATGATGTTTGGCTGTTTGCGAAAATAATTTCTATTTGCGACATCAATTGATCAACGTTCAAAAGATTGGGAATAGGAAAATTATACGTGTCTCTAACTGTTCCTTCACGCACCCTCTCTCGCAAAATTAAATGCTTATGTTGATCATAAACACTTTTAAGACTATCATTCTGGGTCCCGTCTTCATTAACCCACGGAGGAATTGTATTGTCTGACACCCATGGGTCGATTTGTAAAGTTCCAGACAAGGACTGCATATGTTTCAACATTCGGTGCTTATACAGCTCTTTAAAATCATTGAAAGTTTCCCTGCAAAATCGACAGGTTGGGTTTTTACTCCCATCTTTTTCCACAATGTTTTCATTTAAGTCGGGCGTTGAAGGCGGCGAGCGTTTAGGGGGTGCAGACATACCGCTACTCCCTGCTTGATTATGAGACATCGTACTTTAGTGGGTTAATAAGTCGCGAACCGAACTGAATGTTTCATTGCACGTAACACAACTAAAAGATTGTTCTTTTCTTTGAACTGGTTCACATTTCTTCTCATGTCTAAGTCTAGTGCGATAGTCACAAAATTGTTTTCTGCATTTACCACATGAGGTTTTCGATGTTTTCTTTAATGACTTTGGTTTCCCGTCGCATCTGTTTTCATGCCGAGTACAGTTAGACTTCGTACTAAATGTTTTCTTGCACTTCGAACAAGTAGTATTGGCGACTGTGTCAACGCTCTGTGATCTAAAAATATAATAGAAGTTCGCATGAAAGTTCGTAAATCTATTAACATACAAATTAAATAGTTCTATAAGCAAGGCATGATAGCTATGTTAAATGTTATATGTTTAAGGCATTTTCACTTCGCGCTAATTGAACACATTAACACAATCAACAATATTCAATAAACTAAACATACTTCTCATTCGTAGGTGAAGGTTTCAACCGCTTAGAATCGCTTTCTGTAGATCTAAAACTCTCTTCACCATCATCCCTTTTCAAATCCTTGTCCTAGAAAAAAAAAAAAAATGAACATAATAACAAATAGATAATAACAGTTTTAAATGCCTTTAGAATTGACTAATGATAATACTTACTACTACTTCTACTAATAATAATAATAATATATGACAACACAACAATTTCAAACGTTTCCACAATGAAAACAACAACTAAATTGTTTCTCAAATAAAACATACCTTTGGGTTTTCAAAACTACACTGAAGTCGGTGTTCAAATGTCTCCGAGGGTTTCATTAGATAGCCACATTTATTACACAAAACTCGTTTCATATTTAATTACTATTTAGAACTATATTTATACAAGTAAAAATATTTAACTTTCCGAAAAACATACGAGTAGAATACAAGATATCAACGACGTTCTACCAAATTGTATGGCAATACACAATATTTAGTCGCACATAAATGTGTACCCTGGAGCGGTATCTGTCAACGAAGCATTCATTCAACGTTATGTTTGCATGTCAATTCGATTTGGCATACGATCGTATTTTTTCAATATAAACACTAACTGCGCGATAAGAAACCACCCCAGATAAAGTAAAGCCAGGTTTGAAAAGTTCCATTCCACCTTAATTTGATGTCTTCAAAAAAAAAAAAAAAACCTGTACTTTTTAGTTTAGAGAGTATGATTTTGTAATGAAAATACCAATTCTTCTTGTCTCTTTTAAATATTCTTCATACAGTGGTTTATTTCATTTTTCGATCTAAAGCTAGGCATAATGTAATAATGTAAACTTATCCTATCACAATCCTTTCATGAGAGAGAGAGAGAGAGAGAGAGAATTTAAAATGATCAGGAAAAAAGAAAGAGTTCATATAAAGTCAAGCAGCGACGTTAGAGCACAGGGTTTCGATAAAACAATTCAAGACTGGGTTAAGTACGAATTTACAGCGATACCTGGGCCTAATACTATACTTAAAAAACCGATATTTTGACAGAGTCGATAGCGCGTTATTGCACAAACCCGACTCTGGTTATACCCTAAGGAAGACAACTTCGCGCTTCAGCAATTTACTACCGCCAATAAACTACCAGCTTTAAATCACGTGACCTCGATCATAAATGTGGCCTAATCATTTTTGTGGCCGTCCCTATTTTAAGTCACTTTATACTACTAATATTAGAAAAATAAAATAACAATAACAAAATCAACCTAAATATGAAAATAAAAACACTAAAGTCAATACGATTAAATATTTCCAGAAAAAAATTAACAAACACAAAATTAAAACATAAAAGTGGCTAAAGAACAAGACAAATTAATATTAAAAGATTTCCAAAACAAATTTTTCATTCCAAAAGTGATTTTTTTATTTTTTCATTTTTTGAAGACATATCTTTCCTATACACTTTCCTGTCTCATAAACTAACATGCTCATTTGTGTGTGTATCATCTGTGCCAGTGGGTAGCACACTGGACGAAGAGTATAACAACATCTGTGTATAACATCTATGTTTTGTTCTTGTATTCGTCAACACCTTTTCCAATCTCTAGCACTATATGTTTGAAGAATTTGAAACATTTGGCATACTTGTATTTAGAACCTTACCTACAAGTAGACATCTAGAGTTATCAGCTCTAATCATTAAAGTTATCATGCTAACACTATCTAAACCTTTCTTGATTGAAAATATTTCATTGAGCAAACTTTCTTCTGATTAAAGATTTCTGTCTTTGATTCAGAAGCCACTTGTTTGCCGTGGGTGGCATCTCGTATGCCGGAAAAGGGGATCCTGGTAGTTGAGAGTGCCCAGGGATCTCCAGCACTCAACTCACTACTTTGGCCCTGGCCTCGGATAGACGAGAGGGATGGGTTAGGCCCGACCCGTCTCAATCGGCTCGGTCGTGCCTAGCTTTTAGGATTACATACTTTTATCTATATTTCTTTCTTTGTATCTTCTGATACCAACCGGGTTAGATTTTTTATTTTTTCTTAACTTTTACATTGTTTTCCTTTATAAAGCGGCGGCTGATGGGCTAATTAATAAACCTATAGTTTCTCTTCGCTTAAGGTTTGTTAAGTATAATAGCTATGTAGCTCTGGCGTCGGAAATAGGAAATCCATTTCCATTAGACGTCCCCTTGTAGGGCTCCGAGGAGGGTGGAGCGCATAGCTATTGAAATTACAGTATCAAAATCATGGCTTCCCAAAACAAAAGACCCCGACCGAATAACGAAAACGAAACGTCTTACTTAAACAATACAAAGTTCTTGATTAAAAGTGAGGAGGCAAAGCCCATCACATCTCTGTCTCCCTTCATAATAGAAAAACAGATAGAAAGTTTGATAGGCACTCCAAAATCAGTTAAAAAATTAACGAACTACTACTCGTTGAAACATCAAGAGCAAGTCAGGCTGAATCTCTATTAAAAGTTCAAAAGTTTTACAACTTGAAAGTCTCAGTCTCAGAACACAACTCACTTAACAAATCCAGAGGAATTGTGAAAGACAGGGTACTGAAAGGAGAAACAAAGGAAAAAATTGTTGAATATCTTGCACCGCAAGGAGTTGTTGCGTGCAAGAGATTCAAAATAAAAAAAGATAATGTTCAACTTGAAACCAATACACTACTCCTCACTTTTAACACCACCACTTTGCCTCAGAGTATTAGAATCTTTTATCGTACAGTACCAGTGGAACAGTTCATCCCAAATCCTTTGCGCTGTTTTAATTGTCAAAAATTTGGACACCACGAAGACAACTGCAAGCTCACAGATGCAGTAATCTGTGATAGATGTGGTGAATCCAAACACACATCTAGCATCTGCCAAAGACCTTTCAAATGTGTAAATTGTGGTAAAGATCACAGCGCAAGATCAACCAACTGTGAAGTCTGGAAAAGAGAAAAAGAAATTATGAGAATTAAAACAATAAGAAAGATTTCGTACTTCGAGGCAAAAAAACAATATGAGACAGCTTTTGAACCTAGGTACTCTAAGATAGTTCAATCAGCAACAGCAAAACCTCAGATGAGAACTTGTGGAACACAGTATCATCCCGTGGATTTTGAGCAAGGCGCTAAACCTTCCTCGAAATCTACGTCTCCATCTGTCCAACCACCTCGAACATCTGAAACAGGTTCAAAATCTAACCAAACAAAAGACTCTAGTAGATCAAGATCAGCTTCTCGAGCTAATTCATGCCCTACATCACCAAATAAAAGCCAGAAAAATAAACCAGATAAAAAAGAAAAAGATAAACAACAATCAAATAGACAGAAGAAAGGGTCACAGGATCCTATTAAGCTGCCAAATAAATTTGAAAGTTTAGAAGATATGGAATTGGAAATTGACTCCTCAGTCAAATAACTTTGAAGTAAATTCAAACTCCCAATATACAAGTATAATGGGTCAAAACTCAATTTTACAATGGAATTGTAGAGGTCTAAAAGCCAACTTTAATGAACTACTAATTCTTTTATCTTTATTAAATCCACAAATTTGTTGTCTTCAAGAAACTTTTATAACCCCCAATGATAACTTGGAAGTTCGCAATTATTCTTCCTATCACTACATACATAATGATTCCCAAAGAGCATCTGGTGGTTCTTCTATCATAATACATTCTACGGTACCTCATCGTAAGATAGACTTAAACACAAATCTACAAGCAATAGCAATAAAAGCATCTTTAAATAAAACTATAACAATATGCTCCATCTATATCCCACCAAATAAAAGAATAGATCAAAATGATTTAGAAAATCTTTTACTACAACTACCTCAACCTTACATCATATGTGGTGATTTTAATGGACATAGCGAATTATGGGGTTGTTCAGATATCAGCGATAGAGAGGTAAAATAATTGAAGATTTCATTGCAGAGAATAATTTATGTTTATTTAATTCCAATGAACATACATACCTGCATCCTGGATCAGGTTCTTTCACAGCAATAGATCTTTTCACTCTGCCATCCTTCCTTGTACCTTGATTATGAATGGAAAGTATGTGAAGATTCTCACGGAAGTGATCATTTTCCTATCATTATACAAGAAACTGAGAAAACAGAAGATGAGAAAATTCCAAAATGGAATTTTAAAAAAGCTAACTGGGAAAAATTCAATATTCTTTGCCATGAAAAATTACTGATTGACAATTTTGAAAATTCAGAAGATCCAATGCTTTCTTTTACTGAAACTTTAATTGACATATCAAATCAGTGCATCCCAAAGATTTCAACAAATACTTTTAAGAAGAAAAAGCCATGGTTTAATGATGATTGTAAAGAAGCTATTAAAAAACGTAAAGACAGTTTAAAACGTTTCAAGCAATATCCAACAAAATCAAACTTAAATGTTTGCAAAATTATGAGAGCTAAGGCTCGACGCACTATTAAACAAGCAAAACGATCATCTTGGAAAGATTTCATTTCTAAACTTGATGCTAGAACTCCCATGACAACCATTTGGAATATGTTAAGGAAAATAAATGGAAAGAATCAAACCATGAAACACTCGCATATCAAGGTAGATGACAAAAACTATGAAAGTAAAGAAGAAATCGCTAATATCCTGGGTAAAACTTTCAAAACAAACTCCTCGTCTGCAAATTATAATCCACAATTTAAAAAACATAAGCAAGAAGCAGAAATGGAAGAACTTAATTTTGATACGGATACAAATGAAAACTACAACTTACCTTTCACACTATCGGAACTTGAAAATTCTCTAAAAAATGCTCATGATTCTGCTGCAGGTGCAGATGAAATACACTATCAACTTTTAAAACATTTACCTCGTATTTCATTGTAAACTTTGTTAAACATTTTTAACATTATATGGGAACAAGGAACCTTCCCGAAAAGTTGGTCCAAAGCTACAATCATTCCAATTCCTAAGCCAAATAAAGATCATACAGATCCAACAAATTATAGACCCATAGCTTTAACAAGTTGTATATGTAAGACCATGGAGAGAATGATAAACAATAGACTTAATTTTTACCTCGAATCCAATAATATTATATCGGAACATCAATCAGGGTTCCGAAAAAACAGAAGCACGACAGATCAATTAGTACGATTAGAATCTTTTATCAGAAATGCTTTTGTAAAGAAACAACATGTAGTTGCCATATTTTTTGATCTAGAAAAAGCTTATGACACCACATGGAAACATGGCATCTTAAAAGACATTCATAAAATTGGATTAAGGGGAAATCTACCTAAGTTCATTTCAAACTTTTTATCAAATAGATGTTTCAAAGTTAAGGTAGGCACATCTTTTTCTGATGACTATGAACAAGAACAGGGAGTTCCTCAAGGAAGTATCCTCTCACCTACTCTGTTCAATATCAAGATTAACAATATTGTAAAATGTTTAGATGACGATGTGAACTGTTCCTTATATGTGGATGATTTTTTAATATGTTACAGGTCCAAAGATATGAAAACAATTGAAACTAAGCTTCAAAATAATTTAGACAAAATTGAGGAGTGGACTATAGAAAATGGTTTTAAATTTTCCAAGACAAAGACAAACTTTGTACACTTCTGCCAAGAGCACAGGTTGCACTTGGATCCATCACTGAAAATATATAATAGTCCAATTCCAATAATAGATCAAGCAAAATTTTTAGGAGTAATCTTTGACAAAAAACTTTCTTTCATTCCACATATTAATGCTTTGAAACTGAAATGTCAAAAAGCTTTGAATGTTTTAAAAGTACTTTCCCACTCTGACTGGGGAGGAGATAAGAAAACTCTTTTAAATCTATACAGATCTCTAATACGCTCAAAACTGGATTATGGATGTATTATATATGGCTCTGCACGGAAAAGCTACCTTAAAAAGTTGGATACTATTCATCATCAGGGTCTTCGGTTAGCTTTGGGAGCTTTCCGTACATCACCTGTCACAAGTTTGTATTCAGAGGCCCAGGAGCCATCCTTATATGATTGAAGGAAAAAACTCTCCTTACAGTACGTAACTAAACTGGCTTCAAATACAAAAAATCCGGTTTACAATGACATTTTTAATCCACCCAACAAAATACTCTTTCAAAATAAACCTAATTTTATCAAACCACTTGGTCTACGAGTTGAACCTCTTCTTAATGAGTCAAACATAAATGTAAAGAATATTAAACCCTTTAAACTTCCTGTGAAAGAGCCGTGGACCATAGATCCACCAAATATTATTTTTGATCTCAACGTAAATAAGAAATCAGTTACAAATCCATTATTTTATCAAAATAAATTTTTAGAAATCAAATCACAGTATAAAGATTACATTTCAATTTATACTGATGGTTCGAAACAAGATAATAAAGTTGGTTGCGCTTCAGTACACAAACAAGAAACTGCCAAAATAAGACTACCAGATCACATAGCTCTATTTTTTCAGCAGAAGCTGTAGCTTTAAACATTGCTCTCTGTTCAATACAAAACAATAATAACAAGAAATTCATAGTCTTTTCTGATTCAATGTCAGTTTTACAATCTTTAAAACATCCTGATAACCCAAATCCATTGATTCAACAATTTTTCAGAAAATATGTTTATTTATGTAGATCAAAGACAATAATATTCTGCTGGATACCCAGCCACATTAATATAAAAGGTAATAAAATAGCTGATCAAGAAGCAAAGGATGCTGTAAATATGAACATAGCCAACATAAAAATTCCTTATACTGACAAAAAACAACAAATAAATGAATTTATCAAGTCTGAATGTCAAATTAAATGGCAACAATGTTTTAACAACAAGCTTTTAGCAATCAAGCCAAATTTTAATGATAAGTATGAATTTTATTGTAACCGAAAAAGTCAAGTAATTTTAACAAGATGTCATGTGGGACACTCAAGGTTTTCACATGTGCATCTTTTAAATAATGAGAGAGCACCACAATGTATAAACTGTAATGAATCTTTAACTATAAAACATATTTTATTAAACTGTAAAAATTTCGACCGTATACGGTCAAAACATTTTAGTGTTGATAGCTTACAAAATTTATTTTTACATGTACAACAGAATAACATTTTAGAATACCTAAAAGAGATAGATTTTTATAATAAAATATAGACTTTCAAATTGACACTTTATTGTTCCATTTCTAATTATTACCGTCATGCGCGCTAAATGACCACAGCTGTCGATGCGCCTTAAAACAGCAATAAATAATAATAATAACAACACTGATTTTTTTACACAACCTATATTACACTTTCAACACACTTACGGATTTTTCAGCAAATCTCTGTGCCATGGCTGGAAACGATCGACACACAGATGAACATTGCACTGCATACACATATTGAGGATTTCTCGCCGCCGCTTCTGTTTGCTACACTGTCGGCATCTACCTCGCTTGGAGCAATTTTGTGGAAAATGCCCAACTGGCATTGTAGCAAGAGCAGCCTGTTCATTCTCCATGTAATCCCCAATAAGCTGCTTTGCTAAATTCATCCGGAATTCCATCATCGTCCTTGCTTTGTCCCGACCAGATTTTGTCTGTCTCAGATGATTGGCAGATTCTTTCATAAGTATGAAAGCATTCGTAATGGCCACATCTACTAAAAACCAGAAAAAGTAAAGCCACCACCTTTTGGATGTACTGTAGCTGCTGTACTCTGTCCGCAATTGATCAGAATGATCAACTCCAGTCATATTGGTGTTGTATTCTGGTACAATAGCAGGTGCTGGTATCATCTTAACTTCACCATTTCGGGTTTTTCTTGAAACTTCAGACACAATCTGGGCAGGGTTCTCTGCAGTGGACAAGAAGAATATGTGTTACTTGTCTTTCCACACACATGCTGTTATTTCTCCTTTCTGGGACGTCATAAACTGGCCCTGTTCTTTCACTTCGCTGGACTTTAGCTGTTGGGAAGGAAAACCTTTTCTGTTGTTGCGGACTGTCCCTTGTGCGTAGGTGTTGTTTTCCAATAGTGTGTTGAATAGGGCAGGACTTGAAAAATAATTGTCAACATTGACAATATGATCCTTGCCCCAGATTTTCCTAGTCATATCCAGTACTACACGTGAGGCAAGACCAATTTCAGCTGCTCCCTGCTCTTTCCCGGTGTAAACTTGGAATTCATTTGTATAGCCATTGGTCGGATCCACTCTCATCCACACTGATTCCATACTTCGTTGGCTTGGCAGGTAGATATTGCCTAAAAGCTAGACGACCCCTAAATTTCACCATCGCCTCGTCTACGCTGACATTCTGGTGAGGGTTGTAGTTGTTCAGGCAACTATTCTGCACTTCATCAAGTATCGGTCTCACATGGAAAACTTTATCATGACCTGGCTGTCCTTGTCTTGGGTTCTGTCGTGAGTCATTGGCATGGATATACTGAGATATCTTGTCGAAACGGTCTCTTTTCATTATGCGTCGCACAGTCAAATTTCCAAACAAAGAATCTGTAGACCAGTACATTGCAGTTTGTGGGAGCTGAAGATATAAATGTAGGGAAATGCATTAGTACCAGCAAAATGATTTGTTTATCATCCACTCTACAGTCTTTGACACATTAACTACTTCAAAATTTGTTGGTTTTTTCTAAAAAGAATCCCTGGTGAAATCAATTTGACACATGTTAACTTTGTCATAGTAGAACTGAAAAAAATATCGAGAGCAGCCTAAACACAAATCAAATGTGAGATAAAACATCTTATGTTGAGTAAATTTTTTTTTTCCAAATAGGATAATATTTATTCTAGCTTTATACAAGATATTCAAATAGTAAGAAAAATTTACTTACAAAAAGAATGCTCATGTATATCCTTACGCCAATCCAAGCTTTCAACTCCTCCAAGTTGACAGGTCTCCAGTTATGGTCCGGCCTGATGGCTTGCTTCAGTTGAGCATATAAATTTGTTTGGTCGACCAACCACTCCAAAAGAAATACAGGGAAAAACAAATGAAAGAAATCTAACTCTGTTGACTCAGGGTCGAGATCGACGGTAGGTCCAGGCTGTGGTCCCGAGAAAGCAAGTTTTGGGAGATCTGGTCTGTGGTTAACCCTCCAGTAGATTTCCTCATTGTTTTCATTCTCTCGATCACTTTCAGAGCCACTGTCGAAAGAATCTGACACGGAATCACTTGCATTTCCAATGATTACGTCGCTGTCTGATCACTCATCGTCACTGTCAAATGTAATGTCGAACAAAGATCGCCGATTTTCCATAATTTTCCTTGTTTTTCAAATGCTCGTAACTCTTTGTATTCACGCTGTTGATTTCAAATTTTCAGTTCCTGATAAATAAACATTCCATCTGTAAATGTGTTAAAAAATCTGATTGGTTAGAATGCTGGAATCCCAAAAAATTGTCGTCTTTCTGACCAATAGAAAGTGACGACACGAGTCGCTCGGGGAAAAGACAGAAAACTGGTGAAGACAGAAGTACAGCAAGAGAAAAAAGGATGAGAAAAAGACTTTTTTGACACACAGGTATACCATATTCTTCTTTTAAATCAATAGATGCCAAAGGATGCATATTTTGGAAAATAATCAATCATTTTTAAGCTAATACCAAACAATCCCGACTTTTAACGACCATATGAAAGGAACTTTTTGAAGACATTATGGTAACCAACATTTTTTCCTTTACCCACAATGTTTTCATACCTTTCAGTGACAAATTCCATCATTTGGGCTACATTTGTCATAGGCAAAGTTGGATGTGTGATATTGTCTGTTGTTTGGTCAAGGGTTAAAATCACAACCTTTAAATTACTAAGATTAAAGCTCAATCAAACAAACTAGCAGCAAACCAGCTTAGCTCTTTACCAAACAACAAAGTTTTTGAATGGACCACATTCGAAGCATTTGCAGACGACAAATCATACTAAATAATAATTTCTGTTGTCACTCATATAGAAAACAGTGTGAGAAAATGCTGGTTACCAGCATTTCTCCTGTTCCCATCTTGTTTTCAAAATGCTTCTTCCTTAGGGTTGTTAAAAGCCGGGATTGACTTATCTCTTTACCACACAATCCTACCTTTTAACGACCCAATGAAGGGGGCTTTTAGAAAGATCTTGAATGCTGGTTACCACCATTTTCTCCTTTTCCCAAAATGTTTTCCACCTTTCCTATAACAAATTTTAATTTTTTAGTCACCTTTATTTTGTCATCTGCAAGTGCTTTGAAATTTGGACTAGTTTAAAATTTCATTGTTTAGTAAAGCGTGTAGTCCACTCCTAACATTGAAAGGATTCAGTCTGTCTCTAGCTATTTCACCATGTTTGGTCTAAAGTATTACCCTTGATCTTGATGCTGTAGTTTGCTTGATTGAAGGATTGTTTTACTGGTATCACGGCAGCAAATCACATATTCATGTATTTCCTGGGTTCCTCTAGTACTAGGCTAGTGCCCTGAAGTGTCTTGCCCCAGGACACTCCAATAAAAAACCTTGTGTATCCAGTGAGGCTTGAACTCGGAGCCTCCACTATTTTTTTTTTTGTCCCCATGACGGTGTAATTTTTTCTTTCCATACTGTATTGTTTATTTCAGGCAAATACCAGTACATTAAATGTGGAGAGAACAGCATCACATACAGTAAGCTTGGATGAATCTACAATCGCAGATGAAAATCATGTGTTATTAAAGACAGTCAGACAGCCAAATGCTCGGGTTATAATATTGTCCTTTTCTTAACTCTTTACCAGACAACAAAATTTTACACTGGTCCTTATTGAAAGAGTCTGTAGATGACAGTTTAAATGTTATACAAAATATGTATCTTGTAGGGTTGAAAACTTGTGGTTACCAGTATTTTTATCTTTTCCCAAAGTTAAGTTTAAAATTGTCAATATTTTAAGATTTAGAACAAATTTTGTAACATTAACAACCCATGATGTTATCTTTCATTGTGGTTGAGAAAAACTGGTAAGACTGTGGCATAGTACAAAATTTTAGTTTTAGTTGCAGATTACAAATGTTATCAAAAGCATGAAGTTTGTCTCTCCTACTGTAGAAAACAGTATGGAAAAAGGAGGAAATACAGAACACAAGCATTTTCTCCCTTTTTCATAATGTTTTTAGAAGCACTTCTCAGTTTTTGATAGGTTCATAGAAAACCTGGATTCTTTGATTTGGCAAGATGAGCAAATACCTAAAAAACCAGCTGGTTTAGCTACAAAATCATGTCAAAAAGACTTGTGCCTTTATGACTATCATATTCCAATTCATATTTTTATGTTTCAGGAAAAAGCCTGCAACAACCAAAAGGATAGTGCAGTAATAGTAAAAGAGGAACTTCAACAGCTGCTCCAAAGGTATTCTAAACAAATTATGCTCCCAAGATTCTGACCCTGATCCAAACAGTATGAGGGAATTACAAGCCCTGCTGATTGTTGTGACCAAATTGCTTATGAATGTGAAAGAGCAGTTGGACTGTGTTGTTGAGTTGAGACATTATGACAGATTTTTCCTAAAAAGGTTTGAGGGAAGTGATTCTGACATTAGGTTTTGGACAGGATTTTACTCGTACCAGGCTTTGATGACATTCTATCACATAATATGCTGGAGCAGGAGGCAAAAAGCTTACAGGTCTGGGGCACAAATAACTCAACCACTAAAGATGGAGACAGTTTTGAAATGTGGCAGAAAGAGAACACTAATTCCAATGGATGAAATGTTTATGACCCTAAAGACTAAGGCAAGGCTCTGCCGACTTGGATCTGGCAGAGAGGTTTGGTATTAGCGAAATTCCTGTGTCACGCATATTTATTACATGGGTGAACTTTATGCACAGTGTCTTGTGTAGTTTAGACATTTGGATGTCAAGGGGAAAAATAAGGCGTAACAGTCCAAACATATTCAAGGAAATTTATCAGGATGTACGGATCATAATAGACTGTACAGAAATATCACTGGAAAGACCATCTGACTTTGAGGTACAGGCAGCAACTTACTCTACATACAAGAGTTGTAACACTTTGAAAGGCCTCATTGGTATAAGTCCAAATGGAATTCCGACATTCATTTTGGATCTTTTTGAAGGGAGTATTTCTGACAATCAGATAATTTTTGATAGTGGATTGGTTGAAAAACTTCAGGAGGGAGATGCCATCATGGCAGACCGTGGATTTACTGGATGAGAGTCTCTTGCAAAACATAAAATCAGACTTGTAACGCCACATTTCTTGAGCGATAAAGACCAGATGCAAATACAGAATCTTGTTGAATCTGTTTCTATCACTCGTGTCAGAATTCATGTTGAAAGGCTCATGGGACGCTTGAAGCAGTGGGTCATTTTGTCTTCTAAAGTGCCTATCACTTTTTGGAAGCACATTAATCACATCTTCCAGTTGTGTGTAATGTTGGTTTTATTTTGGCCTCCATTAGTAGATAAGGACTCTGAGTAAATCGATGAGTGCAATACCATTCTAAGTGCCTATACATTGTATAGGCACTTAGAATGGTATTGTACTCGCCAAACAAAATGGTCATGATACTTTTCAACAGAATTTTGAATGCAGAGCAGTCATTATATAACAAAGTGTGAACTTGTCATCTGCAGATACTTTGAATTTTGACAGAGGTCTGAAATTTTGTTGTCTGGTAAAGATTTGAACCTTCATCCTACAATGCGAACTTTCAACTCCGTTTGGAAATAAAGCATTTGAAAACTTTAAAGTTTTAATTAATAATTAATCTGTCTGTGCAAATGTGTTCCATATTTACCCACCTATAACTTGTCAATACAACAAATATTACCTATTAAAGGTCCCTCTGGAAAAGGAAAAAGCATCCACCTTGGTCATAAATCTGACTGCAGGCCAACCAGAGTTTAAACTTTTCACTTACGGTTGATTTCCATTTTCATGAGGCCAAATGTTTTGAAGAAGTAACAATTACAAAATTTAAAAAATTTATATTAAAATGGCACATTTTATAAACATGGTGAGAGTAAATGTGAATTTCAATCTATTACCACACAATCCTGAATTCAGCATTCCACTATAAGAAAACTTTTGAAAACATTGTGGAAAGAGAAAAAAATGCTGGTAACCAGCATTTTCTCCCTTTCCATGTTTCCTTTCCTATGAGAGACAAATTTCATATTTCGTTGACATTTTATTTGTCATCTGCTAATGCTTTCAAAGTGAGTAAGTCTACAATTCTGTCATCTGGTAATAAATTATCTGTCAACTTTTCTTAGTCTTTTTAGCTCATCTGAGCACAAAGTGCTCATAGTGAGCTTTTTAGCTCACCTGAGCACAAAGTGCTCATGGTGAGCTATTGTGATCGTGCTGTGTCTAGCGTGCGTCGTCCGTCGTCAACTTTTACCTTGTGTACACTCTAGAGGCCACATTTTCTGTCCGATACTTGTGAAACTTGGTCAGAATGTTTGTCTTTATGGTATCTTGGACAAGTTCAAAAACGAGTCATGTCGGGTCAAAAACTAGGTCACTAGGTCAAATCTTAGAAAAACCTTGTGTGCGCTCTAGAGGCCACATTTTCAGTCCAATACTCCTGAAAGTTGGTCAGAATGTTTGTCTTGATATCTCGGACGAGTTCGAAAATGGGCCATGTCGGGTCAAAAACTAGGTCACCTGTCAAATCTTAGAAAAAACTTGTGTACGCTCTAGAGGCCACATTTTCTGTCCAATACTCTTGAAATTTGGTCGGAATGTTTGTCTTCATAATATCGCAGACGAATTCATAAGTGGGCTATGTGGGGTCAAAAACTAGGTCACTAGATCAAATCTTTGAAAAACCTTCTGTACGCTGCAGAAGCCACATTTTCAGTCCAGTGCTCTTTAAAGTTGGTCAGAATGTCATGATGATAGCTCGGGTGAGTTTGAAAATGGGTCATGTCAAGTCAAAAACTAGGTCACCAGGTCAAGTCTTAGAAAAATCTTATGTAAGCTCTTGAGGCCACATTTTCAGTCCAATAATCTTGAAATTCGGTCAGAATGTTTGTCTTGATAATTTCTTGGACTAGTATGAAAATGGGTCATGTTGCATAAAAAACTAGGTCACAAGGTCAAATCTCGGAAAAACCTTTTTTGTACTATAATTACAGTCCAATATTCTTTAAATTTTTGTTAGAATGTTTGTCTTGATATCTTGCATGAGTTTGAAAATGGGTCACATGGATAAAAAATAGGTCAAAAAGTTTCATCCTTGAAAAACCGTGTGTATGCTCTAGAGGTCACATTTTTAATCCAATAATCTTGAAATTTGCTTTGAATGTTTGTCTTGATAATATCTTAGACTAGTATGAATATGGGTCATGTTGGATAAAAAACTAGATCACTAGGTCAGATCTCAGAAAAACCTTTTATACACCCTACAGGCCACATTTTCTCTCAAATACTCATGAAACTTTATCGGAATGTATGTCTGGATAATTTCTACATGTCAAGTAGGCCGCTGAGACAAATTCTAGAAAAAGCTTGTGTGCACTGTAGAGGCCATATTTGTAAGCCCAATACTAATGAGTGTTTGTCAGAGTGTTTGTCTTAATATCTCTGAAGAGATTGGAAATGGGTCATGTTTAGTCAAAAGGCTCAGGTGAGCGACTTCAGGGCCATCATGGCCCTCTTGTTTATATGACACATGTATTTTATGTTTATCAGTGAAAAGTCTTAAATGGAAAAAAAATTGCATAATTGTGGACATTTTAAATTAACCCATTACCAGACAACCTAGAGTTTTAATTATCATAAGAAAGAAAGCTCTTGAAAACTTTGTGAGAAAAGGAGGAAACGCTGGTTACCAATAGTTTCTACTTTTCTCACAAGTGTTCTGGATTTAAATGTAAATTCTGTGTTCTAACACATAGCATACAATCCCATCTTTTAACACTCCTTAGAAAGAAGGCTTTTCGAAAACATTGTGGGAAAAGGAAAAAGTAATGGAAACACATTTCCTCCTTTTCCCACAATGTTTTCTACCATTCAAGGCAAATGCCATATGGTAAAGGTTTAAGTAAAATTTAATTTGTTTACAGATGCTTTTATGTCAGAGAATGACCCTGAGAAAGATAGGTCTTGAAAACAATTTGGGGAACAAGAGAAAATGCTGGTTACCAGCTCTTTCTCGCAAGTTTTTTTTACCTTTGTAAGTGCAAGTTTTCTGTTTTGAGTAGAAATTTAATTTATTGTCTGAAGATGCTTTCAATTCAGACAATTCTATCAATTTACCACAGGAAAAGAGTTTTTTAGATAAAAAATGAATGAGGTAAAAAGATCTTTTTATCTTCTTTTGAACAGAAAAACAAAGTGGCAAATATAAAAGCTGTCCTGAAGTGTCTTTTTGGGAAGCATAAAAATAATTGCACATATATTGTTACTTATTAGACCTATTTTTAGTTCCACTGGCCAAAGGCCAGCGGGCATATGTCATGGCTCGGTGTCCGTCTGTGCGTCCGTGCGTTAACTTTTTTTTAAAACTTCTTCTCTGAAACTACCCATCCAAATTTGATGAAACTTCACAGAAATGATCCTGCCATGGTCCTCTTTAGAATTTCTTAAAAGAATTTGATTCCTTCAAAAACTCTGGTTGCCATGGCAACAAAACTGAAAAAAATTGAACATCTTCGAAAAACTTCTTGTCTGAAACCATATAAGGCCCAGGGCTACCAAATTTGGCATGTAGCTTTATCTAATGGACCTCTGTCAAATTCCCTCATATTATAGCTCTGGGGACAAAATTGGCTCTGCCCCGGAGATCACAAGTTTAACATGGGCTTATATAGTGACTGCAATTTAAAATAGTAATCAAGAAAAATAACTTATGTTATACAAGATAAAGTTTGTTACTGTTTACCTCCCTTGATTATCAAACTGCACTTATACATTATTGGAGTTTGGAATTCAAGTTTTTTTGGAGAGGAAATGTTCTGTTTTAAGGGAGAGTGATTTGTTTTGATGCTAATGGTTATGCTCACATGAATGGAATGTTTAATTTAAATTAAGGTTTCTATCACTCAAATGTTTTCAGAACTTTACCTTTCATGCTAATGAATAAACCTGCTTGTATTCACCGACATTATCTTTGCATTTAAAAAGATATGACTGTTTTTGTTTGGCAGGCGGGGTGGAGGTTATGTTTTCAAATAAGTTTATTACCATACAGACTTTTTATGCTGTATGTCTCTGTCAATGCCAATTAAGCGCATGATATGTTAATTTTACTCTTTAAGAAATGACAATTTTCTTTTACTGTACCAAGTTTAAAGCCATTGCAAAAAGACAAATTGAATGTAGCTTAAATGACTATTTCTGTCTTTGATAGGTTAGGAGACCTTGTGGGAAAAGGAGAAAATAGTGGTTGACAACATGTTGTCCTTTTCTCACGATGTTTTTGAAAGCCTTCTCTTTCAGGGTCATTAACACTTTGATTTGCGGGGTAAAGGGTTAAAAAGCCAGTGGAGCGATACAGGGCCATCATGGCCCTCTTGTTATCCTTTTTTATAAAGCCCCCGAACAACCAAAGCAGGTACAATGTTCATTGTGTGGAAGTCCGACAACTTTCCCTTCACTTTTTCCCAAAAACTTGGATCAAAGTTCACACGCAGTATCAAAACTTCCACATCTTCTTTAGTGAAAAGAACAAAGTCACACCATCTTCATTTGTCACTCCCATTTGCATTTGAATTTCATAGTAATGAGAATGGCTCTCTTTCATAATGATTGTTTCTCCAACTGCTTTAAGTGGAAACTGGCTAGAAGACCCCTTTTTTTCAATGGCTTCTTTAGGAGAAATATCTCTACAAGAATAGATACACTTAATTTCAACCAGTCCATGTGGATCTTTCTCTGAAGGATCAGGAATCAGGCCATCAGGACTAGCAGCAAGCTGCCCAAATTCCAAATCAACAAACAAACCACACCCACTGACCATTATAATTACTCCTTGTGCTGCTTTCTGCTGCTTGTATTTCTCAAGGGCAACAACTTCATTATCTATCCCATATTTGACAGCTGGAATGGATGTCAATTTTGGTTTTCTTATCTGAATAATATCTTTAACCCTTTACCACACGGCAAAATTTTAGACCTATCCAAATTGAAAGCATTTGCAGACGACAATTTCATAGTGGCTCAAATGACGCAACTTTTCTTTGATAGGGTAGAAAACTTTGTGGGAAAAGGAGAAAATGCTGGTTACCAGCATTTTCTCCTTTTCCCACAATGTTTTCAAAAGGCCTCTTTTTTAGGGGCGTCAAAAGGCGTCATTGTGTGGTAATGGGTTAACTAGGGTTCCAATATCTCCCTTTCCGACAAACTTTTTGGCCTTGCTTGCTGTAATCCTGCCTTTCTTGTGCCTGAACCACAGTGGGTTATTTGCTTGTCCACGATTTTGCATTTCGATTTCTTTCTGTTGTGCCTTTGTGACCTACAAAGGCAATAAATTTACTGTTATCATTTATCGACTTCTTTAAAGTTAAACACAGCCAAACAACCTGTAGAAAATGAGCTATTGAAAACACTGTGGGAAAATAGAAAATGCTGGTAACCAGATTTTTCTGTTTTTCCCACAATATTTTCTACACTGTCTGAAACTTTTTTAACTATCTCCATTTTCAATTTTTTTAATACTTTCTCCTGAAGGGTCA
Source organism: Hippopus hippopus (assembly GCA_946811185.2). NCBI lineage: Eukaryota > Metazoa > Mollusca > Bivalvia > Cardiida > Cardiidae > Hippopus > Hippopus hippopus. Next base: position 5,533,396 of record OX328100.1, on the reverse strand, counting down.
TAAAAACAGGGGATTGTATGATAAAAAAGGTTATAGGAGATAGCGTTATTTGTATCTTCAACATATACTCAACCACTTTAAAAACGCAACACTATTTCATGAAGCATATTGCATTTCATTTATTGAGCAATATCAAATTATTTCGAAGAATAAACTCGTACACAAATGAGGTGTTAAGTGTGATTCAATTTAGCCTATTTGCACGAAGCCTTTGCGCATGTGCGAGATTGTCTCAAACGCAACAAGTTTTCAGATGTCTCGGTAGCGCCTATGTCCTCCTTGTGAGTTAATGCAAGCCTGGCACCGCCTTCACATTGACAGGATGACAGCCCGAATTTTTTGTTGAGGTATGCGTTGCCATTCCTGAATGAGTGCACGTTGCAACTGATTCACGTTAGCTGGTGGGGGTTGGCGTGCATACACTCGACATCCAAGTTCGTCCCAAAGATGCTCTATCGGAGCAAGATCTGGAGAGAGCGATGGCCAGTCAATAACATTCACGTGATTGATGCGCAAAAAGTCTGTAGTAAGCCTAGCTGTATGTGGTGGCGCGTCATCGTGCTGGAAAACGACGTGGGGAAGATAACGTCGCATGAACGGTAGGACAACGGGGTGAAGGACCTCATCGCGATACCGCTGAGCGTTTACAGCTTGACGGAGGACAACCAAGTCTGTTCGATGATTAGAGGTCACACCAGCCCATACAAGGACACTACCGCCGCCCCATCGGTCACGCCCCATGACACAGCAGTCAGCAAAGCGCTCTCCACACCGACGCCAAACACGTTTCCTCCCATCTGCCATGCTCACATTGAATCTAGACTCGTCCGAGAACAAGACGTTAGCCCACTGGTTCCGAGTCCACCTTAAATGTCGCCTTGCCCACTGGAGATGCTGTGCACGATGTCTTAATGTTAGAATAGGGCCTCTGTATGGACGACGTGCATGGATCTGTCTCTCCTTGAGACGACACCGGACAGTCTCTGGATGGATAGTACGCCTGAAAAAAGCAAAATGAACCTTACCACCTAACAGATCTAAACACTAGAATGTCGGACAAGTGCCACAGTCTTAAAATTTAGCCGTCTTACCTGTGCCGTCCTCTGACTTGTCTTACAGTGAATGATGCAGTGAGAAACCTGTTTCTCAGGTGCAGCGTTCGAATAAAGTTGTCCTGCCGTCTTGTCGTTACTCTCGGTTGTCCGGATCTAGGGCGGTCTTTGGTCGTCCCAGTTTGCTGCACACGGACCAAGAGTCTGGTAATGGTTGATGGATGACAGCAGAAGTATCTAGCCACATGGCGTATGCTGACGTTGGCGTCAACCATTCCTAATGCCCGATTCCTTTCATTTTCGCTAAGTCTAGGCATTTTGTAACAGACAAATTGACAAAGTTAACATGTTTTATCCGATGGGCTACCGTTCGACAATCAATTGGGAAAAAAAAAAATCAATGGAATTTCGTGCGCGTCTCAAAAGCACGAACCATTTTTTCTCAAACCACATTTTGTGCAGTTGGTGTCACGCTTCACTGAGCAAGTGATTTGCTTTAACTCTTTATTTAAAATACGGTTCATAAATCTTGCCTTATTACAAAAATACGAGTAACCAAAAATGAAATGCAATATGCTTCATGAAATAGTGTTGCGTTTTTAAAATGGTTGAGTATATAATAGATGCCTTGAATATTGCAGGACTGTAATGTTTTTTGAACAACTTTTTTTTTACTAAACCTAATGTAAAATATTGCAGATGACAAATGTTGCTAACTTAAAGATTTATCTCTTTTACCCCTTTACCAAACAATCCCTGGTTTTCACGACCCCCGAGGAAGAAGTCGTTTGAAAACGTTGTGGGAAAAGGAGAAAATGCTGTAACCAGCATTTTCTCCTTTTCCCACAATGTTTTCTACCCTTCACAAATTAAATTTCAATTTTTGAGTCACATTAATTTTGTCGTCTGCAAAAGCTTTCAATTTGGACAAGTCTAAAACTTTGTTGTTTGGTAAAGAGTTAATAGAGTAAAAGACATTGTGGGAAAAGGAGAAAATGTTGGTTAGCATGATTTTCTCCTTTTCCCACAGTGTTTTCAAAAGCTTTTTCCTGTCAGGGATGTTATTGTGTTGTAAGGGGTTAAGCTGTTAATAAACAATCAGGGCCCCGTTTTATCAAAAAGGTCGGTCGTACGTAAGATCATAGCTTAAGACGGAGACTTATGACAAAACTTGCGACCGATGAAATCCATTTTATCAACACCGTCGTAAGTCTGCAGTTGCAGCTAAGACCTTCTTCGGTCGTAAGATGCTAAAAATACGTTAAGCAGTCTACATCTGTCAATGATTTTCACTTCTGGTCGTCTGTTTCCAGTGTAAACAACATGCTTCCGACCCGCTAAAACGAGGTGGACGGAGGAAATTTAGCATGTGCCAACCAAATTATTGCGGTAAATAGATAGCACGGAGCAAAGTAAACGTGAAAGCTAAAAATATCTCATGAAAGGAACCTATAGAAAGGTTTGATATTGACTTTTTTTTAAAGCATAAGTATTTATTATTTTTTGTTGAGGTGCCGGTTTTTTGTGAAGTGTCGGTTCATCATAATTCACAAGACAAATTTTGAAGTAAATAACTTACCGAAGGTGACTGAAATGATGTAGCTGCTTCAAAGTTACTATTACGTGGAATTAATGTGTTGATTTTAGTTACGTTTAATTTTTCTGTATGATGCTTTGTAAAAAGAGGGCTTAATTATAATGCATTAGCAAAAAGTATCAATCTACGTCAGCCAATGCATGCTGACTCGGTCGAAATTTTTTGCTGTTGGCCAATTTTCTGCATGTCCAATGACCAATTTACCTCTAGGTCCACTCTGATCCAGCCGATTGTTAGATTAAATCGATTTTTATGGATCCATAATTCTGTGATAACTTGCTTTGTATAATTACATCACGGAGATGCATTAAGCCCACCTTTGCCAGATCATGACTCATATACTGTATATAACATTCTATGGACTAGATGACATCTACCTTGATATTTCAGTTAGACGGAGAGCAACAAGGTAGAAAACAGATGAAGATTACTGGTGGAAGTGGGCATGTTCATTTCTTTGGTGTTCAAAGTTATATTATGGCGACCAGTGCACATATTCATCCTTTCATGGAGGACCCTGTATAAATACTGAACACAACACTACTACCAAGCCACTGGCTGCTTTGCCACAAAAGAAGCAGTGAACAATGTTCTGCAGTGAGAGAGGAATGAATCCTGTCAAAATGACTCATTCGTCTTCGGAGTGTTTAGTCTCGCTGGAAATTTGACTCATGACCCCCATGATTACTGGCTCTGTTCAAAACTCAACCCTTTACCAAACAACAAAATTTTGGACTCCTCCAAATTCCAAGCTGCTGCAGACGACAAATTAAATGTGGTGCAAGATGTCCTTTGTAGCTTGGTGGTAAAGCGTAACCTTGAGCCCCTGGTTTGAGCCTCACTTGATGTACTAGGTTTTTCATTAAAGTGCCCTTGGGCAAGACATTTCAGAGCCCCAGTCAAGTACTGGTGAAACCCAGGACATACATGAATAAGCGAGCCATTGCCATGATATATGACTGGAATAATACTGAAAGTAGCGTAAAACACCATTCAATAAATGTGCCACAAATAATAAGATTTACATCAGAAAGGATAAAAAACATTGTAGGAAAATGAGAAAATGGTGCTTACCAGCATTTTCTCCTTTTTCCCACAATGTTTTTAACAGCCTTTTGCTTCAGGGTTGTCAAAACTCAAGATGAGGTAAAGTGTTAACTTCAACTCTGTATCAGATGACAAAAATTTACACTTGTCTAAACTGTAAACATTTGCATATGAAAAATAGAATGAGCTTCAATTGATTGGAATTGTCTGTAAGAGGTCAGAAGACATTGTGGGCAATGGAGAAAATGCTGATTACAAACATTTCCTCTTATTCCCATTTTGTTTTCAGAAACCTTCAGGGTTGTGCCAACATGGAACTTTGAGACAAACAGGCAAGGACAAGGTTGAAAAACTAACAAGACATGTTTTGGATAAAAATTTATTAGTCAACTTTCTTTTTCTTTCTGATTGTTGAAGTTTTTTGTTCTTAAATAATAATAAATAATGATATGCACACCAATCCGTTTCCAGTTATATCAGTTTAACTCATTAGTGTACACACTGTACAGGTGAAATACAGAGCTACCACTCACAATTGGCACAGATGCATCATAAACTAGATTTTTGAGCTTTTTGAGCACATGTGAGAAATAATTTGCAATGATGTTCAACATTAAAACAAAGTAAAAATTATTCTATTTGCATGAAAAGTTGGAAAAGGAGCAGTTGCTTTTAACAAGCACATTGTATGTTGCTCCTTTTGCAGCATTTTTTTTCCATGTTCTACTGTTGAAGTCTATTAACCCTTTAGCACAAAATCCCAGTATTTAACAACCCCGAGGAAGATGCCTATTGAAACATTGTGGGAAAAGAAGAAAATGCCGGTAACCAGTATTTTCTCCCTTTCCAACAATATTTTCTACCCTTCCCAAAACAAATTTCAACTGTTGAGTCTAATTTGACATTTGAAAATTGCTTTCAATTTGGACAAGACAATAATTTTGTCATATGGTAAAGAGTTAAGCCATAATTGTGAAATGATGCAGTGTGCAAGAGATATTTGAAACACCGCTAACAAAAGTATTTGTGAGAAAAGGGACTACAGTGTGTTCTATTTAATGTATATTCCAGCAAATGCTCCTTTTATCATACAGTTTTGAATGGGGTTCTAAAAGAAGGTCCAATGCAAGCTGTCAATATGTATTGGCACTAACGGTAGGGCTGTTTACAGGCTAATTCTTCCATATCACTGTCTCTGCCTGCTGAAACACTCTTGTAGTTGACTGTTTCTGTATCTGGCTACCAATACTTCTCAAGCTCTTTTCTGGCTTCCAGAATGATACAAACGTGTAATTTTATGCAAGCACCTGAAAGAAATAAAAATGTTGAAAATATTAGAGAAGCAGTATGTACTTGTGTAAAGCTCATGCTTGTCTGTGAGCTTGTCCTTATATTTAACTACTTACAAAAAAAAATTAAAGATTTTCTGGTATACATAAATTTCATTTGATATTTCACACAAGTGAACAAAATTCTTTTTTCTGAGATAATGATTTCTTAACCTTTATCCTTATTTTTACTTTGGTCAAAGAAAATTCCAGCAAGATTGATTTAAATAAAAATGTCTGAGGGACATTCTTTCAAGGCATAGTTTGTAATAAATGTGTCATGTTCTGGCAAAAGAAACCCTTTCCCAAGTGACAAAAGTTTGACACATCCAAATTGAAAGCGCCTTTAGATGACAAATTCAAAATTGGTTCCAATAAGCTGAAGTTCACTAACAGTGTAGAAAATGTTGTGGGAAAGGAGAAATTAATTGTTACAAGTGATTCTCCTTTTCCTACAATGTTTTCAATGACTTTCTTCCCCAGGGTCTATAAAAGCAGGCATTGTTTGGTGAAGGATTAACGTTTCTCTGTGATCCTTTTTACCAAACAAGTCATCACATAATTATGGATCCAAAAAAAACAATTTTGTATAACAACCAAATGAATCATATGGCAGAATGGTCTGTTGAAATGCTGAAAATAGACTAATAGCAAAAAGTTTCAACCCAGTTCAGCCTGCACGGACTGCACAGATTGTGTAGGCTGACCTTGGTAGATACTTTTTGCAGATGCATTAAGCCCCCTTTTCAGACAGCATGGTTAAAAAATACTATGGTAAAGTATAAGAAATACAGCCAAAACCTAGCTGCTGAGTGCATATTTAAATTTTCTACTGCAAGTCGGAATTACTTGTGAAACACTGATAGTGCTGAACAAATGAAATGGACATTCTAAGTCTGAACTATAGATGCAGATACTGTGATTTCAAAGCTTTTTTTAAATAATATTTGGCAAAGAAGCTAATTGTGGATTCAAGATATAACTGCTCATTTTGAGCTGTCTGCATTAGCAATTCAGTCAAAGTGTTGCCCTACAAAGATTGAATAAGGGGACATTCATTTTGCAGTCGTGAAATCTGTCTATCTTCATAAGATAGGATATGACATCATTGTACCTATTTGAATGCGATCCCACATAATCAACAAATAAAATTGATCATGTGACATCCCCACAGGCCTTTGCAAATTCTGTTTCCATGGTAAATTCTTTACTACTGTTTATGACAAAATTTTAGATTTGTCAAAACTGAATTAATTTGCAGGCAATAAATTTCTTTCTATCCTTTCAATGACAAAACCAATTGTTTGAGGCACATTTAATTTGTTACCTGCAAATGCTTTCAAACTGAACCAATCTGATTCTAGGAAAGGAGTAAACGCGCATCTACACTCGTTTTTCACAGCCATTTTTTTTAAACCCATTTCATATTTATTTTATGAAACTAAAACTATACTTGTATTTTCATACTAAATGTTGTCCCTAACAGTTGAAAGGTTGCACAGATTACGTCCGATAGAAAATGCATTTCATTTTCATGCGGTCTTCAAAGAAGCGACTGCTGTCATTTCTGGTTTTAAATCCAAGACAAATCCATTATCCCTTACACCATATGATATATATTGGTGTTTTATCTATGTTTACACAGCTGATTTACTTTTGAACAATTCTAACCACTGTCGAGTTTCAACAGCATTTTTGTCTCTTTGGCTGCAAGAATGTACATGTACATGTATCTTTATGGAAATACAATTCCAGAAATTCTATCACAGTTCTCTTTTATACTAAGAAACGGTTAAAATTACACACTAATACCATACTAAATTCAATGAATAAGTGAGCTGTTGCCATTATATGTCTGAAATAATCTTGAAAATGGCGGAAAACACTGTTTAAAAAAAGCTATACTATATTCAGTCATGAGACATTGAAGTTTGGGGGAGGACGGACGTTTTGGCCACGGACGTTTTGGCCAGGACGTTTTGGCCAGGACGTTTTGGCCACGGACGTTTTGGCCACCTATATTGAAAAAACGGACGTTTTGGCCAAATCTATTATATATGTACTTATTATAGATATTAAAGCTACAAACATATTTAATTTACTTATTTGATCAACATTTTAGACCTTTATTGCAATTTTTTATTATAACAGATGGTTTCAAGACTTTGTATCTGTGTCTTTTCAATCTTTAATAAGTACTTATATACTGATGGCCATGGACAATTGTGTAGAAGGTTTGGTAGTACATTCTTTTTCTTATATGATAGAAAACATTGGAGGAAAAAGAGAAATCCTCATTCTGAGCAATTTCAAACAAATTAATTAATCACATATTTCTTTAATTGAAATAGATGATTAAAGTGTGGTGTGATCTACAGATTCATTAGTGTTAAAAGACAAGAACAATGAAACTCTTTACACTTCTAATAATAACAACATTAAATGCAAGAAAGTATCATTAATAAGCAATTAGTCAATCAAACTGTTTGTCAATCAAAAGACAAAACTTGAAAATTGAAGATAATTTAAAAACATTAAATTGTTGATGTTTTCCTTTACTTCAAAGGAATAAATAAAACTGTAAAACTCTAAAATTTATTACCAAATTTCAACAAAAGTTCAACAAAAGTCAAAACAATTGATCAAATAAAAAAAAAAAATTTTTAGCTTTATTTTACATAAAAAGTACATATAAAATTATTTTGGCCAAAACGTCCATTTTTTCACTATATGTGGCCAAAACGTCCGTGGCCAAAACGTCCTGGCCAAAACGTCCTGGCCAAAACGTCCGTGGCCAAAACGTCCTACATTCAAGTTTGGGATGATATTGAAAATCTAAAAAGATTCTTTTATCAACCTGGGCTGATTATAAAATTATTTTGAATTCAAGAAAATTCAAGCTTTGCCATTTTTTTCTGCCTCTGCCTCCCTATTGAAAACATTGTGACAAAGGAGAAAATACTTTTAACAAAGTTATCTCTACTTGTCACTGTGTTTTCACCTGTAAGATGTAGATGTTAACTCTTAACCCTTCACCACACAATCCTGACTTTAAACAACCCTGTGAGAGAAGGCTTATGAAAACATTTTGGGTAAAGGAGAAAATGCTGGTAACCTGTGCAGTGTTTCATGATGCACGAAAACCAATTTCAATATCGTGATCAACTCCAGGCTTTCTTCAAAACCTATGCAAACAGTGCAATAACTGCAATAATAGGAATTTTAGGCTGCGGTTAAAACCTGACGCTGTGCCGACATTATTCGAAACTCCGAGTCGAAAGGGATAGGCCTTAAACCGAAACTCCGAAAGACAGACATTCCGCAACGGCAATTTCCAAAAAGAAAATCCAACATGAAGTAGGTAATTTCTTTTTTTCTTGAAATTGGAATACATGAATTGTTATTCGTACTATTTTACCCTTTTCTACATTATCGCTTCATTCTGAACAAAGCAGAAATTGCTGCCGTTTTCTCCCTTGTCCAAATGATTTCAGCATTTAACAAAATTATAGATTCATCCAAATTCATAACATAACTTTTGCAAATACCAAAGTCGACATTGTTCAAGTGCTGTTAACTTTCAAGGGATAATAATCATTCTTTGAATAGCAAACATCATTTTCTTCCCACACTGTTTTTCAAACACTCTTGGTATTGGAAACTAGATCTAGGGTTTGTATTGTAAAGGGTGAAGTCAGTATCTGGTTACCCCTAGTCATGATCATAAATGTTAATCCATCACCGACCAGTTGAAACAATACAGGAAATGATTACATAACATTTGCATATCTCACCCCTTTACACTGTAATGTTTGTTTGTGACAGTAAACCCATGTTACAGCTTTTATCCCATACACTACTTCTCTTTGACATTTCCCTCTTAAAAATGATATGACAACTTACATGCATTTTGAACAAATTTTGCCTTTTCCTATCCATATTATGTCTTCTAGACAGGCTACTGAGAAAAATGTTTTGAACATGTCAGTATGAAAATTTTGAAAATGCACATTTGACACAAGTCATTTTCTCTGATAATCAGACAAAAGTGAGAAAATAAAAAATAACACATTTTTTTTTTAAATTAGGAAACAGAATGTTTTTGACCAGTCTCACACACCAATTCTTTTACCTCAAAATTCTGACCTTCAACCACCCTAATGGAGAAGGCTTTAGAGGACAGGGTGAAAAAAGGAATAAGTCCTGATACCCGAGTTATCTTCTTTTCCTACAATATTTTCTACCCTCAAACCTATTGTCAAGGCCACATTTGATCTATGGTCTGCAAATACTTGCGGTGTGGAGTGGACAAGTCTAAAGTTTTGCCATCAGTGTAAGGGTTTAGCCTAACCCTAATCCAAATGATAAAAAATTAGAACATTTCAAATCCACGGCATTTAAATATGACCGATAAGATGTGATTGTTTATTGGAATTTAGTTTAACTTAGTTCAACCCTTTACCAAACAATCCTTTGTTTTAACGACCCTTGTGAAGAAAGAAAAACCTTTTGAAAACATTGTAGGTAAAGGAGAAAATGCTGGTATCCAGTATTTTCTCCTTTTTCTACAATGTTTTCTAGCCCATCAAAGACAAGTCCAAACATGTGAGTAAAATTTAATTTGTTGACTCCAAATGCTTTCAATTCGGTTGAGTCAATAAATTTGACGTTTCATAACAATTTAAATATGTATTTTACATCTCTTGAGAAACAAGTTCATACAACTCGTACTAATCTCTTCGGATACTGCTTCCTGGGAACCAAAACAAAACTCGTGCCCAATCTGTGGGATTTATATTTAACCCTTTACCAATCAATCCCTAGTTTTTACGACCCTGAGACAGAAGCCTTTTAAAAACATTGTAGGAAAAGGAGATAATGCTGGTAGCCAGCATTTTCTCCTTTAACCACAATGTTTTCTACTGTGCTGGAAACAAATTTCAATTTTTGAAATATTTAACTTTATTTTGTCGTCTGCAAGTGATTTCACTTTGGACCTGTTTAATATTTTGTCGTTTGGTAAAGAGTTAAAAATAGAAAATATTGTTGATAAAGGACCAATTGATAGTTACCAGCTCTTTCTATGTTTTAACAATGAATCTGAAGTCGTCTATACTGCAATTTGACCGGAATGTCATAATTAACCGCTCAGTCCCTTGTAGACGGTAGACCAATTTGAGACTTACCCAAATTGAAACAATTTGCATAAGACAAATAAGAACTGAAAAAATTACAATTCAGAGTTAAAGACTTCCACAGAGAAGCTCTATATGGAACATACAATAGCTATACATGTATGATAAATTTTTGCATTGAATGGATCATGTGGACAAGGTAAACAGCAAAAAAGTATTTCACACAGGTAGATCCCCTCTCCCTCTCTCTGATGTTCATGTATTTCTGTATGGTAAGAAATACATCTAAAATAATTTTCAAAATAATTTTGAGAATTAACTCTTAATAATCTCGGAACATATTCTTTTATCAAATTTCATGCTGGTTAACAGCATTTCAAAATATTCTTAATCTCATGAAAATCGTGATTTATTGTGTAACCCTTTACCCACGAGGGAATAAACTTGTACCCGTCAATGTTTACAGAATTCTTTACAAGGTACAAATATCAACAAGGACCGATCAACAAATAGTTAGAACTAACATCTCACGATTATCAATCGTAAAAGTCAAGAAAAGGGTTATTTGACATGAAACTAAAGTGTCGGGGAAATGTCTTCAAAAGTGTCGGGGAACTGTCTTGTCGTGGAACTGTCTTGAAACCGTTTTTTTTTTTTTTGTTTAATTCCACCCGTTAATCTACTGAAAATGCTTCACGTGAAACAAAGTTTATGCCATACACTTAATTTTATCATGTAGGCCTATAGAATAATATTTCTGTAAGCGATGTTCGCCCCGTAATAGACGTATTGCAATAGCGCGCAATACTCAACACGTTGAAAAGTCCGGCACAACATCGTCATTTTCGTCATCAGTGGGCGAAAAGTTACTTTTATCCTCATCATCAGAAACTTAATAAGTTTCTTTAAAAATTGGCTCGTACATGTACGGCCTTACCGGCCCAGAACCGTCTATTTCTTCGTCTTCAATATCGCTCAGTTCACTATCGTAAACAACGTCCATATTGAAACAAGCTCTCCTATGACGTCACAAATCAAGGGACGCAACAATAAGTAAGGGAGATAAGCGATGCAATAAAAATTAATAAGCAGAAATATGAATTGAAAAAAAGTACTTTTACTAATTTTTTTTTCTAATTACAACATTACCAGGTTACCATTTGATAAGTGTAGATTTGAAAATTAACCATATCTGAAACTTGTTGATTTGCCCTTTAAAGAAAGCGTTTATAAAAATTGTTGGAAAATAAAAAAAAATTGTTGGTAACCTTTTCCAGCCTTTGCCACAATGTTTTTATAACTTTCTTACCGAGGGTCATTTAAACTGAGGTTGTTGATAAAAAATTATAAGATAAAGTCGAGGGTTCGGCGCAATAGTATCGTAACTGTCTTTTTGAAAATTTTACAGGAACGCAAAAAAACTGCACTAAACTTTTGTTTTAAAAGAAATTAAGATAAATCTCTGGCTACTACTAATATTTTTACTCTCTTCTGTATATAGCTAGTTAATGTTGATGTAACATTAACCATTAGAATGATTTTGATGAATTTGTCTGTTACTATAGTATTGCATCTGAAAATTGATCACTTTCACCATAAAAGTTTGTGCAATACTGTCGTAAGTTCAGTTACTATAGTATTGCAATTATATAACTTCAGCATTTAAGATAAAAGTTTCTGCAATACTATTGCATGTGATTTTCCCTTTGCTGTTGCTATTTCTAAACATGCATAATATGAAAATCATGTTAAGTAGAATTTCCATAAAAGCAAACAGAGCTAGTCTACTCACCTAGGCATCAACAAAATGCATTGTGTGCAACTTCTTGTTGTAAATTCACAAGGTATTCATTTGAAACTTTGCATTATGGGTAATCAATTAAGGTTAAGCAGAATGAAATTTTTCTGGTCTTTTCTTTCAGAGAGGACTTTAAGACATAAATCAGTAGAAACAGGCATGTAACTAAATATTTATTTCATTCCCATTTAAGCGAACTTTTAACCTTTTACCACACGACAAAAATTTATAGACTTGTCCAACTTAAAGGTATTTGCAGACGACAAATGCTGCTCAAATAAGGGAATTTGTCCTTGATAGGGTAGAAATCATTGTGGGAAATAGATATAATGCTTGTTTCCAGCATTTTCTCCTTTTTCCATAATGTTTTAAAAGAGCTTCTTCCTCATGGTTGTTACCACTTGCAACCGTGTGGTAAAGATTTTAAACATTGCAAAACAATCTCAATCATATTTTGTCATTTATAGCAAAACTTAATTGTAGTGGTTCAAAATGCAATAAATAGTTGGTTGAAGATACATTTTTTTTCAAAGCAAGTTTACATGTTTCATTGAAGAGCAAGATGATTTTGATGATCATTCCACTCACATACAGTTCATTCACAATCCAATCCATACCCTCTGGATTCAATACACTAAGTCTTAAAAGGATGTTGACAACTTTAAATTTCACAGTTTTTCCTATATTTGAACTTTCAAAGTGAGACAATGATAATCTGTGATTGTATGGTCAGTCGAAGTGTGAGCTGCTGGCAGAAAAACTGAATTTTGAACACAGGTAAAAAGTAAACGAAAGATAAAGCAACCTGGCAGCTTTTGAACTACTTTTAATATTGATTTTTCTGCCATCATCTAACAATTGGATCAATCATGCAATAACAGACTGTCACCTTCGATAACATTATACAACCAACATTACACAACCAGATGAATGATTTCACTTTAGGAAGTGTTTTTCAGAGAATTCATGTTAGGTAAATGAAATTTTCCCTGAGATTGTAAGACATAAACAAATAGGTGATGTGATAACTAGAACAAGGTCTTAAAACACTAGATTTGAAAGACAGAACTGTAAAGCAAAATGTAAAACAAAATGTAAGATACACAATTTGAACGAATAGGTACCTTATTGGTAATAGTAATTAAGTTCATGAGGGAGGAGCAGAAAGAAGGGGTGGTGAACACTTGGGATTACACCACTCCTGCACAGACTCACAAGATCTTTATACTTTGCAAAACTTATCCTGCAGTTGTCAGATAAATGGATTACCTCAACATCAGCAGGTGAGACAGGTGACCTTGATCTTTGTCTCTTGAAAAGGTTAACCCTAGATACAGGGCCATCATAGTCAACCTGGTAAGAAAAGAAATTTGGCTCTGATGCATTAATATTAATAGTCATGATCCTGTTCCATACAACTGTCTCGTTGTCTTCATTTAAAGAAAAATTTTTAATATTCAGAGAATTTTGGAGAGACTTAATGTCAAAGAAGTCAGCCACTGCCATTTCTTTAACAATATATGGACTTTTGTGTCTAGCTGCACGAATTGTTGCAGCCCATTGTGGGGTTGTAAAAATGGATATATTTTTTGACGCAAATTCAATAGTAGCATGCATGCTATCACACTTTGAGTATGCCCTTTCACTAAATACTTGTGTAATTGACTCAAGTTTGAACTTCTGAACACAATACCGCATGGCAAGGTAGTGTTTGTTTTTATTTTGTGCACTACAGTTATCTGAAAAAAAGATAAACTGTTTTTTACCTTCTTCTGCTTTTTATCTCCACTGGCCGAAGGCCAGCAGGCTTATGTCATGGCCCGTTGTCCGTCGTGCGTCCGTCCGTCCGTGCGTTAACTTTTTTTTAAAACATCTTCTCTGAAACTACCCAGCCAATTTTGATGAAACTTCACAGAAATGATCCTGCCATGGTCCTCTTCAGAATTTCTTGAAAGAATTTAATTCCTTCAAAAACTCTGGTTGCCATGGCAACAAAACTTAAAAATATTGGAAATCTTTGAAAATCTTCTTGTCTGAAACCACATGGCCTAGGGCTACCAAATTTGGCATGTGGCTTTATCTAGTGGGCCTCTACCAAGAGTGCCCAAATTATAGCCCTTGGGTCAAATTTGACCCCAGCCCGGGGGTCACAAGTTTAACATGGGCTTATTTAGGGAAAACTTTAGAACTCTCCCTGTACCTAGCCATAAGACCTAGGGCTACCAAATTTTGCATGTGGCTTTATCTAGTGGGCCTCTACCAAGAGTGCTCAAATTATAGCCCTGGGGTCAAAATTGGCCCTGCCCCAGGGGTCACAAGTTTTACATGGACTTATATAGAGAAAACCTAAGAAATCTCCCTGTACTTATTCATAAAGCGTAGGGCTACCAAATTTTGCATGTAGCTATATCTAGAGGGCCTTCACCAAGACTGCGTAAATTATAGCCCTAGGGTGGAATTTGATTCATCCCGAGGGTTCAGAAGTTTTACAAGGGCTTATATAGTGAAATCTTTAGAAATCTTCTTGTTACTAACCATATGAACTAGGGCTACCAATTTGACTCCTGTCTCAGGGGTCTTATGTTCAAAACCAATTGGCCAAGTATTGTAATGTTTGGCATGTAGGGATTTTACGTATTAGCCAGTGGAGCGATACAGGGCCATCATGGCCCTCTTGTTGTTTTATAAAAGAAAATAAACAAGAAGCAATTTCATTTGCCCCTCTCCCTGCTGTTGACTCATTCCACAAAAAACTGTAACCATTTTTTGAGCCAAGGTCATAAATAGTGAAATTGAAATTGTTAAGTCTTCTCTTATAATAGAGGCATGACTCATTACCATGAGGTGTCAACAAAACCTCTTGCAAATCAAAGCAAGAAACTACAAGGTCTGCTTTGTCTATTGCTTTAAATTTGTCTTTTTCTTTTTCTTGCCTTGCTTTTTCTTTATTTTGCAAATGTTTATCATATGTTTCTTTTAATTCATCCTTTTCTTCATTTGTTGCATTTTCAAAAGCAACACAGAAGTCACATCTATCTTTGATTGGTTTAAAGAATCCTAAATTGAATTTTTCATCAAAAATTTTTCTGTAAATTCCAAATGATACTGGTGAGCCTTCTACAACCTTTTCAAGGTAAAGGGTATACATCTTCCTAAGGGTCAGCCCTGGTTGGAGATACTTTTTATTTGAATCATGTCTACAGTAGTGACTTTCAACAGTTGAGAAGGAGTTAATGTGATCAATAACAAGATTTATTTCTTCATCTTTTCTTCTGTTTGGTCTATTAAAATGGCACCCTCTTTCATCCTTGCTACAAATGCCAAGTAAATCTTGTTTTTTGTGAACAGTCACAACAGATTGTTCAGAAATTGCCAATGTTTGAAGAAAAAAATTTTTGCACACTTGTGCTACAGAATTTTCATTTGAGCATGGCAATGACCAAAAAATAGAATACTGTCTGGATGCAGTGGAGGTTGTACTCCTTTTTTTAGGCCTTCTTAAAGCATACTTGCCTATGAAATTTCTTTGGAGAGTAATATCCCCTAGGTGCCAATACTTATGAAAAATATTTTCCCTATCCTTGTTAAACTTGCTGTGAAAATGGACAACCTAAACCTATGAGTTTTCTTTCAACTAGCTTTCCAGATACATTGGAAATATAGCTCTTCCCAGAATTTTTTCTGAGCTTCGCAATATTTCGTTTCCAGGATTCAGAATTCCTTTTCCTCTTTCATCCCCTTGTTACATTTGGACTAAAATTTCCTTCTTGAACATAATCTAAACTATGTATTACTCCCCTTGTCCTCTAGATCCACCTTCATCTCTCCTCTGCACACCAACACTAAACTCATTTCCCTCTTGACCATCAATACATTTACTTTCATCTCTATTCAAACCACTGCCCACACCTGTGCTTACTTCACTTCTCTCTAGACCACTACTTTCAGTATCATCCAAATGCCCATCTTTGCTTACCACATTACTGAAACCATTTCTTACTCTCTCTTGACCATCACCACAGTCTTTATCTCTGCTAACTACCTTACCAGAACTAACTCCTGCTCTCTTTTGACCACCAATACTATCTCCATCTCTGCTTACAATATTACCCAAACCATTCATTTTTTTTTTTTCTTTTGATCACCCAAACCATCTCCCCCTCTCTCTTGACTACCACTACATTCTCCACCTCTCCCAAACTTTTTACCAAAATTATCTCCTACTCTCTTTTGTCCACCAGTACTAATGCTATCTCCATCTTTCCCATCCACATCACTCAAACATCCTACACCTTCTTTCTGACCACCACTACTATCACCACTATTCTGATGAGTCAGAGTTTTCACTTGGATTATAGTCTTTGTCCAACATATCATCATCATAATTGTCTGATTCAGAAAACGAATCAAAGTCAATGTTGTCTATATGGGTTTAACTGTCATCCAGTCCCATGATTGTATCACTTAACCCTTTACCACACAATGACGCCTTTTAACGCCCCTGAAGAAGACGCCTTTTGAAAACATTGTGGGAAAAGGAGAAAATGCTGGTAACCAGCATTTTCTCCTTTTTCCCACAAAGTTTTCTACCCTATCAAAGAAAAGTTGCTTCATTTGAGCCACTATGAAATTGTCGTCTGCAAATGCTTTCAATTTGGATAGGTCTTAAATTTTGCCGTGTGGTAAAGGGTTAATAAAGATTTGTCTAATAGATTATCAGATGCTATGCTACTAGCATCTGATACACTTGGACTGTCTCTGTTTTGTGCCTGTTTCATGAGTTCATTACAAATGTACAGCTGACAGCTGTATTCCCCATCACTCATAATTTCAAAACTAGAGAATTCTGAGTCAGAGTCACAGTCATTATCGAAGGTCACTTTGGCTACTTCAAATGGGATATTTTCTTTTGTTCCAAATATTGAAATACTTATATAAATGTACAGAGATCTTTCAAATTATAATGCACTGTTAAACAAGCAAAACCCTCTGGTATTGCCATTTCTATTGGAGACCTGCTGTGAGAGTCTATGAAATAATATTTTGCATCTGTTGACAGAAATACAGCAGATGTGTAGCTAGGATGAGAATTTCCACCACTGAATATGTAGCCTTCAGAGGTCCTTTCTCCCCTGTGTATAAAAGCATCTTGTAAAGTTAGAAATGGTTCTTCCGACACAACCCTATCTGTCGTTTCATTTATAGGAGCAGATACACCAGTACGAAACCCATCAATATTACTAGGGATGTCTTCAAAACTTGAGTATCTTATAGTACCACTTGATTCCTTAACAATTGTGTGATATAAATCATTTCCTTTTTGTAGAATTGAATCAAAAGTCTCTTTAGTCCATGTACTAGGTGGGGTTTCATAACACTTTTTGATTGCATGTACAGCATTTGCAATGCATTGCCGTCCATTACAGGAATAGAATGGATCTCCCTGATGTCTAGATGCTTGAAGCATGCTGGCTTGTTCCTAAAACAAATTGCCATAATTTTGACAAAAGTTTAAAATGTACATTGGCAAAATGAACTGGAAATCTGAGTGTATGAAATCTATTTGGGAATTTTCAAATGCACATGAAACCATTGTGCCATGGGAATATATGGAAGTACATAATGCTGTCAAATGACCAGAAGAACATCCAATAAATTATTCTACTTTTGTAATAATGTTTCATTCATTATCCACAAATACTGCAGAAGCCTGAAAAAGTGTCTGTATTTTGAAGCGGGTTGACCATTTACCACACAATCCGGACTTTCAACAACCATTTGGGAAGAAAAGTTTTGAAAACATTATAGGAAAAGCAGAAAATGAAGACCTACATTTTTGTCTTGTCCCACATTGTATTCCACCAAATTAAAGATAAATTTTATCATGCAGCAGAATTCTACAAGGCTTCTTATTTGGGCAAGTATGAATTTTTTGTTGTGTTTTGAGAATTAACTCATTAAACTGAGCACTAGTCTTTTTATTCTGGCTTTTAACCTTTTACCACAGTCATAATCCTAAATTTTAACGACCCTAAGGAATAAGAAACTTGAAAACCTGTGGGAAAAGGAGAAAATGCTGGTAACAAGCAGTTTCTCCTTTGCCAACAATGTTTTCTACCCTATCAAAGACAGAATTCATCATTTGAGCCACATTTTAATTGTCATCTGCAAATGCTATCAATTTGGACTTGTCTAAAATTATGTTATTTGGTAAATGGTTAAGGAGGTATAGGATTATAATGGACAATTTAAATTTTTGGACATCACAGTGTTTTCAAATATTCTCTGAGCAATGTAAGTTTCCATCAGTTTGTGATTGTGTAAGGTTTAAATCTTTACCACACAATCCCAAGTTCTAACAACCAAAATATGGAAATAGCCTTTTTCTCCTTTTCCCTCAAGATTTTCTACACTTTCACAGAAAATACTATTATTTCAGCAGAACTTAACCGCTAGGATGCTCAGGGTGACTCAAGGATGTTTTGCAGTGTCGAACAAGATCAGACTGCACAGACCGTGCAGTCTGATCTTGGATCTACACTGTCCATAATAGATAACCTATCCCCCAAAATAAATTTTGTTGTTTGGTATATCTTTCAAATCCATACTAATATGACATTTAAACATTAATTATTGTCCATTTCTGTGTAGTCCCATAATCAATTTTACAATAACAATGGATGATGATAGAGAAAAAAAGCAAAATAAGACACTACTTGCGAATCTTCTAGCTATGCAGTAGATCTAGATTATTTCGAAGACAAAAATCTGCCAGATGATATAAATTCCAGAAATTTTCTGGAAAAATCTTGAATATGATGACATCACAAATGACTCTATCTATGATGTCATTTCTTAGAAGTCATTCAAATACCCATTTTCTAAGCAGAAAATCAATATTATATTGTTCAAGGTATATTTTTGAATTGCAAGACAATAGTAACTGCACTTACAATAGTATTGCAAATCATTTTCACATTACAAAATGTATTACTTAAAATGCAACACTACGGTAAGTGTACTTACGATAGCATTGCAACCAGAATTTTTTTCCATTATCACTTACAATAGTATCGCATTTTCTTCGCACAATTTTTAATTGTTGGTTTTTTGCCATAAGAATTTTTTATATGATGCGGATGTGAAAAATACATGTAATAATGCAAAAAAGTGGATTTTGTAAAAAATGTCAGTTACGATAGTTTTGCACTGAACCCTCGAAGTGTTATATGTAAATACCTTAAGTTTTTGACAAACTATTTCCTCTGGAAGCTGATGAGTATTAATCCTCTCTTCTTCACCTTCACTAGCAGTGTCAGTGCTTGAGTTAAAAATCTGAAGAAAATGAATTAAACTAGTTTTTCATGTACGTTGGGGTTATTCTTTATCCTTTTTATCCTTAATATTTGAAAAAGATCGTCTCTCACTTCTGATGCAAGTGAAAAAAAGTAGTCAATGTCTTTGGAAAGAAAGCCACTGTCCTCCCACAGCTCTTGTTTCAATTTGTTTCAGTAGAATCATGGGATCACATCCACTCATAAAGTTTCTTCATGACTGCATAGTTTGTATCATTAGATATATTATCCTGGTATCCTTTGCTTTTCAATCAATATTTCATGATTTAACAAAATACAGTACGGACTAGCCACCAATTTTGAAGTACAGGTAAACAGGTTTCAACATGTCTGTCAATCAGTTACATGAAGAAAGCTTGTTGAAAATCATTAACAATTTCAATGAATAACTCCAGTAAAGTGCCACCCAGGGAATAAGTTTGCAATGCAGCAGGTTGAATTAACCTCCAAAATGCTAAAACCAAGTAAACTTGCTTTTACCATCAATGCAGATCAAGATCAGACTGCACAGAGCATGCAGTCTAATTTTTGATCTACATTGTCCACTACCTTACTACAGGTTATGGTTGAAACAACCTTGAACAATGTTTGGGCTGCTTTTCTTTTTTGAAAAAAGTTCATCTTGTTTTTAACTCCACTGACCGAAGGCAAGCGGGCTTATGTCATGGCCCTGTGTCCATCGTGTGTCTGTCCGTCCGTCTTTCGTCCATGCATGCGTTAACTTTTTTCTTCAAACTTCTTCTCTGAAACTACCCATCCAAATTTGATGAAACTTCACAGAAATGATCCTGCCATGGTCCTCTTTAGAATTTCTTGAAAGAATTTGATTCCTTCAAAAACTCTGGTTGCCATGGCAACAAAACTTAAAAATATTGAACATCTTTGAAAATCTTCTTGTTTGAAACCATAAGGCCCAGGGCTACCAAATTTGACCTCTATCAAATTCCTTCATATTATAGCCCTGGGGTCAAAATTGACTCTGCCCCAGAGACCACAAGTTTAACATGAGCTTATATGGTGACTGTAATTTAAAATAGTAATCAAGGGAAATAACTTATGTTATACAAGATAAAGTTTGTTACTATTTAGCTCCCTTAATTATCAAACTGCACTTATACTTTATTGGAGCTTGGTATTCAAGTTTTTTGGAGAGGAAATGTTCTGTTTTAAGGGAGAGTGATTTATTTTGATGCAAATGGTTATGCTCACATGAATGAAATTTTTAATTTAAAGTAAGGTTTCTATCACTCAAAGTTTTTCAGAACTTCACCTTTCATGCTAATGAATAAACCTGCTTGTATTCACTGACATTATCTTTGCATTTAAAAAGATATGACTGTTTTTGTTTGGTGGGCGGGGTGGAGGTTATGTTTTCAAAGTAAGTTTATTACCATACAGATTTTTTATGCTGTATGTCTCTGTCAATGCCAATTAAGCGCATGATACGTTAATTTTACTCTTTAAGAAATGACAATTTTTTTTTACTGTACCAAGTTTAAAGCCATTGCAAAAAGACAAATTGAATGTAGCTTAAATGACTATTTCTGTCTTTGATAGGTTAGGAAACGTTGGGGGAAAAGGAGAAAATAGTGGTTGACAACATGTCTTTTTCTCACGATGTTTTTGAAAGCCTTCTCTTTCAGGGTCATTAACACTTCAATTTGTCTGTTAAAGGGTTAAAAAGCCAGTGGAGCGATACAGGGCCATCATGGCCCTCTTGTTTCAGCATTGTAAGTGTTAACAAAAGTCAATGCATTTGTCAACCACCTGAAAGATTGGCACAGTGCTGTCCCAGTGATTATTTTCAACAATGAAATAGACACTGCATGTAAATGTTACTTATTTCAAAGAAGCTCCAAGAATGGTTTTCATCAATGTTGAAACTTTAGTGCTTACGATCAGCAAGCCTGTTTCATGAGGTAATTGCTTCAAGTCTTCTTTTAAGGCATTGGTATCTAAGATGGCTTTTTTCATTCGTGCACTGTACCCGTCATAGTTTTCAAGAGGTCTTTTTTCGTCGTACAGAGTGTCCAAATACATGTTTTTGGACAACACGAACACCTGAAATGGAAGATACCAATTTTTGTAAAAATGTTAAAAGAACACAGTTTGACTAGCATGGATCTTTTGCTCACCAAACATTTTGGTTTCCATTTTTATTCGAAGTTTATTTTCAAATGCATTACAGGGTTGGTGTGGCTCAGTGGTTAAGGTGTAAGACTTGTAATCTCAGACCTGTGAGGTATTGTGGTTCACGGTTTTGAGTCCCAACAACAGACCTTCTGGTCACATGGGTGTGTCTCGCAGAGATATAAAATGAAAAAAAATTTTCGAAAGCGGCAGCAAACAGTATAACATCGAAAGTGGTGCAAAACATCACACAAATGTCACAAATTTACAAAACAAATGGGGAAAGCTTGTGATGTTTGTTACATTGTATAATGAAAATGCACCAGACCTCTATTTAACTGCCCCGCCTGGGTGGCTCAGTGGTGAGCGTGTCGGACTCATGACCTGGTGGTTGTGAGTTCGATACCCGGTTGAGGTGAACTTTCTTTCCGGCGTATTTTCGCCTCTCATCTCTGCTGAAGCATGTGAGAAAAGTAGTCGGTGGCTTTTGAAAGAAAGTTGTGTTAGTACTTGTGTGGGAAAGCCAGGAAACACATGTGCGTCACCGACCGCCATGATATGACCTTAGCTGTTAAAGTGGCGTTAAACCCCAATACAACCAACCAAAATCTATCTAACTCTACCACACAATCCCGACTTTTAACAACCCAACAGGGTTCGACATTAACATTTTTTTGAACTAGACCAGTGGACCAGTAATTTGAAATTTTTACTAGACCACTTCCGATTTCTACTAGACCATTTTTGCAAAATGAAAAAAAAAGTATAAAATAGATCTAAATCTATGTTATTTCTCTTGCTAATATACCAAAATTGTTAAAAAAAAAAAAGAACAATGTCATTTAGTAATGATCAATGAATGTTTCTCCTTTAAGAATTTCAATTACAATTTCTTTTGCGGAGGAAAAAAATTAGACTTACCCATTTTGAAAGCAGTACCAGACACACGTTTTAGTCTAACTTAGGCTCAAATAACAGAATTTGAGTTTAAAAGTACAAAACCGTTGTGATATAATGTTATCAGATCCTTCAACAGATCTTCAGTTTATTAAACTGTTATCTCGAAAACATGACATTTTCCTCTGGATCAAACAGAAACCAACAGCGCGAATTCAGCGTTCCACTCAAGGTCTAAAATGATATTTTTTTCTGTGATCTAGATCTAATATTATTCATCTAGATCTATACTTGTTTCGATCCATTATGATTCTGCTTCTCCCCGATCAGACGTTATTTTGAAGTTATGCAAGCTTGGCATATTCCCTGCTCGTCTGCTCCGTTGTCTATGTAAACGTCTGGGCGACTCATTTTCGGTTGTCGTTTAAATGAAACTACGGCATTCCAAGAAAAAGAGCTAGACAGGAAATTCTTGCTTAAAAATTTAATACTCTGACAGAATGATAACAATTACATTAAAAATTATGACATATCCTTGACAACAAATAGCCCGTGGACTCTGGTCGGTCTATTAAATCTATTTTCGGTTCGATTTGGTTTTTCCACTGAAAATATTGATTACCGCGCATGCACGATCGACTTCCTGCAGAAATTGTTAATAAATTGTCGCTCGTTGAACAAAATCAAAAGTTATGTAAGCGATCTTTGTCGAGGAACGGCACGTTTGGTCGATTTTCGTCACTTATGCCAAGCATTAAAACTGGTACTTAATTAATTGTCTCCATTTTTGCACTAGACCATTCGGGCTAGCTGGACGCAGTCTCTACTAGCCCGAACCCATTTTTTGCTAGACAATGTCGTTCAGACGTGCCTTAATGTCGAACCTTGCCCAAACAAAGAAGCATTTTGAAAACATTGTGGGAAAATCAGAAAATGCTGATAACCAGCATTTTCTCCTTTTCCCACATTGTTTTCTATCCTATCAAAGACAGTAATCATCATTTTAGCTACACATGTTTTGTCATCTGTAAACACTTTCAGTTTGGACCAGCCCAAAAGTTTGTCGTTGGGTAAAGAGTTAAAGGAAACATTTTATAGATTTCTTATCACAACTGGACAATGTAAAAAAAAAACTTACTCGTTTTTATGGGTTTGGTTAGCTTCTTTGCTTTTCTTGAAGGCTGGTGCCATTTCTGTTCCTTCGAAGTGCAGCTTTCTGCTGCATCATTTAAGATTCTTGAAAGTCCAATAGGCCAAAAAGTACACCGGCTATATGATTGCACTTTCCTCCAAGCCCTGCTGCACATTTGCACTTTCCTTTAATAAATTCACCAGTGCTGTTTTTTAAAACTAAATCTGTTCGATATGTCTTCCTCTTGTATGACGACAACACCATTCCACTGACATGTGTGTAGTCTTCCAGCTTATTAAATTTTACATCACTTACATGACCAGATTTATAAAAGTTAAAACCTTTCCTCAGTGGTTTCTGGGCAACAGGCAAGTCTGTGATTGTAACAGAGTCTTCATTGTCTGCAGAGTCTGCAGCATGAACTATCATTAACTTTCTTTTAACTACATAGTCAACTATGCAAGCATAGTTGAAACCTCTCGGAATAGAACCCATATTTGTTGTCCAGTTTCTTAGTAATGGAAGTGGAATATTATCATCTTTATTGATTCCGCAGTCTGCCTCGGTCAATACATTCTGAATACAGCTGGATCCATCCGGGTCAACAACAAACTTTGAAAGTCCACTCTCTTGAAGATCTTTCACCCTGAAATATCAAACAATGCAAAATATTTTCAAAATTATTCTGTACATCAAGTGTAGAATGTAATTAGTATTAGCTTCTATTTGCAAGGCTTTTCAAGTCATAAGTATTTAAATGTATAAATGAAATAAATCATTAATAAATGCCGTTTACAAGTCTTACATTTATTAATTACAATTGAATGGTAGTCTGGTGCATATTGCTTAAGTTTGCATATGCTGAAGTTATCTTTTTCCGCATTGTTTATAGACAAAATACACAAAATAATCTTGTGGAAAATAAAAACCGCCAGCATATAGAAGGAAACAGATCTTAGGGGAACCCCGAATTGTAGGCCAAAACCTCAAAGTTACAGACCCGTAACTATTGGAATTCCCATTCAAAAGAATACCCACAACTTAGGTTTTGGATGAGTAATAAACAATTCAGTGTATAATCGGTCTACTTCATTGGGCGATGTCTGAAAACATAACGACGACGATGAAAACTCACTCAGAGTCACAGGTCGTCGCGCTAGTAGGCAAGATATTTCTCTTAATTTACCTGTTAATAAGGCTCTTTTTTGAACAATTTGTGTTTGCCGCAAAGCCTTGGCAATTCAGCCATCTTGCAAGATCCTTTGCATCGTTGTCCTCAACAACTGGATCAGGTAGTACGGCGCCTTTTATATCTTCTTCTTGTAGTTTCACTATTCTGTCCACCATATTGCAATCAAAGATTTCCACCCAAATAATCCCACAATGCAACGTGATATACAAAGCGTGACGTCATAGGGTTTGAGGCCTATTGAGGTACAGTAACTGGCAGGTCATCAAATACTTCTAAATCTTCTCCTGGAGAATTCATAACAACAAATCATGGCATCGCCAAGTCTGAAATATACAAACATTAATATAAGGCATAGCCCAATTATGTCTTTCTCAAAACATTGGCCTTTCTTTGTCAATACCACTTATCATCATTGGCAGTTTCTAGTAAGACATCATCACTACCTTTATCATTCAACTTTCCCTCATGAAACAGATCCAAACTTCCCTGATTTGCTGTAATGACACCCCGAAACAACGTGGCACCGGAACTCGGATTCACAATCTTTGTATTATAGTCCGCAATTCCAAATTCTTTCCTTGAACCAGCGTAGTCTCTAGGACCAAATTTGTTGACACTTTGAAAGTACAACTTGGACGCGGACACAGTTGCTTTCTGATAATATATGATCAATCTCAAATATTCAAACTAAGATATATTGGAAGAACTACCAATATGACCAATAAGCAAACTGCTACAGTAACAATCAGACGGACTCGAATTCTCCTGGGATGCTTGCAAATGAAAGTCCCCTATACATGTACTTTCCAAAATGCTGGGTTCCAACAAAAGGATTAGGGATTAGTGAACTTTCAGACTTATCTAATTTGAAAGCAAATTTATCGTTATAAGCAACCACATCAGGAGCCCAGTATACGTATCTGGCAAATATCGAGCGAATGCTTTTGCGAAAGTTATCAAACTGCCACGGAGTGATTCCTTCACCCGTCTCATATAACTTCCCAGTCTCACTATGTGTGTTATCCTTAATCCACTCACCCTAATCCTTTTGTCTAGATTTTGGTACGCAATAAATAAAAAAAATCTGCGTTTTTCTGTGCACTGTGTATTGATACACATCCGCACCATCTAAAGGCAATGTCCAACGACTTTGGTTTGCCCCATCAAGAAACTGTGATTGATCTCTCATGTTGCCTGTTTGACTTATCATATTCTGGTTGCCTAGTCACGGCACCTTTACCCGACACTCTGCATCTATATCATAGACATGATTTGTAAAAACAGGTGATTTTTTGCTGCTGCTGCCGGACTAGACGGAGGATAAACACTTCCAACAAACACACATTCAACAACCCATGCGTTACAAGGAACATCTTTGTTAGCAACCTGCTTTAAAATACCTAAACCAACATCCCCCACAATTTCTGTACTATCAACAGTTGTTTTTCTTCTTTTAGACCTTGTTTTTGGTAAAGTGGCATATTTAGATCTAGTAGTCACAGACATGATCTAAAACAAAAACATAAAAAATATGACTAAATATTTATTAAAGCAAATGACGCAAAGATGATACATATCATTGCTAAAAAAAGATTGCAAATAGGGCATGAAGAAGTACACCATGCCATATTTGAAGCCTACTCTAAACGACAACAAAACATGAAACAAAGATAAAATATACTAAAGCAAATACCTACATATAAAACTACACTGCTTAAAATATGTCTAAATACATACAAAACATCCGCATAAGTGACCTAGAGTGTAAAGTTTACTACGCGCACACAGTAGGTACACAACCACTCCCCCCTGAATTTATCTACATCTTTAAAACCTTAAACACTACATTTTTTAAACAGTTTTTTCTTCAAAACCGGAAGTGCTAGCCAAAGGTACCGTTGGAAAGCTCTTTTCGAGCTCTACAACTTTGCCACTATATACACAGAGCGATCTTTGATATTAAAGGCACAGTGCCTGCCGGAAAGTAAGAACTTTCTGGCAGGCACTGTGACTTTAATATTTATTTTAGCTCTCTCTCTCTCTCTATATATATATACACACACACACACACACACACACACTGCAAAGTTGTAGAGCTCGACGAGAGCTTTCCAACGGTACCTTTGGTTTTTGGCTAGCACTTCCGGTTCTCTTACATGTGTGCTCTCTTCTCAGAACTAGAGGAGCTTGCTTTCTGCCTGTGACTCGTAGTTCTCTTCAGGGCCGTGTTATACTGGTTCTGGTACAGGTATACTCTTGTTCCAGGAAATAACTCCTGCATCTAAAAATAAGCATGACAAGTAACTGTAGGGTGTAAGAGTAATTATACAAGGTTAAATATAGCAAATTTGTTACATCAAAGGCCTATAACTCCTGACAGGCAGTCCAAGGTCGGACTTGATTTGCAGTTCCGAGTCTTCCGAACAGCAATTCTGAAATCAAGCGCTATCGAACAGCTGTCTGGGTGTACTGCCGATTACTCCTCTGAAAGAGCTGGGGTGATGAGAATAGTCACGTGACAATCTGGAAAGTGTCATGGCGGAAAATAGGACCATGTTCATGTGCGAGCAATGCAGAAAGTGGTTTCTGAGCATGGAAGTCTTCGTGAGACATGAGTGCTGCAGAAATGAAGGTAAATATAACATAAAAAAAATGCCTAATCTCAGTTGTTGTGTTTTTAATTCAGACATTGATATTGAAGTAATTAGACCTAAATCTACAGCAGTTCCATTGTAGATGGAATTGTTTGGACCGAACCTTTTTCATTTTGCCTAGATTGGGCACAATCCCTGGTTTGGGGAATGAATTGTCTGAAACATGTACAAATGTAGCCATTCACGGTATGAAAAAATATAAATTAATTGTGAATTGAATGGAATGTGAAATATACACATAACTGTTCATTACCGACTGATTGGAACGGCAACAGATCTTTTCGTTTCAGGGCTTGTTAGGCTTCTGTTTGTCCGGGCTCGTTCGGGACAGGTCTTATTCCCATCAAAAATACAGATTTCATGAAACAGCGGAAATGATTTTAGTTAGATTTAAGCATAATAACCATTTTCTTCGCATTTTATTGAGTTTGGTAACACTGTAGCATATTAATTTATTCATAAGCTTCAATTCTTACCTAACTTGTATTCCAGAAAATGTACCCACTGAGACAGTTGACAAATTTGAAAATGCCAGGATAAATGTTGACCATACCTCAACCAATGTAGAAATAGACAAGCAAATAACACTGCAAGAACAACAGGAAGGATCACTTATTTGGTCCAGACAAGCCACACTGCTGCTGATAGGAGAGTACAAAGACAGGATTGAAAGGATAGATACTGGGAAATTGAGGAAGAACAAAGCTTTTGAAGAGATCAGTAATGAATTACACACAGCAGGTTACAGTTTCAGCGCTGAACAATGCATTGGACGTATGAAAACAATTACTAGAGCATATAAACAAGTTAAAGATCATAATGCCAAAAGTGGCAATGAGAGAAAAAATTACATTTATGAAACTGAGCTAGACGAAATATATTCAGCAAGACCAAATATTGAGCCCAAATTTGTTGCCAGTAGCACTCCCAGCCAGCCAAAGGAACAGGCCAAACAGCCACAGGTGAACAAAAAAACAGGGAAACGGAGCAATAGTGATACAGAATCTGAGGGTAATACACCTGTTTGTAAAGTAAGAAAAACTCAGGCCACTGCAGTTATTTCATATTTGGAGAACGTTACTCAATCTTTGAATGACAGACATGAGAAAGAGCAAGCTAAAAAAGATGAACGGCACAAAGAAAGGATGGGACTCTTCAGAGAATTGATTGACGTTTTGAAAAACACTAAGTAATTTGGACATTATGTGGCTATGAAGCATTTTAGTTTAGTTTGAACATATTTATTATATTGAAACTAAACTAAAATGCTTCATAATGATTTACAAAAACAGTGCATAAAGCTCACTGGCTAGTTTTGCAAGTTTTCAGCAAGTAACTTCATCATATTTTATTGCACACAAAACATTTTATCAATTGAAGTTCAGAGTTGACTTAGTGTTTTTCAAAATGTCAATCATTTGTGTGAAGAACCAGGCTGAAAAGTAAAGCAGAATGTTCCTAAAGGAGAACTTTGCTTTATTATCACCCAGGTTTTAAAAGCATTTTGACATGTCCATCCAGAAAAAGAAAATGTTCATGTAGTTGGAAAGAGTTTTTACAGTTTTGTTTTATTTTTGTTAGCATCCATCGATTTAAAGGATTAACTCTTCACCAAACATCAGTTTAGCTTGGTCCAAATTTTAAAGTCATTGCAGACAACAAATTCATTGTAACTCAAAATATAAAATCAGTCTTTCAAAGAGTGGAGAGCATTGTGAGAAAAGAAGAAAAAGCTGCTTACCAGTATTTTCTTCCTTTCCCGCATTCACTTCCTTCAAAGACCTTCTACCTGAATGGTGTTAAAAGTTGTGACTGTGTGGTAAAAAGTTGAGCAGTCTGAAACTAAAGCAGAATGCTCCTGAAGGAGAACTTTGCTTTATTTTCAGCCTGGTTTAAGTAACCAACTGTCCTCAATTTTAAAAACAGTCTATGTTGAAAAGGGTTAAGTGGCACTCTTATTGCTTTCAGGTTGAACATGCAAAATTTGGGCATGAAAAAAAGGCATGCACATTATTCCTGAGTCAGTATCACATGATATGCTGCATGGACTGTAGTAAAATTTTGAGAATTTTTCAAATTTAAAGAGGCAAGATAAAGAAATGGATTAATGTTTTTAAGAGCTAACAAGTGTAAATGTCAGAAAACAACATAATGTCTGCACGTCTGTCCCTCTGTGCATTAACTTTACTTATACATCTTTTCTGAAACTACCCATCTGATTTCGATGAAATGTCACAGAAAAGATCCTGCCATGGTCCTTTTCAAAATATTATGAAAGAATTTGAATCCTTCAAAAACTCTGGTTGCCATTGCACCAAAACTAAAGAAAAAAAAAACAACATACACAATGGAAATCTTTGAAATCTTCTTCTCTGAAACTATTAGGCCTAGGCCTACCAAGTATGGCATGTACTGTAGCTTATCGAGCGGGTGTCTATCAAGTTTCTTCAAATTGTAGCCCTAAGGTCAAATTTGATCCCACTCCAGGGGGGTCACATGATTTACATGAGCTTATATAGAGAAAACTTATGTAATCTTCCTGTACCTAGCCATGAGGTCTATTTTTACCAAATTTTGCATGTGACTATATCTGGTGGGCCTCTGCCAAGAGTGCTCAAATTATAGCTCTGGGGTCATAATTAGCCCTTACCTTGGGGGTCTCAAGTTTTAGATCTGACATGGGTTTATATAGTGAAAACTTAAGAAATCTCTTTGTACATAGTCATAAAGCCTATGGCTGCAAAATTGTGCATATAGCTTTACCGAGTGTGCCGTCATCAAGGAAATTTATTCATTTGTCACAACATTTTCAAAAGTCTAACTGGCAGAGTCCTTAAATGCTGTTGGCATGAGAGCAAAGGTTAATGGGATTTTTTCTATTGTTTTGATTTTTGTCTGGAACAATCATAAGCTGGTAGAAAGCAGCTTACAATCCAGATATTGTTAAAGTTATTTTTTGTTACTGAAAAAGAAACATAGCTGTATCATCTGATGAAAAAGCGTTCTAGCAACTTATATTTTTGTGCAATGCTATAACTCTGTTTAACTCCTTACCAAATGACAGAATTATAGACCTGTCCAAATTGAAAGCATGTGCAGTCAAGAAAATAGATATGACTGAAACTTTAAGATTTGTTTTCAGAAGGGCAGAAAACAATGTGGAAAAAGGAGAAAATGCTGGTAACCAGCATT
The DNA here is from genome assembly GCA_946811185.2 of Hippopus hippopus. Classification (NCBI taxonomy): domain Eukaryota; kingdom Metazoa; phylum Mollusca; class Bivalvia; order Cardiida; family Cardiidae; genus Hippopus; species Hippopus hippopus. Next base: position 5,502,887 of record OX328100.1, on the reverse strand, counting down.
TTCTCCTTTTCCCACAATGTTTTCAAAAGGTTTCTCTCTCAAAGGTGTTACAAGTCGAGATTGTGTGGTAAAGGGTTAACAAACTGTACCCTATTGACATGTATACTTGTGTTTTACAATTGTGTATCTTTGCAAAGTACAATAATTGTCGTATGCAAACAGCTTAGATTCAGATCAGATGGGTTCTTAACTCTTTACCAAATGACAAAATTTCAGACTGGTCGAAATTAAAAGTTTTTGCAGATGACAAAATAAATGTAACTTAAAAACAGAAATTCTTTTTGGAATGGATAAAAAACATCGTGGAAAATGGAGAAATTGCTGATTACCAGCATTTTTTTCCTACTTGTTTTCATAGGGCTTCTTTTTCAGGAATGTTTAAAGTCAGGATTGTGTGGTAAAGGGTTAAGGTACCCACTGATCTGAATTTACACTGTTTTTTGGCAGCAATTTTGTAAAAACAACTCCAAATAATAAAATTGGACGTCACTTAACTGGAACTGTTTATTGAAAGTTTCAGGTGTAAGTGCAGGCAGTCAATTTCAAAGATCATTTATAACAGTTTGGATCCTGATCACATGCACCATATCTAAGGTCTGATCCTGATCTATCCTTTCTGTTGACAGATATATTCCTAACAGCTTTTCATAAAAGATTTTCCAAACATTGTTGTAGATGTCAGTTTTGTATGCATACTTGTAGGCCTATATGTACAAAGTTCAGTTGATGTTTTCAGGCACAAGGTGCTGGTGTTTAAAAATCATTTCATTGCTTTCTGGGCAAATTTACTACATTTAATATTGTTAATAATTATTCAGCTGGTCAGTTTGAAAAGTTGTTTCTTATGTCTATGATGAAGATAATTATTTAATAGAGCACCCCCCTGTCAGAACCTCAGTCGATAGTATTCACAATAGTCACGGATTTAAACTACTTGATTTGTGTAAATCAACATCGATACGCATTGTTAACGGTCGAATTGGAGATTCGAATCACCACACATTTTATTCGCATAACGGTTGTTCCGTAATTGATTACCTTTTAGCTCACGAGGAAAATTTTTCTTTGTTAAAACAGTTCGGTGTCGGAACATTTAACGAATGGAGTGACCATGCGCCACTACATTTTTCATTATGCTGCAAGAATACTGTTAGAGATAAATGTTCCTAAACTGAAACTAAATACAAATGGAATAGCAATTTGACAGCTCGGTTTCGTTCTAGTGTCATTGCAAATTTGCCTAATTTTAATTCTATCGTAAACAGTATTAGTACAAATGCACCAGAAACTGTGAATAATGCAGTGGACCAGTTTAGCGGGACACTTCATTCGATATCGCATTCTTTGTTTTCAAAACGTGTTACAACCAATGATAAGCCATACTTTGTGAACGATATTTGTCAGAAAAATGCTGAATGGTTTGATGCGGAATGTTCGTCTGCTCGCCGATCATATTTAGATGCATTACGCTCTTTTAACTTAGTTAAAAATGAAGAGAATCGGTCTGTATTATGTAGTCACAGAAAACTATATAAAGATCTTGTAAAATATAAGAAAAGCCAGCATTATAACAGAAAATTAAACAAATAGAGCAATTACGCAAAAGTAAGCCAAAAGAGTTTTGGAATTATTTTAAGCCAAAATCAAGCAACAGCAAACATGATATTTCGTTAGAAGAATTTAGAGATTTTTTCCAAAAAATATCTAATGAAAACAGTAATTTTACGAATAACGACGCAGAAGATTTTTGCAATAATTATGATTTTGATAACGTCGATGATTCTTTCCCAGAACTAGATGAACCAATAACCATTTCCGAAGTTCAAAAAGCTATACAATCACTCAAACGAGGTAAATCTGTCGGCAACGATTTTCTGATGAATGAATGTTTCATTGAAACCAGTGATATTCTGTCGGGTCACCTGTGCGACATTTTTAATGCAATACTTAATACAGGCATTTATCCTAAACAGTGGAGTGAAGGAATCATTATACCTTTACACAAGAAAGGAAGCGTTGATGACGTAAACAATTACCGTGGCATAACTCTCCTAAGTTGTTTTTCTAAGCTATTTACATCCATCCTTAACAAACGTATTGAATGTTTCTGTGAAAATAATAACACAATATCTGATGCACAATTCGGATTTCGTAAAGGTCGTTCAACTGTGGACGCAATCTTCACTTTACTATCACTCGTTCAACACCGATTAAATAAGAAAGAACGGCTTTACGTTGCATTTATAGATATGATGAAGTGTTTTGACACAATATACAGAGATGGTCTATGGCTAAAACTATTTCAGACCGGCATTAAAGGTAGAGTCTTAAGAATTCTTAGGAATATGTATGAACAGGTAAAATCTTGTGTAAAACTTCGCTCTTCGTATTCAGATTTTTTTCGCTATGCAATCGGTCTACGACAAGGGGAAGTTATGTCTCCCATATTATTTTCGCTGTCTGTCGAAGATCTTGAGCTATTTCTTCAAAAAGACACTAACTGTGGCCTGAATATTAACGACATTGTTTTTATTTTACTTTTGTTTGCTGACGATATGGCTGTTATAGGTAAATCCCCACAAGAATTGCAGCAGCATTTGAATTTTTTTGCACGAGTATTGTGACAAATGGGGTCTTAAAGTCAACATATCCAAAACTAAAATCGTTGTATTTCGTAAAAGGGGTCGACCAACTGAGGCAGAAAAATGGAGCTATGCAGGTCAAAATATTGAAGTTGTTCACAATTTTAACTACTTAGGCGTAGTTTTCAACTACACAGGTTCATTTGTATTAAATCAAGCACATTTAACTGGCAAAGCACTGAAAGCCCTGCATTTTCTAATATGCAAATGTCGAGAATTCGATCTTAATCCCAAAATTCTATGTCAATCATTTGACGCCTTTGTAGGATCGGTGCTTAGTTACGCTTGTGAAATTTGGGGTTACACTAAATCAAAAGATATTGAGCGTATACATCTGAAATTCTGTAAAGAATTATTGCAGGTCAAAAGTAGTACGTGTAATGCAACTGTTTATGGTGAACTGGGTCGTTTCCCTTTATTTATCAATAGATATGTCCGTATCATTAAGTATTGGTTTAAGATTGTTAATACAGACAATATTTTACAGAAAACAATTTACGAATGTGCTCTATAGGACAGTTTTAATGGCTTATCGAATTGGGTGCAAAATGTTAAATCTTTGCTCGATACATATGGATTTTCAAATATTTTCACATCGTATCATTCGGTTAATGTAAAAAGCTTCTTACATGATTTCAAAGAAAGAGTACTAGACACGTTTATTACTGACTGGTTCAGGTCTGTCAATACAAGCACGGTTTTAGATATGTATAAATACTTTAAAACTTCATTTGAGTACGAATACTACTTAAATATCATCCCAAAGTCATACAGATTATATTTCATTCGTTTACGCACATCTAGCCACCCTTTAAGAATACAAACAGGCAGACACGGTAGGAACTCTATACCGCGTCAGCTTCGCTATTGCCAATGTTGTGGAGAAAATGATATAGAAGACGAATTTCATTTTATTTGTGTTTGTAAAAGTTTTATTGCATTGAGAAAAAAGTATATCAAATCTAGCTATTACTTACATCCATCAGTGTTCAAATATCATAGTCTTTTATGCTCAAGAGATAAATTCGAACTCATTAATCTTTGTAAATTCATTAAGGAAGCATTGACTCTTAGAAATAGTATTTTAAACATTATCCTGTAAACTATTACTTTATCATTATTCTTGTTCGTCCTCTCTCGATTTATGATATTCTTGTCAAATGATCCGATTTCGAAGCAGATCTGAAACTTTACTATCATGTACATCTGTTATTGCCAACGCATCTTCGCTATGGTGTGTGGGTGGGTGGGTGGGTGTAGATGCGGGTGTGGGTGTGTTTTCTGTTTTCTTTTTCTCTCTCTCTTTTTCCTTTTTTCCCTTTGGTATTTTCAGGTTTATATTTGTTCACGTGACTAAATTCATTATATGTATATGTGCTGTGACAATGTACAACTTGTATACGTCAAAAAATAAATGTCTGTCTGTCTGTCTGTCTGTCTGTCTGTCTGTCTATGGAATGTAGCTCCAGATCAGGTGCCTATTTTTGATGAGACATCTGATTATGACAAACATTTGATCAATATTTGTCAAAACAGTGTATTATTCCTTTCCCAAACAATAAATTGCAACTTTTTGAAAATGTGAGAGTTTTTACATGACAATCTTAATTTGAAGAAAATGGATTGGAATGCTGTCAATATGTTGAAAACAGTATGGGAAAAGGAGAGATTGCTCTTTATGAGTAATTTCTCCTTCTTTCACAATGTTTTCGTGTTTTTATTTGTATTCTACCTTGGGGATGAGGAGGTCGATGAGGTGGTCATGAAAACATGGGAGTGATTGGTAAAGGGTTTCACATTTTGTGTTACATCCAGGTTTGCAAACTGCAGACTCTTATAAAAAATGTATCAGAATTGATCAGAATCTACATTTCTTGCAATGTGACAAAGGTCCCTTTCCCATGGAAGAGCTCAGTTGAATGGGTTTTAATACAAACTGTCATGTCTTATTTCATTTTATTTATTTTGTAAAAATTAAAGTTTCAAGGTACTTTGCAGTTAACATTAAACAAGAAATTAAGAATGTGTTTGTTTTGATATATACCTCGAACCAAGATACCCATGACTGGTAGGAGCTCTGAGGCAAGACAGTTGACTGCTTAATTCATGACTAAACCAATGCTTAACACCTCTTATGAGTCTTTCTATATTGCTTTCAGAATGCCTCAAGTAGCCATGTCTTCCCCTTTCCCTGAACGGTTGGATGCCTCAGTAGTGCAGGCTCTTTGAAAACACTATGGGAAGAGGAAATACTGCTCAGAATGAACAATTTCACCTTTTCCCTCAATATTTTTTATAATCTTTGAATATTCTCCTCATGTTTCACAATGCCCGTTTCTTTTCTTTATTTCCTCTCTCACTGGAATATTCCAGAAATGACTTACCAGGGAAAGAGTTAAGGACAGTTTTCTAATGGTTGCTTTACCCTTTGCCACATAATCTCGACTTTTAATTTTCCTAAGAAAGAAGCTTTTTGAAAATATTGTGGAAAAGGAGAAACAGCATTTTCTCCTTCTCCCACAATGTTTTTTACTCTTCCTAAGCTCAACTGCAGTTTTTGATTGACATTTAATTTGTCTGAAAATGCTTTTTGGAAGAGTCTGAAATTTTGTCATTTGGTAAAGACTTAAGACAGGGTAAGACCCTTGCCTTTTTATGCCCCCATCAAAAGATTGGGGGTATACTATTTTACAGGTGTCCGTCTGTCTGTCTTTATGTCTGTCTGTCCAAAACTTAACATAAAAACTTAACATTTGGTATGCAGGCACATCTCATCGATACACATCTGCTGGTACCATGGTCAAGGTCATCTGCAAAGGTCTAGGTCAAATATCAAGGTCACATTTCTACAAAAAATGGCCATTTCAGGGGCATTAGTGTTTCACAAACACATAGTTATACATGTACATTAAAAATAATTCATTGAGGAAAGTAGTGGCACTTTTGAAGCCATTAATATTCACCATAACAAATAATTTCCTACACCCTTGCAGATGAACTTCATGAAGCAATCAGAAAGTACAGTAGAATACTTTGGGAGCATTTTACTTTAATTTCAGCCAGCTTCCATCTGTCTCCATCTGAAAATAAGCTGTAGGGAAGGGATCATACTTAATCATTCACCAACAATGTATAACCCTTTCCCAAACAACAAGTTTTAGACCCTTCCGAACTGAAAGAGTTTGCAGACGACGATTTCAAATTTTATGAAAATTGCTGAAAGTTCTCCAAATGGGTAGAAAACACTGCGGGAAAAGGAGAAATTGCTCGTTACGAGCAATTTCTCCTTTTCCCACAGTGTTTTCAACAGACTTGTACTGCAGACATGTGAAAACCAGGGCTTGTTTGGGAAAGGGTTAATACCACAGCATATTCAAGTTATAATAATAACTAAGGTGTGTAATTATTTTGAAATCAGTGTCCCTGCATGGGAATGGCCACAAGAAAATAAAATACAGAAAAAACAACTTTTTTTTCTACACATGGTTCGAACAACTTCACAAGTGAAAGTGTTGTCAGTGATGCACAAACCCTGTCCAAAACTGCGTTAAAAAGGGCTTAAGGTTTTGGATTTTAAGGAAGGTAGTTGGCTTCATGCAGGACAAAAGCAATGCAGTCAAACTGGTGACTGCATTGCTTTCATCTGGCATTAGGCTGAAGTGCACTGTTAACTTAACTGTCTTGCAACATCATTTCTTTTAGCAATGCCTGCAGCATCATTCACCACTATTGCAGGAGCAGGCGGATTAACATGATCAATTTTATTGAAAAACTCCCCAAGTTTGTCATTCTGTAAAATACAAATATTGTGAAACACGCAGCATGTGATACAAATTTCCACTGCTGTAACAACACTCTGGACATCAAGATTTTGCAGTTTACGAAACCTCCCTTTCAACAATGCAAAAGCTCTCTCGATGACCTGTCTAGTTGATGACAAGCAAAAGTTGTAGTGACGCTGCAATGGCGTGAGGTGACCAGTGTCTCGATATGAGGTAAGTAACCACATTGTTAAAGGGAAACCGCCATCTCCAATCAGATGCTTTTCTCCACACCAACGTTGTCCATTGTCCCATAAATCCGAATTCTTTAGGACCCTGGAGTCATCGCAGCTACCAGGCCATCCCACAAAACAATTTGTAAAGCGCATGTCCTCGCGACAAACAGCCTGTAGTATGATGGAATGATAGCCTTTACGATTTACGTAGGTCTGCGGTCTGTATGTGTGTACTGTCCAGAGCTCCCATTACATCAGGAAAACCTCTTTTATCTCTAAAAGCTTGTATAATCGCATCCTTCTCTTGATCCTTTGGCCAAGTAATGTACTTTTTTAAAAAATGTTCTTGAACAACTTTACACATTTTTGTACGTATACGTAACACTGTGAATTCTGTGATATTAAATTGATCTGCAGTTCTACAGAGCGGTTCTAGACCACCAACATGCCATAAAAATACCAACAATTGCTTGTCTATTGGAACAGCCTTGCGACCACTAGATGTTGTTCTGAATGTATCAAATGTTCCCAGTTGTTCACAGATCACTTCAAATGTAGCCCTTGTCATGCGAAAGAATCGCTGAAAATCGTCCAACGTGTACAAAGGAATGACTTCCTCAGCATAGCCATCAACCTTATGTTTGTCCTTCCTCTGTCTGAAAAAAAAGACAAGTTGTAATTCTTTGGACTAAGTATGCACGATAGATCAAGGGTCTTTGGAAAATGGCTCACATTGGAGTGCAAGTGGAAAAGTTTGAAAAAGTTGCCTGTCTGTGGTATGTGCCAATCCCATTTACTAGCAGGATGAAAAAAAAAAAGATTACTAACATGTATATATATGCCGAACATAAACACAAATGGTTAGAGAATAATCGCAAACCAAATGGTATGTGATCCATACAGGGCGCAGGGACCACATGTCTTTTACACAAGGCAAAGATCGCTCACCGAGGCGATGCCTAAGACGATCTGAAGAACGAGATATGAAAGTCACAATAGCCTGCGTTAAAACACTACTGTACAGTACTGTATAGTACGAGTTCAAAATAGTCAAGTATGTGAAGATTTAACATGAGAAAAATAAACAAAATAAAAGATACTTGACTAACAGAGCAAGAATCAATGGTCCTCCAACTATTAGTGGAAATTCAGAATCAAATTCTTCTTCGTCAGAGCTGGATGATTCGTCATTAATTAAAAGCGTAGCTGTAACGATGGCCTTTTCCGCCATTTTTGTTGTAAGATGATTCCGCCGACGCACTTGATTTGGGACAGCTGTTCAGAATATTCTGGAGTTTCCAAAGATCGCGAATCAAGTACGACCCAATATACACCGTATTTAACACAACTGAGATCCTGTGGTCACAAACAATATGACCAATTTTGATTTGATGGCTGCAGAATTGTGAATGCTGGAATGTAAACAAATTTTGTACCAATGGACGGATCAACAACCATAGTTGATCCCAATAACTCTGTAAGGCCAAAAGTCATATGTAGAGTGACCTAACTACTATGATCTGGTACAGTTTCATTTCAGTCTTTATCAATTATATTACACTGATAATAAATGTTGCAGTAACTTTTTTTTAGCTCTACTGGCTGAAAGCCAGCAGAGCTTATGTCATGGCGTGGTTTCTGTCCGTCCGTTAGTCTTTTTCTTGTTTACGCAATAAAGTCTCTTCATGTGTGATCAGATTTTCGTGAAACTTGTACAGTTTATTTATCTCATCAATAGCTTTAACCCTATTGATTTTGAAAAAAGTCCAAAAAACAGTATGGGAAAAGTAGCCATTTCAAGTTGAAAATTTCCATTTCTTGTTTACGCGATAAAGTCTGCCTTTGTGGTAAGATTTCTGTGAAACTTGCACAGTTTGTTTATCTTATCAATAGCTTCAACCCCATTGATTTTGAAAAAAATCCAACAAATAGTATGGGAAAAGCCATTTCAAGTTGAAAATTTCCATTTCTTGTTTACGCGATTAAGTCTGCAATTGTGGTTGGATTATCATGAAACTTGCACAGTTGCTTTGTATCATAAACAGCTTGATCCCTATTGATTTAGAAATATACTTACAATCAGTATGGGAAAAGTAGCCATTCAAAGTTGAAAATTTCCATTTCTTGTTTAGGCAATGAAGTCCGCAGTGTTGATGCAAATCTTGTGAAAGTTGCAAAGATTATTTGATTCATCTAGGGATTAAACTCTATTAAAAGTAAAGAAAATCTAGTAAACCGTATAGGAAAAGCAGCCATTTGATGACTTGGTATAGTTTACTCAACAAAGTCTTCATTATTAATCACATTTCTTTGATCTTTTTGTGTTTTTTGTCTTTTTTCTTTTTGCATCATGAATTCATATGTATGCTAGCAAAAAAGCAGAATCACTGCCAGGCCAGTAGAGCGATTTCAGGCCCTCAAAGGCTTCTAGTTTTTCCTTCCATTTCTTTTAGTAACATTTTTTATTGTTTGGTTTTGCCAATTATTGCAAATTATATTACAGGTCAAGTGAAGAACTAGAACTGTCACAAAGTGGACAAAAATACCCCCCCACACCAGCACATTGTCACTGAAGCCCAGCACAATCAGAGAAAACAAAGTTCACCTACAACCTTGACCTTAGACCCCAAAACAGTAGGGCACCTCCTTGAGCATAAGCAACACTTGTATAAAGGTCAGGGTCATAGGTCGAACGGCTTTTGAGTCACAGCACGGACACAAAAAGATGGACAGATTGGCAGACAGACACACATGGTGAAACCAGTAACAGCCTCTCTACTTCTTTGGGGGGGTTTATATAATAAAATGAATAAAATCCAAGACAATCTAGATAACTTAGTTCTGCTCAGACCAAAGAGCTATAGCAGATCTTTTACGGCTTCAAGAACTCTAGCACATAACTTAAATGCCCTAAAATACCACCAAATCATTAGTTATATATGTGTACATGTCAAACAATCTTTCCCACAAAAAAGCAAAATCCCCCCCCCCCCAAACTTCATTCAGTGATTTACATTATGTTAAATCTTACCTGATTCACATTAAAAAATAAAGCAACCTGTCACTGAGAGGCAACATATGCCCCTGAAATTCCACCCCTACCCTAAACCCCCCCCCCCCCCAAAAAAAAAACTCGAGTGGTTGCGGTCATTATACCATTTTTATTTACTTACCCCATTCTTAGCAGCAAACTCTTCAGAGTAAATTCCAGGTTCTGGTTTGGCATAGGGATGATGACCAAATGATCCGGTTTCCTTTGATTTAAGAGTTGCTGGAATTAAATAAGCACATGTATTCATTTTTAGACTTTCAAGACTTTACCAAAGGACAAAATTTTAGACTAGTCCAAATTGAAAGCATCTGCAGATGACAGAATAAATGTGACTGGAAAAATTGAAATGAGTTTTGGGAAGGGTAGAAAACATTGTGGGAAAAGGAGAAAATGCTGGTTTCCTCCATTTCCCACAATGTTTTCAAAAGGCTTTCTCAGGGTCATTAAAACTTGGGATTGTGTAGTAAAGGGTTAACACAGCAAATCTACACCAGATAACTTTAAAAACAGCTTTGTAAAAATAAAGAAATTCTGTAAGAATCACTGTTTGGCCAGATTGAAAAAACTATATTCACTGTATAACCCAGGGTTGTTAAAGGATCAAGCAATCTTATACATTGCTGATATTCCTCAGAATCTCATTTACTCCATTATAATGAAGTATTTATATAAGTTCTTAGCAGTTTAATTCTAAAATTTTCTTTCCACAATTCATGAAAAAAAAAAAATGGCCAACTAAACTTAAAAATAGGACAAAGCCATAAAACAAACAAAAGGAAGAAAAAAAAAAAGCCTAGAAAACATCATTGGAAAAGAGGAAATTAATTTCTCCTTTTCCCATGATTTCAATTGCGGGCCACTACAGCTTCTAAATTTCTGGGGCAGAACCCTGTGACTCAATAACAATTTCTTTTCCTACAACATTAAAATGACAAATATTATAACTGATCTCCTTCTACAAATTATTGATGTTAAATGTTTCAAATTAAGACCAAGTGTCAGTGTTTCTATATCACTGTAAACAATGAAAGTACCTTTTTTTAAAGTGTGGGGCCCCCCGTTCGTGACATTTCTTTATATGAAAGTGTGGTACTAAGTGTCTTGAAAATTTACTTACCATAAAGTTTGTCAATTTCATTTTTCAAAGGGGAGTTTTCTTCCTTGAGGGCCTCACAATTTACGCAGTGCATTGCTCTACTCCTAGGCTGCTTTGCTGCACATGTATGGGTATCCTTTTGCATTTACTTCAAAAGTTCCTGTCGCAATTGGTCGACTTGGTGTGGACTTCTGAAAGCTTAAGGAATTTGTAACACTGGCTGGAGATGCTGCTACAAATATCTTTGAGGAACTTGGAATACTTAAAGTGCTGAAGTCAGAGTCGCTTGAATCAGATGCATAACCACCTTTACTTACATTCTTTAATTTTTCATCCATTTCTCTAATCATCATCTCTTTCCTCTGTTTCTGAAGTTCTTTTTTCTTTGTATTTTCTGCTTGTAGTTCTGCCTTTTTATGATTTTTCTCAATCCCCATGCTTGACAGTTCGACTGCTGAACGCAATACTATGCTAAGTCATTTTTTTCCAAAAATGGGTTTTTTGTCATTATCATTTATGTTTTTCATCATTACAGGTTTTGGGAAAATTTCAGATTTAAAATCAAAGAAACTTTTTAGTTATTCTTAATTTCTATAATATTCTATCTCAGAACATGAATTGTTTTTCCTGCAATACTATTCTAAGTTAACATAGAGTAGTATTGCACGAAATATTGTATAGAAAGTTTAAAATTTTTGACTGTAATACTATTCTATAACAAAAGTGTACTCATTTTGTATTGATTTTTCAGTTAGTTTACATCATGTTTACATACTGAATATCATAAATGACCTTCTGACATCATGAAAAGCTATTATGAGAGATTAATAAACCTCTCAATAGCAAGATTGGGTCTTCAAAGAAAAATATTTCATCAAATGTAACAAAATTCATACAAGATTCAAAGCCTTTCTTATATCTGGTAAAGGAAAAACTCAATTATTTTTCTCCTTTTCTTCTTTTCTTTAAGTTTCTCCTTTTCTTCTTTTCTTTAAGTCTTTCTTAATTAAATTTAAAGCGTAATCAGAAAAAGCCCTTTCAATTAATGACCAACTGAATTCAAGAAACACTGCTCTCAGCTTTATCATAACCCTTAAAAAACAATCCCGAGGTTTCCAGACCCTGAAAGAGAAAGCTTTGGTAAACATTGTGAGAAAAGAAAAACTTGCATGTTGATGCATTTTCTTTTTTCCAACAATTATATTCTAGGAATTCTTTTAATTCATACAAGTCTGAAATTTTGTCATCTGACATGGTTAAAGTACCAATGTACTTTCAATTAATTTCCTTGCTTGAATTTAAAAAACTTACAGCCTATTTCAATATTTTCAACCCTTTACTGAACAATCTGGATGCTAACCAGCTCCTAAAAATGAATGCTTTTCAAAATATTGTGGAAAAAGAAAAAAATAATAGGAACTAAATTTTCCCATTTTTCTTTATTTTTTCAAAAACAAAATTTTATGACATCATTTAATGCACTGCGCCTATTGATATGGGAAAAAAAGTTTATTCCTATAAGTCAGGCTTTTTTTGAGGCATATTTTTTTGTTTAAAACAGTTATTTTAGACAAAAAAGTATACTGCAAATAAATAGCAAATAGACCAAAGTAAGTCAATCATTAAATTAAATATGGATGGATTTAACTTACTTAATAATATGATTGAGTGTGAATACAATACTCTGTTTAGTTTATAGGAAAAATAGAGAATACATGTACTTGAAGTAACGTATCATCAGGGGTACAAGTAATTTTGGGGAAGGTGGAAACACAGTTTGGCATAGGCTATTACTGCAGTACTTTAATGTATGACTTTAAGCAAACAACATGGGACAGTGCATCTCTAGACAAAATTCTTGAAGGGGGTGACCTTCTGTACAAGAGAATTACAACTCGGCCTAACTCTGTCAAATACCTGACAACAGAATCTTATGATATACCACAAGTTGTGTCATATTGTTCCAAATTTCGACATGGACTGTTGTCAAATTCACAAAATTTGGAATCATTTATACAATTAGAAGATGCTATTGCCAAAATCTTTATGACAGAAACAGTAACTGTTGGCTGCATCTTTACAATGGGTTGCATGCACATGCTACTCAGGTGCCATTTTTAAATCAAATCATGCATTCTGTTTCTTTGATTCCTATAGCACATAAATGTTATATGTGCTCCAAATGGCAAAGCTACAATGATCTCCTATAGTGATGCAAAGTCTTTGTGTGATTTCATGAGAAAATTAGTATTATCCCTACATTTGAAACACACCATACAGTTTGAAATCTTAAAAGCATGTGCAAATCAAATATTTTGTAAATTTGGACCCTACTGAGAGTCTCTCCTGTAATTTTTGACATAAGAGATTTTTAAAACAAAAATAAGTCTATTATAGTGGCTTATATGGACCTTTCAGCTTCATCTGAACAAGAAAAACATTTTTCATGATGAGTAACTCAGTTTTTTGTATGGTTTACATAGGTCCAGGAGCGTTATAAGTCTCTGATCGGGATGTGAAATTGACATATCTTATATCATGGGTTTTCATGTTTTTTGCATCAGACCTTTTTCCATGTAATTTATGGAAAGGTATTTCTGGACCAGTAGTTCATATTATAAATCTTTTAACTCTGTACAAGATAACAGACTTGCCCAATTTCAAAGCCATTGCTGAAAATAAATGGTTACCAGCATTTTGTCCATTTCACAAAATGTTTCCTAAAGCCTTATGCCATTCAGCTACAGACTTGATACCATTACAATATAGGTCTTCTTTTTTATCAGTGCTTTGCAGGTAAGCAAGACAAGCAAGCTGTAAAAACTAACAAATTCAAACTTTCAAATTTTTCTTTCTTTTATTGCAGTGTAACAGTGCTGTGTCTTTCATTTTTCTTAAAATTCTTTGTATTCAATTTACAGGGTTTTAAATCTATAGAATTGGTGAAATGAGGCAAAAAAAGGTCTTTATTGAGTAACTTAATACTTTGCTTGTCATTCAACATTATGGATAAATGTTAAATGTTCCATAAGTGTTGCATGGTTCCTTTCATTACACTTGTTTCTATATTCCAGTGTGGTAAGGCAAGACATCCCCCTCTTCTTATGGAATTTTCCAGATATTTTTCATTTCATTAAAAAATACATGTACCGGTAATTCAAGTCTTTTTTCATGGTGAAAAATAAGGAGATTTTAGCTTCTTCTTCTTTATATTTAAAGCAGTGTGTATGCAAATCTCATTCATTATTGAAGCTGGAAAGTTAGTTCGGAGTGTCTCTGATCCAGATGTGAAATCGACATTTGTTATATCATGGGTTTTCGTGTTTTTTGCATCAGAGCTTTTTCCATGTAATTTATGGAAAAGAATTTCTGGCCTTTTTTCCATACATTCTACAAAATGTAAGTCAACAATATGCTGTGGTATACATCACTGCCTACTTCATGAATGCACCATTTTCCGAGTTATGACAGTTTAATATGCTGACTCATCAAACATACATGAGTGTTAACTTTATCAATTATTTTTGAAACCAGGAGTAAATCTAAGAATAAGTTACCTTGCTTATGAACAGAACACACTACAAAAGGGTAATTTTATCAATCACACACCCTTGATTTAACTCTATACATGTAACTTGATGCAGGATAATCAGCATGATCTTCATTGGCCATTAGTTTTTTACGACTTAAACAATAAACTGTGATTGATAACAATCTGAACAAAATTATTTAATTTTGGCAGAAAGCCTCCAACATTTTTTAATAAAAACAGTAATCTTAAAGATACCTTAATATGTTTAATAGAACATCGAATACAATGATGGATAATTGTCTCAATTGTTCTCAGCACATGTTTACTTCGATAAATAAATTATGGTCTTGTACTCTAAAATTGCGGATGATCTTTTCACACTATGCTGCCTGGATGGGATTAGTGATATGTTGTAAATTGGATTGTGTATTTGGAGGAGGATACCACTGAGGTGGTAAACTACGGAGCCTGGTAGGTGTCATGCTCTACACATTTTTTATTTCGATATAACGAAATCCTAAATTGTTTAAACGAAATACTATTTCGAGAAAACGAAATACTAAATCGTTAAAACGAAATGCTATTTCGAGAAAACGAAATGCTAAATCGTTAAAACGAAATACTATTTCGAGAAAACGAAATGCTAAATCGTTATAACGAAATACTAATTCGATAAAACGAAATGCTATTTCGAGAAAACGAAATGCTAAATCGTTAAAACGAAATGCTATTTCGAGAAAACAAATTGCTAAATCGTTAAAACGAAATGCATGGTCGAGGAAATGATTTAGAAACCTCTGATGGAAACGATGGATTTACGGGAAGCACTTATCGGACATTATTTTAATCTTGGGCTTAGATACAAGGACATCGAGTATATATTATTTAACACTCACGGTATCAGATTATCGCTTAGACAGCTAAAGCGAATTTTGGAGAAAAATTCACTTTATCGGCGCAAAGGAGAAACGGACATAATGCGCGTCATTGACTTTATCATACATGAGCAGAGAGGATCCGGCTCGTTACATGGATATAGGTGGATGTATCAAAAACTTAAATGTCATGGGTTGAATCCTAGGAAAGAAGATGTTAGGCTCCTGCTCCGGTTGCTGGATCCAGAAGGAACCGAACTTCGCCAAAGACACAGTCTTCGCCGACGTCAGTATCACGCTAAAGGACCGAACTATATTTGGCACTTGGATTCATATGACAAGCTACGGCCATATAGTATTTGCATTAACGGCTGCATCGATGGATATTCCCGAAAGATCATTTGGCTCAATGGTTTTGTTACCAGAAGGGATCCAAGAGTTATTGAAGGATATTACGTTGAAGCTGTCAAGAGGTATTCTGGTTGCCCCTTGATTTTGAGAGGAGACAGGGGCACTGAGAATATAAACGTATGTGAATTTCAAAGGTTTCTTCGGCGTAAGGGTGACGACGCTTTTAGAGGAAATCGCAGCTTTATGTATGGCCGAAGTACAAGCAACCAAAGAATCGAAAGTTGGTGGGGATTTTTAAGGCGAGAATGCGTAGAATTTTGGCTTGCTTGTTTTGACCAACTAAAAGCTGATGGTTACTTTGAAGGAAGTTTCCTGGATAAAAATCTTGTGCTTTTCTGTTTCCTGTCAACCATTCAGGTATAAATACACATTCACACATTTTTGCTATTACATGTATTTTATTGCATATTGTCTCCTTAGAACAGACAGACAGACAGAAGCTGGTAGTTTATATGTCCATCTTTTTAAAACCCGCCGTTTTCATGAAATCAAAGCGCTGAAAGTACTGAATGACGTCCTGTTTGTGAATCTATTATTTATAGCATACCAAACACCTAATTGTCTTTTCTGGTTCTGAATGACGCAAAATAGCTGTTTGGATCAACTTTTGTCTGTATAGATCATCTTGACAAATGCTGGCCATTTTCCGTTTTTGTGTGGCTAACGAGTCTTGTCTTTTAAGAACTTTAATATAACCATATCAATAATCATGCAAAATTTGGTGCTTACATCACTAAGTGAATGCTTTTTCACTAATCTGCTTGACTACGTGCACCCGTTCATCTGGTATCTCAATATCATGTGTGTGTATATATAAGCGAAACCGGTTGACACTATGTCACCTTGAATTTCTGAATTTAGTAAAACAAGTGCATCCGGGCCATTAATGTTTTTCGTCATCTAACAAACTTTATGTGGATATGTATCTTCATGGCACAGGACCACACAAGTTCATCTGGTTAAGTCGGTTGTATCATGCTGTTAAATATTTACTAAAGATAGCTGTCTTGTCGTAGGTGTTTGTTGCAGTTTCTTAGAACTTAAGTGACACGTTTATGGATATGTATCTCCTGAAGATACTGCTACTTTATCTTTACTACTGCAAAATTCTCGATAAAGAGACCCCTTAGTGTAGAATCACAATTCTACGATGCTATATTTTGTCTCATTTGCTCTTCTTTTTCTTTTTAAGGACGAGCTAGACAGTACTGTTGAAGTTTGGAATTCTCATATCATTCGCTCATCAACAAACCAGAACATACCACATGGTCGACCAGACATCATGTTTTCGATTCCGGAACTTTATTCCGTTCAAAACTATATTTACGCTGTGAATGAAGATGAAGTGCAGATTTGTAGTGAAAATGCACTTCAACGAAACGGCTATTCCTGTGACGAAGATATTTGCAATACATGTATAGATCTTATGGTTCAGCATGGTCTAAACTTTGGAGGAGACGCATATGAAAAGATTGATTTATACCTGGAACTCAGAGGATTGATTCAACATATTGTAGACTGACTATTTTGGTACTTATTCTGCACTAAGTGGGAAACGATAAAACATGGTTAACAGAATCATTTTTAGAAGAGCATCCATGCATTTTACTTTGTCAAAACCTTACGTCACTCAAATTAAATACATGCGATGTTTTTAAATTCTTGAGGGGTAAAAGGGGCGAGATCTTACCTCTTAATATTTATTCATTTACATGTATTAAAGTTGAGTGACGTGCGAGGTTTTGACAAAATCGTAAAACCTGAAATGTGCGGATATTTGAGGTTTTTGGTGACCCCTTTAGGATTCCGTAATTACTAGTATTAGGGACTTTATGTGTTATTGAAACTGTTTATGTAATGGCACTATATCTTTTTTCTTCAAGTAAATGATCGAAAAGGTTCTTTACCAATTAAAATACTCAATACCAGAAAAATCATTAGATGTTACTTTGGTATTTGCAGTCTTGGGTCACTAGAAAATGATAAATGACCCATAAACGTTGTGGGTTCAGATCACTTTTGTGTCTACAGATCGGGTTAATTCTTGCAAGTGAAAGACCCTTCAAATTACGTTTGCACGGGGGTATTTACTTACGATGATTTGGACTACACAGATGCCGCAGTCCCAGTTCTCTTTCTTTCTGGACGAAATACATTGTAGAAAAATTGTTGTAAAGTTCCATTCCCCATTATTTGAAAGGTCCATCATGTGATGTATGATCGTGTTACCGACCTGCATATCATATCAAGTATGTGTATTGTAACTTCAGAACTTTGAAGTTACATGCGTGTTAAGTTTTAGACACAGACGGATAAACAAAGGGTAAAGCAAATTGCCCCTGACCAAACGATACAGGCTTAAAACAAGTGGGCCAAGATGGCTAAGTACAAAAGTATTGTCCAGTCGGGGTTTCCATAATGATATTAAAACCCGTGAAGCTACGTCCTTGAAATTTGGCCTACTTTATATCGCCTGTATTTCAAGCCGCTTTGTGAATTTTGATTGTCGTCTGCGAGCTAACAATGGAGATGCACTACCCGCTACGTTTTTCACATAATCTATCATGTATACAGTATTGTAAGCCAAGCGAAGGCCATCGCAATATTTTTAATAAAAAACATTAAGTTTTACTGACAAATGAAGTTTACAAATGAGCAGCGTGCGCCCCTTTTTGGCAAACTTGAGGCTGGGCCAATAGCCTGTCGATTCGGGGTTAGCGAGAAAATCGTTCGGCGTTAACATAGGAAATTTGTAACTCATGGCACTGTTACGAATCTCCCACGTACTGGCCATCTGCATGTTACAATGTTACGTCAGGATAGGCACATCTACCTTTCTCATTTACGTAATCGTTTTGCCGCTCAAAATGACATAGCACGCGACGCGCATGGTCGTAATCGACCTCGTATTTGTGCCAGAACCGTATGCCGACGTCTCAAGACAGTCAGGTTACATTGCCGATGGCTGTGCCGCTGATCAACATTAACCCCAAACCACTAGCGTCTGCGCGAACACTGGGCGATACACCATTGAATCCGCTATAATGTCTTCTTTCAAAAGATACAACGTTCTGAGTGTGCGACTACAAACAAAAATGATCGTAATGTTTGAAGACCGGACAAGACTTTTGTCCAGAAGTCTGCAATGGACAAACGATGATCAGTGTAAGTCGTCCTGAGGTCTGTCTGCTACGTTTGATTTTATAAATAATAGAACTAACTAGATCTTTCTTTTTTAATTCTTTTTTAATAAAATGAAATCATTACTAACTATGCCATAACTGTGGCATTTCTGATTTAAAAAAAAAAATCAGGAAACAAAATGTTTACTTTTCTATGAAATGAATATTAAAACTATAAGTATACAAAATAAAGCAATTAAAAAGTATCTTGGAAACAAGAGGACAATGATAACCTTGAATCGCTCACCTAAGATCATTTCTATATATGGCTCTAGAGCTGTGGGGAAGGTTATTTTATAGTTACAAGAACACCGATAACAGAAAGTTAATAAAACCTTGACACTCAGGAGCAGGCTCGACAAAATCTGTCTGTTAATATCTGTAAAAAAAAATGTCAATTATCCAATGCTGGGTGTGGGAGGTATGGAGCCTTTCTGATTGAAATTCCGTGTTGTTATTGTTTTAACTCTTTACCACACAATCCCTACTTTTAACGACCCTGGGGAAGAAGCCTTTTGAAAACATTGTGGGAAAAGGAGAAAGTACTGATAACCAGATGGAAACAAATTTCAATTTTTGAGTTACATTTATTTTGTTGTCTGCAAATGCTTTCAATTCGGACCAGTCTAAAATTCTGTCGTTTGGTAGAGAGTTAATGATCATTCTATATTTAGATATCTTAACCTTTTACAAGGCAAACCTGGCCTTTCGGGCACTGATATAGATAACTTAAGACAACATTCTGGTAAAAGAAGAAATGCTTGTAAAAAGCACTTTATCTTCTTATCACAATATTTTCCATCTTTCAAAAGAATTTGATTAAAACTGACCCACTGGTGTCAGAGCAAAAGA
Organism: Hippopus hippopus; assembly: GCA_946811185.2. Taxonomy (NCBI): domain Eukaryota; kingdom Metazoa; phylum Mollusca; class Bivalvia; order Cardiida; family Cardiidae; genus Hippopus; species Hippopus hippopus. The sequence goes on along the minus strand of OX328100.1, from coordinate 5,483,248 downwards.
TGTTTTAAGTAATTGTTGATGTCGCACGACGGACGACCGGCGGACATAGAGTGATCCTAAGAGCTCCCCTTGAACACGTTGTGCTCAGACGAGCTAAAAGTATAAGCTTAAGCCTTTCTCTTAACCAAACAATGCCTGGTTTTTACGACCCAGAGGAAGCAGCCTTCTGAAAACATTGTGGGACAACGAGAAAGTGCTGGTAACCAGCATTTTCTCCGTTTCCCACAATGTTTTATACTTTTCAAAAGTCAAGTTTCTGTTTTTGAGTCATGTTTATTTTGTCGTCTGCAAAATGATTTCAATTTTGGTCAAGTCTAAAATTTGTCGTTTGTTAAAAAAGTTAAAAACTATTTTGAAACAGTCCCAAATTCCAGACAACAAATCAAGACTAGTTTAAATTGGAGTTTGAATTACCAATACTGTACAAAACATTGTGGGAAGAGGTAAAATTGCTCATTACGAGAAATTTCACCCTTTTCACAATGTTTTCCAACCCTGTGTCCTCTCATTTTGTTAAACTGCGTATATATATTAGGGAAAGGGTTAAAACAATTTTGAAATGTACATACATGTTTAGGTATCAAGATTATCTAATCTAAAATAAAAAAAAAGTGTTTTCAATAAGGAAGCAAATCATCTTTCAAAAGGCCCTTTCTTTGCCTACATAAAACCTCTTATTTAGGAGAAGATAAAAACAAGATCAAATCTCACATTTCTAAACAAAGTATTATGGTATTATGAAATGCAAACACAATGTGGATGAACATAATTTGCTATTAAGAATCAAATGTGCTATAAAACACACACAAATTAAAAGATATTCATACCATCTTTTGCTAATCAGGCATAAAACCACGCTAAATTGATGGTATTTTTGGTTTTATTTTAAAAGAAACTGTTTTTAATATCAGTTAAAAAAATGTCAACTATCCAATGGTGAGTGTGAGAGGCATGGAGCCTTTCTGAATGGAGTTCCATGTTATTATTGTTTTGACATCTTAACCCTTTACAAAACGACAAATTTATAAACTAGTCCAAATTGAAAACGTTTGCAGACAACAAAATAAATGTGACTGAAGAATCAAATTTTGATTTGGGAAGGATAGAAAACATTGTGGAAAAAGGAGAAAATGCTTGTTACCAGCATTTTTTCCTTTTCCCACAATGTTTTCAAAAGGCTTCTTTCTCAGGGCTGTCAAAAGTTGTCATTGTGTCGCAATGGCTTAACCCTTTACAAGACAAACCCTGGTCTTAACGGCTCTGATGTAGAAATCTTTCAAAACTACTGTAGTAAAAGGAGAAACTGTTAGTTTAAACATATTTATTTTACATCGATTGAGAAACAAGTTCTAACAACTTATACTAATCTCTCTCGATTCTGCTTCCTGGGAACTACACCAGTACTCGCGCCGAAAGTGTGAGCCAATGAAAAATCCCAAAGTTGACACCCGCTCCCGGGAATCGAACTCAGGACCTTTTGGTTACGAGGCCGAGCTCTACCTCACGACCACAGACACCACAAAACTCATTTTGTTGTCTGCAAATGCTTTCACTATGGATGAGATCAATATTTTTCATCTGGTATAGAGTTAAACCAAAGTAAACATGCTATAAAAATATTAAATACAATAGCTTGCTTATGGATTTTGCTTTTCTGTACCAATTTCAGTCCAATGTATCTAAAGCATTAATTTTACTGAATGTTCTAAAACCATTGTATCTACTATTACACAGAACACACAACAGATGGTTATATAAAATAAACTTTGGCATTTTATCTTTGTAAAAATGACACAATATGCAAACACTAAAGAAAAAAACAATTGATCTCTTTCCTTAACCCATTACCACACAATCTCTAGTTTTGACAACCCTGAGAAAGAAACCTACAGAAAACATTGTGGGATAATGCCTTAAGAAAACATTGTGGAATAAGGAGAAAATGCTGGTAACCAGCATTTTCTCCTTTTCCCACTATGTTTTCTACCCTCCACAAAACAAATTTCAAATTTTCAGTCACTTTTATTTTGTCGTCTGCAATTGCTTTCAATTTGGACAAATGCTGTCGTTTGATGAGTTGAGCAATGGATAAAGATTAATCATATGATACTAAGAGAATCTCAACATAAGTTAAAACCACTTGAAGGAATGGAACGTTTTTTTTCTTATCAAAACAAGAGACCATCAAGGACCTAAATTGCTCTACTGGCTGTTTCCTCAAGTTTTTATATAATTACTGGATAGGAGCTCTTACCACAGGGGCAAACATACTTTCTGGACCCTGTCATTCAATTTTGCTAATTTAAAGAATCTTCAAGCTGTCAATAATATAAAAAGATCTTAACAATTTTTCTTTGATAGGAAAGAAAACATTGTAGGTAAAGGAGTAAATGCTGCTTACTTTTCCAGGGTTGTTGAAGACTGCATTGTGTGGTAAAGGGTTAACTCTTTACTCAACAATCACAAACTTAAAAAAAAAAAATCTGGAAAACAATGTGTGAAAAGGAAAAAATGCCGGTAACCAGCATTGTTTCCTTTTGCCACAATGTTTTATACCCTTCCTAACACAAAGTTAGGGGTTGAGTCACAATCATTTTGTAGTCTGTATTATGCTTTCAGCCAAAAGTTTGTCATTTGGTAAAGAAGCAATTGTCTAATTGGTTCTGACACAAGCAATTTCGCCCTGGGTAGCTCACTTGACATACCCAGGAAAACAGAAAAGGAACAATGGACGCCATACAAGTTGGATGATCACAATAGCTCAATTTGAGCACTTTGTGCTAGGGTGAGCTAAAAATTAAACAAGATGAGCAATTTCACCTCTTTCCAAAATGGTATCTTTCCATTACAAAAGATCTTGATCTAGTCGATAATAATCACTAATAGTTTATGTAAGTGTATATATTTCAACCTAACAGGTACAATTTTGTACTTGATTATATACTTTGATACTGTCCCCATATTGCATACTTTGATGTTACATACACTAGAGATTTTTGCAAGTGAGTAGCTAAGTACAGAACTATCTTAAAACTCGCCATTTCTCTAAAAATCAAAATATGAATGCCCGCCACTATCATAAATTTCATGATTAGACAACACATTTTACGAAATTTTCAATGCATAGTACTTACAGTTACTAAATCAAAACATGAAAAAGAAGCAGATTATTTGCTTCCCAACTAACAGTCTTCACAGAGTTATGAAAAATTTGGCTATCAAACATGTTTATTGACGATGAAATATCTAACTCTTTACCAAACAACAAAATTTTAGACTGGTCCAAATTGAAATAAACGCAAGCCAAAAATTGAAATTTGTTTCCAGCAGGATATAAAATGTTGTGGGAAAAGGAGAAAATGCTGGTTAAGAGCATTTTCTCATTTCCCACAATGTTTTAAAAAGGCTTCTTTCACAGGGTCGTAAAAACCAGGGATTGTTTGGTAAAGGGTTAATATGAAAAAGGATCCCTGGTCGCCATCTTGTTTGTTTACATACCTTTAGCAAAATTGACATCATCAAAGTCGAAATTAAAATTTCTGCCAAAACATGGTATGGTGACAAAACAGATATCTCATTACCACCTCTAAATCTTGTAAGTGGTAATTGCTTATACATAAGAAATTTTGTTAAAGCATTAACGGTGCAATTACTTATGAGTAACTTCACCTTCAATTAACCCTTTACCAAACAATACCTGGTTTTTACGACGCTGAGATAGAAGTATTTTGAAAACATTGAGGGAAAAGGAGAAAATGCTGGTGACCAGCATTTTCTGCCTTTCCCACAATGTCTTTTACCCTGCTGGAAACAAATTTCAATTTCTGAGTTACATTTATTTTGTCATCTGCGAGTGCTTTCATTTGGACCAGTCTAAAATTTCATCGTTTAGTAAAGGGTTAAAAATTAAACACATTCAATGGTCTTCTGCTGCATAACAGGAAAAAATGGTTTGAAAAAAACTACTTAAGCCAATGTCATATGCATGTTTTCTTTACCCTGAAGAATGCTTTCCCACTCATTTCTGAAGTCAGGGAAATTTATGTATGTGGAAGGTAATTCCAGAACTGGTCCACATGTGTGTGCTGTTGGAACTCTTCCCACACCATGTCTTACAACAAATATAATTTCAATCGCTTCAACACAAAGCATATCTGATCCAGTTAAAAAACGCAATAGGTACCTCAACTGGGTCTTATTTCTTCCACGAACAAATTTCTGGAGGTATTTGAATGCGTCATTCTGTTCTTTGGTTAATGGATTTGCTTTAAAAAGAGCCAAGACCTTTTGAACTGTGGGCTCTAATTTTCCATACATCACAAGAATACTGTCAACTGTAGGAAACTCTTTGCTCCAAAAGTGCTTTCCTACTCTCTGAAGTGAATCAAGCACATATTTGGGTTCTTGAATGATAACTCTATGAGCAATTTGGAGAATAAGCAGCATAAGGTTCTCCTGTGTAGGTATTGAGTGACATTCAAATCGGTCAAGAAACTCCAGTAGGTCATCATTATCTTCAGTTTCCCTGTGCAAGGAGGATTCAATTATTTCCCGATCTGTTACAGACAGATAAGACATAAATGATTTTTTCAAAATATCTGTGCCCACAGCCGTTTCCCCATGGCAAAGAGCTACAGAGAAAGCTGGTGCTACCGTGACCGGAAAGTATTTGTGGTCTTCATATCCTTTCAATAGGATTCTTCCAATAGACTCCCATTCAGTGTCTCCCAAATTGTTGCTTAAAACAGGAATTCTAAAGTCTTCTCCATCTGTAAATTTCAGAAGAAATGCCTCCCAGAATCCTGCATAAACATCCCTGCTTACACCCTTTGCATCGCGCCCTAGCTCATCCACAAAAATAAACTGTAGGCTTCTGGTTAGTATGATGTGATCTTTGAAAACTTGTATCATTTCATTCAAAATATTAGATCTGTGAATTCTTATGACAAATGTTTCATTCAAGTGGAATTCTGTCGAATTAGGTAAGTCAAGCAGAGCAACTTCTTCTTCGCTGTGAGAATACAAAACTTCATTCTGGGTTGACAGATCATGATCAGCTGATGGAAAAGAATGAGGTTCTAAGTCATTGTTAGAGAAAACATTGGTGTCTAATATCTCAGAACATAATGCATCTTCCTGACTATTTAAAGAGCTTATAGGCTCAAATGGTTCAGATTCAAGTAAGGTAGGCTGCTGATGATTCGTATCGAATATTTCAGTGCTGCGTGGTTGGTTATCTACTTCAGATTTTTCTTGCGGTTTGTTGAGTTTTTCTTGGCGTGATGACAGAATGTACATTCTCACTGTTTTATGCTTTGTGGATTCAATGTATTCTCCAACAGTTTTTTCATTTGGGATGATTTCCTGTATTTGGTCAGTAATACTGAAATGAAAGTTCTCAACAGATCCTTTCTTAGAAAGACCATTTGGAAAAAACAAGTCTTTAGCTACATCTAACACATGAGAAATAGGACAATCTAGATCCACTTGGACATGTCTAGTCCCTCCACCACTAGATGATCTGACCTGTTTGATATCATTTGGGCCGTACTGATGTAACCATCCAATTTCAATTTTTTTTGAAGATTTCTTGGCATTCATGTTCCCTTTCTGAGGAGCTGAACGTCTTGAATGCTCTTGTCCAATTCTCTTTCCTTGTAATTTCAATATGAGTCTTTCCTTTAGTGAACTACATGGACCTTTGACTTTCTGTTGGCTGGATACAATGTTTTGTTTGCAAAATGCAATAGCAGCAAGACAGTCTCCGTATCTCGGCAGGTAGTCTGATAACTGCTCAACAGTCATTACAGCTATAACATGTTCATCTATCTGAAATGAATGAAGAGTATGACAAGAGCTTAATGACTTCCATGAATCAATAAAGTCTTTAGGCTTTAACTTATTTTGTACAAATGACTGTGTTAACTCTTTACAAGACGACAAACTTTTAGCCTTGACCAAATTGAGAGCATTTGCAGTTGACAATTTCATTGTGGCTGAAATGGGGGAATATTTCTTTGATAGAGTAGAAAACATGGAGGGAAAAAGAGAAAATGCTGGTTACCAGCATTTTCTCCTTTTCCCACACTGTTTTTGAAAGGATTCTTACCCAGGGCCAGGGTCGTTAAATGTTGGCACTATGTGGTAAAGGGTCAAGACTACTAAATAGCAAAACGTTTTACCTTCTGGAAATAAATTTTCTACAGCTTTAACTTCACCCTTTTCCTGATATATACTTGTTTTAACACATTGGACAGAGACCGGTTTGGAACAGACTGTGGGAAAATGTGAAATTGCTCTTTGCCAAGCAATTCCAACTTTTCTCACATTGTTTTCTTTACTATCTAGCTGTATAAACCTATGTAAAACTTTTGACCCCAGGGCTATAATTTGAAAAGTTTTTGTAGAGATCCGTTAGATGAAGCTACATGCCAAATTTGGTAAACCTTGGCCTTTCGTTTCAGACATGAAGATTTTCAACATTTTTAAGTTTTGATAGGAATCAAATTCTTTCAGAGTTTGTGAAGAAGGCCATGTCAAAATTATTTCTGTAAAGTTTTGCTAAAGTCTGATGGGTAGTTTCAGAAGAGAAGATGTTTGAAATAAAGTTAATGCATGCACGCATGAATGGACAAGCAACGGCCCTAAGGCAATGCCGTAAGCTCGCTGGCCTTTGGGCAGTGGAGCTAAAAATGGCTGTTATAAAGGCATTATTGTTTCACAAATGCAGCTTGCTTTTCAGCATTTCAAGACATTTTCAACAGTACTTCAATTATAATAATGGCAAACATTCATTTTATTCATGATTCCTGGGTTGTCTTACATAGGCTTGGAAAAAGTACTTTGCCCTAAGATATTCCAATCATTGTCTGACTATGATCCTCAGAGTTTAATTGAAATTGATCAAGTAATTTAGGTGGAAATATTTAAACAAACAAGAGATGTTTGTAAAACATGTATGCCCACCTAATGGCATCCAATTCTAAATATAACGTGATTATAAACTGTTAAGTTCAAAGTGTAAAAACGAACAATGGGTAATTACTCAAAAATTATTAATGATAAATTAACAATTCTTGGGCACTGCACTTCCCATTTATGTGAACTATCAACTTTTAAAGTTTCATGATTTTACCTCACATACTTTTTGAGTTATGCTCCGGAAAAAAATTAAGTACGAAAATCAACAAAGGGCAATAACTGCAAAAATATAATGGGCAGAGTTATGGTTCTTGTGCAATGCACTTCTCCTGAATAAGATCTATCCACATATAAAGTTTCAAGATGATACCTGAAAAACCTTTTAAGTTATGCTCCGGACAAAAATTATGTATGAAAATCAACAAAGGGCAATAACTCCAAAAATATGATGGGCAGAGTTATGGTTCTTGTGCACTGTACTTCTCCTTAATCAGATAAGTCCACCTATGAGGTTTCAAGGTGATACCTGAAATACTTTTTGAGTTATGCTCCGGACAAAAATTAAGTATGAAAATCAACAAAGGGCAATAATTCCAAAAATATAATGGGCAGAGTTATGGTTCTTGTGCACTGCACTTTTCCTTAATGAGATCTATCCACCTATGAGGTTTCATGATGATACCTGAAATACTTTAAGAGTTAAGCTCCGGAAAAAAATTAAGTATGAAAATCAACAAAGGGCAATAACTCCATAAATATGATGGGAAGAGTTATGATTCTTGTGCACTGCACTTCTCCTTAATGAGATCTATCCACCTATGTTGTTTCAAGATGATACCTGAAATACTTTTTGAGTTATGCTCCGGACAAAAATTAAGTATGCAAATCAACAAAGGGCAATAACTCCAAAAATATGATGGGCAGATTTATGGTTCTTGTGTACTGCACTTCTCCTTAATAAGATTAATCCACCTATGAGGTTTCAAGGTGATACCTGATATACTTTTTGAGTTATGCTCCGGAAAAAAATTAAGTATGAAAATCAACAAAGGGCAATAACTCCAAAAATATGATAAGCAGAGTTATGGTACTTCTCCTTAATGAGATCTATCCACCTATGAGGTTTCAAGATGATACCTGAAATACTTTTAGAGTTATACTCTGGACAAAAATTAAGTATGAAAACCAACAAAGGGCAATAACTCCATAAATATGATGGGCTGAGTTATGGTTCTTGTGCACTGCACTTCTCCTTAATGAGATCTATCCACCTATGTTGTTTCAAGATGATACCTGAAATACTTTTTTGAGTTATGCTCCGGACAAAAATGTGGTCGACAGACAGACAGACCGACCGACCGACGGACCGACAAGTGCAAAGCAATATACCCCCACTTCTTCAAAGGGGGGCATAATTATGAATAGATGAATGGATGAAAAACATGTATAGAACACAATAAGCCTCTTTGAGCATGCTATGTTCAAGTGAGCATGTAGTTGACATTTACTTAAATGTCTCACTTAATCAAGGGCAACTCAGTAAATCCTCAGTCTTAAACTTGTCACAAACACAAAAATCTTAGAATAAATATGTCATCAAAACAGCCACTGCTCGCTGTAATATAAAAGTAATTTATAACAGTTCTTTGAACAGTCTACATAAAAATGTTTTTAGTCAAGTAATAATTTGAATTATGGAGCATGGAATGGTAAATAAACTGTTAAGTTACCCCATCATCTTTCATCCTTTTAACTACATCCTTTTGTACTCCCCTTTCCTGGAGGAATTCTACCATGACTTCAGTAACTGAAAAAGAACATATGAAAAATTTACTTTTGAGTTACCGCAATAGCAATCATAGAATTCAAAGGTTGTCCATTTGAATTCAGAAATTGGGGTAAAATTGTATTTTTAGCATGGAATGGCCCACATACTGAACACCCAAGCAAACAGAGACAGCTCTTTATGAGCAAGCTCACATTTTCCTTGATGTTTTCAAATATATGTCTTTTTTGTCAACTAAATTCTATTGATGTATTTTTTAAATGAAGTTTTCAGTAACCTACATCATCACATCACGTCCGTGTAATTAATTCCTTCAGTGTCTTTTGTCAGTTACTATAATTCAAAATGTGTTATAAATAAGCATGCTTCTTACATATTGTTCAACTTTTTTTTCATCTTGTTGGCATTTTTTTGCTTTTTCCTCAATGTCTTCATACATGATCAACTGCAGCAATGGTAAAACAAGAGATCCTTTGTTAAATGGTCATTTGGTAGTGAGATCACCAGTAAATATTTTTCCATACCATGTGTGCATAAATAATCAGCAACTACAAAGACACAGCCACATGTATAGTATCTTAGCAAAGCATGCCTAACAAGTTTTGTTTGTGAAACACAAATGCCTCTATAAGGCACTTTTTGGAAATGTAAGCTTGATAATAGACATTAACCTTGTCAAATGACCTTGACCTTGATGCTATATGAAGGTGTTACCAAGTAAAAACATATGTGTGAAATATGAAAGTCTTATGTTTTACCATTCAGAAGCTATGGTTAAAGTTTTCTGTAGAATTATGATCTTGATATTTGACCTTGACAGATGACCTTCAACTTCATACAACAGGAAAGGTCTTACAGCCTAAAATACGCATGTGAAATATGAAAACCCCATGATTTACCGTTCAAAAGTATTGGCCAATGTTAAGTTTTTAGCGAAATTATTACCTTGATACTTGACCTTGACAAATGATCTTGACTTTGGTACCACAGGAAAGGCCTTATCACAAGGAATACACATATGAAATATGAAAGCCCTATGATTTTCCATACAAAATTTTCAGCCAATCTTAAATATTTTTGCAGACAGAAAGACAGACAGAAAAATAGACAGACAGGACAAAAACTATATGCCCCTGATCTATCAATGCAGGTGGGGGGGGCATAAATGTGAAATACTAGTATTGTACACTTTATGTGTGCACAATAATTTCACACCTATCAACATTCACCTTTCAAATAAAAACTGATGGCACACTTTCCATGTGTATTGTAATTTCACACCTAGTTAACAATCATTCGCTAGTTAACAGTAATAAGCGATAAAGACTTTTTAATCTTTTGATATATAAAATAACACATAAAAAACTTGATCAATGGTCTTATCATTACATCAGTTAGTATATGATTTGTAGTTTCATCTATGAAATGGCAAAAATCACAAATTCTGTGAATACCATTAGTCTATAATCAATTACTAATGAAACTTATATTCCAACTCAACATATGGTTGATAGCACCACTATGCATTTTGGAAACTTCAGGGATTTCCAGGGCAGACTATTCCAAGGCAAAGAAGCAAGAGACTGTTCTGAGTTCACATGCAGCGACAGTGAAAAAACACAAGACACTTGTCTAAATTTTGGATGTTAAACATTCTGATGTGACCAGTCAAATGTAGCATTGCATTCCGAGGACTGAAATCTGTACTAAACAAGAAGCAAGATGTTCTGTTCCATGTTCCTTATCTAATAAAATAATGGTACATGTAATATAGACTCTTGTAATACATGTACTTTCACTACCAACCGGCGGCCAGTGCAGGCTAAATTCAGCAAGATATCTCTACAGTCTGATCTTTGACTGCACATTAAGCATATAATTTATACTATGGTTTAAGACTTCAACCCCTAAAATAGCAGAGGCCGTATAAGATCGGGTCCGAATAATCCCGCTACCGTTTGCAGATGTACCCAGATATTCAAGCCAGTCGCGATTAAGATCAGACTGCAAAACAATTCAAGGCCATAAAATTAATAACAATATAGATCTAGGTTTAAAAGAAAATTGTTGTCAATTTAATAAATTCTTACCATACAGGCTGTGTAGTCACTAATCTCACCATCCCTATGCTGAATGTCATCTCTCATGGCCATGGCAGACGGTGATAAACAAGTGTTCTGAACATAGGCCTACCTATTTCGTTTTAACGATTTAGTATTTCGTTTTCTCGAAATAGCATTTCGTTTAAACGATTTAGCATTTCGTTTTCTCGAAATAGTATTTCGTTTTATCGAATTAGCATTTCGTTATAACGATTTAGTATTTCGTTTTCTCGAATTAGCATTTCGTTTTAACGATTTAGTATTTCGTTTTCTCGAAATAGTATTTCGTTATAACGATTTAGGATTTCGTTTTAACGATTTAGCATTTCGTTATTTCGAAATAAAAAATGTGCAGAGCATGACACCTACCGGGCTCCGTAGTAAACAGACTCGTGGTGTAATCTAGATAACAGGTTATAATACCGAACATAGTGCTCTCCAGGGCACTCATATACAGTAGGGTGTCCAGAAAAAGGGCAAAGCATCCAGAAAACGGGTAGGGCTTCTAGATACGGAGGCAGGACACCATGCCCGTCTATTCCTAGCTAGCTGGAGCACTGTAATGGTATTGCAGACAATGATTAGCCTGTGCATAATGTTCAACCTAAATAATTATGCCTATGTTGCCAGACACCAGCCCATGAACATGATAACACTAGGGTCTAGCTAAAGTTTCAAACTGTAAGAATCAGTAAGATTAAAGTTTATACAGTGATATTTTAGTGAATTTGTTTCATTTCTTCCTGTTTATTTATTTCATCTTATATTCTTAAAAGATAATTTTGTTGAAAAACTATTGCCTGAGAGCCATTTTCTACCCAAATGAAGAAAATAAAACAGTATTGCAGTAAGTATTTCTTAGATTTTTCAGTGCAATATTGTTTTATTTCGACTTGGAATAGTATTGCGTGAAAAGTTTTACTTCAAAACATACAAATTTTGCCTGCAATACTATTCTAAGTCCAAAAAACCAATTTTTTCTCTTACTGTCTAAATGTATAACAAAATGAATGTATTTCTACAATTAATACATATTAGACCAAATTATGTTAAAATTCCAAGTCATTCTCACTTTAATGAAAAAAATAAGAACGTTTTTTCTTCCTCCTGAAAAATCATGAAAAATAACTTAGCATAGTATTGCGTTCAACAGTCGAGTTGTTACCCACAGCTGGGCGGGGGAATAGAAATAGCTCAGCTGTCGCACTACAACAGGGGTAAGATCCACACACACACACACACACACACACACACACCCCTTCCCGTGCCTGCCTGTTTGCCATAGGCTGCATCTCGTGTCACTCGATGACAGGATCCTGGTGGTTGAGTGGATTCTGAGTATGGCCCTTTGATAGCTCTGTTTTCGCAACACACCACTTCAGCCTTGAACTGAACTAAACGAGGGGTCAGGAAGGCCCATTCTGATCAACCGGCTGGTCACGCCGAGCCCTAGGGTGTTTCTCTGACTTCGTTTTCTTTTACACATACGTATACAGATACATCATTTCTCTTCTCTGTCATCAGTTGCTGTATGTCAATACCCTAGAAGGCGGTGGCTTATGAGCTAATCGGGTGATAGCCTGGTTTTTGATTGATACTTGTAAATGCCCAAAGACAGTCTATGCTTGGTATGACATTCTGTGGGCCTACATTAGTCCAGTCTAACCCTTTCACTTCGAGTATATCACCAATGTATCCTTGTCATGATCTGAGTTGGTTTTCGCCAGATCATGTCCCCTTGTTGGGCTCCGAGGAGGGTGGGGAGCATCGGTGATGAATATTCAACAACAAGTATGGCTTCTCAAAATAAGGCCAAGCGTGTACTCTTTGACTCGGATTCAAAATCAGAATATTCAAGACCTTCTTCAACATTTGCTCGCTTTTTAGTTATTGAATCTATTGACTCTTCCAAACCAGTAACAAAACTCTGCCCTTTTATCATTGAAAAATCTATCTCTGCAATCTTAGGCACACCAAAATCTGTTAAAAAACTTAAAAATGAAACCTTGCTTGTTGAGTGCTTCTCACAACAACAGGTTAGGAACCTGCTAGGACATAAAAAAACTTTTTTAATTGTAAAGTCAAAATTTTCCCTCACAAGACCCTTAATACCTCCAACGGAGTCATAAGATGCAAAGAATTAAGCTTCTGTGACTCTTTCAAGGAAATCATATTAAACCTTAAAAGCCAGGCTGTGTCTGATGTGAAAAGAATTTCAGTTGTCAGAAATGGTATACATGGAGATACTCATACCTACATCCTCACCTTCTCTACACCAACTCTTCCTTCTTCAATTAAAGTTGGATTTCAACCAGTCAAGGTCGATGTTTATGTGCCAAATCCGTTGCGCTGTTATAAATGCCAACGGTATGGCCATCATGAAAGCAACTGGAAAAGCACACCTATTTGTCCTAAATGTGCTTTTGAAGGGGAAGACCATGACCAAAAGACTTGCAATAACCCCCTTCTCTGTGTCAATTGCAAGTCTTCTCATCCTACCTATTCCAAAGAATGTTCAGTTTGGAAAAAATGAGAAAGAAATCCTGTCAATCAAGTTTAAGGAGAATGTTACCTTCTTGGAAGCCAGGAAAACAGTTGAAAAATGCAGGTCTGATCAGGCTTTGTTGAGCAAAAGCACAACATATGCAAATGTTGCTTCTCCTTTGCCTGCAAATGGACATTGTCCAACCTGTGAACTGTTGGCTAAAAAACTTCTCCAAAAGTTTCCTAAAGCTCTCATTCCCAATCTTCAGTTTGCATCTCCTTAAAGGGAGGATTAGCCCTCTTGGGGGCATCTTATCTCATTGGAGACAGGACCTCTTTAATGGGAGTATTCTTATCCCATTGGAGGCTCCAAGCTTTACCAGTTTTAACACTCATTTCCAAGGAAATATAATATTTCCAGTATTACCTTTTAATCTAATTGGAGACAGGACCTCTTTAATGGGAGTATACTGATCCCATTGGAGGCTCCACACTTACCCAGTTTTAACACTCATTTCCAAGGAAAAATAATATTTCCAGTATTACCTTTTTAATCTAAAACTTAGGAGTTGGCAGGGATGCCCAGCCACTCAATATCATATTTTATGAACATTAAAACTTTTGAGTAGATAGGGATTGCCCTGTCACTTATTAATGTCCTTTATGCATATTAAACATTATCCTTCTTAATTCAACCCTTTTACTATTATCAATATATTCAAACCTTTTTCAGTATAAAAATTTCACTTTTATTATCTTTTAACACAGATATGCTCCCTAAATGACCAAAGCTGTTGATGCGCCATAAAACAACATTCATTCATTATTGCAGCTGCATATGGAGAAAGGAGCTTGAAGTGCCGCCTTCCAAACAACTCCTCTATCTTCTCTGCTGAAATTAAAGCAATTCATCTTGCCCTTGATCTAGCTGAACGTTCTAATTCCAACCGTTTCATCATCTTTTCAGACTCTTTGTCAACATTTCAGGCACTTTTAAATCAACGACTCGAGAATCCCGGGCCCTTAATCTGTAGTTTACTTGAAAGGATCTCTCAAACTTCTTCTATGAATAGATTGGTATTCTGCTGCCTTCCAAGTCATGTAGGCATCAAAGGCAATGAAATTGCCGATAAGTCTGCCAAATCTGCACTTAACCTTCCCATTTCAGATTTTAAAGTTCCACACACTGATTTTAAATCCTCCGTTTTAACACATATCCAATCTTCTTGGCAATCCCAGTGGGATGCTGATGTTTTTAATAAACTGCATTCAGTTAAACCTTCCCTTGGTGAATGGTACGCCGTTTACAGGTCTGTTTGTCGAGAAGAAGTGATAGTTGCACGACTTCAAATTGGCCATTCACGCATCACACATTCCTGGCTCTTGACCAGAGATGATGCCCCTGAATGTATACCATGCAATGCATCCTTTTCTGTAAAACATATCCTACTAGATTGCATTGACTTTCAGCCAGTTTGTTCAAAATATTTCAACGTCGATAGTTTAAAAAATCTTTTTGATTCTGTCGGCGTTGAATCTTATCGCTTTCATAAAGGAGATTGGCATTTACGATAAACTGTGATATTTACTCTTGAGTTTCTTACCCGTCTTTTTACATTTTTTATATACCTTTTTATTAGATATCTTGTCAGCTGATTCACAGTCTTACCTTTTTTAATCTAAAACTTTTGAGTAGGCAGGGAATGCCAAGCCACTCAATATCATATTTTATGCACATTATAAATGACACATATTTTTTCTTCATTTAAAAACTTCTCACTATCAATCCAACATTTAGTTTAAACCTTTTTATCACATTCTTAACTCTGTCATTTAAAACTTTTGAGTTGATAGGGATTGCCCTGTCACTCAATAATGTCCTTTATACATATTAAGATCACACATAATCCTTCTTAATTCAACTCTTTTACTATTATAAATGTATTCAAACCTTTTTCAGTTTAAAATCCCACTTTTACTATCTTTTAACACAGATGTGCGCGCTAAATGACCAAAGCTGTCAATGCACCATTAAAAAAAAAAAACATTCATTCATTACAATATGAATAGTAGTTAAAGAAACATACCATCTTTCTCCTATAAAAGTGCCCTCCCTAATACATAGTATAGCTCCTTCCCCCCGAAATCATGATAACGTAATGTACATTAGTTTATTAAAATGACAGTATTTGAAGATTTTGATGAATATTTGCTCTTATTTGATATTTCCTCTTAACAATCACTAAAACACAAAGAAATACAAAATTAGGCAGATTTTTTGCTTTGCAAATTGGGTACGACATCGATAGGGAGCCTTATGTTTTGCAAAGCTCCCAGGAGCTTTTAATAGGGGAAATGGTACATGCACATGTATCAGATTACAAATGTTGGAATAAGGGGGGGAAAAAAGGGGTTACAAAATACATGTAGTTTTTCTCAAATTTTGTTTTTTTCCATTTTCAGTAATTTGATAACGACGAATCTTTAAAATTGTCAAATTAAAAAGCATTCCCCAAAAAATATACCATAAGAGGTGACTCACATAATAGAATTTGGGAAAGACATTTTATGATATTTTTTTTGGGGGGAATGCTTTCAAATTTGACAATTTTAAAGATTGGTCGTTAGTAAATTAATGAAAATGGAAAACAACAAAAAACCTTTTATTTCACTAAACTCTTTAACAAATAACAAAATTTAGACTTAAACAAATTGAAAGCATTTGCAGATGACAAAATGTGACTGAAATACTGGACTTTGTAGAAAGGTAGAAAGCAATGTTACCAGTATTTTCTCATTTTCCCACAATGAATTCAAAAGTCTTCTTCAAGGTCCTTGCTCAGCTGTGTAGCTCAGTAGTTAGCATATCCAACTCGTGACCTGGTGGTTGTGAGTTCAGTACCCATTTGAGGTAAACTTTCTTTTTGGCGATTTTTCACCTCTCACCTCAGATGCTTGTGAGAAAAGTAATCAGTGACTTAGAAAGCAAGTTGTGTAAGTACTGGTATGAAAAAGCCAGGAAACACATGCGTAGGTGCACTGAGTGCCCTGATATGACCTTAACTGTTAAAATGACATTAAACTCCAATACAATCAATCTTCAAGGTCTTTAACCCTATACTCCACATACAAGTAGCCTTATCAGCCACGTTATCTCAATACAGCCACAGGATTATTGATTACTGATAACCAATATACCTAACTCCAATAAGTGTACACTGTCCTGATATAGAGAATAGATGGTTGGTGTCTTGGATGGGTTAAGTTTATCGGGCAAGGCGGAGGAATTTATTTGGTGAGCCGAAGGCGAACCGGATAAATTTCGGAGCCGAGCCCGATAAACTTAACCCATCCAAGACACCAACCATCTATTCTATTTATCCTGTCACTCACTGTAACGGAACACAACAAAACAAACAAACGAAAAAAAAAAACATTGATAAAGACCGTACCTTTTATAAATTTCCGGAGCCGAGCCTGATCGACTTTCCCAATCCAAGACACCAACCGTCTATTTTATTTATCCCTTTTCTCAATTACAATCCAAAATCCGACTAAATTGAACATTTCGCTCGAAATAAGGCACATATTGACATCTTTCTCTCATCTATGAGAAACTTTTAAAAATGAAGAACCGTGTTTACAAAACCCTCTGGATATGCAGCTGCACTAATGACGTCATGAATGATATTGGCTACGTCATAATTATCAAACGTGACGTATATCCGCAGAAAAATATTGTAGCGAAGAAGACAATATGTTTTAACATAACAGACTATTAATTAAACGAGCAAAAGTATTCGCTAGCGATTGATTAATTCATTACGGCAGTAAGATGCTTGGTTGAAAATAGTCCCAGTCAGCAGGTGCGCACTTAGCGGTCATGTGACCAACTGACGGATAACAAAAAAAATATACGGCACCCTGTTATCCGTCAGGTAAACCCGGAAGTGACAGGATAAACCAGATTATTGGAAAATGACAGACTTACCAGAAAATTCATACCAATGTTTTTTAAATCAAAATTTGTCTAATAAGACTTGTTTTAATGGTTTTAAGATCTATAAAAAGTTTTTTGGATGTTGAATTTTCGTTTTCATGGGCTAATTTTTATTTTTGTGAGATTTATAGTTTTTGAGAGAGGAGGTTTTAAACTTAGAATATCTCAATTTTTATTGAAATTTGATAATTACATGATGTTTATAAATTTTATCCTGTCACTTCCGGGTTTACCTGACGGATAACAGGGTGCCGTATATTTTTTTTGTTATCCGTCAGTTGGTCACGTGACCGCTAAGTGCGCACCTGCTGACTGGGACTATTTTCAACCAAGCATCTTACTGTCGTAATGAATGAATCAATCGCTAGCGAATACTTTTGCTCGTTTAATTAATAGTCTGCTATGTTAAAACATATTGTCTTCTTCGCCACAATATTTTTCTGCGGATATACGTCACTTTTACTAATTATGACGTAGCCAATATCATTCATGACGTCATTAGTGCAGCTGCATATCCAGAGGGTTTTGTAAACACGGTTCTTCATTTTTTAAAGTTTCTCATAGATCTAGTGAGAAAGATGTCAATATGTGCCTTATTTCGAGCGAAATGTTTAATTTAGTCGGATTTTGGATTGTAATTGAGAAAAGGGATAAATAAAATAGACGGTTGGTGTCTTGGATTGGGAAAGTCGATCAGGCTCGGCTCCGGAAATTTATTAAAGGTACGGTCTTTATCAATGTTTTTTTTTTTTTTTTTTTCGTTTGTTTGTTTTGTTTTGTTCCGTTACAGTGAGTGACAGGATAAATAGAATAGATGGTTGGTGTCTTGGATGGGTTAAGTTTATCGGGCTCGGCTCCGAAATTTATCCGGTTCGCCTTCGGCTCACCAGATAAATTCCTCCGTCTTGCCCGATAAACTTAACCCATCCAAGACACCAACCATCTATTCTCTATAACTAATACAGGCTTTTTTTAACTGAATTTAATAAAGATATTTACAGGGCATTTGTTTAAATAGTAAATTTTCAACTATTGGTGAATATGTGTTTGGATGGGTAGAAAAATGGGGATGGGCAAAAATTTGAAATACTTTCTAAAAAAAAAAAAGAAACAAAACCCTTTTATTTGTAAATTTGCTTTAACCCTATACCACACAATCAAAACTGGTAGCCAGCATTTCTTCCTTTCCCACAATGTTTTCTACCCTTTCCACAACAAATTTCACTTTTTTAGTCACATTAATTTTTTCGTCTGCAAATGCTTTCAAATTGGACAGGTCTACTAATATTTTGTTGTTTGGTAAAGAGTTAATATCAATTATTTTATTACATAATAATACTGTTTCGTCCTTGCCAAGGGACTCATCAGGTGGCTTTTAGCTACAATTTTTTTTCCCCAATAATTTTGTCCAAAACACGGAAGTCAATGACACTTGTTTTAAGTCCAAAATAGCACATTTGTTTTATGTCCAAAAAGTTCCAGAATTTGAATTTTTCAAAGGTCTTAGGAAAAAAAAAAAAGATTTCACTCTCTTTTTTTCATCAGCTCACCGGGTCAACAAATTGTGGTAGCGGGCATGACAACCATCTTTACACAAATGTATATTACAGATTCCACATCCATAGTTTGTGTTGCGTCGCTGGTTGAGAAACTGCTTGTGGTATTTGCAAGTTGTCCTCTTCCCAGGTAGTCATACTTTGACATGGCCAGCTATATTTTCCTCTTGGACAAGGGGGTCTCAAACTTCGTCTCCTGTACGTCTCTTTCTGTTGGAAAAGCCTCCTATCAAATCACGAATGAGTTCCCGCCTGAAGTCGAGCTGATTGAACCTCTTCTTCTTTGTCACCCTAGTCGAAACCTCCTTGTATAGTATGTATGCAATGACTGGCACAATTCAAACAAAACCAGAAAATGTACCGCAACCATTTCTTGGTGTTTTTGCCAATGTTGTATTTTGCCCGGTGCTGGTCGTGCAGATCTACACCACCCATGAGTTTGTTATACGCAAACACTGTATGGGGCTGATTCAAACAGATCCTTTCTCTTCCAACTCTCCTATGGGCGTCTTGGATATCTGTCGAAGAACTCAGAGTGGAAAGGTGGTGGACCAATCGTTTGTCTTTCCATACAGTTGCTGTCAGGTTGGTGTCTCCAAACTGTAGAGTCTTGGATTGTCCCCTATTGACCGGATTTTATGGCTTTTTCAGGTCCTTTGGGAATCACTGGCAATTGACTCTTACTGTGCCACAGGCATGGAGGTTGAAGTCCAAAAGCATCTGTAGAAGAGGCATGCTGGTGAAGAAATTGTTGAAAAATATCCATCTAAATGAGTTCCGAATCTGTTCTGTCATCTTCATCACCACATTGTATCCAAGTCCATGGTCTGTCCTGTTGTCTCGGTGCCCAAGGTAAACATCAAACTTGGATAAATACGATGAGTTGGCATCACAGAGCTTGGCTGGCATATACTGTCGGAAAGCTAATTGTCCAGAGTACTTGATCATTGCTTCATACACAGAAACTTCAAGGGACAGGGTGTATCCTCCTCTGAAGGCCTCTGACACTATGTGCAGGACTTCTCTTATTTTGTAAAGGCGGTCCAGGGTCACCACGTTGAGGTTCTGCTGCTCTGTCTGATGCATGGAAATACTGGGTGATCTTATGGTATCTGTTGCATGTCATCACTTGCTGTACTCCAGCATTTCCAAACAAGGGATCAGAAGACCAAAACGTGTCTGCCTCGGGTAGCTGGTTAATCCCCATCAAAATGTTACTCCTGAGGAAGGCTCTCACCTCTGGTTCAGCGACATCATCCCAGGTATTGTCAATAGCAGCGTGGTTGAACTGACTCCAGTGGTCGTAGCTGTTAGTATGCTCCACCAGGTTCCGAATGAGTTGGACTGGAAACATCAGCCAGAAGTAGTCCAGTGGTGTAGCTGTCTCCCGGTTGAATTCGTCGGGCAGGTGTTGTCCTGGCTGCTCAACAAACTCATCAAACTGTGAAAGAAAGAAAGAAAATTAAAATATTGTACCTAAGGCAGCTCCAGAGCTCCAGATAAGAGTGGTTGATGGCATTTTAAAAAGGCAAAATATCAAAAATTTTTCATCAACTCCTATGTTGTGAGCACTTATTGGAATTGTCTCAATGAGACATTTCTAACGAGTACCAATAACAACGGGTTTTGATGAGAACTGATGGATTTAGAATGTCATCAAACCCCTCCATCTGGAGCTCTGAAATGAAGCTTCAAAATTTTTATAGAAAAAGCAGCCACTTATACCAAGCAAAGGCTTCCTTTTTCCATGGTGTTCTGTAGTTTTCACTGGTTTCACTTTTCTGTAAAGAAGTTTTTTTTTTTTTTTTTTCTCCCAAGAAAAAGCAGCAAATACTTATAACAAGCAGTGGCTACTTTTTCCACAAAGTTCTGTGGTATACTTTTTAATTTTATTGGAGATATGTGTGTGTGTGTGTGTATATATATGTGTGTGTGTATATGTATATATGGATTCCCTTACGATAACTGTTTATATGTCACATATATGGCAAGATCTATGTCCCATATATGTGGCATAGTCCATTCACATATAAGCCACAGATTAGTATTTTAAATGCAAATGAGATCTATGTCCCATATATGTAGCATACTTGGTTGAAGCTACATATAAGTCACATATACACCACATATATGTTACTTGTTTGTTTAAGTTACTTACATATGACATAAAAGTCACTTATATGTGAGATATAGGTCACTTATATGTGAGATATAAGTCATTTATATGTTAAACACAAGTCACTTATATGCCACTGCTTAAAGATGGGATACATACAAGTCTAATGACAAAGGAAAAATATGAACATTTTTAATGCTAATAAAAATGAATTGATCATTGACACAAAATTGTCCCAATATCATTTTACTGTCGTTTTTTTTTTTTTTTTTGTTGGTTTCTAAGCCACCCTGGCATCAGCACATTTTTTATTTATGGCCTGGATTATGTCTTTTTCCAAACACTTGCGTTTCTCCTCCACATATTCTGCAAATGATATAAAAAAAGAAAATTACTTAGCTTCACTAATTCAGAGCTGCATCTAGTCAGTGTATTTAACTCTTTACCTCACGACAAAATTTTAGACCTGTCCAGATTGAAAGCATTTGTAGATGACAGTTTTAACGTGGCTCAGATGAAATGATTTTTCTTTGATAGGGTAGAAAACATTGTGGGAAAAGGAGAAAATGCTGGTAACCAGCATTTTCTCCTTTTCCCACAATGTTTTCAAAAGCTTTCTCCTACAGGGTCGTTAAAACTCGGGATTGTGTAGTAATGGGTTAATCACCATCATATACTTAAATAATTATCTCCCTTGGCTCAGTGGTGGTATGTAGGACTTGCAGCTTGTGGGACCCTGCTTCAGGCCCTGCTGGTTCCATTGGGTTTTTTGTGGGAGTGTCCCTCGGCAAAACACTTCAAAGCCCCAGCCTAGTACTAATGAAACCCAAGACATACATAGATATGTGAGCTGTTGCCAAGATATGACTAAGATAATGTTGAAAACGGTGCAAAAACACCATTCAATCAATAAATTAAAACACATAACACTCATTTCTTAGGGTTTAATGTTAAAGTAGCCAAAGTGACACTGTTTATGATGGATCTCATGAAGGTACGCCATCCATTTTAACTCAAAGGAAAACCCATAGAAAATGTGGTCTATTAATCTGTACAAAAATTCTTACGCGAAACCGAGCAATCCTGGAATTTCATGACCCTATACTGAAGAAAGCATCTGAAAGCATTATAAAACATGAGCACTCTGCCGCAGTTGCTTGATTTTCAGTGAAAATCCCAAGTCAAAAAAGAGCATAACTGTATAAAAATATTTTGATAGTAACCTGCCCTTGTTGTATAGATTCTCCTTTTGATAGTTAGTAAAAGATCTTTAGAGAAAACGGGGATATTACAAAATACCATATTTTTTTAACAATGACGATGACTCAGACAACACCAGCTGGGCTATGACAATACACAATGATTTTATTTCGTTTATTAGTAGTAATACCATATTTAACTGAAATAGTGTTCTGGCCATGCATGCACATCAGTGTGTTTCCGCTAGCACTTAGCGAAACCGTGGTTTCTTGACATAGTGTAGCAGAAATGAATTTTAGAAGCTTAGCATTGCCATGAATGTAGCAGTTTCCTTACATTATATATTTTGAAAGTAAACTTTAAACCTGTAAACATGTACTTTGCAGAGGGTTAACTCTACCTGTTGTTTTGACAAGCTTATATGGCTGTGTTTGCTGGTGGTTGGCCTTTTGGGGTTTATTTCCAGTGATACTGCTATATAATTGAATGCTATATGCAAATTAGGTACCCTACTCACAGAGGTATTGAAAACATATATAATATGTAGATAAATAAGTCCATTTGCTGATTCCTCTGATACGCAGGTAGATTTTACCTTTCTCTGGACAGCCATTTAGGGGTTCTTATCATCTCATCATGGTTCATTCTTTCCATTTTCATTACTATTTCATGCTCCTATCACCTTTCTCTTCCTAAAAATATGCTTCTCTAGTAGTTTATGTAAGTAAATTCTTTATAGATAATAAAGATTCATTTCTTTTCAACATAAATTCTCTGTTCTTCTATTTTCCTGTAGGGAAAAGTGAATCCGGCTATTCTAACCTTGCTGCTGCATTTGGACAGCCCAAAATAGAAGTTTGGGTTGCTCAGAACTAGCAGTCCGGTTACAGTTTTTGGGGGCTCGTCCTACTTATTCTCTTTTAAAGGATAGGAGGAGAACAGTCTGTCATGGCACAAGGTTTTGATTACCCTTTCTCCATATCCCCACAAGTTAAATTCTCTGAGCAAAGGGAGGGAAGTGATAATATGTCTCTAGGTTCAGAAAGTCCAAGGGTTGATTTAGAACAATTAATACGCACTGGTCAGACTAAGGCTGAGGTACAAAATGATTCTATTAGACTGGGAAAAAATCCATGGAATCAAACATTTCCTACACAAACCCACAAGCCTGAATATAGCTTTACACACTATCAACCAAATCAAAGCACTGAAAGTACTGCACAGCCATTTAATCCAGGGTTAAGCAATATATGGCTTCCAAATTTCGATCAAACAAATACAACAACAAATCGTTTACATTCTCATGGAAGACCTTTGCACCATGCTAAAGAGCCAGATAAATTTGATGGGATCTCTACTGATTGGAGAGATTATTTAGTCCATTTTGAAAGTGTTGCAAAGTGGAATCACTGGACTTATACTGAAATGGCTCAACAGTTATTAATGAGTCTTAGGGGCTCTGCTCAAAAGATCTTAAGTGATCTTCACCCAAATCAGATAGTGGATTATAATGCTTTAGTGGCAGTTCTTGCCAATCGTTTCAATCCAGCTGAACGTATAAGTGCTTACCGCTGTGAATTTAGAAATCGCAGACAACAAAAACATGAGTCAGCAGCTGATTTTGGTTACACCCTACAAAAATTATGTGTCAGGGCTTATCCAACCGTATCACCTGATGCAAGGGAAATCTACATCATAGATCAATTCATACATGGTCTTATCAAACCTGAAGTCCGTAGCCATGTGCAGTTTAGGCATCCAAATAGTATTAACTCGGCTATTGCTCTTGCAATTGAATTTGAGGCATTTGAGTCATCTCAAGGTATCTTAAGAAAACCAAAATTTGAGTCAGAAAACTTTTGCAATCCAATAAAAGAAAATGATGGAAAAAGAGAATGCACGTTAGATGATGTTGTAAATTTACTGAAAGACTTGAAATCTTCGCTTTCCCGTAAGAGTCGTAGTCGCTCAAATAGCAGAGAGTCTTTAGACAGAAAGAAACTTCTTGCAAACAAAGAGTGTTTTAAATGTCATGAAATTGGACACATAGCTTCCAACTGTCCATCAGCCAAGTCGGAAAACTAGAAAGGGCTGGTCTTGCGCCCGAAAGTTCAGCCTTTGGAGAACATACTTCTGATGGGCAAAATTTAATTATCAGCACATTAAAGCAAAGGTCTTGTTTATTTGCTAAACTCATGTTTGACCACCTTTGTTGTAGTGCTCTAGTAGATTCAGGATCTGCAGCTAGTCTCTTATCTGTAGACTTTGCTAGTAAGTTAGACATAGATTTGAATTCCTTAGAAAGAGACACCTATAATTTGTCCACTGCAAATGGTGAGACTTTGAAAGTTCTTGGAAAAGTTTTGCTCTATTTTGAAATAGATGAAACTCAGTTTGAATTAGAGTTTCTGGTTGCTGAAATTGATGAACTACATGCAATTCTTGGGCAAGATTTCCTAGAAAAATATGATGCAACTATCAAGTTTGGAAGGGCTGTTATGCAAATAGGAAAACAAAATTTCAGGTTACTGCGATATGATTGCAACAAATCAAACAGAATACAAGTTGAAAACTCAGTGAAAATTCAGCCTAATACTGAAGTTATTATCAATGCAAAGATTGATGGGGTGCTCATTCCTGATATAGGAGTTATTGAGCCATACCCTAGTTTGTCAAAAAGGGGCTTATTAGTAGCTAGGGGTGTTGTTGATCCCAGTAAAAAGGAAATACCAATTTGTTTCATTAATATCACAGATACTCAAATAAAACTTGTAAGAAATATGGCAATAGGAAGTATTCAAAGAGTTACAGATATAAAAGAAACACACACCAGTACACATAATGCATCAAGAAAGGCAGTGTTGCCTGAATATTTACAGCCACTTCTTGAGCAAGCTTATGACACACTAGAAATAGAACAGTTAAAAGAATTAGAGCAGTTGTTGATTGAATACCAAGATATTTTTCTTGATAACTCAGGCAAAGTAATTCAAACTAATCTGGTTCATCATGAAATAGATGTGGGTTCAGCTAAGCCAATTAAGATTTCTGCAAGAAGAGTTCCCCTTAGCCAACGCCATATTGTTGAAAATGAGATTAAGAAAATGTTAGAACAAGGTATAATAGAACCAAGTCAAAGCGCCTGGGCATCTCCAATTGTGCTGGTCACAAAATCAGATAAATCTGTGCGGTTTGCCATTGATTATAGAAAAGTCAATGCTGTGACCAAAAAGGATGCTTATCCTTTACCAAAGATTTCAGAGGCTCTTGATACCCTAGCTGGAGCAAAGTATTTCTGTACATTAGATATGGCTAGTGGTTACTGGCAAGTGAAGATGAGTGAGAATGACAAACATATAACAGCGTTTAGTTCTCATGTTGGATTATATCAGTTTAAGGTTATGCCTTTTGGCCTCTGTAATGCACCAGCTACCTTTGAAAGGCTTATTGAATTAGTTCTAAGGGGTATGCAATGGAAACAATGTCTCTGTTATCTGGATGACATAATTGTATTTGGCTCCACGTTTGAAGAGACTCTGAGTAACTTGAAAGAAGTATTTTCTAGATTTAGGGAAGCTAACTTATGTTTGAAACCTAAAAAGTGTTATCTTTTCAAAAAGCAAGTCCATTATTTAGGTCATGTAGTTTCTGAGCATGGAATTTCTTGTAACCCAGAAAAAATTCAAGCAATCTTAAATTGGCCAATTCCGTGTAATAAAACAGAAGTCAAAAGTTTTTTAGGCTTAATCAACTATTACAGAAAGTTCATACCCAATTGCTCAGCCTTGATTATGCCCATTACAGAACTTACAAAAAAGAAAACTAAGTTTGTTTGGTCTCAAGACTGTCAAAAGGCTTTTGATGGCCTAAAGAAACTGTTAGTTTCTCCTCCTATTCTAGTGTTCCCACGCTCTGAAGGTTTATTCATTTTGGATACTGATGGTTCACAGAGTGGGATAGGGGCTGTTCTCTCACAGGTTCAAGATGGTCAGGAACGAGTTATCTCGTATGCAAGTAAATCTTTAGGAAAAACACAACAAAGATATTGCACTACTTTTCTAGAATTATTGGCAGTAGTGACCTTTGTTAAGCATTTCAGGCATTACCTGTGGGGTCGTCATTTCCTTATTCGTACTGATCATGCCTCATTGGTTTGGTTAAAGAACTTCAAAGAACCAGAAGGAATGTTGGCTAGGTGGTTGACAGTTCTAGAGACCTATGATTATAGTATTCAGTATAGAAAAGGCAGTCTTCATTCTAACGCAGATGCTATGTCGCGCATTCCTGTTAGGAAACGTAAATGTAACAGGGAGTCCTGTCTTGATTGTTCAAACTTGCTTCAGGTAAAAGGCAGTGACCTGCCTAATTCCAAACTTGTTGATAAGGTTCACACTTTACCAGTAGTACACAGTTGCGTAGACAGTATTGGTTCTGATTTTACTTCTAAGTGCAATATAATTCAATTAGAAACAAGGGACAGTAATTCTGATGGAGATAGGCAAAGTAGCTCTGTTGTACATCCAGCTTGGATTCAAAATTGGAAAGATGAAGAATTAGCCAATCTTCAGAAACAGGACAAAGATATATCTGTTATTTACAAGTTAAAACAGGAGTTTGATCATAAACCCGAGAAAGCTCGAATAGTCCAGTTCAGCATGAATGTTCGAACACTTTGGAATGTTTGGGAATCAATATACTTCAAAAATGATGTGCTTTATCGTACAGGCACTAGTGGCCCAAGGTTAATTCTTCCAGAGTCCTTAAGGGCTGAAGTATTCAAACAGTTACACAGCAATAGGATAGCTGGCCATCTTGGTAGGGATCGTACTATACATTCAATCAAAAGAAGATTCTATTGGCCCAACTTAAGCAGTGATGTTAAGCAATGGGTTCAGTCATGTAGTCTCTGTGCTCGCAGGAAACCTGGTCCTGGATGTGGGAAATCTAGTTTACAACAAGATTTATCTTTTCAAGTATTAGATAGAATAGCTCTTGATATCATGGGGCCTTTACCAGAAACTTCAGATGGAAATCTTTATATCTTGGTGGTCAGTGATTATTTCACAAAATTCACTGAGGCATATGCTTTGAGGGATCATACTGCTTTAACTGTGGCTGATAAACTAGTCACTGAATTCATCTGCAGATATGGAGTACCGAAAGTAATCCATTCAGATCAAGGTCCTGAGTTTGAGTCCACCCTATTCAGTCGCATGTGTGAAATCCTAGGAATTGAAAAAACAAGAACAGTACCTTATAATCCAAAATCAGATGGGCTTGTAGAGCGCCATAACCGTACCATTCAGACTATGTTAGCTATGTTTGTGAATGAATGTCGAAATGACTGGGATGACCATCTTCCCTTCGTAATGATGGCATATAGGGCATCATGTCATGATAGTACAAAATGTTCTCCAAACCTCCTCATGTTTGGGAGAGAAGTTACTTTTCCAATAGATCTCATGTTTGGTGATTGCCCTGATAAACAAAATTATGTCTGTCCTTCGGAGTATGTAGAATGGTTACAGCAATCAACTGCTACTTCATTCAATATAGCTTCAGAACAATTAAAGGTGGCAGCATCTCGTCAGAAAAAGTCATATGAAAAGGGATTGAAACCTAGGATATTTGATGTAGGCAATTTAGTATGGCGTTGGTATCCTCCAACTGCTGGCGTAAAATTAGGTCTAGGATGGACAGGGCCATATGTAGTTCTAGAAAGGTTGACATATGTCACCTACAAGATAAAACACACAGTTTCACACAAAATACTTGTGGTTCATGTAGATCACCTTAAGGAATGTTTATATAGTCCCCTTGAAATTAGTCAAGCCCAAGCACAAGAACATTTGCTTTCCACTCCCCAGCCTTCTGTATTAATGACAGAAGATTCTGTGTTTGATCTTCCTTCTAACAGTGAAGAAAATTCTATTCCTGAGCCATATTTTACTCGAACAGGGAGAAGAGTTAAGCCTAAAGTACCTTTTTCTCCTTAAAAGAATCTGGTTTTTTTTATGGAAGAAACGTAGTGAAAACGGTTCATTTCCATAAAATTCATATTCATTTCATATTTTCATGTTGTAAATTTCATGTTGTTATTTTCATGTTGTTATTATCACATTCAGTGATTTTCATTTGTTTATAAAGGACAAGACTTTGAAGTGAAAAAGTTGTTCAATTCAAGAAAAGTCCTTAACATTTAATTTATTGCTCATAAGTTCAATAGTAATTAAATTTGCATGTAGAGTGCATTATTTTGGTAGGAGAGTTGGTATCTGCATGGAATGATAAGGAAAAGGTATTACTCTGGATGAAGAAATTTGTTTGTTTTTCGTTTAATCTTGATGAAACTAGCATCTCACAGTATTAGTTGGCTGAATGGATAATTCAGAACAACAAAACCTATACTGGCTTAGTTGCTGTTTATGTAAAGGATGGATTTCCTTCATCAGCTTCGGGTCTTTAAAGGAGCCCAGGAAGGGGCATTATCTCGGAAATGTTGAGTTGTTCAGGCCGAGAGAGTTCATTCAGTTAGGCAGCTTTTACAGTGAAAGTACGCATGAATGTAAATGTCAAGTTTCATTTAGAAAATCCTTCTAAGTCACAAGCTTTACCTGGTTGAGCTCAAAGGCTTAAAAGCAGCCTGTATCCATTCCCCACTGTAATTGAAGCTTTTCTATTCATTCTGTGTCATTCCGGGACAGAAGTTCCATTTCTGGAAGTGATCCATTGCTCTTTTCAGATCTATACGCTGATAATACAAATCAAGCTACGAATGTCCTGTGAGTTGATGGATGGCGTTGAGGGTGAAGTTAAGGAGTTCCTAGATGCTGAAAGGCCGGTTTGGCCTGATGAGCCTACTAGATGTCCAGTGGAGGCATGTGGTCCTCACACGTATAACAGACATTCCTCGTTCTACAGACACTGGGAAATGAAACATCAGGAAAAAATTCACCTGTTTGAGTGCTCGTTGTGCCACCAAGTCTTTGGACGTAAATACAATGCTTCCAGACATAACCACATACACACAAAGGAAGCTACGGCCATAGAAAAGATAGAGAGCAACAAATCGTTTATCGACCCATTAGGTGTGCTCCCTTACAGAGTCGATCATCGGCAACGGCTATGCCTAAAGAGAAGAAGAGAGGCAGAACGTGCTGAAACCACTCTAGTCACCGAAACCGCCGACTGTCGTGACGAGGTGATTTTATTCAACGAAGACGGATCAACGACTGGAAAGACATTCAAAAGATCTTCCACAAAGTGAACTTTTGTTTTGATGATGTGATCCTTGTTTGAATATACCCATGTGATTCCATTTCTCCATTTACCGCTTTTGCATGCTGTTTCTTTTCGAAAGTTGTAACTGCGCATGCCCAGTCAAGGGAAGCAATTCTTGCTGTCTAATTTCAAAGCACCGAGAGTGTTGATAACTGAAAGTGGTCTTCTGTGGTTTGCTGAGTAGGATGTAAAATTCTGACAGCCAAGCACGGATGGTTAGTTTTCGTACATTGTAACAGAATGAGATACTGGATGTCTACACTTTCTTGACGTTGTGTCCTTGAATAATGTACACGTCTATTGTATCATTTTGTATATTGAAAAAAAAAAAATTTCTTCTTGTGTAGTAAATACAATTTGTCAAGATGGTAACATTCACTTTAATTTTTGGAATTATACATTTGATAGATAAGGTTGGAAGTATTAGACTTATGTATGTTTTAGCTGTGAACCATATGCTTACAGTTATTTCATTCATATGTGCATCATTCTACCGTTGATTCAATTCGGTTACCACCTCGGTTCATTTTGTAAGTGATGTTTTGAAAGTTTTCTACTTGTGCAAGAAATTACTGTAAAAAAAAAAAAAATTTTTTTCCTTTAAGGAAGGGCGAGTGTAGCAGAAATGAATTTTAGAAGCTTAGCATTGCCATGAATGTAGCAGTTTCCTTACATTATATATTTTGAAAGTAAACTTTAAACATGTACTTTGCAGAGGGTTAACTCTACCTGTTGTTTTGACAAGCTTATATGGCTGTGTTTGCTGGTGGTTGGCCTTTTGGGGTTTATTTCCAGTGATACTGCTATATAATTGAATGCTATATGCAAATTAGGTACCCTACTCACAGAGGTATTGAAAACATATATAATATGTAGATAAATAAGTCCATTTGCTGATTCCTCTGATACGCAGGTAGATTTTACCTTTCTCTGGACAGCCATTTAGGGGTTCTTATCATCTCATCATGGTTCATTCTTTCCATTTTCATTACTATTTCATGCTCCTATCACCTTTCTCTTCCTAAAAATATGCTTCTCTAGTAGTTTATGTAAGTAAATTCTTTATAGATAATAAAGATTCATTTCTTTTCAACATAAATTCTCTGTTCTTCTATTTTCCTGTAGGGAAAAGTGAATCCGGCTATTCTAACCTTGCTGCTGCATTTGGACAGCCCAAAATAGAAGTTTGGGTTGCTCAGAACTAGCAGTCCGGTTACAATAGTCCAAATAAAACTTTATTTTTTCTCAGCGTAGCTGGGATTTTTGTGTTTTGGCAATACTTGTCATCTCACCAGACTTATTTACCACGTTTCTTTTCTCGGACGTAGTTCGGAACTGTGTGTTCTTGTGAAATCCGGTTTTGGTGTTGTGCTTCATTTTCAAGTGGTGAGAGAAAAATGGCCGACATGGAGGCCGATAAAAAGAAGAAAGCAAAAACGCCGTCTAAGAAGCCGGATGAAATTAGTGACAAGGTGCGACTAAGACAGGCAACGAAATCGGCGACACCGTCGTCGAATGATTTCAACAATAATGTAATACTGGAGTGTTTGAAGAACATTCGGGCCTCGCAAACGGCATTAGCCGAGCGAATGGATAATTTCGAGCAACAGTCAAATTATTACTATGACGATTACAATAACTAAGAATTCGAAGATTAACCATCTTCTGATTGCCCTGTTACTCAATAATGTCCTTTATGCATATTTAGATGACACATAATCCTTCTTGATTCAACCCTTTTACTATTATTAATATATTCAAACCTTTTTCAGTTTAAAAACTCCACTTTTATTATCTTTAAACACAGATATGCGCGATTAATGACCAAAGCTGTCGATGCGCCGTAAAACAACATTCATTCATTTATTTGAACCATCTTCTAAACGACCTAGATTCGGAAAATCTTGTTCTGAACTGTCTGAGCAAACAAGTAGGTTTGCAGATTTATCAAAGAAATTCAAGGCAACTGAAGTCTGTGATGACAATGTTGATGAATGTGTGGAAGAAAATGTCAACAAAAGTAGAATAAAAGTTGGGGGACGGTCATAACAATTGGTCGTAACAATCTTAACAATCTTTAGTGGGGGTACAGTCGTAACAATCTTTAATGGGGGTACGGTCGTAACAGTCTTTAATGGGGTATGGTCGTAACAGTCTTAACAATCTTATCACCGTTTGGTCGTAACAGTCTTAACAATCTTATCACTGTTTGGTCGTAACAATCTTAGCAATGCCTTAACAATCCTTACACAGTCTTAGCAATTTGACTTAGGGTTTAATCTTGACACCGAAAATCTGGGAGGGTTAGATCTTATCATTTAGGAGTAAGGGGTGAAATATTATAGATTTCAGGTTAAAAAAAAAAACTATCAAACAAGTACCATTTGACATATAGTCTGTCAACGAAGTTTTAATAATATCTTACGAAAATACACATTTAAGCTTACTTACTCTATTCGTTGTTCTTGAATCGAACCACTCTTTGATCACCATTGTCACTATTTTCACTACTGTCGTTTTCACTTTTAAGTTAAATTAGTGCGTCTACGGCAGCGTTTAAGATTACTTGTTCTGGTCATATTTCATTTTGTAATTGTTTCACACGTTCTACTTTTTCATTAATTTCTCTCTGTTTAATTACAGTTGTATTTAATAATTCCGCTATACAGGATTGAGACATTGTACTATCATGTGAATCCAAACACTTTAAAACTCGATTTAGTTGTGTTACTATGATGTAGTTATTATATTTGTATTATGGGACGAAAGCCTAACTTAAGAAATATGATCAATGTATCTTGTAGCCCTAAGACGAGATTGCGATCTTTTTATTTTTACGGTTGATATCATGTTCACCTTGCCCAGGGATAGCCTTTATTCGATAAACTATTTCATTAAATTTGGGCACCAGGTTATGACATTTGGCTCTGGTGAATGCACAAAAGCGTAATTATACTAGGCAGAGTCCAATTACAGCGAATCTTTTGTATTATGTTATGGAATGAGAAGATTAAAAATATGAATTTTCAATGTTTCTTTACTGAACACATGGGTGGTCTAATGAAAAACACGTCTCACCTGTATTCAAATAAAACGATCTGCTACATAACAAATGTCTACCGATATGAATATTGCGCTATCGTTAAAGTGCATTTTTACGCTTTACTCCGCCTTAAACATCTTTGGTGATGGGTTTTAATAGTTAGCACACCTATTCCTGCTTCAAATACACCAGTTCTCACTTATTCTCTTCAAGTCACGAACCGCATTCTCTCGCCTCTTATATATATTCGTACATGATTTATAAAATTGAGGCGAGTGTTGAAATAATTGTCGAAAAGACATACAGTCACGAAGGCGAGTAAAGTGCAAAGCTACCTATGAATGCCTCCACAGCAGACGACATGTAAGAAAACCGTATTTTATGTGACTGAAGTAGAAACCTTTGGAAATCATTGCGAAAAGAGGAGAAGTTGTGTATAATACACAATTTCTCCTTTTAAGACAATATTTATTCTAATTGTTTTTCCCCATTTAAATCGAATTAAAATTTTCGTCTGCTACCTGTTCCAATTCGGTTGGGTCTTATTTTTTGTTTGGTAAAGGATTGATGTAGTGATTGCCATTTGCTTCTTCTATGAAAAAAGAGCTTTTTTTTTTGGGGGGGGGGGGAAACCTTGGTATTGTAATTTCTGAGAACATCGTGGGAAAAGGAGAAATTGTTTAAGATAAGCAATTTTTTCCTGACCCCATAATATATTTTTCTTTTCCAGATTAAGTTGAAATTGTCGTCTGCTAGCTCTTTGAAATTGGGAAGAGTTTGACATCTACCGTTTGTAAAATGGTTAACCTGTCGATTGCTGATCTCATAATATTCTTACGTTTTAATGAATGAATGTTGTTTTATGGCGCATCGACAGCTTTGGTCATTTAGCGCGCATATCTGTGTTAAAAGATAGCAAATGTGGGATTTTAAACTGAAAAAGGTTTGAATACATTTATAATAGTATAAGAGCTGAATTAAGAAGGATTATGTGTGATCTTAATATGTATAAAGGACATTATTGAGTGACAGGGCAATCCCTATCAACTCAAAACTTTTAAATGACAGAGTTAAGAATGTGATAAAAAGGTTTGAACTAAATGTTGGATTGATAGTGAGAAGTCTTTAAATGAAGAAGAAATATGTGTCATTTATAATGTGCATAAAATATGATATTGAGTGGCTGGGCATTCCCTGCCTACTCAAAAGTTTTAGATTAAAAGGTAAGACTGAGATTATTTCTTTTCCTTGGAAATGAGTGTTAAAACTGGTAAAGATTGGAGCCTCCAATGGGATCAGTATACTCCCATTAAAGAGGTCCTGTCTCCAGTGAGATAAGATGCCCCTAAGGGGGCTAATCCTCCCATTAAGGAGATGTAAACTGAATATAAAAGCAGTGGTAGAAACTCAAAAGTTTTAGATTAAAAAAGGTAAGACTATGAATCAGCTGACAAGATATCTACTATAAAGGCGTATAAAGAATGTAAAAAGATGGGTAAGAAACTCAAGAGTAAATATCACAGGTTATTGTAAATGCCAATATCTTTTATGAAAGCGATAATAGATTCAACGCTGACAGAATCAAAAAGATTTTTTAAACTATCGACGTTGAAATATTTTGAACGAACTGGCTGAAAGTCAATGCAATCTAATAGGATATGTTTCACAGAAAAGGATCATTGCATGGAATACATTCAGGGGCATCATCTCTTGTCAAGAGCCAGGAATGTGTGATGCGTGAATGGCCAATTCATAGTCATGCTATTATCACTTCTTCTCGACGAACAGAACTGTAAACGGGGTACCATTCACCAAAGGAAGGTTTAACTGAATGCAGTTTATTGAAAACATCAGCATCCCACTGGGATTGCCAAGAAGATTGGATATGTGTTAAGACGGAGGATTTAAAATCAGTGTGCGGAACTTTAAAATCTGAAATGGGAAGGTTAAGTGCAGATTTGGCAGACCTATCGGCATTTTCATTGCCTTTGATGCCTACATGACTTGGAAGCCAGCAGAACACCAATCTATTCATAGAAGAAATTTGTGAGATCCTTTCAAGTAAACTACAGATTAAGGGATTCTCAAGTCGTTGATTTGAAAGGGTTTGTAATGTTGACAAAGAGTCCGAAAAGATAATGAAACGGTTGGAATTAGAATGTTCAGCTAGATTAAGGGCAAGATCGATTGCTTTAATTTCAACAGAGAAAATAGAGGAGTTGTTTGGAAGGCGGCACTTCAAGCTCCTTTTTCCATAAACAGCGGCAGCTGCTACAGAATTTCCTTCTTTAGATCCATCTGTATAGATTGGTTTGAAGGAAAAATAATGCTCCTTTATCTCGTTGTATCTAGCATGAAACACAGTTCTATCCGTGACAGACTTTTTGTCAGATGCAAGGTCAAATCTGAATTCTGCACTATTTAGTGTCCATGGAGGGATTTCAGAGATCTTATAGTCGGCAATAGACTCGGTGTCTATGCCAAGGTTATCTACAATGGGCTTACAGTATTACCAACTCGGACGCGGAGAAGACGTTCATCCAAGAAGGCTGAAATAAAAAGAGGAAGACGACCTCGAAGACCGAAGTCATGCAAGTCTTTAAGAATTCTGTATTTCCAAGTCGTATCGTAAGCGCTTTCAAGGTCGAAAAAGACAGATACTACATGCTGTCTATTAATAAAGGCTTCTCTGACAAAGGTTTCAAAGCAGACAAGATGATCTATAGTGCCACGCTGGCGACGAAATCCACTCTGTACATCAACGATGAGGCTGTTTTTCTCTAAAAACCAGACAAGCCTGTCGTTGACTATACGTTCTAAGGTCTTGAAGAGACAACTAGTAAGAGCTATTGGACGATAGTTAACCGGGTCACTAGCATCCTTGCCAGGTTTTGGGATAGGAATGACTAGTGCCTCCCGCCAGGATGAAGGAAAATCTCCTGACTGCCAGACATCATTAAAAATATCAAGTAAAACCGAGAGAGAAATAAAAGGTAAGTGTTTTAAAAAACTGATAATGAACTTTATCTTAGCCAGGAGAAGAATCGTGAGCTTTATTCAGAGCAGATTTTAATTCTTTAAAGGTGAATAGTTTATTACAATGCTCTGAATTAAGAGGAATTGAAATTAAGTTTTTTTCTTTTCTTCTTTGGCTTTATTCCTCTGAAACTTTTCAGAATAGTTTGCAGCGGAAGACTTTTTGCAAAAGGTGTCGGCAGGAGCATCAGCTATATGCTGGGGTGATTCTAACGAAGTATTGTTAATTTCAAGGTGACTAAGAGGGGGGCTGGCCTTTGCCATTGATCTTTCTGATCATATCCCAGGTTTTTTTAGTAGTAGTTCTACTATTTAATTTAGAGACATATCGTCTCCAAGCTTTGCGCTTACTTTCTCTAATGGTACGACGGGCTTTTGCCCTGGAAATACGGAATAAGTTATGATTTTCTTTGGTAGGCCTAAGGTTAAATTTTCTAAGGGCTTGTTTTCTGTCTCTGACAGCCTGTTTACAATCACCATTGTACGAAGGCTTGTCAGGACGTTTTGGATTTGTCGAGGTCTGAGGGACGGACTTTTTAGCTGCATCAATTAATAGGGAAGTGAAAAGTTTTGCGGGATCATCGCAATCTCCAAATTTATCATGTGTAATGGTTTGTTCACAGAGGGTTTCAAATTTATTTCAATTGGCTTTGGAAAGCTTCCATTTCTGCAGTCGTACACTGCTAGATGGTTGTGTAGATGAAAAGATAATAGGAAAGTGATCACTTCCACACAAATCCTCAGTCACTTTCCAAGTGAAATTGGGAAGTAAGACTGGGCTGCATAAGGTTAAATCAATGGAAGAGTAAGATCCAGTTGCTGGATGCAAGTAGGTTTTGGACTTGTTATCATTCATGAAAGACAAAGAGTTGTTCAAAATGAAGCTCTCCAACTGTAAACCTCTCTGGTTAGTGCCATCGCAACCCCACATAACACTGTGACCATTAAAGTCCCCAGCAAGAATATTGGGGGATGGCAATTGAGAAATGAGATCATTCAGATTGGTCTCATTGATAGGTGTGCTCGGGGGGAGATATAAAGAACGCAGTGTAACAGCACTGTGTAAAGACAATCTGATGGCAACAGCTTGCAAGTTTGTATTAAGAGAGATAACTTTATAAGGAATGTTGTTGTTAACAATAATAGAAACACCACCTCTGGCTTTTTCGCCTTTGGTAAAGATTTTATTGTAAATGGAATGATATTTGATAGAGATATCATCCTCCCGTTTAAGGAAGGTTTTTTGCAGACAAACAGCAACTGGTTTGTGATCATTGATTAAAAGGGAAAGTTCGTCAAAGTTTGACTTCAGACCTCGACAATTCCACTGGATTATGGTATCCATTGTGCATGAAGAAAGTATAAATGCTAAGGTAAAAAAAGAGGCCGTAAACCAATACATTTTAAAATAGATTGATTAAGATTTCATTACACTTGTCTCGGGTATGGACGAGTGCCAAGTGTCAGTGTCCTTGTTCCAAGGATCTTTGGAAATGGACCAGATAGAGGCGTCTGAATCTGAAGCCTCACCTTCCAGGTTTTCAGCATTTGCATCCATGTCCTCTTACTCCGAAAATCTGTTGGAGGTAAGGACAGGATCATTTACTTTGACTGTGATTTCACAAGATCCATTGGTATCTCTGGGTTGCGGTTTAGATTTCGAAGAAGATCTTTTAGAAGATCGAGGTGCATGATTAGATTTATCTTTTGGTGAAGCATCAGATTTAGTTGTAGACTGTGAAGATGGAGGTTGGGGTTTCTTAGGAGGCTGTTGTGAAGGGGGAGATGGCTTTGAAGCTTTTTTCGAAGAGATATTTTGCGAAGAAGTAGATGGCTTTGAAGTTTTTTCTGAAGAAATGCTTTGAGAAGAGGTAGATGGTGTTTTGAGGGTAGTGGATAGAGTAGTGGGTTTGGGTGTAGGTTGTGTCTGTTTTGGATGCTTTGGAGGTTTGGAAGGTTGAATATCTGGGACTAAGCTCTTTAACTCATTGGCCATTTCTGGAAACGTTTCAAGAAGTTTCTTTGCCAAGAGTTCACAGGTGGAGCAATGTCCCTGTGATGACATGGGAGATGTGACTTTGACATAGGAATTAGCACTAGTCAACAATGTCTCATCTTTCTTTCGGTTTTCAACCATTTTCCTTGCTTCCAAAAAGCTAATGTTTTCTCTGAATTTGATGGATAGGATTTCCTTCACATCCTTCCATACTGAGCAGTTTTTGGAGAAGGTTGGATGAGAAGACTTGCAATTATAACAGAGAACTGGATTGTCGCAAGTTTTCGGATCATGGTCGGGGCCCTCAAAAGCACATTTTGGGCAAACTGGAGTGTTTGTGCAATTGCTTTCATGATGTCCGTACCACTGGCACTTATAGCAACGCAGCGGGTTTGGCACATACACATCAACTTTAACCGACTGAAATCCTACCTTAATGGAAGCAGGTAAAGAGGGTGTAGAGAAAGTTACAATGTACGTGTGAGTTTCTCTACGTATCCCATCTCTAAAAACAGAGATTCTCCTGACATCAGACACAGCCTGTGATTGTAAATTTGTTTTAATCTCTTCTATGGAGTCACAGTATGAAAGTTCTTTGCATCGGATGACTCCTTTACTGGTATTCAAAGACTTATGAGGATAAATTTTAACATCTAGATTGAAGAATTTTTTGTGACCTGAAAGATTTTTTGCCTGCTGTTGGGAAAAGCATTCAACGAGCAGGGTTTCATTTTTTAATTTCTTTACAGATTTTGGGGTACCAAGAATAGAAGAGGTTGTTTTTTTTTGATAATGAAAGGTGATAGTTTTGTGATTAATTTTGATCCGTCAGCTAACTCAATTACAATAAACCTAGCAAAACTTGAGGGTGATGTGTGGGAAATATCGGATTCAGAATCTGAATCTGAGAGAACACGCTTGGCTTTTTTTGGATTTGCCATGATAGTTGTTATTTATTCATCACCGATGCTCCCCACCCGCCTCGGAGCCCAACAAGGGGGCATGATCTGGGGAAACCCAACTCAGATCATGACAAGGATACTCGAAGTGAAAGGGCTAGACCGGACAAATGTAGGCCCGCAGAATGCCATACCGCATTAGACTATCTTTGGGCATTTACAAGTGTCAATCAAACACCATGCTTCCACCCGATTAGCCCATGAGCCACCGCCTTCTAGGGTATTGACATACAGCAAATGACGACAGAGAAAAGAAATGATGTATCTGTGTATGTATGTGTAAAAGAAAACAAAGTCAGAGAAACACCCTAGGGCTTGGCATGACCAGCCGATTGATCAGAACGGGCCTTCCTGACCCCTCGTTTAGTTCAGTTCAAGGCCAAAGCGGTGTGTTGCAAAAACAGAGCTATCAAAGGGCCATACTCTGAATCCACTCAACCACCAGGATCCCGTCATCAAACAACATAAGTTGCAGCCTACGGCAAACAGGCAGGCACAGTGGGGGGTCTTACCCCTGCTGTAGTGCGACAGCTGAGCTATTTCTATCCCCCCGCCCAGCTGGGGGCAAAACATCATGAAGAATCATAGCCAAATTAAATAAACCAGAGAGACTACTTTTTCAGAAGCAACTTGCAGCTGTTGCCCAAAAACAAGCAAAACAAACTTTCAAGTGCCCCTTTCTCTACTTGAAGTTGTTGAGAACAGCAAGAAAGTAATTTGGGTTTTTACTGATGGTATGTTTTGACAGGAAAGATGTGGGAGAAAGAAAAAATGAATAATAATAAAAAGAAAACCAGGGATCAGTTTTCCTCAGTGTAGTCAGGGGGAAATTTGCTCAGTGTTGCTTTTGGAATAGCCTGATAGGTTTAAAGGACTTATCAATTAATGTCGCATGGTAATGCTGAAAGACCAAAAAGGGGTTGTCAGGTTACACTTTGCCAGGCTAAAGCGGGCAAAATGTCACGAATTTACATGTATATGTCTTTTCATGGCCGCAACGACATATCGTCAGAATGTGAGCAACAGCTAGAAGTAGAGCAGAAAATGAAATCGGTTTCAAAGATGACCCTGCAATGCATGGCACTTACACAGACGTGAAAACATGAAGTGGACAAAAGGCACTAATAATGTTTTGACAGGAAAGATGTGGGAGAAAGAAAAAATGAATAATAATAAAAAGAAAACCAGGTATCAGTTTTCCTCAGTGCAGTCAGGCGGAAATTTGCTCAGTGTTGCTTTTGGAATAGCCTGATAGGTTTAAAGGACTTATCAATTAATGTCGCATGGTAATGCTGAAAGACCAAAAAGGGGTTGTCAGGTTACACTTTGCCAGGCTAAAGCGGGCAAAATGTCACGAATTTACATGTATATGTCTTTTCATGGCCACAACGACATATCGTCAGAATGTGAGCAACAGCTAGAAGTAGAGCAGAAAATGAAATCAGTTTCAAAGATGACCCTGCAATGCATGGCACTTACACAGACGTGAAAACATGAAGTGGACAAAAGGCACTAATAATGCTGTTTTTTCTTAATTACTTGTTGGGAAGAGAAACATTGGAAAACACATAATCTCCTCATTGAATTGTCTCCTAATCAGAATGACAAAATTAGTGTCACTGTTAAAATGTGCACAAATGACCGATGCGACAAAGTGAACGCGAACCCAGATTTACGTTTTATTGCATGTGCCAAAATGCCATATATCATTGGGTCCTCATCACAATCGATGTCCGAGCTGAATCACACTATCATTGTTTCCCTGATTCAGTGGTTGAAGCATGTCATCACGATTGCAAGCAATATCATGTCGCTTCGGGACATCTTCCCAGCTAATGCCTAGCAAGCCATATGTGTTGGGGGAAAAAAATCCTATGGAAATATATAAAAGTAGATAACTGGTGATAATGTGCTATGATATGGGAAATAACCCCTGTCACCCTGATTGCAGACTACACTTTGCCTGTAAGAGTTACTGTTCCTGACCCCTTTTACACTGCAGGACTTCTCTTTGATAGCAGTCTGTAACTAGTTAGCATAGATTAAACATCTAATAGCAAACCACTACTCATGTTCATTTACCCTGCTGTTAGACCACCAAAACAGTGTAACGGAATGAAAATTTTCACACATTCATATTAATGATTTGAATTTGAAATGTGTGTTAAATGTCTAAGAATAAGGGCGAGTGAATGAAAACAAAAGAAAAACAAAAGGGGGGAAATGGGGAAATAAAAAGGTAGCAGTTGCTCAGGTTCCAACCGTCTGGCCCACTGAGCCAGGGAAGCAGTTGAATTCAACCCAGAAAATTGACCCACTTACACACACACACACACACACATACACACACACACACACACACACACACACCCTTTCTTCCAAAACATTCCAATAAAAGTCAAAAGTAGTTCCATTTGAAAGTTTGATATCAAGCGCATTTGTCACACTGTTTTATCAGAAAAACTGAAGCACATTTGTTACTCTGTTTTATCTGAAAAAATGAAAGGCCAGGTTTAAAATGTGTTTTTGGTGTTGGTTTGATAGTATTATGAAAAAAATGAGCGTGGCGGTGTTATTTGTTTAGGAACTGTTTTGTTTACTTCTGACCTAATTACGCATAATGGTCCAGTACGAGTCAAAAATTGGTTTTATTACGATTTTTCAAGTATATTTGGAGGCTTATATGTAGTTCTTTGGAGAATGGCTGGCATGCACAGTCGACATGCATACCAAATGACACCAACACTGGGCAATTCTTTGAATAAAACGGGTGACAGAGGGTCGGGTTCTGAACCGATCCCCCCCACCCACCTGAATTACTTATTTCGATATGAACTGCCTATCTATTGTTCAGAATGTCTAGAAGTTCATATAGACGATGGTAATCTCTGAAATTGGTGATAGCAGGAAAATTGTTTATACGTTTTGAAATAGAATTTTCTATATGCTCAGGCCTACCATACCTGTCTTCTAAGCACTCCCAAATCTTGGAAATAGCTAACAAATGATTACTAGTAGATGCATTACGTAAGCTTCTTGCTTGTTCTGATGACTTGGGTCCAAGATACTTAACCAGTAAATCCAATTCTTCTCTAGGCCCTATTCCAAGTTCACCCACTAGAGCAGTAAAACTGTCTTTCCAGACACGAAAATTCTCTGGCTGATCATTAAAAGTATTAAATCGAGTCATAACCAATTCTTTTCTGAGCAAATATTTTGAAAACTCCTCAACAAACCCTATATCAAGAGGCTTTGGAGAAGTTTCAGTTACTTGAAGCTGATTTTCATCTGGGTGTGTTGCAATAAAAGCTCGAGTCCTATCAGCAAGAATTTTAGACGTAGACTCTGAACACTTGGACTTCGTTTCAAAATCCTCTTCTTGTGCCTCCAAATATGTTTGATATTCTGCTTCAGCAATTTTTAAATCCCACTCATGTTTGAGCAACGCATATGATCTTTGTAACTCGGCTTGCTTTTCTTTCATAATAGATTCTTGCTGAGCAAATTGAAATTTAACTCTTGCCGCTTCTAGTTTTGCTTTCTGTTTTACAAAATCTGAAGATTTTCTAGATTGTGAAGAATGCGAATGCTCCAAGTCAGATTTGACTGAAAGTTTATCACTTTCTGGATACAGTTCTTGATAGCTTCTGTGCAGAATACCCTGAACCTTGTCATTTACATCAGATTCAAAAGAAATCACTTCATTCTTTTTACAAGTGCTGAGGTCACATGGATTTCTGTCTAGTAATTGGATATATTCTTTTGTGACTTTTTGAAAGTCTTCATTCAAAGTTTGTAAACTTTTCCTACAACACTTTAGAAAGTCTGAGTTCCTTTGTAGTTCACTATGATACTGATGGATTTTGTTTTCAATTTTATGAGAAATGGATGAAAGTCTAGCTTGGTACTTATGTATCTTGTTACGAAGATATTCAAGCCCTTTCACTGTTAGTTTTCTTTTGGCACCTCCTGTCCATGGTCCTCATAGACTTGTCTCCCCTGGTTTGCCGTGGTTCCGCCATCCAGACTTAGGTCTCAAGATCTTCCAGAGGGGTACTGATGTTAGGCAAGTCTTATTACTATTCTGCCACTCGCTGTGTATAGGGACAAACGAAGACAGATCGTTAACAGTTGTATTCTTTAGACCCACACTGTAATAAGCCTTGGTGCCCGAACAAGGAAGAATTTCCAGAAAACACAAAAAATATAGCTGCTGGCTGTTGTTCAAGGCCATGTGCTGACTTCTTTGCACGATCTTTTTTTTTACCAACTTCCACTTCAAGGGACCAGTCTAAAACACACGACTGGAATTTTAAACCGGAATGGTAAAAAACGCAAACTGTATTAAAAAACTACTGCGAGGCATTACAAGGAAACTTAAAAAATACCAGCAAAGATCTTCATGAAATGTTAAATATCTATAGTTTAAACTTCTTGTCATAGTAAAAATAAAGTTGCCTATCCCTTAACCCTTTGCAGCACAATCCTGACTTTTAACGACCCAGAGAAAGCAGCCCTCTGAAAACATTGGGGGAAAAAGAGAAAATGCTGATAACTAGCATTTTCTCCTTTTCGCACAATACTTTCTACCCTATCAATGACAAATCCAAACATTTGAGTAAAACTGAAAATGTTGTCAGCAAATGCTTTGAATTTGAACCAGTCGTAACATTTGTGATTTGGGAAAGAGTTCCCAAGCTCAATAGTTAGAACCCAAATATTCTGATTTCAAGATTGACTTAACCGAAAAGAAAACATTGTATCAGTGTAGATCAAAGATCAGACTACACATTGTGCAGTCTGATCTTGATCTACACTGTCTGCAAAAGTGCCCCTAGTTGCGCTTAGCAGCCAAGGGTTAGATCCATTCTTATCTCAGTTAGCCCTCTATCAAATAGTCCAGTATTTTTAACTCTCATATTTGAGCCAGTTCGTTAAAAATATTTCAACATAGATAGTTTAGAAAATCTTTCTGATTCTGTCAGTGTTGAATCTATTATCGCTTTCATAAAGGAAAGTGGCATTTACAAGAAATTGTGATATTTGCTCTAGAGTTTCTTACCCATCTTTTTACATTCTTTACACACCTTATATTAGATATCTTGTCAGTTCATTCAATCTTTTCTCATTCCACGTTTTAAACTTTTGAGTTGATGGGGATTGCCCCGTTACTCAGTATATTTTAAGCAAATGAAGATCACATATCATCCTTCTTAATTCAACTGTTTTACTGTCAACATTTTGTTCAAACCTTTTTCAGTTTAAAAAATCCACATCAATCATCTTTTAACACAGATATGTGCGCTAAATAAGTTGTTGATGCGCCATAAAACAACATTCATTCATTCATTAATGAGAAAGCCTTTGAAAGCATTATGATTTATCGTGAGAAGGAGGCTTTGTGTATACTACGCTAAACTAATCTGGTGTTGCTGAATTTTGAAATATGATTTGGCTGATCAAAACCATCCTATAGAATAAAAGTCGCTACAATGTAGCTTTTACCAACATGTCGCTCATCCCAGATTTCTTCCTTTACAGATTAATTCCAAGGTCAGCAACCAATGAAATACCATCTCCCATATCACTGAAGAAGCTTGGAGGGATTTACACTCCATACTAAAAACTCATGATGTACCCCCCCTCCCAGAATTTTCCAACCCTACAAACTTTTACTCTAGGATTATAAATGTTTTCAAAAGTTTATGGATAATCAAAGAAAAAAGGTCATTGATAATTGAATGGGAGTAATCGTTTACCTAACAATCCAGACTTTCATCAACCTTGAGAAAAACTTTTTTGACGACATTGCGGGTAAAAGGAGAAAATGGTAGTATCCGGCATTTTCTCCTTATCCCACTATGTGTTCTTCAACCCTATCAAAGACATCTTACGAAATTTGAGCCATGTTTAATTTGACA
Organism: Hippopus hippopus; assembly: GCA_946811185.2. Taxonomy (NCBI): domain Eukaryota; kingdom Metazoa; phylum Mollusca; class Bivalvia; order Cardiida; family Cardiidae; genus Hippopus; species Hippopus hippopus. The sequence goes on along the minus strand of OX328100.1, from coordinate 5,438,847 downwards.
TCTGCAAATGCCTTTTGTTTTGGAACATAAAAAAAAGTCATCAATTACAGGCAAGTCTGAAATTTATTTCAGAGTTAACCCATTACCACACAATCAGGAGTTTTAACAACTCTGAGAAAGAAGCCTTTTGAAAACATTGTGGGAAAATGCTGGTAACCGGCATTTTCTCCTTTTCCCACAATGTTTTCTACCCTATCAAAGAAAAATTCTATTATTTGAGCCCCATTTAAATTGTTGTCTGCAAATGCTTTCAATTTGGACAAGTCTAAAATTTTGTCATTTGGTAAAGAGTTTATGGACAGGTTGAACAGGGTTAACCCTTTATCCAACTATCCCGAATTTCAACAGCCTTGAGAGAGACCTGAAAACATAATTTTTTTGACCCTAGCTATCTAACTTGAGCCACATTTGTTTTCTGCAATTGCCTTTTTTGCCATTTAAAATTCTCAAATTTTGTTGTGTGGTAAAGGGTTAAAACTACCAAGAAAGTGCTTCTAGCTCTTCGCAACAAATTTTTTCAAACTACATGTATTTCATAACCTTTTTTTTTCCTTATTCCATTATTTGTAATCCGATACATGTATCATATTTCTCTTAATAAAAGCTCCTGGGAGCTTTGCAAACATGAGGCTCCCTATCTATGTCATACCCAATTTGCAAAGCAAAAAATCTGTCCAATTTTGTATTTCTTTGTGTTTTAGGGATTGTTGAGAGGAAATATTAATCAAATTAAAGCAAATATTCGTCAAATTCTTCAAATATTGTCATTTTAACCTAGTTCTTTACCAAACAACAAAAGTTTATAATAGTCAAAATTGAGAGCATTTGCAGATGACAAACGTGACTCAAAAATTGAAACCTGACTTCAGAAGAGTAGGAGACATTGTGGGAAAAGGAGAAAATGCTGGTTACCAGCATTTTCTCCTTTTCCCACAATGTTTTCAGAAGGCTTCTTCCTCTGGGTTGTAAAGACCAGGGAATGTGTGGTAAAGGGTTAATAAACTAATGTACATTACGTTACCATGATTTAAGGGTTTTTCGGGGGAAGGAGCTACTATTAGGGAGGGCGATTTTATTAGGAGACATACGGTATATTTCTTTAAGTACTGTTCATATTGTAATGAAATAAATGTATAGATATTGAAGATATGCGTGTTGCCTCTTGATTATGTATAGCTCACCCAAGCTTGAAAGGCTCAGTGAGAGCATTTTAGTCATGCTGTGTCCGCCATAAAGGCGACAACATTTACCTTGTGTGCGCTATAGAGGCTACATTTTCAGTCACCTACTCATGAAACTTGGTGAGAATGTTTGCCTTGATGATATTTCAGGCAATTTTGAAATTGCATCACATCGGGTCAAAAAAGTAGGTCACAGGGCTAAATCTTAGAAAAAGCTTGAATGCAGTCTAGAGGCCATGTTTTCAGCCCGATACCCCTTGAAACTTGGTCAGAATATTTGTCTTGATGATACAACAGACAAGTTTGAAATTGGGTCATTTTGGGTAAAAAGTAGGTTGATGGACCAAATCTGAGAAAAATCTTGTGTACACTGTAGAGGCCACATTTTCAGCCAAATACTCATGACGCTAGGTCAGAAAGATCATCTTTTGAAATCTCAAACTAGTTTGAAATTGGGTCACAACAGATAAAAAAATTAGGTCACTGGGTCAAATCTTAGAAAAAACATGTGTACACTCTATAGACCTCATTTTCAGTTTGATACTCATGTAACATTATCAGAATGTTTGTCCTGATGATATCTCTGACAAGTTCAAAAGTAGGTCAAGTTGGTAAAAAAGTATGTCACTTACACATATACGTTTTACATCATTAAAACCAGGATCTCTCCATATTTATAAACCATAGTTGACTTTACTCAGATAGGCGCATTACGGCCAATGGCCCTCTTTAACTATACCTGTTGAAACTATGTTGTTCAAATCTCTGCAAATTCCTCCTTTTCTTAACGAGCCCTGGTAGCTTAATTGGTACCAGACAGAACTTGAAAACAGGGTCACTGGTTTGATCCACAGCTTTCTTTCCTCTTTCCGAGGATTCATTGAATTTCCTCTCTCACCGCTCACCATTGTTTCAATGATGGTTATGTGGGAAAGCAGCCAGTGACTTGGAAAGAAAATTGTGCGTAGTTCTAGTAAAGTAAAAGAAACTCCAGAAAAGCATGGATAGTTGCACTGGCCTCCACAATATGACAGAAATAATGTCAAAACAGTGTTAAACACTATACAATCATCCATCAATTCTCGTTTTCTTCAATTAAATTTGCTTCTAACCATAAATGCCAGCATTTTCTCCTACTCGCAATGTTTTCAAATGCCTTCATTCTGGGTGATGAAATCATGGGATCAGTAGGAATAGGTTTAAATCGGATCACAAAGAAGAAGCAAAACTATCTTCATTTTGATCTTGAGAGAATCAGACTTTAGTTTAACAGTCATTCTCCGAAAATGGGGACAATTACACCTGAAAAAATGTCCAAATTTTTAGTTTCTCAAATGATTACGATATCTACTGGATAGTAAAATTCAACTATCGAAGAAAGTATCTGCAAAATTTGACAGAGTCAACATTAACCATCTCCGAGATATGCGCCAGCAAAATAATTAAGTATCAGAGACTGTTACGGAGGTTAGAAACGCTACTCTAAAAGTGTTGAATAATATTAATCTACTGTTATGACAGAGATATGTTGTTTAAGTTTGTGATTTTGACATATGATTTCATAACCCTTATAAAGATTAGCAAATATTTGGCCAGGTTTCATGATAACATCAAAAACATTATCAAACAAAATCGAAATTCTAAGAAAACATTTATTTTGTTAAAACATTGTCCAACGTTTGTAATTTAAGTACTCTGAATGAGTGATGGAACACATGTTTAACCTAAAAGTGGAACCAATAATCTGTATAAACATTTTACTGACATAGGCTATGACATCATTTATGTATTCACTAGTATTCCTGGTATAAACCTAGCCAGTGCTTTTGTTACGGAGGTTAGCAAAACGTGTTCATTTACACAAAACAAATGTATTTATCTTATTGCTGCATCAACAACATGATACCATAAGCAAGCAGCTATTATTCTTCTAATACACTAAGTTATTTAGTGTCTTACCAGAAACCAAGCTGTTTAACCCTAGTTTGCAGACAACATTTACACCAGTAAATGGGTTAAACATTAAAGTGTTGCTAACAAGCAGTTCTGCTCTTTTTTTTTAACAGAAAATGGAACCCGCACAATAATGTAACCACCTTGATAGACACACGGTATGACATCATTGATTTACACACCAGTGTTCCTGGTATAAACCTAATCGGTACTTTTGTTATGGATATTAGCAAAAAGGGAAAAAAAGCCAAATAAAAACTATAAAACTTTCTTCATGTATCTGCAACATGACACCATTAGCACACAGCTTTGATTCTTATAAGACACTAAGTTAGTTTGTGCCTCACCAGGATCCAAGCTGTTTGACTGTTGTACTAGAAAAGATGTAATTGGTTAACTAAGATGCCGCTGATAGAATTTCAATCACTTTCTGCTATTTTAGTAAACTGGACTGCTCTCTTTCTTGTTTGTTCTTTTTCTGAAAAAAAAAAAAGTCTTTGTTTTTCCTTTCTGTCTTTAGCTACATTTCTTATGCCTTTCAACGTTTGTGAGTGCCATTCTGCAACGGCAAACATGTGTTCGGATATGGGACTTTAAAGTAATATTATATTGACCGTATGACGTTATTGGATTTAACAATGTTTAACTGAGCATAATTTTTTTAAACCTCCACTGCTTTTCTAATGTCCGTAATGCCACAATTTAACACTATTAAACATTATTTACTTTAAAAAGGTTTTTCTAATGTTAACATTTATCTAAATCATAACTCAATTGAACAGCATTCAATATACTTAAGTCATACTGACATAGAAAAATCACAGATAGAGGTACAATTATTACTTTATCTAACCTCCGTAACAGTTTACATATATTTTTATCGTCAATGCTTGCACTTTTCACATTTCACATACTATGTGACGTCTTAACAGACTGTAAAACATGATTTAAGAAATTCAAAACGGGTCTAAATTGATTTCATATGATAAAATGCATATGTGGTCATGAGTCTAACTTCCGTAACAAAAAGGGGAAGGATTTGATTGTTCAGAAATATTCAATCTTAACACTGGTATGAAGGCGGCAAATTTGTTTTTACAGTCACATTCCTGGAGCTTATGATACATATCCATAATAATCATTCAGTACAAACATCACCGATCAAAACTATGTTTATGATTTACAAGAGAACTCATTTGGCACTTACTTTCAACCTCCGGCATGGGTTCCAAACACTAAGCAAGCAACCGATTGTTTTTCTTTCGAACATACACATTAGTGGCGGTGTCAAAAATAGGTTATACCCCCAGGATTACATCTAAAGTGAAGTAACTTTTGTAAGAATAAACATTTCGTTACGGATGTTAATCGTTACGGACGTTAGAAATATTTCATTGAAACTGACATTTAGCTAATGAGATGCAGGAAATACTCACATGCAGTGTTTCAATTACCTATCCTTGATTGTGTCTAAACTAAAACGGTGTCAATTTCACTGGGACCAATCAAGTTATGGTGGAAAATGCCGTTACAGATGTTAGCAAAGAATTTGTCTTAAACAGCTTTTTTGTATTTCATGTGTAACAGTCAGCTCAATTTTAAAGGAATGTTAAAAAATATCAAGGGGTCGTGAGCTCTATTCATTCCACAACTGAAAAAAGGTATTTTAGAGTACATGACACAATTCAGAAGACTTGCAATAAATTGATCATAATGTGTTACGGACGTTAGGTGTGATTTTGCGACAAATGATTTTGGACGAAAAAATATATCAGCTCTGGATATAATTAAGAAAAGTATCGAAAGACTGCAGACGATAGTTGTATCAGTTAAAAAATTAAAGTATACTACCTGATTGTATCTATTCTTAAGGTACAGCAGAAGTCCAAATATTGTGTATTGTACCTGCGACAGGCAAAATTTAACAACATCCAGCCAATTAATAGGATAGTTTTGTCACAATATTGAATCTGATGACTTTCAAAGTATACCTATTATACACTAGTATCGTCAGTGATATGAAAATAATTGGTCTGTCTTTCATTTGTATGTAATCGTTAGAGTAATTCACGTATTTATTAATGCGACACACATTTTTCGTAATTGTACCCATTTTTTGAAGAATGACTGTTAACACTTTGGACAAAGCTAAAATGTTGCAAACTGAAAATACATGTAACTGGAGAAAAGTCATTTGTTATTTCAAAGCAAGAAATTTTTCTTTCTAAGGGTAGAAAGATTGTGGAAAAAGGAGATAGCTCTGGTTAATAGCATATTCTTTTGCAAACAAGCTGTCTCCCTCAGGGTTGTTGAAAGTTATGATTGATTGGTAAAGGGTTAAATGTTTATCAGATGAGAAAATGATTGACTGGTCCATATTGAAGCAGAGCTCCAGATAGAGGGAGTGATTTTGATTTCAAAATTTGAAATAGTAATTATTCTCCACTAAACCCTATGTTGTGGGTACTCATTAGAATCGTCTTATTGAGACGATTCTAATGAGTACCCACAACATGGGGTTTTGAAGAGAAATAATGACTTTAGAATCCCATCATCCCTCTTATCTGGAGCTCTGTTGAAGGCATATGAACACAGTAAATAAACTGTTGCTTAAGTGACTGGATTTGTTTTTAACTCTGCCAAATGGCAAAAACTGAGTCCAAATTGAAACCATACGCAGACAAAAAAATTGAATGTGGGTCATATTAAGACAGTATATTTTTTTCTGAAACAGCAGAAAACATTGTGGGAAAAGAAAATGCTAGTTCTTTTCTCACGATATTTGCAAGTGCCTTCTTGACTCACGGTCGTTTAAACTCAGGGTTGAACGGTTATGTAATTAAGTATTTTCTGCTCATCCACTGATAAGTTTTACAATTTACAACTCTATCCTGAGTGCTAACAACCCTGAGGAAGAAAGCCTTTGAAAACATTGAGGCAGTTGAACCACATTCAATATGCCACCTGAACCATTCTAAATGTATGGTAAGGTGGTGACAGACCTTCCTTAGGGTCATTAACTCTTTACCAAACGACAAAATTTTAGACTTGTCCAAATTGAAAGCATTTGCAGACAACAAAATAAATGTGACTCAAAAATTGAAACTTGACTTTCCAAGTGTAAAAAAGCATTGTAGGAAAAGGAGAAAATGCTGGTTACCAGCATTTTCTCCTTTTCCTGCAATGTTTTCAGAAGGCTTCTTCCTCTGGGAAAAACCAGGGATTGTTTGGTAAAGCGTTAAAACAGTATTGTGTAGTACAGACTAAAACATTGCAGGAAGAGAAATGCTGCTTACCAACGTTTTTCTTCATTTTTTTGCAATGTTCTCTTAAGTCCTCTGTCACATGGTTGTTAAAACTAGGGATTGTTTTTAAAGGTTAAACTAAAGAAATAGACCCAGATACAGCAACTCTAGAACTGTGGTGTCCGATTATGTGAGTCAGAGCATAGGCCTTTCAAACATAAGGTCCAGAGTTCAATACCCGGTAGCAGGTGTCAACTTTTGTGGACTGTCCATTGGCTCACACTTTTTGGCGCCAGTAGTTTGTTAAACTAATTTTTGGCCAACACAGAATTTATGAAATCAGAAGGCACGTCTTGTGCAGTCTGACCATGATGTTCAATCTCAATAAAAAACGGAACTTAGGATTGGCACACTATATTTTATTATGGCTATACAGAGATTATCAAAAATACTTTCCAAAAACATACTAGAAAATAATTACTCTTTCATCAGTAACTGTTACAATACTTTAGACCCTACCAAATCGAAGACCTTTGCAGATGACAAATGTAGGTCAAAAGAGGATTTGTGTCACTGAAATGGTGGAAAATAGAAAACATTGTGGGAAAAGGAGATAATGCAGAGCTGGCTACCAGCATTTTCTTCCTTTTCCCACAGTGTTTTCAGCAGCCTCCTTCTTTAGGTTTGTTACAACCTGTGATTGTTTAGCAAAGGGCTCGGGCCAAATTAAGCACAACTTGTTGTAACAATTTTATATAAAGTGCAGAATAAGCATTTTTTCCTGTTTATGAAATACATAATTTTTTTCAAAAGCTAAATTCAAGGAACTTAAAGATACATTTTTACTAGTTTTCAGCCAGTTTTTAACCCATTTAATCCATATTTTGTGAGACTATAATCATTCTTGTGTCTTCATGCCAAATGTTGCCCTGACAGCTGCAAGGTTGCATAACTTACAATGGATAGAAAATGCATTTCCTGCTTTGGAAGCCTTCCAGGCTATAGCTGTCATCCTTTCTGGTTTTAAATGAGCACAATTCCCTTGAGTATCTATATCCCATACACCATATTTATTGATTATTTACCTCTGTTTACAAAGCTGACCAATATCTGAATCTTTATACACACTATAACGTTTTTACTGCATTTTTTTTTTCTCTCGGGCCGTAGAGATGTATCTTTAACTCTTAATCAGATGACAAAATTTTAGACTTGTCCAAGTTGAAAAGCATTTGCAGACAACAAATCAAACATTTCTCAAATTACTAGATTTTTCTCAAAAAGGGAAGAAAACCTTGTGAGAAAAGGAGAAAATGCTGGTTACCAGCATTTTCTCCTTTTTCCACAATGTTTTCAAATAGCTTTTTCTACAGGTGGTTAAAACACCGGATCGGTGGTAAAGGGTGAAATATGGCACTTTATCAGAAATTTTCATTAACTTTGATTCATTTCCAGTACATTTCTCAATGGTTTATTCTTGTTCAACTTTCTCAGTAACATTTTTGACAATTTATGTTCCTTGACACTTGTTTCTTCCTCCGTGCTGGTATCCTGCAGTCCAAGCCACATTCTCATTATATTTTTCTCCTGAATTCTAGCATTTATCACAGTTGGTGGGTCCAGAGGGTCGGAGGCCCTAAGATCCAGATGATGGGCACCATCTGGTATAATTATGGGAACCAGACTTTGTGAAATACTCTCTAAAACTCCACCAGAAGACCATGGATCAAGCAGTCCATTACTGTTAAAATAGAAAAAGAGAAATGTTGTTTATTTCATGTTTTCAGGTAGTTTATCAAACAATTAACTGGAATATTTTTCAATATTTGATGGTTACAACCAGCGAAAAATACCAATTTTATTTTTTAACTCTTCAATTGAAGACGGAAACAGTAGTTCCAGCACACTAGTTACCTAGGTAAAATGCACGTGCCACTCAACCAGATGGAAATAGGACGCTATTTACCCTCTATTTCCTGTGATTTATGTAATACTGTTATGCAGGGAAAAAACGAAAAGAACCGTACTGGATTTTGATGCAAGTCCCCCGGAAAAAGGTTAGAAGCATGAAAGAAATAGAACATTTGTTATTTTTTCAGTGAAAGATCGAAATTCATTTCATCTCGTGAACAGCATCGGTGATATTTTCACTCATGCATGAAAATATTACCAATGATGTTCACTCGATGAAATAAATTAAAATCTTTCACCGAAAAAAACAAATATCCTCTATTTATTCATCCAGGACTAAAATTGGTCGCCACTTATAGCAGTATTTATATCACTTGCTTTGAAAGTTTGTTTGGTATTAGCTTACAAGTTAACATTTTTGGCTTGGCTATTTTCGAAGAAAACATTGATTTATTGTCATAGCCCTGTTGTAATTTGCGTTTTGTAATATCTCTGTCATTGCTGAAGATACTTACTTCAAACATATTTACTTCAAACATGGACTAATTGTTAACTATCAAAAGGGGACCCACACAGTGAGAGCAAGTTACGGTCATGACACAGTAAGGCCCCCTTGACCACTTTGAATTTTCACAGAAAATCTAGCTACTGCAGCCAAGCATTGGCACCTGCGTGGGGTGCTCTTGCTTCAGTTGTATCATGGCTGCCGGTGCACATGCTCATATGTTTCTAGAGTTTCCTTTTCCAGTACTTTACACAAGACTGCTTTCAAGCCACTGGCTGATATCCTATCTTTACTTCATCTAAATAATGTTCATGGTCAAGAGAGGAATGAATCCCGTCACAGTAACAATATGTGTAATTGTCAAAATAAATTTGGATGAGCTGTTTGGAAAAGGTTTAGCCTTTTACCACAAGGTCTCGACGGTGTTCCCTATTGAGCAAATTATTGCGTAAATTACGTCGTAGAATTAAAATTCACATTACAAATTTTGCTTACACATGACACCTCAAGTAACAAAATACATGGACCAAAAAAAAGCCATTATCTGCCTATCTTGAGTAAAATGACAGGTTTTGACTTGTTACCCTTATTGACAAATTTTTGTCAAAACATGCGGAAATACCTATCCAGAAATTAACGCACATGAAAAACTGATCAGCTCAAAATACACACAAACCCACGACACAACAAAATGTCTCTTTGACCTTGTGGGATCAAAATCATTTCAGACTGTCTTTTCAGCTTTTTAATGACTTTAAACAGTAAATTTACATAAATATCTCAATATAACAGACTTTTTTGCTGCAATTCATCAACATAGATTGCTTTACCTCTAGTTAGGAATCATTACCGTCACACCCTCTAATATGAAATCTTACCCCCAGATTTACAGCTCTGAGGGTAAGTGTACCCTTGAAATAAAAGGCTAGTGGGAACACTTTCTGTCAAGTTTTAATGACCCTGAGGTAGAGGGCATTTGAAAACATTATGGGACAAGGATTGCTCCTTTTCCAACAATGTTTTTTTCCATATTAAAGACAAGTCTTCATTTGAGCTACATTTATTTTTGTCATCTGCACATGCTTTCTGTTTGGTGGAGTTCAATATTTTAATCTTTAGTAAAGAGTTCAAGCTTTACCACAAAAATCACAATTTTTAACGACCCCTAAAGACAAAAGCCTTTTGAAAACATTGTGGGAAAAGGAGAAAATGCTGGTAACCAGCATTTTCTCCTTTTCCCACAATGTTTTCTACCCTTCCTAAAACAACTTTCAATTTTTAAGTCACGATTATTTTGTCGTCTGCAAATGCTTTAATTTCAGACCAGTCTAAAATTTTGTTGTTTGGTAATGACTTAAACAGATACCTGAATATAATATTACTGGCTCCCTGTATAGCTTTTCCCCAGTACTCGGTGGTTATCCAGTTTTCACGTGGAGTTGTCTGCCACTGTGTCCTGCACTCTTCAGAAAAGGAGGTAAAATTCCAGGATTGAGGCTCAAACATGTCTGTTAAGCCATTGGCACATATTGGCATTACCATTTCTGTACAGCTCTTAAATACAAAACATAACTGCTATATACATTTTAGAAATCTTGAAAAATTTAGCCCTGATTTTATGATGTTTGTGTTTTCTTTGTGATATTTGTGTTTTCTGCTTTAAAATAACCAAACATTTTATCCCTTTCCCAAACAATCCATGTTATTTTTACAATTCTCTGGCAGATGGCTTCAGAAAATGTGGGATATGTTGGTGGCTGGCATTTCCTCCTTTCCTCACAATGTACCAATCTAAAGACAAATTCCATCATCTTATCTGCAAATACTTTCAGTACAGACCAGTAAAAGATTTGCCATATGTAATATATCAACCAATGCTTATGAAAAGATAAAATTCTAGACTTCTCCATATTGCAGGCATTTACAGATGACAAATGTAATTAAAATGATGTTTATTATCTGTGAAAGTGTATAAAACCTTGTGGGAAAAGAAGGAAATGCTGCTTACCAACATTTTCTCCTTTACCTACAATGTTTTCAAAAGCCTACTTACTCTGGTTTGTTATAACTGGGTAAAGAGTTGACCCCTTACCAAACAATACCAGGTTTAAACAACTGAGGCAGAAGCCTTTTGAAAACATTGTAAGAAAATGAGAAAATGCTGGTAACCAACATTTTCTCCTTTTACCACAATATTTTCTACCTTTTAAAAGAAAAAAAAATGCATTTTGAGTAATTTTTACTTTGTCGTCTGCAAATGCTTTCAAATTGGGCAAGTCTAAAATTTTGTTGTTTGGTAAAGAGTGAATGCAGGTACCTGATAACCCCATCCCAGATCTCCAAGGTCAGAGGTCGCCTGTTGTGACATGTTCAAACAGGATGCTTGTCCTGTATAGTTGAAATATATGTTTGCAGCTTTGGCTAGGTCTGATATCAGTTGTTGTCCACCTGTTGGTGTGGCCAGCTTTTTGCAGACTTCCTGTTGTATGGAAAAAGGGACCAGCAGCATTGAATATGAGGACTGTCTAAGAAGTATTTAATAAAAATCTCGTAACATTTTCATTAAATTCTTAATAAACAAAATTTTACAATTAACCCCATTGAAAGCTTTTGCAGACAACAAATCAAATGTGGCTCACACAATTGGATTTTATTTTGAAATTACAGGTGAAAATATGGTGGTGAAAACACTGATTACCATGTTTTCGAAAGCCATCTTCATCTGGTTTGTTGAAACATAGGGCTGTTTGGTGTAACTTTTCACAAATCATTTGATCAAAGGTACTTTCATCTTTCATATACTACAAGTAACTTTTCACAAATCATTTAATCAAAGGTACTCTCATCTTTCATATACTACAATCTGATCTTAATGGCAACAGATATCACTGAATGCAGCAAACGCACTTGTAAAAGGACTACTTACTATGTCTACAGCCACAACAATTTCAATCAGCCTGCTGCATGAAGCAAACAATGGTCTACAGTAGGAAATTTACAGCAGGTTTGTTTTGGTTGGCCACAGTAGTAAGTATATATGAACAGCTCTCTAAGTGAAGGGTAGTTTAATGTATCTATGTATTTGTATCATACTATGCAGTTGCATAAAATTGATTCACATTGTCTAAAAACCAACTGAATATGAGGTAAAGTGGTTCTTTGACATGCAGAAAATTTATAAATAGCAGAAAGTCTCAATCCTGGACAGTCTGCTCCAATTTCCCAGACTGACATGGGTCCATACTTTGTGTTGATGCATTAACCCTTTACCCCACAATCCCGACTTAACGTCCCTGAAGAAAAAGGCCTTTGAAAACACTGCGGGAAAAGGAGAAAATGCTGGTAACCAGCATTTTCTCCTTTTCCCACAATGTTTTCTACTCAATTAAAGACAAGTTTCATTACTTAAGCCAGACTGGTACTGTCGTCTGCAAATGCTTTCAATTTGGACAGGTCTAAAATCTTGTCGTTTTGTAAAGAGTTAAACCCCCTCCCCTTTTCACAGTGCATGACCCATGTATATACATTAAAAAACACATGATTTAAACTCTTTCATCCCCAAGTACACATATATAAACTTCACCCTTAACTCTTTACCACACAACAAAAATTTAGACTAGTCCAAGTTGAAAGCATTTGCAGACGACAATTTAAAAGTCATTTAAATGATGGAATTTGTCTTTGATAGGGTAGAAAACATTGTGGGAAAAACAGAAAATGCTGGTTACCAGCATTCCTCTTTTTCTCACAATGTTTTCAAAAGGCTTTTCACCCACGTCGTTAAAACTGATGAGTGTTTGGTAAAGAATTAACCTTTGAAAAACACAATCCACTGAAATTTAGGAAGATTTTTATTTTGTGGGTTTGACTAAACAAACAGGCTCTATACATCCAAGATCTGACTGCACATTCTGTCCAGTTTGATTCTGATCTATGCAGTCCTGAAGTGCTCCACTTTTTGCCTAATGTGCCAATGGTGTAAAATGAAATGGAATAGAACATAGGAAAGCCACTGCCAGTTGAGAAATAACTGAGCTATCCAAAGCAAATAGAACTAAAACCAACACAATCAATCATTATACCTTCACAGGCCATCCAGGCAGAGGTTCCAAGAAGTTAGCTGGATACGGATAGTTGACCATGGCCAAATCTGTCCATGCATTGTTCAGCCAGGCCTTAAAACTGGACACATCGTCTCTATTCTTTAGTGGAGCACACAACTTGAACTCCGAAGTAATAAAGTTTCTCCCTTCAGCTGAAGTGTAAAATTGGTTTTAGCATTGATACCATGCCTATCTCTGTGACTCAATTTCATTCAACAAGTGCTTGTTCATAATAGAGTCACCCTCTGTGAAAAGGTGGTTTAATGCATCTGCAAAAAGTTTCAACCCAGGTCAGCCCCTGCAGACTGCCCTTCTTCTCCTTTTTCCACAGCATTTTCAAAAGCCTTCTTACCCAGGGTCAATAAAACACAGTGTTTGGTATAGGGATGATTATAAAAAGTACTCTTTCAATTCAAGTTAAAAATATTTAGCATATACCACACAAATAAATGTTTACTTGAGAGAGTTTGAAAAAAGTATGAAGAATGTGGAAAAAGCAGCAACTACTTGCTACAAAAGTTCTACAATTTTTCATCAAGTGATAAAGTTTTAGAACTATCCAACTTGAAAGCTTTCGCAAGCAAAGAAATTAAATATGGCTACGATAATAGTTTCTGTCGTTAAAATGATAGAAAACAGTGTTGGAAAAGGAGAAAATGCTGGTTACCAGCACTTTCCCCTTTTCCCAAAATGTTTTCTAAAGACTCTTTCCCCTGGGTCGATAAGCCTTTACTTGGTAAAAGTTTAAGATTTAAAAAGGTCAACAATCATCATAATGGTTATTGAACATCCAAAAAACTTACTTATTTCACCAAGATCATTTATTTCTTTCCAAGAATTCCTGATATTGTCTACACACTGTTTAGATTCCTTCTCAAAACCCTTGGTAAGCACTTCATTGAAAGCTTCACACGGTGTGATACCCGTAAATTGCCAGATTGGTGCAGATGCTGCAAGAGACCTGAAAGAGATACATTCCGATAACTTTAAATCAAGACTAGGAACTATCTAACTCTTTTTATGCATTTTGTTTCTTTAACACAATGTTTTCATGTCCTTTTATCACAATGTTTTCAAAGACAATCTTGCTGTGGGATTTAGATACCTAGGATCATTCGATAAAGGGTTAACTCATTACTAGACAAAACAATTTTAGACTTGTTTAACCCTTTACCATACGGCAAAATTTGAGACATACCCATATTAAAGGAATTTATATCAACATTTCGAATGTTTTACAGTTGACAGTATTTGTCCATTAATAGGTAGAAAACATTGTGGGAAAAGGAGAAAATGCTGGTTACCAGCATTTTCTCCTTTTCCAACAATGTTTTCAAAACCTTTCTTTATCAGGGTCGTTAAAAGTCGGGATTGTGTGGTAAAGGGTTAAATTCATAGCATTTGCAATTCATAAACTAATTTTGGTTCAAATTGCAGGATTTGTCTTTGAAAGGAGAGAAACAGGTGTTGTAAAAAGAGAAATGCTGGTAACAGGCATTTTCACTTTTTCCCACAAGGTTTTCAAATGTCATCTTTCTCAGGGTCATTACAACTCGGGTTTCTTTGCTTAGAAGTTAAATGTTTATCACATTCCTCATGATGATGATTTTCCATTGTCTTGCATCATCATAGTTATCTTTGAAAACAATATGACATTGTGATAACTCCATTATCTCAGTCTACATGTAAGATTACAAAATTCTAGTATTAATACAATTAAAGGTCAAAACCTACATTTAAACTGAAAGGTCACATTTTATAACACCAATGTAAATAATATCAGCTTGCACCTTACCTGTAAACATGTGTAGACAACAGCTTTCTGTTGACCTTTTTGTCAGCTAATCAAAATCCTGCTTTGAAATATTAAAGCACCTTGCAGCACTATATAGTTGTCTTTAAGGCCAGTGTAGATCAAGATAAGACTGCACAAAATGGGCAGTCTGATCCTTGATCTACACTGTCTGCTTTGCTGAGACATTTCAAAGAATGACATCAAACTTGACACTGTTTTATTATTGGATTTTTCTTTTTTTGGAATGAAAATGTCTATTGGGTTTATTTGGCCCTCTAACAGTTGAGTTGACCTACAGAAAACTTCTACTAAATCAGCCAATCAGATTATACAAGTGTAAGAGCATGTACTAGTCTTGTTATACACAAATCTTTAGATACTTGAGGGTACCGGTTTGATTCCCATGGTTGGCCGACTAAAAACTGTTATCAGTCTTTTGGATGAGACGTTTAAGCCAGTGTTATGATGCTGTTCACTGAGCAAGTTACAAAAATATAAGGCAATGCTAAGGTTCGGATTCATTCTGTATGGTGCAATATCTCCAAAAACATGCATGTTGCTAACAACATGTTGTCCATGCTGCCAACAGGTAGTGACCACAAATAAATGCAAAATCAATTAATTCTACCTAATCATATGATATTAGACGTCACTTGAAGGATAAACGAGACTCCCCTGATTGGGAGAAAAAGATGCAATGAATCTGACAATTTTCAGATCCACAATCAGAAGATCTGGAACTATGGTAAACCATAAAAAATTCATTATACCTGTCAACAATTTTCAAAATTGCAAAGGAAACAATTTCTGATTTCAGCCAGATCTTTATTTACACAAGCCTGAGTTTTAATGATCCATAAAAGGAAAGCTTTTGAAAACATGGTGAGAAAGGAGAAAATACTGGTAACTAACATTTTCACCTTTTTCCACAATGTTTCTGCCCCTTCAAAGACAAACCCCATCATTTGAGCGCTGAAGTTATTGTCTGCAAATGCTTCCAATTTGGACATGGTTTGAATTTTGTCGCTTGGTAAAGAGTTGAAAGAAAATTCAATTAAAATGCAATTTAGAATGATTAGTGAATATTGACCTTGACCTTTAACCCTTTCTAAAACAATCCCAAGTTTTAGCCACCCTAAGCAAGAAGGCTTTTGAAAACAGTGTTGTAAAAGGAGAAGCTGCTGGAAACCAGCAGCTTCTCTTTTTCCAACTATGTTTTCTAGTTTTTCATATGCAAATTGCATCACTTGAGCTACATTTTAAATTGTTGTCTGCACATGCTTTCAAGTAGGGCAAGTCTAAAATTTTGTTATTTGGTAAAGTGTTTGATAAATTGTGTAGAAACATACCCAACAACCACATTTGGATATTTTATTCTCAGCCAGGCAGACAGCATGCCCCCATAGGAGCCTCCAAATGCTATGACAGAACTATTTTTAGCCCCTGGAATTGTAGATTTCAAGTGCTCTATCAACTCTGCAAAGTCAGCCAATGCCTGTTCAGATGTTAGGTAATTCAACTGATCTCCATGCTGAAACAATTGGATGTTGTATGGATTAAAATACCGACATCCTTAAGCACAATACAAATAAGCCATGCTCTGGCAAAAGGGGGTTTTATGCATCTCTGTGATGTGTTATACCATGCAATGCATTACATGTACATACTTATGGATCCACAAAATTCATGTTGTCTTAAAATAGCTGGACCATGAGGTAGACTGGTCCCTTGACATGCTGAAAATTGACTAAAAGCAAGAGGTTTTGGCTCAAGTTAGCCTACACAGACCACACAGGCTGACTTGGTTTGATACTTTTTGCAGATGCATTAATCCCCCCTTTTCACAGAGCATGACCCAAAAATAAGACACTGTCACAAATAAAGAAATTGCTCATACTGAGCTGTATCTCGAACTACTCATAACAAGTAAATTTTCAAATTACATGCTTCCCAACTTTTTCGAACACCAAGGGTTTTTTTTTTTAGAGTTTCAAAGGGAGAGACTTTTTGAGATATATCAAACATTTCCAGAGGACAAATCAAATGTATCTCAAATGCTGCGATTTGGCTTTGAAAGGATGGAAAACACTGGGAGATGGAGAAAATGCTGGTAATAGTGGTTAATGGCCATTAGGAAGAAAGCTTTTGAAAACAATGTGGGAAATGGAGAAAATGCTGGTAACCAGCATTTTCTCCTTTTCCCTACAATGCTTTCAAAAGCCTATTTGCTTACGGCTGTAAACCCTTTACCAAAAAACCCAATGTTTTACGACCCTGAGGTAAAAAGCATTGGAATATATAATTTAAAACCAACATTTTCTCCTTTTCATATAATGTTTTCTGCTGTTTCCACATGACATTTCATCATTTGAGCCATATTCAATTTTGTCATCTTTAAGAGCCTTCCATATGGACAAGTCTAAAAAGTCTTTGTGTGGTAAAAGGTTAAAACACCAGACTGTTTTGTAAAGGATTACCCACATTGCACTTGGAAAAGAGTCCACAATCTCACCTTGTATGCTTCTGGTCCATAAGGAATGGATTCACCATAGTATCTGTGTTCAGCAAACACCAGTAATGCTTTAAACTCTCCAGCAATATCCCACATGAATCCCTGTGAAAAAATTCAACTGTTTATGTACTTATTCTAGGTCTAGGTATAAAAAGTATAACTCAGTAAGTTCCCTTCTTAGATTTTAAGTTAAATGTATCCTAAGGATGAAGGGTTTTGAAAAACAAGAGGGCCATGATGGCCCTGAAGTCGCTCACCTGAGTCTTTTGACCAAACATGACCCATTTTTAATCTCTTTTGTGATATTATGACAAACATTCTACCAAGATTTTCATGAGTTATTGACCCGAAGTGACCCACTTGCACACTGGAGCAAGACCAACATTCTGACCAAGTTTCATGAGAATTGCATTAAAAATGAGACCTCTAGAAAGTACACAAGGTTTTCGAAGATTTGACCTAGTGACCTAGTTTTTGATCCGACATTACCCATTTTCGAACTCTTCCAAGATATTATCAAGACAAACATTCTGACCAACTTTCAAGAGTTTTTTTGGACTAAAAATGTGGCCTCTAGAGCATACACAAGGTTTTTCTAAGATTTGACCTAGTGACCAAGTTTTTGACCAGACATTACCCATTATCAAACACTTTTCAGATATCACCAAGACAAACATTCTGACCAAGTTTCATGAGTATCGGACTGAAAATGTGGCCTCTACAGCGTACACAAGGTTTTTCTACGATTTGACCAAGTGACCTAGTTTTTGACCCGACATTACCCATTATCAAACTTTTTTCAAGTATCACCAAAACAAACATTCTGACCAAGTTTCAAGAGTATCAGACTGAAAATGTGGCCTCTGGAGCGTACACAAGGTTTTTCTAATTTTTGACCCGGTGATCTAGTTTTTGACCCGACATGACCCATTTTCAAATTGATCCAAGGTATCATCAAGACAAACATTCTGAC
Source organism: Hippopus hippopus (assembly GCA_946811185.2). Lineage (NCBI taxonomy): Eukaryota > Metazoa > Mollusca > Bivalvia > Cardiida > Cardiidae > Hippopus > Hippopus hippopus. The sequence goes on along the minus strand of OX328100.1, from coordinate 5,420,669 downwards.
CAAGTTTCAGGAGTACACAAGGTTTTTCTAAGATTTGACCTAGTGACCTAGTTTTTGACCCGACATGACCCATTATCAACATCATCTGAGATATCATCAAGACAAACATTTTGACCAATTTTCAGGAGTTTTCGACTGAAAATGTGGCCACTAGAGCGTACACAAAGTTTTTCTAAGATTTGACCTAGTGACCTAGTTTTTGACCCGACATGACCCATTTTCATACTTCTCCAAGATATTATCAAGACAAACATTCTGACCAAGTTTTAAAAGTTTTTGACAGAAAATGTAGTTTCTAGAGCGTACACAAGGTTTTTCTAAGATGTGATTTAGTGACCTAGTTTTTGAACCGACATGACCCATTTTCATACTCATTTGAGATATCATCAATACAAACATTCTGACCAATTTTCAGGAGTTTTGGACTGAAAATGTGGCCTCTAGAGCTTACACAAGGTTTTTCTAAGATTTGACCTAGTGACCTAGTTTCTGACCCAACACAACCCATTATCCGACTCATCCGAGATATGATCAAAACAAACATTCTGACCAAGTTTCACAAGTATCAGACTGAAAATGTGGCCTCTAGAGCGTACACAAGGTTTTTCTAAGATTTGACCTGGTGACCTAGTTTTTGACCTGACATGACCCATTTTCAAACTCGTCCGAGATATTATCAAGGCAAACATTCTGATCAACTTTCAGGAGTATTGGACAGAAAATGTTGCCTCTAGAGCATACACAAGGTTTTTCTAAGATTTGATCTAGTGACCTAGTTTTTGACCCAGCATGACCCATTTTCGAACTCATCCGAGAAATTATCGAGGCAAACATTCTGAGCAAGTTTCATGAGTATCAGACTGAAAATGTGGCCTCTAGAGTGTACACAAGGTAAGAAGTTGATGACGCACGACAGATGCCAGACACAGCACGATCACAATAGCTCACCAGGAGCACTTCGTGCTCAGGTGAGCTAATAAACACGGAAAAGAAGAAAATGCTCATAACCAGCATTTTCTCATTTACCAACAATGTTTGCTGGCCTTTGGTACTGTTAAGAATAAACCCTTTACCAAACAATCCTGAGTTTTAATGACCCTTAGGATAAAGGCTTCTGAAAAAATTGTGGAAAAGGGAAAAAATGCTGGTGACCAGCATTTTCTCGATTTTCCACAATGTTTCCTACTCGATCAAATGCAAATCATTTTAACCTTATCCAATTTGTCATCTGAAAATACTTTGAATATGTGGAATAGGCCCAATTTTCATTGTTTGGTACAACGTTAAAGTATGTTTTCCTTTGACAACTTACTGTATTATTACAGAACCAGGCAATATCTCCCTCATTTCCTGTGTAAAAGAATATTGGTCCTCCATCGCTGTTCCAGTATTGGTCAGCTATAAGGTACCTCTGTTGGTACGTATCAGCATTGTGGAAACCAAAATGATCTACCTGTAATATACAAGAGCAAAGTGTCTATTATGCGCAATACGCACATGCGTATACATAAAAATATTCATCGACTAAAGTAGTAAATCACTATATCATATACATGTATTCATTTTTCTCTAGATCTGTGTTTCTTTTCAAACTAAATAGATGGGTTAGATTGATGGACTGATGATTAGTAAATTTCTAAACCTCTATGCTTTACCCCCTCTCACTCCCATCCCCATTGCCATTTTGTGCCTCATTGTGCATCTAAATATTTTAATCTTAGCTATGCCTATGACATACAGAGGTACTGGTTAGAGGAGTATTTTAGGGTTCAAAGAGAAGAATATTTATGATACACCAGTAATTTGTCTGGCACAAATACATGCATCACACACAGACTGAATATCACACATGACAGTAAAACAATCCGCATCTACACAGTATGAAATAAAGTGTCAAACATGGTATGATAACATATCTCGCACAAGAAATACATACTTATTGATTTGCAATTTCATTTGTCAAAATGTTACGCTATATCATTCATCCACTTTTCATAACAATGAGATGTTACCCAATTAACCATTCGTCAAATCTTCAGTCTTGAATATTTGCAACAATGATTAATTAGTTGTTCACTGGTGGATTTTGAAATTAACATATGGGTAAGAAATTTTCCTAAATCAAATATTATCCTAGAAATAAAAAATTAACAAAGTTTAGGGTTACATGCTGAAATTATCTTACGAGAAATAGTCTATTTTTTCCTGATCCACTTTGAGACGGGCAAGTTTTTGCCAATTTCTAGTAATCATTGGTATTTTGTGACCATCTAAGTCCATCTTTTCATTTAGATATTGGTCGAATCTGGTTTGCTATGACATAAGGCTGTTTGGTAATGATTAAAATCATGGCGTTAAAGAAATAAGACTAAGGAAAATTACTGCCACTGAGAAAGACAAAAATGTCAAATTAACTCACACTTTTGTCGTGAATGTCTCAGCAAAGCAAAGAGTAGATCATAGATCAGAATGTACCTTTGGTGCTTAATCTTGATCTTCCCAAGTCCCAAAGGCAAAGTTTTGAAAGGAGTAATCTTATGTTCTTACCAAGAAATTTTTCTTAAAAATCTATGATTTGACAAAGGCAATACGACACCGAAGAACATTGTGTGAAATGGTGCAATTGCATACAGATCTACGCGTACTTTTGAAGGGTGACAGACGTTTTGGTAACAGACGAGTTCGGTAACATAGACTTATAGAGTAAATCGTTTCGATGTTTCAGTAACAAAGCAATTATATCGTGTTTATGTACGTGACGTTCTTTACACCCAATACATGGCTTTGTTTTGTTCAAACCTTTTATTTTTGCAGTTTTCACCTGTTTGTGCCTTGATAGATAGGTTCAAACCTTTTACATTTTGCACTTTCCACACTTTTTCTCTTGAAAGACAGGCAATCCACACGGTTTACACATACAGCATGGAATGAGGAACATAAAAAAATATTATTTATGAAACATAGTGGGAATTACAAATTAAGGTTTTAAATAACGAAGGCTGGAACAAAACAAAGCCATGCATTGGGTGTAAAGAACGTCACGATACATAAACACTATATAATTGCTTTGTTACCGAAACATCCAACGATTTACTCTATAAGTCTATGTTACCGAACTCGTCTGTTACCGAAACATCCGTAAATCCTTTTGAATCCCCCAGAATAACATTGTTTCATACCTTTTGTTGAAAATATTTCGTTTTATATTGGTAGCCTGTAATGATTTCTTTGGAACTATGTACGCGATGCAGAAAGGCCGGTCTCAAAGCGAAAGAATATGAAATTAAAAAACAAAATTGTAAAATTAATCCTTTGAGTACGACCAACATTTTGGCGAATCACATGATTATCACGTGACAAATTATCGATGTATTGCAAGCGCTTTCGAATGAAAATCGCCTATCGGACAAGAATATGAGGAGGCGGACTACAGTATAACATAGTTCGAAACCTGACGCCAGTAAAATCCCTTACTTACTTGACATTGTATGGTGGCATATTTCTGCAGCGAGATACGCGATAGCTATCATGATAATTTTAGAAAACTATCGTGATAAAACAAACTTTGCTGGAAATATTATCTAGATAATAAAAAATTTCACGATAAAAATATCGCGATAATTAGTCGCCACGCAGAAGCGCGCGACTATATTTTTAATAGTTTTTCGATACAGGACATGGATAGTGGGAATTTCTTTTTTATAGGGGTGTTAAGGTTGGAATCTTTCTACTTCGCCTTAAACTGGCTTTTTAAATTATTCATTCTTAAATAAACAACGAAGTATATACAATACGATATTATTTTTGTTCTTTTAATACTTACAACATCAAAAATTCCGCCCAAATATTTTTTTATTTTCGCTATTCGTGAGAAATGGACTCATCCAAATAAATGCCCTGTTTCCATTGGTCGAGGCTGTACTCCAAGATTCTCACGTGGTCATTCTCTATCGTGTGATCATATCGAACAAATCGAAAGTTTTACACGAGCGTTCGCCATATTCTACAAGGGAAAGCAGCGTTACAAAGTTCGGACCAACAGCTGAAGGCTCAAAGGCACTATCAAAATGGTAAGAGGGATTTCGAAATCTTTTGACCTTTTAATGGAATGCAATGTACTGCCATAGCTTTGATTGCTTTGTTGACATTGTCTGTCGATTATAATGCACAAAATATGACTGCGTCACGCATTGACAGCATTCTTCATGATGGCACAGAATTGTACGCTTCAATTGTCCATTCAATTAATCGTGTAGGCTTTCTGGGGCACCGAGATTTACCAAGTACTGTTAGATTGCAATCGACTTATTTTAATGTTAATTATTTAACAGATATGTTTTATGGTCCAGTCAACAATGAATTGACGACAAATACGGGTCAAACTCATTTTTATGAAGCATTTAGTGAAGCCAATAGAATATCATCATCATTATTACTTACTGTAGACTCAACCACAGTAGCTGTACATGTTGATGTTGACAGGTCAAATTACTTTCTCTTTGATTCGCATCAGCGTAATGGCAGTGGTTTATTTAGCGAGGATGGTGCTGCAGTGTTTTTACAGTTTGATACTTTAGATGACATAGTAATATTTGTGTTAGATAACTATGGTGGTTCTGCATATGAATTAACACCTGTTTTGATTGAAAATGAACTGGCAGTAAGCAATAGTTTTGACAATGACAGATTACATGATCAACATAAAAATAATTCTGATAATTCTATACTTCAGTTCAAGCAATCACTATCAAATCATTCATATAGTACAACAGAGAGGAAGTTGTGGAGGGCAAAAAAGAAAAGTGCAGGTAAAGCCAGAAAACAGAAAAAGAAAGCTGTTGTTAATGAAGGGATTGAAAATCAAAATGAAAACATTGAAATATATCCTTCAGTGCCATTATTCCAATTGTTAAATGTTGCCTACATGTGTGAAATTGAAACGGCTGTAAACCTCACTTTTCTTGACTTTGAAGTTCTTGAAAACCATTTTTTTAACTATGAACATGCTATAAGACTTGGACCCATTGAAAGCTGCGCCTGTTGCAATAAGTTTTTATTTGATAATCAGACTTACCGACTGCGTAAGTTGACAGAAGTGTCTGAAAGTATTAGCATACAGGCTGGAGAAGTCCTATGTAGTTACTGCAAAGATAAATTAAGGAAAAACGTTTTGCCAAGCATATCACGGCTTGGTAACTTCTTGAATGTTTGCACAACCCCAATGGAGTTGAAGACATTGTCTAGTCTTGAAAGAAAAATGGTAGCTTTAGTGAATGTTTTCATGACAATTGTTATGCTACCTGGAGGCCAGTATGCAGAAAAGGGTTTAGTTCTAAATTTACCTTCTAATGTTGTGCATACTGTCTCTCAGCTCCCTATGCCATCCACAAACTGCTCTCATGTTATAGTACATTTTGATAAAGAGACCAATATTCCATCAGAAGTAAATGCCCGGCAGGTTTCTTTATTTAAAATTAAGGAAGCATTAAATTGGTTGGTGCAGCACAATCATTTGTACACTGACATTACAATTAACAACGATTCACTGTTGCCTTCATGTAGCAATCAATCTATTAGCAGCAATATTTCACTTAATCAAGTATATGATGAAAGTGTACTTATACCTACAAATTCTTACCATACAAGTGCTGTCAACTGTGAAAATATTTCCCCAAGCATCACCATTCCGGAAAATCATAACAAACCAGTGAACATATTGAATATATCATTTGGTGAAGAAAAAGCTTTTCCGTGGCTTTTTCCAAATGGAAAATACGGATTCAACTTCCCACGTCCAGTTAAAATTCACCCAAGCATGTATTTTAAAGCACGGCTTTATGATAATACTGGTGTTTTTCGTAAAAATATTACTTACTTGTTACATTCTGCTGTTTGTTACGATGTTTTTGCATTGAAAAGAGAGATAGGGATTAGTATGCAAATAAGGAAGAGTGTTAATGGATCTGATGCAAATGTAAATGCAGGACACATCAAGCATTTAAATCAACATAGTGATTTACTTGAGAATTCATACATGTTCATGAAAAACATTAAAGGCACTGTGGCATATTTTCGCAATATGCTTTATAATCTTTTAGCTACTTTTCGATGTCTTGGTCCACCAACCCTGTTCATGACATTATCTGCAGATGATCTACACTGGCCTGAACTAGGCATGTGTTTGGAGAACTTATCATTTCAAGATGCATATGGCAAATCTTTTTTCACGTCAATGAAAAATGACCCATTACTGACTGCTACTCACTTTGAGCGCAGATTTAAAGCACTTATGAAACATGTGATTTTAAGTGCAACACAACCACTAGGACATGTTCAGGATTACTTTGCCCGTGTTGAATTCCAAAATCGTGGAAGTCCACATATTCACATGTTTTTATGGGTTTCAGATGTTCCTTTTGTTATTAATGAACAAACAGCACCAAGTGTGCTAAAATACATTGACAAATGTATATCTTCTGAAGTACCAAATGAGAGTGAAGATCCTGAACTTCATGGACTAGTAAAACGCTTACAAACTCACCAGCACTCTCCATACTGCACAAAGAGATCTGGCTGCAGATTTGGTTTTCCAAAACAAGTATGTTCTTTGACACAGTTGATACGAAATCTGCATGTAAATGCAAAAAACAAAGGTCGATTTTATGTCACAAAGCGTGATTCCGATAGTAGGTTTATCAATGATTACAACCCTACTATTTTGAGGCACTGGAGAGCAAATATGGACATTCAACTTATTCAAAATGCTGAAGGTGCTGCCTTCTATGTTTGTTCTTTCCTGTGTAAGTCAGAACCAGATGACTTGAAAAATGCTTTGGCTAATCTGATAAGTAGTCTTTTTTCTACTGATCAAAATATCCCTAAACATGTGAGACTTTTGAAAATAGGTCTTTGTGTTTTAAAGCATAGACGAATGAGTGCACAGGAAGCTGCTTACAGAATGGGAAATCTCAACTTAATGCACTCAACACGGGCTGTTGTTTATCTGAATACCCGCCCATTGAATAAAAGGTTTAAGAAATTAAAACCTCGTTCTGAAATAGAACTGATGCCAGATGATTGTACAGAAATCTTTTGTTCAAACTTGTTAGATTATTGCCATGATCGTCCATTTTCTTTAGAAACATATAGTTTCTACAGGTTTGCCTCCTGGTTTACAAAGATACCAAAATTCACAGGTGGCTCTGAGAAATTTTATTGCTCCTCATACAATGTATGGTTTAGAAAAAACAAAAAGTTTCAGGTGGTGCGTTTTCCAAAATTTCCTTTTGGCAGTTATGACTATTATTACAGTATGTTGTTGCTGCTTGTGCCTCATCGAGATGAAAATTCACTTTTTGAAGGGTTTAACAGCATTGAACAAGCTTTCAATGAACAACAACACCTTTTTGATGAACATGTTGATCATGTTTTTTTCTCATTGACAGCTGAAATTGAAAATGCTGTTCGAAGAATAAGGATGTGTGAAAATGAAATGGAAGAACCATTAGATCATGAAAATGATATTTCAACTGAAGACATATGCTCTTTTCCTTTACCATCAAATACTGAATCAGCTGGAGCTACCAGTTGTTTTGACAATGCTGATATTATTGATATGCATAGTCTTGAAAGCTGTATAATGTCAGTTGATGATTTTAATACTAAAGTGAAGAAAATGACAAAATGTCAATTAAATGTTCTTGATCATGTGAAAACATTTTTCTCATCCAACTCCAGAGATAGTATGCATCTCTTCATAACAGGTGGAGCTGGAGTAGGAAAAAGTTTTGTAACGGAAATATTAATAGCATATATTCAACTGTTTACCAGTTCATCTCCTGGAATATCTCCTGTTGTGATTTGTGCCCCTACTGGAACTGCTGCAAAAAATATTCATGGAACCACTATTCATTCATTGCTTAAAATTCCAGTGTCTCAATATTTGGAATATGAAGATCTATCTCCCCACATGCTTTCTAAACTACAAAGACAATTTTTACTCGTTCATACTATTATCATTGATGAAATCAGCATGGTCAGTGATAGAATGCTGACTTACATAAGCAGACGCTTATCTGATATAAAAAATAATCCATCTGCATTTGGAAATATGAATGTTATATTAATTGGTGATTTTTTCCAACTTAGACCAATTTCTGGAAAGTTTGCTTTTGAAAACTCCCTTCTTTGGAATTTGTTTTACCCAATGTTTTTGCGTCAAAACATGAGACAAAGTGGTGATAAACACTGTGCAACATTATTAAATCGAGCAAGGCTTGGTTGTTTGAATTCAGCAGATATTAACCTTCTTCTTGGCCGTTTACAAAATGCATCACATATAACAGATTCTTGTGTGCATATCTTTCCTCTGACAAAAGATGTCAATGAACATAATTCCAAAATGCAAGCAACTTTGCCCCAAGGTCTACTTTTAAATGCTTGTCACTTTTTTGCTAGTAGTGACTATGAACCTGGAGCAGATGTTCCATCTGATCTTATTCCTAAAGATGACAGAGATGCGGGTAATTTAGATTCATGCTTATCATTATCTCCTGGTACACGAGTTATGTTAATTCGCAATATTTATACTTCTCATGGTCTAGTTAATGGTGCATTAGGAACTGTGAAATCATTTACTTTCTCAGATGTTGGTAATGTAGAATCTGTGAATGTACTTTTTAATGACTCTTCAATAGGACAAATTCTACAAATGGCAAATTTAGAAAATGCAATTTCCATTGACAGGGTAGAGCACACATTCATGACCTGTGGAAGGCACATTATACGCTCTCAGTTCCCTTTAACACTGGCATGGGCATGTACTATTCACAAAGTACAAGGATTGTCTTTAGAAAAAGTTGCAGTAGACATAGGAAGCTCAGTATTTCAACGTGGAATGGCATATGTTGCTTTAAGTAGAGCAAGATCTTTATCAGGACTGTATTTACTTCGTTTTGACCCTTCAGTTGTTCTGCCTCCAATTGGAGTTTTAGAAGAGTATGAGAGGTTACGTAACAAAAAATAATACTTGTTACATTTTTCTTGCTCTAAAATCAGCCATTTGGTCTTAAATGATAACCCAAAAACTTGTCATTCTTAGAAATTTCATTATTTTCTTAACATATATTTGTTTAAAAAAAAAAGGAATATTAAAATCAAAGGAATATTTGTCACAATAATTTCACCATTTCATTTCAGTTTTTTAGCTCTACTAGCTTTCAGCCAGCAGAGCATATGTCATAGCGTGGTTTCCATCCTCCGTCCGTCCGTTAGTCTTTTCCTTGTTTACGCGATAAAGTCTGTATTTGTTGCCCGATTTTCATGAAACTTGCACAGTTTATCTCATCAATAGCTTCTATTGATTGTGAGAAAAATCCAACAAACAGTATGGGAAAAGTAGCAATTTCAAGTTGAAAATTTCAAATTCTTGTTTACGCGATAAAGTCTGCATTTGTGGTCAGATTTTCGTGAAACTTGCAGTTTGTTTTATCTCATCAATAGCTTCAACCCTATTGATTTTGATAAAAATACGACAAACAGTATGGGAAAAGTAGCCATTTCAAGTTGAAAGTTTCTAATTCTTGTTTACCCGATAAAGTCTGCATCTGTGGTCAGTTTTTTTTTAAACTTGCACAGTTTCTTTAGCTCATCAATAGCTTCAACCCTATTGATTTTGAGAACAATCCAACAAAGAGTTTGGGAAAAGTAGCCCTTTCAAGTTGAACATTCCTAATTCATGTTGACACAATAAAGGTGGTCTTTCCTGTCAGATTTTCATGAAAATCACACAGCTTTTTATCTTATCAGTAGCTTCAACCCTATTTATTTTGAGAAAAATCCAACCAACAGCATGGAAAAAGTAGCCATTTCAAGTTGAAAATTTCAAATTCTTGTTTACGGGATGAAATGTCCATTTGTTATTAGATTTTTGTGAAACTTGCTCGGTTTGTTTATCTGCCAAAAGCTTCAACCCTATCGATTTTGAAATAAATCCAACAAACAGTATGTGAAAATTAGCCATTTCAAGTTAAAAATTACCAATTCTTGTTTACGCATTAAAATCTGCATTTCTTGTCAGATTTTCATGAATTTCACACAGTTTGTTTAGTTGCAAGAACACATTTGTGTGTTATTTGTCTTTTTGCATCATGAATTCATAATGTATGCTACCATAAAAGCAAAATTCAATTCTCTGCCAGTAGAGCATATTCAGGCCCTTCAGGGCCTTCTAGTTTTACATTAGCTTCATAGGTATTGACAACGACCCAAATTTGGATGAGTAAATATCCCACAATGTTTTCTGCCCCTTTAAGAGTCAGGTTTCATCATATGAGCCTCATTTTAACGAATTTGGATTGTAACAAGGAGCAACTTCTTAGCAAGCAGCTGAGGGGGATTCATCACCTTCAGTGATAGCTCTTGTTTCCATTCGAAGTGTAATTGAAAAAATTAGGAACAAGACATGTATCTCCATTTTTTTACACTGAAACAGCGACTTAGACAAATATTTCTGATGAAAAAAATGAAAACATCTTATATTTCATCCTGTAATTTTGTAGGACCAATAGTTGAATAGTGAAGCAGATATTTTAGCAAAAAATCACTTCCTGAATAAAATTTAATAAAATGTAAAAAATCAAGGAACAAAAGGCTCACTCGTCACATGCCTAAAACTAAGAATGAGAGTAAATTATCACTCTGTACACCAACCCGATTTTACTTCTACCATAACCTACTTATTTCAAATAAGTTGATCTGTAAGCACTCTCAGTACTTCCATTAATAAATGTTTTTATATTTTATATTGCAAAAGGGGTGGGAGGGCTTTTCTAGAATATTTAACATAAGTTTGTTGGATATTTCTTGTGGAGCTTTTAAGAAATCATTCATTTACTACAGTTTTAATACACTGCATTTTATATACTGGAAACAGGCAGTGTTATTGGGAAGATTAAGTGAAAGTGTAACAAGCAATAATTTTTAAGTCGTTCCATTCCATTTTTATTTTTTTTCTGAGTTAGAAGTCTGTAACCCTTTCCCAAACAATCCCTGGTTTTTTACGACCCTGAGATAGAAGCCTTTTGAAAACATTGTGAGAAAAGGAGAAAATGCTGGTAACCAGCATTTTCTGCTTTTCCCACAATTTTTTCTACCCTGCTGCAAACAAATTTCAATTTTTAATTTACATTTAACTTGTCATCTGCAAGAGCTTTCAATTCGGACCAGTCTAAAATTTTGTTGTTTGGTAAAGGATTAAATTGTTTTTATTAATTCTTTACCACAAAACAAAATTTTAGACCAGTCGAAATTGAAACGTTTGCAGACGACAAAATGAATGTGACCAAAAAATTGATATTTGGTTTTGAAAGGGTAAAAACATTGAGGGAAAAGGGGAAAATGCTGGTAACCAGCATTTTTTCCTTTTCCCACAATGTTCGACCAGCATTTTCTCCTTTTCCCCCAATGTTTTCCAAGCACTTCCTTTCTCAGGGTCGTTAAAAGTAGGGATTGTGTGGTAAAGAGTTAACCCTTTACTCCATAGATAATCATTTCTACACATTTAAAGACAAGCAATTTCACCTTTGGTCATATAAAAGGTTTTCTATGCTATCAAAAGGTGTTATATACATATAAGAAATGGCTTCACCCTTGCTGATATTTAGGGTCAATTGGATATACCATCGTAATTCTTACGGAGTAAAGGGTTAAAGGACAAAAAGTAAACACAAAATAAGCACATTTTTTGCTTTTTCCATTATCTTTCTTTCAAGCCTTTCAGGTGAAATCTAATCTTTCGAGCCCAACTTGATTTCTTTATTTGGAGAACTCCAAAGGGTTAAAATAACATTTGACCAGTTTTGTCTCATATTATCAAGTCAACTTGAGAACAAAAGCACTTTAAAGTAGCACAGGTACTCTTGATGGACATTTTCTGAAATTTTTCTCATCTTTGATTTTTGCCAGACTGATGCTAAAAGAACAGTGACTATGAAGGTCCTTAAAGTTTCAAAAGAACTCATAAAATACACCAGTCCTAAGGCAGACATGACATATTTCAATATAGTAGCAGCCAACAAAGATGAACTGCTACATATCAGATGCTACCAAACTCCAAAATTTACAATGATAAGACCTGGGGGCACATTCAGGTTTGTGGACATTATCAAGAAGGGAGAAGCCTGTTGGATTGTATCCACTAGCAAAGTGGCATTTGCCTCCAGTGTTGAGACTGGACATTTTCACCATGTTGTTCTCCCTGAAGAGGAGCCACCAGCAGGGAGCAAAAGGAAAATATGTGATGCCCTTTCTTCACCTGAAAAATCCTCAGTTGCAGGGAAAATCATCCAGGTATTTATGAATTTGTTCCATGATGTACTTTGAACATTATTCTACATAGAATTTTTTTTTTCCCAATGTCGTAACGTAAATTGTCATTGCCAATGTTTTTCAAATCTACACCCTAATACAAGAATAAACAGAGAAAATTCTATCCCGATTAAAAACGCTAATTCAATGTTCTCATATATTACTGCTGTGCTGGTGTAGGATTTTCCTTTCGGCCTCCCAAGATTATAAGGGTGGGATTACAATAAACCTGTATACATGTGTGAGGATAATAGGACTCATTGTATCACTTGAAAGGTCAAGGAAACATTTCTATGAACTGCTGCAATTTCTGCACTTAGCGGTTGTGTTAATACAGCCTTAGACACCAAAAAGAATAACCCTTTGCCAAGACATAAAACTTTTGAAAACATTATGTGCAAAGAGGATAATGCAAATTCATTTCCAGTTTTACTTTATGATTTCTTACCCATTACTCCAAAGATAGTCATCAACAACACATCAACAAAAGACAGCTTTTGAGAACATTATGAAAAAAGGAGAAATTCCTTGTAACGAACAATTTCTCCTTTTCCCGCAATGTTTTCTACTTTATCAGACATTTGTATTTCCATTTCTTCACATTTTTTACATCATACTGTAAAACGCTGTGTGTAAGAAGCAGGCATGTTTAACATGCAGGCCTTTTTCAGCTTCAAATCCGGAGAAAAAAGGATGTACAGATGTATAACACGCATAAAAAATTTATTAAAATATCGAACCCAGGAAGCATAATTATGTCTCCATGTTGAAAAAATGTAAATGGTTATGCTTTATCTAATGGACATAACCATTTTGCCACTGAAGCGTTAGAAGTCGTCAAGTATGATAAAATCAGTGGGTTTTTGATGGATTTCTTGTGAAGAAGCTACCTGTCAAAAAGCTGTACTCTGAAGATAATAAATTGAATATTTAGAAATAATTGTTCGCTTCAAAATTAGAGCACATTCGTTTTTCTTTTTTTTTAAGATCCATTAATGTTGAAATGGCGTAATGACGAAAGTTAAGATTGTGACAAGACAAATTAATTCTTTTTGTAACTAAACACCCACACCCACTCTGAACAGGTAGCCTCTTTGACTTGCACATGATTTTCATGGGGGAGAAAAACATGGTTTTGCTTATTGTAGTGTATAACATGCACTCCCCAGTTTGAAATTATTCAGAAGTGAAAAAATGTGTGTTATACGCACCAAAAAACAGTATCTTTTTTTCATGTTGAACTAATACAGTCTAAAATTGCAGTATCAGGTAGTGGGTGAAAACCCTTTCCCAAACAATCACAAATTTTTTCTCAATTTCTCACAATGTTTTTTAAAAAGTCTATATTTCAAGATACATGTAAAAAAAATGTCATTTTGTGGCAAAAGTTTAAATGAGCCATGGATTACAAATAAATTGAATATTTATATAGTTAGTGGATTTTTCTGCATTTATATATTTCATCAGGTTTCTCCAATTTCCTTCCGAATGGAAGGTACTTTGGCTGTTAGATGTTTAGCGCTGAAAGATGAGACAGGTGTGGCTAAAGTGGCCTTGTTTGATAAACTGGCGACATCAACATATGCAGAGGGGTCTTCAATTGAAGTGACTGCCGTCTATCACAAAACTTTCAATCAGAGGCCTCAACTGACTACAACACGGGAGTCATCCTGTCAGGCAAGGTTACTTTTTTTTTTACTTTTCTTTGTGCTTATTGATTTACCATAACTGAAATTGGAGTCTGTGGTTTTGGGATAAAGCGCTGACCTACGAATCAAGAGGTCCCAGTTTCGATTCCCATTAGAGCATGGTTTAGCCTTTGGGAATTTTTCATTTCCCTACACACTCAGCATGAGTATTGGCTAGCTGAAGCAGAATCGAGAGCAATTAATATAAGTTGTAGGAACTTTTTTCTTAATCGATGTAAAATAAATGTGTTTAAAATTAGTTATGTAGCTCATACTTTTAAAGGAAAACCAGAAATGTTGTCATTGCTTAAAGAAAATTGTCTTCTCACCCTTCTCTGTTAGCATGTGCATGCAAAACTTAACATGGGTCAAATTCTATTACTTTTCAACCTGATTTTTTTTGGCAATCTCGTCATTCTTATGGAGACTCAACTTCATAGGCAATTAATAAACATTTTTATGACTAAGAAAAAATTCATATTCATCAGTGCAGGGATCTTATATACAGGGATAGGAAACGCGGTATAACTTCCGGTTATTCACTGTCTTCTTTCGAATTGACCGCAAAGGAAAACACGGCGGCCATCTTAAATTTCGGCATACGACGGTCACTGTTTTAATCAACGTTTTGCTTGGTTATCCCTTACGTCCTTCTCAACAGGTAAGTTTCCGAATATTTACATGCTTAGAACATATGTAACATCAATTTTTTCGGAGATTTTGTTTTATATGCTTATTTTGGCGTTAAAAATTCATGGCCTAATCATGTTTGCCCCGTAGGGGATGTTCGGCAGGAGGATTTAGTGACGTGCAAAAGAAATACTTTTTAAGTACATAAAGTAGCGTCCAAATAGCAACATGTTGGTAAAAATCATGAGATAGAGTACATCTCCTTGTATTAAAGCCAATTTTGTGCTGATTTTCGATTCCTAAGTTAGATAATTATGGGCTCAAAACTGGGCTATTTTCGGTACTTCATCACAAAATGGCGGACCAATGTGGTGAATTTGGCGAGACCCTAGTGATAGTTGTAGCATTCTCAATTTATTTTTAGAAATAAATTTGTTCAGATTTTGACATATTTATAAGCAGTAAGTATTTCTTTTTGTTTTTAAATCAAATCTAGTGATTTTCGATGCCAAGGTTAGATAACTGTGGGCTCAAAAACTTGGCTATTTTCGGTCTTAATTGCAAGATGGCGGCCCAATATGGTGAATTTGCTGAGACCCTGGTGATAAATGTAGCAGTCTGATTCCATCTTTTGAATTAATTGTGTTCAGATATTACCATATTTATAAGCAGTAAGTATTTCGTTTTGCACTAAAATCAAATATAAGCTGTTTATCGAATCCTAGGTAAATAAAAGTGCAGCCTAAAAAGGGGTTATTTCAGTAAAAGTGGAAGCGCAGTACCGCACATTAGTTAAAAATGATTGGATCTCTGATAGTTGGCCATATCCTGAACAAATTCTCATTATAGTAAAACCATATTTTGCAACGTAACTGAAGAATTAAAATGTTACGTTTTGTAAAAAGGAGAAATTTGAAATTCAGTTAGTTCTTTATTTTTTTTCCAGATATGTATTGTGACAGCACAAACACTTCAAAACATAGTTTCAAGAGCTGTCAACATACTATTGTGATGCATCCTGTGAACAGAAGAATGACATTGAAGATGGTTTTGTAATTCTGCATAAAGTGTGCTAGTATGAAACTGAAGCTGGGCTTGAAAACTTGGAATATTAAAGACCAAATCAGCTGTGAACTGTACAAACCTGCAAGAAAAATGCTAAAGTGAAATTAATGTATTTGAATATGAAAGCTGTGAGCTTCTTCTACCATCAAAGTATATTCAGTATGTATAGCTCAATAAGCCACTAGAAGTATGGAGTTATTTAATTATCTGTGGCAAAAGCTAGTATTCCTGAATCCTAAGTTTTCACTAACCTGGGGAATATCCATACTTCCGAAAACATTGTGAACAAAGAAGAAACTACCGGTAAGTACATGTCACATTTTCTCATTTCCCCAGGAAAAACAAGTCTCCTCATTTCAGTTGCATTTCATTTGTCGTCTGCAAATGCTTTCAAATTAGACATGTCCAAAATTTTGTAATCTGGCAAAAAGTTAAGGATGGAACCTTGCTCAATTTGCAATGTTTCACAACATTTTAGTTGTATCATAGCAGCCATTATACTTATCTATTTGTTTTTTGAATTTGCACAACTGTCTGCACAAGCTGCGTGTTGCTTTTCCTCAACATATTTTTTGAGGGAGAGAAGTATGTATCTGTGTTGTGCAAAATTCTCTGAGAATCATGATGTTGGTTTCCCACTACTCACACTATTGTCATAAAATACTAAAAGTACATGTATTAAATTTGACATAGTTTTGGTTTCTTCAAACAACACAGTACATTCAGTATCTACAGTCTTATAAGCCACTTGAGGTAAGGAGTTATCTAATAATCTGTGACAAATGCCAGTATTCCTGAATCCTAAGTTTTCACTACCATGGGAAAAGGAGAGAATGTTGGTAACCAGCATTTTCTCCTTTTCCTGCAATGTTTCCAAAAGGCTTCTTTCTCTTGGTCATCAGAACTCGGGGTTGTGTGGCAAAGGGATAATTGCAGATTTGTCTTTTTTTTCTAATAATTATGCTACTGACTATTTTTTACCAAAGAACAATTTTTTGGGGGCCTTTGGAATCCCCAATTGAAAGTATTAGCAAACGACAACTAAAAGTAGATTCAAACGATTGGATTTTTTTTGCATGGTATTGAACATTGCGGATAAAAATGCTGAAAACAGGTACATGTGCTAGGCTAGCATTTTGTTCTTTTCCCACAATATTTTCAAAAAGCTTTAAATATTCCGAAGTCATCAAACACACAAGGTTGTAAGGTACACAGGTTAATTCGAAATGATGCAATTGTAAAGACCACTGGTGTATGTAATTAATTCCAATGTATAAAAGTAGGAACAGAGTTGCAGACAGGTCCTTACACTTCACCAGCCTACTTTTTCAGAAAGTTCACTAATTCTTTCCATTTTGCAGGAAATTCTCCTTTTTTTCTGTCAAAGACGGTGATTTAAGAGTAGCTGCAAGCTGAACTAAAAATGTACTGGAAGGTCCATTTAATGGGCAGTGAAGGCAATTTTCTGGTTCTATATGCCCTTTGTGTTAACTATTAACAGATCTCTGTGTTTACTGGCCTAATACATTGTACTACATACAAGTGAAATGTTTGTCACTCCTGATAACATGAGAAGCTTTTGACCTGACCAAATTGAAACATTTGGAGAAGAAAATCAGAAAATAAATATTTAATTTCAATGATGCGTATTGTCTATAAACAGAAGAGGACACTAGATGTGTCATGACAGATACACAACTTGATATATCCCACTTGTGATCATGTCAAATACAGGGAATGGATAAAAGCAGCCCACTTCCGAAACGTTAGACGGACTTAATCCTTCAACAGGCGATGTGTGCTTTTCCCGAATTGTTTGCAATAGATATCCACTGCAGAAATGTTGAAATATTTTGAGTTACTACGAAAAAGAGGGTTGTTTCGGTAATGGGTCGTTTTGGCACCGGGCCGTTTTGATCTCCATTCACAGTTCACACTTCGTGTGAAATCAAGACTGACAACATGACCTGTATATCTGAAACGCCCAATTAGTCGACACTTTAAATTTTCAAGATAAAAAAATAACACTTTAACTGAAAAAAAACAATAACAGAAAAACATTGACATAAACATTGAAACGCATTTCATACTAGGCGGATATAAAAATTGTCGGAATCGGCAAGGAATTATACTATCTGAAAGGAAGATAATAACTCGCAAGGAACGACAACGGATTATTGGACGCCGTACAGGTAAGTCAGTGAAAAATCGATAATTGGTCTTAACTCCAGTTGCGTTGCCTATCCCTGTGTATATACGATCCCTGATCAGTGTGACCAAGCCAGGATATTCTACCATTGCTCATCCATTACTTCATTTTCTGTACTAAGATGTTTTTTTTCAGGGATAAGAATTAAAATGTAAATTTAGCATTTATATGTGATCATTATGGATTATATGTACACTTCTTACAGTTCATCACATCAAAGGAGCTTTGTGACCTCGAAGTTACTGGGGAAGACCAGGACAAACTGAAAGATGACCCTGATTTTAATGTATTGGCTCTGGAGGGAGAAGAGTTAGACTTGGAAATAGATGCCATCTACGAAGCTTACACTTACATGTGCTGTCCTCAAATGTGTATGCATTACTTTATATATTGACCCTTTCCCAGACAATCGCTTGTTTTTACAACCCTGAGTTATAAACCTTATGAAAAGATTGTTGGAAAAGGAGATATTGCTCAAAATCAGCAATTTCTCCTTTTCCCACAGTGTTTTCTTCCTAATCTGATAACAAAACCTCATTTATACCAATGTCAAAATTATCGCCTGCAGATGCTTTCAATTCGGGCCAGCCTAAAATTTGTCGTTTAGGAAGGGCTTAAACTTAGGTTACTATCAGGTCTTCTTCATTCATTTAAAAAAAAACATAAGATAATTTTGATCTGCTTATTTTGATTTTATTTTTGTCTCTAAAACTTATCATTTGCTTATCATTTCCAAAGCACTGAAGCTACACCACAATTTTCTAAAACTCTGTAAAGCCCTGGATACTCAAATGAATTGTCAATGATTCTAATCAATAAGTACAATGTACGTTTTTAACAGTTATTTCATGACTTAGGATAGAGTCTCAGTCCCTTATCTCGAGCTTTCACTGAATTTTGTATCGTGTGGTTTAAACAAGTATTCGTTTTTTTTTTTCAGCTTGTCGTCAGAAGAAATTGATAGATGGGAAATGTCCAACTTGCAGAGGCAGCTCTTGTAGATGGACCTATAGAGCTTCAGTCAATATTGTCAAACCAGATGGGAAACACCAGACTTTGACACTGTTTTCTAAAGACCTTAATTGTCTCTTTGGCATAATCGAAAACTTTTCTGATGATGACGTCATTGAACATCTTGTTCGTCAGCTTCCAAAGCGTTTTAAAGTTAAGCTGGCCAAGAAATGCTTATTCAACATTTCAGTCTAATAAGTTGTCTGTCACATCAAAGAGAAAGTTCCGAGATATATATTGTAGGTGACGAGATACATGTATTTGTATAAGTCAATAAAATCTATCTATCTATCTATAAAGTCTCCAATAAGGTCAATTTTTACTCTTACAATGTTCTCGTCTTGCAAGAATCTTGTAAAAATGCATGCATCTAAACGCTGAGTATTACTCATGGAAAGGTGTTTGAATCTGAAAATTCTGTGAGGAAAGGTGAAATTGTTTCACTGTATCATGTTTCAGCTAAACCTAAATCCATTTATCAGAACAAAGTTTGAGTAGATATGATCTGACATTTTTACTGTATTTAAGGAAATTTCAGCCATATTTTTTTCTTTGAGTGAAACAGTTGATTTCCTTGTTAACTAAGCTGACAGTTCAGTCATGCTATTGTGTATGTTACATTCTTCCAAGTTGCTTATAATTCAGGATGGTATTATCTTTTAGTTATAAAAGATATGAGTGTACCTTGAAAATTATTTTGGAAAAACCTTTGTTAACCAATTGATTGTTCAAATCTTTTTGAAGGTGCATCCATTGTATCTACCCTCAGACCACATGGCTTTAGCAAGTAAAGAACTTCCATTGAATTGTGTACATTTAAGGGACATAGAGAATAATATTGTAGGATCTAAAAATGTCAATGTTATCTGGCGAGGTTGGGGGAATTTATCACAAAGGTTTGTGATCATTTTTCCCAGCCGAGCCAAATAACATTGATATTTTTATTCTACCATATTGTTCTATTTATCTATTTGCAACTCTAGTGTTTTTTTAGTAAAGACAACAGACTTTTTTAATGGAGGGGGGAGTGTAAAAGTACAAATCGGGTTGAATATTTCTGTAGTATGACATCATATATGATGACGTCACTTTTAACGGTCTTTTGTTAATTTTTCCACATTAGCCAGTTTTGTTTTGATATGGTTAACATTTTTTTTTCTATTTTCTACTAGGCAAAAGTTTAATTTTCATTACACTTGATAGCATTGTTTGCACAGAGCTCTTATTGTGGGAAAAGGAGAAATTGCTCATTATGGGCTGTTTCTCCTTTTCCCACAATGTTTTCAAAAGCTGCCTGTTCTTGATTTGTCAAAATGAGTATCTGTGGAATAAAGGGTTGAAATAAGGAATTGCAGGGAAAATTCAGACCTTAATGCAAAACACATGTTACCATTAAGGTATGTGATCAATGTAACTTTCTGGCAATGTTTTCAAAAGCCTCATGCTCTATATTTGTTAAAATGAGTATCTCTGCAGTAAAGGGTCGAAATAAGGAATTGCAGGGAAAATTCATACCTTGATGCAAAACACATCATGTTACCATCAAGATTATGTGATTAAGGTAATTTTCTGGTCAAGTTTAATTATTAAAGTTAAATATTTTAAAATGTTTCTTGCGATGATGATATCTTCATGTTTGATATTTTGTATACTGTATGTTTTCATTTTTTATGCTTTATTTGTGATGATATCCTCTTATTATGGGATTTCTTAACCTATCAATCCTTTTTGGGGGGTAATAATTGCTTCCTGAACAATCCCTACTTTTAACGCCCCTGAGAAAAAAGCATTTTCTCCTTTTCCCACAGTGTTTTCTACTCTCTAATTTTCAGTCACTTTCCTTTTGTCGTCTGCAAATGCTTTCGATTTCGACAAGCCTAAAAGATTGTCGTTTGGTAATGAGTTAAACAAATTTTTCTGCGGCGACTTTGATGCTTTGCATCAACTTTTTCTTGTTCTACCTTTTATCATGATTTTATTTGCTTTCGTGCCCATAACTGACATTCACGGTATCTATAATTAGATACGGTTTCGGAACATCTTCGTCTACAACCTTATGAATTCTCCTTTTCCCTGAATGGTTTTAAAGTGTTCGTAGCAGGCATTTCGAGTCGTCTTTGTGATTTTACAGACTTCTGTTCATTTCGAGTCTTGTCAAAATTTACCAATTAAGCTACAATTATTAATTATTCGAACTTTTACTTACTGCAATCTTGTGATGTGAAAAACTGCCGAGTTCACCCAAATGATTAATTTTCTATTTATAGATATCGAGAAACAGGTAGAACTATCACGATAATTTTATCTTGCATGTCAGATTCGTGCACGATTGAGAAATTTTGCGTTCAAATTTTAAGTTTATCGTGATATTTTTTTTTTTTTCAGGAAACTTTTCCCTATCTCGATAAAATTTCCAGGAAACTTTAATTTATCACGATAGTTTTGTAAAATTATCATGATAGCTATCTCGTATCTCGTGGCAGAAATATGCCACCATAACCTTGCATGCACCATATTTCAATTTGAAAAGCCACAATCACTCTTCTGATTGGCTCAGGAACTGTCATTCATGAAATACTATACAATTATGCCAAAAGTGTGATAATTTAACCCTATTGGCGCCATAGCCGAAAACTGTTACTTTTGCGGACGGCATAGATCAAGATCAGACCGGACAAAACGTGCAGTCTGATCACTGATCTATACAGTCCGCTTTTTTAGTCAAGCCTGTACAATCAAAATCTGGTTTTTCAATATTTCTCCCTTTTTCCCCACAATATTTTGTACCCTATCAAAAATTTATCCCATCATTTGATGCACTTTGAAATTGTTAAATGCAAGTGAGCCATGCTCTAGCAAAATGCATCCCCATGATGCATAATACTAAGCGTAGGCTGACCTTAGTCGGTTTTTTTTTTTTTTTCCCCGCAGATGCATTAAACCCCATTTTCACAGAGCATGGCTCAAATGTTTTTCAGACAACGCTAAACTTAAAATTTAGTCTGGTGAAGAATTAAGTGTAGATGAGCTTAACTTTGATTTTGCAAATACATCTTTTTTGTGTAAATTGTTTTGAATGTATTTGAGCCATGCTTTGTAAAAAGAAGACTTAATGCATATGCTTAATTTGATGCATATGCGAAAAGTATCAATTCAGGTCAGCCTGCGCAGTCCGCGCAGGTTGACCTAGGCCGAAACTATTGGCTTTTGGTAAATTTTCTGTATTTTTAAGGGCCACTCTAACTACAGATCCATTCGAATGTTAGACAAAACGGATGGAATCATAATTACATAGTGATTTACTTGGTAGGATGCATCACGGATATGCATTAAACACCCTTTCGCCAGAGCATGGCTCATTCATCTACCAAACCTTGATTCATGTAAATTTTTCTTACCTTACAAGGATATTTTCAAAGTGGTCTATTGCAATCTTGTTTTAGTGACCTTTTTACGGACAGTGTAGATCAAGGTCAGACTGCAGCATTTGCAGTCTGACCTTGGATCTACACTGTCCGATAAGGAGATACTTTTCCTCCCCAAAACAACTTTGAAGTAGCATTCTTTGAGTTTTTACTATCGATTTGAAAGTTTCATTGAACTTATTTAGTAGATTTAGAGTAAAGACTCTTCCGTTATTTAAAACATTCGCTGACAAAAATATAAATATGACTCTAATGATGTAATTTGTCTTTGAATGGAGAAATGGAGAAAAGAAAATGCCGGCCACCACTCTGTCCTCTTTAATATCGACATTTTGTTTATCCTTTATCCATCTAATATTGATCGTTTTAACCTCGTGTGCAGCAAACGGACCGGTGGCCTTATTTACAAAAAAAAAAAGAAATCTTAATCTTAATCATAATCTAAGTCTGTCTGTCTGTCTGTCTGTCTGTCTCTGTCTCTCTCTCTCACATTTACTTCAAAGGAATAATACCTGTCTTCCGTGGACTTGTCAAAATAATTATCTCTATCTTAATATTGTAGTTTAAAGTTTAACCAGTGAATTCAATTTGTCAGGAGGGATGATAATGGTTATCTTTGCAATCTCCTCTAGAAATGCATCAGTCCACGGTTCTATAGAGTTTTGTGTCGCCATGGTTTGTATACTGTTTAACGCCGATTTCAACATTATTTCAGTTCTATCGCGGCGGTTTGCACTCCCATACATTCTTTCATGGACTTCTTCTAAACAGCTCTTGCACAGTATTCTTTACAAGCCTTTGGCCCCTTTCGCATATTTCAGGTTGGTCAAAATTTCAATCTGGTCCAAATTTAAAGCATTTGCAGACGTCAAATTAAATAAAGACGAAATGATGGGATTTGTCTTTAACCCTTTACCACACGACAAATTTTAAACCTGTCTGAATTAAAAGCAATTGCAGATGACAGTTTCAATGTGGATCATATGAAATGATTTTTCTTTGATAGGGTAGAAAACATTGTGGTAAAAGGAGAAAATGCTGGTAACCAGCATTTTATCCTTTTCCCACAATGTTTTCAAAAGCCTTCTCTATCAGGGGTGTTAAAAGTCGTCATTTTGTGGTAAAGGGTTAAAGGATAGAAAACATAGAAGAAAAAGGAGAAAATGTCGTTTCTCACAATGTTTCCAATACCTTTCTTTCTTTAGGTTTTTGAAACTTGGGAATGTGTGGTACTTTTTACCATTCAACAAAAAATTAGAGTTGCGGTTAATTATGGAAATCATTTGCATACAACATTGTGCGGAAAAAGGAGAAAATACTGACTGTACTTGCACCTCTCTCTCTCTCTCTCTTTCATTTTGGAGAGGTTTTGGGATTCGACGTGTTACGTAATAATAATTCCGAATGCTCAACGTAAGCTCAACGTTGTCCGTGGAATAAAATGGCGCAGAAATGAGGCAGACATATAAATCAACTATTCTTCTGCCGTTCGTGATAATGAATGTTTTTTTTTGCGGAGAGTGCAAAGCAAGATTAGCCTGCATATACGTGCAGTCCAATCTTGCTCTACACTCTCTGCTACTCTATCAGTATCTTCGATTATATGAAACCAATTCTTAAAATTATGCTTATTTAAGAGTTGGCAATTCAAACTTGGCAGGAAAAGGGTTAACTCTTCACACGATTTTCAATGACTTTAGTAGGAGAAGCCTTTCGAAAACATTGTTGGAAAAGCAGAAAATGCTCATAACCAGCAGAAACATTGTTTCCCACAATATTTTTCCCTTTCAAAGAAACACTTCCTAATTTGTGCAACATTCAGTTTTTCGTCTGCAAATGCTTTCTAAAATTTTGTCGTCTGATAAAGAATAAACTCTTTGGCGCTGTTATAGTATTTTCAAATATAGATTGCACATGAATCAATGATTTCGTTTTGAAAAGGTTACAGCGAAAAAAAAAAAAGAAAGAAAACAAAAAAAGCTGCTCACAATCATTTTACTCCTTTTCACACAATATATTCTTTACAACTGCTAAAAGTATAGTTCTCTTGTTTTTTTTTAGCTCCATAGCATTGCATTTTACTTTATATCCCTTTACAAAAAAAAAAAAATCAAAGTGCTGTCAGCTCTGTAATCGGTCGACACTGAATAACTACAATGGTTTGAAATCACAAATCAAATGGCAGTTCTCTGAACTATGTATGAGATAGAAATCCTATACCTTGTAACAGAGCCACGTAGGAAACCCACCCCCCCCCCCTTTTTAACTGTCCTTTACAAATTAGTAGTTTAATGGAATGCTACAGATATATGTTTGCCGGTTAACAACAATAGAACGTTAAATATATGTGACAATTCTGATCAGTAGTACCCATCATCAAGCTTTACTCATCCTGAATAACAGTACCTATCAACCTTTTAAATAAGTTTAACAATATACAAATATTCTTTTCTGTAACTTTGACAACTGTACGGTAATACATTGTCAGATATTATCCATACTTTAAAATGGTATGAATAAGTCGTATAAAATATGCCTGTATTATAACACAAATTGTTTACTTTTTGCTGCAAGTAAGCCTTTAACTTTTTCTATTTTTAATAAGCAATCGTGTTTATCTGGACAAATTGTCCTACCTAATTTTTTTGACTGGCTAAATTGATCTTGGCAAGACCGTTCTGTCCAAAACATTGGCTGGCCAATTTCTTCCACATTTGTTTCAAAGAATGTAATATCTTCCCAACCCTCACCCCTTTTCCAAATGATGTAATTTTAGACTTGTCCAAATCGAAAGCATTTGCACATATGAATCAAATGTAGACCAAATGTAGACCAATGGATGATCTGAATCGTCGAAAAAAAAAAAACTCGTGGGAAAAGGTGAAAATGATGGTTCTCTGCACTTTTTTTTTCTACAATATTTTTAACAGCCGTCTTCCTCTTGGTCATCAAAAACGGGATAGTTTTGTTAAGAGTTAAAGCACCCAGTTATGGCCTTTTACAGTCAGAAAAAACAATATCCAAACATTGTAATTTCATGGTCGTTTTTTAGCTCTACTGGCTTTCAGCCAGCAGAGCTTATGTCATGGCGTGGTTTCCGTCGTCCGTCCGCCTGTCTGTCCGTCCGTCCGTTAGTCTTTTTCTTGTTTACGCGATAAAGTCTGCATTTGTGGTCAGATTTACATGAAACTTGCACAGTTTGTTTATCTAATCAACAGCTTCAACCCTATTGATTTTGTAAAAAATCCAATGAACAGTATGGGAAAAATAGCCATTTAAAGTTGAAAATTTCCATTTCTTTGTTTACGCGAAGAAGTCTGCATTTGTGGTCAGATTTCTGTGAAACTTGCACAGTTTGTTTATTTTATCCATAGCTTCAACCCTATAAATTTTGAAAAAAATCCAACGAACAATATGGGAAAAGTAGCCATTTCAAGTTAAAAATTTTCATTTCTTGTTTAAATGATAAAGTCTGCATTTGTAATCAGATTTTTGTGAAACTTGCACAGTTTGTTTATCTCATCAATAGCTTCAGTCCTATTGATTTTGAAAAAAAAAATCCAACAAACAATATGGGAAAAGTAGCCATTTCGAGTTAAAAATTTTCATTTCTTGTTTACATGTTTAAGTCTGCATTTGTGGTCAGATTTTTGTGAAACTTACACAGTTGCTTTCTCTCATCAACAGCTTCAATCCTGTTGATTTTGAAAAAAATCTGACGATCAGTATGGGAAAAGTAGCCATTTAAAGTTGAAAATTTTCATTTCTTGTTTATGCGATGAAGTCAGCATTTGAGTTCGGATTTTCATGAAACGGGTACAATTGCTTTGTCTCGTCAACATCTTGAACCCTATTGATTTTGAAAAAAATCTGACAATCAGTATGAGAAAAGTAGCCATTCAAAGTTGAAAATTTCCATTTCTTGTCTAGGCAATGAAGTTCTAAGAGTTGATCCAATTCTTTTGAAACTTGCAAAGATTGTTTGCTTCATTAAGGGATTGAACTCTATTAAACATGAAGAAAATCTTGTAAACCTTTCAGGAAAAGTAGCCATTTGATGACTTAGTATTGTTTACTCAACAGAGTCCACATTATGAGTCACATTTCTAGGATTTGCTAGGATTGTTTAATACAAGGTGTACTGAAACCCTTTCAAATTTGGCTGGATTCCAAACATTTAGTTTTGAGAAATTGCACTTCAATTTTTTTCACTGTTTGTTCAATTCACCATGCCTACTTATGCTGTCTTAGTGGCTTCAAGCCCAGTTACAAGAACACATTTTGGTGCTTTTTTTTTTTTTTGCTTTTTCTTTTTGCATCATGAATTCATAATGTATGTTTGTATAAAAGCAAAATCACTGCCAGTAGAGCAATTTCAGGCCCTCAAGGGCCTCTAGTTTTATATATCCTACATAGACAATTAAGATCTTAGATATATAGGATCTGACATGAGTTTGCGTTGAGATAAAATTTTATTAAACGAGTCCAAGGAAAATGTTATTAAGCGAGCCTTTGGCGAGCTTAATAACATTTTTCTTGACGAGTTTAATAAAATTTTTATCTCATACGCCAACGAATGTCAGATTCTTTTTTTATCACATAATCTCCCGTGTTTTCTGTGTAATATACCCATTACGAATTTTCTTATCTCATACACGGTTTAATATCACAATTGTGTGAAGTCATTTTTGACGTCATTTTGTACGTATTTCAAAGGCGTGAATGGGTTTTATGGATATTACCGCGTGTGTATCTATAGATGGTTTTGCATCTTCTTATCTATGATTTGTGAAATATCGTTATGTGATAAAAAGAATCTGACATTCGTTGGCGTATGAGATAAAAATTTTATTAAACTCGTCAAGAAAAAATGTTATAAAGCTCGCCAAAGGCTTGCTTAATAACATTTTTCCTAGACTCGTTTAATTGATTTTTATCTCAACGCAAACTCATATCAGATCCTATATATCACATAACAATATTTCACAAATCATAGATAAGAAGATGCAAAACCATCTATAGATGCATATGCGGTAATATCCATAAAACCCATTCATTTCTACGAAATACATGTACAAAATGACGTCAAAAATGACGTCACACAATAGTGATATTAAACGTGTATGAGATAAGAAAATTCGTAATGGGTATATTACACTGAAAACAAGGGACGTTACGTGATAAATGTAAGTACGTTTATTGATCTGCACTGCATTCAAATGATAGTCTGATCTTGATCTTTCATTGTCTTCAAAAGCGACTTTACTAGTCCTTAGACAACACAGGTAATTGTATTTGAGTCATTCTAATGAGCAAGAGCATCACTACAGTGAACTTGGGCTCTTAATCTGAAATATGGAGGATGAAAATCAACTAATATGAGTTTTACACTTAAAGCACTGAACTAATGAAATAGATATGTGAAACGTGGAAAAGCAGCCTAACTATTACAGGACCACCGCTGTTTTGATTAGAATATCTCAGAAAAATGGCCTAACAAACCCAAGATCTGATTGCATGTTCTACGCTGTCTTGTCTGAATCTGCGCTCTCCGAAAAAGCCTTTTTACCTGGTCAGTTGATTCAGACATGGAGAATATGAAGTTAAGTGAGCTTATTTGTTTTGCACTTTCACTTTTTTTCCTCTATGAAAATGCTCTCTGCAACTCTACCCGTGAAATTTGAAAATATTGAAATTCTTTGAAATGATGAAAAAACGCTGTGAGAAAAAAAAGAACATGCTGAATACATGCAGTTTTTCTCACTACATTTTAAATCCCCACAGGATTGTTTAGTCAACATTTGACTGACTGATTTCAGTCTTTAGAATATCATCAAGAAGAAACATGGATGGAAGGAGAGGAAGAGGGGCTATGAAACGATTTAATCCTTAACCTGCTAAATGAATGAAATTAAATTTTCAGGCTACAGTAAAACCCAAAGTTTTAACCATTTCGCAGAGATTGAAATATTTTTTCATTCATTATGTGGATTAAAATATTTTTTCAAAATGACACTTGGAGTTTGATCTCTTTTTATTCAACTATTTCGCAGGTATTTTTGGGAAAAAAAATCTCCTCATCGGACAGTGTAGATCCAAAATCAGACTGCACGAAGTGTGCAGTCTGATCTTGATCTACATTGTCCGCAAAAGGTCAAAAGGTCGCACCTAGCAATCCAAGGGTTAATACATCTGAAGCTGAAGGATGCCTAATCAGATCTATGCTGATCAGTATTGTGAATGGACAGTCTGGTTACTAAGGTTGCAAGCGTGAGATAACCAGTTCATTCTGAAAATATTTACGTAATGACCTCTCCGCTAGGATCATATCCCTTACACAACTCTACATCCTTTGTCCCTCACAGCTTAACCTCGCCAACAATAAGTGACCAACAGCCGAATACTATTTTAAACTTACAGCTGTTTCCAGTTACATATACACCAGTTTGCTCTAAGGCAAAACAATCTAAATGTTCAAATTATCTTAAAGCAATGTTTCCGTAAAAACTCTGTTCCATTGCAATTTTTATCCCTGCTCAAGGCCAAATGACCTTTAATCTTTTCAAGACCCGCTATATATACGAACAGCACTCGTCAAAGCTCGGCTGATCCCGTAACAATGTATAACATGATCAACGGGTCACACGAAGTTTGCCGAATAATAATGACAGCAGACGGCTAGAAGATGTGCTTAAATAATCTGATACTCCTTGATTCTCTCTTGTTTCATTCATGAGTTGTTATCAGGGTTAAAAGTTCAATGTAAAAAGGTCACAACAGCTAGTATTAGTGTTATATGACTGTAAGTAAAAGCTGTCACGAGTTGCAGTTAGATCAGTTTCCCCACAGCAGACGGGTTTTCGAAATTTGTGGTCTCTCTAATCGTCCGGCTCACGCCGACCGATTAAAAATCACATGCTTTCCCACTCGTCACAACTCGGCCGATTCCGTACCTATATCTAACCTCGTCCGTATAACGGTCGTTTCCATTTGAACTGCGAACCACGTGATCTTATACATGGCGCGCCTCTGTCAGTCGTTTATGCAGACGTCACACTGTCCCGAAATTGACACCAGATGGACACACGATAAATGAAATGTTCAAATTCGCACCTGATCGTAAAAACATCGGGCCATTCGTGAGGGCATCTTAAGCCATCGTATGACCGCCGGTTGAGTTCCTCAGGCTCCGGCAGAAACTTCGTGAGCGGTGACAAAATCTTTGGCATGTCAAAAATTGCCAGAAGACCTTGCGAAGGTTCATTTTCGTGAAGAATTCGTGTGTCCATTTTGTCCTTCGTAATGACACCGTGAAGGCATCTTGTCAAATCGTGTGATCTTCGTCTTTACTTCGTGTGATCATCGGTGCCATCGGGCATTTTTCGCCTCACGAAGATAATACGAAGGAAGCAAGAAGCCGCCCGATTGTCTTAGGAAGGCAACACGACTACGTGAAGTCCTCGCAATGCCGCCGTGTAGCCATCGTATTATAGCACGATGACATCGAGATGGGACCACGGTGTGGCTGAAGACAGCCGAATTTAAGTAGCTAAAGCGTTTCACATGCGTCACAGTAACGTGGATATATAAAAGGCTAGCTTTTTCCTCAGTCAGTCCTGAGCAACGTTCTAAA
The DNA here is from genome assembly GCA_946811185.2 of Hippopus hippopus. NCBI lineage: Eukaryota > Metazoa > Mollusca > Bivalvia > Cardiida > Cardiidae > Hippopus > Hippopus hippopus. The sequence continues at coordinate 5,390,642 of OX328100.1, read as the reverse complement.
GCTTCAATCACAATTAATCATAATTCATTTCCAGCAGAATGGCGTAATTTGATGATGAGACAACCAGGAAAAAAGAAGGCAGCAGCATTACTTCTTTTGATAGGCCTACACCTAAGTGAACATGATGAGCAACTCTTACAGGCTCAGACAGCCTCTTCCCTTTGCCCCTTCCTGCCTTTGGTGGCATGATAAAGTTGAAAAAAAGATTGATTCTGTTCGAAATAAAGAAAGAACACTGCGTATTCTACCCTAATAATCCCTGATCAGCAACTAAATTTCCCACTGACGGCTGAAGGTTTTATACCATGGACAGGTCATGTGACGTCTTTGTGACCTAGTTCGAACGAATTATACTCTCAACACGAAGTTGTGTAGCCATCGTGTGGTCTTCGTAAGCTACTTAATATGTAAAATTCACATAATTGTGTTGCCTTCGTGGCTTGTTCGGGTGCCATCGCGTGGCCTTCTGAAGGCACCGTCCTTGCTTCGGCTGTCGATTGGCCGTTTACCAAGTTCGGGGCGATCTTTGCGCGAAATTAAAAATTCCATATTAGTATGGCCATCTGATGTCAATTTCGGGACAGTGTGACGCCTGCATTAGCAACGACATAAACAAACTCGATGAAGTTATTCACATCTGTTTATCTGTCGGTGAAAACTTCAATCGGAATTGATAAACCACGTTAAATAATGAATGTACGAACTGTTTTCCAGCTCAAGTGAAATATGATTAGAAAGATTTCGATAGATAATTGAAACTCAGGTTTTCTAAGAGGAGCCTTACAATTTTCAGAACGGTAAACCGGCGTATTTCCGGGTATGTACCGATCTGGTGCATATCAATCCACCAGACACAGCCGACATTCGGCATACCTCGGGTGATGGGAGTACGGAATCGGCCGAGTTGTAACGAGTGACACAGCCGAGGGATTTAATGGCTCCCATCACCCGAGGTAGGCCGAATGATGCTTTCCAAGCCTGAGGAGTAAGGTTTCTGAGGGCGTCGCGAGACTGGAACGGGGGTGCTGGATACCTCATTTAACGACGTATATGACAATTTTTTCTAACGGACAGATTTGTTTAAAACTTTGCACATACAAAGCTCATCATGTCTCTAGGAGATTACAGTAAAAAAAGATTTGGGTCACCGTGCTTATTTCTGAGAAATTTGCCTTTGAAAAAGGTGTATACAGTTCCAGAATTCAGCTTGTATTGGATTTAAAGTGCCTTTCTTTAATAGTCAGTTAAACAGGAAAATTACAGGAAAAATATACAAATATACATCATTTTAATGAAAATTCATATATTTTTACACAAAAAATATATAAAAGCCTGGTTTTGTGCCTTGTAAATGTAGAAATATGCATGTTATATATAGACCATTGAGTTGAAAAGGGAGATAATTTGATCGAATTAAGGATTAATCTTAAAAAACATTCATACTTTCTAACGGACAGATTTTTCTTAAGCTTTCCGCACTTTTAGTATTTATAATTCTAAACAATAAGAAAAATTAAAAAAAGGCATCTATCCGTGCTTATTTCGTGAGAAAACAAGGTTGGAGGTCACTATGGAAGTTATTTTTTCAAGGAAAAAAACAGGATAAAAGCTCAGCAGATATGGTGGGAGAAGGAGAAATTGCTCAATAGAAGCGATTTCTCCTGTTCCAACAATAATTTTTCAAAGTAGAAACAGCTACATTTCCACAGCTTTAAATTTCCTGCCTTTGTTTCCTGGTTTGGTGTGTAACACCGTGTCAACAGCATTTTAATTATTTCACGGTGACAGTTCAAAGATCCATTTTTTTTTTCTTTTAACCAACACTACCCGAAGAAAGTGCTGCTTGTTTCAGTGTGCACTTTTGATTCAATATCCACGATAAAAATACATGTGCAGTAGGATGCGCACATCCTGGTACATAATAAGCTAATTTTCCTTACTGGCACTTACAGTCTATCTATCTGTAGTGCTATTTCCTCTCTCTCCTGTCACTCACTCACTGACTATCCTCTCCAATCACTCACTGTCGATCTCTCTCTCGTTTCACTCATTGGTTCCCTGTCTCTCTCCTTGCATTCTGTTTACTCACTATCCATCTCGTTGCATCTCTCTGTTTTTGTTCACGCACCGACACTCATACGCTCGCTTTCTCTCTCTGAGCACTCACACGCTCGCTTTCTCTCTCTGTTTACTCAACCTATCTGTCTACGGTAGATGTCATACTTTGTCCATCTCTCTCTCCTCCCATCTCTCTCTTTGTACATTCTCTAAATCGTTCCTTCTGTCTCTCACTTTATACATCTCTCTTTCTCTCTGTTCACTCTATCTCTCTCTCTTTTCTTTGTTCACTCTCTCCCTCTTTCTCTCTCTTTTTTGTTCTCTGTTCACTCTCTCTACTCATTCACTTACTCCATCTCTCTCTTCATTAACTCTCACATTTTTTTTTTTACTTTGGACAGCCCCGGAATCGAAACCGGGAATCTCAGGCACAAAGCAGTAATCATAACCATTTGACCACAGTGGTCGTGAAAGCTCATTCAATCCATTTATTTAAATTTAACATTCGCACCGTTTTAAGATCCTGGGGGTTATTACCCATAATGCAAAGCGTGTGTGTTAATTTGTTTAGTATTAAACAATACGTATTATACGATTAAGAAATATTCTTCTGCATATATGCAAACAAGCACATGCACAGACGTACAGACAAAATATATATTCCTACAAATAATGCAAGAAGAAGAAGGACAAGATGAAGAAGGAGAGAGAGACACGCACAGAGAGAGGGATTGACAGAAAAAAAGAGAGACAGAAAGAAAAATAGAGACAAAGACAGAGAAACTCGGAGACAGACAGACAGACAGACAGAGAGACAGACAGACGCAAAATATTATCCAGTACATGCCATCGACAACGTTTATAGACAGAGGGCAGGCACGTGTCACTCAATTTTGAAATGGTTCGGTAGTGTGGCTTTTTGCTAGTACTGCATGAAAAAAGTCCATGTCATCCACAAATGAATCCTGTCTAAAATTTGGCCTTATTATTGTTTTCACGTTATTTTGCAGGAATTCAGCCAGTTGCTTGCGAAGAATATCGTGCAAAGTACTGATAATAGAAGCTCCTGGAAAACATGGATAGGTACGTGCTTAGGCCGCCACGATACACTAGTATAACTGAAATAATGTTAAAACGGTGTTTTTTTATTTTACTTTTCTCTCTACAAACCCATCAGGAAAAAAAAAACCTGAACTGTGTTCATATTGTAATTAACATAAGATTGACGCTGATACTTGTGCCACCCCAGACATAACTGGAATTGAATAGAACTGCTCTTGAAAATGAAATAATGTTGAAAGCGGCGGTTAACTCCCAACAAATCCTTTGCGTCATTTCCATAGAAAAAATTCGTTTGCTTATTTTACAGAAGAAAAACCTACACGTTTACTTCCGGTTACTTTATCCCCAAGAATGAACACCGTGCTAGCACGATCGAATACAATTTTCGCCTTCACGCTTAGCGTGATGGCAGCACTAACCTTTCTGTGCTTTCTGTCGACTTACTTCAATGAGCATAGATCAGTCGTTGCCATAAATACAGGAAAGGTTATTGTGTAAGTAGCCGCACATGATGCATGATTCGGAACTTGCATATGGGTCGTTGTTTCACTTTAAAGTTTTGGAAAGATACTGACGAATTAATCCTTTTTTACGCTTTTCTGAAAAAGATAAACAGATTAGTGAGCTTTGAAGCATTTGTTTTTGCATAATACCGGAAAACGCCCATCCACTATATCGCGAAAACCCACGAAAATCTAAATCGCGTATCAAAAGAATTTTGATTTCTTATGGATTCATTCCGTATACATCAAATACAATATTGGTCTACGTAATAAATCACAGAATTTCATTAATTTATCTTTTAATTCGTAAGACAATATCACATGTATGCATAGGGCTGTATAGTGGAGGGGCGTTTGGCGGTATTATGCCCACTTTTGTTCTTACATATATCCAGTAAGTACTGCGGTTCACTCGGTCCAATATCAAATTGGCCTCTAACCAGTTTGACCCATGGTTTGTCATCAAGTTCTCATTCGAAAGCAATTTTTATATCATTCAAAGATATATTTTTCTGTTTTAGAAAGTTTTTATATTTAAGTGGTGAGTTGTGTTTGCCAATAAAACCTTTAGGGTTCCCCCTGGCTGCTTTTTTTTCTTGCGCCATCACTTTCACCAAATGAGAAATGTTTGCACCAGATTGAAATAATTGGAGCCAGTTTGTGCCAGTTTTAAAATGAACGTACAGTAGGTCAGGCATAATCAATAATTGGTCAATAAATTATCATTGCATGGTTGTGTCGTGAGCAATCATATAAACAAGATAACATTAGTTTTTATCAGATTTAATTACTTGTATCTATGTTTATGTGTGAACATATTCCAAAAATTAGTTTTGTTAACAACGACAAATCATTATGTATTAAGTTTAAGTAGATGTCATTAATGTTTTTAAAACCACTGTGATAAAAGCACAACTAGGTCATTGATAACCATTTTTCCTATTTTAACAAAGTTTTAAAGAGAGACTTTTATGAAACAGATGTAAGTTTAAATGGTACAAACCAAACAACAAAGTCAATAAAAGAAAATTTGTTACAAAAGCAGAAATTGCTCATTTTGAGAAATTTCTAAATCAAGAAAAAAAAATTCATATGGGGACTATTTACATTTTGAAACATACAGAAATTAGAATGTTAAAAATCAAACAAGTTTTCCAAAAGGTGGGCGATTAATGCAGGAAAAACGACATAGAAAATTTCGAGGACGATGAAAACATAACCGTCCGGGTTTTAGACAGTGCCGACGCAGTTGGCATTTCGGAAACCCGCTGTAGACTATATTGTTTCAATACAGAATCTGTCGATTTTACCTGTGATTATGATTCATTTAGTAAAATTCACGATTTATATGGGACACTGGTCTTCAATACTTTCACTTTCTTACAGTTTTCCCAAGTTAACTGACAAGTTTTGTATATAGCCGAAGTTTATGTTACCGGAAGTGTATGTATATTCGGATAGTCAGGTGTAAATGACATCGATTTGTAAAGTAATTTAGATTACGCCGATGCTGTAGTTTATTCCTACTGATTTACTTCAACTTTATGGATGAATAGTCGGTAATGCATTCACGCATTGCGGTGAAAGGGACCAGTATCAAAATGTACAGCGTCTCGATATGAGAAATATCGGCGCCAGTCATTTTCACCAATCGGCATTTTCTTGCGCCACATTTAAAAATCTATCGCAAATGGCACCAAATGCAAAGCCCAGCGGGAACCCTGACCCTTAGGTTGCTTAACGCTACCAAGGACCTTTTGCAGACAGTGTAGATCAAGGCTCCGAGCTTGTTCGTCCCAAAACCAGTTCATCTCTGGGCTCGTTCGTCCCTGGGCTTATTCACCTGGGCTTGTTCGCCCGGGCTTGTTCGTCCCACTCTTCCTTATCGATTGTATTGGAATGAACAGTGCTATGTGCCGTCTAAAATGATTTGTTGTTTTCCACATAAAAGTACTTTAAATAAAACTTTCTCTTGGTCGTTTATTGAACTATCCTCTCTTCTCCATGACATACTAATAAGTTTATTGCCTTTTGTTGGCGTAATAACATTAATTTTACCACGGGGTTGTTTGAACATGTCATTGTATGGTTAAAGCTACTATGATAAGGAACACAGTGTTTGTTTGTTGTTGCTGTTCGACGCCGTATTCAACGCCGTTTTCAGAAATATTGCAGTTACACCACCTCTTGCCTACGGCTTACCGTCCTACAACACACTATAAATTGAAAATTCATGTCCATGTCCATAAATATTTTTTTTTACTTTGATTTCATCTCTAAGCGTAATGATAGGGATGACTATTTTTGCACAGCTGTATATCTTAGGTTCAGTAAAATGATCAGGGATTACGTGCAGTTAACAACTTTTCATATAATACCTGTCAAAATCAGGGATGTATGCACTATTAACACCTTTGGTTGGCAAGTATATATGTTGGGACGAACAAGCCTGGACCAACGGGAAATCAGTTAGGACGAACAAGCCCAGACGAATGAGCCTGGATGAACAAGCCCGGGCGAACAAGCCCAGGGACGAAAAAGCCGGATACCGTAGATCAACATCAGACTGCATGGAAGGTGCAGTCTGATCTTGGACCTAAACTGTTACGGAAATTATTTTGCCCAAAATATACCTGTGAAATAGCAACATTTGGGTTTTTGATATTGGCTTGAAAGTTTTTCATTTATTCATCAGATTAAGGGTTAATTATCAGTGGTATGTTGTAATTGACTTAATAAAATTTGAATACTTATGGTCAAGTATTTAAAGTTTTGAGCTTGGTTGTTTTTTATGAAATCTCCAAGGTATTCTGTCATACCCTTTACATCTTCTGTGTTGTTGTCTGCATTGTAGTCATGTATAAACTGTAGCATTTTATAATATATCTGTCATCACTGAAGATATTTACTCCAGACTTGGACTAGTTGTTAACTATCAAAAGGAGAATCCATACAAAAACAGCTGGTAACTTAAATATTTTTGACAAAGTTATACCTTTTTTTTAGCTTGGAATTTTCACTGAAAATCAATTTATTTCTAAAAGGAATTGGAGCAGAGCAATGGCAGCTGCATGCTGTGCTCTTCTTTATATATCCATTTTGTATTGTGATGCATCTTTCTTTGGAAATTGTCATTTACCGTGATAAGTTATATTTCAAAAAGTCATAAGGTACGACAAATCATTTTTAGCTACCTATGATTTTGTCAATTATGAGGCATGTCATCCTGTGTCACATTTTTTTTTATTTCAAGGACCTCTTTTTTGTGTCATCTTTTGTATTTAAATATTGTTTAGTTTGACATAATCTAATTCGTCTATTTCTCTCTCTTTTCAGCAAAAACATACCAGACTACAGTGCATCAAGAGAAAAGAATGATCTTGGATTTATTGTTTTTGATTTACAAACAGATATCCTTTGGTTATTATATTTTGAAGCATGGGTAAACTTACAGGGTCTGACAGCATCGGACCTTAGAACTTATTGTACATGTATACAGAGAAAAAATTGTTTTTATCTGGGAGACTATAATTTTTCCTGATTGATGATTCAAGTAGGATACATGTTAGAGCATATTACATGCAATTTACTGAATAAAAGTGAGGTCAGGACTTGGTTAATGGGGCCAGATTGTCTCTGAGATGAGTCTTATTGTATTTTACTGCCTTGAAGTGAAGACTGAGTGGAGATATGATTGGAATATTTTTTCCATGATTTTATTGAGAGAAACAGTCATAACAGCAAAATTTAAGGACTCTATCTGCTATACTGAATAATTATGTGTTTACAAGAGCTTATAAGTCTGCCCCGGTCGCTCAGTGGTAAGCGTATCAAGACTCGTGACCTGGTGGTTGTAAATAGGAGAAATGGACGGTTACTGGAATAATCTCCTTTTTCTACTGTTTTCTAGACCTCTCTGCCCACTTTGTTTTCTAAATCTCATTTCCCACTTTCTTTTTCCGAAACCTTTCTTCTTCATGATTGTTATAACTTGAGATTAGTTTGGTAAAGGGCAAATATCTTATTATGTGAATGTTGTAGATTTGTTACAATATTTTTTCCTTAACATCATTGTTACATTTATCAAGCATTTTCAATTGGAATGTTAAACAACTGTTTCTCTACCTCTTTGCCGAGTATGAATCAAAAGATCATGTAAGTATAATACATTTCTTTCAACTCTTTGCGAAATGACAAGGTTTTAGACCTATCCAAGTTAAAAGCATTTACAGATGACAGATAACAAATGTGGCTATAATTGTGAGATTTATTTCAGTCATCTTTAACTCTTCACCACCTGCCAACATTTTAGACTCATACAAATTTGATAGCACTTGCAAATTCAAAGTAAATGTGACTCAAAAATTGAAATTTGGTACAGAGAGGACAGAAAATGCTGTGGGAAAAGGAGAAAATGCTGGTAACCAGCATTTTCTCCTTTTCCAACAATGTTTTCAAAAGCCTTTTCAAAATTCAGGGTTAATTTATTGACTGCAATATGCTTTGAATTAAAAAGAAAAAAATCTTTTACAAAAGTCATTTACATGACTTATAGTTTGTTGCCGAGCCCCCGCAGCTCTGTCGGTAGCGTCATAAGACTTGAGAACAGGAGGTTGCTGGTTTGATCTCCAGCTAGGCCAATTTCTTTTTGGGGATTGATGATAATAATAGTGACAGGATTCATTCTTCTCTCACCACTGACCATTGCTTCAGCGATGGTTATGTGGTAAAGCAGCCAGAGGCCTGGAAAGATTATTGTGCAGAGTACTGGTAATAGAAACTTCAGGAAAGCACAGATAGGTGCACTGGCCGCCACAGTATAACTGATGTTGATAATGGCATTAAACACCATACAATCAATCATTCAATTTAATTTGTGGTATGCAGATTGCTTGATTGTGTCTAAAGTTTAGGTGTTTGTCAATAAATTAAAGCACTGACTTGATGTTATTTCTAGATGCTGAACCAGGTTGTCATATGGGACAAGATTATACGTAGGGGAGAGAGCTCTATCTTGGATTATAAGCAGCTGAATACCAAATATTATTTTTGGGACTATGGAAATGGTTTGAGGTAAGATTATTTCAAGTGATTGCATTCATCTCTTTGCCAAACAACACAGTTTTGAACTTGTCTGAATTGAAAGCATTTTGCAGTTGAGAAATCAAATGTGGCTCAATAATGGGATTTGTATTTGAAAGGGTAGAAGACATTTTGGGAAAAAGAGAAAATGCTGATTACTAGCATACTCTCCTTTTCCTAGAAAGTTTAACCCTTTACCACACAACAAAATTTTAGACCAGTCCAAATTGAAAGCATTTGCAGACGACAAATTAAAGGTGACTCAAAAATTGAAATTCGTTTTGGGAAGGGTAGAAAACATTGTGGGAAAAGGAGAAAATGCTGGTTACCAGCATTTTCTCCTTTTCCCACATTATTTTCAAAAGGCTTTTAATTCAAGGTCGTTAAAACTCGTGATTGTATGGTAAAGAGTTATCAGCCATCTTGCCCAGGATCATTAAAATAAGGGATTGTGTGGTAAAGGGTTAACTCTGTAGGAGACGACAGACTGGTCTAAATTGAAAGCATTTGCAGACAGAAAAGTAAATGCTAATCAAAATCAAAATTATATTTAGAAGGGTCAAAAGCATTAAATCAATAGGAGACCAGCACTTTCTCCTCTCCCCTGAATGTTTTAAAAGCATTTTTCACCAAGGTTGTTAAAATGTTGGATTGTGTAGCAAAAGGTTAACCCACTTACCTACTTCCTCTTTACTAAACAAAGAAAGTTTTAAATCTGTTTAGAATGAAAGCATTAAATGAGCCATGCTCTGTGAAAAGGGGGCTTAATGCATCTGCGAAAAGTATCGACCCAGACCTGGGCGGAAACTTTTCGCTTTTTGTCAATTTTTTGTATGCCCAAGGACCAGTTTATTGTCGTGATTAAGTTGGTTGTTTAAAAAAGTGGATATTATAGATCCATAATTATGTGATGACTTTGGCAAGTATCAAGTATAACGGAGATACATTAAGCCCCCTTTTTTACAGAGCATAGCTCATTTGTAGAAGGCAAACTAAGTAAGGCTTAAAAGATGGTATTTAAGTCTGCAAAGGTAGAACAGAGTGTAAGAAAGGAAGCAGTTAATGGTTTCTAACATTTTCTCCTGAAATAGAAATGATGGTATTTGTTGTGAAAGGGTAGAAAATGCTGTGAGAAAAGGAGAAAACAAGGATTTCCTACTTTTCCCACAATGTTTTCTACCCTTTCCAATATGAATCCCATTGATGGGAACACATTTTATTTGAAATTGACCTCTGCAAATTGTTTCAATTTGAACATTTCAAAAAAAAAACCAGTTCGGTAACACATTAAATTTTTTTCGCACATTTTATTTGCAGGGCAAATAAGAATGTAACTTTGATGTTATCATGGAATGTAATACCAAATGCTGGGACCTTGCCAAAAATAAACGGAGATGGGCAACACAGATTTGAATTTCCATCTGAATATAGTCCCAACAGATTCTAATACTTCTTTAACCCTGTACCACACCACTCTGTGTTTTAGGGACCTTGATGGAGAAGCCTTTTGAAAACACTGCAGGAAAAGGAGAAAATGCTGGTAACCAGCTTTTCCCACAATGTTTTCCAACCTGTCAAAAATAGATATTATCATTTTTGTAATTATTATTTTGGTGCCTACAAATGCTTTTGTTTTTGACTGGTTTAAAATTTTGTCATTTAGTAAAGAGTTTTTTATGTACAAGATGACAAAATTTCAAACTTGTCCATTTTTGCAGACGAAAAAATTTATTGTAGGTCACATGATAGAATTTGATGTTAAAAGGATAGAAAACTTTCTGGGAAAAGGAGGAAATGATGGATACCAGCATTTCCTGTTCCTCAAAAGTATTTAACCCTTTACCAAACGATAAAATTTTAGACTGGTCCAAATTGAAAGCACTTGCAGACAGCAAAATAAACATTACTCAAAAATTAAAATTTGTTTCCCGCAGGGTAGAAAACATTGTGGGAAAAGGAGAAAATGCTGGTTACCAGCATTTTCTCCTTTTCCCACAATGTTTTCAAATGGCTTCTATCTCAGGGTCGTAAAAACCAGGGATTGTTTGGTAAAGATTTAAGCATTGTATCCTTTTCCAAAAATGTTTTCAAAAGGCCTCTCCCTTGCGGTTGTTACAATGCAGGATTATGGGTAAAGGGTCATCATTATTAGCTCATCTGTTTTTGAAAAAAAAACGAGTTATTGTCATGGCCCTGGTTTCATCATTGTCGTTGTTATCTTGTGAAAAATTTGATGTTTTGTAATATATCTGTTATTACCGAAGGTATTTACCTTAAAATCAAGCACTTGCAGCTGAGCGTTGGCACCTGCTTATGGTGCAATTTTTTTTTTTTCTTTTGTATTATGTGTGCCTCTTTTCATGCATTTATAAATAGCGACCTATTGACCGCATTCTGATAAAATAAGAAGTTACCGGCAAAAAGGAATATCTTTATAAATCATAACATGTTCAACTGTATTTCATTGTTTGTTCTATGTTACTATTTTGCTCTGTATGCCATAGATGTTGTCTGAAAGGGTAATCGGAAAGAAAGTATCAGGAAAAAAAGTATCGGAAAAAAGGTATCAAATTTTGCTAGAGAAGAAAGTATCAGGAAAAAAAGAATCAATTTCTGTTTGAGTTGTGATACTTTCTCAATATTTGTTTTAAATCATATAATTATTGTTTTGATACTTTATGTAATTAATCTATGACATAAAATGATGTTTCAAGACAACATATTATTGACAGTTTGGAAATATCAATGATTCAATCAAATGGAAAATTAAACCTCAATTAGGATTACACAGATTGCAAATTACAGAATTACAAAACAAACACAAATCAAAAACATTTTATAACTATTCTTATACCCCAATCTCTTGCAGGTGCAAACAAGAGTGTTTGCACATTTCTTCCCAATTCCTGGCCAGAAAAAGGAAAAAAATAAATGTACAAATATCACATTTTTTTAAACAAAGTCAACATAACCTATCAACAGAATTTTGACATCATATACATGTACCATATTAACTTAGTCTCTTTTTGGCAACGATACTTTTTTTCCTGATACTTTTTTTCAGATACTTTTTATCCTGATTCTTTTTTTCCCGATACTTTCTTTCCTACAATCGTCTGAAAGAGCTTAAGTTTATGACAACATTTAAGACAGGTCCAACTTATAAGGATTATGCAGACAATAATTTAAATTTGGCTGAAACTGTACAATATGTCTTTGAAAGGGTGGAAAACACGATGAAAAAAGAAGAAAATGCTGGTAAGCACCATTTTCTCTATTTTCCTGCAGTGTTCTCAAAAGCATAATTCCTTAGGTTTGGTTTTGTACGGCAAACTATCCAGTGCCATTTAATAAATAACAATACAGGCTAAATTCAGAAGCATCAAATATTAGTCTATTTGAGTGGAAAGAGAAATACATATACATTTGTTTGAAGTTAAGTAAAACAGTTTTTTTATCTACATGAGCAAGGCTCTTGGAAATGGGAGTTGATGCATCATATCAAGAAAATCACCACATAATTATTGATCCAAAAATCCCGTTTTGTCTGAGACCTTGGCATGCAGAAAATGTAGCAAAAGCAAAAAGTTTCGGCACAAGTCAGTCTGTGCAGACTGTGCAGGCTGACCTCGGTCGACACTTTTTGCAGAACAGTGCTAAACTTGTGACAAAATTAATGCCAGCTGGTACTTTTCTGTCAAAACCTGTCTGTTGCAAGGATACAAAATGTCATGCTATGTTTTGGCAATGGATAATGAATGAAGAATGTCAAGAAATTATAGTGAAATGTTGTGTGAGTGTGTTGGTGAGAGGAATTGTAGTAAATATTTGTATATACCTGTTGTTGTGTCTGTGTTTTTTGGTGCCTTGATTCTATACCGTGTAACCCTTCGTTTTAATGAGCCTGATAAAGAAAACTTACGAAAACACTGTGGGAAAAGGAGAAAATGCTGGAAACCAGCATTTTCTCCTTTTCCCTCAATGTTTTCTGTTCTTTGAAAGATAAATTTCATCAGTTTAGCCACATTCAAGTTGTTGTCTGTCAGTGCTTTCAATTTGGACAAGTCTGAAGTTTTATTGTCTGGTTAAGGTTCAAATGTATCAGAATTTTTTTTTTGTAGTTACTGAATTCATGTAAGTGCTGATTTGAAGAGAAGTAGTTGTAGTAGATTATAGATTTTCAGAAATCATATAAGTTTTGCAAGCATATAACCAATGTTGAAATGTTCACTGAAAGTGAAATATAGTTAATTTAAATTTTAACCTGACATCAAAATCTCATACTTATCTACATTTTTAGCAATTGCACATGCCTATTTTAGTATGGCTGAAATAATGGAATTATTCTATGGAAGGGTAAAAAACATTTAAATGCTAGGTACCAGCATTTTGTTTTTGTCTATAATGGTTTCAAAGGCCTTCATTGACAGGGGTAATGGAACAGGTTATTTGTACAAAGGTTAAACTGACTGTTAGATTCAGACAAAGACTATAAAGATGTGCCATAGCTGAGATTACTGATAATGCTTGTTGCTAGATTTTTAAACAAGAGATGAATGCACAGAACATCTTGTTATACCTTGCCCAAACAATTCCAAGTTTTAAAGACCCTGAGCCAAGCCAAGTAGTGCAGTTGGTAGGGCACATGACTTGATACCAGGGGGTGATGGTTTTGATCCCCAGCTCAGACAATTTCTTTCCTAGGATTGATGATGGTCATTGCAACAGGATTCAATCCTCCTCATTGCTGATCATTGTTTCCGTAATGGTTATATGAGAAAGCAGTCAGTGGATTTGGAAGAATATTTTGCGAAGTGCTGGTAAAGAAAACTCCAAGAAGGCATGGATAGGTGCACTTGCCCCACGATACTTGAGTAATGTTGAAACAGTGTTTAACACCTTACAAACAAACAAAATTTAAGGATCCTGAGGCAGAAAGCTCAATCCCTCAATCTTTTCTACCCTAACAAAGACAAAACCCATCATTTGAGCTATGTTTGATTTTTCGTCTCTCAGTTAGGACAAGTCTGGAATTTTGTTGTCAGGTAAGGTGTTAACGAATCACCTTTATCCTTGGTAAATCTATTATTATCTATTATTTTTTTGAATTCATGTTATATAGTTCGTCAAAATATTGTACCATATTTGATGATGAGCAAGCACAATATTTGATGTTGGTTAATACAAAATTTGATGTTGTATGAGCACTATATTTGATACTGGTTAACACAACATTTGATGTTGGATGAGCACCATATTTGATAAGCACCACATTTGATGTTTGATGAGAGCATTTGATGTTGGATGAGCACCACATTAATTTTGATGTTGAATGATAATTTTTTCTGTAATAAAACTGATGAAACATGCTTTGTTCTTACAGTCTATTTGGCAGTACTACTGTTTAATCTTTCCCAAACTACATAATTTAGACATTTCCGAATTGAAAGTAATTGAAGGCAATATATTGATAGCTGTTATATATTAGCTTAAGTGGCCTGATATGGAGTAAAACATTGAGGGAAATGTAAATTTTGACTGCCAGCATTTACTCCTTTTGCCAAACTGTTTTCAAGTGCATTTTTTCCTCAGGGTTGTTAGAAAACTGGATTGTTTTGAAAAGGGCAAAACACTTTATAGTTCTCTATTTGTGTGTTGTTAACATTTACCAAACGACAAAAGTTTAGACCTGTCCAAATTGACTCCCCTAGGGATGTTGCTTTCAACAGTATTTCAGCTAATCCCATCAGCTGAGCTGGTAACATCTATGGCTTAAAAGCTAGCTGTGGCTAGTTTGAATGCCAGCTTGGCTGTATTCTCCTGTATTCTCCTACCATTCTTAAGGATATTTTTAGTCTTATTCTCCAGAATTTTCTAAATTTGAAAGTAACACAACCATTTGGCTTAGACAATGGCAAGTTCTGTAAATTTTTTTTTTTTCAAAATCAGTTCTAGGGAAAAGGAGCATACACAATTTAAGAGCCTATTACATTTGACATCTTTTGATGATCATGACCTCTGGGACCTTCACTGTGCACATCATTTCGTCAAGGTGCACCTGTCTATAATCTTGTCTGCCCCCTGTCTGATTTCAAAAATATTTCATGAACCTTATTGAGACTATGTGCAAAGCAGAGGTTTTAGATGAAAGGCTCAAGGTTGCCACAATGAATTAACATATGCTTAGACCTTTGTTCTGAAGAAGTGTTGATCCATTCCGACTAAGGGTATTGACTGTTGGTAGCTCCCTTTGGGCATTGCCCAGCCCCATGAAGCTCTTGTTCAATTTTGTTACGATAGTAATACATGTACAAGTTTTTTAATGGAATAAAAATTTTAATTCTTTACCAAACAAGAAAATTTTAGGCTTGACCAAATTGAAAGAATCTGCAGAACATATTCAGTGTATCTCAAAAGATGACCTTAATCTTTGAAATGGTAGAAAACATGGTTGGAAAAGGAGAAATGTGCTACTAACCAGCATTTTCTCCTTTTTCAACAATGTTTAAAAAGCCTTCTTCTTTAGTGTCCTTACTACAGGATTGTGTGGTAAAAGGTCAAAGGCATTCTGAATAAAAGCATGGCGGGATCATTTCTGTGAAGTTTGGTCAAAATTGGATGGATAGCTTCAGAGACATTTGAAATAAGTCAACACACAGACATACAAAGCAACCAACGCAAGACTGACAGAGGGCCATGACATAAGCTCATTGGCCTTTGGCTAGTTCACCCTTTACTTCAGAACCCTGAGTTTTAACAATCCTGAGAAAATAAGCTTTAGAAAATATTGTGGGAAAAGGAGAAAATGCTGGTAACCAGCATTTTCTCCTATACCCACGATGTTTTCTACCCTCAATCACATCATTTGAACAACATGTTGTCATCTTCAAATGCTTTCAATTTGGACAAGTCTAAAAATTTGTCATTTGGTAATGGGTTAAGTTTGTGTGGTGTCCGTGGTTGTGAGGTAGTGTCGGCCTCGTAACCAGGTCAGGAGTTCAATACCATGGAGTGGGTGTCAACTTTGAAACTTCATTGGCCTACACAATCCGCACGAGTACTGTTGTAGTTCCCAGGAAGCAGAATCGAGATAGATCGATGTAAAATAAAATGTTTAACCCTTTACCATACAATCCGAAGTTTTAATGACCCTGAGAAAGAAAGCTTTTGAAAACATTGTAGTAAAAAGGAAAAAAATGCTGGTAACCAGCATTTTCTTTTCTCACAATTCTTTATCTTTTATAGAAAAATCCCATTGCTTGTGCCACATTTACAATGTCCTTTGGAAACGCTTCCAATTTGGATCTGTCCGAAATTTTATCATGTGGTAAAGAGTTAAACTAAACCAAGGGTTCAGCTAAAAACCACAAGAGTATAAAGGACATTTCCCAGCGAGGCATGGTTCAAGTAGACAAATTTGTAGGCATCTTTTATTAGTTAAATAATTTTTATTTCTTTTTCATAGTCAAAATAAAAGTAAATAAAAATGGAAACAGACTGTAGTACAAAATATCTCTGACAAAAAAAAGTATGAGCATATAAATATAGCCAGATCTATACAATAGAAAATCATTGCATGGTACCATAGCATTGTCTTATTTCATACACCTAATGATGCAAAGAGTAGCTTCAGTTGCCTTTTCAAACAGTGTATATTAAGATCAGAGTACAAAAAATGTGCTACATTAAACTTTATTTACCTAAAGATCTCAATACTGCCTCATTTCAAACTTCCAGTACTGGCTGGCTGATTTATCAATTCAGTTCTATTTCTTGATTCCAAAACAAGCAATCTGATTGGATGAGACAGAATATTTCAGCCAATCACATGTCTTGTTTTACAATTTTGGTACAAAGCTCGAGTTTGGATGTTTTTTGATTTGGGATCTTCAATGATACATAGATATTCAGGCATAACAGTGACATGAAATCTCACAAATGTATGTTTGGTATCATCTTGGTCTACACTGTCTGAAAAAGAAGCTAATGCTAGTTTACGCAAGAAATTGTCAAATAGCATAGAATGCCATTTTCATAATGTTGTGCAAGATGGGAGCAACAGAACATAATCTACTTTTGAAAGGTATAAGCTTTACCCATTACCACACATTCCCGAGTTTTAACGACCCTGAGGAGGAAGCCTTTTAAAAACACTGTGGAACATGGAGAAAATGCTGGTAAGCAGCATTTTCTCCTTTTCGCACAATGTTTTCTACCCCATCAAAAAGGATTTGAACCACATTTAAATTTTTGTCTGCAAATGCTTTCAATTTGGACCTGTCTAAAATGTCATTGTTTGGGAGAGGGTTTATTGAATACCACAAACTTTATGATGAGTCCAAGCTGAAAGCATTTATTTTGCAGATGACTGTTTAAATGTTACTCAAATAATGATTTCTGTCTTTGACAGGGTAGAAAACATTGTGCAAAAAGGAGAAAATGCTGGTTACCAGGATTTTCTCGTTTTCCTACAATGTTTTCAAAAGCCATTTTCAGAACAGTCACCAAAACTCTGGATTGTGTGGTAAAGGATAAATCTAGTACAAAACAAATCTGAAAGGCCATGTTTGAAATGGAAGAAAAAAGTAGGAATGAACAGGTATATTTACGTGAAAAAAAAGACAAACAAAATGAAATACTGTACTATATGAATACATACTTTGTGAAACATAATGCATACTTTTTTTTTTCCAAAGTATAAAATTTAAAAAATCTTTCAAATTACACCGTCAATGTCTATGATTATTGTCATATCCATGCAAAATATGTCCAATACAAAATAGTATAAAGATAGGAAAATGCAGTTGTTTTATCATTAATTTTGGTATGAAATTACATGTCAAAAAAAAAGGTTTTTGAACTATACTATTTATGGCTGGATGTTCCTTTGAATTGAATTGTCCTTTTTGGGAAAGCAGCAAAAATAATAGTAAGAAAAACCCAGGTAATTTGGGAAAAAAATCTAGATTGCAATAGGAGGGGGAGATAATTTTATTCCCATTTATGAGGGTAAACTGTTTACACAAACATGCACACATACAGTATTACATACAAGTAAGCACAACACTTACAGACAGACAGACACTGGGTGATTGTCTAAACTACAGTATTTGCATATAATTACATCAGGATATACATAATAATGTGGAATGATTTACAGGTTTACTCTTCTTTAATCCAGAAATATTGACTCTTTACAATATGACAAAATCTTAGAATCATCCAAATTCAAAACAATTGCATACATTGAGTGACATGTGGCGAAAGTAACCTGGTTTGTCTTTCAAAGGGTAGAAAGCACTGCAGGAAAAGGAGAAAATGCTGTTTACAAGTATTTTCTCCTTTTTTGAAATTGTGTGGAAATGAGTTAAAAAGCAGGTTATCAATGTAAAACTCCATGACTTCTTGAAATTTCTTGACTTATCTATATGTTGATTTAATCCAGGCTTCAAATATTGTGCATAATTTGGAAGAGTGGGGGGAAAAGAGGGAATGGAATTTAAGTGCTACAAATCTGTTGTTTAAAAGTCATTGAAAAAAAAAAAGCGCTGGTATTTATATAACAGAATTTACAAACCATTAACAAATTCATGCACAATTGCTGATTCTGTACAATTTAAGATGCAAAATAATAATTAAAAAAAATGTACATACCCTGAATCAACAGGTTCTGAATATTTTAGAAATAATTCATCAATTACATATACATGTTTAAACAGGGAAAATAAACGTTCAACCTCACTGAGCTACAGACAAATAGAATGGATATAATCATTCCGTGTGTCAACACAACCTACAATTATTGCTACACCGAGCTTTTTTCAGTGCTCATATATATTTCTCATAATGTCATTATTTGTACAGTCTGAGCTTGAAAAACATTGTCAGGAAAAATATCAAAATTCAAACAAGGTTGCCGATATTAAATATACTACTTTACCGGACAACAAAATTTTAGACCAGCCAAAACTGAAAAATATATGGAGATTATACACTAAACATCCACAGACCATACACAAAATATAGCTTAAATAACACAAAGCTTCTCTGGCAGGATATAAAACATTTTGACGGGGTATAAAACATTTTGAGAAAGAAAATGCCAATTAACAGCACTTTTCCCCTTTCCCAAAAGGTTTTCAAAAGGTTTCTTTGTCTAGGTTTGTAAAAACCCAGATTGTCTGGCATAAAATGAACTCGTATAATTATTCAAGATTCAATCATTTTTTGATAAATGCATAATTTTAGCTCAAAACTCAAAAGGTTGCAGAGAATAAAAAGAAGAAAAAAGAACTATTGTTTAGAAAATGCTTTACATGCACATACAGGAGACAATAAACAGAAAAGGAATCTTGGAAACTGTACTTTATAAATTGATTTTTAACTCTATATCAAACAACATTTCAAAATTTCAGACTTCTCCAAATTAAAAGCATTTGCAGGCCACAAAATGAATGTGCTTCCTACTTTTCCTGAAATGTATTCTAAAGCCATTTTCCTAACGGTTGTTAAAACTCAGGATTGTTTGGTAAAGGATTAACTCTTTACCAAACAACAAAATTTTAGACAAGTTCAAATTGAAAGCACTTGCAGATGACAAAATAAACGAAACTCAAAAATTGAAATTTATTTCAAGCAGGTTGGAAAACACTGTGGAAAAAGGAGAAAATGCTGGTTACCAGCATTTTCTCACATTGTTTTCAAAAGGCTTCTATCTGCGGGTCGTAAAAACCAGGGACTGTTTGGTAAAGGGTTAACAGATTCAGTTCGCAGCTTCCCAAGATTCCTTCCTCAATAAGTCTAAATTTGATATTATGGCTAAATTGCATCGCTGGAATTCCTGAGTAAATCACACATACTCTTCCTTATCGCCCGATTTTCCCTCCACCTCCCCGAAATCGGGGCTCTCTGCATCGGGTAACAACGCAATATCTGTGAACACCCCGACCAATTTCTCAAACTTTGGCCCCCAGTTTAGCAAATCATCCCAATTAAATGCATTGTGAGGTGACTTTGATTTGGGTTGCCCTTCGTCGGAAGAGCCCATGTTACTGGAGAATGAATTGCCCCCTGAATCAAGCCCATCCGATTTGAATGTTTTATTATGATATGCACCATCTTCTGCTTCATTTTCTGCCTCGGGAAGGTTCGAAAAGATCCTGCGGGATGGATCGAAATCATTTTTCTGTTTGTCATTATCATATTCAAACTCTGAACAAGTAAAAGAGTCATTTGCACTGTCATCTGAACTAGAGGGGGGTTCTAATAAAATACTTGTATCCTGATATGGATTGTACGTTTTTTGCATCTTACGAGTGTTATTTTCACTTGAAGTTGATAATTCTTCTTGCATACTGGCGGGACTTTGCCTTGGTCGGGCATTTAATTTTTCTACTTCCTCTAAAGTTAGAAACTGCTTATTTTCATAATTATTGTTTGATAGTTTTTTCTGCGGCCCACTTGGCAGCATTTGTCGTTTGGGTTTGTTTGGAGTTGAACTTTTACTTTTGTGACTGGCAAGACTTCGCTCTGACTGTGTCCTACTTCCCGTGTTCAAATCTGTGACGGGCATTCCTTTCATATTTACATTTGTAAGGGGACTTTGTCGAACATTTGGGCTATTTCTCGACAACTGGTTCACTGGACTTTGACTGCTCCGCGGACCTGGACTGGTTCTGGCAAGATCGTTCAAATATGGAACACTAGTCAATAAGTTTGGACTGTCTCTCATCATATGAGAATGGTTAGTGCTAGGGTTACTATGGTGATGTCGAGACGAATGTTGTGAATTTGAATGGGAATGATTGGAGTGGGATTTGTTTTTCCGCCTGTGTCTCCCGCCATCGTGGAAGTGTCGATAATGGTCTGCTATATCTATATCTGACGGGGCAATACTGCTGGCGTTCTCCAGATCGTAATGTTCTGGCATGTCACCATTTAAATCTCGCAAGTGTGTCAGATCACTTGCATTGTCTATGATAACTGTCCCATCCTCTATCTCTAGAGGTAGTGGATGACGACTTAAATCTGTATCTATAATGTCTGGCGTCATAAGACGTCCATTGGAAGTGTGGAACTTATTTTGCGCTAATTCCTGAGCAATGTGATTTCGAATAATCAACTCATCGATGTTATTTTCTCCGTAACCAGAGTCCTGATGACTGTGTCCACTGCTGTTGGCACTCTTATTTAGTCCTGTGCCATTCTGTTTTGTGTGTTCCTTGGCTTTCATGCATAGCTTTCGTCTCCTACGGAACACAATAAATACTATGATGATACCGATTATTACCAATACAAAAAATACTATCACCACAATAATTCCAATACTGAGCATATTATTTTCATCATCATTTAAACTACACACTACAGCTTCACCATTTACAGTACAGCTGTTACCATCACAAGCTCCACCCCCACAGAGGGCAGTACAACCATTAGACACATCCCCAACAATCTCAATATTGTATATATCTGTAGATCCATTCATCGGAAGTTCCTCCCCATTTAACTTGAATACTGAAATACATCCATCAAAATCTTTAAGTGATTTGTTGCCAATGGAAACAGCTGAAGAAGCTCCACCGACCGAGATTTCTTTGACATCAATCGAACTGTAGAAGAAGACTTGCTGGGATAAAGTCTTTGTATATCTATTGTCCAGATTCAACTGTACATCCATTTCTGTAATCAAAGAAAAAAAAAAATAAAAATTAATTAATACTATTTTAAACATAATTTTTTTTTAAATTTCAGTAGTTTATAGAAATGTAAGAGTGTATTATATCCTTACAATTCACAAGCAAATATAATCATATGAATGATATAACTTTTATTTTTGACATGCCACACATTTTTATAGAATATGAATGCATTTTTAGCGAGTGAATGTCACATTTCATGAAGTCATTATTACAGCTAGTTCTTATCCGACTAGACTGATTAGATCTGATTTGCTTGAAAAATGCATATATTTTTCACAATGAGCAAAAATTAGAGATGAAGCAAAAGTTAAATTGAAGAGCATAAAAGCAATAGGAAAATGATCTGTTTTGGTGTACGATGGAAATTTCTTTCATTTAGTGAAAAGCAAAAGCCATATTTTCTCTTGTGGCTTCCCTACTCTCAAAAATATAGCCTTCGCTTTTCACTCAATGAAAGAAATTTCCATCATACACTGGAACAGACCATTATCCTCGATGTATTCTTGTAATTCTCTACTTCAGTCTCTATTAGCATCATTTTGCCAAATGGTTTTGGAACATGAAAATATTCTTACATGCCTTAACCACACGACAAAATTCAGCAATTGTCCAAACTGAAAGCATTAATTTTGCAGTCGAGAAATAAAATGTGGCAAAAATTAGGATATCTGATATGATGGAACACATTGTTGGAAAAGGGGAAAATGCTGGTGACCAGCATTTTTCCTTTTCCCACAATGTTTTCTACCCTTTCAAAGACAAATCCTACCATTTAACTCTTTACCAAACAACAAAATTTTAGACTGGTCCAAATTAAAAGCTTTTGCACAAAACAAAATTAATGTGACTCAAAAATTGAAATTTGTTAAGGAAGGGTAGAAAATATTGTGGGAAAAGGAGAAAATGCTGGTTACCAGCATTTTCTCCTTTTCCGACAATGTTTTCAAAAGGTTTCTTTCTCAGAGTCATGAACACCCAGGATTGTTTGGTTAAGAGTTAAAACACACAACATTATCATCTGCAAATTCTTCATTTTAGACAAGACTGTAATGTGGTCAAAGGGTTGAGGGTTTAGGTCTCTACCACTACCTGAGAATGTAATTTTTTTTTTTTAATTTGAAGTAATAGAATTCATAAGTCTTTGATAAGAAAAGCATCTATGAAATGTAGCATAATTTCAAAATACAGGAAACTAATCACAAAAATTATCATTCTACCGGATTAAAAGCTAAACCAGTGTAATTTTCTCTAGAAATCTGATTTTAACCCCTTATCACACAATTTTTGTATTTTCAACCCTTTACCACATAATCCCAAGTTTTAACGACCCTGTGGTAAAGGCCTTTTGAAAACATTATTGGAAAAGGAGAAAATGCTGGTAACCAACATTTCCTCCTTTTTGCACAATGTTTTCTATTTTATCAAGGACAAATTCTGTTATTTGAACTGCATTTAAATTATTGCCTGAAGACACTATCAATTTAGACAATCCAATTTTTTTTTGTCCTGTGGTAGAGTGTTATGGAAACTTTTTCACATAAAGAAGACAGCTTCTGAAAACATTGTGGAAAAAGAAAAAAAATGCTTGTCACCAGCATTTTCTCCTTTTCCTACAATGTTTTCTAGCCTTTCAGAGGCAATGCCCATCATTTGAGTCTTATCCTGGTAGTCACTGGCAGACAATTTCAGTTTGGACTGATCTAGTATTTTGTTGTTTGGATTAAGTGTTTACCACACAATCCGCAGTTTTTCCAAATCAAAAGCATTTGCAGACAACAAATTCAGTGTTACTCAAATGAAGACATTTGTCTTTGAAAGGTTATAAAACATTGTGGGAAATGGAGAAAATGCTCTTTACTTGCATTCTCTCCTTTTCCCAGCATGTATTAAAAAGTTTTTTTTTTTCTCATGGTTGTTAAAACATAGGATTGTGTAGTACAGCATTTAACAAAATGATTAATTGACACATGACAAGCAAATGATAAAAAAATTACCTGTGATAGTGACAGTTGCATTATACCAGTTTCCATCAGAGACAGTCGGTGTTTCCATGGTTACCGTTTCCAATCGTCCATACTGATAAATGCTGAAAGTCAATTTTCCATCGATCACCTGTAATAAGACAAAAAACATGATGTACCAATTTAACAGTTCCAGTGAGCATATTCTATACTTTTAAAATAAATTCAACAAGAGCATCGCATGCTGGTGCCAACACTCGGCTGCAAGTGCTTGACTTTCAGTAAAAATTATAAGTCAAAAAGGGGGCATATCTTTGTAAAAAATACTTTCATGGTTATCTGTCCCTGTTGTATGAGGTCCCCTTTTAATGTTTAACAACTTATTCAAGTATGAGAAAAAAATCTTCAATATAAACAGAGATGTTACTAAATGTCAAAGTTTTCCCAACGTGATGACAACGCAGATGACAGCGGGGCTATAACAATAGCTTGTCGTTTTCTTTGAAAATGGCCAAGCTAATAAATGAGGCTCTAAAGATGAGGTTTGTCTTTGAAAAAGTAAAAATCATTGTGGAACATGAGAAAATACACATTACTAGCATTTTTTCTTTTTCCAGAAATGTTTGCCTTTGGACTTGTATCATCTGATAGAGGGTTAATTTTTAACCACAAAATTGTGTTTTTTTACAATCTTGAGAAGGAAAACTGTTGAGAACACTTCGGAACAGAAGAAAACTCTGTCAACCAGCATTATCCATTTTTTCCCACAATATTTTCTACCCTTTCAAAGACAAATCCTTTCATTTGAGAAACATTCAGTTAATCACCTGCAATTGCTTTCAATATGGACATTAGCTGCTTTGTTCACACAATGTACTCTGGCATGTCGAAAAATTTGTGAATTACCCATTACAGATATTTTGTGTGCAGAAATGTTTAGGAGTTCAAGACACTTGTTATTTGTTGGTATACTTGTGGTAAAATATGTGAACAGAAAAGTTTGCAAATTTTTTAAATTTGTGAAACTGCAAAAAATTTCCATATCCCAAAAATTTCCACTTATACAGTACTTTTACTTTGTAACAATAAAAGTACTTACAGACAGTAAACTGTATTTGCTCCCATCGGTTGCTGTGGTTGATGCAAATACTAAAACACCTGTGTCTGATGTGATGCGGAATCGGACTGTCACACTAGACATTGGCACGTCTCGCCTTCTCCGCCTCTGATAAAGGGCAAACAGCTGGGCATCGCGCCTAACATACTCTTTCATGGAAACCTTGACAAAGGAGCCACTTGAAAAACCAAATGGTTGAAGCTCTGCAACAAGATTAATATACTGACAATAATACTGATAGATTAACCATTACCAAACAATCCCAAGTTTTAACAACCCTGAGGAAATAGCCTTTTGAAAACCTTGTAGGAAAAAGGAGAAAATGCTGGTAACCAGCATTTTCTCCTTTTCACACAAGGTTCTTTTCATTTTCACAGGCAATTAACATCATTTCAGCTACATTTAACATGTGCAAATGCTTTCAATTTCAACAAGTGTAAAATTTAATCGTTTGGTAAAGTGTTAATGAAATAAGCTGTTCTTGGAAACAACAAACCTTTGGATCAATACAAATTGAAAGCATTCGCAGATGACATATAAAACAAAAAACTCCAAATATTGCAAATTTCGTAATTATGGCTAAAATGTTTAGATTTGTCTTTGGAAGTATAGACAACACTGTGGGAAAAAGAGAAAATGCTGGTTACGAGCTTTTTTTTTCTATACCCACTGTTTTCAAAAGCTTTTTGCTTCAGGGTTGTGAAAACACAGGATTATTTGGGAAAGAGATTGTTTGAATTTGCATTTATTAATCGTCCCTACAGGTTGCCCGTATGGGCGATGCCCCCTGAAGGCTGTTAGTATTGTTGCCGGGGATAGTGCAGATACACAACAAAACCCATCTTAATTTAACCCTGGTTCTGAAACGTGCTCAGTATATACATGTAGCACCACCAAAGGGTACCTCAGTTTAACATCTCATCTGAAAGACTATCAGTCATTTTCTTTAACATGCTCAGCGTATAGCACAGTCACATGAGACTTCAGTTTAATGTCTCATCTGAGAGACTATCAGTAATTTTAGATGGCAAGCCGTGGGAATCAAACCCATAACCTCAAGTGACATCACATTTGTGAGTTCTATGCTCTACCAACTGAGCTATGTGGGCTGGTCTGGGAAAGAGATGATGCTAACAGTTCTGTATAAGAACAAGCAATTTTGTTGAAATGATATTCCCTGTCGAAAAAGACCTTTTCAAAAACTTTCGGATTGCGTATCTCAGAATCGCTCCACATCGGCCATTTTGCATCGAATCAAAAAAAGAAACAAGAGTGGCAAATTGTCGCAAGATACGCCCGTCCCACCGCCAGTTGTCAAGGGGGTATAATAATCGTAAAGGGCAGGTAATGCAACAAACATGTTTACCAAGTCTCAAGTCAATTTGACTTGAGGTGACAAAGTTCCATTCCAGACAAGCAAGAAATACTGTAAAAATGAAGATCAAAGTGGAATTTCTCGATA
This sequence comes from Hippopus hippopus, assembly GCA_946811185.2. Taxonomy (NCBI): domain Eukaryota; kingdom Metazoa; phylum Mollusca; class Bivalvia; order Cardiida; family Cardiidae; genus Hippopus; species Hippopus hippopus. The sequence continues at coordinate 5,364,696 of OX328100.1, read as the reverse complement.
TCCGCACTAGGTAGAATTTTTGTTCTTGCGCACTGTACTCCGTAATATTGCAACAAACATGCATACCAAGTTTCAAGTCAATCAGACTGGAGATGACAAAATTATGCTCCAGACAAGCAGAAAATGCTGTAAAAATGACTATCAAAGGGAAATAACTCAAAGACAGCATGAGGTAGAGTTATGGTTCTTTTGCACTGCAATCCGTATTATTGCAACTAACACACATGCCAAGTTTCAAGTCAATCAGACTGGAGATGACAAAGTTATGCTCCGGACAAGCAGAAAATGCTGTAAAAATGACTATCAAAGGGAAATAACTCAAAGACAGCACGAGGTAGAGTTATGGTTCTTTTGCACTGCACTCCGTATTATTGCAACAAACACACATGCCAAGTTTCAAGTCAATCAGACTGGAGATGACAAAGTTATGCTCCGGACAAGCAGAAAATGCTGTAAAAACAATGATCAAAGGGAAATAACTCAAAGACAACACGTGGTAGAGTTATGGTTCTTTAGCACTGCACTCCGTATTATTGCAACAAACACACATGCCAAGTTTCAAGTCAATCGGACTGGAGATGACAGTTATGCTCCGGACAAGCAGAAAATGCTGTAAAAATGATGATCAAAGGGAAATAACTCAAAGACAGCATGAGGTAGAGTTATGGTTCTTTTGCACTGCACTCCCCCTTAATGAGATCTATCCACCCATGAAGTTTCATAACCGTAGCTAGCATAGTTTTGGAGATATGCTTTGGACAAAATTCAAGTATGAATATAAACAAAGGGAAATTACTCAAAAATTAAGGAAGCAAGAGTTATGATTCCTGTGCACTGCACTCCCCCTTGATAAGATCAATCCACCCATGAAGTTTCATAACCTTAGCTAGTATAGTCTTGGAGATATGCTCCAGACAAAATTCAAGAATGAAAAACAACAAAGGGCAATAACTCAAAAATTAAGGAAGCAAGAGTTATGATTCCTGTGCACTGCACTCCCCCTTGATGAGATCTATCCACCCATGAAGTTTCATAACCTTAGCTGGTATAGTCTTGGAGATATGCTCCGGACAAAATTCAAGTATGAAAAACAACAAAGGGCAATAACTCAAAAATTAAGGAAGCAAGAGTTATGATTCCTGTGCACTGCACTCCCCCTTAATGAGATCTATCCACCCATGAAGTTTCATAACCGTAGCTAGTATAGTTTTGGAGATATGCTCCGGACAAAATTCAAGTATGAAAAACAACAAAGGGCAATAACTCAAAAATTAAGCAAGCGAGAGTTATGATTCCTGTGCACTGCACTCCGCATTGATGAGATCTATTCACCCATGAAATTTCATAACCGTAGCTAGCATAGTTTTGGAGATATGCTCCAGACAAAGAATGGGGACGCTGCCCGCCCGTCCGCCCGCCCACCATGGCTGATCCCATAATACGTCCCGTCTTCGACGGGCGTATAAAAAATAATATTGGTGGAACAGGTCATTGTACACATGTATAAAGTTTCATGAAATTCTGTCCAATGGTATTGGCGATATTGTCCCAGATGTAAACACGGACAGACGGACAATGCTAAAACTATATCCCTCCGCCTTCGGTAGGGGGTAACGATCATGGAATCTCTTTCTGTATGTTAAGCAGCATAAGCATTTTCTCCTTTTCCCAGAAGGTTTTCAAAGTTTTCTTTTTTTAAAGTGGTAAACCTGGGAATTGTGTGGTAAAGGATAAAGAGATAATAACATACCTTTGTCACAGACTGCTCCGGAGTATTTCGCTGTACACCGACAGACTGGTCCCTCCCACTGGGCACTACAAGTTCCTCCATTCATGCAAGAGTATCCACTGCATACATCCACATTGCTACTTCTTGGACATTCACCAAATTCGCCAGCAGATGCAGTTGGGGTTACTTTGAGTTTATCTTCTCCATTTATAGTGAAACTCCGGATGCAGCCAACAAAGTCATGAGAATATACCTGATGAGGGCGACTCAAGATAGTAGAAATATTTCTGATTCCACCGAGTGATAAAGGATGGGATCCCAAGTCAAGTAACCTAGAAAACATAATTAAGAGATAATTACATATCATATAACCTCCCATTTTTTCAGTGTTATATACCTATTACCAATTTTTTATCTTATGCATGTTTGCTATCACAATAATTGTTCTGTGACATCATTTTTGACAACATTTGGTATGCATTTCATACAACTGAATGGGTTTTATGGATATTACCCTAGTTGCATCTATAGATGGTTTTGCATCTTCTGATTTATAATTTGTGAAATCTTGTTATGTAATAAAAAGAACCTGACATTTGTTGACATTTGAGATAAAATTTTATTACCGTAAACTTGTCAAGAAAAAACGTTATTAAGCAAGCCTTATTAACTCTTTACCAAACAATGCCCAGTGTTCACGACTCTGAGAAAGAAGTCTTTTGAAAACATTGTGGAAAAAGGAGAAAATGCTGGTGACCAGCATTTTTTCCTTTTCCCACAATGTTTTCCATCCTTCCAGGAACAAATTTCAATTTTTGAGTCACATCACTTTTGTTGTCTGCAAATGATTTCAATTTGGACCAGTCTAAAATTTTGTCGTTTGGTACAAAGTTAAGCAATTGACAAAGAGTTGAAGTTTGGTATTCCCATTTATCCTTTTGAACATTTTCTCCATTCTAAAACCTTAAAAATCAAATTCTTGAGTCAAGTTAATCCAATAATACCATGATGACTTCTTCATGACTTTCTGAATATTTGAACAGTGGAGTTGTCATGGTAATTAATCATATGACATTAGGCCTTTAATCCTTTACTAAACAATCCCGTTACTGTTTCCAAAAGAGGAACATGTCTTTTGGAAATATTGTGGGAAAAGGAGAAAATGCTGGTAACCAGCATTTTCTCCTTTTCCCACAATATTTTAGACTTCCTTTTCAGAGACAAATCCCATCATTTGAGCCTCATTTCATTTGCATTTGAATTTACTTTGACCCTTCACCACACAATAACGAGTTTTAATGACCCTGCAGAAGAAGCCTTTCATCATGGGGAAACCAGCATTTTCTCCTTTTCCCAAAATGTTTCCTACCCTTTCAAAGACACATTTCATCATTTGAACTACGCTTTAATCATCACCTGCAAATGCTTTTAATTTGAACATGGCTATTTATCTGTCAAGTAAGTATAGAGTTAAATTTGCACTACTAAAGTGTTCTACTGATTTGTAAAGAATTCATCAATGTGACATTAGGCCTATAATCTCATGTTGACATGTGAACATTTAAAACAACAAAAGGTCTTTCATCTCATACTGATATGGAGATTTGAACGTAATACTACAGTAACAAAAATGCATTCATTTCACCTATTCACGTTGTTGAATCTTAATGATAAGCAAAACAGAAATAGCCGGTTGCTAGAGCTGCATGCTTTTTACCTTCCTTCTTTGTATTTATTGATTGAATGGTGTTTTATGCCACTTTCAACATTATGTCAGTCATATCACAGCAACAGCTCAGATATTCATGTATTTCCTGAGTTTCATCAGTGCTAGGCTAGAGCTCTGAAGTGTCTTGCCCAAGGATATTCTGTCGAAAAACCCAGTGGATCCGGTGTGACTTGCAAACCTTTTTGGACTTTTCAGAATATAAGATAACCCTGTACAAAATAACACAAGTGTAAATCCAAGATAAGAATGCATGACTGATGCAATCTGATCTTGATCCACACTGTCTGCCAGAGTGCCCAAGTTGTCTGAGGCATCTTTGCACTGTGCTTACCAAACACCTTTTTAACCACCTTTAGGAGGAAGTCTACTGAAAACATTGAAGGAAATGGAGAAAATGCTGGTAAGCAACATTTTCTCCTTTACCGCAATGTTTTCCACTCATTCCATCATTTGAGCCACATTTAATCTATCTTCTACAAATGCTTTCAATTTGAAACTGTCTAAAATGTTGTGTTTGGTAAAGAGTTAACCCTTTACCACACCATCCCAAGTTTTAATGACCCTGAGGAAACAGTCTTTTGAAAACCTTGTGGGTAAAGGAGAAAATGCTGATAACCAGCATTTTCTCCTTTTTCCACAATGTTTTCTACCCTTCCCAAAACAAATTTCAATTTTCCAGTCACATTCATTTTGTCGTCTGCAAATCCTTTCAATTTGGGCTAGCTTTAAATTCTGTCGTTTGGTAAAGAGATAACCGAATGGTCCCTTGTTTTAACAGCTCAGGTGTAGAAGGCTCTTGAACACACTGAGAGAAAAGGAGAAAATGCTTGTGACAATATCTCCTTTTCTCACAATATTCTCTTGCCTTGTAAAGATGATTTTGGCTCTTATTTTATCAGTTGTTTGCAGATACTTTCAGAGTGGACCAGTCTATTTTTTCATCGTTTTGGAAAGGGTAAAGAATTAACCCATTGATAATTCATTCAGTTTAAAATATTTCAATAAACAACATGTAAATCAGTGGCTCGATAAACAAACATTCCTTTGGTGACACAGTAAAGTTGACTGGTTTACAAAAATTACAAAGTACTCACTCATTGGCTGGAATTCTGCCCTGAGAAACACAAGAACCAGTCTGACATTCCTCACACTCTGCTTTGTCTTCTGGACATCTTTGTACCTCTAGTTTGTACATCTATCAATAAACAAAAAATTCTTTAACTCTTAACCCTTTATGATTTTATCACACAATCCCGAGTTTTAACAACCTTGAGGAAGAAGACTTTTAAAAACATTATATATTAAATTTTGTCGTTTGGTAAAGAGTTTACCAGATGACAAAATTTTAGCATTGTCCAAATTTAAAGCATTTGCAGATGACAAATGTAGCTGAAGGAGAAAATGCTGGTTACTTTTTTCCACAATGTTTTTCAAAAGTGCTCTTCCTCTGGGTTGCTAAAATACCTGATTGTGTAGTAAAGGGTTAAAACATATTACAAGCTTAACCTTTTCCCAACAGTCCCTAGATTTAACCACTTTGAACAAGAGATCATTGGATAGCATTGTAGGAAAAGGAGAAAATGCCGGTTACCAGCGTTTACCCCTTTTTCCACAATGTTTTCAAATGGCTTCTATCCCAGGGTTGTTAAAAGTCAGCACTGTGGAGCAAAGGATTATATAGTCTAAATGCCAAAAATTCTTTTATAAGAGTGTACTTTATCTGCCACAATGTCACTGGATAAAAATGTAAATCCTCAGAAATCTTGATGAATACTGAAACAAGATTAACCAAATGCAAGTATTTTTGAATGTCAAAAAATTATAATCCTTTGAAAAAAAATATTATGAGCTTATCATTATTTCTCACAAACTCTTGTCACATGCCAACATTTTAGATCTGTCAAGATTAAAAGCATTTGCAGATGACAAATTAAATATGGCTGAACAAGCAGATAACATTTCAGAAAAATAGAAAATGCTTTTTACAAGCATTTTCTCCTTTTTCAAAATGGTTTTCAAAAGCTTTCCCCATGGTAATACATCAGATCATTGGGTAAAGGCATAAACCAACTTTTGATAACACCACACAAAAGTTAAAAGAACAAGTTATTTGGTAGAAATGTTATCCCCCGCTGAAATAAACTTTTTTTAACAGAAACATATAGAAGCTATTGTGCTTTGCATGTAAACATGACCTTTTTGTTATTGGTCCATACTGATATTATGCAGTAAGCCCCCTTTTTCCATGAAATGCATTTCATTACATAAAAACTAAATTTAATAATGGTTGTCTGTGACTAATCATAAAGAACACGATATGAAATTTCAGAAAACTTTGACCAGTAGTTAAAGAGATATTAGTCCATACTGGAAATACACCTCAAGCCCCCTTTTTCCATGACATAGCATTGTATTAACAAAAAAAAACTAGAGCTGTCACTGAATGTGACTTAATACCCCCGCCAGCGCTTTGATTTTGTACACAGACGGACACTCGGACAGACAGGCTGATTCCAGTATACCCCTGAAAACATTCGTTTTGCGGGGGTATAACAACAATAAGCATATCGGCAGACTATCATAAGGAACACATGTATGAAGTTTCATTAATTTTCGTTCAGGATTTTAGAAGATATCAGTCCGGATGGACATATGGACAAACAGAGGGACAACTCAAAAATTATATCCCTCCACCTTCTGTGGGGGATAAGTACCTTACTTACATCATAGTCTCTGGTGACCTTGACCTTGAACCATTCACCTGTACTGACCCTTATACTGGTGGAGATGTTGGTTGAGGTTGTACTTCGCACAGCAATCGAGAAAGAGACCTGTCCGTTCACGATTTCTAATGCTACAAACTCCGAAGAATCAGGAATTGATGATGGATTGTACATTAGGAGAGTGTTTGACCTCAAGGTCGCAAATGTGACCTCGACCTCATTTACTTGTGTCACAGTTACAAACTCCATATATGATCCAACAGAGAATCCAGTGCTTGTAAACTGGCATTCAGGTCCCCAGAAACCATATGGACATATACACATATAGCCTGTGACGCTGTTCTCACAGTTCCCTCGTACACATGGACTGGATTCACAGAAATTCTCCACACTTTCACACAGGCTACCAGTCAATCCAGGTGGACAAAGACAGACAAAGGAACCTGGCCTGTTTTGACATGTGGCACCCTCCCGGCAGATATTGCTGTTACACTCGTCAACATCAGTAATGCAACCTGGTCCTGTCCACGTGTTGGGACACTGGCACACGTTGTTGATGCAAGATCCTCCGTTCTGACAGTATGTGTCACCACAGATCGCCCTGTATGGATCCAGAGTGATCTGAACCAATGCTGAACCTGCAGAAATAATTTCAAAGCTTGTAAAGCAGGGTTGTACTGAAGTCGTTTATGCTTTAGTGATTGGTTAAAAATATATTCTGATGGCCATATTCTAAAGTGGACTTGTTGAAAAAATAATTTGGGGGATGAATGCAAAACTATCTTGGATTGGGAAAGTCTATTGGTCTTGTCTCCGGAAATTTATTAAAAGTAGATCTGCAGCCTTTATGTCAATGTTTCTTTCTTTTTGTTTTTGTTTGTTTTGTTTTGTTCTTTTACAGTGAGTGATGGGATAAAATGAATAGATGGTTGGTGTCTTGAATGGCTTGGCTTTTAAAATATATCTGGTTTGCCTTCAATTCACCAGATAAATTCCTCCGCCTTGCCCGATACAATTACCCATCCAAGACATCAACCATTTATTCTCTATTAGAGGTGTAAATTTATACAGACTGCAGGGACTGATCAACTTACCTGTCTGTGGTGGTGATCCTGTATCCTTGGCACCCACTGTAACATTGTATACAGCAATAACTTCTCTGTTCAACTCTACATTGCCTGTAGTAGAGATGTACCCACTCTGGCCGTTAATTTTGAAAGCAGTTCCTATATTCCCTGCAAGAATTAGATAACTGAAGGTTCGGTCAGTAATCTCGAAGTCAGTATCTTCAGCCGACACTGTGATAACACTAACTTCTGGTCCGGATTTTTCCATGACATTGGCAGTGTACACTTCTTTGGAGAATCTTGGGGCATCATTGGCATCTTCTACTGATATGTGGACAATACAAGTATCTGTATCATTGCCCTTTACGCTTCCCCAGTTCTTAGCCAAGACCTTAAGGGTTATACTGTTTGAATTTTCATAATCAGGCTGTGCTGAGACAGAGATGACTCCAGTTCTTGCATCAATTTTGAAGCCTTTAGCATTGCTGTCACCAATAAGAAAATAGAAGACAATACCATCTTCTCCTGCATCAGCATCAGTGGCTGATACAAATCCTACAGATGTTTTGGTTGGTGCAGATTCACTAATACTGAAGTAGTATGTGTCTCTCACAAACTCTGGAACAAACTCATTGAGACCTTCAACATGTACTGTCAAAGACATTGTGCTTTTTCTGGTTGAATCTGGATTCAGAGCCATGATAGTTACAGCATACACAGTCTCTGTTTCATAATCCAGTTCACCTTTAACGGTTAGAATACCTGTTTCATCATCTATTCTAAATTTACCCTGGGCTTCAGCATCCCCAACAAGAGCAAAATGTATCTTAGCATGTACTCCAGAGTCAGCATCTACAGCAACAGCTTGATACACAGACACATCTAGCTGGGTGTTTTCATCTACAAATACTTTATCTTCTGCAGTGGCAAATAATGGATCATTGTCATTTACATCAGTGAGCTTAATCACGTAATTCATAACTGTTGTCCTCTTGTACAGTGCCTTGTCACTTGCTGTAATGTTTAAAACATGCTGATGAGCAAGTTCATAATCTAGAGCTTGCTTCACTGTCAGTGCTCCATTATCTCTATCTAGCTCAAACAGACCATCTTCATTTCCTCCAGCTATTTCATAAACAACCACAGCATTCAGACCATAATCTCTGTCACTGGCCGTAAAAGTCTCAATCAATGTTCCAACAGCAACATCCTCTGCAATGGTTCTTTCTGTATTCACTGGACCTTCAAATATTGGGGCATACACATTGATGTCCGTAACAACAAGATTTACTTCTACTGTTGAATACTGGGGAGGGTAACCCCGGTCTTCTGCCTTCACTGTTATTGTGTAATTCTTGTTCCGGTGCCCAGAAAGACTTGCTCTAACAGATACCACCCCTGCAATAGAATTCACATAAACCCTTTAGAACTTGCAATCTAACTCTTTATCAAACAATCCTGAGTTTTAACGACCTAAAGGAAAAAGCATTTTGAATACTTTGTGGGAAAACAAGAAAATTCTGGTCATCAGCATTTTCTCGTTTTTCCTATAGGTTTTCTACCCCTTCCCTGATGAATTTCAATATTTGGGTCACATTTATCTTGTTGTCTGCAAACGCTTTCAATTTGGACAGATCTGAAAATGTTGTTGTTTCGTAAAGAGTTAAGAACAACAACAACAACATGAAAGCATCTGCGAACAACAAAATTCAAAATTGATGCAAATAAGCATAAGTTCACTGACATATTTAGAGAACATTTTAGAGAAAAAGAGAAAATGCTGGTAATTAGCTTCTTTCCTAAGGTTTTTGAAACCAACATACATAACTAGTTACCAATGTAATCAGAAAATATGAGATATTCTCCTTTGACAATTAAATAGCCAAATTATGGATTTGGTATGTAAAGATTGATTAGATGATATTTTATGCCACTTTCAACATTATTTTAGTCATATCACAGCAACAGCTCAAATATTCATATGTTCTGGGTTTCACCAGAACATGTACTAGAGCTCTGAAGCGCTAAAGGACACTCCCACCAAAAAACATGGTGCTTCTAGAGAGGCTTGAACCTAGGACCTCCTGGTTAAAAGTCCTACAATATACCACTGAGATATGCAGGACTGCAGTACATAGAGAAAATATGCTCACAGCAGCCATGTTTTGTGACAGATTGGGATAAACATTCTATTTCAAAACATAATCTTTTTTATCACATAAAACCTCCTCCGGCAGTGTATTAAATCCATGACTTATTTTTGATAATACACTAGTGTATTATCGTTTTTTGGGTCCCGGTTCTGATCACTTTTCAGTCACAAGCACCTGAAGCCAGAGAAACCAACCACAGTTTGTGCGGGAATTTGTACTGTTACGCCGTTTCAAGGAAAAATGACGTCACTGTTGCTAAGACGTATACGCAAAAGGTGATGATGTGGGATATTTTTCCATCTGTCATTCATTTTATGTGATAAATAGAATCTCACATTCGTGTTTATGTATTATCATTTTTATCAAACGAGTTGACTAAAATGTATTTGACGCTCGCCAAGGCTCGCGTCATACCATTTTAGTCAACTCGTTTGATAAAAATGATAATACATAAACACTCATGTAAGATCCTCTATTTCTATCGTGGTATATCATTTAATAAACAAGGTTCTGAGTTATGAGGCACAATAAATAAACCACAAGGCCGATAGTGCCTCATAACTCACTACTGTGGTTTATTGAATAATAAACCAAGATAGAAAGAAGATCATTTTGATTCTAACATGACCAACTCTTCATCAAAGGAAAACAAGTTCATATTATTTTAGTATACAAAGCGTATGCAGATTAATTCCCTTCAATAAACCATGGCTCTTCCATATTGTCATTTGGTAAAGAGTAATAACAAAGAAAATCTTTGAAACTTTACCTGTAAATCTGTTGACATGGAAGAGTAGCTGACCGTTGCCACCTGTCAGAAAGTATTCCACTTCAGCATTGTCTCCATAGTCCAGGTCGTCCCTGAGGATTATAAAAATGAAAAAAAAAAACTTTTAACCGACAAATCAAATTAATTGATCCACATGTGATTCATGCTCTGGCAAAACTGCGGTTCAATGCATCTCCATGATGCATTATACCAGGCAAGTCATCACATAATTATCAATCCATAAAATCAATTTTGTCTAACAACCAATTGAATTCTGGTTACCAGCATTTTCCCCTTTTCCCACAATGTATTCAAAAGCCTCTTTCCTCTGGGTTGTAAAAACATGGAAGTGCTTGATAAAAGGATTGGACATAGTACCCTGATGAAAAAAAAACTTTTGAAAAGCCTAACACAGAGTATCTACCCTTTCAAAGACAAACATAATCATTTGAGTCACATACAACTTGTCCAGTTCAAAGTTTGGATTTGTTTAAAATTTGGTTTTTCAGACAAAGAGTTTAACAATGGAGACTGATTGATTGGTTGACTGATTGATCGCATGGTGTTTAACACCCTTTTCAAAATTATTTCAGTTATATAGCGGCTGCCAGTGCACCTATCCATGCTTTCCTGGAGTTTCTTTCAACAGTACTCCACATAATATTCTTTCCCAGCCACTGGCTGCTTTCCCTTATACTCATCATCAAAACAATGGTCAGGGGTGAGAGAAGAATGAATCCTGTTTCAATGACTTATCATCAATCCTCAGAAAGAAATTGGCTGGGCTGGGGATCGAACCAGTGACCCCCTGTTCTCAAGGTCTGTACTGTACTGACTGAGCTACCGGGACTCGGCTATCAACAGAGAACATGATACATTAGTTACATACCTGGCTACCACTTGGATGATGCTGATGTCAATAGGAGCATTATCTGGAACAGCCGTCTCATAACTGGACCTCTCAAATACTGGCGCATGATCGTTGAAATCCATAACATTGATATGAATTGTTTTCTCGGAGGATTGAACTGGGATCCCAAGATCTCTGGCAACCACAATCAGCTCATGTCTGTTGGGTTGGGAGGTAGGAGGCACCGTGGGATCAAAGTACAATTTCTCAAGGGAGGTAATTTTTCCAGTATCACTGTCCAAATGGAAAAACCCAGATGCTAATTTTAGAGCGAAATACACTTTGTTATTGGGTTCTTCCACATCTTTGTCTGTAGCGTTCAGCCAACCAATAAAGGATCCCACCGGGCTCATTTCTGGGAAATCAAAGCTGTATGGTTCTATGATCACTGGACTGTTATCGTTGACATCATTTATCTCAACTTCTACGTTACCCCGCACCACGTTAGCATCGTCGGTTGCCGAGACTCGTAGATTGTAACTATGATTCTTCTCAGCATCTAGAGGTTTGTTAAGTGTAATATTACCACTGTTTGGCTCAATGATAAAAGTTCCATCGGCATCGTCAGTAAATGAATATTGTGCTATAGCGTTAGCTCCGATGTCTTTATCTGTGGAGGTGACACGAATGACAAAACTACCAACTTCCATGTTTTCTGGGATTTTGACACGGAACTGGCGTTCAAATGCTGGCGAGTTATCATTGGCATCCAAAACATTGACTCTAACAGAAGCAGTTGAGGATAGATTCTGCACTCCCTGAAGATAACATGTGGAGATATGCTTAACCCTTTACCAAACAATCCTGGGTTTTCACGGCCCTGGGAAAGAGGCATTTTGAAAACACTGTGGAGAAAAGGAGAAAATGCTGGTAACCAGCATTTTCTCCTTTTCCCACAATGTTTTCTATCCTTTCAAAGAACTTAAGTTCATTTGTACCACTTTTAGATTTGTCGCTTACAGACGCTCTCAATTTGGAAGAGTCCAACACTTGTTGTCTGGGAAAAGGTTAAGAAATTTACATAGTAACCACACAGCATATGTGGCATGCTCTGTAAAAGCGGAGTTTAATACATCTGCAAAACTCAGGCCAGCCTGTGCAGTTTGCAGAGGCAGACCTGCATTGAAACATTTTGCTCCTGGTTAATTTTCTGCATATCAAAGGACCAGTCTACCTCATGATTCAGTCCATTGTCAGACAAAATGGATTTTATGACTCCATGATTATAAGATGACTAGCTTATTGTGACGCATCACAGAAATGCATTGAAACCCCTTTGTTAGAGCATGGCTAATATACATATTAAATCAAATAAAAAACATTCCTTGGTTAAAACAGCAGTTAATAACTCTTTACCAGACGACCAAATTTTGAACTAGTCAAAATAAAAAGCATTTACAGATGAAACGGATTCACATGATGGGGGTTTTTGCTAAAAGAAAGGTAGAATCATGTAGGCAAGAGGAGAAATATGCCAATTATTAGCATTTTCTGTATTACCAACCATGTTTTCAAAATCTTTCTTCCTCAAGGTCATTATAACTCCTGATTGTTTGGTACAGAACTAATCCCGAAGAAAATTAAGCAATTTCAGCATTGGTTTTGTCTAGAAAGACTCAGCAAAGGTCATACATACTACCTCAAAGATGGGTTGATACTCACCTGATCTGTAGCCACAACAATCAGGCTGTATGTGTCCAGTGTCTCTCGATCCAGTGAAGTGAAGGTCATAATCTGTCCTGTAAGTGGGTCAATTTTAAACTTGCTACTGTCAGGGCCTGCAAGGTCAAACTTCACTCGTCCATTATCTCCGGAATCTAGGTCAGTAGCATTGACTGCTCCAAGAGGCGATCCTAGTGGATAGTTTTCCATTATAGACATGTTATAAAAGGGTTGGGAGAATTGTGGGGCATTATCATTCATATCCTCTATAACTATATCAACTTTTGCGTAATTTGATACAGAAGTAGTTCCTGCTTGTCTGGCCTCAATCCAAAGATGAAATTCCTGTGTAATCTCATAGTCAACTATGCCCGCCACAAATATTCTGCCCGAGCTAGAATCCATTCCAAAAGCCTGTCCAATGTTCCCGCCAACAATGCTATAGGTCACAGGAGTATTTGTTACAGAGGGTACTGCAGAAATTGTTGTGACGAAATCCTGTTGTTCACGATTTTCTTGGATTCGAACATTATTTGGGATGCTGTTGAAAGTGGGTGGATTAGCGCTACTTGAGGTCACAGTCACTGTTACAGCTACGGTTGCACTGAGAGGTGTAGAGCCCTGGAGGGAATAAATAAAATTCAAATGAACAGAAAGCGATAGTAACACACTACAAACAATCCTGTGTCTGTACAACCCTGAAGCCCAGGAAATGGTTTTTAAATATCTCTAAAATCCATTCATATAGTAAGAATCAACTCTGTACACTCTAAAATAACTTTTATGAATCGTAGAAAATTTATCTTTTTGTAAAGAAAACAACATAACATGTACCATGTACTTTAACCCCTAACTGAATTAAAAAATCAAAGGGTTGAGAACACTGAAGTGGTATTTGTCAAGGAAACCATTGTGTGGAATTAATAATTTGAAAGAAAACGAGAAATATTACTCAAATATTGGCTTGAAAGTCAACCTACGAAGCAAATAAATAATTTTTTCGTTAAAGGGAGTGTACTCAAGACAAAGTCAGGATTATTTGTGTATTGGTGGTCTCCCATTGATCATTGGAAGGAGTCAGGAGTAACGTCCCTTGACAATAGGATGCATGACGGATAGAGAGAGAAACCATGTGAATATATCAAATAAAATTAAGTTTGTAATTGAAAACTATGATTTTGAAATATATTTGGCCGTTAACATTTAATTTCCAACATTTAAATCAATTATTTCGATATATAAATATTCACGCCCAATCAAATGGAGTAGCGCACAATCATGGGACGAACAAGCCTTGTGACGAACTGGTTTTGGAACGAAAAAACCCAGGACCAAGCGATCAGTAGACAAATTTTGTATATATCATTGCGCCAATAGAAAGATATGGGCGAGTGAAGCAATTTTCAATCAAGAATTAATATTTTCACAATCGATGGCCTCACCCAGTGTATTTTAACATGCCATTTCCAATTACATATCTGAGTGCTACCGAAAAACTCATTTGTCTGGGAAAAATTGAGTTTAATTGGGTTTATTTCCTTCGGCTTTGCACAAAATACGATACAGAGCTCCAGATAGAGGGAGTGATTTGGTTTTAAAATTGAAATTATTAATAATTCTCCACTAAACCCTATGTTGTGGGTATTCATTAGAACGGTCTCATCGACACAATTCTAATGAGTACCCACAACAAAGGGTTTTAAAGAGAAATAATGGATTTAGAATACCATCACTCCCTCTCATCTGGAGCTCTGACGATACATGGTCTTCAAAATTCAATATTGAACTCATAGTGGTATTGTCTTCGACAAATACCACAAAAAAATCGAACTTGTCTTAACTCTATACCAAAAAACGAAAGTGTAGACTTGTCCAAACTGAAAGCATTCACAGACAATAATTTAAATGTGTCTCAAATGATGGTACATGTATTTGTTTCTGATAGGTTAGAAAACATTTTGGGAAAAGGAGAAAATGCTGGTTTCCAGTATTTTCTCCTTTTCCAAAAATGTTTTCAAAAGCCTTCTTCTTCAGGGTCGTTAAAACTCAGAAACGTGTGGTACAGAGTTAACTGAAAGCATTAATTTTGGAAATGACAATTTGAATATGGATCAAATGATGAGAATTGTTCTCAAAAGCCTTATGCAGTAGGGTTGTTAAAATATGGGACTGTGTGGTAAAGGTACAAACATCCTTCAAGAATACTGCAGAGAGAGGCTTCCAGATCAGACTGCATATTCTGTACGCTCTTATCTGATTAATTCTTCACAACAATATCCTGACTTTTAACGACCTTGACGAAGCCCTTTTGAAAACATTGTGGGAAAAGGAGAAAATGCTGGTAACCAGCATTTTCTCCTTTTCCAACCATGTTTTCTAACTCATCTGAAACAAATCTTATAATTGTCATCTGCAAATGCTTTAAAAGTCTACATTTAGTTTATAGGAATTCATCAGTGTTCATTTTTCAGTCAGTGCTAGCAACATATTTCCTTTGCAACACCATTTCTGAATGCTCAGATAAACAAATAGTATTCAGGGGCCATGCTCATAAAACTTGAGGTCATACTCAGTTAACTCTTTACCAAATGACAGAAGTTTGGACTACACCGAAGTGAAAGCATTTTCAAATGACAAATTGAATATAACTTGGATGATAATTCTTGTCACCAGCATTTTCTCTTTTTCCACAATGTTTTCAAAAGCCTTCTTCTTCAGAGATGTTAAAACTCAAAACTGTGTGGTAAAAGGTTAAGTTTGTGCTCAATTTCATTTATGCTTGAAATAGAAGATTTGAAAAATAGATATTGATTTAAGGAGAATGGGGAAATTGTTGTAAAAGTTCATGAATAACTATTTATTTGTATGCCTATAAACTTTCATGCTTAACAGAGTTAAGCACAAAAAATGTTTTATGTTCACAAAGCCTGACCTGGGTCATGAGTTACTTTTTAAAAATAATCCTAATAAAAGAATAGCTTCTACTGTCTTTACTGGCCACCTGCCATAAAAGGTAGTTTTTCATTACCTTGTCTGTGGCAATTATCTGGAAGTTGTATGTTTGTCCTTGCACAAGAGACTGTCCCACTGTCACAACTCCTGTCACTGAGTCAATATTGAACCTGTCAGCATTCTGTTGTGACAAACTGTACACAATACAACCATTCTCGCCTACGTCAGCATCAGTAGCTGTAACTCCCAAGACAAAGTTTCCTGAAAATGAAATTAAATACTGCGAAATTTCATTAATTCCAACAGATGAGGTTGGAGGACTTCTGAAACCAAAACAAGATTTGGAAGAAATTTTCAGAAGAGTCCAAGGGACAGTTTTGAAAAACAAAAAATATCATATGAGTTTTGAGGGGCTCCACCCCTCCATCATTGACTTGTAATTAACCCTTTACCACACAATGACGACTTTTGACACCCCTGATAGAGAAGGCTTTTGAAAACATTGTGGGAAAAGGAGGAAATGCTGGTAACCAGCATTTTCTATGCTGGTAACCAGCATTTTCTCCTTTTCCCACAATGTTTTCTACCCTATCAAAGAAAAATCATTTCATATGATCCACATTGAAACTGTCCTCTGCAAATGCTTTCAATTCAGACAGGTCTAAAATTGGTCATGTGGTAAAGGGTTAAAGGCCATGAAAAAGTTTAAAAAGATTTCAACAGTAAAGATAAAATTGTAACATCCCCCCTTCCATCAATGCCTTATAACCATCACTGAAACAATAATCAGCAGTAAGAAAGGATTAATCCTGTTGCATCATCAATCCTGGTAAGAATCGACAGAGCTGTAGATTTGGTTTCAAGCCCCGTATGTAACTAACTGATGCTCAGCACCACAAAATACAAAATTGTCAGTAAATAAAATCCCTGATATGTGATGAAAAGATACCAGTAAAATTTCACTGAAAATATTACTCACCAACTGTAGCTGGCACAAGCATATTTCTCGTGTACGTATCTTGTTCAAATACAGGTGGGTTATCATTTACATCATCCACATAGATAACAAGTGTCGTCATTGTTGACAGAGGTAGCATACTCGAATCCCTTGCAATTATTTCCAGCGTGTACTGGGACACAGTCTCCCTGTCCAATGTGGCTCTTGTAGAAACAACGCCGGTATCTGGATATATTGTGAATACTTCACCCACATTGTTTGCTAAACTGTACCTGAAATGTAAAAATATTTTTTTTTTTTAACTTGGTGTTGCAAACAACTATTTCTTAACCCATAGGCTGCTAAGTGCAACTCACTTACCTTTTGTGGACAGCGTAGATCAAGATCAGACTGCACAGAACATGCAGTCTGATCTTGGATCTGCACTGTCTGATAAGGAGATGTCTGCTAAGTGCGACTCACTGACCTTTTGTCGACAGTGTAGATCAAGATCAGACTGCACATTCTGTGCAGTCTGATCTTGGATCTGCACTGTCTGATAAGGAGATGTCTGTCGGAAAAGAATACCTTTGAAATAGCAGAATTTGGATTTTTACAATCAGCTTGAAAGTTTCATTTCATTTATTTAGGAGGATAAGTGTTAATAGCATTTCAGGTAAAAGGATCTGGACAGACTATCTTTCTATGAAATTCTTATGTTTTCTACAAGCAAGTGGCTGCTCTTCCTAGGAAACAAAGTGGCAAAAGTTCAAAGGTAGACACCAAAGAACCAGAGCCTGGACTCAAACTTACAATCAGTGTTACCATGCTAGACAGAGTAATCATAAAGCCATAAGGTTTGCTATATAATAACAGCTGGTCTTTTATTGAAATAGGTCCAAAATTCACATAATAAGTAATTTTTTTTGGTGTGTTAGCTTGGTAACTGTATGCTTATAAACTTTATACCCTTTTCCAGACAGATATGTTGAATTTAAACGGACTTGAAGGCTACAACCTAAACATGGAGCAAATGATGGGATGAGTCTTTAATAAGATACAGAACATTTTTGGAAGAGGGAAAAATGCTGGTTCCAAACATTTTTACCTTTTCCCATAATTTTTTTAATAACCTTCTTTCTGAGGGTTGTTAAAGTCAGCTAAAAAATTACTGAAAAAGATAAAAAAAATTTGCATAAATAGTATGTTAGCTTGGACATTATGTCTCCAGAGGCTTTTAAAGCTTTTAAAATGGTAAAAAAAACCCATAAAACTACAATGGTTTATTACCCAGGGACCACACCATGAAAGAGCATTGTTCATGTACACTTTCAATAAATACTTAACAAAACATAATGACTGATCCCACCACTGTCACAATGGATAAGCATTGTTCCTATACACTTTCAATAAAAACTTACAAATCATAATGACTGATCCCTAACTAATAAATCATGTTCATAATTGCAAATACTAATGCTAATGAGACAAGCCTATTTTATCTTCATAAGATCTACAATATAACCCTTAACCCTTCACCACACAATTCCGAGTTTTAACGACCCTGAAGAAGAAGGCACTTGAAAACATTGTGGTAAAAGGAGAAAATGCTTGTAACCAGCATTTTCTCCTTTTTCCACAATGATTTTCTACCCTTTGAAAAATAGAAATCATCAATTGAGCTGCATTTTAGTTGTCGTCTACAAATGCTTTTAATTGATCAAGTACAAAATTTTGCCGTTTGGTAGAGTTAAAATGCTAGCAACAACATTGTTGCTTAACTCTTTACCAAACAGCAAAATTTAAGACCTATCCAAATTGAAAGCATTTGCAGACCACAATTTCATAGTGGCTCAAATGACACAACTTTTCTTTGATAGGGTAGAAAACTTTGTGGGAAAAGGAGAAAATGCTGGTTACCAGCATTTTCTCCTTTTCCCACAATGTTTTCAAAAGGCCTCTTCTTCAGGGGTGTTAAAAGGCGTCATGGTGTGGTAAAGGGTTAAGCAGACATTAAAGGGCAAATCCTAAAATATTTTGACCAGACTGTTTTTTTCCTTTAATCAGCTGCAAATGATGTCAGTTAAACATGTGTCTGCCATTTTTCATAAATACCACCCTGTAACATGCCATAAACCACGTCCGAATTGTCACGCTGATATACGGCCCTAAAAATGGTACATGGCTTACTTCCCCTGATTCGCTTATCTCCCATGCATGTGTGACGTCATTGTCGAGTCAGTCTGTGTATACCATCAGTAGACATAAAGTAGGAACGCGGATGATTGTATGCAGATATCTGAGTATTAACTGAGAATTGAGCCGAAAAAATGGTAAATTGTGCAGCCTATGGCTGCAACGTCGATTCGGGAACTCATAGAATTAGTATCTTCAAATTTCCGAAGGAATTAAAAAGGAGGAAACTATGGATTCAACGTTTAAACCGGGGCCGGACAGTAGCGACGGATTTTTTTGCCATCGGTTCATTCGAAATTGTGTCTGAAATACTTCGACGACAGTCAGTTCTTAATAAGTCCAAAACTCGCAAAAGAAGTTGGTTATAGGAATTTTAGGCTGCGGTTATAACCTGACGCTGTGCCGACATTATTCGAAACTCCGAGTCGAAAGGAGATAGGCCTTAAACCGAAACTCTGAAAGACAGACATTCCGCAACGGCAATTTCCAAAAAGAAAATCCAACATGAAGTAGGTAATTTCTTTTTTTATTGAAATTGGAATACATGAATTCGTACTATTTTACCCTTTTTTACATTATCGCTTCATTCCGAACAAAGGAGAAATTGCTGCCGTTTTCTCCCTTTTCCAAATGATTTCAACATTTAACAAAATTATAGATTCATCCAAATTCATAACATAAATTTTGCAAATAACAAAGTCGACATTGTTCAATGATGTAAACTTTCAAGGGAAAGTAATCATTCTTTGAACAGCAAACATCATTTTCTTCCCACACTGTTTTTCAAACACTCTTTCTTTGGGTATTGGAAACTAGATCTAGGGTATGTATGGTAAAGGGTGAAGCAGGGATCGTATATACGAATGGCGGTCAAAAGCCCCTCCGGTCATTATCCCCTATCCCCCAAACAGGAAGGGCGGTCAAAAGCCCCTTCACGATTTTGCAAGGGCGGTCATTATCCCCTTCATCAAATCTTAAAGGCGGTCAAAAGCCCCTTCGCGATTTCGCAATGGCGGACATTATCCCCTTCAGTAAATGTCAGAGGCGGACAAAAGCCCCTTGAAATAGGCTAACGTTTTCCGCTGTGAAATTAATTAATGTCAGAGCGTCTAAGCTGTGCCATGCATCCCCACCGCCGCCCAACCATTTTTTTCCCGATGATGATTTACTCAATAAAATTGTTTCCTGTCGGTCTTACACAATCTACACGTAAACGTGTGATCACTTTGCCTATAAGTAAGTAAACGATCCTCCTTAACCAGAATTTTCAAACTTTTCATAGGCCGTAATTATTATTTTCATGTTTGTTAACAACAAGAAATGTAGCATATGTTATTTAATCCTATACCAAACAATCCCGAGTTTTGAGGATCAAGAGAAAGAAGTCGTTTGAAAACGTGGTGGGAAAAGGAGAAAATGCTGGTAACTAGCATATTCTCATGTTCCGAATATGTTTTCTTTCAAATAACACAATTCAATCATTTGAGCAAGTTGAAGTTGTCGTTTGCAATTGCTCTCAAATTCCAGAAGCCTAAAATTTTGTCGTGTGAAAAAGAGTTAAGTCAACAAAACTGGAAATCTTTCGGTGTACTCCCTCTATAAACTGTTTCATTCTACTTAAGGTGTAAATGTCACAGATCTATCTTCTGGACGCCCCGGGTTCGAGTCTCACTGGATGCACTTGGTCTTTCGTGGAAGTGTCTTTAGGCAAGACACTTCAGAGCCGTAGCATAGTACTGGTGAAACCCAGGACATACATGAATATGTGAGCTATCGCCGTGATATGATTGAAATAATGTTGTAAGCGGCGTAAAACACTATTCAACCAATCATTTATTTCCGAAGTTTTAGTCTGTTTTGCAGGCCGATCTCCCGTAGCCCTGTAGGTAGCGTACGGGACTTGAGAATAGGGGGTTACCAGCATTTTCTCCTTTTCCCACAGTGGTTTCAAAAGTCTTCTTTTTCAGGGTTGTTTAAAGTCAGGATTATGTGGTAAAGGGTTAAAAAAAAAAGAGGGGGAGTGAAAAATGAATTTTGTCATAATCTCCTGAAATCTGATACATAAAATCACAAAGGCAGCTTTCATAAATTTTTCTAATCTATGTATGCAGAAATTAAAAAGCATATTTAATTAGATATTAATCTCTTTGCATAAGTTTGATAAATACTTCGGCTACCGGCACTGTAAGAGCATGGGCACTTCTTAATCCCTTTACTGAGTAATCTAGAGTTTTAACCACCCAAACAAAGAAAGTGTTTGAAAACATTGTGGGAAAAGGAGAAAATGTTGGTAAACAGCATTTTCTCCTTTTCCGAAAAAGTTTTCTATCATTTCAAAGAAAAATCCCATTATTTGAGCCACATTTGATTTGTCGTCTGCAAATACTTTCAATTTGGTCATTTCTATGAAAATTGTCGTCTGGTAATGAGCTAATCTTGTGTCATGAAATAAACCATATTTTGTGAGTTTTTTTTTTTCAAAACCCCATGTCTACCTGCAAATCATTATATTTCATCTTGTAGCAAACCCCTTTTGAAAATACTGTAGCAAATGACAAAGTTCTAATACTTTCAAAATGGATGAGTCTTAAGTCTTTACCAAATGATAAAGTTGTATAATTGTGCAAACTGAAAGCACAAAATAAATGTCACTCAAAAATTGAAACTGTTATTGAAAGGACAGAAATATTGTGGGCAAAGGTGAAACTGCTGGTTACCAGCATTGTTTCCTTTTTAACAAAATGTTTTCAAAACCTGTCTTTATCAGGCCGTCGAAACTAGGGACTGTGTGCTAAAGGGTAAAATAGCATAGTGTTCACTACAAGACAAGAATGAAGACTGCACAGTTGATAGAGTCAACAGTGATGTTTAGCTTTGTTATCTACTTTTCATTTGATGTTCAATTGCTTTACTGTTCAAATTTGCTCTGCAAGGGCTGCATGCAGTTTGCTCTGATTATCAAGTGTTTTCCAATTTGCTAAGGATAATGTTTCAGTGATTTCTAGATTTGATAATGTGAGCTTTAACTTTTTACAAAATGACAAAGTTTTAGACTCCTCTAAATTGACCGCATTTGCAGACAAATTAAACATATCTCAAAATAAAGAGGTTTTCTCTGAATGGTTCGAAAACTGTGGGGAAAAGGAGAAAATACTGGTTACTAGTATTTTCTCATCTTACCACAATGTTCTCAGGGTCATTAACACTTGGGTTACTGGTAACCAGCATTATTTTTTTAATCCACAATATTTTCAAACCTTTCAAACATATTTCCAACAATTTAAGCCACATCTAATTTATCGTCAGCAAAAGTTTTCAGTTTAGGCGAGTCTAAATTTTTGTCCTTTGGTAAGGGGTTAATTTGTCGTATGCAAATGCTTCGGAGTTGGACAAGTCCAAAATTTTGTTGTTTAACCCTTTACCACACAATGCTGGCTTCTAACAACCCTGCGAAAGAAAGCTTTTGAAAACATTGTGGGAAAAAAAAAGAAAATGCTGGTAACCAGCATTTTCTCCTATTCCCACGATGTTTTCAACCCTAAGGGCAAATTTTGGCAATTGTGCTACCTTCAATTTGTCGTCTGCAAATTCCAAAATTTTGTCGTTTGGTAACGATTTAAAAGGTCAAATTTTGGAAAAAAAATCAAGTCATGATCCGTGATATATAACACCAATACATTAAACTAAATTGCTGCATGAATTAACTTTAGCAGGTTTGACATTTTATATAAAACTGCTATGGTTTAAATCAAGCAAGTCATGATTTAATGTAGCAGAGTCAATGCTTTCCTATATAAAATGATTAACACTTTTACCAGCTGATATTCTCTCCTTTGTCACAAAATTTTCACTTCGGAAGTCTTTGTTTAATATGCCTTAGCCTTTGACCACACTAAAAAATTTTGGACCTGTCCAAAGTCTATGCTTTACTGATTGAATCTGTCTTTGAAAGGGTACAAAACTTTGTAAAAAAGCGAAAATGCTGTTTACCAGAATTTTCTTCTTTTCCCACAATGTTATGGAAAGTCTTATTCTTTAGCGCTGTTAACTCTTTACAACACAATCCTGAGTTTTTATGACCCTGGGGAGGAAAGCTTTCGAAATAATTGTGTGAAAAGGAGAAAATACTGGTAACCAGCAAACCTTTCTACAGTGGGCAACAGCCCATAAGCATCTTCCACCTTTTTTTCCAACCAATTCTGGGTTTTCACGACTCTGTGAAAGAAGACTTCTGAAAACATTGTGGTTAAAGGAGAAAATGCTGGTAACAAGCATTTTCTCCTTTTCCCACAATGTTTTCTACCCTTCCCAAAACAAATTTCAATTTTTGAGTCACCTTTATTTTGTCGTCTGCTAATGCCTTCAATTTGGAACAGTCTAAAATTTTGTCATCTGGTAAAGAGTTAAGAGAGTTTTCATTGTGCACTGCAGATAGTATGACCTTGACTTTGAGTGATAAGTTTACTTACATGATTTGGGCATTAACTCCCTCATCTTCATCTGTGGCCCTAATTACAATGACTTCTGTGTTGACACTAGCATTCTCACTGATGTGGGCGATGTATGTACCATTCTGTTCGAATATCGGTGGATTATCATTGACGTCCTCCACGTACACCGAGACTGTTCCAGAACCTGTTAAACCTCGTCCAGTTGCTGCAAGTAAAAAATCACAGTGTATTAATTCCAACAAAACTGATTTGTCTTTTTTAGTTTTGGTTTGCACTGGAGTTTAACGCCGTTCTAACAGCTAAGGTCATATCAAGGCTGTCAGTCCATCTACAAGTGTTTTTCTTGGCTTTCTCACACCAATATAAATACATCTTTCTCTCCAAGTCACTGACTACTCTCTCACATGCATCAGAGGTGAAAGGCAAAAAAGTCACAAAAAAGGAAGTTTGCTCCAACCCACAACCACCAGGTCACGAGTCAGATACGCTACCAACTAAGCTACCTGGCCAGGCTTCTCCCTCTTTTTAAAGGCAGCTATTTTGTTGATACCTCCATTCTCTCGATTCAAGATTTCTTCAAGTCTGATTTTACTTTAAACTAAAGTTTTATCTTATCTGTGCCTTCATTTTTTTTCTCTCTGTGGTCAAAATTTGATGAATTAGAAATCATAGTTGGCCTTTAACTCATCACCACATGACGAAATTTCAAACTTGTCCAAATCAAAAGCATGTGCAGACAACAAATTAAATGTTGCTGAAATGGTGAGTTTTGTCCTTGAAAGGCTAGAAAGCATTGTGGGGAAAGGAGAAAATGCTGGTTACCAGCATTTTCTCCTTTTCCCACAATGTTTTCAAAAGTCTTCTTGTTCAGGGTGATCAAAACTCGGGATTGTGTAGTAAAGGGTTGATAAAGGGCAATTCTCAAATTCTGAAGAAGTTTCAGCACTCTTAACCCTTTACCACACAATCTCGACTTTACAATGCTATGAAAGAGGCCTTTTAAAAGCATTGTGGGAAAAGGAGAAAATGCCAGTAACCAGCATTTTCTTCTTTTCTTAAAATGCTTTCCACCCTGTCATTGACAGAAATTGTTATTTCAGCAACATTAAATTTGTAGTCTGCAAATGCTTTCAATTTGGAGCAGTCGAAAATTTTGTCATTTGGTAAAGAGTTAAAAGGCTTGACAAGAGAGGCATTGGCATTGAACATTGAACCCCATTATATGATACTATCTCTTTACCAGACAACAAAATGATAGACTTGTCCAAATTGAAAGCGTTTACAAACGACAAATTAAATGTGGCTAAAATCATAAAATTTGTCCATGAAATGAAAGAAAACATTGTGGAATAAGGAGAAAATGCTGGTTACCAGCATTTTCTCCTTTTCCCACATTGTTTTCAAAAAAGGCTTGTATCTCAGGATTGTTAAAACATTGGACTGTATCATAAAGGTTTAATTATCAGACTGAAGGCCACACTTTTACTACTCAAGCACTTCAACTTCTCCTTTCCACAACTATCAATAATTGCAATCACATATCTACTTCAGATCAATATTAATTCTATTTGACCCCATTTTACCCCCTGTAGTCTATTTCACTCAGTACTAATAATTTTTTTCCTATTTTTTTTTTTCATAGTTACTTTGTCAAATTTGTAGCTCTCTAGCCTTTACCACATGAACAGTTCAAATTTGTCCAAACTGAAAGCATCTGCAGTTGACAAATTGAATGTGGCTCAAATCTGTATTGAGTCTTCAAAAGGATAGAAAGCATTCTGGGAAAAGTAGAAATGCTGGTAACCAGCATTTTCTAGTGACTGCTGCAGAAAGCTGCTCAAAATGAAGTAACTCACATAACTGCAAAAACCTAAGGGTTATTCAGAGTTTATGCAAAAACTGTGGAAAAAGAAGCATTTGCTCAATTTTCCAAACATCATTTTCATACAACAGTAAATCTTATTCCATTTTCACAATTTGACTTGTCAAGCTTGACAAGAAAGAGATGAGAAATAAGATTTAGAGTTGTCTCCCTTGCACCAAATTAATTTTCTGAGCCCTGCATCTTCGACCATACTTATTAAAATTCATTACCAAATTAGTTTTATTGCCTAATTTTAATGAAGTACGTGAATCTTGTAGACATGTTTCCTACTCCATGAATTTTAAATACATCATTTTTGTAAGATTTATTGTTATATGAACTGCATATAAAAAGCTGAATATCATATTTTGGGGGGCATCTCAAAAGTTTTAAAACAATATCCTCCCACACATGGACAGAGTAGGTTATTGTAAATTCATTACTCTTAATAGAAGACTACTACTGTAATAAGGACAGCAAAAGGTGTAATTGCTCTTAATATACACTAACTCCTTTTGCAAAAATGGTTTCACAAGTAGCCTTGTTCTAAATCTTTATCAAACCACAAAATTTAAGACTTGACCAAATTAAAGGCATTTGCAGATGACAAAATAAACATTAATCAAAAATTAAAATTTGATTTAGGAAGGATAGAAAACCATGTAAGAACCAGCATATTCTCTCTCTCCAACAATGTTTTCTACCCTTCCAGAAGCAAATTTCAGTTTCTGATAAACACTTATTGTGTTGTCTGCAAATGCTTTAAATTGGATATACCTAAAATTTTGTCATTAGGTAAAGATCTAAAGTTGCCTGTATAATAATGGATGAAATCTAGTGATTGAACTCTTTGACATAATAATCATGTGTTTTCATGACCCTGAAGAAGTAAGCCTTTGAAAGCATTGTAGTAAAAGCTGAAAATTATGACAACCAGCATTTTCTCCTGTTTTCTACCCTATCTCAGACAAATCTTATGATGTGAGCCATATTTAATTCATCTACGCATGATTTTCATTGGGACAAGTCTAGAATTTTGTTGACTTACAAAGACTTAATGCCAATCACCACTTTATTTGCCTTTGCAGACATTGCACATCAATATCAGACTAAATATATCATACAGTCTGATCTAGGATCCACCCTGCTTAAAATTTCATAAGATATGATGCCCAAAACAGCTTTCAAAGTTCAATTATCTTGGCTGTATATACAAACAGAATATGCAGAAGTCATTTTTTGTGTTCCCTAAGAGATAAACTTGTGATTTAATTCATAAAGCAATTTACAAAAGAGGAGAAATAAATGCCTAAACTATCCATAATTCATAACTCTTAAAAACATCAAAGGAAATCAGACGTACAACTTTAAAGAAATTTTGACAATTTTATCGAATCTGTTTTTGTCACAAATCCTCCCCCTGGGTCTGACATCTCCTGTTACAAAGTAAGACTCTTAGCTTCTTAAATTCCTAATTTGTTCTTTTAGCACACAGTGTAGATTACAATCAAACTGTACAGAATTCATACTCTGATCCCTGATCTGTGCCAGCCAATAATTGGGTGAAACAATAGAATTTATGTGGTGAAAACAAATGTATATTTGTTACATAATTTTTCCAATTTCCAATAAAATATTATCTATTTAGTCACAAAGAATTCAACACCTTCATTTAGAATCTTCAAAATTGAAAACTCTACTTCATTCACGAATTCTTAATTCGCTAATATGCTGGAAGATATTGTGTACAAAGAAGCCATTGCTCATTATGAGAAATGGCTTTTTTTCCCAAAATATTTCCAAAAGCCCATAAAACAATTATTATAATAATGGGTGTATTTTTACATAATAAATAAGGATTTAATGAAGAGATGGGCTCTATCATTAATATTCATGCTTTGACACCTGACTCTCATGTAATCAATTCTGGACTGTTAAGAATTTCTCAACTCTTTACCAAACGACAAAATTTTAGACTCGTCCGAATTGAAAGCGTTAGCAGATGACAAACTAAATATTGCTTTTATGGTAAGATTTGCCTTTCATCTGGTAGAAAACATTGTGGAAAAAGGAGAAAATGCTGGTTACCAGCATTTTCTCCTTTTTCCACAATGTTTTCAAAAGCCTTTTTTCTTAGGGTCGTTAAAAGTCAGGATTGTTTGGTAAAGGGTTAGTTTTTTAACCAGTTGATTTGGATTGAGTTTTCTTCTTGCAACTACTAATGATTTGTGTATTTTGGTTTGATAACATTATCGAAAGTATGTAAGTTCTTTCACTGCAGGCAGTGCAGCTTTCCACGTATGTTAAAAACATATAGTAAGAATATCTGAATAGAATAAGAAACTATTTTGAATAGAATCAACATTTGGCATTTATTTCAAACATCTTAATCATTTTTAACTCTACTATGGAATACCAAGGTGTAACGACCCTGACATAGAGGCCATTTGAAAACATTGAGGAAAAAGAAGAAAATGCTTGTACCCAGCATTTTCACCTTTTCCCACAATGTTTTCTATCCTTCCAAAGACATATTCCACTGCCTGAACCACATGTATATATCCTCTGCAATTATCCTTTCCAAATAGAAGAGTTTCAAATTTTCTTGTCTATTACACTTTAGGGTTAACTCTTTACCTGACTGTACAATTTTGAAACGATCCAAATTCAAAGGACATGGAGATGAAAATTTGATGTGTCTGAGATTTGTCTTTGAAGGGGTAGAAAACATTATGGAAAAAGAAGAAAATGCCAGAACTATTTTTCCCCCTTTTTCCATCAATATTTTCCATCTCTGAAGCCTTTACCAAACAAACATAACTTTTCATGACCCTGAGGAAGAAGGCTTTTGAAAACACTGTTGGAAAAGAAGAAAATGCTGGTTACCAACATTTGCTCCTTTTTTCACACTATTTTCTACCCTAACAAGGGCTACTTTTTTCATCTGAGCCACTTTTTATTTGTAGTCTGCAAATGTTTTCAACTTGGACAAGTCCAAAATTTCGTCGTTTGGGAGAGAGTTAACTCTTTACCAAACGACAAAATTTTAGACTGGTCCAAATTGAAAGCACTTGCAGACGACAAAATAAACGTAACTCAAAAATTGAAATTTGTTTCCAGCAGGGTAGAAAACATTGTGGGAAAAGGAGAAAATGCTGGTTACCAGCATTTTCTCCTTTTCCCACAATGTTTTCAAAGGGCTTCTTTCTTAGGGTCGTTAAAAGTCAGGATTGTGTGGTAAAGAGTTAAACAACTCCCATCATTTGAGCCACATCTAATATACAGTTGACAAATTCTTTAACCCTTTACCACATAATCCACCTTTTTTTTGTAACACTCAAGAAGACAGCTTTAGAAAACATTGAGGGAAAGGAGAAATGCTGGTAGCCAGCATTTTCTCCTTTTCCTACAATGTTTTCTACCCTACCAAAATAAATTACCATTAAATTTTGTGCTACATTAATTTTGTTGCGTGCAAATGCTTTCCATTTGGTCTTGTCAAATATTTAATCTTTGATAGAGAGTATACCAAACACGGTCTTAAACTGAGAATAATGTTGTAAAGTGTTACTCAATAAATATTGAATAACGCCATAAATATTGAATAACGTACACCTTCATAAAAATGAAGAAGTTTATGGGGTAAGGAAAACAATTTTAACAGCAGCAATAAAATTTCTAATCTTGTGCAATTTACAATATTTGTAATGTATAAAATATGTCATCATTTAATGTACATCATGCTGTCCATTTACTCATTTTACATTAGGGTAACTCTTTACAAATTGACAAAATTTCAGACTTGTCCAAGTAGAAAGCATTTGCAGACAACAAATCAAAATACAATGTACGTCAAATGATGTCATTTGTCTTTAAATGACCAGAAAACCATGTGAAAAGAATGCTAGTTACCAGCATTTTTTCCTTTTCCCACAATGTTTGCTACCCTATCATAGATGTCAATTTTTTTAATTACATTTATCTTGTAGTCTGCACATACTTTCAATTTTGTATGGTCCAAAATTTTGTTGTGTTATTTTCTTTTTGTTTGCTATGTTATAACCCTTTCAAACACAATCCCAAGTTTTATAGGTCCTAAAAAAATCAGGCTTTAGAAAACATTGTGAGAAAATGCTGGTAACTAGCATTTTCTCCTTTTCCCATAATATTTACTACCCCTTCGACGAACAATTCAACCTTTAAAGAAAATATCTATTTTGTAGTCTGGAAATGCTTTCGATTCCAACACGTCTAAAATTTTGTATTTGGGTAAAGAGTTAACTTAACCATTTGAAGTATTTACTTATCAGTAAAATACTGATACTTCATGAGTTTTGAAGAGAATGATTTGACGAAAATCTCTATCCCCTGTCTAACAATCAACTGAAAGCTTTGATTTTGATATTTTTTTCATAAATTCTTCATGTTCATCTTGGATCTGTCAAAAAATTATAGTTTATTCAATCCTTAAAGTCACCAGCCTTTCACAATTACAGTTGCTTTTGCAGCCAGTGTAGATCAAGATCAGACAGAAAAAAATATGCAGTCTGATCTTTTATCCGCATTGTCCCCCTTGCTCAGACATTCTAGACAAAATCGACCTTCAAACATTTAACATTCTGTTGTTTTTTTTTTGGCACTCTGGGGCTTAAAACTTACAGATGAAAATTAGCCCATACAGTGCCCACTTAACCTAACTGATATTTTCAGTCTACAGATGAAAACCAAAATCATAATAAAATTGTTTTTTTAAAAAAAAGTCTAGTTTTGTGCAATCTGACCGCGATCTAAAATGACCAGAAACACCTCTAAAGTTGTGAAAGGCACTTCAACTCTTTTATCATCCTACAAAATTTTAGACTGATCCAAATCCCATAGGGTCCTTAAAACTTGGGACTGTGTGGTAATGATTAAAACCATTGTGGGAGGAGGAAAAAATACTAGGAACCAGTGTTTTCTGCTGGTAACCAGAACATACAGTTCAGAGCTCCAGATAAGAGGGAGTCATGGTATTCTAAATCCATTATTTCTCTTCAAAACCCTATGTTGTGGGTACTCATTAGATCTCCTCGATGAGATGATTCTAATGAGTACTCATAACATAGGGTTTAGTGGAAAATAATTATTTTTTTTCAATTTTGAAATCAAAATCACTCCCTCTCTCTGGAGCTCTGATACATTAATATTTGAGCTGTTGCTGTGATATGACTGAAATAATGTTGAAAGTGGCATAAAACACCATTCAGTCATCAAAAAAAAAAATTTGAAAACAAAATCTACCCAATCTACATTATTTGGTAGAAATTCAGACCAAAAGCATGAAAAAACAAATGCAAAATTTTCACCTTACTTGAAAATCACAATAGATTTCATCCATTTCAGAGCTCTTGGAAATGGCAATAAATTGCATTCATTTAGGGGCTACAAGGTTCAAGGTTGCAAACAGGCTCCAGAAAGGTATTATCACAATATGTAAGTTATTGCCTGGATTAAGTTGATAGTTTGAATTATTGCAGGTATTAAGTGTCTCGATTTGACAGCCACTTCATCTCCCACTGAACTAATCTGACAAACTAAAATCTCTTCCTGAAGTTTAAACCCTCTACCACGCAAGCTGAGTTATAAGAATTAAGGCATTTGAAAATACTGTGGGAAAAGGAGAGAAATGCTGGTAACCAGCATTTTTTTCCTTTTCCCAGAATTTATTCTAACCTTTCTAAAATATAGTTCATCATTTGATTCATATTTCATTTGTCTTCTGAAAATGTTTTCATTTCGGATGATTCTAAAGTTTTGTCTTTTGGTAAAGAGTTAACTTTATTTTATGCTTTCCGGTAGGATATTGAGAAATAGCGGCGTAAATATTTTTCGATATTCCACGGGTACGACCAGTGAAAATACCGATTTTTATATTCTAGTTACCTAGATAAAATGCGCGTGACTCACAACCAGATGGAAATATGATGTCATTTACATTACATTTCTCGCACTTGATGTAATATTGTAATGCGTTGCTATGAGGAGGGGGTACGCCACAGGGAATAACTGAAAAGACTGTACTGGATTTTGATAAAGTTCCTCCCAGAAAGGGTTAAAAGCATGAAATAAATAGAATTGAACACCATAGGTAATATTACCGATGATATTCACTCGATGAAATAAATTTCGATCTTTCACCAAAAAAAACAAATATCCTCTATCTATACCAGACAAATATCATTTAAAACTCATTAAAATTCAAAGCATTTTGAAGACAACAAATACATGTTGCTCAAAATACAAGATTTTTCTGTGAAAGGATAAGAAACAATTACGGAAAAGGAGAAAATGCTGGTTTCCTGCATTTCCTCCTTTCCCCATAACGTTTCCAAACGCCTTCTTCAACAGGGCTGTTACCAGTAAAACTTTTGATTGTGTGATAAAGGGTAAACGCCATTCCAGACAATCTGTAAACTCCATGAGATTAAAATCATTAAATTTTGCAGTTCACAAATTCACTGTTGCTCAACTGTGACGGGTTTTGTTTTTGAAAGGCTAGAAATTGATTGTTGGTTGTATGGTGTTTAATGCCGTTTTCAACATTATTTCAGTAATATCGCGGTGGCCAGTGCACCCATCCATGCTTTCCTGAGTCTCTTAACAGTACTCCACACAATTTTCTTTCCAAGCCACTGGCTGCTTTCCCACATAATCATTGTTGAAACAATGGTCAGCGGTGGGAGAGGAATGAATCCTGTCGCAGTGACTATCATCAATCCTCGGAAAGAAACTGGCCGAGCCAGGGGTCGTAGCCAGGGATTGAACCCTGGACCCCGTGTTAATTTCAAGTCCTGTACGCTACCGACTGAGCTACCGGGGCTAGGCGAAAGGCTAGAAAACTTTGTAGGAAAAGGAGAAAAGATTATCAGCATGTACAGGGAATAATATGACTGAAGCCTTCAACAGAGAAGCAGGGGGTAAAGATTCAGATCAGGCTGCACTTCATTATAAACAGGATTGTAACATTTGACAGGTATGAGGAAACAGACCTTCAAAGATATAATTTATAGCTAAATCAGTATGAAAGGGTAGAAAACTGCATTAAATAACAGCTTAAACAGTTTTAAAAGCTTACATAGAGCAGTTTTTAAATACAAGTAAATACTTAAATTGTATTCCAAGACAGATCTCATGCCACAATAAATTTAAGCTCCTAGGGTTTTTATTTCTGTCCTTTTCTTCTCTAAATCCATTACTTTACATGCTACCGACATCTCAATAAAGAGAAGTTATCCCAAGTTAAGAAAAAGCTTTCTTTGTAATGAAAGTAATATGGGTAAAAAAGTTCTTGCACTCTTTGCCAAACTGAGTCCCAGCATTTGAAAGTTTGAAGGTTTTTGAAAACATTCGGGTATCATTTTTCTTTGAACATTTTCAACCTGTTGAAAAACAAATCCTTAATTTCATCAAAATAGGGGCATTCAACAAAAGTGGGGAGCAAGGAGAAATATTTGGTATGGGAAAATCATAGGGATGTGACTGTATACCCTTAGTTGGGGGAAAAAATGCTGAAAAATTGCCTACACTGTGGGGCTAAAACACATTACTTCCGAATTTATGAATTAAGCTGATCCAATTCAGCTATAGAGCCAATCAAAACTTGTGTTCAGAATATATATTTATCTCTTGATGTTTAATAACATATGAGTATTATAAAATTCATTTGCTGACTGCAAATGCTTTCAATTTGAGCAAATGTAAGAAGGCTGTCATTAGGGAAAGAGTAAACCAAAAATTTTTTATTTGAAAGCCATTTTATTTGTAACTACAGTTTGGTTTTCCAGCAGAAATCATATTGCAGATGTGCCGAATCACATCTAACAGTACTCTCTGTAACTGTCAAAAGGGAAAAAAAAACTTCAGTCTAGAAAATTATCATTCAAAAAGTAATCAATTTTTGAAGCCTCGGATGACTCATTTTTTTGTCATGTCACGTAGATGGCTATCCGTACATCTGATACAATCCGGGACATACGATCATGATTATTAATCAAGATTATAAACGGTAAAACAATCCTTTTTAACCGGAGGTAAAGCCCAAACAAAGCAAACCGTTTCTTTGTGAGTAAATAGTTCAACTGTCTCAGATAAAGCCAAATAAATGATTATTTGTTCTGATAAATTCAGATCTAAATGACAACACTCAACTCTTTACCGCACAATCCCGAGTTTTAATGACGCAATAAAAAAAGGCTTTTGAAAACATTGTGGGAAAAGAAGAAACTGCTGGTAACCAGCATTTTCTCCTTTTCCCAATATGTTTTCTTCCCTATTTAGGGCAAGTTCCATCATTTGAGTCACACTTGACTTGTCTTCTGCAAATGCCGTCATTTTGGGTCATGTCTACAATTTTATAGTTTAGTAAAAAATTAACTCTTTACCACATCACAAAATATTAGACTAGTCCAAATTTGAAGCTTTTGCAGAAAACAAAATAGATATGACTCAAAAAAATGAAATATGTATTTGAAAGGTTAAAAAACATTGCTGGAAAAGGAGAAAATGCTGGTTACAGCATGTTCTCCTTTTCCCACAATGTTCTTAAAATCTGTCTTCGTCAGGGTTGTTAAAAGTCAGGATTGAGTGGTAAAGGTTTAAACCCTATACAACACAATCAGTTATTCGGATGACTCTGTGGGAGAGAGCTTAATATGGAAAAAATTGTGGGAAATGAAGGAAATACTGTTTACAACATTGTTACAGATAAACTGGGGAGGCCAGTGCATCTACACATGCTTTTCTGGAGTTTCCAGAACTTCCCATAATATTCTTCCCAATCTACTGGCTCCCTTCCCATATAACTAGTGATGACCCAAGTTTTTTAGACCATGAGAAAGAAGGTTTTTAAAAATCAATGAGAGAAAACCCTGGTAAACAGCACACTCATCTTTACCAACACTGTTTTGTACCCTTTCAGCCAGACAAATTCCATTAATTAGGCCACTGCAATTTGTCACTGCAAAACTTTAATGCTTGCAGTATAATATAAAAGCCTAAAATTTTGTTAGGTGTTTAGAATTAACCAAAATGCTTTTGCGGCACATAATTTATCCATATTTTTCAAAAACATTTTCAAAGATGTCTGCCTGAAATTTGTTTCCATAGGTAAATCATCTATTATCTCAAGAAAATCAGGAATCACTTCTCTGTAATAAGTAAATGCTTTCAGTATATTAAAGCCCAAAACTTTGTAGTAAGCAAGGGTGTGGCGCCCAATAATAACGCACGATATGCACATGCATATAAAAAAATCTGCAACAGAAGTTGTAAATCACAGTATCATAAACATGTATTGCTTTTTTCTCTAAATCTCCACATATTCTCAAACTTAGTACATGGGTTAAGTTGATGCACTGATGATTTGGAGTTCCTCTATAAATGCCATCCTTCGCTCCCTTCCCTATCGGCACTTTGTGCCTCATTGTGCGTATGAATATTTAGCTCTTTACCAGATGACAAAATTTGAGACTGGTCCATGTCAAAAGCATTTGCAGATGACAAAGTAAATGTAACTTGAAAATTGAAATTTGTTTTAGGCAGGGTAGAAAACATTGTGGGAAAAGGAGAAAATGCTGGTTACCAACATTTTCTCCTTTCCCGCATTGTTTTCAAAAGCTTTTTATCTCAGGGTCGTTAAAAGTCGGGATTGTGTGGTAAATGGTTAAATCCTAGAAAGTGCCTCATTGTGCGAATAAATATCTAAATCCAGGTGGCTATGCCTACGGTATGGTAAAGGGTGAACCAAAATGCTTTTGCAGCACATAATTCATCCCTATTTTTCCAAGAACATTTTTAAAGATGTCTGCCTGAAATGTGTTTCCAGAGGTAAATCAACCATTTTCTGGTGAAAATCAGACATTTATTTCTTTATAACAAGTAAGATGTTCTATTGGAATAGATAACAAACAAATATAGCCTGATAAGTAAATGTCTAATTGCAATTACTGCACAATTTGTTTATGATCTGACTGCCATTTCTTATCTAGTCTAGTCTTGTATAATACTTGATAGTTCAGTAGATTGACTATCAAACAAACCTGTGTTTTTACGTGTCTGCACTACAAGTCTTTTGAAAACACTGTGGGAAAAGGAGAAATTGCTCGTAACGAGCAATTTCTCCTTTTCCCACAATGTTTTCTACCCGATTAGACAACTTTCTGCCACTTTTATCAAATTTAACGCTGTTGTCTGCAAACTCTTTCAGTTTGGAAGAGTCTAAAATTTGTCGTTTGAGAAAGGGTTAAACCCTTTTCCAAATGATCCCTCAGAAAGAATGCTGGTAACCAGCATTTTCTCCTTTTCCAACAGTATTTTCTGTCTTTTCACTTACATTTTCCATCATTTGAGCTACAAAATCATCTGCAAATGGTTTATCAATAATACTTTTTATGACCTGAATGATTAAATCTTCAATATTCAAGTAAAAATGTTTTCTGATTATGCAAATAAGAGGGATTTGAGGATTTTTCAAGTAATTTCCAAGTTTCTGCATTTGACATGAAAATCCTGTTTCTGAAATTTCTCTTTGAGATTCTTGTCATTACCAATGTAATTTCTTTTTTTATGAAAATTTAGTAGAAAATTTCCAAAATCACCAACGGAACCCTGGTAGCCCCATCGGTAGTGAGCTGGGGGATGGTTCAAATCCCAAGCTCAGCCAAATCTTTCCAAGGATTGATGACATCCGTTGCTACAGGATTCATTTCTCTCTCTCTGCTGATCATTGTTTCGGTGATGGTTATGTGGGTAGAGAAGCCAGTGGCTTGGTAAGAATATTGTGCAAAGTACTAGTAAAATGAACTTCAGGAAAGCATTTAAAGGTGCATTGGCAACTGCAATATAACTGAAATAGTGTTGAATCCATCCATCCATCCATCCAACCCCTCCATCCATCCAACCCCTCCAGAAAGCCAGCTTCTTTGGGTCATTAAAACACACGATTGTTCCGTAGACGGTTAAAAAATGTATTTAGCTTTTTACCAGACAACAAAATTTTAGACTTTTCCAAACTGAAAACATTTGCAGACAATAATATGAATACGATTCAAATTATGGAATTTGTAAAAAAAACATGATGGGAAAAGGAGACAGGCTGATTGCCAGCATTTTCTCCTATTCCTATAATGCTTTCAAAAGGCGTCTTCCCCAGTGTCATTAAAACTCAGGATTTGTGGTAAAGGTTTGAAAGTTGGTTGTTTCTAAAGCCAACTCAAAATTACTGTTTTGGGTAAATTTAGCTCTGCATGCGCACACCAGTTTAATTATCCAATCAAATATGGTAGAGTGTAAAATTCTTTAATTAGTTTCCGAAACAACCGATGTGGCATGTTTTAGATTGACAAATGCAAGAAGTCCCAAGTATTCTCAATTACTGTGATGTAATTTAGAGGCACTTTCAATGAATTATTTCTAGGCCTTTGAAATTGCCACGTCTTAAACAGGCAGTTGCAATTTTGCAAATTTCGCAAACACCACGCTTTACCATACATAATCCTGAGTTTTTACGACCCTGAGCAAGGAAGAGAACATTTTTGGAGAAGCGAAAAACTGTGCTGTGTGGTAAAGATTTAGAGGCCCAATAGTAGCCAAAAATCAATTCAGGTGTTAAAATAATTCAAATTTAAATGATACCATTTAAAAGTATGGAAAATATTGTGAAGATGACATGATGTTATTATGTGGTTGGTTCAAGTGTTAGTCACTGGCAGAAAAATGAATTCTAAAATCAGGCAAAAAGTAAACAGAGTGACCTGGCAGGTTTAAACCTAGTTTTGAAATTAATTGCTCTGACTAACATCGGGACCAACCGTACAATAACATATTGTCATCTTCACATTAGTTTCCATACTTTTAAATGGTAATGATTCAAGTTTAAATGCATTTTAACACGCACTTTGTTTACTTTTGGCAGCTATTGTTACTTTAAAGTACTGTCATATCAAGCACTAGTATCTTTTGGTGCAATATGCATACTTAAAGTTTCATCAAGCAGGTCTAATTCTGTGAAGTTAACCAAAACGAAAAAATTGTTCAAATCCTAAGCAATTGCAGACAACAAATTAAAAGTAGCAAAAATGGTGGAAACTGTCTGTGAAAGGGTGGAAAACATTATGGAAAAAGGTGAAAATGCTGGTTACCAGCATTTCCTCCTTTTCCCACAACGTTTTCAAAAGCCTTCTTCCTTAAGGTCATTAAAACTCGGGATTGTGTCGAACAGAGTGAAGTGAAGCAAACTGTCAACTTGATGTTCAAACTTTCCAGATTTTTAATTTCTCACGCAAAAAGTCTTAACTGTGAGTGGCAGATTGCCTGAAATTAGCGGAAGTATTGGGCTGAAATTTAGAACCTTAATTTGGCGTTCCTTACAGAAAATGGATGTTTAACAAAATGTTCATTTAATTTCAGTCCCCAAATCCTATTACAGGACACTTAAATCCCTTTTCCTCATTACAAAACAGCTTGATGCCAAGGTATGCAAGAAATTGAGCCGTACCAAACACCTTTCTAAAACATTGTAGTAAAAGGAAAACTTATTATGAGGATTTTTTCAATTGTTTTCATGTTATTCCACACCTTTTATTCATTCAGTGTTCACCACATTTTCATTTCTTTTTTATTCGAAAAACTTTAAGCAGGACATAACCAAATGTATAATTTTGAGGCTTTGAATCAGATTGAAACAGTCAATGCACAAAAACACTCATTTCCAAAAATCTCAACAGCCATTACCTGTTTAAAACATTGTGGGAAAAGTGCCGCAGCAAGTGTTTTTTCTTTCTCTATAAAAAATGTTTTTAGCTCCTTACCAAAAAACAAAATTTTAGACTTACCAAAATTTAAAGTATTTGTAGACAACACATTACATGTGACTCAAATGTTGAGAATTGTCATGGAAAAAATAGAAAACATTCTAGCAAATGCAGCAAATGCCAGTTTTCTTCTTTTTCCAAAAATGTTTTCAAAGGGATTTTTCCTCTCAGTCGTTAAAACATCTGATTGTGTGGTAAGAGGTTCAATATATTAACAGAACAGGACACACATTTTATTGATGGATGTTTACTTTTCTATTACATAGAACTTTTTCCAAAGTCACCTACTGCAAATATGACTCAAGATGTAAAGGGGTGTTCAATATAAAATGGTGTCATGTTACAAACAGTAGTGTTCACACAGCACTTAACCCTTATCCAGCTAAATATGTGAGATAAAACTTTCAAGCAGAAGTAAAAACCAAGATTGTTCTGTTTCAAAGATATTTTTGGGGGGACAGTATCCCCTTATCGGACAGTGCAGATCCAAGATCAGACTGCACATTCTGTGCAGTCTGATCTTGATCTACACTGCCCGCAAAAGGTCTGTGAGTCGCGCTTAGCAGCCCAAGGGTTAACACTGTTGTGAGGATGACACATTTTGATTAGCGGAATTTCCTAAATGAACTTTATTACTGCTTGCTAATGCTCCATTCAGAACATGCCATTATATTATTGGACAGGCCCATAATTATAGCAAGTCTGCTTTTAGTTGCCTATTGTGTGCCTGTGAATTATGGTGAAATATGTCCAAATGTCATATTTGACAAAAAGTTCACACCGAATTCTTGCTTGTGCATAAATTGGAAGAAATTCAAATATGCTGTGCCCTGTGAAAAGGGGGTTTAATGCATCTGCAAAAAAAAGTTTCCACCAAGGTCAGCCTGCGCAGTCTTTTGCTACTGGTAAATTTTCTGCATGTCAAAGGACAAGTATGGCTCATGATTCATTCTATTGTCCTTCTGTGCAGCCTGATCTTGAACTACGCTGTCTGAATTAACTCTTTCCTGAATGACAAAATTTCAGACTTGTCCAAACTGAAAGCATTTGCATTTGACATGTTACTGGAATGTTACTCAAAACATAACATTTGTCTTCCAATGGTTGACTGATTGGTGTTTTATGCCACTTTCAAAACTATCATCTTAGTCATATCACAGTGACAGGCTCACATATTCATGTATCTTGCAAAGGGTAGAAAACATTCTGGGGAGAGAAGATAATTTTGGTTAATAGCATTTTCTCCTTTCCTAACAATGTTTTCAAAAGCCTTCTACCTCAGCGTCATTAAAACTCTATTGTATGGCACAGGATTTAACAACTGAATCTGGGTCCGTATTCACCAACCATTCTTTAGAACAGTCTTAGTCTTATTCTTCAGATTTTTTTTAATTTGAAAGTAACAAAAATCCTGGTTGGCTAAACCATTTGGTTTAGCCAATCAGAAGTTGTGTTACTTTCAAATGTAGAAAATCTCAGAGAATAAGCCCTAAGAATATTCTTGAGAATGGTAGGTGAATTTAATACCAACCCTGTAGTTTGAGGTCCACTGGCTAATGTGGCCAACACAAATTGATAGCATGGAAAGATTTACAGAATTATTAGGACAAAGGAGACAAAAAACTGGCTAAGTAAGAGAAAAATAAGTCTTCAATCCATTCCCATAATTCAGTATTAAACCGGTCAATTGATCTTATGGCAGACAGATACTTCTTATTTAGTGAGACAACTCTAAATTAGGGATGGTCTCTGGTTCCCATTTTGGAACTGGGCCCAATCAAACCTTTACCAGAAAAAATCATGTTTCTACAATTCTAAAGAGGAAGGCTTTTGTAAACATTTCTAAGTAACCAGCATCTTCTTTTCACATAATGTTTTCTACTCTTTCAAGGAGAAGTCCCATTTTTACAAAATTACAGTGTTTCAGTCCAAAAATATTGTCACTGTTTTAACAAACCATCATTTGATTGGCAGAGATGTGAACTTGTAGCTTAAAATAATTTCTGGTGACAGTATTCAAATTGCAAATCAAACCAATATAATTATACATGTATTTAAACCATGAAATTCAATACAAATTATTTAATTTTTGGTTTATAAAAACTTTACATGGACAAAAAATACATCCCTAATTTTTTCAAAAGATAATATTTTTTGTAAATACAGGAAATAAATTTTCTGTTAACCCTGTACCAAAAAATACCCTATTTAATCGAACCTCACAAAGACGGCTTTCACAATGTTGTGAGAAAAGGAGAAAATGTTAGTGACCTTGTGCAAAAAGTAGAACTTGCTGGTAACCAGCATTTTCTCCTTTTCCCATACTGTTTTCTAACCATCTAAAAACAAATCGAACCATTTGAGACACTTTTATTTTTTGTTGCGTGCACACGGTTTCATTTAGGGCAAGTCTGAAATTCTGTCATCTGGTAAAGTGTTAAGTCTCGGTAAATTTTGTAACCGGTCAAAAACCACAAAACTATTTCAAATATCTGACAAATCCATGCTAAAAACTGACTTTTGAAGAATAAAGTCTACTATCCCTTTATCAATTAATCAAATTATTTA
The DNA here is from genome assembly GCA_946811185.2 of Hippopus hippopus. NCBI lineage: Eukaryota > Metazoa > Mollusca > Bivalvia > Cardiida > Cardiidae > Hippopus > Hippopus hippopus. The sequence continues at coordinate 5,324,138 of OX328100.1, read as the reverse complement.
CCATGTTTTTACAACCCTACCGATCAAAGCTTTTAAAAACATTGTGGAAAAAGGAGAAAATGCTGGTAACCAGCATTTTCTCCTTTTTCCCACAATGTCTTCTATCCTTTCATAAGACAAATTTCATCATTTGAACCAAAATCATTTTATCATCTGCAAATCCTTTAAAAATCGTCATGTCCAAAATTTTTGTCATCTGGTAAAGAGTAAAGAGTCCATCCCCAAACTGACCAACAATGAAAGGATTGACCATTCCACCTAAGTGGTCAAGCACAAAATTAATGGGTCTATTTTTCCTCACATTTTTGGGGTAATTCATCTACATCCTCAGGCCAATAATTAACCAATGACATTTTAGGACTTAAAATTAAGCCTTAAATCACCTTCCACTTCTATACAAAGCACGCAGTCTGATCTTTGATCTACACTGTCCGCTTTGCTGAAACACTACAAACAAAAGGCATCCACTACATTGCTGTTATCTGGGAATTATTCTAAATGTCCTTTTGGTTTATTCTGTACTTTGATAGTTAAATTATAAAATTCAGGAATTTTTTATCAATAATCCCATAAACTCAATGAACACAACTTTTTTTTTTCTCTCAAAAGGCTATTTTTGACCAAGAAAAAATGAGACATTACTTCCACAAGTTTGTTTTTTAACCCAAAATGTCAGTTGAATGTATTCTGTACCCTACAGTTTAACCCTTTATCAAATAATCCAGAGTTTTAATGACCCTGAAGGATAAAGCTTTTTGACAACCTTGTGGGAAAAGCAGAAAAACTTAAGTACATGTAATTGCAGACTATAAATCAGAAACATGGCTCTAATGAAGAAATTTGATTTTGATAGGGTAGAAATATTTTGAGTTAGGGAGATTATGCTTCTGACCAGCATTTTCTCCCTAAATGCAACCTGTTTTCAAAAGCCATCCTTTTTGAAAACCCTTTACCACACAATCCTGTTTTGACAACCTTAAAGAAAGAGGTATTTGGAAACACCTTGGGTAAAGGAGAAAATGCTGGTAATCATTATTTTCTACTTTTTCCACAATGTTTTCTACCCCATCAAAGACAGGAGTCATCATTTGAGCTACATTTAATCTGTGGTATGCAGATGCTTTGCAGACTGCAATTTAAACATTACCCGAAACATCAAATTACCCATTCAACAGGTTTAAAACATTGTGGGAAAAGGGGAAAATGCTGGTTACCAGCATTTTCTCCATTTCCCACAGTGTTTTCCAAAGGCATCTTTCTTAAATGGATTGTGAAAAGTCGAGATTAATTGGTATTTATTAGACTAAGGGTTAAGAGCAAAGTTAATCTCTCCAGGACAAGGGTTGGTGCAGCTAATACCTGCAGAGGGGAAGGTCTAAACAGAATTTAAATATTTAAATGATCCACCCATGCATAGAATTATGTTTGCTTTCGCTGAATGATTCGACAGTCATCGCCACTGGCAACCTACTCAACTGTGAAAATACAGCATTAGCGCAGCATGATCGAGACATTCGACAGGAGCCTCGAGCATTGATCGATATCTGAATTACAACTTTATTTGTACCTTTGACGATTTTTTTATTTAGATTTTATGAGGGATTTGTTCATATACAGGATCGGAGCGAGATAGTTTAAACTCACATAAATCATCAATATATTGCCTTATTTCTCCTATTTTGATTGAAATTGAATTTTTTTATCATTCAATTATCATTTCATCTTTGCCAGCTGAACCATGCTCTGTGAAAAGGGAGCTCATTGCATTTACAAGAATTATCCACCCACTTCAACCCGGGCAGTCTGCTCAGGCTGACATGGGTCACAACTTTTTGCTATTTATGAATTTTATGCATATCCAAGGACCATTCTACCTCAGGATTCAGTTGGTTGTTAGACAAAATGGATTTCATAGATCCATATTTATATGATTGCTAGCTTGGTATAATGCATCTCAGAGATGCATAAACTCCTAACCACACAACCCCTAGGCTTTTGAAAACCTTGCGGGAAAAGAAGAAAATGCTGGTAACCAGCATTTTCTCCTTTTCCCACAAGTTTTCTACACTTTCACAGACAATTACCATCATTTCAGCCACAAATAATTTGTCGTCTGCAAATGCTTTCAATTTGGACAAGCGTAAAATTTTATCGTTTGGTAAAGATTTAAGGCCCCTTTTACCAAAGCATGTCTCAGTTACTATTTTTTACCCTTTGCCCGACAATCCTGGGTTTTAAACTCTATACCAGACGACAAAGTTTCAGACTTGTCCTGACTGAAAGCAATTGCAGATGAAGAACAAAATGCTACTCAAAACATAAAATTTGTTTATCAAAAGGTAGAAAACATTGTGGGAAATTGAGATAAATGCTGTTTAGCCCTTTACCAACCAATTCAAAGTTTTAACAACCCCGAAGAAGACTTTTGACAACATTGTGGGAAAAGGAGAAAATGCTGTTAACCAGCATTTGCTCCTTTTCTCACAAGGTTTTCTGCCGTATCAAGGACAGAAATCATCATTTGACCTTCATTTATTTTATCGTCCACAAATGCTTTCAATGCTGTCAAATCCGAAATTTTGTCGTTTGGTAAAGAGTTTATTCAGTAAAATTAACCCCTATTGTCCAGTGTGTCCCCACTCCTTTAACTGCTAGATTTTGACCAAATGAGCTCACAAAAGAAAATGACCCTCCATTACCTCTTGAGATGTATAATTCAACCAAATTGAAATCCTTAACCTATTACCAAATAGCTGATCCCATCTTTAAATGACCCTTGGAAAGAGTTCCTTTGGAAAACATTCTGGGAAAAGGCGAAAATGCTGATAACCTGCATTTTCTCCTTTTCACACAATGTTTTCTACCATTCCAATGACAAATGTCATCATCATCATCATCATCATTTGACTGCCAGTTTGTTGGCAGCAAAATGCCTCAATTTTGATGAGTATGAAATTCTTGTGAATGGGTAAAGAGTTTAATCCTTTACCACACAATCCCGGATTTTACCTACCTTGAAGGAGAAGGCTTTTAAAAACTTGGTGAGAAAAGGAGAAAATGCTGGTAATCAGAATTTTCCTTTTCCAACAATGTTTCCTACGCTTTCTTTCTGAACTTTGGTTCATTGGTATCATGTTAAATTTGTCGTCTGCTGATGCTTTCAATTTGTACAAGTCTGAAATTTGTCGTATGGTAAAGAGTTTAAGGCTGCCCTCCTTGCAAAGGGAACAAGCTGGCAAAATGACCTTGTATTTCCTCTTCTAGATGTAAAGTTTGACCAAATTGAAATTGCTAAATTGTATAGAAATTAACCCCATTGACCCGCTGGACTGCTTTATGTACTCAAAATGGCAATTGTGTTTTCTAGATGTTTCAATTACTGAGCTGACATGTGAAAAACTGAATAGTTTGCAGCTTAGTCCAGATGTTTTTGAATTATTGAAAGAAAATTTAATGTGTCGTAAGCAAATTTTCCTTTTCTTGGAAAGGTTTCAAATGCCATAAGAACAAAGTCATTAACCCTAAGAGCACAGAATAAACCTATCAGACACATTCTTCTTAAAAATATGAACCAATTAATTGCAACTTCATTGCTGCTTTCATTTAAAGTGTTTCAGCAAAACAGACACTGTCAATCAAAGATCAGGCTGCACATCTTGATATACACTGAATGCAAAGGCAACTATAGTCATGAAAGGCATTTAATGGGTTAATTTTACATCATTTATGAAAAAAGGTCTACTTTAAAGTATATTAATCACTCTTGATGATCACTTCCTGGAAATTCAGCTAGGGCTTGAGCTGTGATGTGTAAGTTTCAAAGACTGACAAAGTTCATTTAGAAGACTCTTTGATATGAGAGTCTGAGACTTGACCACTGTATTCAAACCATGTTTGCTTTGAGCACACCAAAAATTTATTCAGCAGGTTTCCATTGAAAATACTTTCAGTCACATGGTCATAGTTGGGCCATTGAATACCATTTGTCAACAGCAACTGCAGCAAAGTTATTTGTGTTACTCTCAGATGATAATTTTAGCCTTTGTTGACATATAACAAAACAAACACATAAAAGGTAAGACAGGCTAAACACATTGCTTCATTACATAAACAGTACAACAGGCATTTTCGAAGAAAAGAATATTGGTTTCCCCTATTTTTATGAAATCAACCAACCGTAAAAAGACATTGTTGTTAGTTGAGAGTAACATCTATCAATTTGTATGTGAAACTGCCAAAATAACTCATAAAGCATATTTAAAAAAAAAAGAAATTACAAACTGTCTGTCAGTAAAAATGTATTTAAATTGATTTTGATTGAAAATTGTGTCATTTTTTGGTGTAGCCCTGTAATTTTATGAGCAGAAAAGTCTTGCAAAGAAATGTAAGGCGAAGTGAAGATCACACATCATAATACAGTCCTAGGGCTTGATCAACGGATCACCCAAGGTTTGCTGAATGGTTAATGGTGCAGCAGATAAAGATACACAAGGATAAAAATGTCTGAAAAGGACTGAGGATTAAAGAAAACTATTGACTATAATAAAGATGATGATACAGGGTGGTCTTCAACTCTTATCTTTTAAACCTGTTAACACACAATCCTGAGTTTTTAATGATCCTTATGAAGAAGCCTTTAGAAACATTGTGGGAAAAGGAGAAAATGCTGGTGACCAGCATTTTCTCCCTTTTCCGCAATGTTTTGAGCCATATTAGAGAGATGAATCTTGCAGCAATGGTTATCATCAATCCTTGGAAAGAAACTGGCCGAGCCGGAGATCCAACCAGCGACCTCCTGTTCTCAAGTCCTGTATGGTACCCTACCGACTGAGCAATGGTGCTTAGATGACATGCTTCAGAAAACAGTATGGACTTCCATTTTGTACAGAAACAAATTGTCCTTTCACAATTTGACTCTTTACCACGTGACAAAATTTTGGACTGGACCAAATTGAAAGCATTATTGCAGGCAACAAAATAAATGTGACCGACTATTACCATGGCATTAATTTGTCTTTAAAAGGGAAGAAAACATTTTGAGAATAGGAAAAATTGCTGGTTACCAAAATATTTGTAGAAAACAGATTTAAATTGGCTCAAATGATCAGATTTGTCCACATAAGCATAGAAAACATTTAGGGAAAATGATAAAATGCTGCTTACCAGCACTTTCTCCTTTTCCTACATTTTTTAAATAAAGCGCCTTTTTTCCCTGATGGTCATGCCCCCACATACCTTTTACATTTTTTTTTATAGATTTGAAAAATCAATGATAAGCCAATTTCAATTTACTCCCAAAAATTTTGAATAGATTGTAATCAAACTCTATGATGCAGATTAACTCTTTGCCAATACGACAGAATTTTAGACTTGTCCATAGAAAGCATTTGGAGATGATAAATGTTGTGCAAAACATAAAATTTGTCTTTCATAGGGTAAAAAAAAAAAAATTGTAGGAAAAGGAGAAAATGCTGGTTTTCCCACAATTTTAGAAAGTTTTTTTTTTCTCACTGTTGTTAAAAGTCTGGATATTTATAGTAAAGGGTGAACTTTTCACTAGATGACAAAATTTTGGATACGTTGAAATTAAATTTTTTTGCAAACTTATGTAACGTATCAAGTGTGTCTCAAATGATTGGATTTGTATTTGGAAGCTTAGAAATTTTTTTTTGGCATTTTCTTCTTTTCCCAGTACCTTCAAAACTCTTTGCTCTGGCTCGTTAAAAACACAGGATTGTTTGGTAAAGCCTTAACCCTTTACCACACAATGACGACATTTAACGCCCCCTGATAGAGAAGGCTTTTGAAAACATTGTGGGAAAAGGAGAAAATGCTGGTTACCAGCATTTTCTCCTTTTCCCACAATGTTTTCTACCCTATCAAAGAAAAATAATTTCATATGATCCACACTGAAACTGTCATCTGCAAATGCTTTCAATTCGGACAGGTCTTAAATTTTGACGTGTGGTAAAGGGTTAATTCCTTACCAGATGACAAAATCAAAGGGTTTAATAATCGAAATTGAAAGCAATAATGCGGACAACAAATTAGATATGACTACAATAATGGAATATATTTGTGATAGGGTTGAAAACATTGTGGGAAAAGGAGAAAATGCTGATTACCAGCATTTTCTCCTTTTCCCACAATGTTTTCAAGAGCCTCTGGCTCGTTAAAACTCAGGATTGGGCGGTAAAGTGTTGGAGGGAAGGGATTAAATCTCTCAGCATCCATTCTCAACTTTAGTTCACATGATTGCAAAAATACATAGCTGCAAATCTGTATTGCTGGTACCTACTGAGCCATTAACATAGATAAACAGCTTCACTCTTTACAAAACTATCTTGTACTTAATTTTTTACCAGACAACAAAAATGCAGAGTTCTCTAAATTCAAAGCATTTGCAGATTACAGTTAAAATGTGGTTCAGATAGTAGAATTTGTCTTTGATACGGCAGAAAAAATGGTGAGAAAAGGAGAAAATGCTGGTTACCAGCATTTTCTCCTTTCCCACAATCTTTCAAAAGGCTTCTTACTTGGGACTGCGTGGTAATGGGTTAAATGACCCTTCGGGAGGTCACGCTTTGAAAACATGCAGTTACTCCTGTTCGCACAATGGTTTTAAAAGCTTTTTTATCAGGATTGCAAAAGTGCTGGATTAAGTTTTGTAAAGAGTTAAACTCTTCAGCTCAAAATGCTTTGACTCTTTACCAAAAGATAAAAATTTCTAGTCATCAAAATTGAAAGAATTTGTAGTCAACAATCCAAATATGGCTGGAATAATGAGATTTGGCTATGAGAGAGTTAAAAAAAATTATTGTGGGAAAAGGAGAAAATGCTGTTTACCAGCATTTTCTGCTTTCCCCAATAATGTTTTCATAGGCTTTCTTTCTCTGGGTCATTGGGGGTCGTGCCTGGTTCAGTGGTAAAGTGTGGGACTCGTAAACTGGAGGCCATGGGCTTGAGCCCCACTCTCGTTTTTTTGTAGGAGAGTCCTTGGGCAAGACACTTCAGAGAGCTAGCCCAGTACTGGTGAAACCCAGGAAATATATAAATGATAGCTGTCGCCGTGATATGAGTGAAATATTGTTGAAAGCTGCGCATAACACCATACAATCAATCAATCAATCTCTGGGTCATTAAACCTTGGAATTTCAAGGCACAAGGGTTAAATAGATGGATCCAAAATAAAAATAATACAGGTTTGTTCCAGCGAGAATATACCTCACATATTGGAGGTAGTTTAGATCCAGGATCAGACTGCACATTCTGTCAGCAAAAAACCATCAGAGGGAAGAGTAAATAGAAACTTGTCAGTGATTTATTCAGGCTAAATTAGCATTCAAAGGGACCTTTTTCTATAGACATCATTAAAAATCATTTCTGCACCGCTGCCCTTTAATCAATATTGTACATGTATTATAACCAATGAAGGGTCGTCATTGAACATTCAGCATTTCATCAAAGTTCATCATTTACCCCTTTATCACATAATGCGGGCTTCCTAAGATTATGAAAGGGAGAGGCTTCTGAAAACAAAGTGGGAAAAGGAGAAAATGCTGGTAACTAGCATTTTCTTCTTTTCCCACTTTGTTTTCTACCCTATCACAGACAGAAATCATCATTTTAGAAACATTTGTTGTCTGCAAATGCTTTCAATCTGATTCATCACGAAATTTTATTGTTTAGTACAGACAACAAAATTTTAGACTGGTCCAATATCAAAGCATTTTGCAGAAGACAAATGTCACATAATTTTTGTCATGACATGTCGTCTGTGAGTGCTTTCAATTTAGACAAGTCTAAAATCTTATTACCTCCTCAATTGATATTAGAACAATCAGTTCATGCAATGATAATACAGTGTACTTACTTGAGTCTGTGGCCACAACTGTCAATGTATATTCTGCTGTTTCCTCTCTATCCACCGCTTTCAGTGCCATGATTTCTCCAGATGACATGCTCATGTTGAATAAATCCCTATCTCCTTCTCGAATCATGTAATTTAACTTATTAAATGGGAACGAATCAGCATCATACGCCGATACTTGTAACACATGGACCGCGTCTACATCCATATTTTCACGCACAAATCCAATATAAGGTGAATCTAAAAATACTGGTTCATTATCATTGACATCCAAAATATTAACCGTAATCGTAGTGTTGGCATACTTTGTATTGTCTGCACTATCTTCAGCTTGAACAATAAGGTCATATTTCTGTACTCGCTCAAAGTCTAGACTCTTCTGTACTCGTAAAACACCACTGCTCTGATCCATGTAAAAATCAAAATTATCATCTCCAGCAATGATGAAGTAGCTCACAACTCCATTCAAACCTGTGTCAAGGTCAGTCGCTGTAACTTGTAGAAGCGTAGTTCCTACTTCAGTATCTTCTGCTGTAGTACTGTCGTATGATGTTTGTTTGAATATTGGAGCATTATCGTTGACATCTTCTATCATAACTGTCAATGTTTGAGTTGCCGACAACGGAGGTATGCCTCTATCAGTAGCTATTATAACAACAGTGTAATTTTGAACTGTTTCACGATCAAGTACGACATTAACACGTAATCGACCATCAGTCTGTCCAATTGTGAATGGTGTTCCTCCTGTTTGAGAGATGATGCTATATCTGATCTCGCCATTGATGCCTTCATCCAAGTCTTGAACAATCACATTATAGACAACAGTATCCCTGGGCAGATTTTCAGGTACATCAATGACTGGCGGCGAAATGAATTCAGGTGTGTAATCATTGACATCTCTTACTGAAATGTGGACCTAGACATAGAGGAAAGAATACACTGTTAGTGCTGTTTGTTTGGTAGATATAACTTTCAACATTTTTCTAGTTCATATGCTGAGAGAGGACTGAATCCTGACTTTTAACAACCCTTTGGAAGAAGTGTTTTCAAAACATTGTTGGAAAAGGAGAAAATGCTGGTTACCAGCATTTTCTCCTTTTTCCACAATGTTTTTTACCCTACCAAAGACAAATTCCATCATATGAGCCATATTTAAATTGTCGTATGAAAAGGCTTTCAATTTCAACAAGTCTACAGTTTTGTTGTGTGGTAAAGAGTTCAGATCTTTCTATCATTGCAACCATGGTAAAAACTTCCTAAAATAAAACCCTTTTCCACACAATCCTGAGTTCTAAATACCATGATGAAAGATGACTTTCAAAAACATAGTGGGAAAAAGAAAACATGCTGGAAACAAGCATTTCCTCCTTGTCAATCCGTGTTTCCTACCCTTTCAACGACAAATTCTGCCATTTTCTCATCTTTGAAAGAAAAGTTCCAACATTTAACCCATTACTACACAATGCCGACTTTTAATGACCCTGAGAAAGAAGCCTTTTGAAAACATTGTGGGAAAAGGAGAAATTGCTGGTAACCAGCATTTTCTCCTTTTCCCACAATGTTTTCTACCCTATCAAAGAAAAATTGCACCATTTGAGCCACAATGAAATTGTCGTCTGCAAATGCTTTCAATTTGGAGGAGGCTAAAATTTTGCCATCTTGGAACGGGTTAAGCCACATTTGTCATGCCATCTACAGATGCTTTTAATACTGAGCAGTCTAAAACTTTGTCCTCTGGTAAAAGAGTAAGGGGCTTATATTATACATGTACTTCAACTTTATTTCCACATTAGGAATTCACCACACAGAAATTCACTAGAAAACCTATAAACCAAGAAATAAATAACTAACTTAAGACATAATTCTACATTATAGCAGACAAGACAGTGTAACATAATCCCTCCATTTTTTTACAACTTCCTGTAGACCTAGTGCCAGCCATCTTTGGTTTCCCTTTTCATGTTGGACAGTTTCCATTCTTGTCCATTTCTGTACATGTGCCATCTCATTAAGTCTTAACAACACAACATTTTAGAATTGTCCAAAATCAAATGATTTGTAGACTACAAAATAAATGTGACTCAAAAATGGAAATTTTTTTGTGGAACAGTAGAAAAACATTGTGGGAAAAAAATAAAATGCTGGCTACCAGCTTTTTCTTCTTTTCCCATAATGTTTTCAAAAGCTCTCTTTGTCAGGTTGATTTAAAACTTTGGAAGGGGATGATCCTTTACCAAACAGATCCTGTGTTTTAACAACCCAAAGACTATGGCTTTTGAAAATATTGTGGGAAAATTAAATGTGCCTCAATGATATAATTTGGTGATAACCGTCACTTTCTCCTTTTCCACCAATGTTTTAAAAACCTTCTTCTAAAGGGCTGTCAACACATGGAATCCTTTAGTAATGGGTTAATTAAGAACTGGATACCAGTAATTAACTCTCTCTTCTCAGTGAAATTGCTCACTGATGCTTACTGATGTTAAAAGGAACTTCAACTAACAATACTATGCTTAACTCATTACCAAACGACAAAATTTAAGACTCATCCAAATTGAAAGCATTTGCAGACGACAAAATAGATGTGATTCAATTTCGAAGATTGTGTTGGGAAGGGTAGAAAACATTGTGGGAAGAGGAGAAAATGCTGGTTACCAGCATTTTCTCCTTTTCCCACTGTTTTCAAAAGGCCTACTTCTTAGCATGGTTAAAACTGGAGATTGTGCGGTAATGGGTTAAACGACCCTGAGAAGACTACCTTTAAAAAAATTGTGGGAAAAGAGGAAAGCACAGCTATGCAGAAATAAATCCCATCATTTCATCCAAAAATGTTCTACCCTTTCAATAGCAGATTCTATCATTTGAAACACATTTAGTTTGTTGCCTGGGAATGCTTTCAATTTTGATAAGCCAAACAGTTTGTCTATCGGTACAGAGTTTAACCCTTTACCAAACAATCCCTGGTTTTTACGACCCAGAGGAAGAAGCCTTCTGCAAACATTGTGGGAAAAGGAGAAAATGCTGGTAACCAGCATTTTCTCCTTTTCCACAATGTTTTCTACTCTTCTAAACTCAAGTTTCAATTTCTTAGTCACGTTTATTTTGTCATCTGCAAATGCTTTCAATTTGGACAAGTCTGAAATTTTGTCATTTGGTAAAGAGTTAAGCTAGAGCTAAGTGTGCATTTACACAACAGGAATTTCAGAAAATGTACCTCTGTATTGGAGGATCGCCTCTGGTAAACATCACTGGCTCTATCAGTAGCTGTGACAGTGAGTCTGTATTCAGGGGTGGTCTCTCTATCCAGGTTGGCTGCTGTGTACAGGGTACCACCCTCAGGGTGGATTGTAAAGTGGCCTTCCATGTCTCCATCAGCGATAGAATACTCAACTTCTCCATTTATACCTGGAAATAGACAAAAATACATACTCTTATTCTAAATCTTAAACAAACAAAAAAATTTTAGATTTGTCCACATTGAAAGCATTAGCAGACAACAAATAAAATGTGGCAGGTTAAGGCAGTCCCATGTGACCAGTGCCGCCCACATTTCCTTTTCTAATCTTTCAAAATTACTCCAAATTTGCAAGTGTCAAATGTTCTAGGATTCCATAAGGAAAGAAGAAGCATGATAGAAGACACCTTAATCAACTCTTTACCACACAATCCTGAGTTTTAACAACCTTGAGAAAGCAGCCTTTTGAAAACATTGTGGAAAAAGGAGAAAATGCTGGTAACCAGCATTTTCTCCTTTTCCTACAATGTTTTCTACCCTTTCCGAAACAAATTTCTTTTTTTGAGTCACATTATGTTGTCATTTGCAAATGCTTTCAATTTCAACTAGCCAAAATTTTTTTTTGTTTTCCCTAAAGTGTTAATAAAATTATACATGTTACATCCCTCTAATTTGATACTGACTCTGAAAACAAGAATCTCAAGGGAAAGTCAACCCCTATTCCTTTCAGGAATCCTCTACCTTTAAACCTTTTTGCTGTTAAATTGAATTTTGGTGAAGGAAAACATTCTTGTCAGGTGCCTTAAAAAATACAACAGTTCCACCTTCTCTACAGATCCCGTTCCTTGCACTTGAAGAGTTAAAGCTTTTTTGCAGATGATAAAATTCACTCATCCAAATAATGAAAGCACTTGCAGACAACAAAGGAAATATGACCCAAATGATGGGATTTGTCTTTGAAGGGGTAGAAAGAATTATTTGAAAGAGAGAAAATGTTGGTTATCAGCGTTCTCTAATTTTCCTATGATATTTTTCTTTCATGCCTTTTTCCACAGGGTTGTTAAAACTCAGGCTCATTTGACAGAAGGATCAAATCACAACTCCTTTAGAAATTATTATAATTCAACCATGTTTTATTTCCAATGAGGTGACACTTAAATCCCCCTGATGTTTCATCTAGCAATTATCTTCTAATTGCCACAATCTCTTTGTTTCTATGACAAATTCCAAGAGAGTTACAAATTGTTTAACAATCCCTTACAACATTACAAAATGAAAACATCACTCTGCAGACGATAAATGAGTAAAATTTGTGGCATACTGTTAACTCTTTACCAAACGACAAAATTTTAGTCTAGTCCAAATTGAAACCATTTGCAGACAACATTAACTTTAGCTGAAATGATGGTAATTGTCTGTGAAAGTGTAGAAAACTTTGTGGGAAAAGGAGAAAATGCTGGTTATCAGCATTTTCTCCTTTACCCACAAGCTTTTCAAAAGGCTGTTAGCTCAGGGTCGTTCAAACTCATGACTGTATGGTATAAAGAAATTGATTAGGTTAAATGTCTAAATGGGGACAGAAAGCCAGAAAATGTTGAACTACCAACCATGTATACAAAATCTGTTTTCATTTAGGTCAGAATATTATTTTTGCAAAGAGTTAACCCTTTACCCAAGTTTTAACAAGCCTAAGAATTAGGCCTTTTGAAAACCTTGTGGGAAAAGGAGATCCTTTTCCCACAATGTTTTCAAGACTATCTGATTAAAATCCCATCATTTGTGCCATACAAATTTTGTTATCTGCAAGTGCTTTCAAATTGGACTCGTCTAAAACATTGTCGTTTGGGAAAGAGTTAATTCAGTTGAGGTTCTTATTTTGATGTGATTTAAGAGAATAAGAGCTGTTCAGTTTTCCCTAAATATTCCTAACTGTTCTTAATTTTGGTTAATTAAGAATGATCCATGTTCCGATTTCAATTTTTTTGTCTTGTCTGGCATTCAGCTAAAGCAATCAAGACCTACTACAATACTCTTTACCAAAAAACAGAACTTTGGGCAGTCCAAATTGAAAGCATTTGCAGACAACTAAATAAATGCAAGTCAAAAATAAATTTTGTGTTTTGAAGGGTAGAATTGGTGAAAATGCTGGTTACTGACATTTTCTCCTTTTCCTACAAAGTTTTCATAAGCCTTTGTCTTCAGGGTTGTTAAAACTCAGGATTGTGTGGTAAAGGGTTAATATTGCTAGCACAAAAACATTCTTCGTTGAATATCCACAGTATCAAATCAACTCTTTTCCTAAAAGGGAATCCCCATCAGGTGTTTATTTGCTTTTGCACATTGGGACCTCAGACCTATTTAAAATCAACACTTTCAAATTTTCCCTGTCAAATTTTAGGACATTAGTGGCATCAAAAAATAGTGTGCCTGGTACATTGTTATGGGATTTAAGCCCAAGAATAATGATATTCTAACCTTCATTAAGGACTTCTTTTGTCAAATCAGGACTTGTTCTTGAATTTCAGTGTGTAACATGATAAACTTATTCTACATGACAGAAAAAATGATGAGAAAAGTGTTGATCAACACCTGCCCTCCAATAACCATGTTCATTGAAATTTCCCTGTCACATTCCTTTGAAAGGAGACATTCCCATTTATAGGATGACAAAAGAAATGTTGAAAAGCAGCTCCATTTACCCACTAATCTTGTTTAATGGAACCTACCCTCAACAATGATATACACTCTCATTATCTGGGATACATCAAGTTTGCATCAATACAGCAATTTATTATTCCTCAACCATTTTAAACCCATCAACCCATACTTTTTGTTGTCCTCGCTAATTTTGTTTTCTTCAGTATTTTAGGGTACCAGTAATCCCTTCCAGTATTCAATTCCTTTCTTCTGAAGACCAAATTGTCTGCAGCACAATTAGTTTAGATCATCATCACAAGAATCTAAGCAGAAGAAAAATCTTTTCTTAAGAATGTTTAAAATATAAAAAAAATTGCTGCAGTTTAGAAAATTCTTAATCAAGGTGCATCAATAGTGAAAGAGAGAAGTTTATTTTTCATCTGTTTCAAAATAATCTTGTTTTAGTGTGGAAATTCTTTTCTATTTCATATCAAGAGTGAAAGAAGTTCTTACAAATTATACTGATCACCAGAGTAGGTTAGTAGATAATAGTACCAAAGTGTTGGTAGTCCAAAGGGTCAAACTAATCCCTCAGATTTGAACCAAGGATCTCTGATGCAAGAGGCTAATGTGGTACCCTAAACAACTGCCCTAAATTAAAATATTCTCTCATTTTAGGTACAGTGAATGATGTACAACATCACAAGTCACAACATCATGGAACCATCATAATTTTTGGTTTAGCACCATAGAACAAAATATAAGACTCTTCCATATTGATGCAACACTTGAAGACTAAATTTCAAATGTCATTCACACAGGGTTTCCCTTTCAACGTGTAAAATTAAATTTTGACAAAAGGAGAAACCAGCATTTTCTCTTTTTTCCACTATGTTTTCTACACTTTAAAAAACTAACTACATCATTTGGGCCCTATTTAATCTGTTCAAAGCAAATGGTTTCAAGACAAGTCTATAATTCTGTTGCCAGGTTAAGAGTTAATCTTTTAGAATTAGACTTTCTTCAGACAAAACTTGCACTTTAGTACACATTTTCCAAAGAATTCAGGAATCTCAAATCTAACAATAATTCTGTTAATGGATTAATGCATCAAAGGTTAACAGAAAGGTATTCTGGGCTAAAGAGGATGCAAACATTCAAAGCACCACTTATTTCAATAATAAATTGTTTGCGGAAATCTTGCCCTAAGGAGGTAGGATTAGCATATTTATGCAAAAATAACCACAAACTCTTCAATTTCTGAGATAATAAAATTATCTCTAGGGAAATCCAATTTACTTGTACAGAATGAAAACCCAAGTTTACAGTATATTAAAAGTGCATAAACAAAGAGCGTAATGCTTGTCAACCCTCTTTACTATAAAGTTCCATGTTCTTACGACCCTGAGAAAGGCGCATTTTGAAAACAATATATAGATATAGGAGAAAATGCTGGTTACCTGAAATTCCTTTTGTTTCCCAACAATGCTTTCAACACTTTTACAGACAAATCCTATTATTTGAGATACATTTAAAATGTTGTCAGCAAACACTTTTCTTACTTGGTTTGCTTGATTGTATGGTGTTTAATTGCCGTTTTCAACATTATTTCAGTTTTATCGTGATGGCCAGTGCACCTATCCATGGTTTCCTGGAGTCTACAATACCAGTACTCCGCACAATATTCTTTCCAAACCACTGGCTGCTTTCCCACAAAACAAATGTTGACACAATGGTCAGTGGGGGGAGAGGAATGAATCCTGTTGCACTGACTGTCATAAATTTTTGGAAAAAAAATCGGCCAAGCTACGGATCGAACCCACAACCCCCTGTTCTCAAGTCCTGCACACTACATACTGAGCTACCAGGACTCGGCTTTTAACTTTGACATTTCAAACTTTTGTTTCTTGGTACTAAAGAGTTAAATGCCAGATTGCAAGGCCTAAACAAATTTGAAAAAAAGAAAACAGAATAAAAAATTGTTTCGAAGTTAGAAATTGAGAAATCTTGGTAGAAAAATTCTTGCAGTTTCCAAATCGAAATGTAGCTGTTGTCAAGAGTTAACCTTTTACCAATGAGTACCAAAGTTTAACCACTCTAAAGGGAAAAAAAAAGCATTTGAAAACACTGCAGGGACAGTGCTTGTTCCTAAGGGTCATCAAAAGCTGGGATTGCGTGGTAAGGTTTGACTTTGATACCATTGCATTATTCCATTTTCCAATCAATGGTGTCAACAGAATAAGCCAATCAAAATAAGGCTCATCAATTTCTTCAGCTAAATGTCTTTAATCTCCCTCTGAATTCCCACTTTTTATTGCCCATGAACATAATATGAGTCTAAATTATTCAAGATTACTGACTAATCAATTTAATGAAGTGAATAATTAATGCACTAATCAACTGGATACAATAATCTTCTACATTCTACTGTAAACGAATTTTCTAGGATTCTTGCCATGTACATGAAACAAACACTCCCTAAGTTTTCTAGGGGAAAATGGCTTTTGAAAACAAGATGTAGTAAAAGGAGGAGATGCTGATAACCACAATTTTCCCTACAATGTTTTCTACCATTTCATAAACAAATTCTATTGTTTGAGGCCACATTTAACTCTTTACCTAACAATAAAATTTTATACTAGTCCAAATTAAACGCATCTGCAGGGGACATATTAAATGTGGCTTGATCAAATGACAAAATTTGTCCTTGATAGGAAAGAAAACATTGTGGGAAAAGGAGAAAATGCTGGTTACCAGCATTTTCTCCTTTTCCCACAATGTTTTCAAAAGTCTTCTTCATTTGGGTCTTTAAAACTCAGGATTGTGTTGTAAAGAGATAGGAGAAGTAGACAATGCTGATACGCATTTTCTCTGTTTCAAACAATATTTTCTACCATTTTACAGGCAAATTCCATCCTTTTAGCCACATTTTATGTGACATCTGCAATAATGTTTTCAATCTGGAGAAGTCTATCTGTCTATGATTTTGTCATCTGATAAAAAGTAAATTCTTTACTATAAGTTTCTTTTTAGACTATTTTAATAATACTACTATACTGAAAATATTTTAGTGACAGGTTAGTCACCCACTTTTAAATGATTTTGAAAACACTGTGAGAAAAGGAGCAGGTGCTATGCCAACACACAGTTGCTACTTTTTCTAAATTATTTTCTATGGGCACCCTCAACAAGGGAGACTGTACATGAATGTAAAAAATTAAAAAAAAAAATAGTAAAGTTCTTCAGGATATATTTTTTCTCTCCACAATTTTATCCCAGACTTTAACTTATAATTAGCTATTAGTGGTCCATGTTTTCAGGCAATATTTTCCCTGGGAGTTTGTAAACAGGAAAAACAGAGTTGTTCACCATAAGCAAAAATGTAAACAATTTCTGAAATTCCAGCTGTCTAATGCTTTTAACAGCCTATGTTTTTTCATGTATTAGCCTGCCGGAAGCTTACAACTTGACTGCTGAATTATGAAACAGACAATTTCATATGTGATTATACAAAATGGACCATTAGATTTTAATATCTAAACCTTTACCATAAAATCATGAGTTTTATTGACTCTGCAGAAAAAGCCGTTTGAAAACATTGTTTGACCATTTACCAAACAATCCCAAGTTTTAACAAACCCCACCATTTTAACCCTAAATAGCAAGCAATGCCATGTCTCAATGTTATCCTGCTGAAGAGAGCTTTTGAAAACATTGCTTCTTTTCCTACAATGTTTCTTTACTCTTTCAATGACAAATCCTATCGACAATTGAGCCACATATACCCATACATGAAATTTTATGTCTGCAAATGCTTTCAATATCGACCCGTCTCAAATGCAGTGTAGTCAGTACTTAACCTAAACTATGTGTATGTCTGTACAAGGTTCAAGATCCTATTTATTATGAACAAAGGTGTAATTTTTCCAGGCAGTCTATTTATCACTCTCCTATAAACAATAAACATTACCTGGGCAAAGTTTTGGCAAGTCAGAGTATCATAAACTTTCATAATATAAAGAAGAGCCTTCTGTATACATCTTAACCCTTTAAACACCATTTCAACAAAATGAACTTTTTCTGTAAGGTAAAATACTGGTTCAAGTCTTTGCTAATCACTAGAATGCCAAAGAGCAAAGTACACACAATGTAGAGCATACCTGCACTTAAGGTAGCAGACCCCTAATGGAAAACAGCTATTTCCACTATAACATTATCCTACAAAATTTTGCTATCATTAAAAATGAGTACTATTTTACTACTTTAACCGAGCCACTTTTTCCCTTCTTAGAATTATCATTTATAAATCTTATACCACTATATTCTCATTACAAAGGGAGATAATAATTACCTCCCTTTTCAGGAAACTAACAAAAGTATCAACAAATAATTTCACGATAGACATCAAAGAAATTTCTGGTCGGTTAAAAATGTGCAAAAGTATTATAACAGTATAAATCCTTATTTATCAACTAACAAGAAATTTTATTCCATGTTGCACTAGAAGCATTAGGGGTCTACTACCTTAAAGGTGGCCCTTCAGATTTGGGGACGAAAATTTTCCAAAAATACAAAAAAATCATCCTTATACTCCCAGAGCCTTTTAATTTTCATTCATAAAACCCCAGTAGTCGAAAACCATCCGACAACAAGAGAAATTAGAGATTTACTACGGCCCAGGTCGACACCAACGGGAAACATGTTCTATTTTTACGTGAGCAACTCGCTCATTTACATACCGGAAATACACAGACAAAGCTTCAAACATAGCGTCCGAAGAAGACATTGTGGAAAATAATTACATGTTTGTTATGTTATGGAATTTAAGCGTCATTAGTCACGTGCCAATCACTTGACATTCCCACAATGCTTTTTTGATTTCTGGCACGAAATCTAAAAATACCTTAAGAGGCTACGTAGCCTTTTAACCCTTTATATACGAGAGACGCGAGAGAGCGTCGAAAAATACTACCCCCGAAATCCCAGTGCAGTGAATACGCGTTGTAATTTACCTGGCTTGTAATCCGAGTGACGCTATGCCATGCTGTGTTTTCCACTCTAGGAAATCCCAGTGACGCATTTTGGTCGGTTCTAGAAGACCGATGTTAAAAAGAGGCCGATTGGTTCAAACCTACCCAAAATGCAACAAATCTGAAATCATTATCCAATCAAATAATGTTTCTCATTTCTTTAGTGTGTAAAGCTACTATTTTTAGCTCATATCAAAAGAATGCGAGGTATTTTCCGACCTTTATTACACGGCATGTGTTCAGAGAATTTCGAAACAATGGCGAGTTATGATAGTTGAAGTTACAGCGAATTCGAGGGGTTTTTGCACAGAGATCGACTTTCTATCGGTGGATAATATGTTTGAATAACTAAATATTGTTTTGATATTAATATTAGCCCATATTTGACAAAAGAAATCAGACAATGATGAGTCCGAGAATGAGATCGACGCGGCCGTGTCGAGTTCAACCTTCGGAGGTTCAAGGTGAAAGTAATTCTTTTCTGGTGACCGTTTATGCAAAGGTTTTTAACTCGGAACAGCAGAGAACAAGAGAATAAATGACAACTTTTTTCTGCAATCCTTTCAAAATCATCTGATGCAATATAATGTCCCAGAGACCAACAATTGCGCTGTGAGAATGAACTCTGAAAAGGCTGACCATATTTAGCACCCAACAACTCTGGTAGAAATACAGGGGCTTGTGGGAGAGTTATTTTATTTTTCATGCAGATACCTAAATTCCCCTTGCATGAAAAAATAATAAAAACAATATTGAATGTGTGTCAGGAATAATTATACTTTAAAACATGCTACAGAGTGTCAATAGTGAAAAACAGAATCCACCAGTGGATCTCTATGTCAGAAGAAATTTGTACATAATATTTGTACATAATCATTGCTTTTTTGACTGGAAAGACCTTTGGATTAAAAAAGAATAAAAGTCTGTAAGTACTAAACTTTAGTTACTTTGTCAAATCATCAAAAAGCTTTGAAAAACAGTGTAATATGAAGCTGTGTCACTTTTACTTTGGCAGCCTGTTGGAAGCCATTTTGATGCTAGTATTCTACCTGACAATCAGCCTGCGTTGCCTATCAGTGAATACTGGGCAGTGCTTAGTGTACATAACTTGTGTAGTATATAAAGGGTTAAGGGAACACCATCAAAAAAAATTTTTTTTGTAATTTTATGATTCTTAATTATTGATGATTTGTATTTTTTTTTTCATATAAATTTCAGTGATATATATATATTTTAATTTGGTGAGATGTGAAAAATCTAAATACCCACCTTTAAACACTGATCATGATCAATAGAGTATTGATCCCTTTACCACACAATCCCACGCTTTTTCGAGACCTTTGAAAACATTGCAGGAAAAGCGCACAATCCATGTCAAAGATAGAGATCATCTTTTTAGCCAAATTTACTTTGTTGTCCACAAAATGCTTTCAATTCGGTCTAGTCCACAATTTTGTCACTCAGTAATGAGGTAACACCTAAATACAAATGTATATTATTGTTGCACAAGTGGAAATTCAAATCCTAATGAGCAAACAGGTTTCCTGTTTCCAAAGTCTTTAACCCAGATAGGCTGCAAAGAGCAACTCACTGACCTTTACTGGACAGTGTAGATCAAGATCAGAATGCACAGAATGTGCAGTCTGATCTTGATCTACACTGTCCAATAAGGAGATATTTTCCTCCAAAAATAGGTTTAAAATATTATTATTTGGATCTTTATTATCGGCTTAAAAGTTCCATTTAACTTATTTGACAGGATAAGGGCTTAATTGGTCTCCTATACTACAAAGACTTTGCCTGTAAGAGTCAGTGTGTTCATGTAAACCAATATTGCAGGGTTCAAAGCTTCTCATCCATCTACCTGGGGAGAAATGAATTTTGGCAGCAAATTGGTTGGAATCCAAAATCATGAAGATTCTAGGTTACCTTCCATCCTTTCCCACATGCCAACTTCTTTTGATATCTGTGATGTACACCTTTGTTGTACAATAGAGAGGGGTTGATTGATTGTACTGGAGTTTAATGCCATTTTAGTAGCTTAGGTCATATCACTGAGGTCAGTGTACCTACACATGTTTTTCCTGGATTTCTCACACCTGTACTCACACAACTTTCTCTCCAAGGCACTAACTACTTTTCTCACATGCATCAGAGGTGAAGTGTGAAAAATCACTGGAAAGAAAGTTTGCCTCAATCTGGTATCAAACTCACAACCACCTGTTACACTAACCACTGAGCTACCACATTAGAGAGGGGAGAGATAATACTCCCTCCTTTTGGAGTTTGGGTGTTCAGGCTAAATAAATTTATTGAATGTTTCATTATGCCTCTTTCGACAATGTTTCAGTCTTTAAGTACTGTGACAGCGCTGGGTTTCAACCGTAGTAGGCTAGGAATCTGAAGTGTCTTGCCCAAGGACACTCCCACGAAAAATCTAGTGCTTCCAGTGAGGCTCACACCTAGGACCTCCAGTTGAATTTTATTCTCAAGAAAATTAAACTAAATTTCCATTTTTTAACTGGTATACAGTACGCTCCACACCTGTGCAGAGAGAAAACATAAACTTCCTCTCTTTTTAACTTCTAAATCATCTTAACCCTTTACCACATGACAAAATTTTAGACCCGTCCAAATTAAGAACATTTGCAGACAACAATTTCAGTATGGCTAAAATGATGTAATTTTCTATGACAGTGTAGAAAACCTTGTGGAAAAGGAGAAAATGCTGGTTACCCATACTAGAAAATAAAATTTATTTGGTTTTTAAAGGTTATAGAACATTGTGGAAAAAGGAGAAATTTGGTAAAGAATTACCTCTTTATATATACCCTTAACTGCTGAATAAAATTTCTGTGCTTATGTGGACAGTGAACGTAACATGCAGTCTGATCTGGGATCTATACTGTCTAAATCTTTGCCAGATATTGTAACAAAACAAGAGCGCCTATGCATGTGCAAACGCTCCGCTGCAGTTGCTTGATTTTCAGTGAAAATGTACGGTCATATAAGAGGCATAACTGTGTCAAAAAATACTCCGATGGTTATCTGCCCTTGTGGTATGGGTTCCTCTTTTGATAATTAACAACTTGTCCGAGTTTACAGTAAATATCTTTAGTAATAACAGAGATATTACAAAATGTCAATGTTTTTCCACTACCACAATGCAGACAAGGCAGACGACAACGCAGATGCCGTAAGAGCTATGACAATACCTTGACATTTTCTTCAAAAACAGCCAAGCTAGGAGAGCTGTGAAACTGCAATATATGTGCATCTCTAGTTCCTACTCAGAATGTGCAATGTTATTTGATTATTCACTCAGCAGTATAGGGGCTAAAAAAAAAGGTGGTTATAAAAACTGTAATTTGACAGGCCTAATTCATTATCTTAAAACAACAAGCCATATTTTATCAGCTGGTCTCTTTAAAGAACAAGAAAAAAATCTATTTGGAATCCTTAGCAATCCTTTGAACTGTGGAAAATATTTCCTTAATTTCAGACTTTCCCAGCATAGCAAAACCTGAACATGAAAGTAAAAACTTAAACTAGCACAAATAATAACTTTACCCCTTGCACAATTCTTTAAATAAAAAATGCAGATATTCTAACCCGATATAAGTTTTACAGAAAATGTTGTAAGTAAAAGGGAAGATAATTCTTTGGAAATTGGATACAAACGTCTGAAAATCATGTCTTGTATCAGTACATTCACTTATTAAGTCTTTATCAAACACCAAAATATCAGAAAAAAATTTTTTACACTTGTCCAACTTTACATCATTTGTAGATAACGATCAAATGAAGAGAATGATTTTTTCTTATACAAGGTAGAAAACATTGTGTGAAAAGGAAAAGATGTTGTTCTCAAAAGCTTTTGTTTTTTAGGGTCATTAAAACTTAGGCTGTACTGTACAAAGTTTGAAGACAAATACAGTAAAACATAAAGAGAAGTATGCAATGCACAGTTTCTCTGTGCATGTATACAAACGGACAGACAGATAGGCTGATTACAGTATAGGACAAACAAAACAAAATATTTTTGTTTTACTGGGTATAAAAACCTTTCACATATGACAGGCATACAGACAACCATAAAGAGGTGAAAAAAATTATACTTCATTTCTCTTTGCAATGGAGATACAAACAAAACTGTTAACCTCAAACTGCTGTGAATAAGTATAAATTTGTCCACAAATTATGTGTGGTGGGTGGATCCCACCATCAAACATCAAACGAACAAGTTTTTTTTATCTAAACTCCTGCCAAGCTGTGAATACTGTAATCAAATTTCCCAAGTTTAAATGAGGCTAGTGAGGATATTATGTAATCGTTGCATGTCCAATGTCACACATTTCACTCGAGGCTAGTCAGTTTTCTAGCAAAGACCAATCCATCAGAGCTATGAGGCAACAGGTAAAAAATGTCAGCAATGTCAATTAAGGAAGTGTAAAAATGCAAATTTTTCATCAGCTTTGCTAAAGTCTTTAAACCCTTTACCACACAATCCTGTGTTTTAATGACCTCAGAGATGAAAAGCTTTTGAAAACATTGTAGGAATAGGAGAAAATGCTGGTTACCAGCATTTTCTCCTTTTCCCACAATGTTTTCTACCCAATCAAAGACAAAATCCGTTTTCTGATCCCCATTTACACTGTTGTCTGCATATGATTTAAATTTCAATAAAGTACTATGCAGAAGACAAATTTAATGCAGTTCAGAAAATTATCAATTTCTCTGTCTTTAAAATGGTTGAAAATATTGTGGGAACAATCTTGTACAATATTCTTCCTAAGCCACTGGCTGCAATCCCATGGTGAGAGAGAACTGGATCCTGCTGCAATGACTATCATCAATTCTTGGACAGAAATTGGCGAGCCGGGGATCCCAACCAGCAACCAGTGGTCCCAAAATCTTTTCTATACAAGGACTGGCTTTATCCATATAACTGTATTTTTTCAACATATATGACATATGAGCAAGGACAATGTATGTTTGCCAAGTAATTACGGCAGTAATATTGTGGTGAATACATCTATCCATTTTCCCTGGAGTTTCTTTCAATAAGTAGTTTGCACTACACTCTTACAAAGCCATCGGCTGCTTTCCGCCATAAAAAAATCTTCAAAATCCCATGATAAAACAAAATGATAGGAAATCCTTCCAAATGTGAAGACAAAAAATACATCAAATTTACATGGAAACCCCACTAGAGCTGTCAAAACCTTATCACTAGTCTATCTTCTTAGAAAATGTCTATATGTTTGACCCTTTACCACACAAGCCCGGCAGGGTAGCTCAGTGGTTAGCGCATCCGACTTGTGACCTGGAGGTTGCTGGTTCAATATCCAGTTGCGGCGAACTTTCTTTCTTGCGATTTTTTGCCTCTCAGCTCTGATGCATGTGAGAGAAGTAGTCAGTGGCTTTGGAAAGAAAGTTGTGCCAGTGCTGGTGTGAGAAAGCCAGAAAACATGGGTGCGTCACTGACTGCCATGATATGACCTAAGCTGTTAAAATGGCGTTAACTCCAAAACAAACCACACAATCTTGACTTTTAACGACCCTGTGGAAGAAGCCTTTTGAAAACATTGTGGGAAAGGAGAAGATGCTGGTAACCAGCATTTTCTCCTTTCCCACAAAGTTTTCCTCTCTATAAAAGACAAATTTCATGTTTTGAGTTACCTTTAATTTGTCGTCTGCAAATGCTGTCAATCTGGACAAGTTTAAAATTTTGTTGTTCAGTAAAAAGTTAACCTTTTACAAAACAATCCTGTGATTTCATGACCCTAGGGAAGAAAGCTTTTGAAAACATTGCTGAAAAACTAGAAGATGCTGGTAATCACCATTTTCTCCTTTTCCCACAATATTTTCTGCCATTTCAACGACAACGACAAATCCTATCATTTAATATAAATTGTCGTCTGCAAATGCTTTCAACTTGGACAAGTCTGAAACTTTGCTGGGTGGAAAAAGAGTCAAACAGTGAAAGATCAAGGCAAACGGTCATGGAAATCTATGGAAGGACCAATCCACATTTTACTAGAGCACAAGGCAACAAAAAATAATTTCAAAGACAAATTCTATCATCTGAGCAAAATTTGAATAATCATCTGCAACTGCTTTCAATTTGGATAAGTCTGAAATTCTGCTGTGAGGCAAAAAGTCAAAGAGCAAAAGATCACATCAAATTGTCTTGGAAATTTCACAGAAGGACTAATCCACATGTTACTAGAGCACAAGTCAACATTAGAACTGGACCAGACGATCCAGCATTTCTGTGACCCTAAAGAAGGAAAGCTTTTGACGTAATTTTCTCATTTCCCACAATTTTTTATGCCCTTTGAAGAAGAAATCTCATCGTTTAACTATTTACCACAAAATTCAGGTTAAACGACCCTGAAAAAGAAGGCTTTTGAAAACACTGTGGGAAAAGGAGAAAATGCTGGTATCCAGCATTTTCTCCTTTTCCCACAATGTTTTCTACCATGTTAAATACACATTCCATCATTTCAGTCAGTTTTAAATTGTTGTTGTGCAAATGCTTTCAATTTGTACCAGTGTAAAATTTTGTCCTTTGGTAGAGTTAAGTCATATTCAATATGGCCTCTACAAGGCTTTAAATTTGGGCAGGTCTAAAGTTTGTCTTCTAGTAATACTGTATACACGGAATATACGTATGCTGAAAAATTTGCGAATTAAATTAATGATTATGGACATTTTGATTACAGAAATGTTTGTGAATTTGAAAATTCGCAAAATCGCAAAAGTTTCCACTTATACTGTAAGTTACACAGAATAATTCTGTGCTGAGAAGCAATCATTGCAGGTATATTACAACCAAGCCACTAGGAAGTTCTTAGAAACTAATTCCGTGTAAATTTGTCTGGAGAAGTGATGTTTTCATTGATGCAATTGATCTAGTCGCATCTTGACTGACAGAAAATCATCTAAATGGTAATACTTGAATGCTCCAAATCAATTTTCTGGCAAAGGTTGGCTGTGAAACTAATACATCAGCCAATGAGGTGAATCCTGAAACCCAATACAGACAGAAGATAATGCACGAAGATGTGATTTTCAAGCCTGCGGCCTACAGATCAGTTTGAATGCCAAGTTAAATAAATGAGTCATACTCTTGCAAAGGGTGGTTTAATGTATCGTTATGACGTATGATACCAAGCAAGTCATTGTGAACATAATTATGGATCCATAAAATGCATTTCATATAACAACCGACTGAAGCATGAGGTACACTGCTCCTTTGAAATGCAGAAAATTTACAAAAAACAAAGTTTTGGTTCAGGTCTGACTGAGCCGATTGCACCCTTTTCACAGAAAAATGTCAACATCTGGATCACACTTGGGTGAACTTAAAAAATACAATGTAGGCTAACGATCAATAGAAAGTCGAACCTTTATATTTATAACCATTTAAAACAAAGAATTCTGAGTGTGACGGACCCTGTGAGAGAGGGCTTTCGAAAACATTGTGGAAAAAAGAGAAAATGCTGTTAACCAGCATTTTCTCCTTTTCCCACAATGTTTTCTACTCATTCTCAGACAAATTCCATAAATTGATTCTGATTTAATTTGATTACCCCCATTTCACAGCTCCTGTCTTCAATGCAATCTGCTTGACCTAATGCAACCCCTTCCCAACTTTTAAAGGCCCTGAGAAAGAAAGCTTTTGAAAACATTGTGGGAAGAAGAGAAAATGCTGGTTACCAGCATTTTCTCCCTTTCCCACAATGTTTTCTACCCTTCCAAAAACAAATGGCAGTTTCCGATTCAAATTTATTCTGTTACCTACAAATGGTTTCGATCTAGGCAAGTTATAAGTTTTTGTCATTAGGTAGAGTTACTACCATAGCCCTTTACCACACAATCCCAAGTTTTAACGACTCAGTGCAAAAAGGCTTTTTGAAAACATTGTGGGAAAAGGAGAAGATGCTGGTAATCAACATTTTCTCCTTTTTCCCCACAATGTTCTCTACCCTATCACTGACAAATTTTATTATTTGAGTCACATTTCATCTTTCAATCTGGACAAGTCTGAAATTTTAATGTTTGGCAGAGTTAAAGTTTATTTTAGATGGTAATGAGTTTCTCAGAATTGAAACCTATGAAATGTACATCGTAGCCTTTTGAAACTGTTATCAAAGTTGAAATGCACCAGCTGTAGATTTCAAAAAGCCTATCCAAAGGTTTATTGCCCCCCATACGGATATTAAACTTCTACCTGTTGAGCTGGAGGGATCAGTAACAAACAAATTCAAATAAAACTTAAACTGCAAAAGAACTCGGAACATCTTTAACCTTTAGGCTGCTTAGCACGACTCACTAACCTTTTGTGGACAATGTAGATCGAGATCAGACTGCACAGAATGTGCAGAACATGTCTGATATGGACATATTTTTCCCTCGGAAATTCCATTGACATAACAAAATTGGAGTTTTTACTATTAGCTTGAAAGTTTCATTAATTTTATTTTTAGCAAGATAAGAGTTAAACTACAAAAGATGGCAGAGCATCTTTGAAAGCTTAATCCTTGTAGTGTGCATGGTAGTAAGGTAGAGCATCAACCTCGCAACCGTATGGTTCTGGGTTTATTTTCAAGGAGCAGGTGTCAACTTTGGGACCATTCATTGGTCCATACATTCAGCGCAAGTATTGGTGTGGTTTCCAGAAAGCATAATCTCGAGAGATTAGTATAATTTGCAAGAACTAAATGTTTCTCAATCGATGTAAATGTTAAAACTAAACTAACCCTTACAGCGCTGAAAAGACCCAAAAGATATTCTCCATTCAGAAACAAGAGGGCCAAGATGGCCCTGGATCGCTCACCTGAATTTTTGACAGGACCATAACCAACTTTTTTTTGAGGTATTGAAACTTTGGAAACAAAATCATTGTTTTGCCAAGCAATTTTGAAAAGGTCACCTGTAAAAGTCATTTCAAAATCTGTCACCACCCCTACTATCATCACCACAGCAATGATTTTGATGAATCAGAATTCTGCGAATAAATTTTTGGATAGATCACCCAAGGACAATTTCTTGAAGAAGAGCACATGCTCGATAGTGACTAAAAACGTAAGTCCAACAAGAGCACCACATGCAGGTGCCAACAATTGGCTGTTGTTTTTCGACGGATAAAAATTTCCCTAACAATTTTTGAAAAGGGTCACCCTAGGAACATTTCTGTGAAATTATTTCAAAGTCTGACCAGCTGTTCCAGAGAAGAAGAATTAAGAAATTCCTCTTCATGTCCCTGTAGTGCAAATAGCCCCCACCATCAGAGCCATGTTTCTTGACAGATCACAATTTTGTAAACAATTTTTGAAAAGTGTCACCCAAGGAATATTGCTGTGAATTTTTTTCAAAATCTGACCAGTGGTTTCAGAGAAGAAGAATTTTTAAGAATTTCTTCATGTCTGTATGGTGTAAATAGCCCACAGCCATCAGAGCCATGTTTCTTGATGGATAAAAATTTCTTGAACAATTTGCAAAAAGAGTCACCCAAGAAACATTTCTGTGAAATTATTTCAAAATCTGACCAGCCGTTCCAGAGAAGAAGAATTTTTAAGAATTTCTTCATGTCCATATAGTGCAAGTGGGGCCCCCCATCAGAGCCATGTTTCTTGACGAATCAGCATTTTGCGATAATTTTTGAAAAGGGTCACCCAAGGAACATTTCTGTGAAATTATTTCAAAATCTGACAAGCGGTTTCAGAGAAGAAGAATTTATAAGAATTTCTACATTTCTGTATAGTGCAAATAGCCCCCATTCACCAGAGCCATGTTTCTTGACGAATCAAAATTTCGTGAACATTTTTTGAAAAGGGTCACCCAAGGAACATCTCTGTGAAATTATTTCAAAATCTGACAAGTGGTTTCAGAGAAGAAGAATTTTTAAGAATTTCTTCATTTCTGTATAGTGCAAGTAGCCCCCATTCACCAGAGCCATGTTTCTTGATGAATCAAAATTTTGCGAACGATTTTTGAAAAGGATCACCCAAGGAACATCTGTGTGAAATTATTTCAAAATCTGACAAGCGGTTTCAGAGAAGAAGAATCTTTAAGAATTTCTTCATTTCTGTATAGTGCAAGTAGCCCCCATTCACCAGAGCCATGTTTCTTGATGAATCAAAATTTCATGAACAACTTTTGAAAAGGGTCACCCAAGAAACATCTCTGTGAAATTATTTCAAAATCTGACAAGCAGTTTCAGAGAAGAAGAATTTTTAAGAATTTCTTCATTTCTGTATAGTGCAAGTAGCCCCCATTCACCAGAGCCATGTTTCTTGATGAATCATAATTTCGCAAACAATTTTTGAAAAGGGTCACCCAAGGAACATCTCTGTGAAATTATTTTAAAATTTGACCAGCCGTTTCAGAGGAGAAGATTTTTAAAGAATTTCTTAGAAAATTCCATTTGGTTGCCATGGCAACCAGAGTTTTTGATGGAATCAAATTCTGTGAACATTTTTCAAAGAGGACCTCCCAAGGAACATTCCAGCCAAGTTTGGTCAAAATTGGCCCAGTGGTTTAGGAGGAGTTGATGTTTAAAGAATTGTTGACGACACACGACGCACGAGAGACGACGGACACCGGGTGATCCTAAAAGCTCCCCTTGAGCACGTTATGCTCAGGTGAGCTAATAAAAGCCAAACAACTGCTTTTACCCAGAACATTCTGTGCAGTCTGATCTTTATCTACACTGGCTGCAGAGGCAGCTATAGTCGTGATTGATTGATTGATTGATTGTATGGTGTTTAACGCCATTTTCAACATTATTTCAGTTATATCGCGGCGGCCAGTGCACCTATCCATGCTTTCCTGGAGTCTTTTACCAGTACTCCGCACAATCTTCTTTCCAAGCCACTGGCTGCTTTCCCACATAATCATCGTCAAAACAATGGTCAGCGGTGGGAGAGGAATGAATCCTGTCGCAGTGACTATCATCAATCCTCGGAAAGAAATTGGCCGAGCCAGGGGTCGAAGCCAGGGATCGAACCCTGGACCCCCGTGTTCTCAAGTCCTGCACCCTACCGACTGAGCTACCGGGGCTCGGCTATAGTTGTGAACGACGCTTAAAGAGTTAACATATTATTGCACAAAAATGACTTTTAAAATCTCTGCTGTTGCAAGCTTTGTATGTTGTTTAACACCATTTTCAACATTTTTTTTCATTTACATCAATGCAGCTAGTGCACCTATCCATGCTTTCCTGGATTTTCTAACTTTTACCAGTACTTTGCACAAAATTCTTCCCAAGCCACTGGCTGTTTTTCCACATAGCCATCTTTGAAACAATGCACAGTGGTGTGAGAGGAATCTTTAGGTCTATTTAGATCACTTTATCAGAAAATTGTCCCCAAAATTGTGATGTATCAGTGGTGGACAATCTCTCCCTTTGCTACAATGATGCACTAAGTTACTGAACTTCTTTCCTACAAAGCAAACTGTTTTGTTTCTTCTGTATTTATAAAGAGGTGGTTATTATGAAGAAACTGATTTAATTGAAAAGCTTAAAGACAGCATGTGCTGGAATAAAATGACATGCATCTAACCTCATTTCTGATTAACCCTTTACCACATAATCCCAAGTTTTAATGACCCTGACAAAGAAGGCTTTTGAAAACATTGTGAGAAAAGGCAAAAACTCTTGTAACAAGCATTTTCCCTTTTACCACAATGTTTTCTACCCTTTTACAGACAATTCTCATTTGAGCTACACTTTACTTGTCGTCTGCAAGCGCTTTTATTTTAGAAGTCTTAAATATTGTCTGATGGTAAAGAATTAACTCTTTACCAAACGACAAAATCTTAGTCTGGTCCAAATTGAAAGCATTTGCAGACGACAAAATAAACGTGACTCAAAAATAGAAACTTGACTTTGGAAGAGTAGAAAACATTGTGGGAAAAGGAGAAAATGCTGGTTGCCAGCATTTTCTCCTTTTCCCACAGTGTTTTCAGAAGGCATCTTCCTCAGGGTCGTAAAAACCAGGGTTTGTTTGTTAAAGGGTTAACAAGGTCTGCTAGGCTTTTAATTAATGCTAAGCATACATCTATCCAGGGTACACCACAACATTTTTCCATTAACATTTATTTTCCGCATGGGAACAGTTTGTAAAGTTTTTGTACCATAATTATCAAACCAGACGTATTACATGCAATAACAAGACATAAATGCAAAGTCCCATAACTGATAAGCCCTCCTTACATCCTCCTCAAACATTTTCATCTTTCCGGTCCTATCAACATCATTTTGAAACTGTGAACTCATTACCTTCTGAAAAAGACTTGCAGAGATGATACATCTCTCTACCTTGGGTTCAATCATTATTGGCAGATTCATTACTGTAAATCTTGTAAAAACATTATGGCAAATAAAAAATTGTTTGCAAGGAGGTGTCCTGCTGCAAGACAAAAAGAAATCACTGTGCAGGAGGCTGTGGGTTTTAAATCTTTAACTCTTTCCCAATCGACAAAATTTTGGGCTGAACCAAATTGAAAGCATTATTTTGTAGACGGCAGGTTAAATGTAGCTCAACTGATAAGTTCCGTCTTTGATAAGGTAGAAAACATTGTGGGAAAAGGAAGAAGGCTTATTACCAGCATTTTCTCCTTTTAAAACTATGTTTTCAAAAGCCTTCTCTTTCAGGGTTGTTAAAACTGGGGATTGTATGGTAAAGACTAAATGAATGTCAAAAGTTTAGGCTTTATCATTTTTACAGCATTACTTGCAGACTACAATGAAATGTGGCTCACATGATAGGCTTTGTCTTCCAAATGTGGGATGTGCAGAAAGTGCTGGTTACCAGCCTTTTTTCCTATTCCCAAAATTTTTCCAACAGCTTTTTTTCCACTGGTCACTAAAATCAGGATTATATGACAATCAATACAGAAGTATTTTCACATTTTTCGATACCAGCTCCTTTGATTCATTACTTACTTCAGTTTCTGTCAGTAAGATGTACTACCAAGTTTGATACATGAGACCTAACTTAGCCTTAAAGTTAAAATTGATGAGAGTCCATCTTTCAACTGTCAACACTGCCTGATCAGTGAATCAATCCTTCAACATTCCATTTCACCCTGCACCAAACTAATACGACTTGTACAACCTTCCAAATGAGAGTTTTTTAACTCATTGCGGGAAAAGAAGAAAAAGTTGATTCCCAAGGTTTTCTAGAGGCTATTTCTTGACTGAAGTTAAAACTCAGAATTTTGTGAATAACAAAATTTTTGACTTGTCTATATTGACAGCATATACAGAAGACATCTACGGTGAATCTCATAGCTGGATTTGCTTTCCGACAGCACAGAAAACACTATCGCAAAGTAGAAAATGCTGCTCATAATTTTCTCCTTTTTCCCCATCATATTTTCAAAAGCCTTCTCTCTTTTGATCCTTAAAACATGTGATAGTTTAGTAAAGGGTAAAGGTGAAAGCAAGAAGAAAAAGATGGATCTCTAGAAGCCCAAAGCTGTCCATAAAAAGTAACATTAGTAAAGAAATAATGGGCTATGTAGATCCATGACAAGCAGAAGGTACAAAGATAGGAATGAAAACCTGTGATCATTTAGTGAAAGTTCAAGTTAACAATTAGAAGAGACAGAATGGATCTCTAGAAACCCACAGCTTTCCATGGATCCTGTCAACACAAGTAACATAAGCAAGTATTAAATGACGGGCTATGTAGATCCATGACAAACAGACGGTACCACAATAGGGGTTTCTACCTTTGTCAACACAAATGGGATCTATTTCAGCTGTAACAGGATGTATTCTGTGCTGTCACTTTCTGTGCTGTGAGACAGAATCTTGAGTTGAATACACAGATAGTCAGCCCTCATTCATCAATGTCAGTTACTGACAAATTAATTCTCAATCAGCTTTTTCTTGTAAGTCTTGTCAGTCTTTTTTTCAAAACTCTTTCTCAAATGACAAACCTTTAGACGTGTCCAAATTAAGAGCATTTGCAAACTACAATTAGATCAGCTTCAATGATTCAGAAAAAAAATTTTTTTGGATGGAAGGGGAGAGTGGCAAATATTGTGAGATAAAGAGAAAAAGCTGCTTTTTTTGGTTCAGGGTTACAAGAATCTTTCAAAACACATTTTCGAATATGAATTGCTGATGGTACAGTACTTCTCTATTCAAGACAGACCCATTATGACCAATTCCCACATATTATCTAAGTTTTTTTTTGCCTAGAGAAAATCTATGTTGACCACTGACTGTCAGCCATGGATGAAACCCTGCAATGGCTCCTTTTTAGTTACACAAGGTATAGTCTATCAACATGACATGTCTTTGCGTAAAATGGTCTTGTATCACTGTTATATGGCTTGCAACACGCGAAAAGGGGCATTCGGACATTTGCATAAAGTGTCGTCTCGGATCAGCCTGCGCAGTCCGCGCAGGCTAATCTGAAACAACACTTTACGACTACCTGAGTTTTTGTGCTACAGTAGACTTGTGCAAAACAGAAAATTACATAAAAACAGAAAGTGTCGTTTCGGATTAGCCTGCGCAGACTGCACAGGCTGATCCGAGACGACACTATACGCAAATGTCCGAATGTCCCTTTTCGCGTGTTGCAAGCCATATGAGCAACCAAAGGCCAACAAGGCTTACAAATAAATACCCTGCAAAGAACCCCTTTTTCCCTATTGGATTATTCATAATTATTTCCCCTATAAGATCCCTGAGATTTGTATTCATTTGACTGGTGGTTCCTACAATTAAATAGTGATCACTGTCATCCGTGATAATGACCAATCAATTTCCAACATTTCATCCTTCCTGGGCCACAGAAATAAGGATAAATATAACACAAGACAAAACGTAGTTACCATGGTAGCAAGAACATGCTGCACAAAAATGAAATTGGAAAAATTCCCTCTTTTTGAAAAAGAAAACAATACATGAAGTTATTTGCATCTTTTTTTTTTTATAATCCTTTACCACACAATCCCAAGTTTCAATGATCCTGTGGGGAAAAAGAGTGGATGCTGGTAACCTGCACTATCTGCTTTTCCCACAATTTCACCAAACATATCAAAAACACAAATTGAATAATTTACACCAAATTTGAACTGTCATCAGCAAATACTTTCAAAATGGACGTGTCTAAAACTTTATTGTCTGTAAAAGAGTTAAACATCATGAAATGAAAATTTGTATACTTGCAGTCTCCAATGTAAGCAAATGATGACCTAACCCTTTACCATACAATCCCTACTTTTAACGACCCTAAGGAAGAAGCCTTTTGAAAACATTGTGGGAAAAGGAGAAAATGCTGGTAACCAGCATTTTCCCCTTTTCCAACAATGTTTTCTACCCATCAAAGACAAGTTTCATCATCTGAGAAATGTTTGAATTGTTTTCAAATACTTTCAATTTTGACAAGCCTATGTTTTTCTTGTTTGGTAAAGAGTCCCTTTACCAGTCTCACATTTTTACAACCCTGAAGAAAAAAGGCTTTGGAAAACCTTGTGGGAAAAGGAAACAGCACTTTTTCCTATTCCCAAAATGTTTTCAAAAGCCTAAGTTCTTTTCTCATGGTCATTGAAAGTTAGAACTGTGTGGTAAAAGGTTAAGACGCGAAAGAAAATAATTTTCAAACATTTTTGACACCCTGGGCACTTCAATCCCCAATTTCTACCTTTGCCATTATTGTGTTTCACTTGTTTCTTCACATGCAGCATTCTTTTTTTTTTCTTTTTTTTACAATATTTTTTGAGTGTTTAACTCTTTACCAAACGACATAATTTTAGACCAGTCCAAATTGGAAGCATTTGCAGATGACAAAGTTAATGTGACTCAAAAATTGAAATTTGTTTTGGGAAGGGAAGAAAACATTGCGAAAAAAGGAGAAAATGCTGGTAACCAGCATTTTCTCCTTTTCCCACAATGTTTTCAAAAGCTTTCCTTCTCAGGGTCGTGAAAACCAGGGATTGTTTGGGAAAGTGTTCAGTCATAAAATCACGAAAGAAGTGATCATAATTTCACAGCTTATAGATGCCAGAAAGATGTTTCTATTAAAACCTTTATCACATGATTAAAATTTTAGATTTGTCCAAACTGAAGGCACATAACAAATTAACGTGGCTTGAATGATTGGATTTTTCCTTGAAAGGTTAGAAAACATTTTGCAAAGAAGAAAAAAATGCTGTTCACCAGTGTTTTCAAATTTTTTCACATTGTTTTCAAAAGCTTTCCTTTTCAATGTCGTTAAAACTATAGACTGTATGAAAAAGGATTAAAAAACATGTATGTCAAATTTTGAATGCTGAGCTTCCCTGTGTGAAATATGTGATATAACATCAAAGGATCAAAGCCGACATTCTATTTATGAATTTTACAAGAGAAAAAGGAAAGCTACAAAAACAAATTTCTTTAATTACTGAACCAAAGTTTGATCAATGTTTCATGCTGATTTCAAAAACATTACAGTTGTTTCTGTGATTATATAACATCTTTCAAGTTACTAGGTTTCTACATTGGAGCACTAGTTTTGCCAGAATAAAAAAATTCATGCCTAAAAGTGCTCACTTCAGCTGCAACCTGGGGTTGCAATACCAAATAGTTATTTTTTGTGATTTTTCAGAGATTTTTCTATCTCAGTAACTCTTTACCAAACAACAAGACTGTACCAAACTGAAAACATTTGCATACCACAAACTAAATGTAACTCAAACAATGATTTCTGTCTTTGAAAGCATAGAAAACACTGTGGGAAAAGGGAGAAAATGCTGGTTACCAGCATTTTCACCTTTTCCCACAATGTTTTTAAAACCTTTGTGTCATAACATTACCATCTTGATTTTGCAGCAGACCACTCCAAAAACAATGTGGCAAAAAGAAAATGCTCATAAAGATCATTAAATTTTTCCTCCTTTAGCCCAATGTTTGTAAACATGATTATTATGAATGCATTTAACCCACAGTACCACACTGTCTTAAATTTTAACAACCATGATAAAGCCTTTTGAAAACCTCAGTAAAAAATAAGAAAATGCTGGTAACCAGCATTTTCTCCTTTCCCACAATGTTTCCTACCCTATCAAAGACATGAATCATGATTTGACCTACATTTCATTTTTTCTATTCAGAAGGTTTCTCTGTCAAGAGTCGTTAAAACTCAGGACTGCATTGTGTGGCAACAGGTTAAATCCAGACAGGTAGCTGTCTCAGCTACGAAAGTACAGCACTTTGATTATTTTCCGTGCATTCTTGTTCCTGTTTCATGCATATCCATGGGTGATCATATATAATCATTTTTACCAGCGTTCAAAGGAACAAAACCCTGCAGGGTCACATACAGAAACTCCAGGAAGCTGGTTAAAAGGAAATTATCTTCAAAACAGCCAATTAGGTGTTCATAATCAATGCAAGCATCCTTTACACATTGCAACATTTTGTACTCAAACATATTACATAATTTTGGGTAAAATATGCTTTTAGAAGTGTAATTATTGTAATGAAGTTTTTGTGGGTAAGATGATATCAAAGTGCTGTAGTCTTTATATCAAAAAAGATGCTTATTAGATTTGCAAACAATGTAGATCAAAGTCAATCAGCAAAGAATGTACACTCCTATAAGAATTTGTTTTAACC
The DNA here is from genome assembly GCA_946811185.2 of Hippopus hippopus. Lineage (NCBI taxonomy): Eukaryota > Metazoa > Mollusca > Bivalvia > Cardiida > Cardiidae > Hippopus > Hippopus hippopus. The sequence continues at coordinate 5,287,734 of OX328100.1, read as the reverse complement.
CTTTACCAAACAATCTCGAGTTTTAATGACCCTGAGAGAGAAAGCTTTTGAAAACATTGTGGGAAAAGGAGAAAATGCTGATAACCAGCATTTTCCCCTTTTCCCACAATGTTTTCTACTCTTCCATAGTGAAGTTTCAATTTTTTAGTCATGTTTATTTTGTCGTCTGCAAATGCTTTCAATTTGGACAAGTCTAAAATTTTGTCGTTTGGTAAAGAGTGAATCCTTTACCAAACAATTACGAGTTTTAACAACCTTTAGATTGATTGATTGATTGATTGTATGGTGTTTAACGCTGTTTTCAACATTATTTCAGTTATATTGCAGTGGCCACTGCACCTATCCATACTTTCCTGGAGTCTCTTTTACCAGTACTCTGCACAGTTTTCTTTTTAAGTCACTGGCTGCTTTCCCACAGAATCATCGTCAAAACAATGGTCAGTGGTGGGAGAGGAATGAATCCTGTCGCAGTGACTATCATCAATCCTCCAAAAGAAACTGGCCAAGCCAGAGGTTGTAGCGAGGGATCAAACCCTGGACCCCGTGTTCTCAAGTCCTGCACGCTACCGACTGAGCTACCGGGGCTCGGTGACAACCTATAGAAAGAAGGCTTTTAAAAATTCTGTGGGAAAAGAAGAAAAGATGGTTACAACCATTTTCTTTTTTCCCCACAACACTTTCTACCCTTTCAAAGACAAGTCCTCTCAATTGAGTCACTTGATTGTCATCTGCAAATGCTTTCAATTTCGACCAGTTCAAAGGAATCTTGTCTGAAAAAGAATTAACAAAATTTAAGGCTTATTCATATTGAAAGCATTTGAAAATGACAAATTAAATGCTGCAGCTCAAAAAATAGAATTTGTCTTTGACAGGTACAAGAAACACTGTGGTGTGCTCGTTATCATTTTCTCCTGTTCTCAAAATGTTTTCAGAAGCTGCCTCAGGGTCCTTAACCCTTTAACAAACAATCCCGGTTTTTCACGACCCTGTAGAAGAGGCCTTTTGAAAACATTGTGGGAAAAGGAGAAAATGCTGGTAACCAGCATTTTCTCCTTTTTCCACATTGTCTTCTACCCTATCAAAGCAAGACTGAACCATATGAACCACACTGAAATTGTTGTCGGCAAATGCTTTCAATTTGGACAAGGCTAACATTTTGTCATCTGGTAAAGGGTTAAAAGTTGGGATTGTATGGTAAAAGGGTTCTCAAGATTTTCTGTCCATGACAGCTGAAATTACCAAAAGCTGGTTGAACTGCCTGAAAATCTCCAGCTCACTTGGAGGTTGTTGTCTCAATGCCAATGACCCAGGTTTGACTGTCTCAGAAAGAGAGACAGCATTTTTCAAATTTTTAAACCTTGTACATGGGCAACTAAATAATCCCTGAGAATGCAGTGTCATAGTGATGGTGGTGGCTGTTCTTACAAATTATTAGATCTAGATTAGACTAATGTGTGCTTCAACCCTAAAGCCTCTTTTTCACATTTATAATTGCCTTAGCAGATAATGTAGATCAAGATAAGACTGCACAAACCCTGCAGTTTGATCTTTGATCTACACAGTCCGCTTTGCCATAACATATAGGTGAGAAAATAAAACCTTGACAATTTGCAATATCATATGGATTTTATTTCTAGACTGAGAGTGTCTATTGGGTATAACCCCTAACCACACAATCCCAAAATTTAATAACCATAAGAATGAGCCTACTGAAAACATTGTAGGAAAAGGAGAAAATGTTGGAAACCAGCATTTTCTCCTTTTCCCACAATGTTTTCTACCCTATCAAATAAAAATTCCATCATTTGAGCCACATTTAAATTATTGTCTGCAAATGCTTTCAATTTGGTAAGCACTAAAATCCATAAGTTGTGCATGGCAGGGTAAAATTTCACTCTATAAATAAAAACAACAAAATTTTGGATTGGTCCAAATGGAAAGCATTAGCAGACAACGTATCACATATAGCTCAAATAATGGTACGTGTCTGTAAAAGTGTAGAAAACCTTGTGGGAAAAGGAGAAAATGCTGTTTACCAGCATTTTCTCTTTTTCCCACAAGGTTTTCAAAAGGCTTTTTCCTCTGGGTCGTTAAAATGCCAGATCATGAGGTAAAGAATTAAAGGCCAGAAAAACTATACAATAGTTTTTGGCAGTGAAATTTATTTCAATGAGTTTTTATTGGGTATGAAAATGCTTTTCAATAATGGCTCTTTGGTGGAAAAATCTTTTAAGTGCACTCCAAAAATGTTAAAATTTCACGATTGAGCCTCATGAATGTGCCAAACTTTTTACAAAATATATTCCCCCCAAAACACTTGAGGCCTACTGGCCCATCTTGCATCTTGAAAGCACATTTCAACCCTTTATAACAAAATCCTGCAGTAAAGGACTAGAAAAAACATCCAGGAATAAGCAGAAAATGCTGGTAACCTGGATTTTCTCATATTCTAATGATACTTTCTACCCTTTCAAGCCTGTATCAAACAACATAATTCAGCATGGCCAAATATCAAGAATAAATATTGTAGACAAAAAAACGTAGCTCTAACATGCATCCTGTCTCTGAAAGTGTACAAAACATCAAGGGAACAAGAAGAAAATGCTGGTTACCAATTTGGAATAGTCTAAATTTTGTTGTTCAGGACAAAGTTAAAATGACCCGGTGAGTCATGAAAACAAATAAGTCCATAATAAATACAATTATAGCCAAAATTCCATACATTCAGAGAGTAACCACCCACTAATTTACAGGCATATTGTTCCACCTCTTTTATGACCAGTTTCTAACAAGGTTCAGGGTTTGGCATGTCCCTTTACACCAAACAATCGGTATGCAATGATAAAGTATCCAACTTTGTATGTTTGTTTGCATGGTGTTTTATGTGGTTTTCAACATTATTTCGGTTAAATTGCAGTGACCTGTACACCTATCAATGCATTCCTAGAATTTCATTTACCAATTCTTCACACCCTCTTTTTCCCGAGCCACTGGCTGCTTTCCCCAATAACTATCATAAAACAATAATGAGCGCCAGCATGTTGACTGATAGACAACGCATGACAGACAGAGCACAGTACCAAAGCTCTTGTTTGGGCACTCCCTACTCAGATGAGCTTTACAAGAGCACCTCATGTGGATGCTTGTCTGCAGTCACTTGACTTTCAGTACAGTCGCTTGATTTTCAGAGAAAATTCTATGTTGGAAAAGACGTATAACTGTGTCAAAAACACTTTGAAGGTTACCTGTCCTTTTTGCATGGGTTTCCCTTTTGATAGTCAACAACTATAGCAATTTGAAGTAAAGATCTTCAGTAATAACAGAGATATTAAAAACTGTTAAAGTTTTTGCATGAAGAGACATCTGACGACACAGACACCAAAGTTGTGATATTGAAACCCAAGATCAGACTGCATGGACAAATTTAATCATAATATGAGAAGCATTTACAATTATTGTGCTGGCTGCAGCCGATTTGAATTTGGCTGCATCAAAGTTTTTTTTTTTTCCGTAAAGAAAAAGAGTTAATTGTTATAATCTTCATAACAGCATGATTTCAAGTGTCTGGAAATGTCTTCCATAAAACTGGAACACATGGGAATCCAATTTTCACAAAAAATATTACAAACAAGATTGTTTTTGTTGCAATAGATGGAGGGGGTATTTCAGCATTTCCTTCCTAAAATGCAGATTTTTGCAATAGCATCTGTATAGACCTTATACCAAACAATCTCATGTTTTAAAGATCTTAACGGAAAGAGCTTTTGAAAGCATTGTAGGAATAGAAGAAAATGCTGGTAACCAGCATTTTCTTCTATTCCTACAATGTTTTCTACCCTACAAAAGCCAGTCTCATTATTTGAACCATTTCTAAACCATGTCTGCCAAATACTTTCAACTTGGATGAAACTAAAATTTTGTTGTATGGAAAAGCTTATTATATTCACTTTGGTACACATCTTTGCCAATGTAGGTTGCACTATTGACTTTATACCTACAGCAGCCAGTGGCAGAGGAAGAATACTTGGTACCATTTTTGTCACAAAAAAAAAAAACACCAGGAAAGCAGCTGACAAATACACTCCCTGCTACATACTGTTTTGTCTGTGTGTATCATCTCATGAAAAGGCATAACCGAGCCAATGAAACTGGTTTTCAACAAAGTTTTGTTAAATTTTTATTTACTTTTTCTCTAAATGCCTTTAACCATTTACCACAAAATACTAAGTTTTAACAACCCCTGAGGAAGAAGGCTTTTTGAAAACCTTTTGGTAACCAGCATTTTCTCCTTTTTCCACAATGTTTTCTGTCCTTTCAAAGGCAATCCCAATCATTTGAGTCATATTGAATTTGTTGCCTGCAGATGCCTTCAATTTGGAGAAGTCTAAAATTTTATCGTGTGGTACAGAGTTAACTGTTTACCCATTAGAGAGGCTGCTTTAAAATATGTTCAAGTTACTCAAACAAGAATGCTTCATTTCTCATGAAATTTACCAAAAACAGTCAGGTGCAGTGGTATCAAAATTTATATTTGCCTGATCATAGATTAAAATTACCGTAATCTAAAAATCACATGTGGGGTAATGGATAAATTGCTTGAGTAATGTTGATAGTCCTGGCTGGAAGCTGTGTGCAAATTACACTGATAACCCTAACTGGCTCCTGTCAAATACGGTGTGACTGACAGAAAGCAAATTATTGAGAGTCCTTGGGCATCGTAAACCTCAAAATTTATGGTGAGAATTTTTTCCAAGGCACTGTTCTATAGCTACCAGAGAAAAAATAATTAACCTTTAGGTGTCTAAATAATTAGCAAAATTACAAGAAAGAGAATGATTTTCTTCTGTAACATTATGTCCCATCCCCCTCTGCATGTATCACTCGATTTGGTATAGCTGGGCTTTGCTAGAAAGCAGATGTGTTAACTTTTTACCAAATGACAAATTTTTTGGACTTGACCAAATTCAAAGCATCTGCAGACGACAAATTAAATGTTGCTAAAATGATCATTTCTGTTTTTGATAGGGTAGAAAACATTATGGGAAAAAGAGAAGATGCTGGTTACCAGCATTTTCTCCTTTTCCCTAAATGTTTTCAAATGGTTTCTCTTTCTGGGTCGTTAGAAGTCAGTACTATGTGTTAAAGGGCAAACTCTTTACTACACAGTAAAATTTTGTAATTTTCCAAAATCAAAGCAATTACAGAGGACATAATCAGAGGTGGCTCAATTGATGGATTATTTTTTTGAAAGGGTAAAAAACATTGTGGGAAAGGAGAAAACACTGGTTACCAGCATTTTCTCCCATTTCCAGATTGTTTTCCAAAAGCCTTATCCCTAAGGGTCATTTAAAAACACTGGATTGTTTGGTTAACTCATTACCTTCAGCAACAAACTTGCTGCACACAACTTTAAAAATGTAAGAGGAAAATACAGATAATCAACAAATTATATGGTTGAATGTATCTAAAAACTTAGAGCAAGACAAAGAAACTCAAGGTAAAAGAAGAGCTTGATCATCTTAAGCAATTTCTCCTTTTAAGCAGAGGCAATGAAACTGATTGATTAAATGGTGTTTTTCACCCTTTTGAAAATAATTTCAGTCATATGTGATAGATCATATTTTCATCTACATCTTGGGTTTTAACATTACTAGGCTGGGACTATGAGGTCTTGTCTTGCCCAAGGATACCCCAAGGTAAAAGCCCAATGCTTTGAGTGAGAATCAAACCTGCCTCCAGGTTACAAATTGTAGGACCACTTAGAGGTAATGAAAACTTTTTCTTTTGTGTTTTTCAGTAGTTCAAAGAAATCTAACAGTGAAGTATATCCTTATAATTCACCGGTTAATGTTATAATTCACTGGTGAATGTTATAACTTTTATTTTTGACATACCACAGATATTTACGAAACAAAAATGAATTTTTGGCAGGAAAACCTCACTTTTTATGACATAGTCAACATCACTAATGACATCATAATAACAGCTTGTCCATATCTGACTAGATTGAATAGATCTCTTTCCTTTTAGTAATGTACATATTTTTACGATGCGCCAAAAAAACACACATAGAAAGAAAGGTTAAAGTAAAGAGCATAAAAGAAATAGGATAATTGTTTGTTTTGGTGTATGATCAAAATTTCTTTCATTGAGTGAAAAGCAAAGGCCATGTTTTCACTAGTGAAGCAAGTAGTGAAGCTGAAGCCACAGTGAAAGTATGGTCTCTGCTTTTCACTCAATGAAAGAAATTTCTATAAATATGGCCTTTGCTTTTCACTCGATGAAAGAAACTTCTATCATACACCGAAACAGACAATTATTCCCTATGTTATTTTTTGCATTCTGCACTAATGCTGTGTCACAAGAGCGAAAAAAAAAAACTTCAGCAGGATATAACAGATATTTACTTTCACCGAAAGTAATGAAAAATTCAAACATTTTGTTGTACCATTCTTCAGTTTCAACTAAATGACACAACCATGGACAAAAGCCATAATTAACCTGCCTTCCTGATGTCATTAACATTTTAACCCTTCACCACACAATCCAGTGTTTTCTCACTTGTGAGGAAGACACCTTTTGAAAACATTGTGGGAAAAGGAGAAAATGCTGGTAACCAGCATTTTCTCCTTTTCCCACAATGTTTTCTACCCTGTCATAGAACTTCAATTCATTAGTAACACTTTCAGATTTGTCACCTGCAGATCCTCCCTATTTGGAAGAGTCTAAAATTTTTCATATCGGAAAGGGTTAACCAACAATGATGGGTTTGCTATACCTGATAAAGAGCACTTTAAAAACAATCCAAGAAAATGAGAAAATGCTGGTAAACAGCATTTTCTCTTTTTTCGCACAATGTTTTCCAACCCTTCTAAAGACAAACCCCTTCACTGGAGCCATATTTACTTTGTTATTTGCAAGTTCTTTTCCTATAGACAAGTCTAAAATGTTACTGTCTAAGTAAAGAGTTAACTCTTTACGAAAGGACAAAACCTTAAACTCATCCACACTGAAAGGGTTTGCAGGCAACAAAAAATTAGTAATGTTGCTCAAATGATCGGATCTGTCTTCGAAAGGATAGAAAACATTGTGAGAAAAGGAGAAAATGCTGATTTCCAAAACTTTCTTCTTTTCTCACACTGATTTCAAAAGGCTTCTTCCTCAGCATCATTAAAAACTCAAGATTATTACGTAAAGGGCTCAGCAATCAGGTAATACATTATAATCCATCTTACACTACCTGAGGGCAAAATGAACTCCTCAATTTTCCCTCTAGATTGATGTCAACACATTATGGCTGCCATGATGATTTGAAAACTTGCAAAACAAGTTTTCGGAATGTCTCTTCAATTAAAGATGATCATAATTATAACAGGTAAATATAATGAGTAGAAACATTGGAAACTACATGTATTCTGAACTTTTAAGCACTTGAAAGACCAAACCTTAGAGGAATATTTCTACTAAAAATCACTCATTTGTTTTCTACCAAACAACCAGCTTATTCTATAATGTTTTCTCATTTTGATTATTCATATCTTTCAGGAAAGTTTTCAAAATCATATACACATTTTTTTCAGAATGTTACAAGTTTTATTGCATAACCTATATTGTTTTCAGTTTACTATACCCATTAAGAATTTTCTTACATAAGATCAGCATTTTGTGACATCATTTTACACTTCTTTCAGAGAAGTGAAGCAGGTTTTATTCATGGAAAATACCAATTGTGCATTATGTAGTTTTGCTAGTACAGATAACTGTCCCCAAAGGCAATGTTACTTTTTGACTGGTCGCCTCTGGGTACAGAGACGATCCAGACAAAGTCAGTTGAAAGCTCTGCACAGATTTTGTGTGCAAGTTTGAACTCTCATAATTTCACAAATACAGCACAAAACTAGGATTTGAACATACCTGTTGCCTGCATATTTAATAACCCTCAGCGTTTGAAATACAAATATTTTCAATTCAAACGCTGAACATAAGAGGACACCGTGCATTTCATCTGTTACTCGAGTTGTTTACGTTCCCGAAGCACATGAAATGGCTGCCACGCACGATAAATTTCGTCTGTTTTTTTCCGAGATTTCCATGTTATAAACGAGCTCTACAAGCTCTGTAGGTAATGAAAAGGTTTAATTATTTGTCTTTAGTCATGTTTGTTATGAACGGTTAATTGCATTTCGCTGCAATACAGATTAAACCGACGAAACAGGAAGTTGGTATAGTGCTCTATTTTTGCTACTGGAAAATTTACAATGGACTTGAGACGGTACGATGCACAATAAATGTCCAAATATGAAAAAAAAATCACCGTAGCATCTCATTATTGAGACTAGTAGTTTTGCATACTCTGACAAAAATTTCAAAGATAATATGTATTAAACAGAATCTGACAGTCAGTCGTCAGCTTTCAATACTAAATTGTATTTAAGTTGTCTACAAAATTTAATTAGTCTCACCAGAGGCAGTTGCCTAATAACAATGCTTTAGACTCTTGTAAGACAATTTTATCGCAGATGCCAATTTATGTCAGATCCTGTGTGTTCTGAATTACCTGGTGCACCTGCATATCCTGTGTACCGTAATTTAACTCATAATTACGTAAATAAACTTCCTTACAATAAATGAACTTCCTTATGACAAATAAATCTTTTGTTTTATTTCAAATTAACCCTCAACCTGCTAAGTAAGTTAAATAAAACTTTCCAGTCCATACCAAAAATGTTGCTACATATTTCAAACTTATTTATGGGTGGAAAAATATCTCATTATTGGACAGAATAGATCCAAGATCAGACTTCACATTCTGTGCAATCTGGGTCCATATTCACCAACCATTCTTAAGAACATCTAAAGTCTTATTTGCCAAAATTTTCTAAATTTGAAAATAACACGTTTGATTGGCTAAACCAAATGGTTTAGCCAATCAAAGTTGTGTAACTTTCAAAATCCATAATAAGATCAAGAATAGTTGATGAATACGGGCCCTGATCTTGACCTGCACTGTCCGCAAAAGGTCATTAAAGCGCACTTACCAGCCTTGGGGTTCAGAAAGAGGCAACATGATGCTCATAACAATAGATATTTTGCAGAGAAGAGCGAAATTCTGCACAGGCAATGGACCAATTCAAAATGACAGCAAAAACCATCAAAATCTTTTTGCAGTTTCCCCAAACTCAATAAACCCCAATACCTTACAGAATTAATTAGTTCAGTCCTTGGCTGAACAATGAAACAGTGAGGGATGTAGAAATATTTCTGTTTTATGTAACATCACAAATTTCAATCAAAATGTCTCCTGCTTGACATGGCTGTGGAATTACAAGCACATCTGCTTCCCACAGACCCTTTACCACACAATCCAAAATTTCAACAAACCTGACGATAAGGGCTTCTGAAAACATTGTAAGAAAAGGAGAAAAATTTGGTGACCAGCATTTTCTCCTCTTTCCACAACGTTTTTCAGTCTTCTCACTAAGGGTCCTAAAAAATTTGAATCTTTTGGTAAACAATTCCCTTTTCACCACCCAACAAACATTTAGACTTGGCCATAATTGAATGCACTGGCAAAGAACCATGCTCATTTCTCTCAACGATGGGATTTGGCTGTAAAAAAAGGGGTTGAATACACTGATGAAAGTATTGCTGGTAACCAGCACTTTCTCCTCTTCCAACGATGTTTTCAAAAGGCATATTCATTAGGGTCATTACATTTCGGGATTGTATGGTAAATGGTTAGTGAGCGATTACCCCTTAGAAAGTTTTCAAGAAACTTGTCTGCACAATATTATGACTAACTCTACAGTAAAAGAAATTACAAAAACTTTTTGTTGCCTCCATGTTTAATAACTTATTTCCGCAAATCATGAAAAATAACTGTATCTGAAGTGGAACCAGTTACGTCAGTTTTCTGACTGACAATTTTCATCATTGCCAGATGCAAGCACTTAATATTTTCGCTTAAACCAAGAATTTCGGCACTGTTTTCATAACCAGCTGAAAGCCTTCCACATCAACAAAAAACATCTGAGAGAACTTGCATATTTGTAATAACGGCCCAAAGTGCATTTGCTGGCATAATCTTTACAAATATGTGGCAACGTCTTTTGTACATACATTATATCATAGAAATGGGCTTTAAGGAAATATTCTGCATTGCTAAGTGTGTTTTCTTGTAATCACCCTCAGCGTTCAAAACAGACTTACTCTCTACTCCCTAAAACTAACTCCAGCAGATGACTTGGCAAACATGCTTCTACGATATGGTAAATAAAACCACCAGGCTGATAGTGCTGTGCAGGTTACCAGCATTTTCTCCTTTTTTCCCAGTGTTTTGTTCCAAAAGCTTTCTTTTTCAGGTTGGTCAAAACACAGGATTGGTAAAGGGTGAACTGTTTATTTGTATTTGAGTTTAACGCTGCTTTGACATCTAAGGTCCAATCAAGGCAGTCAGTGCAACTACCCATGTGTTTCCTGGCTTTCTCACACCAGTACTGACACAACTTCCTTTCCAAGTCACTGACTACTTTTCTAACATGCATCAGGGGCGAGAGGTAAAAAATTGCCAGAAAGAAAGTTTGTCTCAAGTGGGTATCAAACTCGCAACATCAGGTCACAAGTCAGATTCGCTCACCACTGAGTAAAGAACTAAATGTTATCCCCTATCCTGCTAATTAAGTTGAATGAAACTTTCAAGCCGATAGTAAAAACACAAATAATGCTATTTCGAACTTGTCTTTAGGACAAAAAATATCTCCTTATCAGACAGTGTAGATCCAAGATCAGACTGCATGTTCTGTGCAGTCTGATCTTAATCTACAGTGTCCTTAAAAGGTCAGTGATTCACCCTTAGCAGCCAAAGGGTTAAAAGAGGTAGACAGGTTACCAAAGTAACTGAGAGCCTAAAGTAACTGCTGCTTGTACATAAATTCCATCGTAATTCGATCATCAGCGTCATCAGGCCTTCATTGATGTTGATGTCAAAACATTAGCGTCCTGTCAAAATCCGAGTATCACACAATCTAATGAATACCAGCTGGTTAAAGCATCTTAGTTCCTTGTCTTGAGAAACATTGTTTTTGGAATTTCTTTTTTTGTTGGAGCTCAGTTGTACCAGATTTTTTTTGTATCATGAATTAGTTTACAACTACCAGTGGGCACATCATCCAGACACCAGCAACCAGTTACTATTTGACTTCAATTATTTTCAAAACAGTACAATGCTGTACCCCTTTACCGCATGACAAAATTATAGACCCATCCAAATTGAAAGCTTTCGCAGTCCATAATTTCAATGTGGCTCAAATGATGTGACTTTTTGCTGATAGAGTAGAAAACATTGTGGGTAAAGGAGAAAATGCTGGTAACCAGAATTTTCTCCTTTTCCCATAATGTTTTCAAAAGCCTTCCTCTTCAAGGTTGTTAAAAGTTGGGTTAAGTCTTTACCAGATGACAAAATTTTAGCCTGGTCCAAATTAAAAGTATTTGCAGACAAAAATTTAATGCTATTCACAACACGTAACGTGTCTTTAAAAGGGTAGAGAGCATTCTGGGAAAAGAAGAAAATGCTGGCTACCAGCATTTTCTTCTTCTCCCACTATGTTTTCAAAAGCCTTCTACCTCAGGATCATTCAAACTCCGGATTGTTTAGTAAAGGGTTAAAGCATCTTACTTTCTTGTCTTGTGAAGCAGAGTTTTTGGAATTTCTTGTTAGTTTGAGCTCAGTTGTACCAAATTTTACTTCTTTCCAGAACTTCTCTACAACTAGTTGCATAGGATTTCGTCTTTTGGAAGGATAGGAAACATGGTACAAAAAGGTGAAAATGCTGATTAAAAACATTTTCTCCTTCTCCCAGAATGTTTCAAAAGGTTTTTTCCTCAGAGTTTTGAAATCATGTGACTGTTTGGTGAAGGGTTAAATATTCTGTTTTGTACCTTTTGTTGAATGTCTCTATTTCTATCAGAGCCTAGGTAACACTGGTACCAACATTATGAAATAATTACAAAAAACCATCTATTACTACTAGTATTAGATTTTCAGATTATAAAATGTAAGATTATTCACAAAACTGACATCTAGTTTTTCTTCTTCCTGCCTGAACTAAATAACGATATGCTTTAAAAACCCAGGCCGAGCGTTGCTGGTGCAGTCAGTATCGTAAAGAACTTTAGAACAGTGGGGTCTCAGAGGTTTGAATTCCCAGCTCAACAAATTTCTTTCCAAGAATTGAAGACCATCACTGCAACAGGATTTCTTTCTCTCTCACTGCTGATCATTGTTTTGGGATGGCAGCCAGTGGCTTGGGAAGAATATTGTGCTAAGAAGTGGTGAAAGAAACTCCAGGAAAGCATGAATAGGTGCTATGGAGTGAATCCTATGGCAATCAATATCATCAATCCCTACACAGAAATTGGCTGAGCTGAGGATTTCAACCAGTAACCCCCTGGTCTCAAGTCTGTACACTACTGGGCTCAGCTCCAATATCAAAACGATTATTTCAACCAACTTCAATGGGGTAAGAAAAGATTTTAATCTCAAAGTAACAAAACAGCAGAACCCCTTACCACAATTGTATCAGAAATATTCCTGGGTCCATATCCACCAACCATTCCTAAGAATGATCTTAGTCTTATTCTCCAGCATTTTCTGAATTTGAATGTAACACATAACTTCTGATTGGCTAAACCATTTGGTTTAGGGATTGTGTTACTTTCAAATTTAGAAAATCTTGGAGAATAAAGACTAAGAATGTTCTTAAGAATGGTTAGTGAATACAGACCCTGAGCTTTGAAACAGATTGAGGGAAATTGCATGCATAATTCAAAATAAGCAAGAAAGAACATTGAAAATGAGAAAATTTGCAAATCATACATAGTTGACTGTGAAGAAAATCATGAACTAAGGCAATTTGTCCTTTTGACACAATGTTTCTTCTTTTTTTCAATCTGAACAATGCAGTGTTTTCACAACCCTGAGGAAGAGGGTTATTAAAAACATTGTGGCATAGGAGAAAATGCTGGTTACCAGCTTTTCTCATTTTCCCACGATGTTTCCTACCCCATTAAAGATGAAATAATCATTTGAGCTACATTCTATTTGTCATCTGAAAAAGCTTTCAATCTGGACGAGCCAAAATTTTAGTGTTTGGTAAAGAGTTAAGTTGAACTTTGCAATAAAGAGGCTAATGTTATTCAACTCTTTAACCCATTACCACACAATCCCGACTTTTAATGACCCTGAAAAAGAAGCCTTTTGAAAACATTGTGGGAAAAGGAGAAAATGCTGGTAACCAGCATTTTCTCCTTTACCCACAATGTTTTCTATCCTTCCAAAAACAAATTTCAATTTTTCAGTCACATTAATTTTGACGTCTGCAAATGCTTTCAATTTGGACCATTCTAAAATCTTGTCGTTTGGTAAAGGGTTAACAGGGGTTAACATTCTATACTCCTCCAGAATGATAACATCTGCAAAATGACATAGTAAATGCGGTGCAAATAATGGAATCTACTCGAAATGATAGAAAGAATTTTGGGGAAAGAAGAAAATGCTGGTTACCAGGTCCTAAGGGTCCTAAAATTACCGGATAGTAAAAGCGTTAATAATAAATGAAACCAAATACTTTTAATTTGTACTTTGGCTTTAATCAAAGTCCTTGTGGTTTCTGATGGGTGGTGTCAAGTTTGTCCCCTAAACAGGCTCAAATTTATTACCTCAGTATTTCAAAATCAGACAAAACCCAACTAACCCTTTGGACAAGAACTGGATATTTAATACATGTATAAGTTTTCCAAGGGTATAGATCAAGATCAGATTGTACAAAATTTCCAGCTGTCTTAAATAGTTTGGGCTGAAAATGTATAAATCATTTATTCAGCTGTCCGTTTGTCCAACAGGTCTCACTGGATAACTGTAGAAAATGGTGTAGATATATTGGAAGATCAGACTGCACAGTCTGATCTTTTAAGATTTATGTTATATACGGGTCTTAAAATTTCAATTATTATTGTAGGTTTTTTTCCACTGATGGGCCTTAGTTTGCAATCCTTTCTAGATAAAATGGACTATCTCTTTTATAATACTGATTAAATCTATCGGTTTAAATTCAACCCTAAACCACAAAATCCTGATTTTTTACGGCCCAAGGAAGACGGCCTTTGAAAACATTGTAGGAAAAGGACAAAATGCTGGTAACCAGCATTTTCTCCTTTTCCAACAATATTTTCTACCCTGTAAGAGAACGACAGCTCATTTGCACCAATTTTTGAATTTGTTGTCAAGAGTTACATGTAATTTAAAAATGTCAATCATTTTGTTGTTTGGAAAAGGGTTAGACTGCAATTTTTGTCATGTCACCTTACATCAATAGACCTTATTTCCATAGTTTATGGTTAAAACTGTGAATATGAAAAGAACATTAACAAAATAGGAGGCCAAGTTTGAAACTCGTACACTACTAGTCGAGAACAAAATGAATCATACTCAGATAGTTGTCAACGTCTAACAACTGAACATATAAGCCATGCACTATGAAAAGGGGGTCATCTGCAAAAAGTATTGACCCAGGTCAGCCTGTGCAATCCACACAGGCTGACCTGGGATAACATTTTTTTGCTATTGGTCAATTTTCTGCATGTCAAAGGACCAGTGTACCTCATACTTCAGTCGGCTGTTATACAAAATGTTTGAGTCCAAATGAGGGAAAAGGTCAGCGTAACATATATTCTATATGTCATAACCTGAGCTAGACATCCATTACATAAAAATTTATGAACAATTTATTCAAAACGCAGTTGGGATCAATCAGACGTTTACATTTTATGACGCCATGCCTTTGAATTACACTGTTTAGGGCCCGTCCAAAGTTATGATATACGCAGTCCTTTAAGGTTTAATTAAACTTTCATTGTACATTGAAATGCAAACATTATACATGCACTAGGAGAACACAATGTGCTCCCTCAGCCCTTTCAACTCCATAGGCAAAAACAGGGGCTTTTAACTCTTTACCAAACGACAAAAATGTACCCTGGTCCAAATTGAAAGCACTTGCAGACGACAATTTAAATGTGGCTCAAATGATGGTGTTTGTCTTTGATAGGGTAGAAAACATTGTGGGAAAAGGAGAAAATGCTGGTTACCAGCATTTTCTCCTTTTCCTACAATGTTTTCAAAAGTACTGGTACTCTTTCTCAGGGTCATTAAAACTCGGGATTGAGTGTTAAAGGGTTAAAAATCACAATTCAAGAACAGACTGCACAAAAATTTGTAATGTCAGCTTCACTTAGTCATGGCTTTAAAATAAAGTTATTTTTGAGTTTCAGTGGGTTGTATATTCAGTCCTCAAAAGAGATCCATTTGTACTGGTTATTAATGCCGTTTTAACAGCTTAAACCATATTAAGGCAGTCAGTGCACCTACGCATGTGTTTCCTGGCTTGCTCACACCAGTACCCTGAAAACTTGCTTTCCATGCCACTGACTACTTTCCTCACATGCATCAGAGGTGAAAAGTGAAAAATTTCTAGAATGAAAGTTTGCCTCAACTTGTTATGCACTTGCAACCACCAGTCCATGAGTCAGAATGATATGCTAACCACTGAGCTACCCAGCCGTGCCAAAAATTGAGTTTACATAATTATTTGGCACAAAAAGGCTTAACTCTTATGCTCTAACTGGAAAAAAAAAAAAACTTTTTGCTTGCTTAAACTATACATTCTTACCAAACAACAAAATTTTAAGACTAATGCATATTGAAAGCATTTGTAGAGGAGAAACTAATGAGGACTAAAATGATTAAATTTAGACACAGTATAAAACATTTTCTTCTTTTCCTGAATGAATCGCTTACACAGACAAAGTAGATCAAGATTAGTCTGCGCAGATGGTCCAGCATTCTTTTGCAACAATTGTTTTCAAAATGGTCCACTGTAAGCAACTAGAGTGCACACATGGTAAATGTTGACGCCTTCATGACGGAAGACAGACACAGCACAATTACAAAGTTTACCTTGAGCACTTTGTGCTCCGGTGAGCTAAAAAGAAAAAGAGCATTTGGAGGTGGGTTGTGAGTCAATGGTACAAATTAGCTGCAAAAATCAACTTACCCGAATCAATGTCTGTTGCAAACACTTGTGCCACACTTGTTCCGATGGTGACGTTTTCAAAGATGGCAGGCTCGTAGATACCATGTTCAAATAATGGAGTGTTGTCATTGACATCTTGTATGTTAATGTAGACTGTCACAGAGCTAGTCTGAGCTGGATCTCCACTGTCTTTGGCATGGACAACCAGGGGGAATAGCTGGCTCTGCAAAAGCAAAAATATTAAATGGTTAAAATGTGTCCAAAACCCCTGTCCATTACAGAGGCTTTTTAAAAGGCTTCTTCCTCATTAAAACTCAGGAAAGGGTTTGAAGCAAAACAGAAAAGCATTTGATTTATGAAATGTGTTTCCAGTAGATCATGTTTATATATATGATCATAATAATTTTCCTTTTATTTGCACTGCCTGTTCAGTGTCTGCCTTTTTTCTGAATGATTTATGCCTGACCATACCTACCTCTTTCACCAAACAACAAAATTTTAGGCATGCCCAAATTGAAATCAAGACAACAAACTGACTGTAGCTAAAAACATAAGTTCTGTCTTTGATAGGGTAGAAAACAGTGGGAAAAGGGGAAAATGCTGGTTACCAGCATTTTCTTCTTTTCCCACAATGTTTTCAAAAGCATTTCTTTCGCCTGGTTGTCAAAACTTGAGATTGTGTGGTTTCTTTTTCGGAGGCTGAATAAATGAAAATGACCAGTCTGAACTTGGTTTAATTTTCCACCAGACAACAAAAATATAGACTAGTCTGAACTTAAAGCACTTACCGACGGCAAGCTGAATGTGGCTTACATAATGGGATTTTTTTATAATTGGGCAGGAAACATTGTGGAAAAAGGAGAAAATGCTGTTTACCAGCATTTTCTAGTTTTCCACAATTTTTTTTCAAAAACTTACTTTGTAAAGGTTGTTGAAAGATGAGATTGTTTGGCTAAAGTTTAACTCTTAAACAATCAATAAATTTTAGACGAGTCCCAATTGAAAGACACGTTTCAGTTTATCAGTGACATTTACTTCCAATGTTTCTGATTTGGACAAGTCTAAGATTTTGCCAATTGGTAGGTAAAGACTTCACACACACAATCTCAAGCTTTAAGACCCCGAGGAAAAAGGCTTTTGAAAACATTGTAGGAAAAGGTGAAAATGCCGTTCTACCCCGAGACAAATACCATCAATTGAGTCACAAATTATTTATCGTCTGCAAATGCTTTGAATTAAGAAAAGTCGAAAGTTTTGTTCTTTGGTAAGGGATTAATGTGTCATCTGCACTTCCATGTCATCTCGTTGAAACTTCCCTAAGAAAAGCTAGAAACTCAGAACTAAGAACTGTCTAATTGATTTTGCAATAATTACTCGATTTGCCATATTGAAAACTATCAATACAACATACAGATAGATAGAGATAAAAAAACTTCAAACAAAATTACATAGTTCTGAGGTGAAAGATCAGATTTCTTATCATCATAAATTTTACAGCTAAATTATATAAATCTATTTTCTTTATCTGTTTTTTTCCCAATGAATTTCATCTGCATGATTGCAAGCATTCTTATCCCTTTACCACACCATTTTGAGTTTTAACAATCATTAGAAAGAAGGTCTTTTGAAAGCATTGTGAGAAAAGGAGAAAATGCTGGAAACCAGCATTTTCTCCTTTTCCCAAAATGTTTTCTTCCTCATCAAACATAAATCCATCATTTCAGCCAAATCTACAAGTAAGTTATAGACTGCAAATGCTTTGGATTTGGACGTGCCCAAAATTTAGTTGTATGGTAAAGGGTTAATCCTTCACAATAATCCACTGTTTCAACAGCCTTGTCAAAGAGGAATTTTGAAAACATTGTGGGAAAAGGAGAAATCGCTGCTTAAAACATTTTCTCCTCTTCCCATAACATTTTCTACCCTGTCTTGGACAAAAACCATCATTTGTGCAACAGTCATTTTTGTCGTCTGTAAACCTTTATTGAGGACCAGTCGACAAATTTTGTTGTTTGGTAAGGAGTTAACACTTAATCACACAATCCCAAGTTTTAACAAGCCTTACAGCATTTTCTCCTTTTTTGACAATGTTTCCTGTCCTAATTCATTCACAACTTCAATCGTTTGAGCCATTTTAACAAATGCTTTGAAACTGGACCAGTCTACAAATGTGGGCGTCTGGTAAGGAGTTCAAAGGGAAAACAAAAAAAAAGTAAGACCAAAATCTGCAGGGATATGCAATAATAGAAATAATATATCTATCACAATTCAATTATTGATCACACCCTTGTAGAACCGAGTACCTGAAACAGACATTTATTAGTCAGTAGAAAAGACACAACTAATGCAAATTACAGGTTTGTTTTCATCAGAAATTCTCGCAAAAAATTAGAGTTGATTCAAGATCAGACTGCACACTCTGTGCAGTCTGATCTTGATCTAAATTGTCCGTAAAAGCAAGCTTTAGCCCTGACTGGTGTCCCTGTAGGCTAAGATTGTGTTCAGGTTGTTACCCTTTAACAAACAATCCTGGGTTTTCACGACCCTGAGAAAGAAGCCTTCTGAAAACATTGTGGGAAAAGGAGAAAATGCTGGTAACCAGCATTTTCTCCTTTTCCCACAATATTTTCTACCCTTCCCAAAACAAATTTCAGTTTTTGAGTCACATTAATTTTGTCGTCTGTAAATGCTTCCAATTTGGACTAGTCTAAAATTATGTCATTTGGCAAAGAGCTATACAACAGATATGAAGAACAATGATGTGCAAGAACGCCCAAAAATTAACCGAAAAACTACCCCACTACAAAAGAGAGACATGACTATCGTGAGAATCGTCACAATAGCCTTGACTATTTTTGGTCCGACGTAACGTCATAGGTGAAAATTTTAACCCTTGACCTGCTTATCACAACATGGCTCATATAAGAAGACAGAGGTGATTCAGATCAGACTGAATATTCTCTATTGACTGATCTTGGTTCCACTTAATTGATACTGCAGCAGTGCTGCATCTAGATCTTCCTAAACTCTTTGCAACACGACAATATTGTAAACTAATCTAAATAAGCATTTGCAGACGACAAAATTTATTGCATTTGACTCGAATGATTGGATTTGTTTCTTAAAGATTGTGGGAAAAGGAGAAAATGCTGGTTACCAACAATGTTTTCAAAAGTCTTATTAACCAAGTTTGTTAAAACTTGGGATAGTATGGTAATGGGTTAACCTTTTACCACACAACAAAATTTTGACTTGATCAAATTGAAAACATTTTGCACACCATAAATTAATTTTAGCTCAATTGATTTGATATGGTAGAAAACATAGTGAGAAGAGGAGGAAATGCTGGTATCCCACTTTTTCTCCTTTTCCCATGAAGTTTTCAAAAGGCTTCTTTATCAAGGTCGTAAAAATTCAGGATTGTGCTGAAAAGGGTTAACCATTCACAACAACAACCCAGACATAACAAACCTGAGGATGATGGCTTTACAAAATTGTGAGAAAATGATGATGACTGGCATATCTCCTTTTCCAACAATGTTTCCTATCCTTTCACAGAGAATTTCCACCTTTAGGGTCAAAGTCTATTCTGTTGTCTGCAAAATGCTTTAGATTTGGACAAGTCCAAAATGGTGTTGTTTGCCATAGTGAGTTCACACTATCAAGCAACACTGTTTCAGACTTGTCCAAATTAACTCTTTACCAAACCACAAAATTTTAGACTTGTCCAAATTGAAAGCATTTGCAGACGACAAAATAAACGTGACTCAAAAATTGAAACTTGACTTTAGAAGAGTAGAAAAGATTGTGGGAAAAGGAGAAAATGCTGGTTACCAGCATTTTCTCCTTTTTCCACAATGTTTTCAGAAGGCTTCTGCATCTGGGTCGTAAAAACCAGGGATTGTTTGGTAAAGGGTTAAAAACTTTTGCAAACAACAAAATTTAATGCGACTCAAATATTGTGATTTGTTTCTAACTATAGAAAACATAGTGGGAAACGAAGGAATTGATGGTAACCAGCATTTTCTCCTTTTCTTACGACGTTTTCAAAAGGCCTCTTCCTCAGGGTCGTCAAACTTGGGATAGTGTGGTAAAGATTTACTGTCAAAAAGTTTTGAAGTCACTTAATTTTTTATCAAATTTTGGACAAGACTTTGCAGACAACAATAATTAAATGCAGCTAAAAACAATGATGATGCATCTTTGATAGGGCAGAAAACATTCTCCTTTTCAAACAATTTTTTCCAAAGCTCTTTCTCTTCCAGGGTTGTTAAAACTGGGGATTATGTGGCAACAAGACCAAGCATTCAATCTTCTTTTCTAGTAATATTTCTTTAACTGCTATTTTGCTTTAAGCGTGTTCTTAATTACATCCTTTGTTCGAATAAAGCATACTTCACATTTTTCAAATCAAATCATTTATTTGGTAAATAAAGTGCACCTTGTAAAACAGGATCAAAGCAATCAAATTTACATTTTCATTCATTTTTTCCAGCCTTTTCTTTTTCCATGTTAAAAACAGATCAGAATACTCTGTCAATTTTGAAACCAGTTATGTCAAAACTTTGATTAGTCAAAAACGAATCAAATTACTCTACCCATTACACATAATGCAGTTTTGTCTGCACAAAAGAATTGAACTCTAAGCAAGTGGGTCCTTTAAAGGTAAAATAATGCGCTTTTGCAGACAATGTAGATTAAGATCAGACTGCACCGAACATGCAGTCTGTTCAATGAACAATACTGTCAGATATCCTGATCTTGAAAGCTTTGATATAAATTCCATATGGAACTCTTTTGAAGACAATCTCTGTTCATAATAAGAAGAATGCTTTTGAAAGCATCATGGGAAAAGGAGAAAATACTGGCTACCAGCATTTTCTCCTTTACCCTAAATGTTTACAAAATCCTTCTTCCTAAAGGTCCTTAAAACACAGGATTACTTGTAGAAGAACGTTTTTGAAAACACTGTGGGAAAAGGTAAAATGCTGACAACCAGCATTTCCTCCTTTTCCCACAGTGTTTTCTGGTCTTTCCATGACAAATCCAATTAGCCTCATTAAATCTGTATATCTGTGAATGCTTTCTATTATGAAGAGTGAAAATTTAGTTTTTAGTAGGGAGTTAACTTTTTACCAAACAACAATACTGTAGATCAGTCCAAATTTAAAGCATTATCAGACAACTAAATAAATGTTGCTCAAAAATTGTAATTAGTTTTGGGAAGGGTAGAAAAAAACATGGTGGGAAAAGGAGAAAATGCTGGTTACCAGCATTTTCTCCTTTTCCCACTATGTTTTCAAAAGTCTTCTTTCTTGGAGATCATTAAAACTCAGAATTGTGTAGTAAAGGGTTAAGGTAATATTTAGCATGATAGAAACAGGCCTGTCAAAATGGGCGTGAGTGATTAACGCAAGATTATTACAAATTTTGGATTCAGTCCAGACTGAATGAATTTTAATATTTCCACTAAGTCAAATATTAGAACTATAAAATTTTACTTTTCAACTTGTTCTGTGATTACCAGCATTTTCCTTTTCCCACAATGTTTTCAAAAGCCTTCTTCCTCAAGGCTGTTAATACTTGGGATTGTTTGATAAAGGGTTAGAAATAGTATATGTATTTTATCCATGACTGAAAATGTCCAGTCATTTTTCCTGCTCAAGGGTTACAAGGAATTATCTTTTCAAAGTATACAAGGCTCTTTCCCCACCCCCTATACAAAACAATTCCATGTCTTAACCATCCTAAGGATGAAAGCTACTGAAAACATTGTGGAGAAAAGAGAAAACGCAGCTTAAATTTTCCATACATTCATTTTCCATACAAAAAAGATCTCATAATTTGAGCCACATTTAATTTGTCCTCTGCCAATGCTTTAACCCTTTACCAAACAATCCCTGATTTTTACGACCCTGAGATAGAAGCCTATTGAAAACATTGTGGGAAAAGGAGAAAATGCTGGTAACCAGCATTTTCTCCTTTTCCCACAATGTTTTCTAACCTGCTGGAAACAAATTTCAATTTTTGAGTTACGTTTATTTTGTCGTCTGCAAGTGCTTTCAATTTGGACCAGTCTAAAATTTTGTCGTTTGGTAAAGAGTTAATATGAACAAGTCTGAGATTTTGTTTGTGCAGAAAAGGGCAAATAAACTAAAAAGTGCTATGATCCATGTAGTTTGCAACTCAAGTATTTGGTAAAAACTTGTCATTAAAACTTAATAAATGTCAAATTTTCATTTTGACATAATTTTCAGAGCTCATACAAATATAACAGTTAATTGAAAAAACATGTTTAACTGTGAATATCCAAAAGAAGTATTTAACTACATTGAAATAATTTACAATCTTTTCCTGACAACATCATTTTAGACTTGTCCAAACTGAAAGTAATTGCAGACAACAAATTAAAAGTAGCCCAAATGATGACTTTTAACTCTGAAAGTGTAGACAACATTGCAGGAATTGTTACCAGTATTTTTTTCATTTTCCCACAATGTTTTCAAAATGCCTTTTGCTCAGACTCTTTAAGATATAAAATTGTTTGGTAAAGGGTAACTTTACTGAAATTATTGAAATTGCTTAACCATTATAAACACAACTTCTCACAATCAGGCATTTAGACAGTCCTTGTAAACATTGTGGGAAAAGGAGAAATTGATTGTAACAAGCAATATGACCATTTTAATAAAAAAGTTCAAATATTTTTCTTTCCTTCGAAACCCTTCCATTAAAACATTTCTCCTTTTATCGCAATGTTTCAGAGAAAAATCCCATGATATGAGCAACATCTGGCTTGTCTGAAAATTCATTCCATAATTTTCTCCTTTTTGCACCAAGTTTTCTACCTCTTCAAATATAGACTACACAATTTAAGTCCCATTTAATTTGTTGTATGCAGATGCTTTGGATTTGAACAAGTCTCAAATTTTGTCCTTTAATAAAGAATTAACCCTTAAAATACCACACAATCCCAAGTTTTTAGGATGCTGGAGAAGCAAGATTTTGAAAACATTGAGGGAAAAGGAGAAAATGCTGGTAACCAGCATTTTCTCCTTTTCCCACAATGTTTTCTACCCTATCACAGACAAAGTACATCATTTGAGTCATCTGCAAATGCTTTTAATTTGGACGAGTCTAAAATGTTGTCATTTGGTAAAGAGTTAATGCTGGCTAGGCAATTAGCAGTTTCTTATCAGCAGTCCACATGCCTGTGAGCAACCAGCCTATGTCAAGCTTATCAGCAACACTCAGGCCTTATTTCTGTAAACAATTTTTTATATTTTTGTTAACAGTTAGAGTCAACTTTTGGCTAAAATCAGCAACTGACACAGTGAAAATGCTCTGATATACATGTATTGAGCAATTGCTCAAAATGAGTTAGTTGTTCATCTGTCAAAGCCTTTATCATAACCTTTAAAATTATTCATCTAGTACAGGTTGTATAATGAATGGTCTTTAATGTTATTTTCAACATTTTTTTCAGCCATTTCATGGCAAAATTTTACTTTTGTGTCCTTGATTTCTCCAGTGTTAGTCCAAGTGCGCCCCAAGCTGAAAACCCAGCACCTAAAGTGAAGATCAAACCCCTGACTTCAAAAATACAAGTTTACATGTATTATTGAAATAACATTTAACCCTTCACCAAACGACAAAATGTTGGACTTGTCCAAATTGAAAGACTATACAGATAATCAAATTAATGTGACTAAAAAATTGAAATCTGTTTTTAGAAAGATACAAAACAAAGTGGGCATAGGCGAAAATGCTGGTTACAAGCATTTTTTCTTTTTTCAACATTGTTTTCAATTGTCTTCATTTGAAGGATTGCTAAAATTCAGATTGTGTAGTATACAGTTAAAATGTTGTTAATGATTGTATGGTGTTTCACGCCATTTTCAACATTATTTCAATTATATCACAGCGGCCAGTACACCTATCTTTTCTTTCCTGGAGTTTCTTTTACCAATACTCCGCACCACATTCTTTCCAAGCCACTGGCTGCTTCCCACATAACAATTGCCACAACAATGGTCAGTGGTGGTAGAGGAATGAACCCTGTTGCAATGACTATCATCAATCCTCATAAAGAAATTGGCCAAGGTGGAGATCGAACCATTGACCCCTTGTTCTCAAGTCCTGCACACTACCAACTGAGCGACAGGGACTTCGCTAAAATGTGGTTAAACAAACCAATCAATCAATCAATCAATCAATCACTAGTCAGGGTCATAAAAATAATAATTGTTTGGTAAAGAGATAACTCCTCAGGTACAGAAAAATACTTTCTACAAGGTATGGGGCAATGTTATGTGTTCTGTAGTATACAGTTAAAATGTTGTGAATGATTGTATGGTGTTTCACGCCATTTTCAACATTATTTCAATTATATCACAGCGGCCAGTACACCTATCTTTTCTTTCCTGGAGTTTCTTTTACCAATACTCCGCACCACATTCTTTCCAAGCCACTGGCTGCTTCCCACATAACAATTGCCACAACAATGGTCAGTGGTGGTAGAGGAATGAACCCTGTTGCAATGACTATCATCAATCCTCATAAAGAAATTGGCCAAGGTGGAGATCGAACCATTGACCCCTTGTTCTCAAGTCCTGCACACTACCAACTGAGCGACAGGGACTTCGCTAAAATGTGGTTAAACAAACCAATCAATCAATCAATCAATCAATCACTAGTCAGGGTCATAAAAATAATAATTGTTTGGTAAAGAGATAACTCCTCAGGTACAGAAAAATACTTTCTACAAGGTATGGGGCAATGTTATGTGTTCTGTTCCCTCTGTTAATTAATTCATAATTCATTCAGTCATAATGTGTGAAAGCATCATTAGTGATAAGAAAGTGAATTCATCACAAATACCATCTTTTCTCATTTCACTGTCTGGTTATTTCAGTCCTTCACCGTTGTTATTACGTTTTAACAACTCTAACAAAAGGGGGTCCTGTGTGGCTCAGTGGTTAGGTGTAGGACTCGTGACCTGGAGGCCCCGGGTTCGAGCCTCTAGGCTCCACTGGGTTTTTCACAAGAGTGTCCTTGAGCAAGACACTTCATAGCCCCAGCCTAGTACTGGTTAAACCCAGGAAAACATGAATATGTGAGCTGTCGCCGTGATGTGACTGAAATAATGTTGCAAGCGGCGTAAAACACCATTCAAACTCTAACAAAAGAAAATATCATTCTGAAAACATTGTGAGAAAAAGAGAAAATGCTGATAACCAGCATTTTCTCCTTTTCCCACAATGTTTTTAAGAGCCTTCTTCTTATAGGTCATTAAAACTTGGGACAGTGTACCTAAAACTAAAGAGTTGACTTGTACAGTGCCAAATAAACCGAGATAATTATTTCTGTTGGCTAAAAAGGCTAGAAACAAGAGGGCCATGATAGCCCTGAAGTCGCTCACCTGAGTCTTTTGACCAAACATGACCCATTTTTAATCTCTTTCGAGATATTATAACAAACATTCTATCAAGCTTTCATAATTATTGGACTGAAAATTTGGCCTCTAGCTTGTACACAAGCTTTTTCTAGAATTTCTCTCAGTGACCTACTTTTTAGCAAAACATAGCTCACTTGTCCGAGATATCATCAAGACAAACATTCTGACCAACTTTCAAGAGTTGTGGACTGAAAATATAGCCTCTAGGGCGTACACAAGGTTTTTCTAAGCTTTGACCTAGTGACTTAGTTTTTGACCCGACATGACCCATTTTCAAACTCGTCCGAGATATTATCAAGACAAACGTTCTTACCATTTTTCAACCATTTTCGAACTCGTCCGAGATATTATCAAGACAAACATTCTTACCATTTTTCAAGAGTTTTGGACAGAAAATGTGGCCTCTAGAACGTACACAAGGTTTTTCTAAGATTTTACCTGGTGACCTAGTTTTTGATGCAACATGACCCATTTTCAAACTCGTCCGAGATATCATCAAGGCAAACATTCTGACCAACTTTCAGGAGTATTGGACAGAAAATGTGGCCTCTAGAGCATACACAAAGTTTTTCTAAGATTTTACCTAGTGACCTAGTTTTTGACCCGGCATGACCCATTTTCTAACTTGTCCGAGATATCATTGAGGCAAACATTCTGAGCAAGTTTCATGAGTATCGGACTGAAAATGTGGCCTCTAGAGCGTACACAAGGTAAAAAGTTGACGGCAGACGCGGACACAGCACGATCACAATAGCTCACCATGAGCACTTCGTGCTCAGGTGAGCTAAAAATGCCGGTCATCAGCTGGTTCCCAACATTTCTCCTTTCCTCACACTATTTTCAAAAGCTTTCTTTCTCAGACTGGTCAACACACATGACTGTTGTCAAAAAGGTTAACCCCTTACCACACAATGCCATGAATTAACAACCCTGATGAAAAGGACTTAAGAAAACATTGTGGAAAAAAGAAAATGCTGGTAGCCCATATTTTCTCCATTTCCCACAATATTTTATATTCTTTCCGAAGTATATCCCATCGTTTGAAGCATGTTTCATTTTGTCTTCTGCAAAATTAATGCTTTCAACTTAGCCAAATCTAAAATTTTGTTGTTCGCTAATGATAAAAAAATTCATCGAGATTTAGAGCAGTATGGCACCAAAATGGAAAACAATATTGAAAAGACCACAAAAGGCCCCTGCCTGTCCACCAATTTGTCACATTCCACAACTAGATAGATTCTACCAGCACCCAAAAGGTGAGAAAATATTGATTTGTTTTCTTCTCTTATCGCCAAGATTATTGAATCACAAAAACAAACATGCTGGGAGAATTTTTCTGCATCACCCATGCCGAAACTTAAACCTTGAACGCTTTTCATACCATGGATGACACCAGAAGCTTTTGAGGACAGAGTAGATCAAGATCAGACTGCACAGAATGTGCAGTCTGATCTGTTATCTACACTGTCCACTGCATATTCTAGATTATGACCGAACTGTCTCCTGATCTTGCAGCAGAGCTGTACTTGTAGCCTTTGAGAAAATGCAAGTTGTCTATTCCATAGCGAAAAAATTAAGAAATTATCTCGGAGTTTTAACCATGCTCAGGAAGAGGCATTTGACAACACTGTAAGAAAAGGTGAAAAGGCTGATAACCAACATTAAATTTTTCTCCTTTTCCACAATGTTTTCTACCTTTGCAACTGCTTTCAAATTGGAGGAGTCCACATATTTTGTTTTATCTGGTAGTCCACATGTATGTACCATCAATGTAGGTTTACCTACAGAACTTGAATGATTCTAGAGTGACAAATTTTCCATGCATATCTCTCGAACAATGGTAACAGGCAATTATTTCCAGGAACATTTATTAATCATGGCCTACAATTATTGTGGGTACTAATTTTGAATTATCTGGATATGACAAGTTATACAAGTACCCACAAAGTTGGTTTTAGTGAGGAATGACTGCGGAGTAAGAATATCCCCCACATATCTGTGGAATGGTAAGACCTGGGTTGTAATGCATTCATTACCACATAAAGGAAATGATAAATTGAACTGCAAACCTAGGTATCCAGGGCACAACAAGATGAATGAGGAATGAACCTTTTGAAGAAGAAAGACAAGTAATTTCCTCTATTCCTTTTTTAACTCTTTACCAGATGACAAAATTTTAGCCTAGTCCATTTTCTTTGATACGGTGGAAAATCTTGTGGGAAAAGGAGAAAATGCTGGTTACCAGCATTTTCTCCTTTTCCCACAATGTTTTCAAAAGGGTCCTTTCCCAGTGTCATTACAAGTGTGTGAAAGGGTTAATCTTTTACAAAAGAATCACAAGTTTTAATGATCCTGAGGAAACCGGCTTCTGTAAACATCAAAAACGTTAAAGAAGAAGAAGGCCTTTGTAAACATTGTGGGAACAGGAGAAAATGCTGGTGACTAATGGTATCAATTAATTCAAGACGGAGAAAAATTTGAATTTTTTTTCTAATGTAAGTTTATGTACTATAATCAAACAAACAAACTGCCCCTAGTTTTTTTTTTTTTTAATCCCCCCCCCCCCCCCCCCCCCGTTTTTAAAAGTCAGGGGAATTTCACCCCAACATTTTCCATTTTAGTTTAAACATATTTATTTTACATCAATTGAGAAACAAGTTCTTACAACTTATACTAATCTCTCTCCATTCTGCTTCCTGGGAACTACACCAGTACTCGCCACCAGTACTCGCACCAAATGTGTGGGCTAATGAAAAATCCAAAAGTTGACACCCGCTTCCGGGTATTGTGCTCTGGACCTTATGGTTATTTTTCAATTTCTAGAATAAACGCTAGTTGTCTGGTTAAAATTTATTCATGAGGTAATGAGTTTAGAAAATGATGGAAGAGTACCTGTACATTGTTCAAACAAAAACATTTTCACAAAATAGTTTTTTTTTCTTGATTGTTATCAGCCTTTTCTAAAGCTGTGAAAACACATAGCTCTTCACACAAAAAAGTAGAAGATAAGAGAAGTATGAGTTTGTTTATTGAGTTACTTTAATGAACTGAACAAAACTTTTTTTACCCTTTACTACACAATCCCGAGGTTTTTACAATCCTGATGGAGTAGGCTTCCTTGAAAGAGTTATTTACATGTTTTTTTTTTTTAATTTCTTTAATTGGGGTCGAAGGCTTAACTCTTATATATATATAGTTTTTATCAAATGACAAAATTTTAGCCTTGTCCAAATTGAAAGCATTGGCAGACGGTAAATAAATTTTTACTCAAAACATTAAATTTGACTTTCATAGGGTAGAAAACATTGAGGGAAAAGGAGAAAATGCTCACCAGCATTTTCTTCTTTGCCCACAATTTTTCCAAAAGCCTTCTTTCTCAGGGTTGTCAAAAGTTGGCATTATATGCTGTAAAGGGTAAATGATATTACTTAACTCTTAACCAAATGGCAAATTTTAGACTTGTCCAAATTGAAAGCATTTGCAGACAACAATTTAAATGTGGCTGAAAAGATGAAATTTTTCTTTGATAGGAAAGAAAACATTGTGGGAAAAGGAGAAAATGCTGGTAACCAGCATTTTCTCCTTTTCCCACAATGTTTTCAAAAGGCTTCTTCCTCTGGGTCGTTAAAACTCAGGATTGTGTGGGAAAAAGTTAAGACTTGTTCAGTTTTCATAGCATTTACAGACGACAAATTATTTGTGGCTCAAATAATGATAGTAGTCTTTAAAAGGGTAGAAAACATCATGTGAAAAGGAGAAAATGCTGGTAACCAGCATTTTCTCCTTTTCCCACAATATTTTCTTCTCTATGAAAGACACAAATCATCATTTGAGATACATTTATGTTGTCTTAGGCACATGCTTTCAATTTGGTTAAGCCCAAAACTTTGTCCTATGGTATAGAGTTATAGAAAGGACAACAGACACTGGGTATACACATGTTAACTTGGAGCCTGTCAAACTCAGGTTAGGTAAAAACAGTAAATGTTGCAGAATATCAAACACCTACCTGCTCAAAATCAATGACACTTCGAAGAACAAAAGTTCCCATCACAGGATTCAAATAGAAGGTATCATTTGCCCAAGCTGATGTCATAAAGTAGGAAACTTCACCATTCTCCTCTTTATCAGGGTCATGTGCTTGAACCCCTCCGATGGTTGTACCCAAAGCTGTGTCCTCATCAACATCAATGGAATAGAATGATTGTGTGAAATGGGGAGGATTGTCATTAACATCTAGAAGGTTGATTCGTACTTGGCAGGAAGTAGACTGTATGCCGTCTGTGGCAGTTACAATAAGTGTGTATCTGTCTTGGCTCTCACGATCCAGGGGACCAGTTGTAATGATGGAACCTGATTGGATATTTATAAAAAATGATCTCACCTTTTACCAATATGTTGATTGATTGTATGTATGGTGTATAACACCATTTTCAACATTATTTCATTTATATTGCGGCGGTCAGTGCACCTATCCATGCTTTTCTGGGGTTCCTTTGATCAGTATTACGCACAATATTCTTTTCAAGCCACTGGCTGCTTTCCCACACAAGCATAGTCAAAACAATGGTCAGCGGTGAGAGAGGAATGAATCCTGTTACAATGACTATCATTAATCCTCGGAAAAAAATTGGCTGAGCCCTGGATCGAACTAGCGACCTGTTCTCAAGTCCTGTACGCTACCGATTTAGCTACAGGGACTAGGCACCTTTTACCAGTAATCTCAAATTTCTGTGACCACTGTGTAGAATTGGAAATATTTGTACTTCAAACAAAGGGTTATTGAATACGCAAGCAACACCTATATTCAAATCCTAAGTTTTGTGCTCTATTAGTGAAATTATGAGAGTTCAAACTTGTGCACAAAATCTGTACGCAGATTTCAACTAGGTTTCTCATGATCGTCTCTGTACCTGGAAGCGACCAGACAAAATCTAAAATCGCCTTCAAGGACAGTTATCTGTTCTACAATTTCTGCCAGCCAAGATCAAGCAGGACTAGATTGTACTACAAAATACAGGTAAGTCTACCCACCATTTTGATTTATCCGAAGATTCACGCTGCCCTCCAGGTTCAACGTCAGTTTTAGTCCACCAAGGGTGTCTTCATCGGTGAATGTCAAAGTGATAACTGTAGCGTCCACTTGTATGTTTTCAGGCACATCGATGGAGTAGAAATTTTTCGAGAATCTGGGTGGTGTATCGTTGATATCGGTAACTTGAACACGAGCCTGAAAGTAGACAGAGATGAACTTTAGATATCTGTTGTTTTTTTTCCCCTCTATTGAGATCATTTTGGCTAATCTATTCATTCATCAATTCTCAGCACTTTCCACAGTATTCATCCCATGCCACTGGCTGCTTTCCTGCATAACCATCGGTCTCACCAATGAACAGTGGTAAGAAAGGAATGAATACTGCAGCAATGACTGTAAACGATCCTCGGAAAGAAATTGGCTGAGCTAGGGATTTGAACCAGTGACCCCCTGTTCTCAAGTCCTGCATGCTACAGACTGCAATACCAGGGCTTGGGAAACCAAAAAAGGAAAATACGTTTGAGCCATGCTCTGTGAAAAGGGGGCTTAATGCATCTGCAAAAAGTATCGACTCATGTCAGCCTGTGCAGCGCACGCAGGCTGACATGGACCAAAACATTTTGCTATCTTTACACTTTCTGCATGACAAAAGACCAGTCTACCTCATGATTCAGTCAGTTGTTGAAAAAAAAGACTTTAGGGGACCATAATTATGGAATGTCTTGTTTGATATAATGCACCATGGAGATGCATTAAGCCCCCTTTTACCAGAACATGGCCCATTTGTTGTTCACACTTCCAGAGTTGCTCACAATTTTGTATGTCAAAGGGTGATTTAGAAGTAAAAGGTTGAAAGGTTTTTTTATTCAACAAACACAAAACCACGGGTCTATATATAGCCCAGGACATTTCTATGGGCTTTTATTGTGGGTATATGGTTGACAATTCCTTATAAAGGTATCAGAAAATGAGAAATGGTTTAGTACACAATAGAAACTACTTGTAACCAGACCCACTCAGTAACCTTTACCCTTATTGACACGTTTGATCCCAATCTATACCTGAACCCTGAAGAAGAGGGCTTTTGAAAACATTGTGGAAAAAGGAGAAAATGCTGGTGACCAGCATTTTCTCCTTTTTCCATAGCAAGTATAGAATGAATAACCTTTGCCCTTATTTAAAAATTATTGATTCTAATGTATATCCAATCTGAGGTTGGCTTTTGAAAACATCATGGAAAAAGGAGAGTGTCTGTAAGCAGCATTTTCTCCCTTAGTCACAACATTTCTGACCAATTCAAAGACAGACATGTGAACCATATTTAACTCTTTACAAAACAACAAAATTTTAGAATAGTTCAAATTGATAGCATAAGCAGACGACAAAATAAAAAAATATGTGAGTCAAAAAGTGAAATTTGTTTTAGAAAGGGTAGAAAACATTGTGGGAAAACGGAGAAAATGCTGGTTACCAGCACTTTCTCCTTTTCCAACTAAGTTTTCAAAAGGCTTTTTTTTTCTCTGGGTTGTTAAAAGCCAGGAATGTGTGGTAAAGCTACATTTGTTATCTGCAAATATTTTTAATTGATTGATTGATTGTTTTGTGTTTAAGACCGTTTTCAACATTATTTCAGTTATATCACGGCAGCCAGTGCACCTATCCATGCTTTCCTGGAGTCCCAGTACTCTGCACAATTTTCTTTCCAAGCCACTGGCTGCTTTCCCACATAACCATCGTTGAAACAATGATCAGCAGTGAGAGAGGAATGAATCCTGTCGCAATGACTATCATCAATCCTCGGAAAGAAATTGGCCGAGCCAGGGATCGAACCCACGACCCCCTGTTCTCAAGTCCTGAACGCTACTGACTGAGCTACCGGGGCTCAGCAACAAATACTTTTAATATGGATGAGACTAAATCTTTGCTGTCCTGTGTACAGATTTAAAACTCTACAAAACCACAGAATTTTTGTTTAGACCAGAATGGAATTTTCCAGACGACAAATTATAAGTGACTCCATTATGCTGTAGCTTGTCTTTCAAATGGTAGAAAACACTGCGGGAAAAGGAGAAAATTATGATTACCCTTATTTTCTCCTTTTCCCACTAAGTTTTCAAAAAAGCCTTCCACAATAGCGTTTGTTAAAACTCTTGACTGTTTGATAAAGAGTTTAACAGTATTTTTCAATCAACACAAGTACCAGTAATCAAAATTTCACCAAAGAAACCTATCTGAAAATATTCAATTTCTTGAGGAAAGCCCATACAACTAATTAAAAATTTCATTCATACCACAAAAATCCAATTTACAATATTATTTCAAGTGACTAATATTTCTATTGGATGGATCACTCTTTACTTCATAACACGCAAAAAAATCTAAAACTGTACACTATTAGAAGAATCAAACAGAGGTTTCTTCATTTGCGATGTGATTTTATTGACTGATACTTTATCTACATTTTTTTTCAACCTTTTACAAAACAATCCCGACCCTGACAAAGAAAGCTTCTGAAAACATCACAGGAAAAGAGAAAACGCTGGTAACTGTAACTTTCTCATTTTTCCATATTTTAAACCCTTTTTTAAGACAAAAATCCTCTCATTGGCATACTTTTGATTTATTGTCTGCAGATGCTTGGACAGATACAAAGTTTTGTTGCCTGCAAAAGAGTAAATAACACAGCTTTCAACGCTTTACTAAACGACAAAATTACGAGATTTTGGGACTGGACCAAAGAACATTTTGCAGACAACATAATAAATGTTGCTAAATTGATTATTTCTGTCTTTGATAGGGTAGAAAATATTGTGGGAAAAGGAGAAAATGCTGATTACCAGCAACTTCTCCTTTTCCCACAATATTTTCCTAAACCATCTCCTTCAGGGTCATTCAAACATGGGATTATGTGGTAAGGGGTTACACAGGCGTTTATCCAACATCAGACTGCACATGCTGTAAAAGCACATGATGTTTAATGCAAGCACAAAGTCTTAAGGCCTGTTTACACATTCACGATTTTTGGCTACGGTGCCGCTACGATTCGCCACGATTTGTAAAATCGTCGTGTACCGTGGTGATTCGTAGTAGAACCGTGGTGAATCGTGGTGAATCTTGATGAATCGTGATGATTCGGGAAACTCCACGGTAGCGCTACGGAAGTTTTAAACTGTTTAAAACATTCGTGGCGAATCGTGGTGGTTATTGGGCGTGGCCTAATTCGTAGCGCAACCGTAGCGGAATCGTGCTTATTCGTACTGACACCGTAGCTATATTCGCGGCTATTCGTGAGAGATCGTAGCCAGTCGTGGAATCTTTGACACCACGAATTCTCACGATTCACCACGAATTGTGTACGGTTGTCCTAGGAATCATCCACGGTTTCGCTACGGAGCTCCATGATTGGCCACGACCAAGGCCGGTAGGAAGACGATCAATCACGGTTTGAGTACGATACATCACGGTTACGTACGAATCTAGCCGACTTACCACGATTTTGAGCCGTTTCGCTACAATTCTTGCATATAATTCACAGGGCTGCATTGAAGGAATCATTTTGAAGAGCGAATCAGAAGTATACACATCATGGATTATGTACAGAGACTGGGCAACTGGGCTCGAGGCAAGACTGAGCCTCGCCGGTGGGTCAGGACTAACCCTTGCCGGTGGGTCAGGTGACTTTTTTCCCTTGGCCGCAGTTGCCTTCTTTCTTGGTGGCATGTCTGACCTCGTCAACAGTTGAGGAGATAATGATTTTCTGATGTCATACTTTGAGAACTTGTCACGTGAAAACCGTTAAATCGTGGTCAGTCGTGGGAGCTCGTGTCGCTACCGCCGTGAATTGTACTAGTACCATATCGAACCGTACAAGCACCGTGAGCATTCGTTGTGCCACCGTGGTCAATCCTCATTGACCGTAGCGTTGCCGTCATGAATCGTCATTGATTCGTAGCGATACCTTACAGACACCGTACTAATATCGTGGACATTCTTACTGGAATCGTAGTGACACTGAATATTTCTACTTTTCGCCACGATTCATCCCGATCCATCCCGATTTTTCTGACCATGAGAAATCTGGGTGAATCGTGGTGAATCGTAGAGAAAATCGTGAATGTGTAAACGGGTCTTTAAGTTTCAAAAAAGTACCAAGGTGTTATGGATTAATATCAATAACCTCTGGAAAGGCCGCCACTTTAAAAGCATTAAAACATCAGATAAAAAGTGAAAATTACCAAATCTTTTTTAAAACGGTGAAAATAATTGGAAAAAATCTTCTTTGTTTTTCAAAGGTATTTGAGAAAAAAAAGAACTCTTAACCGTTTACCAAACAATCCCAAATTTCAACAACCTCGACTGAGGAAGAAGCCTTTTAAAAAACACTGCGGGAAAAAATGCACTGGTAACCAGCATTTTCTTCTTTTCCAACAATGTTTTCTACCCTTTAGAAGTAAAACCAATCATTTATGCCACATTCAATTTGTTGTTTGCAAATGCATTCAATTTGGACAAGTCTAAAATTTTGTCATCTGGTAAAGGATTGCAGTAAGATTGATTAGCAACATTTAAGTGCCTCAAATGACAGTGCTGATTAACTCTTTACCAAACGACAAAATTGTAGACTAGTCTAAATTGAAAGCATTTACAGACGACAAAATAAGTATGGCTCAAAAATTAAAATTTGTTTTGGGAAGGGAAGAAAACATTGTGGGAAAAGGAGAAAATGCTGGTTACCAGCATTTTATCCTTTTCCTACAATGTTTTCAAAAGGCTTCTTTCTCAGGGTCGTTAAAAGTCGGGATTGTGTGGTAAAGGGTTAACTCTTTACCAAACGACAAAATTTTAGACTGGTCCAAATTGAAAGCATT
This sequence comes from Hippopus hippopus, assembly GCA_946811185.2. NCBI lineage: Eukaryota > Metazoa > Mollusca > Bivalvia > Cardiida > Cardiidae > Hippopus > Hippopus hippopus. Next base: position 5,252,286 of record OX328100.1, on the reverse strand, counting down.
TGCAGACGACAAAATAAACGTAACTCAAAAATTGAAATTTGTTTCCAGCAGGGTAGAAAACATTGTGGGAAAAGGAGAAAATGCTGGTTACCAGCATTTTCTCCTTTTCCCACAATGTTTTCAAAAGGCTTCTATCTCAGGGTCGTAAAAACCAGGGATTGTTTGGTAAAGGACTAAGATGAGACTGCATAGAACTTGCTGATCCAGATGAGACTGCATAGAGTGTGCTAACTGCTTTTGTCTTTGAATGGGTAGAAAAAACTTTGTGAGTAAGGGGAGAACATCCTGATAACCAGCATTTTATCCTTTTCCCACAATGTTTTCAAAAACCATCTGTGGTTGTGAGGTACAACATCTTTTTCACAACCATAAAATTTAGTTTGATTCCAGGAAGCCGGTATCAACTTTAGGACTGCTCCATGGCCCACTCACTCGGCGCAGCACTGGTGGATTGTTTCCACAAAGCAGAATCGAGAGAATTTATTACAAGTTGCAAGAAGTTCTATCTGATCAATGTAAAGTACGTTTAACTCTTTTACCAAACAACAAAATTTTGGACTCTACCAAATTGAGAGTATTTGCAGATGACAAAATAAATGTAAGTCACATGATGATTTCTGTCTGACAGAGTAGAAAACATTCTGGAAAAAGAGAAAATGCTGGTTACCAACATTTTCTCCTTTTCCCACAATGTTTTCAAAAGCTTTTTCCTTCGGGGTCTTTGTGTGGAAAAGGGATAAACTAAAAGCCATCTTCCTCAGGGTTGGTAAAACTCAGGATTGCCTGGTAAAGGGTTAGGCATAAAGACTCAAGCAACTTTCAAAGAGAGCTAAACGAAATAAAGGATTTTAAAATAAAATTACAGCACTTGATATTTTTGCAAAACCTATCCCTCCAAAACGGTATGTAATCACTATATTCCTGTAAAGAAATTTTACGCTTCTGAAACATCATTTGCGGGGAACAACAAAATCTCTTTTGGTTTCATCCACAAACCACCACAAAAGGTTTTCAGAACAGCGTGTGTAAAGCTTTAATTGTTTCAAATTGCCAAAAATTACAGGTTAAACAAATAAGATAAACAGCTTGAGGTTGTTTGATTTTTCCTGTGACCCTTTAACACACAATCTGTAGTTTGAACAACCCTGAGGACAAAGGCTTTCAAAAACATTGTGGAAAAAGGAGAAAATGCAGATAACCAGCATTTTCTGCTTTTCCCCCATAACGGTTTCTCCCCTTTCAAAGATAAATTTTTACTTTTAGTAATATTTTTTTTTCTCATCTGCAAACTCTTTCAAGTCTAAAGTTTTGTTGTCTATACTAGACAGAGTTAAAAAATGTTTCCTCTTTTGTTGATGTTCTTTTGTTCAAAATACCTGTACAACTTAATTGAAGCATTTAATGCTTTTGGTCTTGTTGACTTTAAATAGTTCAAATGTAGAGTATTCAATTTTTCTTCAAATAAATCAAGAAGGTCATTCCCTAGTAACACTGTTGTGGTATGAAATGAAATTGCCTTGATGCAAACCTGTAACAGAACAGAAGAACTGTATAAAAATGCACTTCCAGACAAAAAAATATTTTAATCATCAGCAGAAAAACTCCCTTTCTAAGACGAATAAAAATAACCCAACTTTTATTTCACTTCAAAGTTTCAAACTTTTGTTTCAAAAAAAGGTTTGCACCATGATGACAAAGGTTGTCTGCCAGCAGTGTTGAATTAACTCTTAACCAAACAATAAATTTTGGACAATTAAAAAAAATGAAAGCATTTGCAGACGACAAATTTTAAATTTGTACAAATGAGCTGAAGTTTCACAGAAAGTGGAAAAGGCTTATGAAAACATAATGTAGTAAAAAGGAGAAATTGCGGAAACCAGCATTTTCTCCTTTCCCGACAATCTTTTCTGCCCCTTCCCAAACAAAATTGAAATTTTTGAGTCTCATTTATTTTGTCATCTGTCAATGCTTTCAATTTGGCCGACTCAAAATTTTTATTGTTTGGTAAAGGGTTAAAAGAAAAAGAGAGAATTATTTGATATTAAAGTATCTTAAACTACTTTCTTTGGTAGGTAAACTGGTTTGCAATTCCATTGACCAACACAAACCAAAATAAAGCAATTGTCCCCAAAGGGACCATTGCAGGGTATCAGGCTTGTTTCACATACATGTATATGGGCTGAAACAGAAGGAGAATACAATTATTTGAGATGTTCGCCATATGCTTGTCCCATGGAATGCAGAAGATATTAATTACATCCCACAATACCATTACTCTCTAACTTTCTTTAACAAGTTTTTGTACATAATTGATGAAAGGTCTCTCCATAATTTGTTGGGTGCACTTGTCTCCTTTAGAGTACCATCTGTGCAGTAACAGAATAATGTTCCCAAGAGGGAATAGGAACTAAGTTGCAGACAATACTGCACTAATGGTTTTAAGGTCAACCCACCACTTCCTAACCAACTTTTGGTCTGTTCCAAACAGAATCTGCTTGATCTATAGTGAGAACATAAAGATGAAAATCATTTGCAGAAACACCAACAGAAAGCAATCAGGAATGGAGGTTCTATTCCTAGCTAACAGATCTTTACTTGTTAAAATAATTTCAAAATTCTGCAGCAGAGCAAAATATCTATCAACATCTCAGTCAATCATACAATGCAATGCATTGACCACCATGAGAAAGAAAGCTTTTGAAAACTTTTCCCATTAACGATTTTTACCCATTAAAAAACAAATCCCATCACATAAGCCAGAATAAATTTGTAGTTTGATAATGCTTTCAATATCATAGTCGAGTCTAAAATTTTGTCGTCATGTAAATATATATGAGACAGCAGATCCAAGATCAGTCTACACAATTTGTGCAGTCTGATGTTAATCAACAATGTCAGCTAAAACACTTTTTACTGCCATGTATCACACTATTAACCCTTTCCCAAACAACAAATAATAGATTCTTCAAAGTTGAAAGCATCAGCAGATGACAATTCTAAATTGATACAATTGAAGTTATCTGAAAGGCTAGAAAAAATTGTGGGAAATGGAAAAAATGCTGGTAACCAGCATTTTCTCCTTTTTCCTCAATGTTTTCAAAAGGCTTCTTCCTCAAGGTTGCAGAAACACAGATGGATTGTTGGTATAAGGCTGAGAGTCGAAAATAACTAAATCCCAGTTTTTCCTCCCTATGCCAAAATGTTTTCAAAAGGCTTCTTCCTCAGGGTCGCAGACACACAGGATTGTATGGTAAAGGGCCCAGAGTTGAAGATAACTGAGTTATTGCTACCAGTCATTCATTGTCTTTGTTCATGCAAATTACATGAATCACCAATTACCCATTCTATCAAATTTACTCTGTCAATGAAGCATAAACCTGGAAATTCCTTGGTAATGGTAACTTGTTCCTTTCCAAAACAAGCAGGCAACTTTGAAATTGTTGGTAAATCAGTTTTGTTTCAGATTTAACCCTTTACCACACAATGCCCACTTTTAATGACCTGGAGAAAGAATGCTTTTGAAAACATTGTGGGACAAGGAGAAAATGCTGGTAACCAGGATTTTCTTCTTTTCTTACAATGTTTTCTATCATATCCAGGACAATTTGTGTCATTTGGGCTACCTTCACCTTGTCTTCTGTAAATGCTATCAGATTGGACAAGTCTGAAATTTTGTTGTCTGTTAAAGAGTTAATTAATAAATACTTTGAGTGAATATTGTGACAGGAGAAATTTCCGAATGGTCAGGAAGATAGTGGGGATGAGGAGAAAATGCTGGTTACCAGTATTTTCTCCTTTTCCCACAATGTTTTCTAAATCTTTCTTTCTTAGGGTTAGGGTTTTTAAAACTCGGGATTGTGTGGTATAGGGTTGATTGATTGATTGTATGGTGTTTAACGCCGTTTTCAACATTATTTCAGTTATATCGCGGCGGCCAGTGCACCTATCCATGCATTCCTTGAGTATCTTTTACCAGTACTCCACACAATTTCCTTTCCAAGCCACTGGCTGCTTTCCCACATAATCATCGTCGAAACAATGGTCAGCGGTGAGAGAGGAATGAATCCTGTCACAGTGACTATCATCCTCGGAGAGAAATTGGCCGAGCCAGGGGTCGTAGCCAGGGATCGAACCCTGGAACCCGTGTTCTCAAGTCCTACACGCTACCGACTGAGCTACCGGGGCTCGGCGTGTGGTATAGGGATAACCAGCCTTGCTTGCTTTCAAAACCTCATGATGTTCAAAGCCTTCAAACCCTAGCCATTCAAAACCTTGAGATAGCTAGGTGCAGGCTTGAGGGTCCGGCTGGGTAAGCTCAGTGGTTAGTGTATCTGACATCTGACTTGTGATCTGGAGGTTGCGGGTTTGATACCCAGTTGCAGTGAACTTTCTTTCTAGCGATTTTTTGCCTCTCACCTCTGATGCATGTGAGAAAAGTAATCAGTGACTTTGGAAAGAACGTTGTGTCAATATTGGTGTGAGAGAGCCAGGAAACACATGGGTGCGTTACTGACCGCCATGATAATGACCTACGCTGTTTAAATGGCGTTCAACTCCAATACAAACCAAACCAAAGCAGGCTTGAGAACCTACCAATTCATGAAAGACTTGTCTGAATACAAGATACCAAATAAATAATTAAACAAATTATTTAGCTCGCTTGATCAGACATGTTGATAGGTGTTCTTTCCCTGGAGCATGACGAGCATTGTCAATTAAATAATAAAATAACATTTATTTCCATTGTTAACGGCAGACTATAAACCCCGTAAGACATTGAACTGCTTGACTTAATAACTTATAATCCATCTGTTCCGAATCATCAAATGCTTTGGGTCAGTGGTCGATTAAAATATGGCAGGTTTTTCATGAAATATTCATCCTTTTTTGTTTAATCTCAATTCCCTGACACTTTAGAAAATGACAAAATTTTAAACTTGTCCAAATTTAAAGCATCTGCAGATGACAAAATCCAAATGAATCTAAAATTGAAATTTGTATGTGGAAGGGTAGAAAACATGGTGGGAAAAGGAGGAAAATGCTGGAAACCAGCATTTTCTCCTTTTCCCACAATGTTTTAATAGCCTTCTAGCTTTGGGTAGTCAAAAGTCGGAATCGTTTGGTAAACGGTCTAATGTCATCCATGAGGAAGAAGGCTTTAAGAAAAAAATTGTACAAAGAAAAAATACTAGTTACTGACATTATCTCCTTTTCCACAATGTTGTCTACCCTTTCACAAAGGAGTTCTACATTTCTGAAACATACTTCAGTTGTTGGCTGCAGTGCTTTTGATGTGAACAAATGTAAAATTTTGTTCTCTGGTAGAGAGTCGACATACCCACTTTACCATCTCCAGATGACCTTTTCTTCTTGCATCAAAGCTTTTCAGAAAATAATGTTGCAAAAGAGTAATGACTTATTTCTCTATTAATTCCCGAATGTAGTTAAAACCATCTAAAGGTACATATCAAAGTTCTGTCACAAAAAGCAAAGGGATTGGGACATGGTTAACATTTTGACAAAATCTTGATTGTGTTTTCCAAATAACATATTTCAATTCAAGCTCTTAATTCACCACATGCTGTTTTAAACTCTGTAAACCATGTGATAAAAACCCTAATATTTGATTTTAATTTGTATTTCATGCAATCCGTGTCATAAAAATGAAACACCCTGGGAGAGTTTCCTGGTCTTTCAAAATCACCTACAAAAAATAAATAAATGATGACATACAGGTATTTCATACCTATGACATCTTTGGTATTTTATAGGAAGTAACTTGATATCCTTCCAATGATAGTTTCATAGTATTCTTACTCATTTTCATTTTATTTACTTGTCTATTTATTTACCTAAAGCAAACTTGCTTCTATGCCTGTGTCTAATCTGTTTAACCCTTTACCAAACAATCCCAAGTTTTTATGATCCTGAGAAAGAGGCACTTTGAAAACATTGTGGGAAAAGGAGAAAATGCTGGTAACCAGTATTTTCTCCTTTTTTCATCATGTTTTAATCTCAGTTACAGGCAAGTTCCATCATTTGAGCCACTTTTGATTTGTCGTCTGCAAATGCTTTGAGTTTGAAATTGTGTTGTGTGGTAAAGAGTTAACTGTTTTGGTGAGTTTTCTTTGTGTCTGTTCATGTCAATACCATTTAATATATCTTGAAATCTTCAGTGTTACCACCATCACACATTACCAGGGGCAGACAAGAAAGTATATCCTGTAGCTGATAGGTTTGATAAGTATCATGTCAAAAGATGACGTGCATGCAGAGATGATAAAAATGTTGTCTTTTCCTGTGGGATTGTGTCACACTGCGCATGTTCAAAGAAACAATATTCAATATATACACAAAATCTGGCTGAAGCTGTTTCATAAGGTCAATATTTGAATTTCATTTTCCTGTCTGCTCCTGAGAGAAAATAGACACTCCATGAGCAAAGTCAGCTGTTTTAAGCATTCTTTGTTTCTAGAATAATTATATTTACTTACAAACGTAAACAATTTTTTTCCAATAGAATTTTACACCTTGGTACATACAAACCATGGATCGATTATCAATGATCTACTCAGCCTTGCATGGAAGTTGCGGTCAACCTGTCCCAACAACAGTAACTTTTATTCCTTCCATTTCATTGAATATTGGATTAACCTGAGTTTTGTAAAGATCCAGCCTTCATTGGAAGCTGTAGTCTAGCTGTCTCAACAGCAGTAGCTTTTATATTAAAATCAAACTTTCCAGGAAAGATGACGTCAACCTGTCTTAACAACAGCGACATTTTTCTTGTCTGTATTTTATTGGATATTTGACTAATCTACATGTAACTAAGATCCAACCTTCCATGGAAGTTGTCGCCAACCCATCTCAACAACAGTAACTTGTATTGGCTGTTTTTCATTGGATATTAGAATGATCCAAGTAAGGTCTAGCTAAATTCCAGGAAAGATGACGTCAAGGCCTTTATATTGCCTGTATTTTTTTGTATATACTATACTACTTGCACTTTGATAGGGATCAATTACATATTTTAATATCGTTATATGTTACAAAAATACAGTTTTGATAAAAAAAATATTTATTTCCTCAGATTGTTTATTTCATCAGCTTGGCAATGTTCTATGTTGAAAAACCATACCTGGTGCATGCCACACACACAAATTGGCTGAATGTAAGATGGTGATCCCTAGCAAATTTTGAGTAGTATATTTTGATTATGGAGGAGGCATTCGATAATGTACGATGTGTTTATTACAGAGAGAATGCAATTTTGGCGGCCCAACTTTATTGAATGACAAAGCACAAAATGTAATATTTATTGTATCAGATCAGAAGGTGCCAGCTAAAAATCTTTACTTACAAAACACAGCATTGTGTATAGTTCTTTCTTCAAGAGGAGCCTTAAATGGTTTTACCCTTCACCATGCAAACCTGAGTCTTGATGACCCTTGAAAGAAGGCTTTTTTGAAAAACATTGTGGTTAAAGGAGAAAATGTTAGTACCTCCCATTTTGTCCCTTTCCACAATGTTTTCTAACCTTTAAAAGACAACGCCAATCATGTGGGCTACATCTTAGTACGTTGTTTGCCAATGCTTTCAATTTGAACAAGCCTTAAAATTTTGTTGTCTGGTAAAGGGATAAGTCTTGACAACACAACAAAACTGTAGACTTGCCGAGAATCGAAAGAATTTGCAGATGACAATTCAAATGTTGCTAGAATGGTGGACTTTGTCTTCGATAGTGTAGAAAGGCTTCTTTCTAAGGGTCGTTAAAACACATAATTGTGTGGTAAAGGGTTGAAGATAATTCTAGCAGAGCAAAGACCTGCATCAGAAGCAATTCTCCTGTATATACTATAATTATATTGGTAACACATTTTGTTTTTACCTCATTTTCAAAATCCTGAGACATTACTTGGAAGAAAACAAAACACCACTGAACAGTTCAAAGGAATGACAACAGCCAATCAGTAAAGGTCTTGTTTAGTATCCTCTTGAGCAGCATGAAGCAATCCCATTTGGTGGTCTGCAGGCTGCAGACCTTGTGGGCATATCATTGACAGCTATCATTACATGGTTCTAAAGATCAAATGAGGCACATCTATCAATCAATGAAAACAACCACAAAATGACAGCAGGAGCTGTCAGCTTGTAAATGCTTCCATCTTTATGGAACAGCTCCCTGGCTTTAAAGCACCCTTAACAATTCTCAGTGCTTCAGAAGTAGTGATTTTAATTTCAAAATAGAAAATATTAATTATTCTCCACCAAACCCTATGTTGTGGGTGCTCATTAGAATCATCTCATCGAGATGATTCTAATGAGTACTCACAGCATAGGGTTTCGAACAGAAATAATGGATTAAGAATACCATCACAGCCTCTTATCTGGAGCTCTGGATTCTTACACATTTAAGGTCCTTCACTATATCAAAGGATAAAGCAAAATACATGCAATAAGGATGAGCTCAAAACCAATTACATGTACTCTCTGAAACAAATTTGCAACTGATGACTTTGAAACTGTCCTTGTTTAACTCTTAAAAAATGACAAAAATGTAGACTTGTTCAAACTGGAAGTCTTTGAAGACAACAATTTAACATGGCTGAAAAATAATGGAATTTGTGTCTGAAACATTTGCCTCCTTGTGCATTTTGCACTGTCTGATCTTGAATTACAAAAATTGAAAAAAGGTACTACTTTTGGCTAAAGAATGCCATATGTAAACCCATAATTATTGTGCAAAAAGACCATCAGTCTAGAAATAATTTTACTGTTCCTTTGTACAGAATGTCTAAGAAAAGCTGACAGTGTCAAAGATCAAAGAAAGACCGTAGTTTTGTCTAGTCTGATCCTGATCTACAAAAGCAGCTTCATTTGTATAGAGTGCCTTGAAGGTTAATAAAGAAATAACAAAATAACTTCCCAAAATAGATTCTTTACTGGGTGAAGGGTAAGCATCCCATCTGCTAATGAAATCTTGTTCAGGACATGACTTAGGACTGCAGTAATCAGTCTAACCAAGTACCCATTAATCATAAATCACCCCCACCCTGTCATACAGCAAACACTGTGTTGTACAGGTCATCAAACTTTGGTCTGCCAGGAATTCTTGGCAAGAGAAATGATTCAACCCTGACTGATATAAAAATATATGAGCCATACACTGAAAAATGGGGGCTTAATGCATAACTGTGTGGAATGATACCTAGCAAGTGATCACTTAATCATGGGTCCATAAAATCTATTTTATCTAACAACTGGTAAGGTAGACTAGTCCCTTGACAAGCACAAAATTTACCAATTCGAAAAAGGTTCGGCCCATGTCAGACGCTTAACACCGAGGTTTGGCCAATGTGAGACTGCTGCATGACAACATGTCATCGCAAAAGGCGTCTATAGCGCAAGACTTTCTGAAGCAGGAAAAAGTCGTATTGTTTCCCCACCCTCCATATTCCCTATTGTGACTCCTATTTGTTTCCAAATAAAAAAAACCCGAAACTGTCAAGTCAAAAATTTATTCAGCCCAAACACCTTGATTCTGCAATATTCCAGTGCCTTCATAGTATACCTAAAAAAGACTATGAAAATGCCTTCAAATATTGGATCTGGAGAGTGGAACTTTGTATATCTGTTGGAAGTGAATACTATGAGGGAACAAAATAAAAATTTCAGTGAAACCTTTGAAGAATCAAATTGTAAGTGCTTACATGCATTCATATTTGAACACTCCTCAAGTAACTATTGTGCTCATTACCTAAAGGGTAACATGATCACAAATGATTTGATTATACCCAATAATTAATCAAGAGAAAAATTCCATCATTTCTGTAAAAGTTCACTTCACCCCACTGATTAAAAACCGGAATATTTCTCTTGACTCTTTACCAAACAATCCTATGTTTTTTCAAATCTGACAAAGGCAACATTTAAAAACATGGAGGGAAAAGTAGAAACAGCTCTTAACCAGCATTTTCTCCTTTTCACATGGTGGTTTTTAGCTTTCCCCAAGACAATCCCAATCTTTTGTGCCAATTGCTTCCAAACACCACATTATGCTAAAAATTTGTTTTCTGTAAAAAATCTAAATCCCTTAACGTTACACCAAACAATCCCATATTTTAACAACCCTGAGAAAGAAGCCTTTTGAAAAATAATATGGGGAAAAGAGAAAAATGCTGGTAACCAGCATCTTCTCCTTTTCCCTCAGTATTTTCTACCCTTTCAAAGACAGAAATCATCTTTTGAGTTATATCTAATCACTTGTCTGAAAATGCTTTGAATTTGGTTGAGTCTAAAACTTTGTCATTTATTAAATAGTTATGCATCTGGTAATTTTTCAGGCTTACAAAACATAATCAAAAAGGAATCTGCTGAAAAGGGCACAGTTACATCAAATTCTCAAATTCCATCATGCACTTTTCAAGCAAACACAATGTGCAATTTCTCTGGTTTTCTTTTTTCTATCTATCCAAGACATCTGCAGCCAATACTGACGCATGTTTGTACATGAGATAAAAGGGATAATTAATTCAATGAAATTTCTTTAACTGCCACATTCCAATCAAAGTCAGTATGATAATGAGTATTTGTTCACAATGCTCGTAATTCAAACTATTCGAAATTAATCAAAACCTTAACCCTTTACGACACCATACAATTTTAGACCAGTCCAAATTGAAGGCATTTGCAGACAACAATGTCAGTGTGGCTCAAATGATGTGATTTTTCTTTGATAAGGTAGAAAACATTGTGGGAAAAGGGGAAAATGCTGGTTACCAGCATTTTCTCCTTTTCCCACAATGTTTTCAAAAGGCCTCTTCCACAGGATTGTTATAAGTCGGCATTGTGTAGTATATGGTTAAGAATCCTTTCCTAGATCTTGTTATCACACAAGTCTCAGGTTGTTGCATGGTTGCAAGAATGAGCAAATGGGACAAGCCAAACAAATACAGCAAATGCTTTCAATTTGAACTAGGGGTCCTGCATGGCTCAGTGGTAAAGTGTAGCACTCATGACCTGGAGGCCCCTAGGTTTGTGCCTAACTGGATCCACTAGGTTTTCCATGGGAGTATCCCTTGGCAAGACACTTCAAAGCCCTAGCCTAGTACTGCTGAAACCATGGAAATACATGAATATTTACCGTAAGCTGTCACCATGGTATGACACCATCCAGTCAATCTATTTGAACTAGTCTAAATTTTTTTCATTTGGTAAATAGTTAAACAACCCACAACTCTCACTATTTGAAATTATTTCTACAAATGACTGAAAATCTTAATTCTTATATTCAAATGTACCCCTTTACCCAAGGAAGATTCACAATCATGTTCTAGCAATGAATAGCTCCATGAGCAATTAGCGGACAAAAATAGTTCAGTATGTGATCAGCTTGGCATGAAGGAAAATAACCAAAATAACCAAATTCCCCTAAATTACCTAGCATCTGATACAAGATTTACTTAATCAGCTTCCAACCAAGCAGAAAAATCTTTTGTCAGGCTAGTCGGTATAATCAATTTGGACAAAAAAGGGCTGTAGGGCAAATCTCAGCAAAATAGTTCAACACCGCTGTATTCTCGCAAATTAGACCCTGTTATAATCATCCAGTTTTCATCCGATTTCAACATGATTACATGTTTTCAATATACGAGGGCTTTTTTCAATTTTTGAACACTTTCCAAATGATAGATTTTAGACTCTTTCAAATTTAAAAATTCTGGAGATAAAAAATTCAAAATGAGTAAGAAATAAGCTTGAGCTCTCTGATAGGGTTGAGAAAATTGTGGGAAAAGAAGAAAATGCCAGTTACCAGAATTTTCGCCTTTTCTCACAATGTTTACTGAAGCCTTATTTCCGGGGTTGTGAAAACCTGGGACTGTTTGGTAAAGGGTTAAGCCTTGACCACACAATCACAAGTTGTAATGACCCTGACGAGACAACCTTTTGAAAATATTGTGAGAAAAGGAGAAAATGCTGGTTTCCAGTATTTCCTCCTTTTCCCACCATGATTTCTAACTTTCCACACACAAATTTCAATTTTAGAGTCACATTTATTTTGTTGTCTGCAAAATGCTTTCATTTTGAACAAGAGGACCATGATGGTCCTATATCGCTCACCTGAGTACTAAGCAGTAAAGGTCTACAATGAAGTTAAATACCAAATATTGAGGTTCAAGGCCAAATGATAATGAAACAAGAGTGGCAAATTGTCGCAAGATATGCCCATCCCATCGCCAGCTGTCGAGGAGGTATAGTAATTGCAAAGGGCAGGTAATGCAACAAACATGTTTACCAAGTCTCAAGTCAATTTGACTTGAGATTTTAAAGTTCCATTCCAGACAAGCAAGAAATACTGTAAAAATGAAGATCAAAGTGGAATAACTCAAAATCTGCGCTAGGTAGAGATATTGTTCTTGCACACAGTACTCGGTAATATTGCAACAAACATGCATACCAAGTTTGAAGTCGTTCTGACTTGAGATGACAAAGTTATATTCCGGACAAGCACTAAATGCTGTAAAAATGATGATCAAAGGGAAATAACTCAGACAGCACGAGGTAGAGTTACAATTCTTGTGCACTGCACTTCCAAATATTGCAACAAATAAGCATACCATATTTCAAGTCATTCCTACTTAAGATGACAAAGTTTTGCTCCGGGCAAGCAAGAAATGCTATAAAAATGAAGGTCAAAGGGGGAATAACTCAAAATTAGTGCTAGGAAAAGTTATGGTTCTTGTGCACTGCACTCCGTAATTTTTCAACAATCATGCATACCAAATTTGAAGATGTTCACGCTAGAGATGACAAAGTTATATTCCGGACAAGCAGAAAATGCTATAAAAATGATGATCAAAGGGAAATAACTCAAAGACAGTAAGAGGTAGAGTTATGGTTCTTTCACACTGCACTCCGTATTATTGCAACAAACACAAATGCCAAGTTTCAAGTCAATCGGACTGAAGATGACAAAGTTATGCTCCGGACAAAGAACTATTCTATAGAACTTTCTAATTCAAGGGCAAATAACTCCAATTGTTCTGGTCCGATTAGACGCATAATCAAACTCATCCGAGATCTTATGGCCATAAGTAATTTGACCAAGTTTGTAGCTGATTGGTTAAAAATTGTAGATGCTAGAGTGTAAACAATGTCAAATATAGCAATTTTTCTCATTCAAGGGCAAATAACTCCAGTTGTGCTGGTCTGATTAGACCCATTATCGAACTCATCCGAGATCTAATGGTCATATATATTTTGACCAAGTTTGGTGCTGATTGGTTGATATTTGTAGATGCTAGAGTGTAAACAATGTAAAATATAGCAATTTTTCTTATTCAAGGGCAAATAACTCCAGTTGTTCTCGTCTGATTAGACCCATTATCGAACTCATCCAAGATCTTATGGTCATATATATTTTGACCAAGTTTGGTCCTGATTAGTTAATATTTGTAGATGCTAGAGTGTAAACAAAAAAATGTGAACAGACGACGGACTGACGACAGACGGACGGACGACGGTCGGTGAGTGATCACAATAGCTCATCCTGAGCACTCCGTGCTCAGGTGAGCTAACAAGTGTAAAGTCTTTTGCTAAAAGGGTTGAAAACAGGAGAGAACTCAACTTTACACATCTCGCAGCAACCAACTTTTTCAACACCAAGACAAAATAAGAAAATTCTCTCAATGTGCACTTTCTATTTTTTTGCCAGTGTTTTTACATATCTTTTACACTCATTTATCAAATTTTACCCCTCTCCAAAACCACATATTTTCAACTCTTCCAAATTTAAAGCAAAATTGTTACAAAATGATATGAAAATCTCTGGTATGGTAGAAACATTGTTTAAAAAAAAAAAGCAAATGCTGGTTACCAGTGTTTCCTTGTGTTCCCAAAATGTTTTCAAACAGCTTCTGTCTCAGGATCATTAAAAGTAGGAATTTTGCGGGTAGAGGGGCAAGGGCTAGTTTGTAAAGTAAGGAAAATCAGGTCTTCAATGGAGTAATCTGTCATCCAAATTAGTTGCTTCCAGGCAAATATGAACAGAAACAAAATAGATGTACCAGCACCTGTATTTTTTTTTTATTTTCCTACTTTTGATTTTCTTAAGAAAGTCTGTGCTGTGAATCTTTATGTATGAGGTAATTACTTCGACATAAAAAAAAACTTAATCAAAGAAAGGGTAAGAGAAGACCCAGTAGTCCACTTAAAAAAAGATGACCTTGTGCAGCTAATTGAAACATCTCTCAGTGGACAGGAAGGTCCAATTAGTGACAAGCTTTCATAGATTTGTCAAGCATTTCAAAGACCTTGAAGAAACCCGATTACGCCCATTCAGGGATTGAATTCAACTGCGGTCAACCATATTTTTTCTATTTCTGTAAATCAAATTAATCAGAGAGATTTTTTTCATTCCTAATGAATCCGAACCTTCTTCAGCCTGGAAAAAAACCCCACTATTTATCTGTTCTGTAATTGCCAAAGATATGTTTGCAATCTTATAATCATTTATACATAGAAACTTTGCAATGTGCTTCATCTACCTTAACCCTTTACCACACAATGCCGACTTAACAACCCTGAGAAAGAATTCTTTTGAAAACATTGTGTGAAAAGGAGAAAATGCTGGTAACCAGCATTTTCTCCTTTTCCCACAATATTTTCTACCCAATCAAAGAAAAATTGCACCATTTGAGCTACACTGAAATTGTTGTCTGCAATGCTCTCAATTTGGACAAGGCTAAAATTTTGTCGTCTGATAAAGGGTTAAGGCTTTATCAATACCATGTTTTAAAGGTCGAAGGCTTTTGGAAAATTGTGGGAAAAGGAGAAAATGCCAGTAACTAGTGTTTTCTTCTTTTTCAACAATATTTTCTAACTTCACAAGACAATTTTCATCAAATGAGTGTCATTTGTATTGAAATGCTTTCAATTTGGACCAGTCTAAATTTTTGTTGTTTGATAAAACAGTTTAGTAACTGACAATGTTCAACTCTTTAAGATTTGTCTGTATCAAAAGATAAACAAATTTTCCTCCAAAGCCACTGGCTGCTTTTCCACATAATCATCATTAAAACAATGATCATGACAGAAAACATGTTAAATGTGCCCGAAATGATGTCATCCATAGGTTAGAAAATATTGTTTTCAAAAACTTTCTTTCTTCAGGTTATTAAAATACAGGATTGCATGTTTAAGTGATATTAATTTAGAAAAAGAGCATTTTATCCTAAAACATTTTTTGCGCCAAATTTTCTACTCGGAATATCAACAACCATTAACAATTTCTTTTTTGTCCATGAAGATAACTATAAAAACACAAAGTTATTAAATAATTTTAGGTTTTATGTGAACCTGATAAATTTCTTTCAATACATGGCACAATTTAATGCCTGAGGGGGACCAATAACTTTTAAATGCCTTAAAAGATTTGCAATAAACTTTGTTTACTTTTTCTCACCTCAAATTACAACCTTCTATTGTGTAATGCAGAAATTCAACGTTATGCCAATGATCAGGATTTAAGGAGAAAATCAGTCTGTGTATTGTTGAGGCTTGTTTGTCTTTCTTTAATAGATGTGTGCATAGAATATAAAGCTTCTGCCAGATCTTGAAAACTCCTATGCTACACATAATATTATAAACATACTTGCAAATAGACAACTTAAGAGAGCTAAAACTCTATTGTAACCATTCAAAACAAACATCCCTTAGCTTTTTCTCTCATCTGTGGCAGAAGATTACTTTTTGTCCTTTATTAGTTGATAATTTTTGTAAATTTTCAGAACTAACTTCTTTAAATTCAAGAAAACATGAAAGACAAAACAAATCACAAGGAAAATGTCATAAATGTTGGTTCACATCTGGACACTACAGAAGAAAACAGGTACGTGAAGTCACAAATTTTGATGCTGGTTGCCAAGAAATAACAGCTCAGTCTATAATGCACAGGGTCTCAAACCAGGGGCTCACTGGTTCGAATCCCCAGTTTGGCCATTTCCATTTCTAGGATTGATGACAGTTATTGTGATTTTTCGACTATTTTAGAAATAACTCATCATAACCCCTTTACCAAACAATCCCGTGTTTTCACAACCCTATGAAAGAAGGCTTTTGAAAACATTGTGAGAAAAGGAGAAAATGCTGGTAACCAGCACTTTCTCCTTTTCCCACAATGTTTTCTGACCTATCAGAGAGCTTTAGATCATTTGTACCAATGCTGAATTTGTCATCTGCAGATGTTTTGAATTTGAAAGAGTCTAAAATTTGTCGTTTGGGATAGGGTTAACTCTTTCACTACTGAATAAATAAATTGCATTTTCTCAAAGGCCACAAATGCAGTTTAGCTGCAAGATTAAGAGACAGTTTGTACCTAATCTAGAATAAAGTAGCGGACAGTGTAGATCAGAGATCTGACTGCACATTCTCTGCAGTCTGATCTTCATCTACACTGTCCACTAAAGCTTTTGGTGTCATCTTTGGTATGGAAGATTTTGCTTTAATTATCAACAATTAAATGTATGATTTTGTTGATTGGTAAATGAGTTAGAAAAAGCAACAGTTATCAATCTGACCACCCAAACTTGTAAAGAAGCATGTCTTATCATACATACATAAACAATCTTGTACAGAAAAAAATAGATACATTAACATGTAAAAGCAAGACATGAACACTGGTCATTTGACGATAAAACTGTCACATGACTCTCTTGTAACATTGCTAACCAAAAAAAATATGGTGATTATTACTTTTATGTAATTGACCTGTGTACAGGTTTGACAGCTGTCATAAAAACTAACAATGGTTGCACCTTGAGCGACAGTAGCCAAAGGTGTATTTATTTACGACTTTGTCATTTCATCTCAACAGATTTTTGCAAAGCTGCAATATGCAAATAGTGCACTTATCTGTGTGTATCAATTCATTGTTATAAATACTCTATAATCAAAGGGGCTAAACAACTTGATCAAATTGAAGGCATTTCTAAAAGGAGATAACTATATGTATTGGCTAATAGATTGTAATCTTTGACCATTGCAAGCCTGAGTAATTATTTCTAGAGAATCATTTTTGAAATGTCAAGTAATATTTCAGTTGATGTATCCAGTTGTCACAATTTTGTCATGACAAATCTCTGCATTCAAGTTTTTCTGTGTCTGCTCTTACCATTGTTCAAGTACCTTCCAATGTAGCAAGTTCAAAGCTGATACAAATGTCTTTAGACTTATGGTATGGTGTTCTTTGCATTCTGATCATAATCCAAACTATCCAAAAATCTTCTTGCATTCCCTCAGCATTGTGGGTTAACCCTTTACCAGACAACAAAACTTTAGATTAGTCCATTTTGAAAGCATTTGCAGACAACAAATCAAACATTGATCAAACAATGGACTTTGTCTTTGAAAGGGCAGAAAACATTTTGGGACAAGAAGAATATGCTGGAAGAAGAAAATGCTGTGACCAATCCTTTCATTTAAGCCACTTCTGTGTCTTATCCCTTGACCACATAATCCTGACTTTTAACGACCCTGAGAAAGAGGCCATTTGAAAACACTGTGGGAAAAGGAGAAAATGCTGGTAACTAGCATTTTCTCCTTTTCCCACAATGTTTTCTACCCTTCCCAAAACAATCTTTTTGAAGTCTGAGTCACAGTTATTTTGTCGTCTGCAAATGCTTTCAATTTGGACTAGTCCTAAATTTTGTTGTTTGGTAAAGAGATAATTTATCCTCTACATCATGCTTAGAACTGTGATAATTCTAAAATTAGTCATCTGGTAAATGGTTAAATTTTGGCATTCTAGTTGTAATCATGCTATATGCGCAATATTCAAAATGCTTTCATCACATGATGAACGGGATGTTTTCTAATTGTCTGCAGGCCAAAACTCAGACAAAGAAAAGTGTTAACAAATGCAAGTCAAATGTGGTCTCAGTAACAAAATACTCCATCTCAATAAAGCACCTTGCTTATCTCTGCAACATCATGGGAAAAACAGTTATGCTGAATGTAAACAATCTTCTTTGGCCAGGGGGGGGAGGAGGGGGGAACAGCCAAAATTTTCATGTCTGTCAAAGTTCAGCAAACGGTTCAAAAGTATAGAAAGTTTGCATCATGGTGTATGTAGTAAACAGTGCAAGGTATTCATTACATTTGGACAGTTGAAATTTACACTAACAAAGCACCAAGTGCCTGGATCTGTCCAATCAAAGTGATGTATCTAGTAAACAGTGCAAGGTATTCATTACAGTTGGATGGTTCAAATTTACACCAACAAAGCACCAAGTGCCTGGATCTGTCCAATCAAAAAGACATGTACATGTATCTCCCACAACAATTCTTTAAGAAACATGCAGTGACAGTGTTAAACTCTTTACCAAACAGCCAAGCCCAATAGTGAGCACAGGACTTGAGACCAGGGAGGTTGCTGGTTCAAATCCTAGCTCAGCCAATTTCTTCCCAAGGACTGATGATATGCAACGGGATTCATGCCTCTTATCACAAATGATCATTGTTTTGATGATGGTTTTGTGGGGATTCAGCCAGTGGCTTGTGAAAGCAGGCAGAGAACTAGTAGCGTGAAGTACTGGAAAAGCAATATAACAGAAATAATGTTGAAAAAGGCGATAAACATCAAACAAGAAAATCTCTACCAAAAACCACAATTTTAGTCATATCCAAACCCAAAGCATTTGCGTATGACAAATTCACTGTGGCTCAATTATGGAGGAAATTGTCTTGAAGAAGGTAGCAAACATTCTGGAAAAAGGAGAAAATGCTGGTTACCAGCATTTTCTCCTTTTCCCAGAATGTTTTTTCAAAAGCCCTGTTCTCCAGGGTTGCTAAAACTCAGGTCTGAGTGGTACAGGGTTATGTGGGTCAACATTGCTAGGAATTAAAACACCTATAAATCAGTAAAAACAATCAACGACTACTTATTTATTTAATCAATGTACATGGATAACTAAGTAACAGACAATCAATACATTCCAGGTCTAGATCAATCCAACCCTTTACCACACAATCCAGAGTTTTAATGACTCTGAGGGAGAGGCCCTTTTGAAAACACTGTGGGAAAAGAAGGCAATGCTGGTAACCAGCACTTTCTCGTTTTCCCACAATATTTTTCTCTCATGTCAAAGTCACAGTGCATAATTTGTGCCACATTTAATTTATTGTCTGCAAATGCTTTGGGTTCGGATAAGACTAAAATACTGTTGTGTGGGAGAGGGTTAATGATTTCCGTACATGGAAGAAAGATTTCTTGCCTACAGCATTAACTAAGATCAGCCTGCAGAGAATGTTTAGTCTGATACTGAATTTATACCACCACTTTTTTAGTCAAGTCCTATAGAATAAAAATCTTTCTGAGTTCTGGTGGGATGCATGTTCGTCCATTGAAAGGAATCAAGTTCCTATGTTTGGCACTGAAAGTAAACCCTCTGGCAAAACCAATAGCAGGTCATTTTTTGGCCAGAGTATGTTTCTCTTAAAAATTATGTAGTGTTTTGTATCAAAGCTTACACTATAATGTTCTGTGCAAGCCTAATCTTGTTCTATACTGTTTGCAAACTGAAACCAGACTAGTTACTAGACTATCAAACATTTACATGTACCTGATTATGCAAAAATCAATCTTTCAACAGTTTACTTTATCTTCAGCAAAAATCATACAATACAACAAGAGCAAGTTTCAATTATCTGTCACCTTATCTTGATGAACATGTCAGTTCTTTCTTTTTTGGGGCATTTCAAACCTAGTCTAATTGAATAATATCCTGGTAAAATGATAAATAGTGAAAAACAAGAATAACTGCATTGTGTGTCGGAATTTTTTGACAAAAACATGCTTTCATTTTATCTTTCTGCAAGATCTAGGAGCATAAACTATTCCTGTGAGCTTTTTAACTTCTGGAGCACCAAAAAAAATAGACATTTTTAGTATAGAAACAAGATCAAACAGTTTCAATTTCAACGTAACTGATGTCCAGAATGTCTCACAAAAAGTGACCAGTGCAGATAAATGATCAGACTGCACAATTTCTGCAGTTGTTACGGGAGACCACTCCTTCATGCATGGCTTCATCCCGGTTTAAATACAATACCCAACAGCTGCGTTAGGGAGAATTCTCTTTAGCTCAGTGGTTATAGTGCTGGCCTTTCGTCCGGGCGTTCTAGGTTAGAATCCTGCCCGGTCCCTGTATTTCTGCTATGCATTTGTTCATTTGTTTCTTTGTTACGGACTTTGTTCCTAAGATACGGGCTCGTCTGGGACTGGCCATTGAACCATTAATCCCATTTGTTGTCAAAAAAAGGACTTTCTACCTAATAAGGCTTTGAGTCATCAATAAATGATGACTTTAAGAGGGGTGTGTGTTACGGGAGACCACTCCTTCGTGCATGGCTTATTCCCGGTTTAAAAAATACAATACCTAACAGCTGCGTTAGAGAGAATTCTCTTTAGCTCAGTGGTTATGGTGTTAGCCTTCCGTCCGGGCGTTCTAGGTTTGAATCCTGCCCGGTCCCTGTATTTCTGTTATGCATTTGTTCATTTGTTTCTTTGTTGCGGACTTTGTTCGTAAGACAGTCTGATCTTTGATCTACACTTGTCACAATGGCACCTATGAAAGGCAATTTGAGGGTTAAGACAAAACCAACGTTTGCTATAATTAGGTAACTTTTTATGAAGCAACAAAATTTTAGTGTGTCTGAACAAAATACGTTTATGAAAAACAGATTAAATACGGCTCAAATGATCTGTCTCTGATATGGTAGAAAATATTGTGGTAAAACGGAAAAATGCTGGTTACCATCTTTTTTTCTTTTACCCTATTTTTTTAAAGCCTTCCTCCTCAGGGTCTTTCTGCCCCCCATCCCCCAGCTCCACAGCTCTGTTTCTGATGTAGTTCATTGCGATCATGGTTGGGTATTCAAGGGTTATAAACTTAAGCTGATTTTTTTTTGGGGTCAGAACCATGGGGATTCAACCATCTACTTGCATATAGGCAGCTCTGACCCATGCTGACATTTGTCTGCCAGGAAAAACAAAATTTGTCATACTAACCATTCAGAAAGTATGGCCCCTGGAAGTAGAAACAGACAACCCCGTCTCTTTGCATAAGAACTTAATTAAGAAATAACAAGCCAGTTTCCTTGCTCCTGGCAGATTAATTCACCTTGAAAATCTTCCAATTAATTCAACACCACTTTTACGATTACTATTATTTTCAGTTTTTCTTTCCAACCAGTTCCCATCAGTTACTTACTATCCTTCAAAACTCTTTATCCCTTTACCGCACAATGCTGACTTTTAAAGACCCTTGGAAAGAAGCCTTTTGAAAACATTGTGGGAAAAGGAGAAAATGCTGGTAAGCAGCATTTTCTCCTTTTCCCACAATGTTTTCTACCCTATCAGAGAAAAATTGCACCATTTGAGCCATATTGAAATTATTGTCTGCAAATGCTCTCAATTTGGACAAGGATAAAATTTTGTAGTATGGTAATGGGTTAAGCTGAGTCCCGGTAGCTCAGTCAAGAGCATACAGGACATGAAAAACAGGGGTTCCTGGTTCACAGCTCCAGCTTGGCCAAGGATTGATTGTCCTCATTGCAACAGGATTCATTTCTCTCTGACTGCTGATCATTGCGTCCACTATGGTTATGTTGGAATGCAGTAGGCGGGTTAGAAGAGTATTGTGCGTAGTACTGGTAAAAGAAACTCAAGGAAAGCATAGATGAAGGCACTGACCACCACAGAATAACTGAAATAATGTTGAAAATGGCATTTAAAACCATACAACCAATCAATCAATCAATCAAAACCAAAAAGCCCTAGTTTCTATTACCCTGAAGAAGGATGACTTTGAAACCATTGTAAGAAAAAGAGAAAATGCCGGAACCCTGCATTTTCTTCTTTTTCAAACTGTTTACTAACATTTTGACTCTATCAGAATCAATTCAGATCATTTGATCCCATTTCATTTTGTGGTCTAAAAAAGCTCCCAATTTGGGCAAGTCTAAAATTCTGTCATTTGGGAAAGTGTTTACTCTTTACCAAACAACAAAATTTTAGACCAGACGAAATTGAAAGCTTTTGCAGATGACAAATTAACTATTGCTCAAACGATGACTTGTTTTAACCCTTTACCCTGCACAATGCCGACTTAACGACCCTGGGAAAGAAGCCTTTTGAAAACATTGTGGGAAAAGGAGAAAATGCTGGGAACCAGCATTTTCTCCTTTCCCACAATGTTTTCTTAACTATCAGAGTGAAATTTCATCATTGCAGTCCCATTAAAATTATCGTCTGCAAATGCTTTCAATTTGGACAAGTCTGATTTTTGTTCATGTGGTAAAGGGTTAAAGAGATAGAAAACACTGATTGGGTAGAAAACATAGTGGGAAAAGGAGAAAATGCTGGTTACCTGCATTTTCTCCTTTTCCCACAATGTTTTCAAAAGCCTTGTCTTTCAGGGTCGTTGAAACCCCGAGTAGTGTGGTAAAGGGTTAGGTGACCCTATTGTCAAAGATGAAGACATCGACCTGTTTGATTGTATGTAAACATTCACCCTAAAGGGCAGACGTACAGCTGTGCATATGATTTCCATTATCTCTTAACATCATCAAATCCCATTCATGAATTTGTATTGATTATCAGCTTTCATGAAAAACTAGTCAAATTCGGACACAAGTTTCTAAACTTGCATTGAATAATTTTAAAATAGAATGCGTTATTTGATATATTTTAGTGCTGACTGTTTGTTTTGTCTATATTGGAGTTTACCTCATGACAAAATTGTAGACTTGTCCAAATTGAAAGTGTTTGCAGACAACAATTTGAATGTGACTCAAATGATGGAATTTGTTTTTGAAGAAAACATGGTGGGAAAAGGAAAAAGTGCTGGTTACCAGCATTTTCTCCTTTTCCCACAATGTTTTCAAAAGGCTTCTTTTTCAGGGTCGTTAAAACTCGAGATTATGTGGTAAAGGTTTAACACTGTCCTAACAGCTTAGGTCATATCGCAGCGGTCAGAGCACCTAAGCATGCTTTCTCACACCAATACTGACACAACTTTTTTTCCCACACCACTGACTGCTATTCTTACATGCATCAGAGTTGAGAGACAAAAAATCTCCATTAAGAAAGTTTGCCTCA
This sequence comes from Hippopus hippopus, assembly GCA_946811185.2. Taxonomy (NCBI): domain Eukaryota; kingdom Metazoa; phylum Mollusca; class Bivalvia; order Cardiida; family Cardiidae; genus Hippopus; species Hippopus hippopus. Next base: position 5,229,128 of record OX328100.1, on the reverse strand, counting down.
ACCAAGAATCAAACCTGTAACCACCAGGTCACAAGTCAGATATGCTTACTACTATGCTACCTGGCCAGGCCTGACAGTTTGTAGAAGTCAAGCTATATGTAAATACATATATGGTGCACTGACTGCAGTAACAATATGGTAAGGTGAACTGATTGCATAACAATATGGAAAATATTGTTGAAAATGGATTTTATACTTAAGCTTTTATCACCTGAAGAAGCTTTTATCACCTGAAGATAATTTTATCATCTATAAACCTTTACTGTGATTGATTAAGCTAAAGATATCAATCGTAATTGATCGTCAAATGTAGAACCAGCCAACCAGTTACATTTGACCAGCTACACTGCGATATAAGTGCAAGGTCATTGATTTTTACTACAGTTTAATTCAGAACAGCAACGTCCATCATGGCTCATCAAAAACTGCATTCATCCATAATTAGCTTCTCTGATTACAAACAATTTAAATCTTGTGGAGTGTAAATCAATTTCGAACTTTATAATCATGGGATCATGACTTCCTTTGTCATTGGTAACTAAATTTTCCTAGACAATCAGAATGTTTTGCCTTTCCTTTTCTATTTAGAAAAAAGTGTTTGCAGACAAAAATCAAATATAGCATAAGTTACAGAATGTAGTTCTGACAGGACAGAAATTGTTGTAGACCAAAGAGGAAATGGTGATTACCAGCAATTTCTCCTTGCTCCTCAGTGTTTTCTAAATTCTTCTCCACAGGTTTGTAGACACAAAAGATCATCTGGTATAGAGTTTAAAGCGCCATTTCACATTCTTCATTTTCCGAAATTTAATTAGAACCTGGTATTTGAATTTGACCGCATGATCGCCTAGGTCCCTTACAAAGGTTATGCACACCTTTAATTTACGGACAAATACAGTCTAGACTTGGGTCACATGTTTGACCCCAGCATTTCAAACTGACCAATCAGATGCGATTAAAGGCTTGTACGGTCATATGGCATTGTGCAAATTTGTTCTTTTCAAACTTACCAAAAGCATGTAGAAAACAACTTCACTGGCTTTCCAAGACACTGTAGATCAAGATCAAACTGCACAGGAGCGGAAATACATTCCAGGAAAAATGACAGTCAGATCGGAGTCAACAGTCATAGATTTGAAACCAACGTTAGATCAACAGGAGTAAAGGACTGTCCATGTTTGAATAAATCAAAATTAACAGTCTTCTGTGACAAAAGATATTCAACTCTTTACTGTAGTACAAAATTTAGACTGGTCCTAAAGCATTTGCAGACAACAAATTAAGTGTGGATCAAATGGTAGGATTTGTTTTTGAAAGGTAAGAAAATTTTGTGGGAAAAGGACAAAATGTTGGTTACCATTGTGGAAAAAGAGAACATTCATAAGTCCTTTTCTTTGGGTCATAAAATCTTGGGTTTGTGTGGTAAAGTGTTCAACAGATAACTACACACTACAAAGTAGTTCTATGTAAACATCCAGAAAAAACATACAAATCATTGTGATCGATGAACAATTATTTCAAACCTTGTGATAAGGTTGACCATGTTGTGCATAAAATTGCATAAAACATAAGGGTAGCATAGCTGTTCCACTGGGACAATTCCAATCCCATCAGGGGTCATGTATCTGACCTGAGCCCACTGGACCAACCAATGAGGATTGATTTTTATTCCGTCATTATAAATGACACAATGGGTGATGGGTTATGATTTGCTAGGCAATCCTGACAGAAAATCTATAGCTAAATTAATGGTTCCAAGATGGCCTAATTACCTTCGGTGTAATATTTCAGTCAATCACTTGACCATTAACCCTTTCCTCCATGAATTATGAAAAAACAATTTCACTGTGATGACCATGGACAAGTTTTGAGAACATTCTGATAAAAGATCAGAAATGAGAAATAGTCCAAATGTTGTCACAAAATTTTCTTATCTTACTTTTTCAGTTCACCCTTATCCTGCTGAGTAAGTGAAATGAAACTTAAACCTATAGTAAAAACCCAAATTTTGCTACTTCATAGGTATTTTTAGGGGAGATAAATTCTCCTTATCAGACGATTTAGATCCAAGATCAGACTATCTCCTTCCTGGACAGTGTAGATCCAAGATCAGACTGCACAGAATGTGCATTCTAATCTTGATCTCAACTGTTCGCAAAAGGTTAGTGAGTCGCTCTAAGCAGCCTAATTGTTAACCATACGTTTTCAGTTTTTAAATCCTCAGAATGAATCTCAGGACAAGCTTCGTGCTGTGATCTGAGTATTATCTTGAAAGTTACCTAAAACATCATTCAATCAATCATAATGAAGGAAAAGGAGAGAAAAGAGAAGAGCCATAACAATGAAGCATGTGATCAATTACTGGGAGGGTTGGTAATCCTTTACCAAACAACAATATTCAGATTCTTTCCTACTGAAAGCATCTGCAAATGACAAATTTGCAATTAGATAAATTAGCTGTAGTTTCTGATTGAGTGTAAGATATTGTGAAAAAAAGAAGAAAATGCAGGTTGCCAGCATTTTCTACCTTTTTCTACAATGTTTTCAAAAGCCCCCATCTTTCACAGGTCATTAAAACATGGATTTATTTGGTATAGGGCAAACCATGATTGATACAGAACATGATTTTTCAGAATGTACCAATCAAAATGAGACAGTACATGTATATTATATGCATTGTAAGCTTAGCTCTGAAGACCAAATTAACAATGAATAAAGCAGAATAGGATCAGGCTATAATACATAATACTGCAGGAGAAATGAGCAAAGTTAAACCATTTACCACATGACAAAAATGTAGACTCGTCCAAATTGAAAGCATTTGCAGATGACAATTTAAGTTTGGTTCAAACTACGGAACTTCTCTTTGACAGGTTAGAAAACATTGAGGGAAAAGGAGAAAATGCTAGTTACCAGCATTTTCTCCTTTTTCCTCAATGTTTTCAAAAAGCGTCTCTCTCTGGGTCTTTAAAATTCGGAATTTTGTGTTAAAGACTTAAACCATTTATTAAACTATCCTGTGCTTCACCAACATTCAGGTTTTGGAAAACCTTGCAAGAACAGAGAATTGCTGGTGCCTTTTCCTCTTCCCTACAGCATTTTCTACCCCGTCAGGGACAAACTCCATCATTTGAGGCTAATTTCATCTGTCATCGGAAAATGCTTCCAATTTGTACAAGTCTAAAAGTTTTCCGTCTGGTAAAGAGTTAACCCTTTACCACACAATACCGACTTTTAACGACCCTGACAAAGAAGCCTTTTAAAAACACTATGGGAGGAGGAGAAAATGCTGGTAACCAGCATTTTCTCCTTTTCCCACAAGGTTTTCTACCCATCCCAAACCAAATATCAATTTTTGATTGACGTTTATTTTGCTGTCTGACAATGCTTTCAGTTTAGACTAGTGTAAAATTTTGTCGTTAGGTAAATCAAAGTTAAGGATAGTCTTTGCACTAACTCAGCTGATTTTTCAGAAAGATAAAAAATTGCCTGTCTTTCATGACACTTTCGTGTACATGATAATTTCAAAGACTCATGATCATTTCAAAGATTTAAACATTCCTAACTGTAACAAAATATTTAAAAGAACTCGTAAATACTAATTATTCCCTGTTCAATTTTTTCAAAGTTTTCTTGCTTAAAAATATGTCTAATTACCGAAAATGCAAATATAATTTCTCCTGTTGGCTTCTTAATGACATTTTAATAGTGCACATTTTCAATGTAAAGCAAACATGCACGTTTCTCACCCTCAAAGGATTTTGCACACCTTTAGTTCTTGTAGAAATACTTCGCACACCTTTGGTTCTTCTTGTAGAAATGAGTATCAAGATCACACTGCAATGAATATATTACAATCTGACCTTGGGTCTACACTGTCCTATATCAAACTGTTAATAATGCCCCGAAAAATACTATATTTGGGCGTTTTTCAAGCAATCTGATCTTGTCTCTGTACCAATATTCTGACCAAAAAACAGTCTTTCCGTCAATTAAAGACTTTTTCTTCAGGGTCCTTAAAACTGGAGATTATTTGGCAAGCTATCAGCTGGGGAAAACGGGATCAACTAATTTCAGCAGGCCAAATGTTTTTTATACAGCATGACCCGGCTCTGGTATTCAATGAAACATAAACACAAACCCCCACTTTTAAATTAAATGAAAACATAGACTGTTTGTTTAATATTACTGAAATGAAAATTGTGTTACAAATATAACCCATCAACACTTTGCTTCAGACATTGATATTTTTGGTGTGTTTGTTTTCTATTCAGTTATTACTCATGCCTTATCATAGCTGAAAAAAGAAGCTTTTGAAGACACTACATATCAAGATCAGACTTGCATAGATCTTGCATGGACTGCGCGACTGACCTGGCTCTATACTTTTTTTTTTTAAAAAAGCAGTAAGCCCCTTTTTTTACATAGCATGTCAGATGTTTTTTCAAGGTATGTATATTTTACATAACAGTCCCTCCTAATTTATCCTTTACCAACGTATAAACCAAACAATCGCAGACTTTAGCAACCATGATGAAGGCTTTTGAAAAAATACAGTAATATGCATTTTCACATTTTCCTTCAATATTTTCTACCCAATCAGAGGACTTTAGCTCATATATATGAGCTCTGATTTGTCCTCTTTGAATTGAAAAAATCCAAAATTTGTTTGGCAAGGGTTTTGTAACTAATAGTTTGATGAGGCAAGGAATCCATATATAACATCTTATCTATACCTATCAACAATTTTCTTGACAGATAGAAATGATTTTCATTCTCCCTGCATGACAAAAAATGCCTTTTTACTTTCTATATATTTCTATAAAGTAATGCAAGCCTGATAAAAATGATCTTCAGCAAATCATGATTATTTCAACTCTTTCACTACCAAACAAATAACTTAATTACACTTTTTCGAAGGCTAAATTTTAGTACGCTTTATGAGGAACCAATTTGGTAATAATCTAGAATAAAGTGGTAGATAGTATAGATCAGAGATCAGACTGCACATTCTGTGCAGTCTGATCTTGATCTAAATTGTCCACTAAAGCTTCATGTGTCGTCTACAGCAAGGCAAGAGTCAACTCTTTACAAAATGGCAACATTTCCGATATACTGAATTTGAAAGCATTCCACCAAAAACGATATGGCTAAATTATGATGAGAGTTGTCTTAAATAAGATGGAAAACATTGTGGGAAAGGGAACAAATGCTGGTTACCAGTATTTTCTCCTTTTTTCCCCCACAATGTTTTCAAAAGTTGTTTTCCATGTGAGATGTTAAAATGCAGGATTATTTGGTTAAAACTAAACTAATTACTGAACTGGCTGACCTTAAACTTACCAACATACAAAGTATGAGACGTAAAGGGAAATTCTGAGTGAAAAAAAGAATATCTTTTGCATGATATAGAAAATTTTGTGAGAAGAGGAGCAATGATGCCCCTCTCCTTCCATGTTTTCAAAGCAGTCAGCCACAAGAACATTTTCGGATGGTAATGGTCTGTAGCTCTTAGGCATACAACAAAATTTCGTACTCGGGTCTGAATTGGAAGCAAGTGTAGATGACAAAATCAGCGTTGTTCAAATGATGGTAGATGCCTGTAAAAGGGTTGAAAACATTGTTGGAAAAAGAGAAAATGTTGGAAAAGCTGTTCCCACCATGTTTTTAAGTCTTTTTTTGTGGTTAAAATTCCAGATTGTGTAGTATAGGGAATTTGTAAAGAAAATTGATAAAATAGCGTGCTGAATGGGAGAGGTTACACAGGTAGGGTTGGACTTCACAAATAAAAATTTATGTCCTGTGATATTTTTTTCATATCGAACTTTCAACACAGGTGCAGTTATGTCTCATTCACCGTCTATTCCATTTTATTTCTCCATGACAATAGTCCATAAAACACCCGTTTTATTGACTACGATTAAAAATCCAGTGTATACATTCAGACTTGGGTTACCCAAGTTCTCGTCACGGCTTAGGCTTTTTTATTCAAGCAGTAGTTCTATCCATTTACATCCATGGTATTTCGAGATCAAAAGGTACTGATCATATTTCCTATTTATGACAAATTCCACCAGTTTCAATTTTATAAGGGCTATAAAAAATCGTGGCTTATGAATAAGAGGGCATTCAAGATCTTAAACGTATATATGTAAAAAACTTCACCGACTCACTGCCTGTGACTCTTTACCAGACACCAAATCATATAATCACATTTTTATACAATCCCTAGTTATAAAAACCCTGGAAAAGAAGACTTTTGAAAACACTGTGGGAAAAGGAGAAAATGCTGGTAACCAGCATTTTCTCCTTTTCCCACATTGTTTTCTAACCTTTCTTGAACAAATCCAATAATTTGAGCCACATTAATTTTGTCGTCTGCAATTGCTTTCAGTTTGGATCAGTCTAAAATTTGGTTGCTTGGTAACTTTTTATCAGTTAACAAAATCTTTACTAAATAACAAAATTTTAGACTGATCCAAATTCAAAATATTTGCAGAGGCAAATAAAAGATACTCAAATGATGAGATATGTATCAGAAAGGGTAGAAAATATTGTGGGAAAAGGAGAAAATGCTGGTTACCAGCATTTTCTCCTTTTCCCATAATGTTTTGAAAAGCCTTTTACCTCAAGGTAGTTAAAACTTGGGATTGTGTGGTGAGAGTTAATACATTTTCATAAAATCCTTAGTTTTACCGATCCTGGACAATAAGACTTTTGAAAACACTCTGGGAAAAAGGGATAATGCTGGTAACCAGCATGACAAATTTTGGATCCTTCCAAAGTTAAGTTAAAACTCAGGATTGTGTGGTAAAGGATTGAATTGAGAACTTTGTAACATCATCTTGAAAATGCACCCAACAATGACTAAGCAATAAATGAATAAGCAAGAAAAGTTGATACAGGGGGGAAGCAGATCAAGCCAAAAAACTGTATAATAGTATGTAAAAGGTTAACCCTCTACCACACGATCCCAAGTTTTAACGACCCTAGAGAAGAAGTCTTTTTAAAACATTGTGGGAATAGGTGAAAATGCTGGTAACCAGCATTTTCACCTTTTTCCACAATGTTTTCTACCCTATCATGGACAATAACCATCATTTGAAATCCATTTTTTTCTCGTCTGCAAATGCTTTCAAATTGGACAAATCCAAAATTTTGTCGTCTGGTGAAGAGTAAATGAAAATTAATATTTTTCAAAGATCTGTGAAAAGCAGCTTGACAGTCAATACCCTATCATTCAGCTTGTCCATTTATCAAAACAAACTATCAACCTTTTCAACAAACTGTCAATTTTTGTCATTCCAACACTGTGACTAATCTATCTGTCCAAAAATTTACATGACTTGTATGAGGTGTATCTCACTTTCACTGCATCTAAACTCTATTTACTTAAATTTTAAACTTAACAATTTTGAAAAAATTTGCAGATGACAAAATTTAATATAATGTGGCTCTAATGATGGGATTTGTCTATGGAAAAGTAGAAAACTTTGTGCAAAAAGGAGAATATGCCGGTTACCATACTTGCGATTGTTTAGTAAAAGGTTAATTCATAACATCCTTAAAACAGTTGACAGTAATCAACTGTGGAACAATTTTTATAAAATACATGTTTGGAAAATCAAAAATAATTAAGAATTAATAGTGACCTTTAAACAGTCAACATAAATTCTTAACATAGAAACACTGTTTGATAAAGTATTAAAGATATATCCTTACAGCCAGAGATAAAAATGCTGTTAAATCTTGATAGTGTGTAAAATGATTCAGAATTTTATCAGCTGTGCAAACGTAGATAAATTAGAGATCTATGTATATGGTGTGAGGGATAAAGAAACACAAAGGATCTGTCTCCGATTTACCAGTAAAACCCGAAAGGACAACAGTGACTTCTTTGATGGCCTCAAGAAAATGAAATGCATTTTCTATCCATTATAATCTATGCAACCTTGCAACTGTCAGGGGCAACATTTGTCTTTAAGATACAAGAATGGTTATATATATATAGTTTCATAAAGTAAAGATGAAATGCAGGTTAAAAACTAGATGAAAACAAGACTCAGTGTAGATGTACCTTTAACTTTATGTACATTAAATTTTGTAAAGACCCTATAGAATTCATTCACAAATTCTGAAAAATGTGATTTCAGAGAGATTGTTAAACAAAATTATTGCAAGGAATTATGAGTTTTTTCAGTTTCACCTGTTGTTTAACCCTTTACCAAACAATCCGGGGTTTTAATGACCCTTGAAAAGAGTTTTTGAAAAGATTGTGGGAAAAGGAGAAAATGCTGGTAACCAGCATTTTCTCCTTTTCCCGCAATCTTTTTTACTCTATCAAGAACAGATTAAGTCATTTAAGCCATCTTTAATTTGTCCTCTGCAATTGCTTTCAATTTGGACCAGTCTAAAATTTTGTCGTTAATAAAATGAAATGACTTTCTTTCAAAAATTGTACAAGTTTTACATCAGACATTGCTGTCTCGAGACCAAGTTTATCAATCATAATCATTCAGATGTTTGTGTGACTGACTCAGTCAATAAAATGTTTACCAGACAACAAAATTTTAGGCAGGTAGGCCTATAAACAGTAAGCAAATGCACATGACAAATTAAATGTGACTCAAATGATGAGATTTATCTGAGAAATGATAGAAAAAAATTGTGGGAGAAGGAGAAAATGCTGGTTACCAGCATTTTATCCTTCTCCCACTATGTTTTTTCAAAAGGCTGGTTTCATGAAGGGTAATAAACTGATTGTGTACTGAACTTCAAGTCACCTATAGGATCATGATCAGTCATACAAATCTGACAGAAACTGTCAATAAATGACCTCAGAATGTAACTTTCACTGATATATCAGACAAGAAAATATCTGAATAATTATCTCCTGCATATTACATTTTTGTCATAAAGAAGCCAATTTTTAAGAAGCATTGTAGCAAAAGGAGAAATTGTCAAAAGCAATTTCTCTCAATTCCACATTGCTATTACAAGTGTTTCTACACATTTAACCCTGTACCAAACAATCCCAAGTTATAAAAAGCCTCAGAAAAAAGGCTTTTGAAAACATTTTGGAAAAGAAGAAAATACTCAGCTAAAAAATCTTGACAGTAAAAATGTAGCCCAAGTTTGAAATAAATATTTTCAGTTATAACAGCGATATGAGAAAATATCAAATACTTTTGCATGACAATGCAGACAACAAAAAGGCAATGGCAATACCGCGGCGTTTTCTTTGAAAACAGTCAAGGTAATAAAAGTGTGCATATACAGTTTCAATAATAATGTCTAAAGCATGATTTTTAATAATTACCTGCTTAAAAAAGAACACATAAATTACAGTGCAAAAAAATCTGCCAAAATTCCTCATTTCTATCACAGAAACTCACATAACCATGAACTTAAAGAGTATCAACTTTCCGTGTTCAGACTGAACTCTGGACCACAATTCGCACTATTTGAAATCAATTTGAACTTAATCTTTCCTTTGTTTTCATCCCCTATGTCAAAAAGTCATATCTAACAGTAAATTTCTAAACTAACCCACAAATTCCATGTATTTATTTTAACATTTTTATGCAAATACAGAACTCTTTTTGCGATATTATGTCTTCAAGTTTGTAAACCTAGTTTCTGAAGCAATTGTTTCAATTTTCACTGTTTTAACAAGGAATCCCATGTCTCTGTGGCTATAGACAAGGATAAAGCACTGAAAGACTACATAAATCTGTCAGAAATATTGACAATTGTGGAGTTTTTCAGATTTGGCAAGAAAATATACAACTCAAGTAGCCCATAAAAGTTTGGGTTATCACCACTTTTCCACCCTGTATTTCATAAAGCTTCAGTATGGGCCTAACAGACAAGTAGGATAGACCCTTAAATTCCTTATCATGCTTACCTAGGGACAACAAAGGTTTTCGGGAAAATGTAGTACCAGTGCCTAGAACGTTTAAGAATAGTGTACCAAAAAATATCGGCATCTCAACAAGACTTGTTCTCCGATTAAACTGCTGTAAATTGCTTCATGACAATCTTGTTTTAACGAAACAATCCATTGATTAAACCTTCACCAAACGATAAAATTTTGGATATGTCCAAGCTGAAAGCTTTTGCAGATGACAAACTAAACTTTGTTCAAAAAGGAAAAGTCGTCTCTGAAAGGTAAGAAAACATTTTGGGAAAGGGAGAAAATGCTGGTTACCAGCATTTTCTCCTTTTCTCAAAATGTTTTCTACCCTTCAGAGGAGGATATTCAGTCCCTTAGTCACATTTAATCTGTTGTCTGCTTATGTTTTCGATCTTGACTGGTCTAAAATATTGTTGTTTGGTAAAGCCCAGTTTATGCACACAAAAACAGCAAATTGAATTAGAATATCGTCTGGTCAAGAATTTTGTCTGGTCAAGAATTCAGCACACTCTAGAAAGGTGATATTAGTAACTGATATTGATAAAATAGTTCCAACAAGCTGTTGAGGAAAAAATGACAGACAGGTATCAAATTCAAATGACTTGTGGTCAGTTACAATGACCATGAGATCCTATTTTAATTCATATACCATCTGGTGCATATTCAAGTTTACTTAACCCTTTTCATTCTTAATTGAATGAGAGTATGGTGTTTAGCCCTGTTTTCAACATTATTTCAGTTTTGCGGCTGCCACTGTGCACCCATCCATGCTTGCCTGGAGTTTCTTTTACCGGTACTCCACACAATATTCTTTCCAAACCACTGGCTGCTTTCCCACATAACCATTGTTTCGACAATGGTTAGGAGTGAGAGAGGAATGAATGGTTACCAGCATTTTCTCCTTTTCCCACAATGTTTTCAAAGGGCCTCTTCATCAAGGTCGTTTAAGCTCTGCATTGTTTGGTTAAGAAACAAAATGCATCTATCGATGAATATAGATATATCAATATAAAACATAAAAGATCCTTCAACAAGGACACAAATGGCGATATTGCTCTTTCAGAAAATAGTTTCATTTAATTCTTTACCAAACAAAAATAATTTACTAATCCAAATTGAAAGCATTTGCAGACAAAAAAAAATTACAGGTGGCTAAAATGTCAAAATCTGACCTTCATAAGACAGAAAAACATTATGTGAAAAGGAGAAAACACTGGCTAAATTTTCTCCTTTTCCCACAGTGTTTTCAAAAGCCTTTTCCACCAGTGTCGCTAAAAACAGCGGATTGTGAGGTAAAGGATTAATAAAACTTTTTTTTATATTCAGTCTTGTCTTTTTCTCAAACTTTCTCTGCTTGTAGCTTGCTCAAGCCCTGTGCGGTAGAACATTTCGTATTCATGATAATGAATTAATCCAACATTTAATGCTTTTGAAATAAATAAAGAAGAGAGCCGGGTCAGCATGGGTACCTTTTTTCTTTGAGAAATGAACCATCGATGAGTATGATAATGAAATATTAATTAAGCGAAGCCTATTCAATGAAAACATCTGTTCCTGCCTTTCTGTGGACCTACAATAGAATAAACCAACCTGTTTCACCAACCATATTATAAGTTTGCATTTCCGTGACTTAATGTACTGGTCAAGCTTTTGTTAGGGGATAATAAAAAAGAAGCCACAATTTATTTCAAAAGATAATCCTGTTTTTTCAACTATTTTTTTCTTCATCATTATAATGACCAGGGGAAAAATTCATAGTGTTTTTTGTTAACTCTTATCTGAGACCACAAAATTTTAGACTTGTCAAAATAGGAAGCCTTCACAGACGACAAATTCAAATGATAAAATTTCTCTACAATGGGGCAAAAACTATTGTGGGAAAAAGAGAAAATGCTTTACTAGCATTTTCTCCTTTTCCCTCAATGGTTACAGCCTTTTTCCTAGAGGTTATTAAAACTCAGGTTTGTTTGGTAGAGGGTTACTTAACTCCAAACAAGAAAATTTTAAACTTGTCTGATATGAAAGCAATTTGCTGACGAAAAATTAAATTGTGAATTAAAAGATAAGATTTTTCTTTCACAACATAGAAAACTTTCTGGGAAAAGAAGAAAATGCTGCTTATCAGCATTTTCTTCTTTTCCCACAATATTTTCAAAAACCTTTTTTCCTCAGGGTCATGAAAACATGGGATTGTTTGGTGAAGTGACATTACTAGGTATTTCTACCATTTTCGAAATCTGGAGACAAAAAAAACAATCATACAGTGTATTCTATTGATATATTGCCTGAATTAAATTGAAAACAGATGCAAGATCCAAAGCCTGGCAGTCTAAGATAAAAGTAAACATTATATTCAGAGATATAATTTATCTGTGGTATATTGTCATATTTTGGAGGAACTCGGATGATAGCATTATTTTCATATTAATGTTTATAGATCACTTTTTCCTATAACTAACTTGCAGAAGATAATGTCCTTGTAAAATTGGGATAATCAATGTAAATTAAAGTTGAATGCCTAGATTACATTTGAAAACATTGTGGCAAAAGGAGACATTGCTCAAAAAGAGCATTTACTTCTCCTTTTGTCACACTATTTTAAAAACAACCTGTCCTTTGCAATACTGAACAAGGCTCTCAACACTACTATAGTGCAGTAGGCTTTCCATCCTTTAACCCTTTATCACACAATCTCGAGTTTTGATGACTCTGAGAAAGAAACCTTTTGGAAACAAAGTCAGAAAAGGAGAAAAATGCTGGCAACCAGCATTTTCTCCTTTTCCCACAATGTTTTTTATTACCTTTCTGAGACAAATTCCATTATTTCAGCCACATTCAATTTGTGGTCTGCAAATGCTTTGAATTTGGACCAGTCTAAAATGTTGTCGTTTGGTAAGGGTTTAAAAGAAATATGCATGCTGGGATTTCTGAGGTAAACTTGGGGATAACATCAAAGTATCAAAGGTACTGACCCCAGTACAGCCATTCAAACTAAATCATAAGCTGGATTTAAGGACTAACACCCCTAAATCTAGTTAAACTTTCTTTCTGTACCATCAGACCATGCACCAAGGGATGACAGCGCAAAATAATATGAACTTGATTATCAAATATTGTTGATCTCGCTTTGTACATGTGTCAAATATTTAGCAATCTATTGACCTCTGGTAGTCAATCGTGTTAGATCAATCGATTGTCAACATTGTGGTAAACTGTGATTACCGTAGACAGAATCAATTAAAAAACCAAGAACAATATCTCTAGATGTGTAAAACTAGCCCTGGTCAGCAATAATGTTGAAGTAAAAATTTGCATCCATTTTTCTTATGAGAATTGCCAATCTTTTTTTACTTTTGACTTCCTAAGAGACCTATACATTTGTTTAACCCATTACAACACAATCCGTTTTGACAACCATGCCGAAAGTATTGTTCAAAACATTTTCGGAAAATGAGACAATGCATGTAAGCAGCATTTTCTCCTTTTCCCACACTGTTTCCTACGCTTTTGAAAATCCTCATTTCACCTGCATAATATTATAACTTGTCGTCTACTTAATATGCTTTCTAACTAGACAAGTCTACAATTTTTTTTCCTGTGCAGAGTTGAAAGACATTTCCACATGTAGCTTCTTTCATTCTGGATATATGAAACATTCTTTATATTTCTAAAATAAGAACTCACAAGCAATCTAGAGACATAAATGTTAAGAGAATTCTACATATTTATCATTTTCTTCTGAAAAAATATCCTGGAGATGAAAGCAAAGAATTATATTAAGGGTAATCCTAGGACAGATTTTATTTTTGGGTGGCCATTAAATACAAACAACATGATGTGGTCTTTGTGCTGAGATTCAAGGTTAATGAGTTTCGTATCAATCCTAAACTGCCCACATTAAACTTTGTTCTTAATCATTTCAAAAACTTAAGACATCACATTTTATTCCTATGGTTTTTGGAGTGTAGATCCAAGATCAGTCTGCACATTCTGTGCAGTCAGATCTAGGATCTATACTAGACCAATATATTGCCTAACAATTTAGATGAAATCATGTTCACCTTCCATCCAATTATGAGATTTATTCAGAAAAGTCCAAAATTGAAAGCATTTGCAAAGAACATATCAACAAAGACACCAAAATCAAATACACGTTCAAAGATGGGATTTGCCTTTGAACAGATTGTAGAAAACATTGTAAGGAGAAGGAGAAAATGCTGGTTACCAACATTTTCTCCTTTTACCCACAATGTTTTCAAAAGCCGTCTTCCTGCAGGTTGTGAAATTCAGGACAGGCTTGCAAAAGGTAAAGCCGTTATTATCTATCGGGACACGCCAACAAATTTAAGAATTTTGCTTTATTGAATTTAATAGTCAGTTGCGGCCCTGTATGATTTATAACCATGGCCATTTCCTTTTTGTTCAATCTAACCGACCGTAACACCAAATTTGTCAACACCTTCTGACAAGTCAACAGTGGGAAAGTTTAAACCCTTAGCCCTTTACAAAACAATCCCCGGTTTTCACGACCCTGACAAAGAAGCCTTCTGAAAACATTGTGGGAAAAGAGAAAATGCTGGTAACCAGCATTTTCTCTTTTTCCCACAATGTTTTCTACCCTTTCAAAAACAGCTTTCAATTTCTGAATTACATTAATTTCGTCGTCTGCAAATGCTTCCAATTTGGACTATTCTAAAATTGTGTCGTTTGGTAAAGAGTTAAACCCTAAGCCCTTTACCACACGACATAAACTTTAGGCTCATTTGTAATTAGAGCATTTGCAGACAACAAAGTAACTATGGCTGAAAGGAAGAAATTTGTCTTTGGAAGGATAGAAAATATTGTGGTAGAAAGAGAAAGTGCTGGTTAACAGCATTTTCTGCATTTCTAACTATGCTTTCAAAGAGCCTTATCCCTCAGTGTCATTAAACGTAGGATTATTTGGTATGGGGTTGATGGACACTTAAACCAAAACAAACAGACCATTCCATATCCCAACAATGATCTGTGTTCTGCAAACTTGGTGGTTCCGAGACATTGTGCCACTGAACAGCAACAGTGTCCCATCATAAAACCCACAGGTGGGACTTTGTCCATTTCAGATTTATTTAACTCTTTACCAAACGACAAAATTTTAGACTGAAAAATTGAAATTTGTTCTGGGAAGAGTAGAAAACATTGTGGGAAAAGAAGAAAATGCTGGTTACCGGGATTGTTTGGTAAAGAGTTAACCCTTTATCACACAATCCTGAATTTCAATGACACTTATGAAGACAGCTTATAAAAACACTGTGGAAAAAGGAGAATGACTTCTTAAAAGTATTCTTGCAAATGAAGAATAGGCAATCTGTCCATTTGGTACAATAATTTCCTCACCCATTATTTCAAAATTCTCACCAGTCTCAAAAGGTCTGAAGCTAGCAGCCCGGCCTGGTAGCTCAGTGACCTGGTGGTTGCAGGCGCCATATCCTGTTAAGCCAAATTTTCTTTTCGGTCATCTTTCACTTCTTAACTCTGATACATGTGAGAAAAGTAGTCAGTGACTTGGAAAGAAAGTTGTGTCACCACTGGTGTGAGAAAGCCAGGAAACACATGCATAGGTGCACTGGCTGCTGTGATATGACCTACGCTGTTAAAATGGTGTTAAACTCCAATACAAACAAACAATTCTAAAGCTAGCAGACGATCATACAAATTAGAATGTCCAGGTAGTACCATTGTTCTAGTATTACAATACATATTTTATTACATATGGCGGCCATTCTTTTTAAAACACTGGGGCATTATTTATTACCTATTTCCTGCCATTCATAAAGTTGACAAGTTTGATTCAAAATTTTTAACACATGACCTATTTTTCAGGACAAAGATACAATTATGACCAAGATATCAAACGTTGACGATACATTAAATAGGCAAAAAAGGTGAACTAAAATATAATGACAATGTCAGTCTGTCCTGAATGGCAGTCTACAAGGCCGAGATGACATAACTTAGCAGGCCTTTGGCCGTTTTCAATAACAATTTCGAATATTTGTCAAATTCTAAATTCCAAGGCCAACAATCTGACTGTACAAGACAGACTGGCTAATCCTGTAATTTCGAATTGGAAATTAATTCAGAATGACTCTGGAATACCTCCTATCAGGACCTGAAGTTGTTGTAGTTTATTCTGGAAAAGCCTGATCTTCAGTCTGGCCACAACAGTAACTGTAGTCGACGACTCGTGATATATGCCTTAAGTCTAAACATTGCTTTGAAGATTTATATATGAAGTAAAGACTTAAATGGTTTACTCATACCAGAATAGAAATTTGATTTTCCATATTTGCACATATACTTAACATAAAATGAGGGAGCAATCATTGTTTGATGGTGACCAAATTTACATACTGCTCGGATAGTCTCACTTGATACATGGTAACCCTTGTAATGCTGAACACAGGTTTAATTGCTTATGTAAACTGTTTAGACCAAGATCAGGCTGAAAAGAATGTGCAGCTGCTTTTCCAAAATTCTGACAAAAACAGCTTTGCAATATCTGCATCTTTAGTAGTCTGACCGAAAATGGCCATTTCATGAGCACTATAAGGATTACTCTTTGCCAAACAACAAAATTTTAGGCTTGCCAAACTAAAGCATTTACAGATCACAAATCATGTATGGCTCAAATGGTGGGTAACAAGCATTTTCTCCTTTTGCCACAATATTTTCTACCCTATCACAGTCAAATCCCATAATATAAGCAGCATGTGATTTATTTTCTGCTAATGCTTTCAATAGTGACAAGTCCATACTTTTTCCATCTGGCAAAGAATTACAGTAAGTAACTGTAGAGACTTTCAATTGCCTTACCAGTAACCCCATAGATCTTTAGATAAACAAAATGAGCAAAAACCCATCACAGAAGGATCCCAATGGTTGTACAGTTCCAAAGCTTTGGTCATCACATCTCCAAAAAAAAAAATGTAACAGTATATGACAGGGTAGGTCTATGGTCCATGTTCAAACTGTACAGTATGTACAGCCTGATTTTACCCACACTCTCAACAAAAGAACTTCACTTTATTATATTACATAAATAATCCTTTACCAGATAACAAAAGTTTGAGCCCTTCAGAAAGACCCCAATCACTGTACAGTTCATAAGCTTCTGCCATCATACCCCTAAAAATACATGACAGTATAGGACAGAGAAGGACAGAGTAGATCTAGGATCCAGGATCATGATGTACAGTCTGATTTCCTCCGTTCAGGCTGTCCTCATAAAAGAATCTTGCTGAATTAACGCTTTACCAGATTACAAAATTTGAGTCATCAAACTTTAAACCATTGACAGATGATAATTTAGATGTGTCTCAAATGCTGGGATTGTCTTGGATAGAAAAGAAAACATTGTGGAACAAGGAGAAAATGCTGGTTACCAGCATTTTCTCCTTTTTCCACAATGTTTTCAAAAGCCTTCTTGCTTGGAGTCGTTTAAACTCAGGATTGTTTCGTAAAGGGCTAAAAGGTCTAATTCAGTGTCTATTTGTGTAAAGTGTTTGACGAAGGTCTTGGTAAACAAAAGGTAACAATTTGTCACAGTCTTGTAAAGCTTCCTATTTAAAGTTTCCCATGTTTGTTTAGGACTTGATATGGAAATTTCATACTGCATGTTTTCGTTGGACAAGTGGGTGAAAATGATTCTAAACAAGTGGGTGAAAATGATTCAGCCTTCATTAAGCTGCAGAAAGCTAGGGTTTGACTTTTTTTTTTCCAGACAAGACCGTTTCCTATTAGTTGAAGAAAAAAAATATAAAAATACCAAAATAATGGCAACTAACATTCCTAAAAAGTGGATTTGAACCTAAGACTTTCAACTTTCAGCAATCCAAGCAGCTTACGATCTACTATGTTTGAAATGTATGTATACTGAACATCCATATTAACCCTTTACCACACAATGACGACTTTTAACGCTCCCTAAAAGACAGGGCTTTTGAAAACATTGTGGGAAAAGGAGAAAATGCTGGTTACCAGCATTTTCTCCATTTCCCACAATGTTTTCTACCCTATCAAAGATAAATCATTTCATATGAGCCACGTTAAAACTGTCATCTACAAATGCTTTTAATTTGGACAGGTCTAAAATTTTGTCGTGTGGTAAAGGGTTAAAAGATTAAAGCTATCTTTGCAGGTGAATATATACCATCAGGTCTTAATTTAGATTTTCCCCAGAACTCTATTCAAACATTACATGTAAATCAAGTTATAATTGTGCAACAATGAAGGTGGCTTCAATACGGTTTCTAACAAAAAGTAATTCCTATGAAGTCAAAGATAGAAACAGATAAAGAGAAATGGTATGGATGGCTCCTCCTGTCTTTATGTACCACAAGGATGGGTTACATTCAGTTCTTTTGTACCTTTTGTTCCTGTTTTGTCCCTATCAGGAGGTTGAAAGAAATACCACCTATCACATGACCACCTCTCTTTGATATTCCCCATAAATTCTGATAGCAGTCATGAGTATGAAGTTTATCTTCACTCTATACCAAACAACAAAATATTTGAATTATCCAAATTGATCGCATGTC
This sequence comes from Hippopus hippopus, assembly GCA_946811185.2. Classification (NCBI taxonomy): domain Eukaryota; kingdom Metazoa; phylum Mollusca; class Bivalvia; order Cardiida; family Cardiidae; genus Hippopus; species Hippopus hippopus. The sequence continues at coordinate 5,210,633 of OX328100.1, read as the reverse complement.
CAAACTGATAGCATTTGCAGATAAATGTAAGTCAAATAATGGTTTTTGTCTGAGAAAGGGTAGAAAGTATGGTGGAAAAGGAGAAAATGCTGGTAACCAGCATGCTAGTAACCACAGTTTTCTCCTTTACCCACAATGTTTTCTTAGCTCTTCCACAGTTTAATTCCATCTGTTATTTAGACATGTTTGATATGTCATCTGAAAATGCTTTCGATTTTGATGAGTTTACATCATTGTCGTTTGGTAGAGAGATAAGGTATATTGAAATTACAATCATGTTCCCTTCACTTGTTAGATGATTGCTTTCAGTGTATTTTGTCTCACAACATGGAAAGCCATGAAACAATTTCAACAAAATGAAGAAATTACTCAAGGAGACTTATTTTTTTTATTCGTCAAACTGTGCGTTAACTCATTCCACAGGTCAATCAAAAAGTGTAGAGATAATTGTGAGAAAGTCCTCATCTTTGACCAAGTCCATTTATTTCATCAAGTGGGTTTGCTGGTCTTGTCATTTTTTACTAAGGTTGCAGCACGCAAACTATTGTGCATGGGCGATTCAATCTGAAATTGTATCTCCAGCTATGTGGTCATTAGACATGGCCTAGGTAGATAGGGTTTCAATTTTATGGCCTGTATCAATGTTTCAAATCATGTGAATTAGTACAGAATCCTGGACCCTTTCTTGTTCACCCATACAGAAAGATGTAACCACTGAAATAACACCGGCCCTTTGTCTTGTGAAAAACTGGCATTTTTTGGAGCTTAAGTTTAGGCGTTTATAATAGTAATCACAGGATCTTTTTCAAGCGATTTTAGTGACAATGACATTCTTAAACAAGAGACGGAGGTAAACTTTTGCATTCCTCTTTAGAATTTGGTATTTTCAAGTAAGAACGATCTTAAGCTATACCTTTGCCATAACAAGAGCACCGCCTGCAGGATTTTGTCCTTTTGAGTTTCCCACAATGTATTCTACCCTCCCCAAAAAAATAACAAATTAAAATTTTTCAGTCACATTTTTTTGTTGTCTTCAAATGCTTTCAATTTGGTCTCTTCGCAATTTTTTTCGTTTGCTACAGAGTTAAATTAATCTGGTAACGCTTTGTCATCATGTTTCAATTGGATAATGTTGTTGTATGTTGTATAGCGTTTAACGCCGCTTTCAACATTATTTCAGTTATATCATGGCGGCCAGTGCACCTATCCATGCTTTCCTGGAGTTTCTTTTACCAGTACTCCATACAATATTCTTTCAAGCCACTGGATGTTTTCCCAAAATACCTAATGTGGAAACAAGAAACAAAAGTCACAGGTGAGAGAGGAATGAAACCTGTCTCAATGACTATCATCAATCCCCAGAAAGAAATTGGCCGAGCCATGGATCGAACCAGAGACCCACTGTTCTCAAGTCCTGTACGCTACCGACTGAGCTACTGGTGCTTGGCATTCAATTGGATAAAGAAATTTACCAAGCTAGCACTTGGGTAGACAATCATGTAGATAATGATGTCAACAAAATATAATTTGAGTAATTTTCTTGTGCAATGATTTGTACAAAAATATAGTCTAACTTCTTCAAACATGTCAGCAAGCATTTTTAACCCTTTACCACATAATCTTTATTTTTTTAAGACCTTTAAAGCCCCTGTAAAGTCCAAAATAGGTAATGTTTACCATTTATAACTCAAAGATATAACAGATAACCCATCGCAACACACATGTATAAGATTGGAGAAAACCCGAACGTGTCAGTTACTGCATTGGTTGCCATGATATACGCATCCGAAAATGCATGAAGGAGCCCATCGATTTCAGGGACGCCACTGATCGAGACAACCTTCGTTATCGTTTGTGTATATTCGAACTAGGTCTTCAAGAACATCATGTGATATTATCGCATCTCATTAGTGCTATGACGTTGTACATCGGACTATTGTTTACACTTCCAATATTATTTCATCGGAGAGTAAGATTGCTCATTCTGAACCTGTTTTCTTATTTCGATGTAGTAAACTTTTCCTGTATTGATGATAAATGAATAAGTGACGATCAGCCTGTGTTGTCGTTTCTGTTTACAATGTCAATAAACTTAGTTTTTCAAGCCTAGAATGGGGACAAAACGATCAAGTGAATGAAAGCTTTGTTTCGACGCATTGAATTATCACGTGGTGTTTACGTCACTATTACATCACTACGGAGATTTACGACGAAAAGTCGGCTAATCGTCGGCGATCATCGATGTAAATAAACAGATAATGCGACATGGTAGGATCTGTTCTATAGTTTCAAAATTCTTTTTTCTGCCATTAACTGGAACTTTTACGAACTGCACCTTTACATATTGTTAAAGTCATAATAATCGCCATATTTTTACATGGTAAAAATGAAATTTACTTTTATTTTATAAACAGGCCTTTTTACATTTGGACTTTATTGTGACTTTAAAAAGGAGGCTTTTGAAAACATTGAGGGAAAAGAAGAAAATGCCTGTAACCAGCATTTTCTATATTTCCCTCATTTTTTATCACCTCATCAAAGATGGAAATAATAAATAGCCCTTCATTAAATTTCTTGTCTGCAAATGATTTAGATTTGGTATAGTCCAAGATATTGTTGATAATTGATCTTGTAGCGGATCTGTAATTGTAGATATTTAGAATGTGAAATTTATTTATTCAGTAGTGAAAGAGTTGAACATGGGAAAGTCTTGAGAGAGAGGGAGAGAGATTTTTTCTACATATTAGACTAATTAAAATTTCTGCTTAAGATTGTTGTGGTTTGGTAAAGAGTAAAGTGAAAGGAGGATTGTTATGTCCGACTTGTTCCATTTTGTTGTTGTCAACCACTGTCAAATGTGGTGTGATTATTACATCATCCATTATGTCAATTATACATGAGCCATGCTCTGTGAAAAGGGGACTTAATGTATCTGCAAACAATATCAACTCAGGTCAGCCTGCACAGTCCACTAAGGCTGACCCGAGTTGAAACTTTTTGCTTTGGGTAAATTTTTCTGCATGTCCAGGACTGCTCTACCTCAGGATTTATTCAGTTTAGAAGCAAAATGAATTATACGGATCCATAATTATGCGATGACTTGCTAGGTATAAAGCATCATAGAGATGCATTAAGCCCCCTTTTTCCAGAGCTTGGCCCATATATCTAACAAGGATGGGTATGTTTTTTTCAGTCATCTGCTGCAACTTTGATTCAGATGGCAAAAGAGTAAAGAAATTATAAATGCTTTGCTAAATAAAAGGAATAATTAACAGTAAAGAAAGGTTAACATAACCAAACAGTCCTATTTTGTTTACATCATGAGAAAAGGAGAAAATGCTGGTTACCAGCATTTTCTCCTTTTCACACAAAGTTCTCAAAAACCTTATGCAGGGTAACTAGAACTCCGGATTATTCGGTAAAGGTACACAGTGCAGTTCTGTTCTTTCCTGCCAACAAGCCCAATGAGAATGTTGTTAATATCTGTTTACCAAACAAAAGCCTTTATATGATCCTGAGGAAGAAAGCTTTGGGGAACATGTGATCAAGAAGAACATGCTCATAACCAGTATTTTCACCTTTTCCTGTAATCTTTTTTACCATTTTGGTGACAACTCACATCATAAGAGCAACATTTAGTTTGTCGCGTGCAAACTTCAATGCTATTGGTATCGACTAGTCTAAATTTTATCTCATGGTAAAGCGTAAAGGGCACAACAGGTAGACTGGGCCACAAACATGATTGCCAAACAAAGATAAGTATGTGCCAGTAGCATGAAACAATTCACCTATTATTTAAAACATGTCAATATAAAGTTTACCCTCTCAACCCTTTCTTATGCGGCAGGTGTAGTTTTGTGTAAATTTACTACATTTAATAGTACTGTAAATCAGGATCAGTTTGCAAAATGTGCTGTCTGATCTTGTGTCTACAGTAACTGTACAGTAACTAAGTTGAAACATAAATTACTGTGGGCATATTAGCAGTTTTTGCAGGTTTTGTCATCAAGAAAAATATTTTTTACTCATTTCATTTACTTGTGTACATATATGTATTAACTCTTTACCACACAATCCCCACCTTTAACGACCCTGGGAAAGAAGCCTTTTGAAAACATTGTCGGAAAAAGAGAAAATGTTGGTAACCAGCATTTTTTCCTTTTCCCACAATGTTTTCTACCCGTCCCAAAACAAGTTTCAATTTTTGAGCCACATTTATTTTGTCGTCTGCAAATGCTTTCAATTTGGACAAATCTACAATTTTGTCGTTTGGTAAAGAGTTAAATCCACATATTATTCTTTAACCCTCTGGTACTGCTCAATCTGGAGTATTATTATGACCCTGAGAAAATAAGTCATTCTCAAACTGAGGATAGCTTTACATTAAATCCAACCGTTGGTTGACTCCTTACCATTGAGACCATTCATTCATAATCTAGAATAAAACAGTGGACAGTGTAGAGCGGAGATCAGACTGCACGTTCTGTGCAGTCTGACCTTGATCTACACTGTCCACAAAAGCTTTTGGTGTCATCTGTGATATGAAAACAGTTAAACTACCCTCAAAACTTTTTACAACATTATGGGAAATGGTACAAATAATGGTAGCAAGCATATTTCCCTCATTCCGTAATGTTTTCTACCTTATCAAAGACAAATTCTGTTATTTTGGCCACATTTATTGTGTCACCTGCAAGTGCTTTCAATTTTGACCAGCGCATTCTGTCATAATTTTGGTACAGAGTTAACCCTGCTGACTTTTAACGTCCCTGGGAAAGAAGCCTTTCGAAAACAATGTGGGAAAAGGAAAAAAATGCCACTAACCAGCATTTTCTCCTTTTCCCACAATGTTTTCTTATCTATCAAAGAAAGATTGCACAATTTGAGCCACAATGAAGTTGTCGTCTGCAAATGCTTTCAGTTTGGACGAGGCTAAAATTTTGTCATGTGGTATAGGGTTAAATGTATGTACAGGCATGTGTTTTGGGGTTCACTCCTAGTTTTACAAAACAAAAATTTACACCTACAACACCTTTCAAACATTCTCTAGGTAAGCCTAGCTCTCTGCCACCACAATCAACAATCAACAGGAGGGCAATCATGTCCCTACAGGAGGGAGTGGCAATGGGTTAAAAGCCTTGGGCATAACAAAGCCAAAACTCACACCTACAACCTTTCTCAAGGTAAGCCTCAGACCCAATTGCCATCACAATAAAATCCCAGCAAGACAAACCAAAAGAAAGTGTGAGACAGAAACACCTAACAGAAAGAATCAAAAGGTGAACCCCATTTACTTAAAAATTTTTAGGTTCAAACCTTTCTATTGAAAGAATGTACTAATTAGAGTGCTGTGTCACAAAGAAACTATTTCCACCTCTCTGAATGACCCTCTACAAACCCATCTTATGTTTTGAAGATCCTGAGGAAGAATGCTGTTGAAAACATTGTAGGAAAAGGAGAAAATGCTGGTAACCAGAATTTTCTCCTTTTCCTTCAATGCTTTCTACCTCACCAGAGACAGAACCCATCAGTTGAGCCACAATGAAATTGTCTATAAATGCTTTCATATACGGATAGGTCTACACTTTTGTCTTAAGGTAAAGAGAACTCTTTTTTCTGCTACAAATTTTTGAATTTGTTCAAATTGAAAGCAAATGCAGTCAAAGATGCAGTTTAGATGAGGAAATACTGTCTCAAAAAGGGTGGAAAACATTGTTGTGAAAAAAAATGCTGGTTACCAGCATTTTCTCCCTTTTCCACAATATTTTCAAGAGCTCCCCACCTCAATGTTGTTTAAACTTGGGACTGTGTGGTGAAGTGTTAATCTGTAAAACTATTCCACTTTTCTTCCTCACAAACTGGAGAGTGTCCTGAACAAAAGGATTTGTCCCCATTCAATTCACAAAATAGCAGGTAAGCGGATTAGCCTGGAGTATTATCCACACTGCCCCGAAACCTTTTTCTCTTCCTCCATGACCAAGAACTTTCATCATATCAAGGTTTTCATCCTACAGTCCTTACCCAGACAAAATTTGATGCAACGTAAAACTTACAATAAGTTTTAAGAAAACATATGCACTTAAAGCCATTAGTTTACCCTTCAACACACAATCCCCAGTTTTAAGGACCCTGAACAAGACTTCTAGTTTAAAACATATTTATTTTACATCAAGTTCTAACAACCTATACTAATCTCTCTTGATTCTGTTTCCTGGAAACAACAACAGTACTCACACCGAATGTGTGGGCCAATGAACAGTCCCAAAGTTGACATCCCAGGTATCGAACTGGGGACCTTATTGTTATGAGGCCGACGATCTACCTCACAACCATGGACACCACACAAGAAGACCTTTGAAAATATTATTAGGAAAAGTAACCAGCATTTTCTCCTTTCCCACAGTTTTATACCATATCAAAGACATGTAATCATCATTTGAGCTACATTTGTTTCGTCTTCTGCAAATGCTTTGAATTTGGTTGAGTCCAAAATTTTGTTGCTTGGTAGTGAGTTAACTTTTTACCACACAACAAAATTTTAGACTTGTCCAAATTCCAAGCATTTGCAAACAACAAATCAAAAGTGGCCTAAATGATGAAACTTGTAGTTGAGTAAAAAACATTGTGGCAAAAGGAGAAAATGCTGGTTACCAGCATTTTCTCCTGTTCACACGTTTTGAAAAGCTTTTTTTCTCAGGATTATTAAAACTTGGGATTGCGTGGTAAAGACAAAATTTTCCAGTAGTAAAACATTTTGACCGAAAGTCAGCCTGCGCAGGCTGACCTAGGCTGATATTTTTTTTGACAGATTCATTAAACCATTTTTTAACAGAGCAATTGGTAATTTCCAATTTGGCATTCAATGTATATTTACAAATTTTTTTCCATCGCCTCTTCTTTTAATCTTTTTCCAATTCCCATAGCTCTTTCTAATTTCTAAATCTTAATTACACCATTCTTTTCAGCTCCCACTTGAAACTCTTTCTATATGTTAGTTTAAGAATATACTTACAGAATAATCTATCATAGAAAAATTTAGTTTTAATTGAAATAAGAATCCTTATAAATCAGATCTTTTGAATCCAAAATTTAAGCAAGTCATGTTGTGAATAAGAGAAAAAAAGTATTTGAAGTCATGTAACATATTCACTACTAATCTATTACATAGAACCACTGTTTCCACGATGTTCATGTGAGAGAGCAGCCAGTGGCTTGCGAAGTAGTATGTGTATGTAACGTATTCTCTACTGGACCACTATATTGTTCCCTTCTTTTGACGATAGTTATGTGGGAAAGCAGTCAGTGACTTGGGAAGAATATTATGCAAAGTACTGGTAAAAGAAACTCCAAGAAAGCATGGATAGGTGCGTTGGCTGCTGCAACATAAATGAAATAATGTTGTTTGGTAAAAAGTTTAACTTATTTGTTTTTTGTATTATAGTCATTGTGAAACAAGATCATATGACTTAGATCAATCACTTGATGGTTGCTACCTGGAAACCTAACATGAACTCTAGTTGTGATGTGGCTAGCTCAAAAGACTGAGCTGGCTCGTCACAAGATTCAAACCCAGAACCTCTCATGTAAGAAGTCATTGTTTTGACCCTACACTCAGTGTCTCCCACTTTCTACAAAAGTTTTTCTGTTATATCTTTTCATTGTTCCAGTCAAGACTTTAATTCTTTACCACACTGGGAATCCAAACTTGTAATGACCCCGAGGCAGAAGCCTTTTGAAAACATTGAGGGAAAAGGAGAAAATGCTGGTAACCAGCATTTTCTCCTTTTCCCATAATGTTTTCTATCCTGTCAATGACAAATCTAGCCATTCGAGCAATATTTAATTTGTCATCTGCAAATACATTCAATTAACCCTTTACTACACAATGCCGACTTTTAACGACCATGAAGAAGAAGCCTTTTGAGAACACTGTGGGAAAAGGAAAAAATGCTGGTAACCAGCCACATTAAAATTGTCGTCTGCAAAAGCTTTCAATTTAGACAGGTCTAAAATTTTTTCATGTGGTAAAGTGTTAAGACAAGTCCAGAATATCTCATTTGGTAAACAGTTAAACCCCCTTTCACCAGAGCATGGCTCATACCTTTTCATTCTTCAATTCAAGCGTTTGAAGCAGAGAGGAAAAAAGTGCAAAATTAATGAAGTAAAAAGAACTAATAAAATAGATAAAAATCTGACAGAGTATATCACAACCAAATGTATTAAAAACTTATATCTGTCACTGATGCATGCATTTCTCAATTTTCAATTAAAGGGGAAAAAAAATATTAATGTCTCAGCTATTTCATTGCTGTAGAAATCGATGACAGAAAAAAAAAATTGTACAAAAATGTCTTAGTCCATAAACACACATATATGACCTTAAAATGACAGCTCTTAAAAACTTTACAAGTGGAAAACCAGGAGCAATAACTTGCAACTAGCAACTCTAGTCTGATCTTGGTCTGCACTGTCTGCGAAACTGTCTGAGGTTGTCCTTTACTGTTTGTTTTAACTGCCTGTATACTTATACATGTAACACTGACTGAAAAAATTGATCTTGATTGAAAACCTCACAGTCAATGGAGAAATTAAAACAAGAGGGCCATGATGGCCCTGTATCGCTCCACTGGCTATTAAGTAAAAACACTACAAGCCAAACATTACAATATTCAGCAAATTGATTTCAAACACGAGGACATGCAAACATTTTTCTATCTAATCCTACGAGAAAGTTGTGATCCATGGGCAAAGCCAATTTTGATCGCAAAGCTATAATTATTTGAATCCTGGTGGAGGTCCACAATATAAAGCTCCATACCAAATAATTCAGTTCTTGAATGTTATAAACAAGAAGATTTTCAAATTTTTCTCAATTTGGGCACCCTTGATAGAGACCCCCTAGATAAAGATAAATGCAAAATTTGATAGCCCTAGCCCTTATAGCTAGATGCGAAAGATTTTCCTATATAAGCCCGCCCATGTAAAACATGTTACCCCCCGGAGCGAAGTCAAATTTGACCCTCGGCTATAATTTGGACACCCTTGGTACAGGTCCACTAGATAAAGCTACATGCCAAATTTGGTCGCCCTAGGCCCCATGGCTAGGTCAAAGAAGAATTTTAAAGTTCTCCCTATATAAGCCCATGTAAAACTTGTTATATAAGCCCATGTAAAACTTGTTACCCCCGGGCAGGGCCTAATTTGACCCCAGGGCTATAATTTGAACAATCTTGGCAGAGGTCCACTAGATAAAGCTACATGCCAAATTTGGTAGCTCTAGGCCCTATGGCTAGGTAGAAGAGGAATTTTAAAGTTCTCCCTAAATAAGCCCATGTATAACTTGTAACCCCCCGGACGGGGCCAATTTTGACCCCAGGGCTATAAATTGAAGAAACTTGGTAGAGGTCCACTAGATAAAGCTACATGCCAAATTTGGTAGCCCTTGGCCTTACGGTTTCAGACAAGAAGATTTTCAAAGATTTTCAAAATTTTTCAGTTTTGTTGCCATGGCAACCAGAGTTTTTGAAGGAATTAAATTCTTTCAAGAAATTCTGAAGAGGACCATGGCAGGATCATTTCTGTGAAGTTTCATCAAAATTGGATGGGTAGTTTCAGAGAAGAAGACGTTTTAAAAAAAAGTTAACGCACGGACGGACGGACGCACGGACGGACGGACGACGGACAACAGGCCATGACATAAGCCCGCTGGCCTTCGGCCAGTGGAGCTAAAAAAAAGATGATTTTTGATTTCTTGTCATAAATTCTCAAACTTGAAAGTGCCTTTAACTTCATCATTTGGTAAAGTGGAAAACTAAAACTTTGGGTGATTATATTAGTGTTCTATTTTTGGGGCGAAAAATTGGGTTTAAATTGGGCTCATAGTCTGGGCCTGATGGAGGGTGGTACAGAGAAAGATTGTATCAATTTTATGACAATAATTTACAAAATTTCATCAAAATGGCTGTTCGAAAAAATTGCAACGGCTGTTTTATTCTTGATAAAAGGTACAAAAAAATGTATGTTAAGGAAATACATGTGAAGTTAATGCAGTAAGTTTTGCATACTCTTAACTATTTTTCAAAATTTTAGACGTCAAAATTGGAAGCATTTGCTGACAACAAATGACATATTGCTCAAATGGAATTTGTCTTTGAAAGATAGGAAACATTAAATTTGGACAAGGAGAAAACACTACAATGTTTTCTTCAATTTAAGAATGAAAATCTTTTGAACTGCACCAGATTTGTCATCTGCATAATAATGCTTTCAAAGTCAACAGGTCTAAAAACTAAACATATGGTGTAAGGTTCCTATATAATCGATAGCTGCTTTCCCCTGTATACAAGCAAAAGTCAAAATATCTCTTCTTTTTTTAAAAAATCATCCATTAAGAATTATACATGTATTTGGGAATTGTTGAAATGCTCTTACTGTCTTGATTTTTTTCAAAATGTTTGAAATGAAAAGTGGCATAACAAAAGCTAGTTAACAACAATTCCCTGAAAAAAGATTCGTATCTACCTAAGTGACTTTAATTTGATTTAGTATATGAAATAAAACATAGCAGAAGAAAAATGGACAATTTTATCAGAAAATGATCAAATTTCAATGCAAAAAGTCTTATCAAAATAAATTTTCAATTATGTGCACTTAATATTCAATTTAGAACTGAAAAAAAGAATGCTCTCTGTCACTTACATTCTCCTTTCCTCATAATCATAAACAACACTTCAGGTGTACACTGAATTTTGGATGTTTTTGCAGACGGTATAAATCAAGATCAAACCACAGTATAAATCAGGATCAAACCGCAGTATAAATCAAGATGAGAATACTCCAAAGTGGTCTTGTATCAGCACTGTCTGAGAATGGCCTTAGATTCATGCCTGCACTTTCACAGAGAATATTACTTTTAACTCTTTACCAAATGACAAAGTACTCTCCTCCAAATTCAAAGCTGTTGCAGACGATAAATAAATGTTGCTAAATTGATGAAACCCGAACTCTGACAGGGTAGAAAACATTGTGGAAAATGGAGAAAATGCTGGTTACCAGCATTTTCTCCTTTTCCCACAATATTTTCAAAAGTCCTGTGCTTGGGATCGTTAAAGCTCCAGACTGTGTGGTAAAGGATTTAGTATCCATTCTTCTAAGTGTTTTCAAGACAGACTTTCTTGTGATAAACAGATAGTTAATTTTTATCACTATCGAACCCCAGGTTTCCCGATTTTTTATGATAATGAAAAATATGCTATCTTTGACTTATTGCATTTTCTTCCATTTTTAAATATGTGTAATCTAAATGACAGCTTACTGCAAGTGAATGGGTTTGAAAATGATAAAGCAAGAAAGAAAGTGAAACTTTAAATCTTGATTGTACAACCTAACAAACTGTTTTCAATTACCCTTCACCATACAAAAACAATTGTTTGAATGAGTTACGACCTTAAAGAATAAAACTTTTGAAAGCATCTCCTTTTACAAAACGTTTCCCATCCTTTCAAAGACATCATCCCATCACTTTTGTCACATCTAAATTATCATCTGCAAATGTTTTCAATATGGACTAGTCTAAAATTCCTGGTAAAAAGCTTAGTGTTTTAGTTTTGCAATGTCATCTTTCCCAAAACTCCTTCCTTGATTAAAGAAAATATTTTTTTTGGAATGTATTTCTTTACAAGTGTATGTTCCATGAAAAAAGAAGTACAAGAATGAAAGACCAAAAGCTGCATATTCTTCACAAAAGCAGGATTAACCCTGTACCACATAATCCCGAGTTTTAACGACCCTGTGGAGGAAGCCTTTTGAAAACATTGTTGGAAAAAGATAAAATACTGTTATCATTTTCCCACAGTGTTTTCTACACTATTAGACAAATTCCACCATTTGAGCCACATTTAATTTGTCATCTGCAAATTTTCAAATGAACACTATGTATATTTTTGTCATGTGGTACAGAGTAAACCCTACACAATAACTCTTTACCAAACAACAAAATTTTAGACTGGTCCAAATTGAAAGCATTTGCAGACGACAAAATTTATCCGACTTAAAAATTGAAATTTGTTCTGGGAAGGGTGGAAAACAATGTGGGAAAAGGAGAAAATGCTGGTTACCAGCATTTTCTCCTTTTCTCACAAGGTTTTCAAAAGGCTTCTTTCTCAGAGTTGTGAAAACCTGGGATTGTTTGGTAAAAAGTTAATAATCTTGCTAACGGAATTATAAAGTAAAAATAAAATATGCACGATAAGAAATGGACATTATCTTAAATCTACCAGAAGCCCACACAGTTATTGTAATTGATTTTGTTTTCTCCATTTTGTGAAGATCAACAATCACCAAACAATCATGTGCCACTTTCAAAAACTTAAATGGATTTATTCAAATGTCACATTTACAGATTTTTATCCATTCTTTTTTCAAAAACATCTGCAAAAATATGGTCTATGACAGAATGTAATTAAAATATTGGGACAAAAAAAATTTGCTTCTGCAACTGCTGTTGAAACTTGAGACAATTTTTGAATGGGGTTCAATCTTTACTAGACATCAAAATTTTAGACTGGTCCAATTTGTATCTGTTAAAATAGTTTGTTAGAATGATGACGATGTACAGATTTATGTATAGGTCAATAAAGATTCTGTAGTCTTAAAAACATTTGCAGAAAACAAATAAATTGGGATTTGTCTTTGAAATGGTAAAAAAAAAAGGAGGGAAAAGGAGAACAATTGCTGGTTACCAGGTTTGGTAGAAGGTTCTCAGGTGCTTTACTCCTCAGGAGAGAGTGGAATAGAGAGTTCTAGCGCAAACCCTTTTCCGGTGCCCAAATACCCATCTAAACCCAATCCCCCAACTCACACCCACACAACCTGCAATCTGAACCTTACACTCAGCTCACCCACACACACCCACACACACCAACGGCAACAGCACTCTCACCCACACCCACCCACACACACCCACACTCACCCACACACCCACCCCACACACACCCACACTCACCCACACACACCAACGGCAACGGCACTCTCACCCACACCCACCCCACACACCCACACTCACCCACACACCCACCCACACACACCCACACACACCAACGGCAACGGCACTGGCACCCACTCTCACCCACACCCACCCCACACACACCCCACTCTCACCCACACCCACCCCACACACACCCACACCCACACCCCCACATCCACACACCCACCCAGTGACAATAGTGACAATAATAAATCCACAAACCAATATATGGATTTATTATTATATTAATAAATTCCCAAAATTCCTATTAAATATCGTTGTTTTATGGTTATCACAATCACACAATTAAGAAATTAGGGAAAATGAAAAGTGAATTTGATTTTGAAACTTTCGTCTACATGAAAAATAATTGGAAATTAAAAATCGATATGCATTGAGTAATAGAGATAGTTGGTTTGTTGAGGAATAGATTCAATTATTTAATTGGTTAATCAATGAGTGGTTGTGTCGATGTAGTGTTTTCTTGATATTGAGGGTAATTGTAATGATTTATGGTTATTGTTGATGTTTTATCATCTAATAATATTCTTCCATCTAATTCTGGGGATAATGCTATTTTATTTACTTCCTCAATATTTAATTCATGATTATGAGACCTAATAAGATTAATGTTTACATCTTTTTCCTTACCATTAAATATACAATTTTTATAATCATCCAAAGTAATATCTTTTTCAATAACTCCTTTAAGAATACCTTTACACTTAACAGTTTTTTTATTCTTATAAACAATCTTAACCTTTCCATCCTCATATTTAAGATTATTATCCTTATCATCAACAATCACAAGCTCACCATCCTCATCATATTCAATATTATTATCAACATCATAAACAATCTCAACCTTACCATCCTCATATTCAACATTATTATCAACATCATAAACAACCTCAAGCTTACCATCTTTGTTAATCTTTCTCTTATGTTCTATATTATAACTATAAGACTTAGCACATAAACCAGCAAACTCAGTAATTATTTCACCTTTAGCTTCATCTTTAAGCATACCCAACATCTTTTTATTCTTACCAACATACTCTTTACCAATAGGATGGTTTTCAGGATAGTTACTTGTATCATAATACTTCTCAACATCAGGAGTCATTTCCTTATATATATCTTCACTCTTTATATGTAACATAAGACTGTCTGTATCAGTATATAACAAAGTCATTCTATCACCAAATCTAGGATATAAATGCTCATAATAACATTTAAGCATTATTAATTTAGATATCTCAAGAATAGTAAAACCAACAAATATAGGTTTAACACAATCCACAACCTTTTGTTGTTTATGAATAGCAACTAAGTTCTCACTAAATATATTTGGATTTAAATATCTTGGGTCTCTAACCAATTTAGCTGCTTGTTTTTTATTATTAATAATTTCAACATTACACCTTTTTCTAGGATTCTCAACAGTTTTACCATATACAGAGTTATTACATAACTTCCAACAATCTTGCTCAGATTTAGAAGTAGCTTCACTTCGTTTCTTAGTATTATAATCAATATAACTCTTAAGTTTTTTATTCATTAAAAATTCATAACCATAATGATACTTACTAACCTTAATTCCCATTTTAATATAAAACTTTAACAAATCACAATAAACCATATACTTTTTCCTCTTACCAAAATGAGCAACAAGTTTTCTAACACCATCTATTTCAACATGTGTAGGAGCCATAGGAAAGCTATTCCAAAAATCATGTTTTTCTTTAGGAAATTCCAAATCAACCACCACTGCACAAGGAATACTTTCCCATATTTTTTCTATTTCATGAGAGTTCACCGTACGCTTTATAGCATAAGGTAATTCTCTAGACATGGCATCACCATATAAATTATTTAAATCAAAATACATTATAAAACTACTTTCCTCATCAGGATTATAATCCTTCATATACTTATTATTAGCTTTACCATATCTTTTTGCACAATATGAAACACCACCTCTAATCCCTTTTTCAAAGTCTCTATATATTTCATCATCCGTAATTAAATGATACTTTTGTCTGGTATACTTCAACATCTGTTTCCAGGAATGACCTGGTAAAGTATAAGAATGAAGAGGGTCTTCAACAAATCCATCAATACAAGTTTTCCTAAATGACTCAAAACTATCTGCTAGAATTAATACATCCCTTTCACAGTATACCCTTTGATAATCACCTATTGTTTTACAACCAAATATTTTCCAAGCTTCCAAAGCTTCTTTATAATCATCTTTACTAATTCCCTTATCACCTAAACAAGAATAAAAGCATTCTATAGGAGGTAATTGTGTTTCTTTTAATTTTTTTTATAGAATCTATATAATCATAAGGAAAATGACCTTTACCCTTTAACACTTTAATTGATATATCACTAAAATGTTTTTGCATTTCATTAGGTTTTAAATTTTTACCTAAATTAGCTATTGAAGCTTGTAAGAATCTATAACTATCCAAAAACCTTACTTCACAAGGACAACCCATTAACTTAATCCACTTTGAAAATGAAATATAAGTCTGTTCTAGCAGTGAAATTATAATCATTATAATCACACAATGGAATAATAAAAAGGTGACTATCAAACTTACTCAAGTTATGGAAAAAGACTGGTGTCATCGAAGGCACCCTATAACCTTCTTCATAAAACATTGTTAAACATGTATCAATAGAATTCATTAACATATCTACAAAAACTTTACCAACATCTTCACCTTCTTCATTTATAATATATGAAACCATATGAGATTCACAAATTTCTTCATCACTACTTTTAACATAAAAACTAAAACCTGATGGTGTAAGTTTCTTTATAAATCTATCCTTTATATTTTCCTTTATATTTTCCTCATCTTCCAAACTAATATTTTCATATGGTATATTAAAGGTTTCAAAGTCAGCATATATCCAAATTAAAGGAGGAAGTTTAGTCGTTCTTGGTGTTTTATATTTAACAATTGCTCCATCGCCTTTAGGCATTCTTAAAATTGCATCATCATCACACTCTAATTCATGTTTATCTAAAGCTTCTTGAGAAGAACAATGTTTTTGACAACTATAACATATATATACTTTTCCATTTTTATCATTTATTTGCATTGAAAGTAATCTACTTAAACTATCTGGATTAGGTATGAGATAATAATGATTTTGGTAGAAGTAAAGGTTTAACACAATGTTGGCTTCCAGATGATGGTCCTGGTGATTTTACTAATAATAATGGAGGAGGTAGAACAAGAGAAGCATATATTAAAAGCAGTAATAATAAAGGTAATTTCTCTTTTTGTATTCCTCTTTCTCATATATTTGGATTTTGTGATGATTATGATAAAATACTATATGGTGTTAGACAAGAATTATCATTAAGTCGTAAAAATACTGATGCTGGTGCTATTTATAAAAGAAATGATGCAGCAGGGGCAGCAGTTGCAAATGGAAAAGTAGTACTACATAAACTTTCTTGGTATGTTCCTCATGTTTTACCTGATGATGAAATGAAATATACATTATACCAACAAATTGAAGGTGGAATAGATGTAAAAATGGGATATAAATCTAGACGTTGTGAAAAAATGACTGTTCCACAAAGTAGTGAGTGGACTTGGAAGCTAAGTCAAAAAGCTGCTGATGAAAGACCAAGATTTCTAATTGTAGGATTTCAACCAAATGATTATGCTTCTAATCAAACATTTAATACAGGACTTTTTCAATGGAAACAAGACCTTGGTGGTAATCCTATACCATTAACAGTAACCAATAGTTATGTTACTATGAATAGTGATAGATATCCTGAAAGGGATTATAATTTAGACTTTGGAGAAAATAGATTTAGTAGGGTATTAATTGAAGCTCAAGAATTTAAAGCAAATAGTACAGGTATACCAGATGTTTTATCTAATGGAAATCTTAATCCAGTAAATTATAAAAATCTTTATCCTTTGTTTGTTTATAACCTTTCTAAACAATCTGCTAAATTGAGAGCTAGTATTGTTGATGTAGAAGTAACTTTTAGGTTTTCTGAGGCTCCAGCTGCCAATACTATGCTTGCATATGCTGTAATATTATCAGATAAAATAGTAATGTTTCAAGGTGATGGTAAAGCTAGTATGAATGTAACCATGTAAATATATATAATATATTAAGAAGAATATATTATATATATATAATACTATCAATACATATCGATTTTTAATTTTTATTTATTTATCATGTAGACGAAAGTTTCAAAATCAAATTCACTTTTCATTTTTCCCTTAATTCTTAATTGGGTGATTGTGATAACCATAAAACAGTAGGTTTTAATGGGAAATTTGGGAATTGATTGATTTAGATTTAATCTCTTTCCTCATATCAACCACAATATCTATTAAAGCATCAATAACTAATTCTAATTTTTGTAATTCTTTTTTCTGTTCGTTAATTAAATTTTTAAGGTTATCAATAGGTTGTTCTTTCTTTTCTTTCTTTGAAATTATCTTTAGCCACTTCATTTTATATATATATATATATATACTTCCACTCATTTATGTATTTCTCAATATCTTTATCTTCATACTCTCTAAACTCTTTTTTATTCTTTATACTAGGAATTGCTGTTTCATAGTTTTTAGGTATAATTCTATAATAATATTCTAATTTATAGTTTCTACCTATTATATCCTTTTTCTTTATATACTGTAAATAACTATAACTAATTTCCCATATCATTTTATAAAACCTTATATAACCATCTCTATCATTTGATGGAATTGTTTCATCTTTATCTGTAGTTTCAGAGTCTATTTCTTTCTTTAATTCATCTTCTATTTCACTATCTTTTACAATAATTTCTTTATATTCACATTCAACACCATTCTTCATATTCTCCTCATATTTATCATCCCTTATATTTTGTTCTATTCTTAATCTTTTTATATATATTTCTCTTTCAGTTAATCTTTTCTTATGGACAGCAAATTCATAATCATGTTTTCCATATTCATCTATAGGTTTTCCATTTTCATCTAAAAACCAAAAACTACTAGGTATTATAACCTCTAAAGAAGACTTATCACCATTCTTTTTAATCATTTCTTTATCGAACAATGTATGTATAAACTTCACTTCTAATCTTGCTCCATCTTTCATATATCTTAACATTTCACCAAAATCAGTAACATTATACAAATAAAATATATCTACTTTATCATCTCTAAAAGATAAATAACTTTTAAAAAAATCCTCTTCACGTGGAAACCAACCAAACCAAACTACTGCTGCAAGTTTAATACTTATACTATTCATTGCATAAACTTTTCTAGGTCTATTATCAGTTTTTTGTGGATTAAAATTATTTGCTAAGTTCTTAATGGTACTTTTATCAACTCCACTATATTCTTGTCCTTTATTACAGTTAGTAAATGAATATACTTCTGATTTATCTGAATACCATAAAATGTAATATTCTCTATCCATATATGGAGTTGAACTGATTGGGTCTTTCATTTCTATAAGCTTTTTATCTTTAAGGAGGTTATATATTACTTCTTTTGATTTCTTACTAACACCTTTAATATTATTTTCTTTTAGAATCTTAATTAATTCATCCTTTGAATACTCATTTAGTTTTTTAATTTGAGTCGCCATTTTATATTTATTTAGATAATAATTTTTGTTTATATTAATTAAAAAATTCACTTTTCATTTTTACCTTGATTCTCAATTTAGTGGATGTGACAATCACAAAACAATGGATTTCACAGGAATTTTGGGAATTAAAATGGATATTAAACCATAAATCATTACAATTATCCTCAATATCAAGAAAACACTACATCGACACAACCACTCATTGATTAACCAATTAAATAATTGAATCTATTCCTCAACAAACCAACTATCTCTATTACTCAATGCATATCGATTTTTAATTTCCAATTATTTTTCATGTAGACGAAAGTTTCAAAATCAAATTCACTTTTCATTTTTCCCTAATTTCTTAATTGTGTGATTGTGATAACCATAAAACAACGATATTTAATAGGAATTTTGGGAATTTATTAATATAATAATAAATCCATATATTGGTTTGAGGATTTATTATTGTCACTACTGTCACTGGGTGGGTGTGTGGATGTGGGTGTGTGGGGGTGTGGGTGTGGGTGTGTGTGGGGTGGGTGTGGGTGAGAGTGGGGTGTGTGTGGGGTGGGTATGGGTGGGTGTGGGTGAGAGTGCTGTTGCCGTTGGTGTGTGTGGGTGTGTGTGGGTGAGTGTGGGTGTGTTTGGGTGTGTGTGGGTGTGTGTGGGTGGGTGTGGGTGAGAGTGCCGTTGCCGTTGGTGTGTGTGTGGGTGTGTGTGGGTGAGAGTGGGGTGTGTGTGGGGTGGGTGTGGGTGGGTGTGTGTGAGTGTGGGTGAGTGTGGGTGAGTGTGGGGTGTGTGTGGGTGGGTGTGTGGGTGAGTGTGGGTGTAAGGTTCAGATTGCAGGTTGTGTGGGTGTGAGTTGGGGGATTGGGTTTAGATGGGTATTTGGGCACCGGAAAAGGGTTTGCGCTAGAACTCTCTATTCCACTCTCTCTCAGGGTCGTAAAAATGATAGATCTTCCTAGTAAAGAATTAACTCTTTACGAAACAACAAAATTGTAGACTTACCAAAACTGAAAGCATTTGCAAAAGACAAACATAGCTCAAAAAATGGAACAGGCCTTCAAGTCTTCACCAAACGGCAAAACTTTGGACTGGTCCGAATTGAAAGCAGATGATAAAATAAATGTGACTCAAATACTGAAATTTGTTTTGGGAAGGGTAGAAAACATTTTTGGAAATGGAGAATATGCTGCTTATCAGTATTTTCTCCATGTCCCACAATGTTTTCAAAAGGCTTCCTCCTCAGGGTCGTTAAAACCTGGGATTGTGTGGTAAAGGGTTAATAGTATAGAAAACATAGTGGGAAAAGGAGAAAATGCTGGTTACCAGCATTTTCTCCTTTTTCCCACAATGTTTTCCAAAGCCATAATTCTAACAGCCATTAAAACTCTAGGACTGTGCTGTAAAGGGTCAACAGGTTAGCAAGATCAAAGATACATGTACAAAGGGATTAACAGGTAGAAAAGTGAATACCTAAAGTGACCAGGTGATAAAATAACTGAGATTCTGTGTTTATTTTGGTCATTTCATAGCATTATCTTTCTCTTTAATACCACTGAAATTATTCACACAAGTTGAAAGAGAAAAAATCCTTACATTTCAGTTATGAAGATTTTTCTAGTGAAATATTTTGTTAAAGTAAGATGAGCACAGGGAAAAAAAGTCAAGAAATTAGAATCTGTCAAATTGAAAAAAAAAATAATGCGAAATATATAGGGTATTTTTTTCTGTCATACAGGTATTAGTCCAAAACAAAAGCCAGTAGGCAGAGTTGGAAATCAACGCAAAGGAATATAGACACACTAAGTCTTGAGGGAAAAATTTTCAATTTGAAATAAATACAGATTGAAGTTGCTTATTCTGAGGAATAGTGTGTCGTGAGTATTTCAGTGCTGTCACACAAACAGCTTACTCATTCATTTGTCATTCCTCTCTTTCACCTTCACTAATTGGGGCTCTGCAGTGCATTGCCCAAGGACACTTCCAGTAAGAATAAATCTCAGAACCATGATTACACTCTATTTCAAACCATTCTGCCCTTGAAAGAGCACTGATATCATGGGAAAGAAGGGTTTTTGCAAACATGGGAAAATAGGAAATGCTGGTAACTAGCATTTTCTCCTTTTCCCATACTGTTTTCAACCCTATCAGTTAGATAATTCTGATCATTTGAGCCACACTGTCAACTGCAACAGTTACTGCTTTGAATTTGGACAGGTCTAAAATTTTGTCATACGGTAAAGACTGCAACCACTCAGCCCGAGATGACTCTCATATGAAGAACTTTTCTGACATATTTTCAAGAATCACACGACTCCAATAGCTAAAATATGGGAAAGGGTGGGTTTAACCCTTTAACACACAATGGCGACTTTTAACGACCCCGAGGAAAAAGCCTTTTGAAAACATTGTTTCTACCCTATCAAAGAAAAGTTGCATCATTTGAGCCACTATGAAATTGTCATCTGCGAATACTATACTTTCAGTTTGGAGAGGTCTAAAATTTTGCCATGTAGTAAAGGGTTAACCCTTTACCAGATGACAAAATTTCAGATTTGTTCAAATTTAGAGCACTTGCAGACAACAAATCTCAGTTCAAACAATGAGATTTGTCTTTGAAAAGGTAGAAAACTTATGGGTAAAGTATAAAATGCTGGTAAAAAGCATTTTCTCCTTTTTCGACAATGATTTCAGCCTTTTTCCCAAGGGTCGATAAAACATTGGATTGTTTAGTCGAGGGATTAATGGTAAAAAATCTGTTATCAGAATAGAGGAAAAATCTTAAACAAATCTATATAAACGAACACAATAAAAACTCGCTTAATCATTCCATTTGATAAAACTTTCATCCTGAACTCACAAACTTATGTAAACCAAGGCTATACAGAGGTAGCTTTAGTCCTAACTTACTCAGATATAATTCAGTTTATCTCCGAACTATTTATAAACCTGTTATCAATTTTTGAAATTTAGTTCAAATGATCACTCAGCGACGAGAGGAATTAAGAAAAATCCCTTGGTTGACAGAGGTGTTCGCTCCAAGCCATGTTGAAACCCTTACTTTAAGAAATGAACACAAATAGACAGACAGCACACATCACAGTTGTTCAAATGAACAGCCTTTTAAAATAGGGGCAATCAACCTGAATTTCTGATTCATATTTGTGCATATCTGAAAATATTGCAGTACAAAGAGAAATTTCTCCTCATGAACACTTCTCTGTTTGCTGTATGACACCAATTGGCTTCTTGAGAAGGTATTCACTTACCAAACAATCTCAAAGTTCTAACTACCCTAAAGGGGAGGGTTTTAGCAAACATTCTTCTTCAAAAGCAGTTGCAACTTTTACCACATTATATTTAGACATTATGAAATGGTGCCAAGAATGACTTTGTCACTGATCCAGTTCTTTTCCAAAGATGTCTACAGATGTTTTTTTTTTAAATTTTTACAAGGTAGGAGTTTCTAATAGATTTTGTCTTAGAAGAAATGGGATATCATAAAATGTGGGATCCTTTGTCCACAGTCACAAACTCATGTGGAACTTAGGGACCTATTGTCCACCCTGGCAAAACTGTGGGACCTTTTTTCCTTCCGAAAAATTTATATGGAACCTTCTGTCCACCCAGCAAAAAAATGCCATGGGACCCTCCATCCTAGGGACCCTTCATCCTGCTCCCTTTAAATTGTTGTCTGCAATGGCTTTAACCCTTTACGAAACAATCCCTGGCTTTTACGACCCTGACAAAGAAGCCTTTTGAAAACATTGTAGGAAAAGGAGAAAATGCTGGTAACCAGCATTTTCTCCTTTTCCCACAATGTTTTCTACCCTTCCAAAAACAAATTTCCATTTTTGAGTTGCTCTAAGTTTGTCATCTGCAAATGCTCTCAATTTGGACCAGTCTAAAATTTTGTCGTTTGGTAAAGAGTTAAACTGTTGTCTGCAGTGGCTTTAACTCATTATCAAATAGCAAAATTTTTGAAGGCATTTTCACACAACATACATGTATTAAATTTACAGGTTTTCAAAAGGCTTTTTTCCCAAGGTCGTTAAAACTCAGGATTGTGTGGTAAAGAGTTAAATCTGGACCAGTCAAAAATGTTGTTGTCTAGTAAAAATTTATAAAATTTTCAGATTTGTCACTATCAAAAGCATTTGCATAGAGCAAATCGAAATAAAGCTCATATAATTGGCATCAAAATGGTAGAAAGCATTGTGGAAAATGCAAAAAAAAGCTTAATACCTCTCAATTTTCTTCTTTTCCCACAATGTCTTGATAAATTTTCCACCTTTTTTATTTTTAAATGTTTGCCAAAACATGGAAAAGGGCCAAAGGGCAAACTTGGTATCACTATATTTATCAGTCTATTGATTCTAATGAAAGTTGGCCAAAGGTTCTTATCTGTGGATACCCAAACATTTCATTCTATCTGTAGTTATGATTTCTGTTTAGTTTAACTCTTCACTCAACAACCCAATCATTTAACAGTCCTGGATGCTCATGAAAGCTTTTGAAAACATTGAGGGAAAAGGAGAAAATGCTGGTTACCAGCATTTTCTCCTTTTCCCACAATGTTTTATACCATTTCAAAGACAGGAACCATCTCTTGAGCTACATCTTATTTGTCGTCTGCAAATGCTTTCATTTGGTTGAGTGTAAAATTTCGTTTTCTGGTAAAGAGTGAACTCTTTTAACTCTTTACTAACTGACATAATCATAGAGTAGTCCAAATTGGAAGCATTAGCAGACGACAAAATTAATGTGACTCAAAAATGGAAATTTGTTTTGGGAAGGGAAGAAAACAATGTGGGAAAAGGAGAAAATGCTGGTTACCAGCATTTTCTCCTTTTCCCACAATGTTTTCAAAAGGATTCTTTCTCAGGGTCGTGAAAACCAGGGATTGTTTGGGAAAGGGTTAATATGACGAAGATGACAACAATTTTAGAATTTGCTCCAAAATTTGTACTTTGGTAAAAGAGTTCCATTTGTCACCTGCAAATGCTTCGGATTTGGACAATTCTACGATTTTGTCAGGATTTGGTAAACAGTTAACTGAAAATTTCAACAAACATGGCCTATTATGAAATGAGAGATCTTCAAATTCTGAGTCAGCTCTTTATCAAACAACAAAAATTTAGACTTGTCCAAATTCAAAGCATATGCAAACTACAATTTAAATGTGACTCAAATGACAGAGTTTGTCTTTGAAAGGGTAGAAAACATTGTGGGAAAAGGAGATCATGTACTAAACGGTTAATCTTCATCGTCTTCAGAAGCAAGTAAACTTATACACGTATACTTGGTAACTGTAAAGAGAAGAGGATGACAGTGTTGTCCGAATTTGACAGCATTCCTGCTGTTCTGACCAAACTTTATATGGCCAGTGTAAGGTTTATCTTAACATGTCCATTAGAGGCCTCGAGGTTTCTACAACCTAGCTCAATTCTCAACTCTTAACCCTTCACCTGATGACAAAATTTTAGCCTTGTCCAAATTGAAAACATTTGCAGACTAGTCCAAATTGAAAAAAAAAAAATGCAGACAAGTTAATTGAGGCTCTAATGAAGAGACATAACTTCATAAAATGGAGAAAATGCTGGTTTTCCTACAATGTTTATAAAAAGCCTTCTTCCCCAATGTGGTTAATTTACACAGTTGCTAAAAATTTAATTATGACCAAAAACTGCTTTTATGTGCATGATTTATACATGTTCGGTAGCAACCAAAAGCACAACAAGAGCATCACACAAGGGTGTCAACGCTGGGCTACAGTTAGTTTAAAAATATATTGGTTTTGAGTGAAAATTCTGAGTTGAAAAAGGGGCATAACTGTGTCAAAAATATTTTGAAGGTTACCTGCCCCTGTTGTATGGGTTTCCGGTTCCCATTTTAATACTGAACAAGTAGTCCAAAAGTAAATATCTTCAGTAATGACAAAGATGCTGTAAAATGGCATTTTTTTCCACAATGAGGCAGTCGATGACAGGACCAATGACAATACCTCAGTGTTTTCTTGGGAAAACAGCCATGCTAAATTTGTGTGGCAAAACTCATATCAAGTATTTGATCCAAGATAGGCTGCAAAAAAATGCAGTCTCATCTTGATCTAAACTCTCTATAAAATCAATTAGACTTAAATATGCAAGCTCCTAATTACATTCTAAAATCATAATCATTTCCTCAAAATTACAAATTCAATTTCATTACTTTTGATGGGGTAACTCAAACCATCCTTTTATTAAAGGAGAATGGAATGTGGTTGAAAAAAGCACTAACTTAAAATTAATTTGTATAAATATTAAAAGATAACCATCTTAAGACTTTACCACTCAATCCCGACTTTTAACCACCCTAATAAAGAGAGCTTTTGAAAACATTGTGGGAAAAGGAGAAAATGCTGGTGACAGCATTTTCTCCTTTTCCCACAAAGTTTTCAACCCTTCCCAATACAAATTTCAATTTTTTCAGTCTCATTTATTTTATCATCTGCAAATGTTTTCTATTTAGACAAGTCTAAAATTTTGTCATCTGGTAATAGAGTTAAACCCTTTGGAGGCCATAAAAAACCTCTGTAACTCCCTACCAAACCACAAAAATTGTAGACTTGTACAAATTGAAAGCCTTTGTAGACAACAAATTTAATGACACTCAAAACATGAAAATTCTATTTCAAAGGGTAAAAAACATTGAGGGAAAAGGAGAAAATGCTGGTTATCAGCATTTTCTCCTTTTCCCACATTGTTTTCAAAGCCCTCATCCTTAGGGTTATTAAAAATCAGCATTGTTTCATAAAAGATTAACTCTTTTTTCATGCAAAAAAAAAAAGACTAATGTTCATATCGTAGATATTTGCAGATAACAAAGTAAGTATGGATCAAATGACTAATTTTCTTTTTGAAGGGAAAGAAAACACTGTAGCAAAAAGAAAATCCTGGCTTCTAGCATTTTCTACTTTTTCCACAATACTTTAAAAAGGCTTTCTTTCTCAGGCTGGTGAAAATAATGTAGCATTCAGAAAAAAGTTGACACATTTACATATAAATTTTCTTGTCTTGGAGCAGCAGATTTTTCACAAATACTCTGGCAAATGCTATCAATTTGGACAAATACAAAATTTTGTTGTTTTGTAAAGAGTTTAGACTTTTCAAAAGACAAGAGATAAAATTTCCCCTATTAGCAGGATTTCGATGTTAAATTCTACTTCGTTGAAAAACCTGATACGTCTAGACATTGTGAAGAAAAACACAAAATAATCGCTCTATACCATCAGAAGATTTGGAGTCACAATACACTGACTGCACATTTAACTCTTTACCAGATGACAAATTTTAGACTGGTCCAAATTGAATGCTTTTGCAGACAAAAAATAAAAAGTAGCTCAGAAAATAATTTTTTTGTCTCAGAAAAGATATAAAAACATTGTGGATAAAGGAGAAAATACTGTTTACCAGCATTTTCTCCTTTTCCCTCAATGTTTTCAAAAGCCTTCTACCCCAGGGTCGTTACAACTCTGGACTTTGTGGTAAAAGGTTGACAGAAAATGGAACCTGTGTGGGTAAAAGATTTCAATCCTCTAATTGCACCATAGTTTAAAATTACTCATCAGTTCTGAGGTTTCTTAAAACATAGTGGGAAAAGGAGAAAATACTGTACATAAGCATTTTCCCCTTTAGTCAACATTTTTTAGAATCTTTTTAAAGACATATTCAGGCATTTTAGCCGCATTGGAATTGTCCTTCTCAAACTGCTTCTCAACATCTAGTCTTGCCACTATGTTTTCAAAGGTAGTATACTGCAACCTACTGCAGATAATCATTATTATATATCGATACGCATATATAAAAAACCCATAAATTTCGTATGTTTTATAACTGGGAGGAACTAGTAGTACATCAGAAGTAAGTCTAAAGTGTTCCATGACATACATTAGTGCCTGATCTTCATTTCCATTCTTAGATGATTCTGTTTAACTCTTTATCAAACCTAAAAAATTTGGACTGTTCCATACTCAAAGCATTTGCAGATAGACAGTAATATAATACTCATATGATAAGACTTGTACCAGAAGGGTAGAAAACATTGTGGAAAAGGAGAAAATGGTGGTTACCAGCATTTTCTCCTCTTCCAATAATGTTTTTAAATACCTTCTCCCTCAGAGTTGTTAAAACTCAGAATTATGTGGTGAGGTGTTAACTTTCACCAAACAAATCTAAAATCTTCAGAAAAAGGCTTTTGAAAACATTGTGGGAAAAGAAGAAAATGCTGGTAACCAGCATTTTCTTCTTTTCCCACAATGTCTTCTCCTCTTTCACAGACAAATTCCATCAATTGGAGCTTAACTGAAATTGTGTCATCTGCCAACATTTTCAATTTCGGAAAGTCTAAAATTTTGTCGCCTAGTAAAGAGTTAATAAAATAAATTACATAGACATCAAAAGGTTTCAGACCAATAAACTCATTATTTTACGACTGTCGGGTCATTATAACAGAAGACAATAAACATGTAATCTTCTACTTGCGTAATTTTTATAGACATTATCTGTCACACTGTTTGCCTTATTTAGACAATAAGAACTAATGCTTTACCAGAAAACAAAGCTTTAACCCGTTACCACTCAATCCCGACTTTTAACGACCCTGGGAAAGAAGCCTTTGGAAAATATTGTGGAAAAAGGAGAAAATGCTGGTAACCAGCATTTTCTCCTTTTCCCACAATGTTTTCTACCCTTCCCAAAACAAATTTCGATTTTTCAGTCACTTTTATTTTGTCGTCTGCTAATGCTTTCAATTTCGACTAGTCTCAGATTTTGTCGTTTGGTAAAGAGTTAATTCTTTACCAAAAGGCAACATTTTAGACTGGTCCAAATTGAAGGCATTTGCAGACGACAATTTAAATGTGAATAAAATGAACTGAATTTGTCTTTGAAAGGATGCAAAAACATTGTGGGTAAAGGAGAAAATGCTGGTTATCAGCATTTTCTCCTTTAACCAAAATATTTTCAAAGGGCTTTTTTTCCCAGGCTCATTAAAACAAGGAATTATTCCGTTAAATGGTTAACTCGATCAATTTGAAAGGAACTACACACAACAAATTAACTGTCCGAAAAATTATAATTTTTTATCCCTGAAAAGGTTAGCTCATAATGTAAAAGCGAGGTACATGATATGAAAGTTTAAAGGCCCAGTAAAGGCTAAAATATCAAAGCAGGTGTCATAATACATTTAAATTTAAATCATACCATTTAAAAGTATGAAAAATATTGTGGGAATGACAGCCTGTTATCGTGTGATCCGACCATATGTTAGTCGCTGGCAGAAAAAAGAATTTCAAATTCAGGCAAAAAGTAAACAAAAGACACAGCTGGCAGGTTTTAACCTAGTTTTTAAATTAATCTCTCTGTCAGTGACTAACTCTTGGACAGACCATACAATGACTGATTGTCATCTTCACAATAATTTCCATACTTTTAAATGGTACGATATAAATTCAAATGCGTTTAAACACCCGCCTTGTTTACTTTTGGCCTTTATTGTTACTTTAATTGCCCCCTGTCCAATGGATAAAACAGTGTGAAAATTAATTCAACAACCTGTAACAACCAACCAAGAAAAATTGTGAAACCACCCTACTTTACAATTTTAATTTCAAATCACATTTCAATGATTCATAATATTCTTCAGATCTTTCACTGGGGCTAGCCTATTTAAAATTCTAATTTGGTTCTACATGTATAATTGCAAATTGTTAAGTTTTTATCAAACAACAAAATTTTAGATTTGTCAAAACTGAAAGCATTAGTGCAGATGAAAAATAAAAAAAAATTAGATATTGCACAAATATTACAATCTGCATTTGACAGAAACATTGTTGTTAACCAGCATTTTCTATTTTTCCCTCAATATTTTCTACCCTACCATAAACAGAAATAACAGTTTTAGTTATGTTTTATTTGTCATCTGCAAATCCTTTCAATTAAGTCCAGTCTACAACTATGTCGTTTGTTAAAGAGTTAAAAAAAATTATACATAAATAATATTGCCTACCTTAGTCACTGAAGTTCTAGGTGTATTTCCATCTGCATCTATAGCATAAATTTCTACGTCAAATTCAAATCCATTTTCTTCTCGATCTAAAACTGCTGCGGTTGAAAGAGCTCCACTTGTTTTATCCACTTTAAAATACCTCCCTGCTTCTATTCCTGTAGCCGCATGGGTTATGTTTGTCACATAATATTCCACTTTAGAATTTGAACGCGAAACTGCACTAACACTCAATATACTGATTCCTTCAGCACTATTTTCTGACACAAAACCACTGTATGGCGTAAACCTAAACACTGGACCTTGTGCATCTTCTGTAATTATTATGTTTAAATTGAACTGAGATGTCTTTTGACTTTGTCCATAATCACTGACCTGAACAGTTAAAGAATATCTTACAGGAGTTTCTGGTAATGCTTGAGCTAGGTAGAGCCTACCTGATTGACTTTCAAGACCAAACGTGGACACACTCTGTACTAGCTGCAGTGAAAGTTGCCCATTTTCACCATCATCAGGATCTGTGGCTTTAATTGTAGCTATAAATTCATTTCTTGGTGTAGAGCGTGGCACGGCTATTGTATCAAATGAAACGACAGCAGGGCTGTTGTCATTCTCATCTTCTACGTGTATAATAACTTCCGTTTCACTAGATAGTCTTTGACTAACATCATCTGCTTGGTCGGTGGCAACAACCATTAATCTGTACAGTGAGGCAACTTCCCTGTCTACTTGTTTGTCCAGGTAGATCAACCCTGTGTTCTTAACAATTTTGAAATGATCGCCAGGGGGATCTTGATAAGTTAGTGAGTACTGTACTTCTCCATTTTTACCAGAATCTATGTCTATAGCACGCACTGTTGATACCTGAATGTTACTTGAATGTTCAGAAATGTGAAAACTCAAAGGTGTATTCTGAAACTGTGGATAATTATCATTAACATCTTCAATTGTAATACTAAATCTGATATAATATGGAAGCTTGGACACACCATTGTCAGTTGCAGTAACATTAAGTCTATAACTTTGTTTAGACTCATAATCTAGTTTCTTCATCAGGTAAATTTTTCCAGTATGTCTGTCAATACCAAATGTTCCATCATCATCAACACCAGACATGGAGTATGTGATTTCTCCATTCACACCGAGATCAATATCAGTGGCAGGAAAATGGGCAACCATGGCACCAAGCTCTGTGTCTTCCCTGACACTAATATCCAGATGAGTTTGTGGAAAAAGTGGGTGGTTGTCATTGATATCTCCTACAGTTATTTTCACTAGAGTAGTTGCACTATGTCTTACAACTGTACCTGTATCTGTTGCTTCAATCCCGATCTCATAATTATCTTGAGTCTCTCTGTCCAGTGTTCTCTGCAGCATGATCTGGCCTGTTGTTGGGCCTATAACAAAGTTATTGTCTTCATTCCCATCTATTATCCTGTATGTTACAATTGAATTAATGCCATAGTCTGGATCATCAGCTTTAACAACAGTTATGTTGGAAAAAACTGCAGCATTTTCAAAAACTGTAACTTTGTACACTGGTTGTCTGAAAACAGGTGGATTGTCATTCTCATCTAGAACCTGTACCCTGACAGTCGCAACATTCTCCTGGCGGTAGAGTCCGTTATCTTTTGCCAAAACATCAAATGTTACCATGTAATCAGTCTCTGCCAGTAATTCCCGATCAAACATTTGACTTGAAGTGATTTCTCCTGTCTGGGGATCAATTATAAAACCATCCACATGACCTTTAAAGTAATACAAAAGCTCTGCATTTCTGCCCATGTCATCATCTGAGGCTTTCACATAACCTACAAACATGCCAGCAGGTTTGTTTTCTGGTATGGAAAAAATGTATGAGGCATTTAAAAAGATAGGTTTGTTATCATTGTAGTCACTTACATGTACTGTTATATTGCACTCTGAGCTTCTTGGTGGCTGACCTTTGTCTGTTGCTCTTACTGTTAGTTTATACAGATCTTTCATCTCTCTATCAAGTTCTTTGGCAATAAATAAGTAGCCATCTGGAAATATTCCAAACCTACTGTCCTCATTTCCCATGGTAATATTAAAAACCAGTGCAGCATTATCTCCTTCATCCTCATCAGTGGCTTCAACATTAAAAAATTTGCTGTTTACTGCTTGTGATTCAATGAGAGAGAGCTCATGTGTTGTGTGTGGGAATTTGGGTGAGTGATCATTGACATCCTTAATTGTTAGCGTCAAAACTTGAGTAGTTGTAAATGGTTGCGTCCCAGAATCCATAGCTCTTACTGTCAAATCTACACTGTTAGTGCCAAGCAATTTGATTGGCTTGTTAAGAATGAGAACTCCTGTATCAGATTGCAGGCTGAAGACATTGTTATAATCATTTAGTAGTGAATACACAATTCTTGAATTTGGCCCAGTTTCATCTGGGTCTGTTGCACTCACTCTGTATATATGGTGACCAACAGGTCTGTTCTCCAGTAAATCAAGCTCAATAATTGGGTAAAAGAAGGAGGGAGAGTTGTCATTACTGTCTGTGACCTTAACATTCACTTCAGTTGAAACAAACATCTCTCCTGCAGTTGCAACAACTTCAAGAACAAACGATGGATAAAGTTCCCTGTCTATGAACTTAGCTCTTGTAATTCTACCATTACTACGATCCAATGAAAAAACACCTTCAGGATCCCCAGCTGCAATGGTATACTGTATTGATGTACCTGGAGAATCACTAGTAGCTTCTACTGTACCAACAAGTTGACCAATGTACAGGGCATTTGAAATCCCGGGATCTTCTGCAATTTGGAAGTTGTAATCATCGACAGTGAAATAAGGTGGTCGGTCTGTCACTGACAATACTGATACAGTAACAGTAGCTACTTCTGATCTTCTTCCAGGCTGATCAGATGCCAAAACTGTCAACAAGTAAGTCCTCCCAGCATTTTTCTGTAAAACTGTTGTTGTTGTAATGATACCAGTTTCTGGATCAATAGCAAACTTGTCAAAGTCTGAAGATGAAAATGAGTATGTAATCTTGCCATTATTTCCAGCATCTCTGTCAGTGGCTGTAACTTGAATAACTTCATAACCTGTGCTCTGACCTTCAATTACTCTTGCATAATACATTTTGGGATAAAACACTGGTGCATTATCATTGACATCAGTAACTGCAAGATTAATAGTAGCAGTTGAAGACTTTGCTGGTGTACCCTGATCCTTGGCAATAACTTGTATTATGTAACTGGAAACCTCTTCACGGTCTAGCAACTGTCTAGTTGTGACCTCTCCAGTGTTAGAATCAATAAAAAATTTATCTGGATAATTCAGCAGGACATGTTGATGAAACTCATATGTAATAGTCCCATTTGCACCTGAATCATTATCCATTGCCGACGCAGTTACCACGGGTGCTACACTTTCTAAGTTTTCCTGAAGAGAAACATTGTATACTTCCGATGGTAAAAACATTGGAGCCATGTCATTTTCATCCCATACCGATATTTCTAGTTCAGCGTAATCATAAAATGGATTCAACGCACCATCATGGACTGATATATTCATCCTGAAAGAATTCTCTATTTCGTATTGAAGCTCTTTCTGTGTTGTGACCAGTCCTGAGCTAGGATTGATATGAAACCAACCTAGATCATTTCCTGTTACAATATGGTATGTTAACTTTGCATTGATACCAGTATCTTTATCCATAGCTAGCATACTAGCAACAAAGCTGTTAACAGGAGTGATTTCACTAATTGCTAATTTAACCTTCTTGTTTACAAATACAGGTGCATGGTCGTTGATATCGTTCACATATATCACCAGTGATGCTGTTGAAGTTCTGGGTGGGTTTCCGCTGTCTGTAGCTTCCAGGGTAAGATTGTACACATGGTGTCTCTCTCTGTCTAGGACTCCGTCACCATTCACCCGCACCAGAAATAGTCCAGGAACAGGAGAGGATTCAAATAGAAAATGCCTCAACTCGTTTCCAGAAATGATTTTGACAATAATACTTCCAACGCCTCCCGAGTCCTCATCACTTGCCTGGACACCAGCAACTATTTCCTTATCATGGGCGTCCTCATTGACACTAGAATATTCTGTATTTCCACTTGGAATATATTTAATTTCCATCTTGGGGTCATGATTATTGACATCAACCACTGTGATATAAACAAATGCTCTCCCAGGAAGACTTGGTACCCCGCCATCTGTAGCTTCTACTGTGAGGAGGCACTGCCCCTTGTTACAGATTAATGGTGGTTGCTTTTTTGTGTAGATAGATCCTGTATTGAGTTCTATTTCAAACTGATTTGCCTCCGTATTATTGTCCACTATTCTATAAGTAACATCTTGATTTACACCAGAGTCCCTGTCTGAAGCTATAACTTGTATTACAAATGTGCCAACAGGGTCAGTTTCATTGACCTTTGCATTAAAGGTGCTTGGGTCAAACACAGGAGGGTTATCATTTTCATCAATAATTGTAATATTAAGGGTTGTTGTACCTGATTTTGGGTTCTCTCCTTGATCTTGTGCCGAAATAATTAATATATATGAGCTGTTTGCTTCATGATCAAGTTTGCCTGTTGTCTGAACAAGTAATACTTCTCCTCGCTCTTCTGGATCAAAGATGAGTTGAAAAGGTCCGTCACCGGAAATTATCTTGTATTCTGTGACATTAGCATTTTGTCCTACATCATCATCTTCCGCAACATCTATAATCTCCCATGCTCCAATATAAGCATTTTCACGGAATGAGACTGGTACCATGTCACGAGGAAATTTTGGGCTGTTATCATTCTCATCTTCTATTTTTATTGAAACTTCAACTGTAGTGATTGCTCCAGAAGTAGATTCAGCCAAAACCAAAATATCGAATTGATCATTAGGCAAATCTATGGCTTCTCTGTCAATAATGATTTTCGTTGTGATGCGACCTGTATTGCTATCTAAATTAAAATAATTCCTGGCATTTGAATCTTCACTAAAGGCATAGGTATAAAATGACTGAGCAGTTATACGCCCCACTTCTGTACCTGCCGGCTGATTTTCCGACACCGTAAATCGTTGTTGATCGATCGTTGCGCCTGGTCCCTGGCCCTGTGCAAATTTGAATAAAAATTGTATAAAAAGTAGAAATAATACATTCAAGTAAGTTCTTTTCTTATCTTCTCCATTTCGAGAACTCCCATGCATCGATCTTGCCATTCCAAATCCCATTCCTCCCGTCAGCCGACTTCGCCGCTTCTACAACTTACAGGTGTACTGTACGTCCGCACACCTGTACACCGGAAAACTTCAAAGAACTGTATCAATTTTACTCATTTTCGTGTCTGTATCCAAAGACAGGATTATCTGTACACAGATACACAATTTAACTACTGTTATAACAGAAGCTCCGCGACATGTAGATTTTCTGTAAACACAAATCCTTACTTCGAGTCACTCTGTAAACAATTTACCTGTGTACTACCGCGAGCTTTTATTCTGGTGAATGCAAACAAAATCCTTCAAGATCCACGTTTTAAATCCAAATTTCTCACCAGTTCCAAACACAAATTTTCAGTATTCAGTCAAACTTTTCACTTAAATTAAAATAAGAAAACTGGGTTTAACACAGAATTACATCCCGAGTTTCACAGTCTGTTCACGTTGGATCATACTGTATGTTTCCAATGCTTGAATCTGACGTCATTAATCCCGCCCTATCGAAGTGATTGACAGGTACGAACACTTCAAAGAATACCGCCTCTTTCAATACAGGGGTCGTCTCAAAATGCAACTTGTTTTCCTGAGATCGATGAAGTATTGCAGTAAAAATATTAATATCAAATTATGATCATAATGTTTATCTTCCCAAAGAAGAATCAGGAAATTTTGAATAAGTTTCATATAGGAGTCATATAGCCTTTACGTATTTATCAATACCGATCGATGGTTTTCGTTATACGTGAGAATTGAATGTACAGATTATTAAGAAATGATCTCCCTTGGTATCTTGAACTATTCCTTTAGTAGTTACTCCCCTTGTTATTTAGGTAGTGACAGTTTCACTTACCCCCAAATTTTGTACAAACAGCATTAACAGCATTAGCCCTTATCCTGCTAAATAAGTAAACCTTCGACAAAATTTTAGCCTTTTCAAAATTGAAATTATTTGCAGACAACAATTTCAATGTGGTTCGAATGGTTCTTTGATAGAGTAGAAAACATTGTGGGAAAAGGAGAAAATGCTGGTTACCAACATTTTCTCCTTTTCCCTCACCATTTTCAAAAGGCCTCTTACCCAGGGTTGTTAAAAGTCGGTATTGTGCGGTAAAAGGTTAAATAAATCTTTAAGACTATAGTAAAAACCAGATTAATACTGTTTCAAATTTATTTTTTTTCGAGAAAAGATTTCTCCTTATTGAACAGCATAGATCCAAGATCAGACAGCACGTTCTTTGCAGTCTGATCTTGATCTATGCTGTCCGCAAAAGGTCAGTGAGTCGCACTAAGCAGCCTAAGGGTTAACATCCAGCTACAAGAAGTAAAATTTCATCCTTTTGACTGTAAAATGAATTCTTTTCCACTTAACAAAAGTTCAGACTTGCTTACTTATCAATAAGATAATTCACAACACATTTTGGACTTGTCTGAGTACAAAGCATTTGCAGACGATAAATTGCATGTACATATAGTTCAAATTGAAGGCTATACCTTTAATCCTTTATGACACAATCCCGACTTTTAACAACCCTGAGAAGGAAAGCTTTTGAAAACATCATGGAAAAAGGGAGAAAATGCTGGTATTTTCTCCTTTTCCCAAAATGTTTTCAATCCTTCCAAAAACAAATTTTAGGTTTTGAGTCACTTTTATTTTGCCACCTGCAAGCTCTTTCAATTTGGGCAAGTCTAAAATTTAGGTCGTTTGTTAAAGAGTTAAAAGCGCAGAAATTATTTCTCCACAATTTAAAAAGCCGTCCTCCTCAGGCTCACTAACCATTTACCACAGTCCCAAGTTTTTAATGACCTCGAGGGAGAAGTTCTTTGAAAACATTGTGGAAAAAGAAGAAAATGCTGGAAACCAGCATTTTCTTCCTTTCCCAAAATGTTTTCGAATCTTTCAAAGACATGTACAATCAATTGAGCTGAATTCAATGTTGTCTGCTAATGCTTTCTATTTCGACAAATCCAGAATTTCGTCTACGGGAAAGAGTGAACTCTATACCAAATAAAATTTCAGACTAGTTCAAATCCAAGGCAATTGCAGATGACATAATAGATGTTTCAGAAATGAAAGGATTTGTTTGTGAAAGGTTTGTTTTGGAAAGGGTAGAAAACATTGTGGGAAAAGGAGAAAATGCTGGTGACCAGCATTTTGTCCTTTTCCCACAATGTTTTCTAAGGTCTTCTTCCTGAAGGTTGTTAAAACTCCGGATTGTGTGGTTAAAAGTTAAATCCCAGTGGCCAATGCACCTATCCATCCTTTCCTGGAGTTTCTTATAACAAAGCTTTGAACAATGTTCCTGCCAGTCCACTAGCTGCTTTCCCACATTGACATTGTTGTCACAACATTTAGCGTGAAAGAGGAATGGATCCTTGTGCAAGACACAGGAAAGAACCTGGCCGAGCTAGGAATCAAACTAGAGAGCCCTGTGTATCAATTCATGTATGTTAACAAATAAGCTCTTACTGTCAGTAGGTGTAGGGAAGTTTTCAAAATATCTTGGGGGTGGGAGTGGGGTGGGGGTGGGGGATTAAAGAGACAAAACCCAATTTTTTTTGTAACAACTTTGAGGAGGAAGAATTTGAAAGAAATGGAGGTAAAAATGCTTACAACCCTCAGAAAATTTACCCACAACAAAAACTTTTGACCCAGCTTAGCCCGTGTGTGGATTGCGCAGGCTGACCTAGGTCGATACTTTTTGCAGACTCATTGAATCTCCTCTTCAAACAGCATGACTCAAATAAAATTATTGGTAACTTTTCATCAGGCATCAATCTTCAAGACTTGCACAAATTTTAAAGTATTTATAGACAAGATGATTCAATAAAGAAAAATTTAACATACTGCCTACTGTCAGACACTTTTTACCAATTTATGAAAATCATTGCAGCAAATGCAAGCAATTTCTCCTTTTCCTAGAATATTTCCACACATGTAAATGCATTTAACCCTTTACCACACAATTCCAACTTTTAATGACCCTAAGGAAGAAGCAACCACCAGGTCACAAGTCACTGAGCTACCCAGCCAGGCAAAGCTAATGAGATCCTGTTTGTGATGATGTAAACCACATGAGTGCAAGTGACCTATCTTTTGACCAACTTGTTCTATCTGTGAAATTGTTAGAGGTAACTTCAAGACATACATTCTGACCAAGTTTCACAAGTATTGGGCTGAAAATGTGGCCTCTACAGTGCATACAGTTTTTCTAAGATATGCCCCAGTTACTTACTTTTTGAGCAACATGGCCCAATTTTAAACTCGTCAGGGATATTATCAAGGCAAACATTCTACGCAAGTTTTATGAGTATCAGACTGAAAATGTGATGAAAAGTTGTAATCAATACATAATATGGCCTGCAACACCCAAAAAGGGATGTTCAGACATTTGCGTAAAGTGTCGTCTTGGATAAGCCTGCGCGGTCCGCGCAGGCTAACCCGAAAAGACACTTTCCGTTTTTATGTAATTTTCTGTTTTGCGCAAGTCTACTGTATCACAAAATCTAATGTAGTCGTAAAGTGCTGTCCCGGATCAGCCTGCGCAGACTGCACAGGCTGATCCGAGACGACATTTTACGCAAATGTCCGAATGCCCCTTTTCGCGTGGTGCAAGCCATATTGAAAACAAGGGAGATTATGTGTTAAAACTTTGAACCAATCTTAAAATTTTGGCTCTGTTGGTCTATTTAGGACATTCTTAAGAATGCTAAAAATAACAACAAGAAAAAAAGTTTCACACAGTTTAATATTTAAAGCCACAAGTGGTTATTTATCATACAATACCAGCAAGACATAAACAGAAACATTATTCATAGTTTGGTAAAGAACAACAAAACAGAAATCATAAATAAATTATCAGTTAAAGGGATATATTCAGATTTTAATAAATCATGAATATTGGCAACTTCTGATTGGATGAAAATTTTTTTTCATAGCTCCATGAAAAAAAAAAAAAAAAAAATCACATTTAGATCTATACAGGATTTCATAATGTTTTTCATTTTCTAATTTTACACAGAGTCCGAAGTTCAAATACTGGCTAAGTTTGTTTTCTCTGAATATCTTAAATTGAAAAAAAACCCAACAAATACATAAAGTCCAAGAAAAAACGTAAAACTCTTTGTAACTTTACTGGGTATGAATTGTCTTATTTTCAACTTACTTCCTTACAATAGATCTACTAACTCTTTAGTGTTCAATGATGACGTCACGAGTTACTCATCTTTGATGTCATGAACGAGCCGTTGTCCCGCGCAATACAATACCACTAAAATGCCCGTTAGAAAGTAGGAACTGCAATATTGGATTTACAAGGAAAAAAAAAAAAATGCAGTTACTAACACTATCATTTATTTGCATATTTGTTGTCTGTGATATTGAATTATAAGGAAAGAAGAGAATTTTTTTGTTTTCATGGTGTATGAAAAAAAAAAAACCCTAATATCAAGGGCAGGTAATTCTAGAACACCTAAAGAGATCCAAATGTAAAGAGTCACATGCACAACTACACACCATAGTGATTCATTGTGGTAAGTTTCAAGTTATCCTGATAGAAACTGTAGGAGAAGATAGCCACACAAGAAATTGGTTATTTCAAAAATCAAGGGCATATAATTCTAGAACGGCTAATGAGATCCAAATGTAAAGACTCACATGCACAACTACACATCATAGAGATTCATTATGGTATGTTTCAAGTTATTCCGATAAAAACTGTAGGAGGAGTTGCGCACACAAGAAATTGCTAACAGACGGATGGACATACAGACGGACGGATAGACGGACAGACAACCGAGACCATAACATAATACGACCCTTCGGGCGTATAAAAATACAGACAAAAGCAGGAAAAAATACTTTTTGGTGATATTTCCCAAAAGGCTAATGGGCTATAAAAAATTATGGCCTCTGTAAGTATTTTTAGATTTTCCATCAAGGTTTGCAGGCTTGTTGGATTGTAATATGATTACGAATACCCATCGATTATGAACACTCATATTCAACTCAATATGATGGCGCCATTTCTGGTGTAGTAAAAATAGAAAGAGTTACTGATTGCAAAACAACCATACTGTTAAATGCCCAAAATTGAACCTTTTCATTTAATATAATTGTAAAGTTTATATGGCTGCAAAGAAAAATATATCTAGTTACATTTCTCAGATTATTACAAGAAACAGCATAAAAACTAAACAGCCCCCTTTAACCGTGAGATTTTTGCTACTTTCTAGTACATCAATACATCAGAAATACCATACAGGGATACTCATATTCTACCAAACCAAGTGTTTCTTCAGTTTCCAAGAGACAAAGGAGCGTGAAGGTCAAGGTCAGTACGAAAAGGGAATGGAGCTAGATGTTTCACAGAGAAAATTTTAAAAAATTTGTGTGTTTTTTTTTTAACTGATTAGATTTTGTGAAATAAAAAAGGAAAATTTTAATAGCAATTACATTGTAATCCTAAATCCCTAAACAGAAAATTTTACACTCTTTCAGATTAAAAGCATCTAAAGATAACATATTTGAAATTGAAACCAATGAACTGAAGTACTATGACAAGGGAGAAAACATTGTGGGAAAAGGAGAAAATGCTGGTTACCAACATTTTCTCCTTTTCCTACAATGTTTTCAAGAGGCTGCTTCTGCAGGGATGTGAAAACCAGGAATTCTTTGATAAAGAGTTAAATATATAGAGTACATGTTAGAAGTTATTCGATTGGATTCATTTATAAAATCAATATTAAACACAGGACTGAATTATCAGTTTTTTCTTTCTTTATCCAGAGGCTTAGACAAAGGAAATGGCTTATAAGCAGCAGGTACAGAACCTGTCTTAAACTGAGAAAGAGCTTAAGAGAACTCGCAAAATGGCTAGAATAAAGACTGGGAAAGCCAGTGGTTCCCATACGGGATAATGATGGAACTGAAAATGGGGACGTCCTCATAGTTCTCAAAGTGAGATCACGAGTGTGGGAAACCCACATGTGGAAACAGACACTGTTCCTGTCAGCTTAGTCCTAGGCTGAAGCTTTGGCAGGATTGAAAATACACTCTGGGAAAAGATTTCCAATATGGACTCTGGGAAGTGAAAGTTCTAGTAGGAGCAGACTGAGCTGCTGTTCAATATAGTATTAAACACAGCCAAAATGCAACAACAGTTGGAGAAGGCAATAAATACAGATAACATGGGTTCCTTGGTGGATGAAAATTGCATGACATCACTAAAACGATCGGTCAGTGAAGATGAATTGAGCCATACTTTGAACTCGGGTGCTGTTTATTTGACCAGTGTTCATTTCATAATGGATTTTGATGGGCTACACGAGGACAACCAGAAGTTCAGTCCTAATGTCAATGAAAAACTGGCAGTTT
Organism: Hippopus hippopus; assembly: GCA_946811185.2. Taxonomy (NCBI): domain Eukaryota; kingdom Metazoa; phylum Mollusca; class Bivalvia; order Cardiida; family Cardiidae; genus Hippopus; species Hippopus hippopus. Next base: position 5,170,356 of record OX328100.1, on the reverse strand, counting down.
TGTGGACGAGAAATTGATAAGCCAATGCCAGAAGATAAAAGTAAAGAATCCTCTGCCAAATTCCCTGTCCCAGCAAACTGCAAACAACTGGAGGCACCTTAAGTTAATTGAGAAATATGGATAGCACTAAGGGACAAACGAGAAGGCCACCCAGCAATGCAAGCCATTCGGAAGCATTTAATAATGGCCATGGTTCCAAATTTAATAGCTTTAGACATTCTTAAGAACAAAAATCAAATCCATATTCCCCAATTATTGAAGGATGGTTTCAAAATACTTGCCAGCAGAATTTACCATCACAGTAGAAAGAAAATCTTTGATAAAGCCAAATATTCCTGCGAAATACAGGAAGGTTTGCGAACTTGACATTCCAGTCACTGACCCTTTATTCGATAAGGACATCAATTCCAAAGTTGATGAAATTGAAAAATGGGTAAAAGGACCTCAAAAACTGGCAGGATTTACTACAGGTCAATTTTTTGTACCAAAGACCTGCTTAAAATGGCAAGGGAAATCAATCAGACTAAAGAACATACATGGACAGAGACCAAAACTACATGAAAAGTCAAAAGTATGGCCAGGGATTGAGGAGAAAAGGACAGAGTTACCATGGGAAAGTTCCTGCTCAGTCACACAAGCAAATAAGACCCTATTTACTATAAGTATTGGGTTAATCAATACCACAGAAAAATTTAGAGGTGGGCAATTAAAAGATTTTCCTATCAAAATGGAAAAATATCACATCTGATGACAGCATTTCTCAAACGGTATCTGGTTATAAACTTGAAATGTCACATAAGCCTTAGCAACCTTTAGTTCCATGTGACTGCATTGAAAAAATCCACTTTAAAATTGAGACACAAGAATGCTTCAAAAACTAGTTCTTGACAAAGTAAACAGACTTCTTCTGGATATGGCCAACACAGGTGTGGTTTTTTGACTCTCCTACATCTTATTTCTGAACAGTCTTACATCCTTCCAAAGAAATGTATTCAGCTCCCAAAGCAAACAGACAAAAAGAACCCTATCAGATGCCAACACTTGGGAGCACTCACTCTATGAAAGAAACACTCATTTCATAAAAGAAAATCTCCATGGTAGATGACTATCAGAGGTCTCTATCGACATCATTTGGTAGTCATGGAGATAGTCAACTTGCCAACAGTGTCGGTCATATCTCCAGAAAGGGTTGCTTTTCTCTAACCAGGAAGAAAGTGATCTGTTTAACCCTTTACCACACAATGACGACTTTTAACACCCCTGAAAGAGATGGCTTTTGAAAACATTGTGGGAAAAGGAGAAAATGCTGGTTACCAGCATTTTCTCCTTTTCCCACTATGTTTTCTACCCTATCAAAGAAAACTCATTTCATATGAGCCACATTGAAACTGTCATCAGCAAATGCTTTCAATTTGGACAGGTCTAAAATCTGGTCATGTGGTAAAGGGTTAATCCACCTACCTCAGTCCTATTGAAGGACCTATTAAAATTATTTGAGGAAGGAAAAAATCACAGCTCTATTAATACAGCAAATTCAGCAATTCCATTAGTTTGTGGGCTTTTACAAAACAGAGATAATGGTAATGAAATTATAGAAAAACGTTTTATGCCAGAGATGTTCTAGAGAAGACCAAATTTACATAAGTATGGAACTATTTGGAACATGAATACCATCTTTAATTATATTTCATCATTGCCAATGCTCTGCTGAAAGTACTTGATATTTCAGTGATAATTCAGTCAAAAAAGGGGCACAGCTGTGTAAAAATAGTTTGATGGTAAATGCTTTATTAGTTCTCCTTTTACTAGTTAACAGCTTGTCCAAGTTTGAAGCAAATATCTTCAGTAATAACAGAGCTATTACAAAATGTCAAAGTTTTTGCAAGACGACGCAGACGACAACACAGACCATCACGACGATGCCAGGGCTATGACAAAAACTTGTCGTTTTCTTCAAAAACAGCTCAATTAACTAGGAGATATTCATGTTGACAATGACAAGATCATTATTTATTTCAATAGCTTGTTAAAACATTCCATACCTATCAACCATGTAGAGACATTGTACTTGAGAAAAACACAATCATTGAAAAGTTATGTGTTGTTAAAACTGTTGAGGACATTGCAAGAACCTTCGTAATTCATGGTGAACAAGACAGTTGTTTAATTTCAACTATGCCACTGCATCAAAGATTAACAAAAAGCAATAACAATTTCCTGTTGGATAAAAAATATCATGACAAAAACCGGTATTGAAATACACGTGTTTTGCCCACACAATTGTCAGGCAGCTCCAACATCTTTAGCTGCAGAAAAGGGGCTGCATATGGGGACTATCTTGAAACCAGCGGGGTGGAGTTGTGCAAAGATTTTCAAACAATACTACAAGAAACATATCCATGATGGACCATAAAAAAGGGATCTTTCTAACCCTTAATACAAGTTTTAACGACCCTGCCACAGACGGCTTTTGAAAACATTGTAGGAAAAGGAGAAAATGCTGGCAACCAGCATTTTCTCCTTTTCCCACAATGTTTTCTACTTTTTAAAAGGTGGAATTTTAGTTTTAGTGTCATAGTCACATTTAAACTGTCGTCTGCAGATGCTTTTATTCTTGACAAGTCTAAAATTTGGTCGTTTGGTAAAGGGTTAAGTCAGCAAGCACTGTCAACTACAGTACACACTACGATTAAATAGGGTCAATTACGGTAAACTAAGGTCACCTACGCTTTAACTACAGTCATAGTCATAGGGTCACAACATCGTAGTTAACCGTAACCAATTTTTGAACATATTGAAAATTTATGTGCTTACTATGGGCAAATCATAAGTTCAAACTATGCTCATTACTATGTTGAACTACGGTTACTGTATCTACGGGTATCTACATTCAACTACATTTAATACGTTCAAATATGGCTAACTACAGTTAATCTCCACTACGGTCAACTATGTAGGATGTGACCATGGTTTTAGAGTTTACACACCCACATCTAAAAATTACGTTAACTTGCATTCCTTTTTCAGCCCACCCAGTAACTACACACAGTCATTATTATTTCTCTGAAGAAGGACCTTGCCCTTCACGCTCCATTCTCTTGTGTAAACTCTTAAGAAAACACAGGTTTGATAGAATCTTAATCAATCTTCATCACGTTTAAATTAATTTATCAATCACACTTGACTCATAATACTTTTAACACGACCTTATAACTCGTTACCTTACAATATAATTCATGACGGGTCAAAATTCAAAACATTTGCTGATTTTGTATCAAATATGGCTCAAGTGAAAGGCTTTGTCTTTGACAGGGAAGAAAACATTGTGGGAAAAGGAGAAAATGCTGGTTACCAGCATTTTTTTCCTTTTCCCATAATGTTTTCAAATGTCTTCCTCTTTAAGATCACTAAAACAGGTGACTGTTTAGTAAAGGGTTAACCATGACTGACAATAATACGAACTTGACTGACAGTACTACAAACTTATTGTACAATAAATAAACCCTTCACTGGAAAACAGAGCAATTCTTGGACTTGTCAACATTGAAAGAGTTTGCAGACACTAAATTAAACATTGTTAACTCTTTACCACATGATCCCATGTTTTAAAGAACCTGAGAAAAACAACTTTTGAAAACACTGTGAGAAAAGGAGAAAACACTGGTTACCAGCAATTTCTGTTTTTCCCACAATGTTTTCTCCTCTTTCACAGCCATTTGGATAATTCCAGCCACATTTAAACTGTTGCCTGCATAATTTATGCTTTGTATTTGGAAAAGTATAAAATTTTGTCATTTGGTAAAGAGTTAAACAATGGGATTCTCCTTGAAAGGTTTGGATTCGCCTTCAAAGATTTGAAAACATTGTGGGAAATGGAGAAAATGCTGGTTACCAGCATCTTCTCCTTTTCCAACAATGTTTTCAAAATCTTTATCTAGGTCATTAAAGGGATTGTCTAGTTGAATTATACAGTCTATACATTGAATGTAGTATCCTATAAAAACTTTCACTTTCGTAATGATTTTGTGAGCAGAAATAGCACAGCTGGTTGGCCGTTACACTTGTAAGCAAAATCTCGAGACACTTGAAGGTGTGCGTTTGAGCCCTATGGCTGGCCAGCTAAGAAATTACCATTAGTCTTTCATTTGAGACTGATGTCCAGAGTGACAGCGCTATATACACTGTGCATGTTAAAGAACCTGGCAAAACTAAGGATGAGTGTTGTCCTGTATCTTGCACTATTCCCCAGGGTATAAATAACAGCCTTTTGGGGTGTTGCCAATATGGGCAACCAGTGGCGACATTACATAAAAGCAGATTAATCAAATACTAGCAGACATCTTTCTGACAACAATTTACCACATGCACACAATAAGATTCAAATACTGACCCAAATAGAAAATATCTAAAATTCAACTCTTAACCGAACAATCCTATGCTTCTACTATTCTGAAGAAGAAGGCTACTGAAAACATTATTGGAAAAAGAGAAAATGCCAGTGACCAGCATTTTCTTCTTTTCCCACAGCATTTTTTTACCCTCTGAAAGACAACCCACTCATTTTAGCCACATTTACTGTGGCATCTGCAAATGCTATTTTCTTCTTTACACATTGTTTTTTTTTATCCTTTGAAAGACAATCCCATCATCTGAGCCATATTTGATATGTGATCTGCAAATGCTTTTAATATGGACAAGTCTATAATATTTTCATGTGGTAAAGGCTGAGATCACAAAGGCAATTGTACAGCACACAACATTTTCAAAAAGAGCACCGCATGCAGGTGCCAATGCTCGGATGCAAGTGGTTAGCTTTCAATGAAAATTACAAGTCAAAAAAGGGGCATAACTGTGTCAAAAATACTTTGATGGTTACCTCCCCCTAATATATGGGTCTCCCTTTTGATAGTTAACTCTTTACCAAACAACAAAATTTTGGACTAGTCCAAATTGAAAGCATTTGCATACGACAGAATTAATCTGACTCAAAAATTGAAATTTATTCTGGGATGGTAGAAAATGTTGTGGGAAAAGGAGAAAATGCTGGTTATCAGCATTTTCTCCGTTTCCCACGATGTTTTCAAAAGGTTTCTTTTTCAGGTTCATGAAAACCAGCGATTGTTTGGGAAGGGTTAAGAACTTGTTGAAATTTAAAGTAAATATCTTCAGTAATAACAGAGATATTACAAAATGTTAATGTTTTTGCATGATGACACAAATGACGCCAGCGCTATGACAGTAACTCGTTGTTTTCTTAGAAAACAGCTGAGCTAAAAATGACTACAATGCTGCCTAACCCTTTACCAAACAATCTGCAGTCGAAACTATTTTAACACTTTCCCAAACGACAAATTTTAGACTCTTTCAATTTCAAAACATCTAAAGATGACAAATTTTAAAATTAGTCACAAATGAGCTTAAGCGCTCTGAGAGGGTGGAAAACACTGTGGGAAAAAGAGAAAATGCTGGTTATCAGCAATTTCTCCTTTTTTCCACAATCTTTTCAAAAGCCGTCTTTCCCAGAGTTGTGAAAACCCGGAATTGCTTGGTAAAGGGTTAACCATGAAGGCCTTTTGAAACATTTCAAAGGCAAGTCAAAGACTTTGAGATACATCATAATTTTGGACTCTTCCAAACTGTGACTCAAACCAAGGGATCAGTCATTAACCCTTTACCACACGACAAAATTTTAGACCTGTCCAAATTGAAAGCATTTATAGATGACAGTTTTAACGTGGCTCATATGAAATGATTTTTCTTTGATAGGGTAGAAAACTTTGTGGGAAAAGGAGAAAATGCTGGTTACCAGCATTTTCTCCTTTTCCCACAATGTTTTCAAAAGCCTTCTCTTTCAGGGGCGTTAAAAGTCGTCATTGTGTGGTAAAGGGTTAAAATGGTTAATGGCATTTTCTCCTTTTTCCACAATGTTTCTATAGCCTTGTTTTAACAGTCATACCACACTGTTTGGTAACCAGAGAGCAGTTTGTAACCTATCAGTTTCAAACCCTGATCAGCAATTTCTGATTTTTTAACCCTTTACCACACAATCCGAACTTTTAGTGACCCTTAGAAACAAGACTAATAGATGAAAACATGGTGGGAAGAAAAAAGTAGATGCTGGTATCCAGCATTTTCAAACAAATTTCAGTATTTGAGTCATATCTATTTTGTCGTCTGCAAATGCTTTCACGTTGGAACTCTTTAAAATTTTGTCATTTGGTAAAGAACTAAACATTATGTTTGCTCCTGGTTGACAGAACTCTCCACTGATAAATCTGACACACTCAATTCATCACAGTGTATGAACTTCTCTCCGTAATAGTTGAGGACTTGAAGATCAGGTTTACTTCGTACAACATCATATATCAGTGAGTCCACAATCTGTAATGATCCAGTGAAATGATAAAACACACTTAGTATGTCCAGAATCTGTCAGTTGTTGGCTCTTTGGATAAAAATTTATCAGTTGAGTCTCAAAAAAAAAATGAAAGAAATCATGCCTTTAGAAAGCTTTTTAGTACTTATCTGAGAGTTTATCTCTAAATTTGATCTCAAAACCAACTATTTTCCATCTTCTTTAATATCACATAACTGTTTCTCATAATGAATAGGTCATAATATCTGAATTTGCAAAACATACATATACTACTTGAAACTTTCATGACTGAAATCTTTGCAGGGTACAAAACATTTTGGGAAAAGAAAAATATGCTAGTTACCAGCATTTTCTCCTTTCCCAGCAATGTTTTCAAAGCTTCTTTCCCTAGGGTCATTCTATAAAAGTTTCTTCTTTATTGGACTGTTCGGTATCATGCTAATTCATCATGATGATTAGAGAGAAATAGATAAAAATGAGATGCATTTTTAATAGCCATGTTTTTCTTGCTTGTCTCTGTATCCAGGTGTAAAAACTTGGGGAAAAAAAACTGTGCCAAAACTGTATCAAACAACATTTCTCATTTCAAATCGGAAATGACAACAGGGGTTGCTTTCAAGTCCTCCAATACATGAAATGCATTTTTCTATTTTTCATAATCATTGCAACCTTGCAGCTGTAAGAGTACATAATCTCATTCCCTTGTTACAATATTTTTAGATTTGTTCATATTGTAAGCATCTGCAGACAACAAGTGAAACTGTAGCTAAAATGATGAGGTTTGTCTTTGAAAGGTTGGAAAACAATAACAGGAAAATATGAAAATCACAGGCACCTTCTCTTCCATGAGGTTTTCCAAGGCTTTTTGCATCAAGGTGGTAAAACATTGAACCATTTGTTGGAAATTTAACTCTTCATTAACAACAAAATCTTAGACTAGTCCAAATTGAAAGCATTTGCAGATGATAAAATTAAGAAATAATCTTCTTTCTATTGTGGTTTATCGTTCAATAAACCATAGTTCTGAGTTATGAGGCACAATAAATAATCCACGAGGGCGATAGCCCGAGTGGTTTATTCATTGCACCTCAAAACTCACAACGTGGTTTATTGAATGATAAACCATGATAGAAAGAAGATTATTCCGATTCTAACATGACCAAGTCTTAATCAAAGGAAAACAAGCTCATACTTACAGTAAAAACACGGATGCAGATTGTATTCCATTGAATAACTAACTTACTTACTTTATACAGAATGATGTCACTCTATGTAGAATGACGTCACTCTACATAGAATGACGCAGATTTTACCACGCTTTCGTTGCACTGTGTTTATAGAGCCGAATTCACGTATCATGTTAGAATAAGTGTCGCACAGAAAGTAAAATTTGTTTTGGAGAGGGTAGAAAACATTGTGAGAAAAGGAGAAAATGCTGGAAAACATTGTGGGAAAAGGAGAAAATGCTGGTTACCAGCATTTTCTTCTTTTCCAATCATGTTTTCATAAGCCTTCTTCGTCAGGGTCGCTAAACCTTTGGACTGAGTGGTAAAAAAGAATTGAACCAAGCTACCTTATTGCACTGTTGTAGATCTAGGTACCGCAGAAGCACCATTTCATCTGGTACCCGAGCCAAACACTCGCCAGTTATTTTATCAATCCCAAGTAGATCTAACACCCGAAGGTTACTGCAAAGGGAAACATCCTTAACTTTTTATCAAACAAGAAAATTTTAGACTGGTCCAAATTAAAAGCATTTACAGGCAACAAATAAAATGATACTTAAATGATGGAAATTGTATCACAAAAGGTAGAAAACATGCGGGTTTCCAGCATTTTCTCCTTTTTCCGAGAATGTTTTCAAAAAGATTCTTTCTCCAGGTTGTTTTTAAAAGTCTTCTTCTTTAGGGTCCTTAAAACTTGGGATTGTTTGGTAGACGGTTAAGTTACCAACCCTGAAACAATGTTTGAAACTTTCGTTTAAAATACATTTAATTATCATTACTTGATGACGTCTGCATAAACAAATCATAGCAGAAATAATACAAGCAGCAAGAAATTTTCCTTTTCCCATGATATTTCAAAAATCCATAAATCAGAGAGTTATGTGTAAGCCTTCAAAACATCATTTGAGCAACATTTAATTTTTTGTACTAGAATTTTTCCCTTTTCCCACAGTATTTTCATAAGCCCAAAAGCCTCTTGGTAAAAAGTTTATCTTTACCACAAAATTCCCAGTTTTGGCAACCCTGAACAAGAAGCCTTTTGAAAACATTGTAGGAAAAGAAGAAAATGCTGGTTAACAGCATTTTCTTCTTTTCCCACAATGTTTTCTAACCTTTCAAAGACAAATTTTATGTTTTGAGGAAATTTAACTTGTCTTCTGCAAATGTTTTCAATTTACACCTGGCTAAAATTTTGTGGTGTGGTAAAGACTTAAACCTATTTAGAGGATTAATGTTAGTCAGTGTGAGAGAATTCATTCCTCTGCCACAGCTGAACATTGTTTAGATTGGCTTTATACCAGAAAGCAGCCAGTGACTTGGAAAGTGTGTTTTGAAAGACTGATAACAGAAATATGCAGAGAAAGGTGCACTAAGCACCGTGATATTTTTATGACTGAATCAATGTTGAAAATGGTGTTGAACACCATACAAACATACAATCAGTTTTTAAGAGTGATTCAAGGACTTTTGAGGAAAAGAAAAAATCAGCAGTACAGAAACCTGAGAGGGAAAAAGAACAAAATACTTGGTACAAGCAATTCCTTTCAACAGTATTTCAATTATATCACAGTATCAGTTCCCTGTTGTGTTTCCTGGGTTCCAGCACTGCAAGGCTGGGACTCTGCAGTGCCCTGCCCAAGGACATTCCCACATTATCAGCACCTACAGTGACAATGGAACCAAACCTTTGAATTACTAACCCATTTCATCTTACACTAAACTAAATTACCTATTACAAAAAGTACAGGATTAACCCTTTTCCAAACAAGCTCAGGTTTTAACAACGCTAGGGAAGAAGCTTTTGAAAATATTGTCGGGAATAAGAGAACATGCTGTTAACCAGTATTTTCTCCTATTCCCATGGTTTCTATCCTTTCAGAGACAAATTTTGTCATTTGAGCAACATTTCACTTGTTCTCTGCCATTGCGTTCAAGTTGGACTAGTCTAAAATTTTGTTGTTTGGTAAAGAGTCTATATACAATCAGTAAGTCTACCTGCAATGGTCCACAATTGAAATCAGGCCAGTCTCAGTTATAAACCAACACCAGCTTAAAGCCAGCTCTTGCAGATTTCTACCACACCTACAAATACAAAGAAGATGTTTGTTTCTGAATAATATCAAGAGTAATACTAATAATCCTGTATTTTAAGAACCTGGAAATAAAAGGTTTTGAAACATTGTGGGAAAAGGAGAAAATGCTGATAACCAGCACATCGTAAGAATTGCAGGCAAAAGCTGACGATGCAGGTTGCTTGTTTGTCAGTTTTCTATTTAACTCTTGACCAGAGGACAAAGGTTTAGACTGATTCAAATCTAAAGCAATTCCAGACAATAAATGAAAGGTGTTTATGTACATGTATTATCTTTTTAAATTTGTTGACCAAAATATAACCTGATGTCCCATATTATGATTCAAAATGATTTAAATCAACTTGTTTATTAACATGACAATACATGACATAAACAGTCCTAGAATGTGATACTCAAGTCTTAACTGTGATATGAACAAACCTCTCAGTGATTTGCTAATTTCCTTAAAACAGTATTCTGCACTCCTGTAATTTATATAAGGGTTCAGCATAGATCATACGAAATCTTTGTCATTTGAAATATTTCATTCTCATGTCTCTCCATGTTGGACCGTCAATACTGAAGGACCACAATGGAAATAAGGGATTCTTTCCCTTTTTTGTGATATCCTTGGTGCTGATGTGCCTAATTATGGTTCACTGCATATCAATTGTATTTAACTTTATATTTGAATATGTTGTGTGCTTTTGTAAAACCATTTTATGTACATTCAGTGCTAAAATAAAATAATAATGATAAACATTCATGCAAGATCCTGTTTGTAGTACAGGGTAAAAAAGGAAGAAAACAATAAGTAAAACTCAACTTACGATTTGACCATTTCAAGAACTACTGCATCATTAATTTCTGAACATTCGGACAGATTCAGGGAATGTAGTTTACTCAAATGTGCTTCTTTGAAGAATGTGATCAACCCACTCTGGGAGAAATCAGTACCTTTCCTCAGCCTTAACACCTCCAAATTCTTCAAGTCCTGTAACATAAATTTGCAGTTACCTGATTTCACAGTTCAGAGGTTGTTAATTGATTAAACTTTTACAACATGGCAACATTTTAGACTCATCTATATTTAAGGAATTTTTCCGCATACTTTCTGGTGTGAGGGTCATTTGACCCCCTTCAAATGAAGAAAAGAAGCCACACATATAAATTTTAGGCGTCAATTAGAAAATATGGGGATCCAAATTCAAAGAAATAGAGGGTTAGTGACAACCCTGTATGTAACCTATGTATGTGTTTCTTGACTTTCTCACACCAGTACGGACACTTTCTTCGAAGTCACCGACTACTTTCGCATCAGAGGTGAGAGGGGAAAAACTGTTGGAAAAAAAGTTTTCCTCAACTTGGTATTGAACTTGCAACCACCAGGTCACTACACGCAAGCCACTGAGCTCCCTGGCCAGGCTTCCACAGAATAGAATTGATGAGTACCATTTCAAGGGTTACAGAATTTCTTAAAAATCAATCCTCTATCCAGTCTGATCTCAACCTGCACACTCTGATAAAGCATGGTAACCAATGTGAGTTGTGCTTTAACCCTGTGCCAAACAACAAAAAAACTTTATACTAATGAAAATTGAAAGCATTCTACAAACAGTATTAATCCTTAGGCTGCTAATCGCGACTCACTGACCTTTTGCAGACAGTATAGATCAAGATCAGACTGCACAAAACGTGCAGTCTGATCTTGGATCTACACTGTCTGATAAGGATATATTTTTCCCCACAAAATAACTTTAAAATTTCAACATTTGGGTTTTTACTTTCGACTTGAAAGTTTCATGTTGGTTATTTAGCATGATAAGGATTAAAAGTGGCTTAAATGATGGGATTTGTCTTGAATGGGCATAAAATATTGTGGGGGCAAAACAGTGAAAATGCTGGTTATCAGTATTTTTTCCTCCTCCCACAATGTTTTAAAGAGTCTATTTCCTGGGTCTTTACAACAAGGCATTGTTTTGTACAGGATAAAACTGTATGGGTCATCTTACCTTTAAATACATCAGCCCTTGGTCTGTGACGCATTCGCAGAAGGACATGCTGAATAGTCTGAGGTGTGAACACCGAGACAGGTACTTCAATGATTCATCCGAGATCTCTGCTCCATCCAGGTCTACTTCCTGTAGCCAGTTCTGGTGCTTATCTACCATCGTAACTACAACACTGGGATAGAACAAGGAGAGCACAGAGATATCAGAAAATGTCAGTTTTCATTAGACAATGACGCAGATGACGCCTATGAAAGTACTTTGATCTTCCCCTAACTCTATAAGAAATGACAAATTTTCATACTCACAAAAATTGATACCCTTTGAAGCCAAAAATCAGATGTGACTTAGATACATATAATCATAATGGTATTTGTCTTTGGAAGGACTTTGAAAATTGTGTGGTAAAGAGTTAACTCTTTACCAAACGACAAAAATTTGGACTTGACCAAACTGAAAGCATTTGCAGACGAAAATGTAGTTAAAATGATGATTTCTGTAATTGATAGGATAGAAAACATTGGGGGGAAAAGGGGAAAATGCCGAGTACCAACATTTTCTCCTTTTCACATATTGTTGTCAAAAGGCTTTTTTCTCAGTGTTGTTAAAACTCTGGACTGTGTGGTAAAGGATTAATAACTCTTTACCAAACAATCCCGGGTTTTCACGACTCTCAGAAAGATGGCTTTTGAAAACATTGTGGGAAAAGGAGAAAATGCTGGTAACCAGCATTTTCTCTTTTCCCACAATGTTTTCCACCCTTTCCAGAACAAATTTTAATTTTTGAGTCACATTAATTTTGTCATCTGCAAATGCTTTGAATTTGGACCAGTCTAAAATTTTGTCGTTTGGTAAAGAGGTAAAGGGTCAAATTCATGTGTTTTTTTTGGCAATGAGTAAAATTACTTCAAACTTACCTATCAGTGGTCCAAGAAATACCATCCAAGTTTATACTGACAAGTTTGGCTAAATTGTTACAAAGGTACTTTAAACATGAATCTGGAAGAGAACAGTGTGAGAAATTCATGTGAGTTAATCTATCAGCTTTTGTCAGCAGTCGAATGCATTTGCTATCAATTTTATCACATCCTTCAACGTTAATCTTTGTTAATTTCGGACAATTTTTGACAATACACTGTATCATATCACAGTTTAAAGAATCACAGAAGCCAAGGTTTATGTCCTGAATCCCCGGACAGAATTCTGTTATGATGGCTAATTCTGCCATGGTAATGTTAGCTCGTCCACGAATGACTAATTTTTGTAAGAACGGTGCTCTGCGCACAACCCATAGAAGATCTAGACTTTGTAAATGTTTAAAATGGGAAAAGTCTATGCATTTCCACAAAGACTGATCCCTTGATAGCTGACGCCATTGGCGGCATACTGGTGCTACATGTTTGCATAGTTCATATGTTGAAAGGTATGAGAATATATAAACTATCAACTCAGCAGGAAGGAATTCAAAATAGTTCAACGTATCAACTGATTCATTTATAGATTTTTTCATCAGCAATAAAGAGAGAGCATCTTCACAAGAAGAGGAAGTCAAATTCGCATTCATCAAATCAAATTTGTCAATCATGCTTGAATCTAAACTCTGAATCAAGAACTTGTAGTCCTGTGAGGTTTGTAAGTGTTCACAATCATTGTTTAAAATTGTGTTTCCTTCATACTCTTGATTTTCCTGTTGCTGTTCAACATTATCAAAAATCTTGTCTTCTGCCTGTGATTCAGCCAGCTTCACAACTTCAAAATTATTTCTGAACTTGTAAGTATTATTTTCTAAATAATTCACTGCACCGAAGTTTTCTGACTCTGTAGAGCATTCACCATTTGTCATTTCAGAGCTATTCTCCAGAAGGTCACTGGAAGTAGCAGTGCCTTCATTACAAGTCTTAACCATTCCTGAATCTTCTTCATATCCTGCCATAGGAGTATGTTGTTCTCCTAAATGACTTGTCCTATGGTCATGTTTGTCTAAAAATGGAACAATTTCTAGTTCATCTTCTATACCCTCCTGATGTTGATGAAATCTTGGTGTTTCAGCAAGACTGTTACTATGTGATCCATTTTCTGTTCCATGGGAGGCAACAAAATTATCCATGTCTCATCTTAAATTTACTGGTAAACTCTACAACAAATAGAACAAAAGTGTAGATAAGTAATTAGTTTGGATGATCAACTACATAATTGCTTCTTTAACCCTTTACTACATCAGTGTTTGATCCAGAGCGTGTGATTGTGAGAATCATGCAAGTTTTTCATTATTCACACATATTTTCAAAACCGGTGTGCAACAATTGTGCGCAAAAAATAAGGAAATTAGTGTTTGATCACTTTTTAACGCTCAAACGTCGATGTAAAAATAACTTTCACAGGCAGCACAACATTCCTATAATCAAGAGTGACTTCCCTTTCTTACCTCACAGACTTATTTTATGAAAAGAAAAATGGCTGCCATTTCTTTTCTTGATTTAAATATGTTGATTACAGGTCTCCAACACTTAATTATCAAAATATTAAATATGACCAAAGTACTGCCTTTCCATCCGAATACATACCAGAGCTGTCAGTATCAATTTATTTCGATATTATTTTATTAGTTTTGATTAATACTGATTTCCAAAAGTTGATAATGTTTTGTACATAAACCCAAACAAATAGCAGACTATTTTGACATTTCTGTTTTCAAAGATGGATAAAAACATCGACTTACTGATTTCTTTACACATAGAACGCATAGCAATGAAGACGAACAATCAGTTTAGGAACAATATGTTTTTCAACATGCAAGTCATGGCCAATGCGATGCAGAGGTGAGCTTAACTGATGAAAGTGTAGCCCTGATTAGCGTTTTAACTTCTATTTACAGTAATGACTTTCAAGTTTCAAAGTAAGATTTTGTGTTAAGTATCACAAAGATTAATGTTGAAGGATGTGATTTTAAGTAGATATACATGTACATTTACTATTATCGACCAAGTTGCCCCTAGTTTTTGAAATTCCCCGTTTTTCAGAGGCAGGTGGACTTTTCCCTCCTATTTTTTCAATATCAAAAGCTGAATATCTAGAATAAACACTTAATATTACATAAAATAATGGGACTCATCTATAAAAGGGTTGAAAACATTGTGGAAAAAGGAGAAAATGCTGGTTACCAGCATTTTCTCCTTTTCCCTGCAATGTTTTCAAAAGCCCTTTTTCTTCAAGGTCATCAAAACTTGTGATTGTGTGGTAAAGGGTTAAAACATATGATGTAGGTACTCACTTGAATTGACTTGGGGTCATCATTTATTTGGACTTCAATAGCTTTAAATTCTAACTACTTGTCTTCGCTTTTTTCCTGCCGAGCCCTGGTAGCGGAGTCCGTAATGTACAGGACTCAAGAACAGTGGGTCGCTGGTTCGATCGATGGCTTGGCCAATTTCTGTCTGGGGATTGACTATGGTCACAGGATTCATTCCTCTCTCACTGCTGATCATTGTTTAGAAGATGGTTATGCAGGAAAGCAGCCAGTGGCTTGGAAAGAATATTGTGTGGAGTACTGGTAAGAAGAAACTCCAGGAAAGCATGGATAGGTGCATTGGCCACCTCGACAATTTTGAAAACGGCGTTAAACGCCATACAATCGATCAATTCACTTTTTTCTCAGTTGAAAAATTTTAGACTTTTCCAACTCATGACAGGGTTTTCCATGACACACAAATCCTGATTCAATGACGTGATTTTCATTCAAATGACCCCTAAAATAAATAGCTGTGCATCACCAGTGACGCAACTTTGCAAAATCTACATCATCTGGAAAATTGAATAAATCGTCACAAATCCAAGTCTATTCTTGCTTCAATATCAAATACTGTTTTGTTTTTTTTTAACTACAGGGTCTATTTTAGATATATGTGGTTTTCCGCTAATTTGTTTATAGAATAAGACTGGTTTACGCATTATTACCATCAAGTACTGTAGACAGTTGTCGTAAATACTGACCCAGTCAGTCTTAGTTGGGTTCTCTGTAAATTATTGCTTATTTAACGGAACTTCCGGTAGATGAAAGTACACATTACCAGTCTGTTCTGTTGGCAGAAAATAATGTCACGATGAAATGAGCAGTCTTTTTTATTGTCTGCTTACTACAGCTGCAGATCAAGCCACATTAAACAGCCATTCAGACAAGAAAGTACCGTCTGTCAAAAACTGAAGTAGAGCTTTCCGTCAGAAATGACGTAAACTTAAAGACTTTACTTTCTTGGAGTTTAAAGATAAAATGTATTGCAATTTTTGCTTGAAGACGAAGAAGAGACCCATTTGTTTTGATCCCCCAAGTTAAAGAAATGATCCTCAACTAAAGAGGCAAGGGATCACAATGACCCCCCAATTTTTACTGCTGAGGGAAAACCCTGCATGAGCATTTACAGAAAACAAATCAGTTGTAGCTAAATGAAAAGAATTTAATTTAAAATGACAGAAAACATTGAAAGAAAAAGGAGAAAATGCTGCTCCTTATCTCACATTTTTTTTTAAAGCAACTATTTCTTAAGGTTCTTAAAACATGGAATTACATGAGGGCCATTAGATTCATTTAACCCTTCAATGTTGAGTGAACTCATGACCAGATGCCCAGCTAGTGCAGATAACTGTCTCAAAAGGCGGTATTACTTTTTGACTGGTCGCCTCTGGGTACAGAGGAGATCAAGACAAAATCAGCTGAAAGCTCCGCACAGATTTTGTGCGCAAGTTTGAACTCTTATAATTTCGCAAATAGAGCACAAACAGGGCTTCCCCTGCAAGTTTTAATTTTTGCGCCATCAAATTCGCCAGCTCAAAAAAATTGGGGCCAGTAGGAGCCAACTGAGGTAGCCACATAGTACATTAGACGTTTCAGTTTATTGGCCCATGTTAAAGTTACTAAATCCATTGCTCACTATAATACTACATACATGCTTACTTTTGTTCCTTTATCCCCAAGGATTTTCAAGGTTGTGAGCTACTGGGACACAGAAGTTGTATTTGAACAGTAATACAGCGCTGTAATTCTAAAACTGCAAACCTGTTAGAATTCCTTGAGTTTTAATGAAATTAAAGAAGAAATTTGGGATGGTGTGGTAAAGGGTTTAATAAATCATTTCTTTTTATCTTAAAAAATACTAATTGTGTTAAAGAGTCCTTTTATTCAGCTGGTCTTTTCTCTCTGTATGAGTGTCCTATACCTTCTCTGACACTTGTTCCAGTGCTATCACTGTAAGACGAAGTGGCCTACAAAGTCTCCCCCCCCACCCCATTATTCAACATTTTCATGTCATAAGATCACCCGAGTTTTTTCCTCATTATTAGACATATATTTTAGCACCCACTTATTGTTTTATACATATATTTAGGTAAATTTACTGTTTGAAGTCATTATCAAAGCTAAAAAGACAGTCTGAAGTGCTTCTGATCGGACGACGTCAACTGACATTTAGTTGTGTCATGGGTTTTCACGTTTTTTGTGACGATCCATTTTTCATGTCGGTTAATTTTCGGAAAATTATTTCCGCGTGATTTGATATAAAACTTTCATTAAGGGTGGCAGCTAACTTCAAAATCTGTCATTTTACGCTAGATAAGCGGATCAATAACATTAACACGTTTTTCATTATTGACATCACTAAGTACACACAATAAAATGCTAACCAGTGAGAGGATGCTTACCAGGTAAGGCAGAATCAAGGCGTGGCTTTAGAAATTATGGGCGGTAATTAAATCTTGTATCTGGTTTCTGATTGGTTCGAAATTTCTGCGTGTATAACGGGGCGTTGCGAAATCGACATTTGATTGATTAGCATTATGTGGTGTGTATGATAGACTGGTGTGTAATTAGACAAAACTGTTAATGAAAGCCAGCTTGATTAGGTGTGATAAACAGTAACGCGGGCATCCTTCACACTTGATACATATTGTTTTAGTCAGAGTTAAGATCTTTTAAGAATTATTTATAGGCATTTACTTGTCGCCAGTACATTCGCCAGTGCTTCATTTTTGGTGCCATTTTTTCTTAATTTTCGCATTTGGCGCCACTGGCAATCGACAGCGGGAGCCCTGACAAAACTAGGATTTAAACATACCTGTTGCTTGTGTATTTAATAACCCTTCGTTTGAAATACAAATATTTTCAATTTAAACGCTGAACACATGAGAAAACCGTGAATTTCATCTGTTACAGATTTGTTTATGTTCCCGAAAACACACAAAATGGCTGCTACACACAATAAATTTCATAATTTTTCCAAGATTTACCTGTTATAAACGACTTCTACAAGCTCTTTATGTAAAGAAGGGTTTAATAATTTGTCTTTAGTCATGTTTGTTACTAAAAGTTAACTATATTTCGCTCCAATACAGATTAAAGCGATGAAAGAGAAAGTCAGTACAGCGCTCTGTCTTTGCTACCGGAAAATTTACGATGGACTTGAGACAGTACAGTGTACAATAAATGTCCAAATATGAAAAAAATCACAGTAGCGTCTCATTATTGAAACTAGATCCCCAGCTAGCTCAGTTGGTAGAGCTGCGGTACTAGTGTTCCGGGGGTCATGGGTTCGAGTCCCACGTCGGACACACGTTTCTCCCTTGATTTACTTCAGACAGGAGAGGTAAAGCAGAATAAAAACACCATTCTAGCAATCAGAAAATCTTATTAATATACAGTGAAATAATTTAATATGTTCCAAAATTAATATACTATACAGTAAAAGAAATACAAGGTTGACATACCATATGCTACAATGAAAAGTGTTAACTGTCTGTATAAATATTTGGTTTATTGTCAGACCTAACAAAAAAAGCATAAAGGGGTCGACATGACCGGGTGTCGAAATGACTTGTCACCGTATGCACTGGTAGAATTTTGCACTGATCATCATAGTTGGTCAGTAGCAATGATGTCACTATTCTCTTCAAATATCAAATATTTCCATGGTAATATTTTTAAGCAAAAACATCATCTTCATAAGTCTTTTTGATACTTGATTGCATTTGACATCTCCTTACCTTTAGACGCTTAAACTTGCCTCCAAAGCGCTTGCCTGACTTGGGACAGAGTCAACAGTTTCTCTACGTTTAACATGCAGTGAATAGTCTCATGTTTCTTTCATCGAACTTGAGTCATATTTTGCGACAACTTTCAATTATCTACTCATCTAGCATATTTGTTTATGAAGAACACAGAGTATTCCTTCTAAAACTTAAGGACAGTCATATGCTAATTATCGAGTATAAAATAAATAGCGACCGAAAGGACACACAGAAATGATACTTGCATCAGTTTTGACTCATTTCAATTCTATTTTTCATCCTGCCAAACCCAGATCTATTTGTAAATAGTATCATAATCAAGAGGGCCAATGTGGCCCTGAATCGTTCACCTTAGCATATGTATCTTTGAGAATGCAATATGAAATAAGTCAATGATTTTCTCTGATATGACCTACCTTTTTTGACCAAACACGGCCAATGTCTAATCTCCTCCAAGATATCACGGCGAGCATTTTAACAAACTTTCAAGAGTATTTGACTGAAAATGTGGCCTTCACCATTTATACAAAATGTTTGAAAGATTTGACCTGGCGACCTAGTTTTTGACCTGACATGATCCATTTTAAGGCGAATTTACACGACTTGCTTTTACAAATGTTTTGCAACATAAGTGCTAGATCATACCGTGTAAACCCTTTTCTAATGGGGGATTTGCTAGCAAAATTGTTAAGCAGAGAAAATAGGACTTGCTCTATTTTCACTGCTTTTACATAAAGAATGGACCAATCAGTGTTCAGAACGGTGGATTCCAGCCTTTATCTTGATATCAATTATATCTGCCAGGGTCTGTTTGTCGTCTGGTAAAGAGTTATCCTTCATCAAACAATCTGAGTTTTACATGACCCTGAAAAAGCCAGGCTTCTGAAAACATTGTAGGAAGAGGAGAAAATGCTGGTTACAAGCATTTCTCATTTTCCCATAATGTTTTTTTTTTTTTTTTTTTTATATATATGTTTTCAAAGACAAACTGCTGAATTATAGCCACATTGATTATTCCGTCATTAATAATGCTTTGAATTTGGGCATGTGTAAAGAATTATCATCTTGTGAAAGGTTAAACATCAAATTACATGTGGTTATTATTCTCCACTGAAGAGATAAACTAGATAAAATGAAGCAGATCTAGTGAACATACCGTGTAAACGTGAAAAACATAAGTACTATAAATAAAACCTGCCTTATCAATCCCGAAAAAAAACATACCGTGTAAATTAGCCTTTAAACCCGTCTAAAATATTACCAAGACAAAAGTTCTTACTAACTTTCATGAATGTTGGACATAAAATGTGGCCTCTATAATGTTCAAAAGGGTTTTCAAAAATTTGACCTGATGACATAGTTTTAGGCCGGAAGTGACCCATTTTCAAACTTTGAAACTTTCATGAGTATTTGATAGAAAATGTGGCCTTTAGAGTGTACACAAGATTTTTCAAACATTTGGTCCAGTGACTTAGTTTTTGACCCTACGTGAACCATTTTCGAACTAGCACGGGATATCACGAAGAAAAAGATCCTGACCAACTTTCATGAGTATCGGACTAAAAGTGTAGCCTTTAGAGAATGTAAAGTAAAAGTTGATGACGCACGACGGATGACGGACACAGCACGATCACAAAAGCTCACCTTGAGCACTTCGTGCTCAGGCGAGCTAAAAAGGGCATAGCCCTCAAACCATCACCTAAAATTTGTAATTTTACTAAACCACATAAACTAGTGAGTAGGCAAGGAAAGTCAGGCCACGTAATAGGCAGCAACAAGGTTACTCATGGTTCTTTAAATAAGCAAGTTTTGATTATTTACTTTCAATATCTATTCATCTTTTGATTAAAAACAAAAACCGCGTTGTCCTCTAAAAACCATTTGGAACAGGCTTTTCACTGATTGTTATTTTATCACTGCATCACCTTCACATGTTGTAAAGTGGTCCTTGTGGTAAATGCGCCATTTCGAGGTACAACGTTTATTTTTACTCCGACTGCCAAATCCCTCAGCGCTTTTCCTACCGTTCATGATCATTGATTTATTTTGCAGAGCCTTGCTTTTCTTGTCTAGACCCTTTGCTTCTGGTCAGTACTCTCAGTTATGTGAACCCAACCAAATGCTAATAAATTAACGAAATCTATTTTTGTAACAATCAATAATTTAAATTTGATAGAATTAGGGTTGAAACATTACTTTTTTGTGGATTGTAAGAATGGGATCCCCAGATGGAGAGTCAAGGTTACCTCTAAAATCTATATTAAAGATACAACTTTACTCGTTTACAGGCAGTTTTCAGCCAGTTTTTAAGCCATTTCATCCTTATTTTATGAAAATTTAATCATTCTTGTATCTTCATGCCAAACGTTGCCCCTGGTGGCTGCAAGATTACGCAGATTACGACGGAGAGAAAAAGCATTTCATGTTTTGGAGGGCCTTCAAAGCAATTGCTGTCGTCGTTTCCGGTGTTCAATGAGAACAAATCCCTTGTGTTTTTCTATCCCTTATACCATATATAGTGGGTATTTATCTATCTTTACACAACTTTCAAGTTTAAACAGTTTCTTTTTTTCTCTTGCTGTAAGGATGTATCATTAAATAACTCTTCACTAGACAACAAAATTGTAGACATTGAGTACACTGAATGCACTTACAGACGACAGAGGTGAACAAACTTGCACAAAAAAGGAGGAAATGTGGGTTACCAGCATTATTTCCTTTTCCCACTGGCCACAATATTTTCTAAGCTTTCCTTTGCGGCTTCGGAAATACAAAATATTGATTGGTAAAAGGCTAATTGAGTATTTACAGTTACGTTTTTTTTTAAAAAAGACGCCTAAACGCACACTTGCAGGTACAGTCTATACCATCAAACAACTTTTTCCTGGCGACAAAATTTTAAAGCTGATCCAAACAGAAAGCTGACAACAAAGAAAATATGGATGATAGAATTTATCTGCCAAAGGCTCTTGAAATATTGTGAGAAAAAGAGTTTTTTTTTTTTTTTTTCTATAATGTTAAAAAAAAGCCTTTTTATTCAAAGCCTTTACAACTCGGGATTGTTTGGTAAAGAGCGAAGCAAACTTGTAGCGTACTAGTTAGTTAACGATCTTCGCATCAACAGTTATAGAAAACACAATGGGCAGCAGGTTGTGAATCTATCACAAAATGTGGGACAATGTAGACCCAGCACCAGAATACATATTCTGTGGTGAATCTATCACAAAATGTGGGACAATGTAGACCCAGCACCAGAATACATGTTCTGTGATCCCCAGTGTCATCAACAGAGAAAGAAATTAGCCTTTGAGCAGAAAAGATTAACCCTTTTCCTGCTAAATAAGTTAAATAAAACTTTCAAACCGACAGTTAAAACCCGAATAATGTTATTTGAAAAAGATATCTCCTTATCGGACAGTGTAGATCAAAGATCAGACTGAGTTCTGTGCAGTCTGATCTTGATCTATACTGTCTGCGAAAGGTTGGTAAGTCGCGCCTATCAGCTTAAAGGTTTAAACATAGAATGTGCATGCTTTTGACAAGGGAAGTAATTCCAAATGTATTTTAATTATACGGTAGTACTTGTTTCCCTTGCAACTAAAAACTCCGATAATGACCAGTTGAAATGGCTGGAGCGTGTCTTCTAAAAGCTACTCTTTCAAGGGAAAAATAATGGTCCCTCCTTTTCCCCATAATGGTTCCCCCAAGGATAGTTAAAAGACAAGCTCGTTTTGTTGAGGAATGAAAGGCAAGAACACTGCTTTTATAAACAATGAGAAGAGCCGTAGAGGGTGGAGAAAGTGATCTAAGGTTTATGTAATCAGTTGGTCGCTCTGCGGATCAATGAATGAATGAATGAATCAAGTAGTCAAGCAAGCCAATCAGTCAATCAATCCATCCATCTATCCATCTATCTATATCTATCTATCTATCTATCTATCTGTCTATCTATCTATCAATCAAATAAGCGAGCACTTGATCGATTAAGAAGCCCGTCTTTTTTCACACTGTTGTCCATTCACGTCAAAACCCAGGCACTCTTTGCCATCAAATCCTTTGTATTAGAAACAATGTAGGAAAAAGGAGAAATACTGATAACTTTCAATTCCTTCTTGTCTTTCCCAACAATGTTTCGTACATTCTCATTATTTGGGCCACATTTAATTTGTCGTCTATAAATGCGCTGAGCCCCTATAGCTCAGTCGGTAGCGTGCAGGACTTGAGAACAAGGGGTTGTGGGTTCGATCCCTGGCTGGGCCAATTTCTTTCCGAGGATTGATGATAGTCATTGCGACAGGATTCATTCCTCTCCCACCGCTGATCATTGTTTCGACGCTAGTTATGTGTGAAAGCAGCCAGTGGCTTGGAAAGAAAATTGTGTGGAGTACTGGTAAAAGAGACCCCAGAAAAGCATGGAAAGGTGCACTGGCCGCCGCGATATAACTGAAATAATGTTGCAAACGGCGTTAAACACCATACAATCAATCAGTCTATAAATGCTTTCAATACGGGCAAGTCTTAAATTGTTTCGTTTGATAAAGAGATAACTCTTTACTAGCTGAATTTGCAGCAAACAATTTCGAAAATATCTTGGTAAATTATTAACCATTAGGCTGCTAAGCGCGACACACAGACCTTTTGCGCACAGTGTAGATCAAGATCAGACTGCACAGAACGTGCAGTCTGATCTTTGATCTACACTGTCCGATAAGGAGATTTTCCCCCAAAAAAGTAAAGTTGAAATAGCAACATTTGGGTATTTACTATCGGCTTGAAAGTTTCATTTAACTAACTTAACAGGTAAAGGGTTAATAAAGATGATCATCAAGAATTCCGGTTTATTATTACTTTTATACAAAAATTGAAAACATTGCGGCAATAAGGCGAAATTGTTTGTGAGGAGCTATTTCTTTTGCCACAACGTTTTCATTTTTTGTGGTATTTGTCGAAGACAATACCACTATGAGTTCAATATTGAATTTTGAAGACCATGTATCGTATTTTGTGCAAAGCCGAAGGAAATAAACCCAATTAAACTTAACTTTTCCCTGAAAAATGAGTTTTTCGGTAGCACTCAGATATGTAATTGGAAATGGCATGTTAAAATACACTGGATGAGGCCATCGATCGTGGAAATACTAATTCTTGATTGAAAATAGCTTCACTCACTCACACCCTTCTATTGGCGCAATGATATATACAAAATTTGTCTACTGATCGCTTGGTCCTGGGCTTTTTCGTTCCAAAACCAGTTCGTCCCATGGCTTGTTCGTCCCGTGATTGCGCGCTACTCCATTTGATTGGGCATGAATATTTATAGATCGAAATAACTGATTGTAATGTTGGGAATTAAATGTTAACGGCCAAATATATTTCAAAATCATAGTTTTCAGGTACAAACTTAATTTTATTTGATATATTCACATGGTTTCTCTCTCTATCCATCATGCATCTTACTGTCAAGGGACGTTACTCCTGACTCCTCCTAATGATCAAAGGGAGACCACCAATACACAAATAATCCTAACTTTGTCATGAGTACTCTCCCTTCAACGAAAAAAGTATTTATTTGCTTAGTAGGTTGACTTTCAAGCCAATATTTGAATAATATTTCTCCTTTTCTTTCAAATTATTAATTCCACACAATGGCTTCCTTGACAAATACCACTTCAGGGTTCTCAACGCTTTGATTTAAAATCAGTTTGTAGGAGGAAAGGAGTTAATCCCAGCTCACATGAGGAACGATCCAACATTTCCATTTTAGTTCAGTTCCTTTAGCAAATATGCGCAAAGTGACCCCCATAAAAGGATAGATCCCCCATTAGCAATAAAAATCGATATCCCATCTTTTCTTGTTATACATATTATACATAGAACGGGTCCCTCGACGGTGCTACTTTTCGCTTTTCCATTCTATTAGGTATTTGCCATTAGACATAAATTTACCCCAAACAAGATAATGATGTCTCCCCTATGTAAGAAGGGGAGGGAAGAGAAAGCGAGAATCTGATTTCAAAGACGCTTGCCAAGTTTCATTTAACGTCTTATCAGACGATAGCATTGTTAAACTAGAAGTAGATTCAGTTTGAAGCCGACAAATTAAAAATGGCTCATACATATACATGTATATTTCACATGCAGATAAATTCCAAGGACACTTGGTCATGTCCATTTTGACAGTCAAGGTTAGTTGTTTATAAAGTCACGGAACTATTGCCATGCGTATTCACGAATCTTATCAATTTTTAATTGAGCTCGATAATATGAATTTGCTGCTTTTATATTTTACGGGTTGACACCGAACAATATAAAATCGCAATCGGTTAAGTTCCATATTTTAACCTGATTTTTTGCTGGAGCTCACTGGACATTATAATTCATAGTACAATCAAAGAACTCAAGGTGAAATTTAATTACATGCAATGCATGTACATGTATATGTTATTAACTAATGGAGTTAGCGAGGGCAAGGAAAGGCGAAGCCGTTGTGACAATCGGAACGCGCAGTAACTGTTATTTTATTACTTTTAAGGAGTGCCATTTTTATCCATCAATGTATAAGATTAAGGATCGTATGTACACGGATAGGAATGTATATGCGTTAGTGATAAAAATAAGTTCAGGGTATATGAGCTAAAACTGAAACTGTAGAATGAGTAAAGCGCAAGGGTGTAGGACAGTAGGCTTATACGAGTATATTTGTTTCAGGTCAAACAGATAGCAGACCAGCTATTCAGAACTGAAAGTGAGTGCGCATGTGAGGTTATTCATGATGATTTTGGTTCCGCTTCGTTTCGAAAGACCGGCAAAGTTTCGAAGCTTATGATTTGTCACTCAATTTTCATTTCTCAGAAGTTTACATTTTTCTCTCATTTTTCGGCGTTCTCAAAAGTTAACAGTCTGACACCAACAAAATTCACCTAACATGATTAAGGAACACAGTTATCGGACGTCACTTATTTCGGACAGAAGGATCGGGAAACTTTCCAAACCGACGATTGATTCGTGTCCCTCATTTAGAAGATTGGTTTTTTCTGTAAATGGTATTCATATACTGCTGTGTATCTGCTAAATTGCTTGTCAACATGTCAATTTCTAATATCCTGGTCCGAAGTTACTGATTAACTCTATAACAGACGAGAAAATGTTTCACTTGACCACATTGAAAGCATTTGCAGACGAAAAAATAATTGTAACTCAAACAATGGAATTCGTATTTGAGACAGTTTAAAATACTGTTGGAAAAGGAGAAAATGCTGGTTACCAGCATTTTCTTCTTTTCCAACAATGTTTTCAAAAGTCTTTTCTCCCAAAGCCGAGCCCCGATGGCTCAGTCGGTAGTTTACAGGACTTGAGAACAGGGGATCGCTGGTTCGATCCCCGACCCGGCCAATTTCTTTCCGAGGATTGATGCCAGGAAAGGATGGGTAGGTGTACTGGCCGCCGCGATATAACTGAAATAATGATGAAAACGGCGTTAAACACCATACAATCAATAAAACCCCTTTTCCCAAGGTTTTTCAAAACATGGATGGTTAACTCCTGGTACTGTGTGGCAGACGCTTTTGACAAATTCCTTGTAATTCACCGTGAATCGAGGTTTGATACTAGACAATCATTGAGATTCTCCTTTTATTTTACTGTTTTCAAAAGCAGACTGCTAACAGACGAAACATGTCTCAATGTGGTTTATGCCTTATCTCTACCCTAGATGACCGAATTTTGGGCTTATCCAATTTGAAAGCATTTGCGGACGAAAATTTAATTCTTTCGTATGTTAAAGAGTCGAAACAATGGTCAGCGATGGGAGAGAAATGAATCCTGTCGCAGTGACTCATCAATCCTCGGAAAGAAATTGGCCGAGCCAGGGGTCGTAGCCAGGGATCGAACCCTGGACCCCGTGTTCTCAAGTCCTGAACGCTACCGACTGAGCTACCGGGGCTCGGTTGAAAGCATTTGCGGACGTCAAAATAAATGTTAATCAAAATATGAAATCCGTCTTTGAGAGAGTAGAAAACATTGTGGGGAAAAGGAGAAAAAGTTTTCAAAAGTCTTCTTACTCAAGGTCGAGGGTACTGCGTGGCTCAGTGGTAAAATGTGGGACTCGTAACCTGTAGGCCTCGGGTTCGAGCCGCACTGGATCCACTAGGTTTTTCGTGAGAGCGTCCATGGGCAAGAAACCTAAGAGCCCCAGCCTAGTACTGGTAAAAGGGTGCCCAATCAATCAATCAATCAATCAATCAATACTCAGGATCGTTAAAAATTGGGATTCTGTAGTTAAAGTTTAATTTGTACAAATATATGTAAAAGTAGAGTATATTTCGTGTCAGTAGTACGGGAAAATGTTCAATTTTAAACTCATTTCAGCCAAAACCACACGAAAAGGGGCATTCGGACATTTGCGTAAAGTGTCGTCTCGGATCAGCCTGCGCAGTCCGCGCAGGCTAATCCGAGACGGCACTTTACGACTACAATAGATTTTGTTCTTCAGTAGACTTGCGCAAAACAGAAAATTACATAAAAACGGAAAGTGTCGTTTCCGATTAGCCTGCGCGGACTGCACAGGCTGGTCCGAGACGACACTTTACGCAAATGCCCGAGTGTCCCTTTTCGCATGTTGCAAGCCAATGAGTCGTGTTTTGGCAAAAGGGAGTTTCAATGGATCCTTGTGATGCGTTATACCTAGCAAGACATTACAAACCTATGGATCCAAAAAAAAAAACGATTTTGTCTAACAACCCACTGAATCATGAGATGGACTGATTCTTTGCACGCTGAAAATTGACCTATAGAAAAAAGTTTTGTCCCAGGTCAACCTTCGCGGACTGCATTGTGTAAAAAGGAGAAAATGTTGTTACCAGCATTTTTTTCCTTTTCCCACAATGTTTTCAAAAGTCTGACAAAGGACCGTTAAAAGTCGGGATGGCTTGGCAAAGGATCGGTTCGTAGAGTTGTCCTTAAAAGCAGAGTGTGTAATGTGTCAGTAGTACGTGATAAACTGTTCAATTTCAAACTCATCTCAGCCAGAAAATCTTTAAAAGATCGGACAGCGTAGATCACAGCTCAGACTGCAAGTTCTGTACAGTCTTACCGTGATCTATACTGTCCACAAAAAGCAAGAACAGCCATGCAAAATATATTCATGCCTTGCATATGAATAGAGTCGTACTTTGGCAAAAGCATCACCGTAATTCACTGTACCAAGCAAAGCATCACATCCATTAAATCTATTTTCGACTGAATCATGAGGTGGACTGGTTCTTTGACACACAAAAATTTATAGAAAAAAGTTTCCACTCAGGTCAACGTTCGCGGACTGCATCGTGGGAAAAGGAGAAAATCTGTTTCCATTATTTTTTTTCCTTTTCCCACGATGTTTCCAAAAGTCTTACACAGGGTCATTAAAAGTCGGAATGGCTTGTTGAAGGATAAGTTCGTAGAGTTATCCTTAAGAAGAGAGTGTATTTTGTGTCAGTAGTGATAAACCGTACAATTTCATACTCGTTTCAGCCAGATAATCTTTAAGAAATTGGACAGTTTATATCACAGATCAGAGTACGAGTTCTTTGCAGTCTGATCTTGAACAACACTGTCCACAAACAGCAAGAACAGCCATGCAAAATATCCTCCTTCCTCACATATACGTGAGCTGTGCTTTGGCAGAAAGGGTACTAATGCATCAGGGTAATGCACAATATCAAGCAAGACATCACATAACTATGGCCTCATAAAACCCATTTTGTCTGTCAACCAACTGAATCATAAAGTAGAATTGTCCTTTGACATGCGAAACATTACCAAAAGCAAAAAGTTTCGATACAGGTCAGCCTGCGCGGACTGCGCAGGCTGACCTGGGTCGATACTTTTTGCAGATGCATTAAATCCCCTTTTCGTAGAGCATGACTAAAAATCTATATCTCTGCAATGATCGCCGAATCGCGTGATTTAAGCATATTAGACATTCAGTCTATATACGAGATTTCTGGGACAAAATGGAACTTTTAATTTCTCAACCGGCTTTAGATCTCGTATCAATTTATCGAGCCCTGAACTCCTGCGTCTTCAATAAGTTTGCGTTCTTGCTTATTCAGCGTCTGTCCAAGATATTTCTGGACGCATCTTTGTTTGTTTAACGCCGTTCTCAACATTATTTAGGATATATCGAGGCGGCAGGGAGACCTTATCCTCGCTTACCTGGGGTGCTTGCTCTTACATTGCCTCCCACAATATATTCTTCCACAGCCACTGGCTGCTTTCCTACATAATCACCGTCGAAGCAATGATCAGCGGTGAGAGAGGACATAACCCTCTAGCAATTGCAATCATTAACCCTCGGAAAGAAATTGGCTGAGCTGGGGATTTGAGCAAACAACTCGATGGCTTCTGAAGCCCTGTACGATACCGACTGAACTATAGGGCATAGATTGTTACTATGGAAACTAAGAAAGGGGGTCTGTCTCCGACGTTACCCTTTATCCTGCTGAACAACTAAACTAAAATTTTCATTTCGATTGTAAAAACCCAAATATTGCTATTTCAAAGTTATGTTTTAGGGGATGATATCTCCTTATCGGACAGTGTAGATCCAAGATCAGACTGCACGTTCTGTGCAGTCTGATCTTGATCTACACTATCCGCAAAAGGTCAGTGAGTCGCGCTTGGCAGCCTAAGGGTTAAAACAATGGTTCATGATAAGGCAATCCTGGTCGGGGCAGGTCACGTGGGAATGTCCTTGGGTATGGTACTACAAAGACACAGCCTAGTACTGGTGGAACCCAGGATCAGCTTGAACATTGAGTTGTCGCTGTGAATTGACTGAAATACTATTGAAATCGTATCAAAGCACATTTTAATCCGAGGAGATCAAGTGACACAGGAGGAGGAGAAACCATGGTTCGATTGCTGGTGGCTGGACCAGTCATCCGGTTGTGTCCGTGGAGAGAGCCAAAACCTTGTACTTGTGGAATGCAGATGAATCAACATGTTAGGTGTCTGTGGTTTTACTGAAATACTATTTAAGGATAGAGCATCCTAATGGGATTCGCGTAACATCACCTTTCATTGCCAAAATCGTACGGATTCGGCATAGACTCGGCTAATCCGTAATCGATGCGGGGAAGCAGCGTCTATTGGCCGATCGATTAAGGATTACCCGAGTCTTAGCCGAATCCGTACGTTTTTTCGATGTTACACGAATCCCATTAGGGTGCGCTATCCTTAAAAATGATTAAAAGCTCCTTTCAAACTAACAGAATCTCTTGACACAAGAAAAGGGTCCTGCAGTGGAAACCCTAGTTGGATTATTGGTGGCGGCACCAGTTACTCGGTTGTGTCCTTGTAGGGCCTACAGGTGACATTCAGGTGATGCACGAACAAATGAATTTTCACTATAATTTGACTGAAATATTGTTGAAACCGGTATAACACACTATCCACGCTAACAGCGTGAAATGGCACAGGGAAAGGAGAGTATTGTTCAAGAAACCCTGGGCGGTGGTCACCCGATCATGTCCTCGGTTGTTCAGCTGGTAAGGTACAGGACTTGTACTCCAGACCTGGACTGGTATTCACCAGCCGATCAAAAGTTCAAAAATGCAATTTAGAATGCTCGCTGAAATTCACTAAGGATTCGACTTAGTACGTGTTCAAAAAATCGAGATTTCACAGTATATCGACAGTCAGAGGTCGAGAGATGAAACTACATCTCACAGCTAACTTTGGAAGCCATAAATAAGACGGGGTTTTTGGCGAACAACAGATTTGTATGATCGGTGTTTATTTCTTTGTGGTATCAAGTTACGAACTATTTTCCTCTTTATTACCGAGCTAAATTGGGTTTTAACCCTTAGGTTACTTAGGTGCGACTCACTGACCTTTTGCGGACAGTGTAGATCAAGATCAGACTGCACAGAACGTGCAGTCTGATCTTGGATCTGCACTGTCCGATGAGATTTCTTTTCCCACAAAATTAAGTTTGAAATGGCATAATTTTGGTTTATACTATATATATCTATCGGCTTGAAAGTTTGATTTAACTTATTTGACAGGTTAACCCTTTACCACACAATGCCGAGTTTTAACGATCCTGGGAGAAAAAGCTTTTAAAAACATTATGGGAAAAGGAGAAAATGCTGGTAACCAGCATTTTCTCCTTTTCCCACAATGTTTCCATCCTATCAAGAGCAAATGGCATCACTTGCACCACGTTTTATTTATCATCCTAAATCGCTTTCAATTTAGACCAGTCTAAAATTTTCTCATTTTGAAAAAAGGTTAAGGGTTAACCCATACCCACAGTAACCCGAAGTCCTATGTCTGTTTTAGAAAAAAAGTAACATAAGATCAGACTGCACGTTTGTGCAGTTTGATCTTTGTCTACCCTGAGGGACAGCTTTTAATTTTGCAATGCCTTTTGGTTTTGTTTTGTTTTGGTTTGGTTTGTAGTGGAGTTTAACGCCATCATAACAGCTTAGGTCATATCATGGCGGTCAGTGACGCACCCATGTGTTTTCTGGCTTTCTCACACCAGTACTGACACAACTCTCTCCAAAGCCACTGACTACTTTTCTCACATGCATCAGAGATGAGAGGCGAAAAATCGCCACAACCGGGTATCGAACCCGCAACCTCAAGGTCACGAGTCAGATAAGCTGACCACTGAGCTACCCGGCCGGGCCTGCAATGCCTTTTGGCCTATTAGATCTACTTCCTGAAACAAATTTTCAGCAGACAACTTTGAAACATCCATGTAGGAGAAGAGTCGTTAAGGTTGATTAACTCTTCATCAAACGACAAAATTTTAGACTTGTCCAAATTAAAAGATTTTGCCACGTCATTTAAGACATTAAATTTATCTTTCAAAGAGTCAAAAACACTGTGGCAAGAGGAGAAATGCCACAGCATTTTCTCCTGTTCCCAAAATGTTTTCAACAGCCTTCTTGCTCAGGGTCATTAAAATTCGAGGTTGTGTGTTACAGGATAAACCCTTAACCACACAATGCCGAGTTTTAAACGACCCCTACAAAGAAAGC
The DNA here is from genome assembly GCA_946811185.2 of Hippopus hippopus. Taxonomy (NCBI): domain Eukaryota; kingdom Metazoa; phylum Mollusca; class Bivalvia; order Cardiida; family Cardiidae; genus Hippopus; species Hippopus hippopus. Next base: position 5,138,589 of record OX328100.1, on the reverse strand, counting down.
TTTCGAAAACATTGTGGGAAAAGGAGAAAATGCTGGAAACCAGCATTTTCTCCTTTTCCCGCAATGTTTTCTACCCTATCAAGGACAATTTTCGTCATTTGGGGCACCTTCAGGTTGTCGTCTGCAAATGCTTTCAATTTGAACCGATCTGAAATTTTGTCGTCTGGTAAAGGATTAAGACTTAAGTCTTCTGGATAAATTAAAATGAAAATTTCCAGCCGATAGCAAAGAAAAAAAAAGAAATTCCAAAGTTTTTTGGCCGAAAAAAAAAAATAGCCGAATCGGACAGTGTATCAAGCATTAGGGTGCCCGTTATGTACTCAGTCCTCAAAAGAGTCTTGGGTTCCGCTTAGTTGGCAAAGGATTAACATTTACCGCACAATGCCGACTTTTAAACGACCCTTGGAAAAATCCTTTTGATAACATTGTGGGAATAGGAGAAAATGCTAGTAACCAGCATTTTCTCCTCTTCCCACAACGATTTCTACCCTATTAAAGAAAGACTGCAGCATTTGAGCCACACTGAAATTGTCGTCTGTAAATGCTTTCAATTTGGACAAAGCTAAAATCTTGTTGTCTGGTAAAGGGTTGACGTAATTTTAACATTGGTATAGTTTTTCTATACCGGCAGTTTCTACTTGTGTTTTCAAAACATCTGTGCTGTAGGACAATAAAGTCTTTAGCAGGAGGTAACATGTTCAGATAGGTGACAAGAAAATCAAGAAAATATCTTTTAAAAAAATAGACGGCGTAAGTTTGCCTGCAAATAGGCCTGCAGGTGCCCTTAGAATAAACATGTCCACAAATTTGACCAATCACAAATTTCAATTAATTCATTCGAATACCAAGAAGTTGGTCCAAAGCTAGCGCATTCAGCTATACGCCGAAAAACAATGTTTCATCTCAGTATCTTTATTCAGTTGGATAAAAGGTACAAATATAACACGAGCACTACCCATGAATACAATCGTGGGTCATAAATAAACACCCTGAGTATTTTACAGCATGCTTTTGTAAATTGATAACCCATTATTTAGAGGGGCAAGGTAGGTACGCTGATGCTTTATTGGAGAATTTGCAGGTGTTATGTGAGGACAAACACTTTTTTTTTCTCGTCCCACAGAACTGACCTTTCCTCTGCCAGCCCAAAACACCCTATTTTCCAATGCAAGGCGGCCGAGCCCCGTTAGCGCAGTCGAAAGCGTACAGGACTTGAGAAACAGGGGGTCACTGGTTCGAATCCCCAACACGGCCAAAAATTCTTTCTAAGTATTGTGAGAGTCATTGCGACAGGATTCATTCCTCACTTGCCGCTGATCAATGTTTCTATGATAATTATGTGGGAAAGTAGCCAGTGGCTTTGGAGAAATATTGTTTGAAGTCGTCCAGAAAAGTATGGATAGGTTCACTTGCTGCTGTGCGATATAACTGAAATAATGTTGAAAATGGCTTAAAACACCAATAATCGAAATGCAGTGGAAAGCCCCGAAGAATTGATCTTCTGTCTGCTTGCCCGAGTCATTCCCTTTTCCGGTTCAATGTCCTACGGATCAGAGCGGAAGCCTGTCCCCTACCTACATACCCAGTTCAATGTCCCATACAACATCCTTGTTCCCGACCAATACACAACCCCGTGCCCAGTTCAATGCCCAGGTCCATCCCAATCTATCCCCACCAAAACGATCCTTTACTCAGTTCAACGTCCCTTACAACATCCTTGGCCCCGATTGATACACTCTTGTGCCAAGTTCAACGCCCAGGGCGATCCCTCTCCATCCCGTTTCTATCCCCTCAAAAACATACCTTCATCCAATTCAACATCTCCATCACCAAAGAAAGCGGCATACCCTTTACCACACAATCCGGAGTTATCACGTCCCTGAAAAAATAGGCTTTTTAAAATATTATGGGAAAAGAAGACAAAGATGGCAACCAGCATTTCCTCTTTTCTTCTAACGATGTTTTCTACCATTTTAAAGACGAATCGCTTCGTTTCAGCCTTGTTGGAATTGCTTTTAATCCTGAGGCTGCTAAGCGCACCTCACTGACCTTTTGCGGACAGTGCAGATCAAGATCAGACTGCACAAAACGTGCAGTCTGATCTTGGATCTACACTGTCCGATTTGGAGATATTATTCACCAAAACATAACTTTGAAATAGCGATATTTGGGTTTTTTTCTATCGAATTGAAAATTTTATTTTAGTTATTTAGCAGGATAAGAGTTAAAATTGGACATGTCAAAAATTTTGTTGTTTGGTAGAGTGAACCCCTAGAGCGCCATGTAACATCAACAGAAATTTTGATCTTAGAAATAAAGGCCCAAATATATGAGCCATGCTCTGGCAAAAAAGGGGCTTAATGCATCAACGTGATTCTTGATATCGGCCCAAGTCACGTTATTATGGATCCATAATAGTCACTTTTTAAATAACCGACTTAATCATATGGTAGACTGGTCCTTTGACAAACAAAAAAATGACCGACATCGAAAAGTTTCGGTCCAGGTAAGCCTGCAGGCTGACCTGGGTCGATAATTTTCGCAGATGCATTAAGCCCCCTTTTCACAGAGCATGGCTCATATGTAATTGCAATTTCATGTTTGCTTTTTGCCTTGAGTATTTTCTCATTTTCCAACATTGTTTTCTACCTATACACAGACAAATCATATCATTTGAGCCTCGTTATCTTTTCGTCTGCAAATGTGCTCGATTTTGACAAGTCTGAATTTTTTACGTTTGGTTAAAAGTTAACAGTGTAGCTTCCCATAAACCAAAACTAGTCCCCGTGCCATGATGTGTGTAGTTCGAAAGTTTGCTCTTTGAATCATTGTAATGAGTCACTGAAGAGTTTTTTTTTTATATCCATGGTGGGGGGGGGGGGTGACGAAGGAAATATTAAATGCAAAGCATGAAAGAGAACCATGCATCTAAGCAATTAACTTGCAGTGGAAATATTACCCAAATGGTGTCTACCTAAAGGCGATGCAATAAATATTTACAAAATCGAGATAAAAGTAACTTTTTGACAGCGAAAATAATCCTTCCCTCACGCTAAATCCCCTTCAAGATAGAGAAAACGAATTTGTCAAAATATGTTTTATTAACAAAACCAATATGTTACGTCTAACACATGTATAACTCGGAGAATAAATAATCATAGAAATGTTGAAAATCTGTTTAGATTATCGCGCACCTTGCTCCAACGAGCGCGTGCAGTAGTGTAAATATTGATAAAAGTTTGACATACGGCGTGTTTTATCGGTCTGCGGCAATCATCGCCTCGATGCAATGTTTATTTTCAACAAGTAAAAAACCTTATCATAATTATTATCAGTGTTCGGAAGCTTATCACTTTCTACCAAGATGCCAGATTGCGCCGAGATCTACGGGTTTTGTTTGCTCTTGGACATAGGTTTGAATCAGTCAAACACATTATTGGATCCGTTACGACTCAAGTTTTGGTGCATAAGACCTTGTTGGAGACAGAAGCTATTGCTCTGTCACCCTGCCGCATTGTTTCATTATCCCTGAAAAATATTTATAGCAGAAACCGTCGAAAAAGTCCTAATAAAATAATAATATCGGACACCTAAAAACAATATGACAAAAGGAGGAATGCTCGATTGCTCGTTAGGAACATTTTCTCCTTCTGATCATCATGCCACAGTGTTTTCAGAAGGGATCTGGTGCGAGAAGTATAAAGTCTTCTTATTGTGGTCTTAGTGTTAAAAATGAATATTTTAGCTAAAATATCCAAACGGCTACATTTCCTAAAGTTTCGTTACCGAGAAGTCCCCTCAGATTTGGTCAATTGGTTGATTGAATGGGAGTTTTACGGTGCTTTCAACATTATTTCAGTCATATCACGGCAACAACTCAGGTATTCGTGTATGTCCTGGATTTCACCGTAAAAGTCTAAGGCTCTGAACTGTCTTGCTCAAGGACACTCCCACGAAAAACTAAGTGCTTCAAGCGAGGTCTCCATGTTACGAGTCCCAAACTCCATCGAGTCATGTAGTATCATCCTCTAGGTTTGGTAGAAAAAAGAGAAATAGGATGTTTGCTTCTATGTGTCCCTTGCAGTAGATGGTTAAAGATGATTCCTAATCGGAAAATTCTAGTTCGATTACCGCTGGAAGGTAAATAGGCAAGGCACCGTATGAATTGTTCCAAATGCAAGTGAAACCATCGAAAGCTATAAAAAGAGAGGTGTGTCAGTAATGTGCTGACTGAGACATTGTAGGAGGCGAAAAGAAAGAAAGAAAGAAAGAAAGAAAGAAAGAAAGAAAGAAAGAATGAAAGAAAGAACGAAGGAAGGAAGGAAGGAAGGAAGGAAAGAAAGAAAGAAAGAAAGAAAAAAAAAACGAAAGAAAGAAAGAATGAAAGGAAGAACGAACGAACGAAAGAAAGAAAGAAAGAAAGAAAGAAAGAAGAAGGAAGGAAACCAACCAGCCAACCAACCAACCGATCGACGGAAGGAACAACCAACCCAGCAACCGATCAACTGCCCAACCAACCCATCAACTACCCAACCAACCAAGCAACCAACAAACCAACCAACAAGCAAGCAACCAACAAACCAACCAACAAGCAAGCAAGCAAACTAACCAACCAACCAACAAACAAACAAACAAACAAATGCTTGACAATGAGAAACAGGAACTAGCCTCTCACAAACTATAAGATCTACAGAAATAGTCAATAAGTGCCTATAACCCAATATCTTCTATCAGAAAACCAGATAACTAGATTATGGGACGTTAACCCATACAGCTATAAATAAATGAAATAAACATTTACTGTCAGGAAAAAGACACCTAAATTCTGTAAAGTCCTTTTTTTTTTCGAAATACCTTTCAAAACAATGAACACTGTAGATCTTAGATCAGACTACACGTTTTGTGCAGTCTGATCTTGGATCTACATTGTCCACCAAAAGAGCTGGATTTATGCCTATCGCGTTGAGGATAAGTGTGTTTCATCTTTTGTTGTACAGAAATGAATTATTACTCAAGGGACGTTCATTAATAGAACGATTAATACAATAAGTACAGTCTTGTAACCGCCAGTTCTGTATATGAGAATTGATATAAGAATTAGTCAGCTACCACAATAATAGTTATGAGTCGTCAAGGGCCTGGGGATGGAAGAGACAGTTGCTGAAAACACTGTAGGAAAAGAAGCAATCAATTGTTACAATTAGGGAACTAAATGCAAAATACAAAACGGAACAATCGTCAGCATATGAAATGAATATACATGTAGAAAAAAGAACATCCTTTGTAATCTAGAAATTTCTGGAAATTTTCCTTTTTCTTTTGAATATAACCTTACTATAAAAGATATTTCTAAAGATCATTTAGACCATTAACCATTTACCAAACAATCTCGAGTTTCAAAGAACCTTAGAAAAATAGCTGATAAGAAGCACAGTTTTTCCTACCCTTTCAAAAAACACGAACGCTATCATTTGATCCAATTTTACATATACGTCAAGTTTGTGTCTTTGTATTGGTTTAACTGTTTAACTCTATTAGCATCAAACAACGTTATATTATTTCATGCTTACCGGTAGTTTATCGAGAAATAACGGTGAAATATAGTTCGATATTCCATGCCGACGACCAGTGAAAAATATCTATTTTATTTTCTAACTCTTCAACTGAAGCTGGAAACAGTGGTTCCCGCGCACTAGTCACCTAGGTAAACAGCGCGTGCCATTCAGTCAGATGGAAATATGACGTAGTTTACCCATTCGGCATACCTCGGGTGATGGGAGCCATCAAATCCCTCGGCTGTATCTGGTGGATTGATATGCACCAGATCGGTACATACCCGGAAATACGCCGGTTTACCGTTCTGAAAATTGTAAGGCTTCTCTTAAAAAAGAAAACTTGAGATTCAATTTTCTATCGAAATCTTTCTAAGTATGTTTCAGTTGAGGTGACAAACAGTTCGTACATTCATAAACAGATGTGAATGACTGCACCGAGGTTGTTTATGTCGTTGCTAAACGACTGACTGTGGCGCGCCATGTATATAAGATCACGTGATTCGCAGTCCAAATGGAAACGACCGTTATACGGACGAGGTTAGATGTAGGTACGAAATCGGCCGAGTTGTGACGAGTAGTAGTTTACCCTGCATTTCTCGCGCTTTACGTAATATTGTAATGCGTTGTTATGCGGAGCGGTACGCCATGGGAAATTACCAAAAACAAGTTTACTGGATTTTGATGTAAGCCCCCTCCCAGAAAAAGGGGGTTATAAGCATTAAATAAATAGAAAATAATTTTTTTTTTTCGGCGAAAGATCGAAATCTATTTAATGTCGTGAACATCATCGGTAATATTTTCACTCGTGGCTGCGTAACTCATGAAAATATTACCGATGATGTTCACTCGATGAAATAAATTTCGATCTTTCGCCGAAAAAAAAAACAACAAATATCCCTATATATCTACTCGACTTCTTTCGACAGCTTTAACTCGTTCGCTGCCAATTACATGGAGCCGACTTTTCTCGAGGTCTATAAGTATCTTTTTCGTATCAAATGAACCTGTTTTTGGTTCAAATTAAGAATCAGGTAGCGGACGGTGTAGATCTAAGATTAGACTGTACGTTCTGTGCAGTCTGATCTTGATCTACACCGTCCACAAGAGCTATCCAAGGCGACATTTGGATTGAAAGAGTGAACTACAAATCCACTGAACCTCTGAAAGAATTCTATCTTAAACGCTTGGCAAAACGAACGGACGGTATAGATCCAAGATCAGACTGCACGTTCTGTGCAGTCTGATCTTGATCTATACCGTCCGCAAAAGCCCTTGTTTTCGCCAATGGCGCCGAAAGGGTTCGGCTGTCAATGTAAAGTATAGGATAAGAAGAAACCTTTCCGAGACTCAAATTTCCATGAAATAATGACATTGTGATTGACTTGTCTGTGATGAATTGTTGTCCAATTATCTCATTGTAGACCATTATTTACGAAGGTTTTTTTCGTCTGGTAGGCAGGCAGAAAAGATATTGTGCGTATCTGTTACGACGAGAAAGCCGCAACATAGAGCAATGAGACAAGCCTTGTACATATGACGAAAACGCCAAGCTAGGGGCACCACCCGGCATACCTCGGGTGATCCGTTGATCAAGTCCCTCGTCTGTATAACGTAGCTTGATATCGACCTACGGTGTCACACCTCTGGTTTTTTGGCATATTGAAAATAGAGTGAAATAGAACATCTTTGAAGCTTCACAGATTGCTTAATGGCAAACCTTTGGCCTCTCCGTCTGTTGCTCCCAAAAGTGGATCCATAGTCCTTAAAAAAAAAATCAACCAATCAATAAACCACACACAATATGTCAACCTATTGCGTTTTTTTTCCTCGCTAATTCCCAACAAACACAGGCACCCTAGAGTTTGTCTTCTCAAAGACACCTGTTTATGGTCATGACCCCAAGTGTTTGAACCTCAGGTGACACAAAATTATCCAGTCAATATACAATAAAAAGACATCCAAGTGGTCCCTCACGGCCCAAATCTGAGCAAATCTAAGATATATAACACCAGTCCCTGTCAGCTACATGAAACAATGCTACAAAAGTGCTACTGCAAATTTTTACATGGGACTACGTTTGATACAACGACCCGGAAGCAATCTCGCATTGGTGCGACATCCTACATGGTGCATTTCTTCACCGTAAATACGTCGTTTTACCGTTTTTAGAATTGTAAGGCTCCTCTAATAATGTAAACATTTATTTCATCGAAATCTTTCAAAAAACATGTCCGTTGACAAAGGTTTCGTACATTTAATTTTTAACTTGGTATATCAGTTCCGTTGGAAGTTTTCACCGACAGATTGATAGATGTGAATAACATCACCGTGGTTGTCTAAGTCGTTGCTAATCTTTCTGCCGGCGCAGCCATTTTCACAATCATGTGACTGGCAGTATTTCAAAATGGAAACCTCCTTGATATGGGCGAGGTTAGATGTAGTAACGGAATCGGTGGAGACACCCTCGGCTGTCTTTTCAGGGATAGAAAGATCGAATCCCGGCTTGACTGAAACGCGTTCATGGAATCGGTGGAAGTCTTTGCAAATAAGCTTATTTCCCTTCTCTGAATTGTCTTTACAATTAAGGTACAGCTTATTTTAAAAAGTAGCTACAGACACTGCCCAAGAGAGAGAGAGAGAGAGAGAGAGAGACAGAGAGAGAGAGAGACACAGAGAGAGAGAGAGAGAGAGAGAGAGAGAGAGAGAGAGGTATTTTAGGACAGGAGAAAATGCCCTTTATTCAGTTCATCAAAATCGATTTGATTAACTCTACCAAACTACCAAAAAAATAAGGATGGCCAATACTGACAGCATCTCGCACACGACAAAATAATGTATCAAAATCGGTAGGATACGCATCAGGAATGGTGGTAAACATTATGGGAAAAAAGAGAAAATGCTGGTTAGCAGCATTTTCTCTTTTTCCCACTATGTTTTCCAAAGCTTTCTCCCTCACAGTCGTTAAAACTCGGAACTGAGTGTTAAAGATTTAAACAGCATTTTTGGGGTAAAAACTTACTTTTGTTGTCTGCGGTATATATGTAATACCACAACAAGATGATTGATCTCAACTCTGTCCGACATTCAGGCATTTTTCTTTCTCTCTGATTCCACACATCTTTATATCTATGGAAGATAAAGACCAGTATGTATCATCTGTAATTTACGTTGATGTTATCTCGGCTTTGAGACAAAACAAATGGTTTTATTTTTTCTTCATGTTTTTTTTTTATTTATTATATAGTACAGTGTATATGATTCAATGGATACTGTTATTCGTCGCTGTTCTAGATTTTAAGGGTTGATTCAAGAGATTCGTTTCAGTCCAATTAGAAGGCTTGTCTTTAAATTTATCGGACTTGACCAAGGACCATTCCGTAAACTATACATAAATCCGTAAACTACATGTATGTATTTTCATGGTTTGTGAAAATGTGGTTTAATGCATCTGCGAAAAGCATCGACCCATGTCAGCCTGCACAGTCCGTGCAGGCTGACCTGGGTCGAAACTTTTCGCTATTTGTATATTTTATGCCTGTTAAAGAACCATTCTACCTCATGATTGAGTCGGTTGTTAGACAAAAGGGATTTTATAGATCCGTATTTATGTGATGACTCGCTTGGTATCATGGATCACAGAGATGCATTATGCCCCCTTATGTCAGTGCACAGCTCATTTCTACAAGCGATGGAAGCCGAAAGTAGGCTTTCGCATGCAGTTCTCTTATTCTAAATAATATCCGTCCAAAGTGGCCATGCCATGAATTTCTATGGCTGAGAATTGCTGAGATATTCCCAACCCGAAGTTCTTCCATATATTGCCTACGTCTGAAATGATCAGGGCTGCAAAAGTGTATCCTGGGGTCATATACATTATCCATTTTGAATCGTATTCCTCAGTGTAATTCTCGAGGAGTGTCTCAGTTTCAAACTTTTTGATTGGCTAAACGAAATAGTAAATCAGACATTGGATTACTTTCTAAATTCAGTAGGCTAGTACAATAAGACTTGTGTTTCCTGATCTTTGAAAGAGAAATCAAATAGTTTTAGCCAAATTTAATATGTTGTCTGCAAATGCTGTCAATTTGGACAAGTCTAAAATTTGTCGTTTGGAGAACCTCTTAAGAATGGTGGCTAAAGAAAATAGGGTCCGCATTCACCAAACATTCTTTAAAAAATTCTAAGCCTAATTCTAAAACTAGAAAGTAACACAACTTCTGATTGGATAAACTATTTGGTTTAGCCATTCAGATGTCGTGTTACTTTCAAAGATATAGAATTCTTGAGAATCACTTGACACGCCTTTGATTTGTCGTCTGCAAGCGCTTTGAGTTTGGAACAGTTATATCCTTTGTCGTTTTTTAAAGTTTCAATCCTTCACCAAACAATCCCGTGTCTTAACTGCCCCGAAGAAAAAGCCTTTACAAAACATTGTGAGAAAAGGAGAAAATGCTGGTTATTCCTTTCAAAGACGATTTCCTGCATTTGAGACGCCTTTAATTTGTCGTCTGCAAATGCTTTCAATTTGGACCAGTCACAAATTTTGTCGTTTGGTAAAGGGTTAACGCGTGTTTTGCATCCTTCAACAGTATGTACGAGATCTATCAACATAACAGCAGTGGGACCTCAACATTAATCCTTTGCCACACAATCCCGAGTTTCAACGACCCGTAGAGAGAAAGATTTTGAAAACATTATGGGAAAAGGAGAAAATGCTGGTAACCAGCATTTTCTCCTTTTCCCACAATGTTTACTGACCTGTTTAAGATATATCCAAATAAATTAGTCACATTTTTTTTTTTTTTGTCGCCTGCAGATGTTTTCAATTTGGAAAAGTATAAAATTTTGTCGTCTGGTAAAGATTTAACCCTTAACCCTTAACCCTTTAACAGATGACCGTGAAAATTTGCAGATTGATTGTATGGTTGTAATGCGGTTTTCAACATTTTTAAGTTACTTTACCGTGGCCAGTGCACCTATCCATGCTTTCTCGAAGTTTCTTTTTACCAGTACTTCGAACAATATTCTTTCCAAGCCCCTGGCTGCTCTCCCACATAATCATTGTTGAAACAATGATCAGCGGTGGGAGAGGAATGTCGCAATGACTACCATCAATCCTCGGTGAGAAATTGGCCGAACTGGATATACTAACCAGCGAATCCTTGGTCTAAAGTCCTGTATGCTACCGAATGCACAATCGGAGCTCGGCTAACGACCTTAAGAAAGAAAGCTTTTAAAATCATTGTCGGGAAAAGGAGAAAAGTTCTGGCATTTTCTCCTTTTTTCCCTCCATGTTCTCTATGTTCTCTTTTGACAGAAGTCCAATGCAGTGGAATACGCTTTCTTTTTTGGTGTAAACGCATGAACATTCAAGAGATACGCTATTCGTAAGAGAACAGTTTTCACCTTTGAACCATAGGTTGGTACTTTCTACAATAAAGCCAGCAGAATATTAGATGGTTACAAGACAAATGACTAGCAGATCATCTGAGACTATCTCCAGCCGACAAAGTTTAGACTTTTCCATATTGACGCAAGCATTAGTTCCAGTCTGATCATTTTTCCCTTTTTTTTTTCGGCATAGCTGGATGCGCTGGCTCTTGACCTACTTCTTAGTACTGATAAAGAATGAATAGATGGTAATGTGTGATTGGTGAAAAAAACGCACATGCTCTTTCGGAACATAGCAAATTAATGTGAAAGAGAATGATCCTGTTCTTTTTCTATTTTGGAAATTTAATATTTTCATCAGCGTCATCCAGTAATCCAATACTACTTTTTCAACATGTTACGGGAGGCCACTCCTTCATGCATGGCTTCGTCCCGATTTAAATACAATACCTAACAACTGCGTTAGGGAGATATCTCTTTAGCTCAGTGGTTAAGGTATTGGTCTCTTAAACCTCAAAAAACGAGGATATTTGCCCGTCATGGGCTCGAATCCCGCCAGAGGAGGTTTGTATTTCAGCTTTGCATTTGTTGCGGACTTTCATGTTCGTAAGAAACAAAATGAGTGAAAAACGGTGAGGAAAAAAGAGGCAATTGTTCGTGAGGTTACTTTTCATTAGTTTACTTCATACTGAGCCACAAAAGGGTTTCAACATTCATATTTCAGTACCTTCTACGCCGTCTATCTTTTTTAAAGATATGTCTTGTTTTATATACTGACGACACTGTGTCATGTAGACTTGATACATAAAATGGCAAAGAGATCTAAAATTAGATAATTGCAATTCAGTGTATTGACAAAACATTAGACTATTCCCATTTGATACAAAAATATATGAGCTATGCTCTGAGAAAAAAGAGTTAAATGTATCTCCTTGATACATGATACCAAGCAAGTCATCACTTAATCATGGATCTATACAACCCATTTTGTCTAACAACCAACTGAACCCTGAGGTAGAATGGTCCTTTACATTTAAAACATACGACCTGGGTCGATACTTTTTTTGCAGATGCATTTAGCCCCCTTTTAAAAGAGCATACATGATATGCAAACCTTATGGGAAAAGTAGAAAAGTGTCTGTACAAGCAACTTCTCCATTAACAGCAATGCTTTTAAAAGTGTTTTTCTGTGAGACGAATAGATTATATGTTAGCATGAAACAACTGTAGCAAGCAATATAAGATGATACTCTTCCTCTATATCGACTTTCAATTTACAATTATTTACATGTATATAAAAGTTCTCTGTAAAGGATTCCCGCTCCCCTGGGTAATTATTTCCTTTCTACTCTGACAGTCTTCAAGCAATAAATTCTATATTACCAGATTTGTTTCGCCCTTTGCCTAATATAGATAGGTTTCAGCGACACTTCATTGAAATGCGATTGAAAATATTTTGATAAAATCCAGATACTGCTATGACTTGACAGTTCTGTTGTTATATTGTTCTCTAATGAGTATCGAAACCTATCATGTACATGTTAAACATTTCTCAGACTTTTTCTTCTATAAATGTCCCGAGTTTGGAATAATTCAGAAAACGTATATAGAACAAAAGATTGAAATTTTCACCCTGTACACAGCCATAAATCTCCAAAAATATGTTTCGTTTAATTGACAAACCTGCTTTGGGAATTACAGATCTCAAAACATTGAAAAAAGAAACGAAGAGTATGGAATAAGATCAAGCTGAACGTCTGTACAGCCCGATCTTTGTCCACAATCTACGCCAAAGAAATCCAAACTGGCGCATAGCAGGGAAAAAACCAATATGGCGTATCTAACAAGAAAGGAATAAATACTCTAAAAGATAAATTACCTCCCTTTCTGGGATTCAGTAATTAATTACGCCATGCAATAAGAAACGTTTGGAGAAATTTAGACCTCGTCTGAGGCCCGTTGTCTAAATATTGAATTTCTGTGTGACGAAGTAGATCATGGGGCGAAACAATTTATGTGTCTGAGAGGTGTTTACATACGGGTTCTTGCTTTAACGCTCATTTCCGGTCGAAAGCAAGGCTGACTTTGACTGAAAACATCTTTTTAAAGTAAGGACGTTTATTGTTAACCAATGTTTAGAATCTGAAAATATGTGAAAATAATGTGGCAAAAGGTTTAATTCATCTTCTTGATGCATTATACATGTACAAGTCATCACTTAAAAATGAATCCATAAAATCCATTTTGTGTATCAACCAAGTGAATTATGAGGTAACGTTAGAATGGTCATTTGAAAGGGCGAAAGTATTCCATAAAACAATCCCGAATTAGGTAAGCCTGTGCGCATTGCGCAGGCTGACCTAGATAGATACTTTTTGCAGATACATTAAACCTCCTTTTCATAGAGAGTGGCTCTTGAGTTATCGTTCTTTAACCGAGGCAATTTGTTCAGAATCCTCGTTGCAAGCGATTTCCATACCACAGGTCAACATCATACATTATACCCGTAACCCCTTACCACACAATTCCGAGTGTTAATGAACTTGAAAAAAGACTTTTGAAAACATTGTAGGAAAAGGATAACATGCTGGTAACCAGCGCTTTCTCCTTTTCCCACAATGTCTTTTCCCCATTAAAATACGAATCGTTTTGGTTGACACTAAATGTGTCGTCTGCAAATGCTGTCAGTTTGGACAAGCTTAAAATTTTGTCGTCTGGTAAAGGTAATTTAGTAGAAACACGAGGACTAAATGTCGTCTTCCTTTGTTTTAAGAATCCAAAGGGCATAAATCTTACTAATAAAAAGAATAGGAGAGAAAATTCCAATAGATACTGAAATCTGCTTACTCCAAACCAATATTATTCAACTGAGCAGAAAACCCGTCCTTTATCTTTTTTTAAATAGAGATTTAGAGGATATTTGTTTTTTTTTACCCGGTGTAAGATAGAAATTCATTTCATCGAGTGAACATTATCGGTAATATTTTCACTCGTGGCTCAGCCACGAGTGAAAATATTACCGATGGTGTTCACGAGATGAAATAAATTTCGATCTTTCACTGAAAAAAAAACATTCTATTTATTTCATGCTTCTTACCCCTTTTTTGTTGGGACTGTGGTCAAAATCCAGTACAGTTGTTTTCGGTAATTCCCCTTGACGTACCCCCTAACATAATAACGAATTACAATCTTACGTAAAGCGCGAGAAATATAGGGTAAATGCACGTCATACGTAAATTAAGTCACATTTCCCTCTGGTTGAATGACACGCACTGTTTACCTAGGTAACTTGTGGACAGGACCTACTGTTTCCGCCTTCAAATAAAGAGTTAGAAAATACGAAATCGGTATTTTTCACCGTTTGTAACCATGAAATATCAAACCATAATCCACCATTATTTCTCGATAAACTACCGCAAAGCATGAAATGAATATCATTATATCGTTTTCAAAAGTATAATTCCCAACTTCAAAACTTATCTCTGAACCCTTATCTCTTATTCTGCTAAATAAGTGAAATGAAACTTTCAAGCCAATAGTAATTACCTAAATTTTGCTATTTCAAAGGTACTTTCCGGGAAAGATATCTCCTTGTCGGACAGAGTAGATCAAAGATCAGACTGCACGTTTTGTGCAGTCTGATCTTGATCTACACTGTCTGCAAAAGGTCAGTAACTCTCGCTTAGCAGCTTAATGATTAATCAAAATATACATTCAAGCATGCGCCCTACATGATTCAGTTCTCTTTGGGTCATGAAGCAGAATAAATTTTATTCCTTCCGTTGACAAAAAAAAATGACATAAAGTCAGGAAGAAACTTTGGTAATCTACTAAGTTCAATTTTGATAATTATAGTATTTGTAATGTTTTGGATTTTGCACATATGAAATTTGGGGGTTTGAAAAAGTATCAACTTAGATTCTTGTCTCTAAATCAAGAGATAAATTCGAGCATGCGCTGGACATGATTTCGTTTTCTATGATTTTGTTTTCTATGATGACATAAAAAGACATAGAGTCACGAAGCATGTAACTTTGTACGTTCTGGCTTACAACACTTACCAATCACCAAATATTAGTTTTACAACAATCGTTAGTCTAACCACACCTACATGACAAGAAATGTTCTTTGTGGGACGCCTGCTTCATGAAGCGATCGGGATATGTAAAAAAAAAATAGACAAATGGGTGCTAATGTACGAGCCATACTTTGGCAAAAGAGGGTTTAATGTATCTCCGTTAAGTATTAAACCAAGCAAGTCATCACGTAGTTATGGATCCATAAAATCCACTTTGTCCAACAATCAGTCAAATCCTGAGGTATAATGGTCGTTGGACAAACAGAAAATTTACCAAAAATAAAAAGCTTCGACACAGGTCAGCCTGCGCGGACTGCGTAGGCTGACCTGGATCGAAACTTTTTGTAAATGCATTTAACCACCTTTTTAAAGGACATGTTTCAAATATAAGTTTCACAACGAACGTTAGTTTCACCACATCTACACAGCAAAGAAAATGTTCTCTCTAGAACGTCTGCTTGATGAAGCTATCGGGGGCTGTGAATAATTAGACAAATTGGTGCTAATATACTCTTTGGTCACTGGTTATTGCTGACCGCCTACACCAATACCTCAGCGATCTTCCGTTTTCAAAAATACAATTAAACTATCAAATTCAATTTTGATCATTAATTATCATAACACTTGAGATTTTACACGTATGAAATCTGGGGTTTTTGATAAAGAAATCAATTAGAAGCTAATGAAACTACGTGTATACATTATCCAAACGACGAAGCAAGAGTTTACCTTATCCTGCTAAATAAAGGAAATGAAACGTTCAGTTCGATAGTAAAATCCAAAATTTTGCTATTTCAAAGGCATTGGGAAGAAAAGATATCTCCTTATCGGACAGTGTAGATCCAAGATCAGACTGCACGTTCTGTGCAGTCTGATCGTGATCTACACGGTCCGCAAAAGGTCCTTGAGTCGAGCTTAGCAACCTAAGGGTTGAATTGAATCTAATATGATAAAGCAACGGTCAAGAAAAGTCCGCGAGTGTGATTAGATTTTGAATTTCTGTCGCGTTTCTCGCTTGCAAATTTGCAATTTAGCCACTGTCGCTGATTGCAGCCAATATAATATATTGGGAACTTTTCAGGAAATTCCACCGAATGACAAATCTGAAAGTGAGACAAAATGTACCGTTAAACCTGGTAATTCTAAGTGTGCCAGGGATCAAGAGAGTGGTTCGGATTATTAAAATATCACACAAAAGTGTAATCTGCTTTCGCAAGACACATCCTGCGAATTTGATATGAGACATTCTCTGACAAAAGGGGGTTAAATGCGTCTCTGTGATGTAATTTACCAAGCAAATCATTACATTTTGTGTGGATCAAATAAATCCATTTAGTCTAGCAATAGAATGAATCGGGAGGTAGAATGGTCCCTCGACATGCATTAGTGGTGTACGTGGTCGTGAGGTAGAGCGTTAGCCTCATAGCCATAATGTCCCGGGTTCGATACCGGGGAGCAGGTGTCAACTTGCGATTTTTCACTGGCCCACACATTCGGCGCGAGAACTGGTGTAGTTCCCAGGAAGCAGAATCGAGAGAGATTGGTATAAGTTGCAATAACTTGTTTCTCAATCGTCGTTAAATAGATATGTTTAAACTTAAACTTTGACATGCAGAAAATTGACAAATAGCAAAAAGTTTCGACCCAGGTCAGCCTGTGCGGACTGCACAGCCTGACCTGGTCGCTACTTTTTGCAAATGCACTGAGCCCCCATTTTATAGAGCACCACTCCTATACATACGAGGGCTGTTCGATATGTAACGTGTATTGTACCCCAGCGCGATAACGCTTTGCACGATTTCGTGGATGATGATACGTTTGAATAGCTCTATTCAATACCTTTCCAACGGTATAAACACGAGCCTTCAGCTCCACATAGTTTTAAACTTATAGGCATTTCAATAGAGCTAGTCGTTGACCACTGTTGTAAAAATGGTTGGGAAACGGATTAAGAATATTGAAGAAATTAGAGCTTATATAAAAGTTCGCACAAAACTCGGTCATTCGGTAATGCAGATTTTTACTGAATTGGGGGAAGTTTATGGGTCTGATAAGGTATCTTATGAGACAGTTCGTAGTTGGAGAAAGAAATTTCTGACTGGCACAGAGTCCGTCAAAGATGCAGCAAAATCTGGCCGACCTGTGACTTTAACAGGCAAGGCAAATGTCTCAAAAGTTAGGGAAATAATTGAAAGTGATGGCAGATACACGATTCGTGATATTGCCAACGCTGTTGGCATATCGCTATCGCGGGTGCATTTCATTTTGAAGCGTATTTTGAAAGTACGAAAGATTTCTGCCAGATGGATACCGCATATATTGACAGATGACCAAAAACGGGTACGAGTACAAACCGCTAAGCAATTGCTCAAAATGTTTCCCAAATTCAATCAAAGACAATTTGCAAACATTGTTACTGGTGACGAAACATGGGTTCACTATTTCGAACCAGTAAGAAAAATTGGAAACAAAATATGGCTAACTAAACACGGTAGAAGGCCTGTAGTTGCCAAAAGAAGCATAAGCACAAAGAAGGTTCTTTATTGCATATTCTTCTCATGTGATGGTATAGCCGTACAAATTCCTGTGCCGAAGGGCAAAAGTGTTACAGATCGGTATTACCGAGATGTTATACTAAAAAAGCTCAAGAAATATTATCTTAAACGACACCCTGTGTCAAGATTTAGGCATGTTCGTCTACTTCATGATAATGCTCCATCACATACATCTGAGCTTGTAAAGCAATTTTTGAAGTCGGAGAAGGTTACCGTCTTGCCACACCCACCATACTCTCCAGATCTAGCCCCATGCGACTTTTTCCTTTTTCCAAAACTTAAAAAGTTCTTATCTGGTCGTCGTTACAAGTCCCGACAAGCCCTTAGCTCAGCCATCAGTCAGTGCCTCAGAGGTCTACCTAAATCAGCGTACCGTGACGCATTTCAGAAATGGATACAGAGATTGAAATTATGTATTTCAAACCGCGGAGAATACTTTGAAGGGATGTAATGTTCATTTCACTATTTGAGTCGAATGCTTTTGAGATATCGTACAATACACATTACATATCGAACAACCCTCGTATTAGCGTTCAGAACTGCTGCTTCGGAGATGTACTGTCCACAGACTCTAGCGAGGCCCCCAGGTTTCAATTCCAGTGCGTTACAACTCAGCCATGTTGGGCTCCTGTAAGGGACAGAGCAGAGTAGAGCCTTTTCCAGTACTCAGGGAAGATATGACCGTAAGTTGACTGAAATACTCATGGAAAATCAGCGTAAATCACAATTCAAACAGACAAATAGATAACGGTGCATTGCAAAAGATAAAGAATCATCCCAATGCGATACTAATTACAAGTATCTCCTTGGTCATTTAGCCGGAAAATGGCGTGTTTTACATGGAATGCACTGAGCCCAATTAACCTCTGAAGCGCCTTGTACTTCTTTTGTTACCTTTGCGGTCAGTGCAGATCAAGAGCAGACTGCAACGTGCAGTCTGATCTTCGATCTACACTGCTTTGCTAAGCCTCTATGAACAAAAGCAACCTCGATATATTGCACTTATTGTGGTTTTTGTCCCATATTTCAACTGTGTGTTGGGTTTAGTTGGCGCTTGTAGGGAAAACGTGGTCAAAATCATTTATTTTGAGAAAGATAAATGTTTAAAAACGTAAAACTCAGCATGCGTTATACGGAATGAGTAATGCCCGCCGTCCAGAACAATTTGTATCATATATAATTGGGCCGCATCTGGACGAGGGTGTAAAACTTCGCGTAAAAAAAACGCTTGACATTACTCTAAATTTTGTTTCTCATTTTCTTTTTTTTAAAGAAAGTCTCAAACCAAGCACCTTTTATAGCTATTGTTGCATTTGCGGCAGATTGATCTACGCTGTCCGCTTTGCTGAGACATTCTAGACATGTCTACCTTGGTATCGCTTTAATTAGGGTCTCGTTGTCTGCGCATGTCATATTCTTCGAAGATTCGACCTGTCCTGCCATGACGCATCACTATCCTGTACAGGATAAATATCAATACGCGGTATGTAAACTAAAACTCGCTGCTAATTAAGTAGTAATGGAGAACATCTCTATAAAAAATACATCTTTGGAAAAATTCTAGCCCATTTTTCGCTTCAAATTTCTTAAAAAATTAATAATTTAAAACGGAATAAATAGTTGTTACAAATACTTTTGTTTTACTGCTTATCTTTGAATACAGTTTCTTTTTTTTTTTCATTTATTTTCCACAAAATACATACATAGTGCATACTGCAATACAACATTCAAAAACATTGGTATATTATTATTTTTTTAAATACAATTCATTTGAAAATGATATGTTGTATCAGTATACAGTATTTATATACATTGCTATTTTTTCTAACTTAAAAAGAAGAGAAAAGGAAAAAAAAAAAATAAGAAAAAATAGGGAGAGAGAGAGAGAGAGAGAGAGAGAGAGAGAGAGAGAGAGAGAGAGAGAGAGAGAGATCCTGAACTGTGACTAAGAGGTTTATTCACTTTATGTTGTTATGTTTATTTTAAGGCAAAGAAAAATTCTAAATTACAAAAAGTTTGCCCATTTGTTATTAAATTGGCTTAATTGATCTTTTGATAATGCTACGGCCTGTTCTATTTTTAGATGTTTGTAAAAGTAATTGATAAACATATGACAGTTTGGTACCTGGTTTGTTATTTTCATTTTAAATATGAAATATTTAGCAAGTATAATTATATAGTTCAAGACAAAATGATTTACTGTAGTACCTGCAATTCCAAGAATTATATCTTTTAATTGAAATTTCACCTTTATTTGTTTACTTGTAACCCCCCCCGTTTACACTATGTTCCCGGCGGCCACGGCAGCCACGTTTCAAGCCACCGTGGACGAAACGGGGTGACCGTGAGACAACGTAGGGGAACGGGATCGACAAACGTAACTATCCGTGATTGCCGGGGCTGCCGGGGCAAATGTTTAAACTGTCAAAACATCTGCCACGGCAGCCACGGCGCAGATGACCTACTTTATAGACCCGTAGTAAAACGGGGTGAACGCAACGAAACGTGACAGTACGTTACAGACCGTAACAAAACTTGGACAGTGTCCGTAGCGGGACGGGAAGCAACAGTATTACCCGGCAACTTACGATCCTATGAAGTTGCGTTACGGTCTGTCACGTTTAGTTCCCGTTTAGCTGCGGCTGCTTTAGGGTAGCTGCGCGTTTTATCCGGGTTTGCCACGATTTCTCACGGACCTCACGGCGAGCTAAGGAGTATGTTAGCCGTTTCGTCACGTTCAATCACGGTACGTCCCGGCGTGTTACGGTTTATTTCAAGTTCTACTACGGTCTGGCACGGTGTGCGCGGTCGCACAAGAAGTATAAAATGCCCAACCCGGCAGATAGTTCTGAAAGGCATTTACTTCTTCGGTTCGTAGCTCTCTTCTTATAAGTGTTGAGTAGTGCCCCAGTTGCTGTCGTTGTTCTTCTGATAACCATGGCCGCACCCACATTGACCTTGGTCTTCTTGCCCGCCTCCTTCGCCTTCTGCCTTCCTGCACAACACTGACCAACTTCCTCTGCAGCTGCTGCTGGCATCCTTGCTGCCGCAAAGACTGAATGTATGCGCCCAGCAAACATACAAATACAAAATCATCTTCGTCATGGACATTCATGTTTTCTCATCGAAAGTTCAGAATACACTGATTGTTGCAGCTTTTTGTTGCAGCTTTTTGTACCTCCCCTTCCCGGCGGTCACGGTTAACCGTAGTGGGCCTTGACAGAACTTGATAGACGTGGCAAACCTTGATTGGAACGTAACAAAACGTGACAGGTGCCATCAGAACGTGGCAGGCCGGGAGGAAACGTACAAACGTCCGTAACAGACCGTGGGTTAAAACGTAGTGCGCCGTCAGGTCTCCGGGGTTCAGCAGCTCGTTTCTACCCACGGTTTGTCACGGATACCTTGACAGACCGTGCGAAAACGTAACGAGACCTAACAGAACTTGAATACCAAGACAAAACTGACCAAAATCCTACGGCGTGCTACGTTTTGGGCTGCCGTGGTCGCCGGGAACATAGTGTAAACGTACAGTAAGAAAGTTAGTAACACTATTCCAAATCCTTTGAGCATGCATACACTCCCAGAGTAAATGTTCTATAGTTTCCACATTACCTGCACAAAAATTACATAAATTGGAAGGTTCAATTTTTTGTCCGAAGAGCAGTTTGTTTGTTGGAAGGATTCTTGTCAATAGTTTGTATTGGAAACATCTTAAAGTTGTATCTACCGTTATTTCATAAGGTATTGTGTATGCACTTTTCCAGTTAACTTTCTGACCAAATAATTTTTCCCACTTTTCTTCGGATTTTGTTGATGAATTATTTCTTTTTAATTGGATTTTATATAATAATTTGTTTGCCTTGTTTATTCCCCAGTTTCTAAATATAGACTTTTTGTAGATTTCATAGTGTAGGACCGGAAGTATGAAATTGTATGTGACTTGGGATTCTGTACAGTGACGGTCTGTCATTTGGTCACTTGGGTTTTAAAACTTGTGTTCACACGGTAAGTCAAGCTTACCTATATTAGATATACAGTCAAAAATTTAATTCAGAGATCGCTCAAAGCGAAGTGAAAAGAGTGGACTTTTATAGCAGGTGGTCGTTCTGTGTTGGTTGATGTACGTTTGGATAAGTCGTTGTTCGCTTTGTGCGTTGATTTTTTTTTTGCGCATGCAAACAGACCCACATGCAGCGATCGTTGACATCCGTTAATTAAGAAATAATCTTTATATCGTGGTTTATCGTTCAGTAAACCACGGTTGTGAGTTATGAGGCACAATAATAATCCACTAGGGAGATAGCCCGAGTGGTTTATTCATTGTGCCTTATAACTCACAACGTGGTTTATTGAACGATAAACCACGATAGAAAGATGATTATTTCGATTCTAACATGACCAACTCTTAATCATAGGAAAACAAGTTCATACTTAGTATAAAAACGCGGATGCGAATAATAATCCATTGAATAAACCACGGCTGTTCCACTTACTTACCAAAACAAAACCCCACTGCCGCACCGTTTTACTTTTATAGTTTCTCCCTTTCAAAGGACAATGAAGAATGAATGTATTGTCAAGCATTAGAGCCGCAGTTGCTTAGTTTAAACATATTTTATTGCCAATTGTATACATAGTTTTCTATATAACAAAGATAGTAATCATTTAAATAAGGCAAAAGGGTCTGGCCACAAGTTCTCACAACTTAGCTTCGGCCATTCCCTTTTGTTTAACTTACACAGAATAAGGTCTTCAATAATACCAGAAATATTAAAAAGAAAACCATACAATAAATAACTTTCGGGCTAGCATGTAGAGAAGACAGTGTCTTTCCGGTCATGAACGGAAACAACATGCATACAAATGAAAATTTGTTAAAGAAATAAGTCAATCAAAAGGAAAAAAAATAAATTAAAGAAAAGAAAAAAAAAAAAAAAAAACTGATGGAAGATATGTTCTCGGGATAGACCTACCGCTTGTCGAGCAAGTGACGCCAGGTCGTGCATCACACAACTGTTGTATATGAATCATGAGTTGTTGCAGCTGCACGACGTTATGTAAACCTTTCAGATTCCCTTATAAACACTTGCGTAGTGCGAAAAATTTTAGCGTTATCCTCAAAACTAAAATCCGATGAGCCTAGAAGTAGTAGCCTTGTACTTAAAGGGTGGAAGCGGTGTAAGTCGCGGAAGAGTTTTATTCTTGAAGCAGTATATTGAGTGCAATGAAAAAAGTAATGATCTGCATCTTCAACTTCGTGTCCACATATACAGCTTGGGTCCAGTATTATGTGATTAGTAAAGAGGTCGTGGTTGAGATTACTACATCTGTTACGTATTCTTGCGTGGAATACCGAATATTTGCGATCTCCAATAAAATAATGACGAGGTACCTTGGGGACTGAGAATGTTCGTAAAATCGAAGATTTAAATAAGGATATAGATTCTATAGATTTTAGATCTTGAGGAAGCTCATTCCAAAGAGAAACTGCTGAAGGAAAGAACGATTTTGCAAACAATTCAGTCCTACATGCTATCAAATCAAAGTCATTGGCATTACGTAACGTGTAATCTGTTCTATTATTTACTTGTCGAGGAAATATGTCAGTAAGATAATTAGGAGTAAGACCATTAATTATCTTGTATACGAGTATTATTTTTTGGTACTTTCTTCTATTATCAAGACTTAACCACCCGATTTCTCTATAGATATTGGTCAGTGATGCAGATCGGGTTAAGCCAGTTACTATTCTTGCTGCTTCGATTTGTATTTTCTCCAATGATTCTTTTTCTCGCTCTGTACAATTATCCCAAACTACTGATGAGTACTCCGAGATCGGACGCAGAAAAGATATATAAATTTGATTGAGCGAATCCCGTTTGAGTTTGAATTTTAAATTCCTCATGATTCCGAGAATTTTGGACGCTGACTTAGTTAAGTTGTTTACATGCACCTGCCATTTACCATTACTACTTAATGTCAAACCTAAATGTTTGTGATCTTCTACAAACTGAATATGAACATTATCAAACAGTAAAGTTGGAGGATCGATGTTTTTATTGGAAAATAACATAGCAACTGTCTTGGAAGGGTTAAAGTCTACTAACCATTGTTTTGCCCAATTGGAAATCATGAAAAGATCATGATTCAAGATACCTTCGATATCAGGTATTCGTGTTGCAGAACAGGCGAGACTAGTGTCGTCTGCAAATAAACGACTTATACTTAATAAATTTTCCGAAATGTCATTGACATATACCAAGAAGAGTAGAGGCCCGAGTACTGAGCCTTGGGGGACACCAGCATTAACTGACAATGACCTTGACCTCACGGAATTAACTACAACTGACTGCTTGCGGCCTTCGAGATAGTTCACAAACCAGTTCAAAAGAGGTCCGCTTATTCCATGCTGGCGAAGTTTGAATACCAAGCCTCTATGCCAAACTCTGTCAAATGCTTTCGATATATCACAGAAAACCATGCAAAGGTTTTGTTTGGAATCTAGAGAAGAGACAATTTGTTGGTAAATATCGAGCAATTGATATACGGTTGAATGTCCACGAAGGAATCCGGACTGTTTTTTGTATAATAAATCATTAAAATGCAAATAATTATAAACGTGCTTGTAAACACATCTTTCCATGAGTTTACCTAGGCAGCTTAAAAGAGATATAGGACGGTAATTACTCACTAAAGATTTGTCTCCCTTTTTAAAAAGAGGATTTACAATTGCCTCTTTCCAGCTGTTTGGAAAAATTCCATCATTAAGCGACTTATTGAAAAGCTTGAAAAGTGGAACGGCTATACTGTTTTTAACATTCTTAAGTACTTTATGACTAATGAAATCAGGACCTGCAGCTTTATTGGTACATAGGGTACTTAAAATACTTTCTATTTCACGTACTGATATAACAATACTCTCAAGCTTGCAATCAGTTCTAGCTTCAAATCTAGGTAATTCAACGCTTGAGTCATCAACAAATGATATAGAGCAAAAATACTTATTAAGGCTCTCTGCTTTTTCTATGTCTGTATAATGTAGAATTTCTGCATTATTTTCAAATGTTCGTAAAATTGGTATGGAATCTGATTTTTTATTAATATTAACCAAACGCCGTATGTGTTTCCAGTATATTTTGGGATTATCGAGACGATAATTAGACAAAGAGTCATCGAGATGATCAAAATAACGTTCTTTAGCATTTTTTTTCAAATTGTTAACCCTATTTCTTAGGTACTTATATTTTACCCAGTCACTAGGTCGTCCTTTTTTTGTCATGATTTTCTTTTGTCTGTCACGTTGTCTGGTAAGTCTCCTTATCTCGGAGTCATACCAGGGTCTGTCATTAGGTCTAATTGTTACTTGTTTAGACGGAATACATATTGACATCATTTCTAATAGTTTATTAGTGAAAAGTTCGCAACCGTCGTTAATGTCAGAGTTGTCTAAAAAGTTCCAATTTTCGGTTATTATAAGACGGTTGAGCTCGTTAAAATCAGCACGTTCGTAATACCAGATCCTTCTTTCAGTTGCTTCGAATGCTCTGAATATTGTTCCACCCACTCCCAGTCCCATTTCCAATGCAACACCAGTCAATTTTGAACTAAACTTGAACTTGAAAAGACATTTGAATTACATATGTTTACTGGTAACATTTCAAATACTTCCATCGTTGTCACTTTTCATCAAAACAGTTAATATCGGAAGTCCAGTAGCGGAAAATGACGATTTGTTTACGTCAAGTAACTTTCATTGATAAAATATCGGAGGGCGGAGACATGGAACAACCATAGGCGACTTACTTTATACGGAATGATGTCACACTATATAGAATGACGCAGATTTTACCACGTTTTCGTTGCACTGTGTTTATAGAGCCGAGTTCACGTGTCATGTTAGAATAGTCGTTTTGCAACCGCTCTGCTGGTTCTTTAGTACGTTGGTACACATTATGTTACGAGTATAAACTCATTCTGGTAGCGTTTCAAATTTTTCAGTTTTCAGTTTGATATGCTTATCCCAGATGAAGAAATCGGGCCTGTTTTTGTGCATATTTTTTTTTGCAAATTTGAGTTTTGTAGTTTTTGCACGGAGTGTTCCCTCAATTCGTCACTGTGGAAATGCGCATTTAAGACTGACAGTGGTCGTTAGAAACAGTAGTATGCTTAATACGGGTATTGTTCCAGACAAGTTCGATTGTATATCTTCTATAGCAAGAAATATAGATCTACCTGGCCCTCGCCCACACAAGTCTAATGATGACATAGAATTGACGTGAAATGTCCATAAAAAGTACTTCGTGCGCATGACGGCTCAGTTTACCTGTGAAAACTAATATTTCTGTTCATGCTGGAATAGTTAAACCCTTTTCAAACCAGAACAATTTTATGAGCTTCTGCAGACAGCGTAAATGCAAGCTCCGATTGCTCAGAAGGTGCAGTCTGATCTTTGATCTACATTACCCGATAATCTGACACAAACAGCCATGAAAAATCACTTTCCGGAGAACTTCATGAATACGTGAGCTATCGCCCTGATATGACTGTAATAATGTTGAAAGTGGCGTAAAACACCATTTAATCAGGCAATTTTTCCGCAATGTTTCCGCGATGTTTCTAAATGCAATGTTTCTAAATGCCTTCAAAAAGTCTTATACTCTGGTTTGTTTGTATGGTGTTTAACGCCTTTTTCAACATTATTTCAGTTATTTCGCGGCGGCCACTGCACGTATCCGGGCTTTCCTGAAATTTCTGCCACCAATACTACGCACACTATTCTTCTAAAACCACTGGCTGCTTCCCAACATAACCATCGTCTATACAATGAGAGAGGAAAGCATCCTGTCCCAATGACTCTTATCAATCCTCGGAAAGAAAGTCGCCAAGCTGGGGATTCGAACCAGCGACCCTCCTTGTTCTCAAGTCCTTTACGCTACAAATTGTGCTACCAGGGCTCGGCTAAAGGGCAATTTAGCAAATTTGCAATGACACAACATTATAAAAGCGAAGCCGTAACTTTTCATTCGAATTTTCAACTTCGTTAGTGCAGTATCAAGTTTATTCAACTTCACAGAATTTCATTAAATTATCATTATTTACTAGATACCTTTTTCACCATAAATGGCTTTATAAAAAACAACAATATCTTAAAGATCGCCCCAAGCTTATCTTGACAGGTTTGGAAGAAAATGATTAACTAAGAGGTGTCAGGCCGGTATAGAAGTGTAAGTTAATGTTGCCTTTAGGCATGGTAAAATTATCCCGCTCATGATTGCCTCAGCTTTTTTCCCTCCGTGCGTATTTTCTCCAACATTTTTACTTGTCTTAATTAGAGTGGTTCTCCACCCATCACTGTTTTATGATGAACGAACATTATATAGCATACTATATATTGGCTTGCAACACGCGAAACCGGGCATTCGGACATTTCCGTAAAGTGTCGTCTCGGATCAGCCTGCGCAGTCCGCGCAGGCTGATCCGAGACGGCACTTTACGACTACATTAGATTTTGTGCTACAGTAGACTTGGGTAAAACAGAAAATTACATAAAAACGGATAGTGTCGCTTCGGATTAGCCTGAGCGGATTGCGCAGGCTGATCCTATACGACACTTTACGCAAATGTCCGTATGCCCCTTTATGCGTGTTGCATGCCATATGATACCAGTAAATGCTAAATTTCTGTAACCCCACATCCTAAAACAAATGTGCAACGGACATGTTGCGTCGTCCTGATGTGAGTCTCGTACATTATAGCATACTGTGTGATACCATTGATTGCTTAATTTTTCGTAACCCCACATCCCAAAGCAAATGTGCAACGGACATGCTGCGTCATCTGTTGTGAGTCTACAGTATTTTGCACTGTAAATTTTCATAAAAAAAATTGAGCCGCATACTTGCAAAAGCGGGTTTAATGCATCTCAGTGATCCAGTATACAAAGAAAGTCATCACATAATCAAGAATCCATAAAATCCATTTTGTATGACAACCGATGGAATCATGAGGAACAGTGGTCCTTGGACATGCAGAAAATTGACCTGCAGCAAAAAAAATCGACCCAGGTCAGCCTGCGCGAATTGCGCAGGCTGACCTGGGTCGATACTTTTCCCTGATGCATTAAAGCCCCTCCCCCCCTTTTTTTTTTCCACAAAGCATGGCTCATTTTATTTCTTGATAAACTCGGCATCAAATCTGCTTTTATCACATAACTACCCTTTTTTCTGTGCAATACAGCAAGTTTTCTTATCTTACACACGTTTGAGACTTAGCAAATAGTGCCGTATTTGATCGACACTATGTAATCATATGCCTCATTTCTAAAACACTGCTGGCCTATATTTGTTAAAGAAATTAATTGTCAAAATTGGTGATCGTGTCAAAGCTGCGAATTTTATCATCTTTATATTCAAAACAAAATCCTTATATGCAAGTTTCTATGGAACTATTTTTCGTCCGTACTGTACCTGTCAAAGAAAGAAGCGAATATTCTTCAAGTAAATTTAACTACGCATGTACATGTTGGTCTATGTTTTAACACATCATGAACTGTAACCTTTGATGGACAGTTATGTGAAAAAAAGAATCTGACATTTGTTGCGTTGGAGGTAGCAATACAGTGAACTCATCTGCAACTCGTTGCATAAACTTTCACCAATCCTCGGAAAGAAATTGGCAGAGCTTGGGTTTCGAACAAGCAACCCCCTCCCTCGGTTTCAAGTCCTGTACGCTACCGACTGCACCACCTGGCTAGGCATAAAAATCCAAAGCTAGCGTACAGAATGTGTACCAGTCACAATCAATAATATGCAATGGGTGCTCCTGTTAGTGGTCAGCCATTAATATACTCAGAGGCAAAAGAAAGTATACACCTTTCAATTTTGGCTGTTTTGGCAAAATAGTTGAAGCTGAGCCCTTGCATTTTTTTGCTTGCGATAGTCCAGTCATTTTCAAAAGCAAGGAAAAAAAATGTCAGAAATACACCGATATCAACAAAAACAAGGGGGTTATTTGTAAAAGGTTAGCGAAAGACTTTTTATCACGACGGGGGTTTTCAATGGTTGATGGTTTAAATGGTGTTTCACGTCGCTCTTAACAATATTTTAGTCATATCACGACATAAGCTCACTTCAGCTAACTTATTCGTGTTCATCCTGAGTTTAACCAATCTACGATCGGGCCCTAAAATGTTTTGCCAAAGGAAACTCGTACAAAATTGGAACACCTCGGTCGGAATCGAACTCTTTACTTTGTAAGCCATGCAGGTCCCCATTTCTTTTAAAGACATACAGTGTCATTTCGATCTGTAAAAGTATTGTCAGACTCAATTTCCTTCAATAATCAGGCCTCTGGATAGGGTATCTGTGACAAGTTAACTCTCTTTGGCATACTTTTTAACCAGTTCCGTCGAATTTCCAAACACTTTTATGTGATGGTACCAAACTTCATTCCCATTTATTGATTGCAGATCTCGAATGATTCAAAACCATGTTCATGGCTTTGAATCTGACTAAGTCTGATTCAGTGCAGACACTGCACATCACCCCGATTCATTTTCACTTAAGTGATTCACTAGGACCTCCCAATGCTGATTTTATGCATCATTCCACCCACAACCCCCGATGTACCGGTCTTACTTCGACACGGTTACTTTATGTCAACCAGACTGGCACTTCCTTCAACTTATAGCACCTTCACAGTCGACCAAACGTGACTTGTGTACATTGCAACAAACAAGTCACAGAACAGTCTTGAACGACCAGCCTGCACAATTTTAATGACACAATTTCTATCGGCTTCTGAAAGCCGTTCCATAGTTCGATAGAAAAAGGAAAATGCTGTGCATTTTTCGGATTATGAATTAGAAACCAAATACTGATTTACAGAGATATATTGATTGTCCAATAGGTTGCAGGTGCAGATATGCAAAATCGACATGTACCTGCACTGTAGCCAGTCAAGTGTGTCACTGTGTAAATTAATGACAGAATATCATTTCAAACTTAGTAGAAATATGTTTTTAAAGATTTCAGGTCAAAAGCATGAAAAATGAGAAAATTATGAGAGATCAAAAACTGTATATTTTCTTTCGCCTTTGAGTATAGGTTTTAGATCCAATTTTAGGAAAGAAATCAGTGCAACTGTTAAAGTCAGGATTCTTACGAGGTCAAGTCAAAGGCAGAGGTATTCAATTAGTGTCACTGCTAAAACTTGGCTGCACAGAAGGTCTAGTCAGAATCCAAATCATTACCACTGTTAGAGCTAAGCCGTATGTTTACAACACTCAGCTGTTGTTGGAAACAGGAAATCATGGATCAACACTGTTTGCAAAATACATTCATGTTCGTGTAATAGTCACTCTTCACAACTCGGCCGATTCCGTACCTACATCTAACCTCGTCCGTATCAAGGGGGGGTTATTATGAAGTACCGCCAGTCACGTGATCTTAAACATGGCGGCGCCCTGTAAATCGATTAGTAACAGCAGCCACGGTGATGAGCAACCTATCGTTGAAAAATGCCAACGTAATTGGTACACCGAGTTAGAAAATGAATATAAAAACTGTTTGTTATCAAAAATGTATTTAGAAAGATTTCCACGGAAAATTATGACTACTTGTATCTGCTTTAGAAGTGGAGTTGTAAGAGCGTTCAAGCTCTTAGTCAGTACATTTTAGCGTAACGCAACGTCGCGCCGTACCAAAATACACGCGACGTTCACGCGACGTCAAAATGACGTTAAATTGTTTATTTTGCTTTTTCAAAATCAGTATCAGTCGAGCGGGCTTGAAGGAAAGTAAGCTCATAGTTGAGAATCGCCGATGCCGCCGACACCGCTATGTTATGTTGGTTTTTAGTATTGTAATGAAATATTAAAGAAGATTAAAGGCGCATTTACTCAGAAGAGCGTGTTTTGTTTACCGAGCCCAGCTACAATTCTCAACTTGCTTTGGATGAGATAACAATTCGAGAAGAAAAATGGATTTCGAGACAGCTGAGAAACAACGATCGACGCAACTTGCGCAGCTGACGAGACTATATAAGGACCTCGAGAAACAAATGGTTGACAAAGAAAATAAAGAAAAGATAAATGAACTTTATAAATCGTTATGCTCAAGATATGAACAGTTCAAAACAGCACACTTCGCATGTTTAGATAATTGTGAGAACTCAAGTGTAATAGAAACTATGGAAGAAAGTTTCAAAAGCCAAAAGCAAAATTTCGACGAATTTCGAGAACACCTTTCTAAATGGAACCAGGATTGTGACAATGTGTCAGTTATTGAGTCCGTCGCTTCATCGAGAACCCAACTACGTAGTGCGAAAATAAAACGTATGATTGCAGAAAATAAAATGAAAACATTGAGAGAAAAAATGAGGTTGGATCAGGAACAACGCGAGATCGAAAACAAGAAACAGTTTTTAGATATGGAAAGCGAAATCGAGGAGGCGAGAATCGAGGAGTCCGTTTGGGAGGAAGAAGAAAATGGAAACGTCCCAAAAACCGGTAACCCCTGCGAAGCACACCGTGATGTAGACCTACGATGCAGTGCGAGAAAAGAAACTATACCACTCTCTACATCGACGACAATGACAACAACAACACAAAGTGAAATAGACGTAGCTTTTAATAGACTTGCCAATACACTACAGGAAGGTTTTAATTTGCCAAAACCCGAAATATTGACATTCACCGGTAATGCTTTAGATTACTGTAAATTCATCAAAAACTTTGAGACAAATGTAGAATTTAAGGTGACTGACAATAGATTAAGACTGAGTTATCTTATACAGTATTGTGCAGGCGAAGCTAAATCATGCATAGAGGATTGTGTTTTGTTGGATTCAAACGAGGGTTACGAACGAGCAAGAGCTATTCTGCACTCTCTTTATGGTCGATCTCATATTATAGCCAGAACTTGTATTGATAAATTGTTGAATGGTCCACAAATTCAGGCATCAGGTGTTGATGAGTTGTCCAAGTTAGCACTAGATATGCAAAAATGCCAAATTACTTCGTCGCAGTTAGGGTTTGTGTCCGACGTTGATAATTCCGAAAATTTGAGAAAAATTATCAGACGTTTACCTTTCCATCTGGGAACAAAATGGGCTGATATTGCACACACTATTTACGAAATTGGTAGAGAACCCAGTTTTCAGGATTTGTCAAAATTCGTTGATGAAAGGGCGCGTGTTGCTAGCTCCATATATGGAATTGATGTTGCCCAGGAAACTTGGAAATCAAAGTATAGCAAACCTCAAAATATGTCGTCTGAAACTGAAAATGTCGCTAAAAAGATAACAACTACATTGTCTTCGTTCACTGAAGACGAGGGTCCGGACTACGACAGGGAATGTAGTTGTTGCTCGGGCAAATGTGCAGATATTAGTTGTTGTCGTAGATTTATGAATATGAGCTTAGCAGATAGAAAAGAATTTGTTGTCAAAAAGAAATTATGCTTTAATTGTCTAAAACGAAACCACATGTCTAGAAAATGTCGAAAAGAGAAAATGTGTAATGTAAATGAATGTTCAGGTAAGCACCACACACTACTGCACAGCTGGGCTCGGATCAGCATTGACAACGAAGCCGTACAACCGTCAGTGAATTGTGCAACATCAAACGGATCTCATGTAAAGACTTGTTTAGGTATTATTCCTATTAAAATCCAGTGTAAGGACGGAAGATCTTTCCAAACGTACGCGTTGTTGGACGATGGAGTTGACAAAACTTTGTGTGATGAAAGACTGTTAAAGAAAATCGGATGTTCTGGTAAACGGATCACTTTCCAAATATCAACGGTAAATTATACGGGAAATGATGTACATGGACGTGAAGTTGATCTTAACGTGAGTTCTGCGAATGGCGACGGCGACATTACAATAAGAAACGTGTGGACGGTCAAGAAGTTACCAATTTCACCTCGTTCTGCAGCAACCCCTAAGGACATTCGCATCGTATCGTACCTATCGGACATAAACATTCCCAATGTCAACGTCAGCGACGTCATGTTGTTAATCGGAACAGACGCACCGGAGGCTCATATTCCATTGGAGGTTCGTTCCGTAAATAAGGATCAGCCATATGCAATTCGGTCAAGACTTGGATGGGCTGTGCGAGGACCTATTAGAAATGCGAATTCGGCTCCTTTGGCAAATATTCATTTCCAGCAGTCAAGTGACATTGTACTACAACAACAATTAGAAAGGTTATGGACGACTGATTTCAAGGACGGTATTTCGACAAAAAAAGAATGCATGTCAGTGGAAGACTTGAGAGCTTTGGATAAGATGAAATCATCCATTGTTTACCAAGATGGACATTACAAGATGGATCTTCCATGGAGAGATGAAAGTAGCCCTCTACCAAATGATCTTCCCCTCGCGCAGGCAAGGATAGCCCAACTTAAACGTAAACTATCGCGTGATCCCAAATTGCATGAGATGTATTCTACGACTGTAAATAACTACATTAGGAATGGTTACGCAAGAGAAGTCGGTTACCCTTTACCTTTAACACCAAACATGTTATTAATAATGAAATCAGAGACTCATATTCCATACAGAATCATTAAAAGTGAAAATTCACCAACCAGAAAGCTATGTAAACAAATTCAATACTTGGTCAATGTATTCTGGAGACGATGGGTTAGAGAATACTTACCTACCTTGCAAAAACGACAAAAATGGCAGAGATCAACCCGCAATCTAAGTGTTGATGACGTTGTTTTGTTAGCCGACGAGAAGGTCTCAAGGGGACAGTGGCCTATGGGTGTAGTGGAAGACGCCAAAACTGGCCGAGACGGGCATGTGCGTAGTTGTGTGGTAAAAACAAAGGACTCAAAAGCAGTAAAACCGATTACAAGGCTCTGTTTATTGGAAGGCTCAAATTAAAGAAGGGTCGTAAATTTGTATAAAATGCTTAGAAGGTATTTGACAACTAATCTCATGTTCATGGTTAACTTTAATCAGTGCAGAATAAGACACGTGAAGTTAATGTGATATTTATATAGGTGTATGCTATAAGTTTTCTACCTTTCACCAAAACGCGTTTTAACATTTCTTTCTTAATCATAATTGTTTTTCATATATGAAATTGTGTAATTTCATGAAGGGGAGTGTAAGAGCGTTCAAGCTCTTAGTTTGTACATTTTAGCGTAACGCAACGTCGCGCCGTACCAAAATACACGCGACGTTTACGCGACGCGAAAATGACGTTAAATTGTTTATTTTGCTTTTTCAAAATCAGTATCAGTCGAGCGGGCTTGAAGGAAAGTAAGCTCATAGTTGAGAATCGCCGATGCCGCCGACACCGCTATGTTATGTTGGTATTTAGTATTGCAATGAAATATTAAAGAAGATTAAAGGCGCATTTACTCAGAAGAGCGTGTTTTGTTTACCGAGCCCCGCTACAGGAGTGTTACGATTTTAAGAACGGTGAAGCGGGGAACTTCCGGCGAAGAAATGTACCGAGTAGGTGCATATCAAACTACGTGATACAGCCGAAGGACTTGATCACCGGTTCACCCGAGGTTTGCCAAATCACGGGTGGTAAACGGGGCAACTAGCTCCAAAAGGAGTCAATAGTATTTTGTTGCCTCGTAACATACGGGTATTTGCGTGCTAGTTGCATAGATAGAAAAATTGTTAACAAAGGTAGGTGTCGATTACTTTAATCTTTGTTTATTTCCATAGCGGAGACCTTTTGAAAAATCCGGCAATGCTATGCGATATAAAAATGACTAAACTTTATTCACCGCTAGCATATGGCATATAAGTATGCAGCGCTTAGATAAAATCTTGGACAAACTTTCGAACATCGAGCGGTAAAACTGTAAATCGGAGATTTGAAACTACGGATTTCCTCATTGAACGTCCAATATATAGCCACTACAATACCTGATGCACCTTCCCTATTAATTTCAAGCCCAGGGAATTACGAAATAACAAAAATTGAAAATTTTAGAAGTCGTGTATGTAGAATAATAGCTGAATTTGTGTGCGGGCTAGTTGCCTAGCCCGGGGGGGGGGGGGGTGGGTAGTTGAATAGACAAGGAGGTAGTGGCCTAGTAATTAAAATTCAGTTAACCTATTTGCCCCAAATCAGCACCGTACAGGGTAATTCAACAAGTAATTTTACTTAGCTAGGATTCTGAACATATTTTGGAACACACGAGTTATATATTCTTTTCATTTCAGAATTTTGAGCTTAGTAAAATTTGTAATATGCAAGTGATTTTGACACTTTCTAAAATTTGGCATTTGTAATTGGATGACTATGCTATACTTGAAATAAGAATAGCGGCGGACTCGTGACCTGAAAGGTGTCGAGGGTCGCGGGTTCGAGTCCCGGCCGGGCCGCTGGTCACGTGGGTATGTCCTTGGACAGCGCATTCAGAGTCCCAGCGAAGTACTGTTGATACCCAGAAAGCATATGAGTTAGTGAACTTCGCCGTGATATAACTGAAAGATTGTTCTAAACGGCGTAAAACCCCATTCAAATATATTTTTCAGATGGGTGTATTCAAAGGAAAAACTGCGACGGAGGCATTGTCAAGCAGAAAACATGAGTTTTTAATGTTGTTTTTGTGCTGAAATGTCTTTGGCATATATGACATACAGTCGATGATGGATCCTGGTGAGCATTTTTCGAGTGTTCTTTTAGCCTTGATTTGGCTGAGTAGCTCTTTGGACACTCTGAACATTTGTACCGTGAAGAATTTGGAATTTTTGACATCTTTGCTAGTTTCTGAAAAGATGATAAAGATATATGAGTAGTAAAGGAGGAGAGCCTGGCTAACTACCCAGGCCAGGGGTAGTTAGCCAGGCTCTCCTCCCTGAGTGGGCTACATCACCACCCCTGACAAAAATGTGTGCTAGTTTGTCCTCCTGAAAGAATTTGCATTTTTTATTTTAGCTAGGCTCTCCTCCCCAGATGGGTTTTTTCTGCAGTTAAAGGCAAAGGGGGCGGCCAAAAATGACACATCTTTGAGTGCTCTATAGTGATCTGGCAGGTCTGGTCATTGAGTTGGACTTAGTTTTTCTACTCATATGCTATTAGGATTGCTTTATTGTTTTACTTCTATCCATTACTTGGCCTTTAAGTGGTTTCTCTTTCTAAATGTCTGAACATTGTGTTGAACTTAGACTTTTTTTACCCTACGAATGATTTTCTTTCTAAAAGCCTGATCACTGAGTTGGACTTAGTTTTTTTAACCTATGAATGATTTTTCCTCTTTCTGAAAGCCTGATCACTGAGTTGGACTTAGTTTTTTCACCCTATGGATGATTTTTTTCTCTTTCTAAAAGCCTGACTATTGAGTTGGACTTAGACTTTTTTCTTTCTAAAAGTCTGATCACTGAGTTGGACTTAGTCTTTTTCTGCAATTATGAATGATTTCTCTAAAAGACTGAGCACTGAGTTGGACTTAGTTTTTTACCCATATGCTATTAGGATTGCTTTATTGTTTACTTCTATCCACTACTTGGTCTTTAAGTGGTTTCTCTTTCTAAATGTCTGAACATTGAGTTGAACTTAGACTTTTTTTTTTACCCTATGAATGATTTTCTTTCTAAAAGTCTGATCACTGAGTTGGACTTAGTCTTTTTCTGCAATTATGAATGATTTCTCTAAAAGACTGAGCACTGAGTTGGACTTAGTTTTTTTACCCATATGCTATTAGGATTGCTTTATTGTTTACTTCTATCCACTACTTGGCCTTTAAGTGGTTTCTCTCTAAAAGCCTGATCACTGAGTTGGACTTAGTTTTTTCACCCTATGGATGATTTTCTTTCTAAATGCCTGAGTACTGAGTTGGACTTAGTTTTTTCACCTATGATTGAATTCTCTTTTCTAAATGCCTAACCATTGAGTTGAACTTAGACTTTTTTACCCTATGAATGATTTCTCTTTCTAAAAGGCTGAGAGCTGTGTTGGACTTAGACTTTTTTTACGCTATGGATGATTTTTCTCTTTCTAAAAGCCTGATCACTGAGTTGGACTTAGTCTTTTTCTGCAATTATGAATGATTTTTTCTCTCTAAATGCCTGGACATTGAGTTGGACTTAGTTTTTTCTTCACCTATGTATGATTTTTCTTTCTAAATGCCTGGACATTGAGTTGGACTTAGTTTTTTCACCCTATGAATGATTTTTTCTCTTTCTAAATGCCTGATCACTGAGTTGGACTTAGTTTTTTTACCCTATGAATGATTTTCTCTCTTTCTAAAAGCCTGACCATTGAGTTGAACTTAGACTTTTTTCTTATCTATGAATGATTTTTTCTCTCTAAAAGGAATTTGTCCCTATATCAGTGAGTTCGACTTAGACTTTTTTCTTATCTATGGATGATTTCTTCTCTCTAAATGTTTGACCATTGAGTCGAACTTAGCTTTTTTCATCCTATGAATGATTTTTCTCTCTAAAAGGATTTTGTCCCTATAACAGTGAGTTGTACTTAGTTTTTTCACCCTATGAATGATTTTCTCTCTTTCTAAAAGCCTGACCATTGAGTTGAACTTAGTTTTTTTCACCCTATGGATGATTTCTCTTTTCTAATTGCCTAATCAGTGAGTTGTACTTAGTTTTTTTTTGCATCTATGAATGATTTCTCTTTTCTAAAAGGAATTTGTCCCTATATCATTGAGTTGAACTTAGACTTTTTTCTTATCTATGAATGATTTTTTCTCTCTAAAAGGAATTTGTCCCTATATCAGTGAGTTCGACTTAGACTTTTTTTACCCTATGAATGATTTTCTCTCTTTCTAAATGCCTAATCACTGAGTTGGACTTAGTCTTTTTCTGCAATTATGAATGATTTTCTTTCTAAAAGTCTGATCACTGAGTTGGACTTAGTCTTTTTCTGCAATTATGAATGATTTCTCTAAAAGACTGAGCACTGAGTTGGACTTAGTTTTTTTACCCATATGCTATTAGGATTGCTTTATTGTTTACTTCTATCCACTACTTGGCCTTTAAGTGGTTTCTCTCTAAAAGCCTGATCACTGAGTTGGACTTAGTTTTTTCACCCTATGGATGATTTTTCTCTTTCTAAATGCCTGAGTACTGAGTTGGACTTAGTTTTTTCACCTATGATTGAATTCTCTTTTCTAAATGCCTAACCATTGAGTTGAACTTAGACTTTTTTACCCTATGAATGATTTCTCTTTCTAAAAGGCTGAGAGCTGTGTTGGACTTAGACTTTTTTTACGCTATGGATGATTTTTCTCTTTCTAAAAGGAACTTGTCCCTATATCATTGAGTTGGACTTAGTCTTTTTTCTTATCTATGAATGATTTTTTCTCTCTAAATGCCTGGACATTGAGTTGGACTTAGTTTTTTCTTCACCTATGTATGATTTTTCTTTCTAAATGCCTGGACATTGAGTTGGACTTAGTTTTTTCACCCTATGAATGATTTTTTCTCTTTCTAAATGCCTGATCACTGAGTTGGACTTAGTTTTTTTACCCTATGAATGATTTTCTCTCTTTCTAAAAGCCTGACCATTGAGTTGAACTTAGACTTTTTTCTTATCTATGAATGATTTTTTCTCTCTAAAAGGAATTTGTCCCTATATCAGTGAGTTCGACTTAGACTTTTTTCTTATCTATGGATGATTTCTTCTCTCTAAATGTTTGACCATTGAGTCGAACTTAGCTTTTTTCATCCTATGAATGATTTTTCTCTCTAAAAGGATTTTGTCCCTATAACAGTGAGTTGTACTTAGTTTTTTCACCCTATGAATGATTTTCTCTCTTTCTAAAAGCCTGACCATTGAGTTGAACTTAGTTTTTTTTCACCCTATGGATGATTTCTCTTTTCTAATTGCCTAATCAGTGAGTTGTACTTAGTTTTTTTTTGCATCTATGAATGATTTCTCTTTTCTAAAAGGAATTTGTCCCTATATCATTGAGTTGAATTTAGACTTTTTTCTTATCTATGAATGATTTTTTCTCTCTAAAAGGAATTTGTCCCTATATCAGTGAGTTCGACTTAGACTTTTTTTACCCTATGAATGATTTTCTCTCTTTCTAAATGCCTAATCACTGAGTTGGACTTAGTCTTTTTCTGCAATTATGAATGATTTTTTCTTTCTAAAAGACTGAGCACTGGGTTGGACTTAGTCTTTTTCTGAGTTTTTTTACTCTTTGCAGTATAACTCTCTGGAGTATAACTCTTTTGGAGTGCATCTCTTCTAAAAGAAGTTTGACAATTTGAAGAAATGACAATTTTGAAGAAAGATAGAACTTTCGTGGTAATGGTTAGTCCTGAAAAGGACTGCTGGGTTAGCTCTGAAAAGAGCTGTGACAATTTGAAGAAATGACAACTTGAAGATAGAACTTTCGTCTGACAGCCTGAAGGTAGAACTTTCGTCTGACATCTTGAAGATAGATCTTTCGTGGTAATGGTTAGTCCTGAAAAGGACTGTTGAGTTAGCTCTGAAAAGAGCTGTGACAATTTGAAGAAATGACAACTTGAAGATAGAACTTTCGTCTGACAGCTTGAAGATAGAACTTTCGTCTGACATCTTGAAGATAGATCTTTCGTGGTAGATGGTTAGTCCTGAAAAGGACTGTTGGGTTAGCTCTGAAAAGAGCTGTGACAATTTGAAGAAATGACAACTTGAAGATAGAACTTTCCTGTAACAGCTTGAAGGTAGAACTTTCGTCTGACAATTTGAAGAAATGACAATTTGAAGAAAAGATAGAACTTACGTCTGACAATTTGAAGAAAGGTAGATCTTCCGTGGTAGATGGTTAGCCCTGAAAAGGGCTGTTGGGGTGGTCCTAAAAAAGGACCTGGTTTGGAGGTTGTGTTTTTAAGCACAACCTCCAACCTTTCTGCAGGCTGGGCAGCTACTTGCTGATCGCCTCTTTAACCTCTTCAACTGCTGTTCACCCAACCCAAAGTCCAACGAGAACGAAGGCTCAGCGTCATCGTTCCAATCTTCTGTCGATGGTACGACAAACTCCTTCTTCTTGGCGTCCATCTTTTTTTTGGATGACAGCTGCGCAAGCTCGCTGAAGCTCATATCTCTCAAAGCACACTCCATATTGCACTAAATTGAAGAGAATGAACGATGTGCGGGAAATGACGCTGGGTTTTATAGCTTTTCAGACTGATTGAACTAGTTGACCCATGACGT
The DNA here is from genome assembly GCA_946811185.2 of Hippopus hippopus. Classification (NCBI taxonomy): domain Eukaryota; kingdom Metazoa; phylum Mollusca; class Bivalvia; order Cardiida; family Cardiidae; genus Hippopus; species Hippopus hippopus. The sequence continues at coordinate 5,098,863 of OX328100.1, read as the reverse complement.
CATTTTCTCCTATGTTTTTCCCGCGTCGGCGTTTCATGCTGTTTTGGCTCCAAATTAATGTTATCCAATCAGAATCAGCGTTTTATTTCTAATACTAAATGTTTTATTGTTGGCCAATCCGTGGGTTTGTTACATTTTCTTGTTCGGGTTAGAAAAAACTAGAGTTTGACTAATCTATGACTTTTTTTGATTGTAAATCTTTTGAGTTTTTGACAATTTTGAGTTTTGACAATTTTGAAGAAAGATAGAACTTTCGTGGTAATGGTTAGTCCTGAAAAGGACTGTTGCGTTAGCTCTGAAAAGAGCTGTGACAATTTCAAGAAATGACAACTTGAAGATAGAACTTTCGTCTGACAGCTTGAAGATAGAACTTTCGTCTGGCATCTTGAAGATAGAACTTTCGTGGTAGATGGGTAGCCCTGAAAAGGGCTGTTTTGTTTTTTGGAGGCTGTGTTTTTTCCACTTCTAATGGCAGCACCCGAAATTCGCTTGGCAAATGGGGCATGCTGTAATCTTCCTTCCAAATTCGATATCAACCAAGATGATATCCGGTGTTGTCTTTAATAATAGTTGAACTAATCTTTCGCCGAGATCTTTGTATGGCTGTGTTATACGTTGTAGTTGGTTTTGTTCTTCCTCTCCTACGAGATGAGTGTTTAGTTGCAATAACTGCTGTCCGGCATTTAGATACTCTTGGAGAGCCTCACGTAGTTGATGATTTACCTCCTCCATATTGATACTGCTTCCGAATATTGACACTGCTTTCGAAGTGATCGTTAGCTGAGAGCCAAAAATGGTGAATGTATGAAAATAACGCCGAGCTTTATACGTTTACTGAGGATTGAAATTTTTTAAAGAGCTCGGACCTGGCAGAAAGCACATACATTTTTCCATGCTACGTTTCATGCTAATATAGCAAAAAAGTTATGAGACGCTGTATGGAAAAAATGTAGACAGAACAAGTCTTTGGGGAAAAACAGAATGATGAGCTCTATTGTTTTTGAATTTTTATTTTATTGAACTTTTATTTACTGAACAGAACTAAACAATGAATCATTTTTTTGCAATGCATCATAAAAAATTTTCTTGACAATGAAAAAATTTCTTGACAATGAAAAAATTCACAATGAAACATTTTTTTTGCAAAGCATCATAAAAAATTTCTTGACAATGAAAAAAATCACAAGGAAACGTTTTTACAATACAGCATAAAAAACAATTTCTTAGCAATGAAAAAATCACACTGAAACATTTTTTACAATACAGCATAAAAACAATTTCTTAACAATGAAAAAAATCACACTGAAACATTTTTTACAATACAGCATAAAAACATTTTCTTAACAATGAAAAAATCACACTGAATTATTTTTTCACAATGAATTATTCGCAAATAATTTTTTACAATGCAAATTCACAAATACCACGAGTTTCACATTTGTTTTCATATTCCGTAATGTCTTTATGCAATTGGTCATACCCCAAAAAACATTGTATACTCACTGTCCATATCGTCGAAATCTCGTAGTCCTATGAATGTAGCAACATGTCTATAAGCGTCTTTTGTTGAAAGAGCTGAATTCACTACTTCTTCTGTAACATCTCTATCAAATAGAATATACCCTGACATGGATTCCATTGTTTCTCCGTAGGAATCATGAACAGATCCTTTTTTATACCGTAAGTAAAAGTCAAATAGAACTGATTTCATTTTCACAACGTTAAGAAAACTTTCTTCTATTGATCCTATGATAAAAAATGTCCATTGACTTGTGGATCGAAACAGTTTCGGGTTTGTAATAAGACATATCCAAGTAAGGTCCAATGTAACTCCAAAATTCATCTGTATTTGCCCAGTGAGGGAAGTAACCTTTTTTATTTTTTTGAAGACCAAATATGGCTGGAAATTTTGCCAAACCAAAGCTCATGAAATTGAAAGAATCGACCAGACGTACACCATTCAGTTCTAACTTCATAATATTGTTTCCATTCATGATCAATTTTGGAAGTTTTAACCCAACTTTGACAATATAGCCAAGAATGAACTGACCGTCATAACCTTTGAAATTATGGGCAATAGCCGTGACTCCTTTATGATGTTTTGAAAAGAGCCACTTGCAAAATTGACTCAAAGTTTCTTCACCTTGAAAAATAACTTCCCTACCCTCTTCAAATTCACTGCATGTAGAACAATGAAAATCAAGTGATTTATCGATACATTCATCACATGCTCTGTGTGCAATACAATAATTCGGGATGTGTACACCTGTGTCTTGTTTGCATTCAAAATCAAAGAAAATAAACTGTGGTTTTTTGACTACAGAAGAACTCGTCTCGTCATCGCTGTCATGGTTCAACTTACTTTGGTAAGGCTGAATATAGCATCGATAAAAAAAAGTTAACAATTTTCTTACAGATATGACACCTTTTCTTTCCATTGCAAACATGATTTTTCTTTCTGACAAGATATTGCACACCACATTTTGAACAGAGTTTCACTAATTCACAAATGGATTTCTTTTCTCTACCTTGAACAATTCTGTGATTTTCAAAGCATTCAGCACTAAAAAATCGTCTACTGCAATAACTGCAAACATTTTCTTTTGAATCTGATGGACATTTTCCTTTGCGGTAACAACCTTTGCAGATAATTGAACAAGCATGACTTTCCCGGTGAGAGTAACCCACATCACAGAACTCACAATAATATCACAACAAAAAAACTTTGATAGATTTGATGTAGTCATAATGGTTTTGATGAAAGTACAAATGTATGATCTTACTATTGTTTTTCACTTCTGGATGTTCAAATATTTTTTCCACTTTTGAATGCTGTTGATGAACTTTAATGACATAGCCTTTTTCATACAAGAATGCTTGAATTTTTTTGTATTCGTCAATTCCTACAGGTTGTGTTGGTGAAACTCCAGCTTCATTCAACAATTTCTCAGCTTCAGTCTTTTGAAGAGGGCGGTTTGAACGACAAATACGATCCCATTTTCTATTCCATGCCCCGGTGTTTTCACGTTCACTGTAGCAAATTCCCACAACAACGGCTCTTGCAAAACATAGTTGGTCATGATTGCCAATTTGAATAATGGATTTTTTCTTCTGGGCAAAAAACTTTGATTCGAGCATTTCAATCTATTGTTCAGAAATCAAAACGAAAACCTTTGTTGGTACTCTGTGAACTTAAACAACACCGTGTCAACTCAGTGGAAACGCCGTTTAGTGTGACAGGGGCATAGATCACAATATGTTAGCGTCTGTTGCTATAAATAGACCATTGGGCAGAGGTACACTACGTCAGCGTCTAGTAAAGCTTTTTTATAAATACCTCTATACGCTTAACTAATATAAAAAAGGTGTGAGTTCGAATTTTGAGCATTGTCAAAAGTAGAAAGCATTTTTTCTTTCGTAGATTTGTACATGTGAAATAGGGTGAATATCCCTGATTTCCTTAACAAAAGAAAGACAGTTCCTTGACACTTTCGTTAATTTATGTCAAGAAAAATAACTTGGAATAATTATTGGTTCACACACTTGTAAAGACCATTTTACGGGAATATTTTCTCACTGCATGTAGATCTAGACCTATATAAGAGAGACTTTTGACTTTTTCTACTTTTAACTTTTTTACTTTGCAATAATCGATAACCGCAGTCAAGAGCCTTGAATAATTCAAAAGTAACCCAAGTTCCGACCAAAGCCCTCTTTTCTTCACCATGGATACAAATACTTGAACTTTCTTCTGCACATTTCATACAGAGTGGAAACATCATTTTGTTGTTACAGTGAACTGGGAGAACGGGGTGAAACAAATCAGTTGGAGGCAAAACTTTGCATTTGATTAAGCCCTCATATTGTCGAATATTGTTCATGTCAATATTCTCAGCAGACAAAATTTCTGGCTGACCTACAGGATAGGATTTGTGTTTACAAACATAAGGGTACAGAGAACAGATATCAATGTACTTGATTTCCTTCTTGCTTTTTTTTTCATCAACATCAGGAACGCGATAATAGGCCACGGGAGCTTCGCATTTTTTCTGCGATCTCTTGGCAGTCTGGGAACTTAAAAAACACCGTGTCAACTCAGTGGAAACGCCGTTTAGTGTGACAAGGGGTTAAATCACAATATGTTAGCGTCTGTTGCTACAAATAGACCATTGGGTAGAGGTACACTACGTCAGCGTCTAGTAGTGAAGCGTATTTTTTTATAAATAGCTCTATACGCTGTACTATCAGCTACAGAGTTTTAGATCAAGCGACGCTCGACAAACGATATGGGATGAATGGTGAGAGAAGAAATATTTGTTTTACGTGCAACAGAGCAGGACATTGGTCCAGAAATTGTCCAAAAAAGAAAATCAGACAGGAACATTTGTTTTTTGTCTACGTGAACCCACAGTCATGACATCGAAATTTCACCATCGTTTTACAACGTTGTCGATCTCCAACATACGAAATTCGTCGGGACACTAAATTCATTCTACAACGAAAATACATGGAAAACAAGTTCACTACAGACTACAATATCACCGGTTGAAAATCAGACCGTAGACATGCAGTCCGACACAACGGATATCACCGATTCAAAAATCTGCAAAATAACAGAACAGGCAGAGAAAAAATTATCTACAAGCGATAATCTAAGAAAACAACAAACTTTGGATCTAAAAGAGGAGAAAAAAGCAAAACAACGAAAAGAAGAAAAAACGAGTAACAAAGAACTGTTTCTTTTGCAAATCAACAAAACACAAGGGTAAAAAAAGTATGGCAAAACATTTCCCACACTCTATCAGACATCTGCTTGCGCAGTGGGGGTAGACAAGAATTCGAACCATACTGGAACAAATATGATTTTATGTAAAAATATCGCTGGGTTTTATAGCTTTACAGGAGGATTGAACTGATTGACTCATGACGTCATTTTTTCCTATGTTTTTCCCACGTCGGCGTTTCATGCTGTTTTTACCACTCCTAACTCAGTGTCACACAGTACAATCCTGGTGTTTCCCGTCAGGTCCGCGCTCTTTAAAAATTTCAATCCTCCTTAAACGTATAAAAACCCAGCGTTATTTCCATACATTCATCATTTTTTGACACTCAGCGAACGAACACTTCGAAAGCGGTATCAATATTCGGAAGCAGTATCAATATTCGGAAGCAGTATCAATATGGAGGAGATAAATTATCAACTACGCGAGGCTCTCCAAGAATATCTAAATGCACGTCAACAGTTATTACAACTAAACACTCATTTCGTAGGAGAGGAGGAACAAAACCAACTACAACGTATAACGCAGCCATACAAAGATCTCGGCGAAAGATTAGTTCGGTAATGGAGCAATGGTAATCAGAAAAAGAGTTGAAGCATGCCCCATTTGCCAAGCGAATTTCGGATGCTGTCATTAGAAGTGGAAAAAACAACGTGAGACGAAAAAAAACACAGCCTCCAAGACAAAACAGCCCTTTTCAGGGCTAACCCAACAGTTCTTTTCAGAGCTAACCCAACAGTCCTTTTCAGGGCTAACCATTTACCACGAAAGTTCTATCTTCAAGATGCCAGACGAAAGTTCTATCTTCAAGCTGTCAGACGAAAGTTCTATCTTCAAGTTGTCATTTCTTGAAATTGTCACAGCTCTTTTCAGAGCTAACGCAACAGTCCTTTTCAGGATTAACCATCTACCACGAAAGTTCTATCTTCAAGATGCCAGACGAAAGTTCTATCTTCAAGCTGTCAGACGAAAGTTCTATCTTCAAGTTGTCATTTTTAAATTGTCACAGCTCTTTTCAGAGCTAACCCAACAGTCCTTTTCAGGACTAACCATTTACCACAAAAGTTCTATCTTTCTTCAAAATTGTCATTTCTTCAAATTGTCAAACTTCTTTTAGAAGAGATGTACTCCAAAAGAGTTATACTCCAGAGAGTTATACTGCAAAAGGTAAAAAACTCAGAAAAAGACTAAGTCCAACCCAGTGCTCAGTCTTTTAGAAAGAAAAAATCATTCATAATTGCAGAAAAAGACTAAGTCCAACTCAGTGATTAGGCATTTAGAAAGAGAGAAAATCATTCATAGGGTAAAAAAAGTCTAAGTCGAACTCACTGATATAGGGACAAATTCCTTTTAGAGAGAAAAAATCATTCATAGATAAGAAAAAAGTCTAAGTTCAACTCAATGATATAGGGACAAATTCCTTTTAGAAAAGAGAAATCATTCATAGATGCAAAAAAAACTAAGTACAACTCACTGATTAGGCAATTAGAAAAGAGAAATCATCCATAGGGTGAAAAAAAACTAAGTTCAACTCAATGGTCAGGCTTTTAGAAAGAGAGAAAATCATTCATAGGGTGAAAAAACTAAGTACAACTCACTGTTATAGGGACAAAATCCTTTTAGAGAGAAAAATCATTCATAGGATGAAAAAAGCTAAGTTCGACTCAATGGTCAAACATTTAGAGAGAAGAAATCATCCATAGATAAGAAAAAAGTCTAAGTCGAACTCACTGATATAGGGACAAATTCCTTTTAGAGAGAAAAAATCACTCATAGATAAGAAAAAAGTCTAAGTTCAACTCAATGATATAGGGACAAATTCGTTTTAGAAAAGAGAAATCATTCATAGATACAAAAAAAACTAAGTACAACTCACTGATTAGGCAATTAGAAAAGAGAAATCATCCATAGGGTGAAAAAAACTAAGTTCAACTCAATGGTCAGGCTTTTAGAAAGAGAGAAAATCATTCATAGGGTGAAAAAACTAAGTACAACTCACTGTTATAGGGACAAAATCCTTTTAGAGAGAAAAATCATTCATAGGATGAAAAAAGCTAAGTTCGACTCAATGGTCAAACATTTAGAGAGAAGAAATCATCCATAGATAAGAAAAAAGTCTAAGTCGAACTCACTGATATAGGGACAAATTCCTTTTAGAGAGAAAAAATCATTCATAGATAAGAAAAAAGTCTAAGTTCAACTCAATGGTCAGGCTTTTAGAAAGAGAGAAAATCATTCATAGGGTAAAAAAACTAAGTCCAACTCAGTGATCAGGCATTTAGAAAGAGAAAAAATCATTCATAGGGTGAAAAAACTAAGTCCAACTCAATGTCCAGGCATTTAGAAAGAAAAATCATACATAGGTGAAGAAAAAACTAAGTCCAACTCAATGTCCAGGCATTTAGAGAGAAAAAATCATTCATAGATAAGAAAAAAGACTAAGTCCAACTCAATGATACAGGGACAAGTTCCTTTTAGAAAGAGAAAAATCATCCATAGCGTAAAAAAAGTCTAAGTCCAACACAGCTCTCAGCCTTTTAGAAAGAGAAATCATTCATAGGGTAAAAAAGTCTAAGTTCAACTCAATGGTTAGGCATTTAGAAAAGAGAATTCAATCATAGGTGAAAAAACTAAGTCCAACTCAGTACTCAGGCATTTAGAAAGAGAAAAATCATCCATAGGGTGAAAAAACTAAGTCCAACTCAGTGATCAGGCTTTTAGAGAGAAAGCACTTAAAGGCCAAGTAGTGGATAGAAGTAAACAATAAAGCAATCCTAATAGGATATGGGTAAAAAAACTAAGTCCAACTCAGTGCTCAGTCTTTTAGAGAAATCATTCATAATTGCAGAAAAAGACTAAGTCCAACTCAGTGATCAGACTTTTAGAAAGAAAATCATTCATAGGGTAAAAAAAAAAGTCTAAGTTCAACTCAATGTTCAGACATTTAGAAAGAGAAACCACTTAAAGACCAAGTAGTGGATAGAAGTAAACAATAAAGCAATCCTAATAGCATATGGGTAAAAAACTAAGTCCAACTCTGTGCTCAGTCTTTTAGAGAAATCATTCATAATTGCAGAAAAAGACTAAGTCCAACTCAGTGATCAGACTTTTAGAAAGAAAAAAGTCTAAGTCCAACTCAATAGTCAGGCTTTTAGAAAGAGAAAAAAATCATCCATAGGGTGAAAAAACTAAGTCCAACTCAGTGATCAGGCTTTCAGAAAGAGGAAAAATCATTCATAGGTTAAAAAAACTAAGTCCAACTCAGTGATCAGGCTTTTAGAAAGAAAATCATTCGTAGGGTAAAAAAAGTCTAAGTTCAACACAATGTTCAGACATTTAGAAAGAGAAACCACTTAAAGGCCAAGTAATGGATAGAAGTAAAACAATAAAGCAATCCTAATAGCATATGAGTAGAAAAACTAAGTCCAACTCAATGACCAGACCTGCCAGATCACTATAGAGCACTCAAAGATGTGTCATTTTTGGCCGCCCCCTTTGCCTTTAACTGCAGAAAAAACCCATCTGGGGAGGAGAGCCTAGCTAAAATAAAAAATGCAAATTCTTTCAGGAGGACAAACTAGCACACATTTTTGTCAGGGGTGGTGATGTAGCCCACTCAGGGAGGAGAGCCTGGCTAACTACCCCTGGCCTGGGTAGTTAGCCAGGCTCTCCTCCTTTACTACTTATATGTCAAATTTAACAAATTAAAGTACTTTAAGGGGGTGCATCAGTTACATGCATGATAAAGATACCACCCATCCCTTGCAGTTTTTCATTAGAACAACAGGCACTCGGTTTTCCGATCTTTTAACAAGTTGCCAAGTCTTAGGACTGTATATAAAGTAGCCTACACATGTTTTTGCAGCTGCGTTTTTCTCAGTTTACACTGTCGTCATGTTTGGGCTGTGCCAATTTCTAATAAGGGTACCAAGGATGTCGGAAACCTTTAAAGAAATGAACGCAGCACCAACGTGCAGTCAGTATAAAATTCCGTTGCTAGAAAAAAATGGCAGCTGCGGAACCTTGTGTATTTTATTGATCTCAGTATTTGTGAGTTGTTCAAACATCGGGAAACCGAGTGTCTGTGTCTCGGACACGCCCACTTGAAAATATTATATAAAGTATTACTTAGTCATCCGATGACCGAATGACAAATTTAGACAGGGTCGAAAATATAAGCACTGGCAGACGATAAATATTACTAAGCTCAATCTGAGATAAAAGCTGACTCATGTGTATCATTTGAAGTACATATATTAGGAGGCAACTACCTCCTTGTCTATCCAACTACCCCTTGTGCTAGGCAACTGGCGCGCACAAAAATATTGCCAGTATTCTCCACATACAAATTCTTTAATTTCCAATTTTTGGGTTTTTTAGTCTTTTATGGGCTTGAAAATACCAGAAAACGTGCATCAGGTAGTGTAATGGCCGTATGTTGGACGAATATCTAGAAAATCCGTGCTTCCAAATCTCCGTGTTACATAACGTGGCGGGTTTGCAGTACTGTGTTCGAAAGTTTTGCCAAGATTTTATCCAAGCGCTGCATACTTATATGCCATATGCTAGCGGTGAATAAAGTTTAGTCATTTTTATATCGCATAGCATTGCCGGATTTTTCAAAAGGTCTCCGGTAAGGAAATGAACATGGTTTAAAGAAATCGACACCTACCTTTGTTGACAATTTTTCTATCTATGCAAGTAGCACGCAAATACCCGTATGTTACGAGGCAACAAAATACTATTGACTCCTTTTGGAGCTAGTTGCCCCGTTTACCACCCGTGCAAATGGTGTAATAGTTTGACTAGAGTCGACTCGGTTGTATACCATTATAGAAGCTGCTTATAGTCTTAACCCTGTGCCAAACGACAAAATTTTATACTCATCAAAGTCGAAATCTTTTGCAGACGACATAAAACTTTTTACCCAAATGCTAGGATTTGCTTTTAATTGGATAGTAAACATTGTGGGAAAAGGAGAAAATTCTGGTTACCAGCATTTTCACCGTTTCCTACAATGTTTTCAAAAGCCGTCTTCACCAGTCATTAAAAGTCGGGATTGAGTAGCACAGGGTTAACTGTTTTACTACGTTAGAAACACTGTATACTTGTCTGAAAGCATTTGCAGACGACAAAATACATGTGACAAATAATGGGATTTATCTTTGAAAGGGCAGAAAACAATGTAGAAAAAGGAGAAAATGCTGGTTACCAGCATTTTCTCCTTTTCCAACAATATTTTAAAAGTCTTCTTCGTTAAAACTCGGCATTGTTTGGTACAGGGTTAAACTGAAAGGTTGAGTTTCGTTACTTATGGTGCTTTGAATACGTAAGTCATTGATAGTGCGACAGTGACACCGCTTAGAGATGACTGCTATAATTAAACACCTTACAAAATGTAATTTGTATGGGGACACGTCATCCATAATGCGAAGTTAATGGTACGTCTTTCCAAATAATTATTACATTAGATGACAGAAGCGATTCTGAAGAAATATAAGTGGAGTTTTATCCTTTGGAATGACGAAGAAAACTTGACAAACTTTATAGATACATGTTCATCTATACTCGTTTTCAGGCAGTTTTTCAGCAAGTTCTTAACCCATTTCATCCTTATTTCCGGAGACTATAATCGCCCTTGCGTCTTCATGCCCAATATTGCCCCTGATGGCTGCAAAATTGCTCAGATGACGGCGGATAGAAAATGCATTTAATGTTTTGTAGGCCTTTAAAGTAATCGCTGTTGTTTTTTCTGGTTTTAAGTGATGACAAATCCCTTGTATTTTTCTATCCGTTTCACCATATATATTGGTAATTTATCTATGTTTGCAAAGCTGAGCCGTCCTACACGCTTTCAAGATTTAACTGCTTTTGTGCCTCTCTTTTTAGCTTTAAGGGTGAATCTATAAAGAGGTTGTTTAATTTTTGTGCTTCAAATTAAATCTTCTCGTACAATACCAATAAATCTAACTAGTAGATTTCTCTTTGCAATCATATAAACTTGATCATACTAAATAAAAAGATGCCATTGTTGGTGTTTAGATAACTCGTTGGTCGTTTTGGAGTCGGTAGCTACGTCTACGACGCATTTTCATATTATTATTATATATTATTATTATATTATATTACATTATTATTTTATCATATTATTATTATATATTATTATTGATCATGTGACATTTCCACAAGTCTTCGCGAAACTGCGGCGCGTAGCCCATTAAGGAAACGCCATTTTAAAGTATATTTTCTTACTTTTATCTTTCTTCTTTACTGATGATTGGCAAGCTATCGGCGATGAATTATTCTTGAAGTTTGGAGAGATTATAATAAAATGAGTTGCTCCCTTTAACGGACAGTGTATATCAAAGATTGAGATTTGCACAGAACGTAGAGTCTTATGTTTGATGTTTACTGCCTCATATTTCTTGAAGATATTTTGACTAAAATGGCCGTGATGTTTTCAATAAGCATCCTTTCCTAATTAACCGAAAATATTGTTACCGGTACTTTTATTTAGCAGGCTAAAGCCGTAAGGGAAAGAGAACATGCATATAGACAGATGTAACAAGGTAACTGACAGAGAAAATCCAAGACCAGACTGCATGTTCCGTGCAGTCTGGACTTGGATCTACATTGCTGCATGAATAAATTAAGCCGGCTCCAGTGCTTTAAGTGTTACGAGCTCGTAAAAGGTTGTGAAAATGTTAACATTCCTATGGAGAGGCCAAGATTCTCTGTAAATCTGTCACTCAACATGATGACAATATGTTTTGTAAAATTTGTAATGTAGGCCGAAGGCCTAAATTACTGAATGAAAGCATTGTATTGTATTGTTTTTAGTAAGCATCCTTTCCTAATTGAAAGAAAATATTGCTACCGGTACTTTTATTTAGCAGGCTAAAGCCGTAAGGGAAGGAGGACATGCATATAGACAGATTTAAGTACAATATGTTACATTACAGTTACAAATATGCCAAAGTTACAGAAAAGAATATTTTTTGTTTTTATGTTTTTTTTTCGCTCAAATAAAAGGTTGGTAGGTACTGTATATTCATGGAAGAGTGATATCTAATGCTTGAAACCAGGTGTTGATGATCAGAATTATCCTGTATCTTTCACGTTCTATTGCTGGCGACTGACAAACATATTTTTTAATCGTTCCGTTAAATTACTACTTTGTAAAAGACAGTTAAAAGGGGTCCTACATGGCTCATTTGTAATGTGTGGATACAGTTTATACGATAGAACAGAAGAAAATATCTATGGTTCTATTTTCGGTATTTTACAAGAAATTTTGATTTAAGGATTAAAAACAAAGTAGCCCCCCCCCCCCCCCGTTTAAAATTCGGAGCGTTAATTAATTTGAATTTTGCAAGTGACTATGGCCCCGACAGGGCGTATTTAAATGATATGTACACTCTTGATTTTTGAGTTTGTGTTGCATTCGAAATAATTTTAAACTATATAGTGAGATAATATGCATGCATATGAGTTTCTCGCTTGCTTAGGGCGAATAAAGTTGTAAAACGTTAATTGAATCGATATTTATCTTTGGTTGAGAGCTGAGTCAATGTTCCTGCATTTCGCGGATTCACCCTTTACCACATATATAGATACGATTTTTTAACGACCCTTAGAAAGAAGGCTTTTGAAAACATTTTGGAAACCAGTATTTTCTCCTTTTCTAGGAACGTTTGTTAATCCATCAAAGACAAGCCTCCATTTGAGACACTTCCAATTTGTTGTCTGCAAACGCTTTTATTCTCGGCAGCCGAGCCAGGTAGTTCAGTAGGTACATTAAATTTGGCGTTGTTGTGTTGAGTTTTTGTGGAAACAAAGTGCAAGTTTGTTATTTCTTGGGGAACTATTTAGTGCCTGTGCCCACATAAAGGAACATGGTCTACCAACCGGAAGGGCCTTTTCACTGTGATTCTTTCAAGGGTAGTTGTGTTGGAGGTTGAATAGTTAAGAAACGCAATCGATTAAGGCGTTATTTGCCAACTTCTTTTATTATACTGCAAAGAAATTTCTCGTGATCTGATTGGATAATCTGTCCCGAACGTATATATCATGTAAACTGGCGAAACCAGCGTAAAAGCAGTTTCCCTTTCGGGAGCCCCGTATACATGACTACACTTTCAACACAACATCCAAAATGGCGGCGTCGATCAATATTAACATCAAGATTATGCACCAAACTGCACGTTTTACCAAGGTTTCAGTGACGTCAGTTCCCAGTGACGTCAGTTTTCATTGAATTGGGGCACTCAGAAGGGAAATTCTACTTCGTCAGCGTACTCAATTTTTGAAACCAAAAAACAGGTAAATTTCGCTTCATACACGTTGGAATGGTAAAACTTTGCAGTATAATAAATCCGTTGTACGGTCAGGTGGCAGAGGACTTGGAAACTTGTTCACGGCTGTGGTGAATCATGTCGCCACCTCGCCTTCGGCTCGGGACGACATGACTCACCACAGCCGTGAACAAGTTTCCAAGTCCCCTGCCACCTGACCGTACAACTAATAATGTAAGCCACTGGACATACATTTGGTAGAAACAAACAGTAAAGCTGTGGGTCTGCCAATAAGAGTACAGCAGAGATTCAAAAACGCTGAACTTCAATCAATTTTCAATGCAGCCACAAACAAATAGTGCGACGCCCTATACACCAAAAAAAAAAAAATCTATAGACGCCAAGCCTTTGGTTACTGCAACAGCTCCCGAGTACACGGTATCTTCGAATTTCTATTTAACTCCTTACTAGATGATACAAACTTAGCCTTTTCAAAACTAAAAGCCTGGGTTGTTTGGTAAAGGGTTAGATCCGTGTATTTTTATTGAATCAGATGTCCAGAAATAAAATTGGACTTGGCAAGATATGTGGCGATATATTTGTAACAACAGTTTTTAAACGAAGCGTGATATTGCGTTAGCCCCTCTGTCTGTAGTTAGGTCTATTTTTTAACCCTTATCCTGCTATATAAATTAAAAATCAAAACCCAAGTTTTGCTATTTTAAAGGTATTTTTTGGGAAAAGATATCTCCTTATCGGACAGAGTAGATCCAAGATCAGACTGCTCGTTCTGTGCAGTCTGATCTGGATCTACACTGTCTGCAAAAGGTCAGTGAGTCGCGCTTAGCAGCCTAAGGGTTAACTTTTATTCCTTAGAACAGTGCGTTCTTTGTTTTTTTCGAACTGACTTCTGTGGGATGTGGGATGTTAGCCTTCTGTCCATCGAGATACCAGGGGCTTCGAACAAGGTGAGAAAGACTTTATCTCTCCTGTATAGAAGGAAAAGAGCGGGGTTACAAAACTGCGTCAAGCTATTGTTTCTTTCTTCATAGTCTTTTCAAAAAGCTGTATATTGCAGGTTCGCAAAAAAGCTGTAGAAATCTACTGGCTTGATAGTAGACTATGTAGAAAGTAAGCGAGATCTGTTCTGTTAAAGGAAAAGAGAAAAGAGTGGGAAATCCAGAAACACGCCTTTTCCCTCAATGTTCGAAAAAAAAACAAACAAAAAAACCCGTGGTCTGTGAAAAGGGGATTCAATGCATCTGCAAAAAGTATCAACTCATGTTAGCCTGCCCAGTTCGCGCAGGCTGACATGGGTCGAAACTTTTTGCTACTGACCAATTTTCTTCAAGTCAAAGGACAAGTCTACCGCATGATTTAGTCTGTAGGTAGACAAAATGGGTTTTATGTATCCTTTATAATGCAAAGGCTTGCTTGCCATCATGCACCACCGAGATGCATTAAACCCTTTTTGCTAGTGCATGGCTCATTTACGTAGATCTCCATTTGTTTGACGATATTTTATGACGAAAAAAAACCCAAAACTTGTTCTTTACAGGGCAGAGCGAAAAGAGCGGGATTCTAGAAAGAGGGGCCAGACTGAAACTCTTAACCAGTCGACAAATTTCTAGAATTCTAAACTAGTCCAAAATGAAATCATTTGCGGACGACAAAAAAAAAATTGTAACTCAACTAGTGATATTCGTCTTTGAAAAGGTTTTAAACATTGTTGGGGAAAAGGAGAAAATGCTGGGAACCAGCATTTTCTCCTTTTTCACCCAAATGTTTTCAAAAGCCTTTTTTCCTCTCAGGGGTCTTTAAAACTCGGGATTGTCTGGTAAAAGGTTAACGCTCGTTCAAAATCACAGATAATACAATGATAAATCACCGCTGTCTCCGAAAAAGAATTTCCGCGTCCGTAATTATCCTCCAGGAAAACCTTCCTGTCGATAGACGTCGGCAAGAACAAACAGTATTGTAGGTACTGTTGTAACTGTACCCATAATTCCAAGCTATAGATTTTATGTAAAAAGAAATGTCCTTAACCCTCTATCACAGAATTCCGAGTTTTAACGAGAAAGAAGCCATTTGATTTATTGATTGATTGTTGTCTAAGCCGCTTTCAAACATTATTTCAGTCATAACACATTGACAGTGCACATATCCATGCATTTTCTGGGTTTTACCAGCACTAGGCTAAGGTTCTGAAGTGTCTTACCTATGGACACTCCAACGAAGAAACCCACTCTGGTGAGGCTTGAACCCGGGGTCCCCAGGTCACTTTACCACCGAGCCACACAGGACCCCATAGACTATGAGCCAGCAGGGTGTTTGCTCCCCCCCCAGGGGGAATTTTCGGGACTATGATTTTCTTGAGCCCCAAGGTCTCCTGATCACATTCCCAAAGTCTGCCACCTGGCGAGTGGGGCTTTTGGAAGTTATAAAGGTCAAAGGTCATCAAGTGCACCTCTAACCCTAACCTTATTAGCTGATCTTCAATTGACACTTCTTTGGAAATTTTATACTTTCTGAAAGTCCCAAATGATCTCAGGTAATGTAATAAGCTCATATTTAGAAAATTCTATGCATTTCTAACAAAATAAAAGAACATTTAATGCAAATCAAAGCACTGACAGCACTATTTTTTCATGATTCATGCTTCCAAAAAATCATAATCTGAGAAACTACAGGGATATTTTTCAGATAAAGCACATTTTCTTGATCACAAATGCCTTGAATGCATCCTAGAAGCAACCCAAATAGAATTTTCAAATTTATTCTATATCAATTGGTCATATTCATGGATAAAAAGGAAGCACTTATAACCGAAGTTCATTAATATACTTTTTAATTTTCTATATCAGTTGCTGAGAATTCAACAATTATCTGGTTCATTTCTTTATTTTAGATAAACAAAAATATCTAAAATTTATTGGTATGCTTATTTTCATGATCTTAATAGTTATATTCATTACAGTATATAGAAACTTTTAGTGTAAATCAAAGTACTGAAGTTACTCATACATTGTGTACCATTTAACTCCTCTATCTAAAAAACAGACAAAAAAGTTTAAAAGTAAAACATATCTTGATCCTATTTACTAAGAAGACATTGCATATGCTATCTACAGTGCCTTCTCTTGTTATTTTATCAATTTAGTTCTCTCAGACAATGATATCAAAGTACTAAGATTTGAACTTGCCGTGACGAAGCAGTAAAGGTATGACCTACAGGCATATCCACCTTTTTAGTTAAATACAGCATACATATGCATGAATTTAACCCTTCCAGCACTATAGGCGAAAACAGTGGCCCTTGCAGATGACATGGATCAAGATCAGACTGCACAAAACATGCAGTATGATCTTGGAACTCTATTGTCGGCTTGTTTAGTTAAGCCTAATATGATAAAACTCTTACTGAGTCACAGTGGAGCCTATTTCCAGGCGTCGAAAGAGGTGGGCATTAAATATTTGTCGCGGAAAGAGTTAACTGCCCAAAATCAAAGGTATATTATTCGTAGTTAATCTTGTTTCACTTTTTACACACATCAATTAAGTTATCACGTGAGTTACTAGCAATGTGAGTTAGTAGATGAGAAAAGAGAGTTCCAGCTCATGCTCACCCCCCAACCACAGAAACACCCAAATTTTTTAACCATATTTATGCTTAAATATTTTTTTAAGCATATTTAAGCATATTCCATTAAATTACCGAGACGACTAAAGGGAAATCTCGCTCATGTCTGAAAGTCTAGACGCCTAAACGTTTGGATAAATTACCACATGCATCTGTGCGCATGTGGAATTAAATCATCTACCATAAAAATTTCCTAACGCTAATGTATGCACACCATCTTTAAGTATATGTATCTTGTCATCGCTCGCGGATAATGATATTTTGTTTATTTCCTCTGTGTATATTTGATGTCCTCTACTTCTAATTACATTCATTGTTCTATGTTGTTCATTTCCTAAAAATAAACATTCTTTATAAGCCTCATGCGTAATATTATTATTTACTACTTGCTTTTTTACGCCCTTACATTTTTTGCTTTCATTTCCATCAAACATTTTGTAAGAGTATAGTTTTGCTCTAAGCTCAACAAACTCCTCAATAATTTCTCCTCCAACTTCATCTTTAAACTTTCCAATTTCTTTTTTGTTACATCCAGTTAAAATACCTGACAGATGAACTTCAGGATAATTACTCGTATCAAATTTATCTGACACATCATCAGATATATCCTTATAGAAATCTTCCGTCTCAATTTCATACGTTAAACTATCAGTATCAGTAAACAGAAGATTAGCTTTATCACCATATTTTGCTTTAATATAATTATAATGGAAATCATGCATCAAATTTTTACTTAAATCCAAAATACACATTCCTAAATAAATCGGTTTATTAAATACTAGTTTTGTTTTTCTCATTTGAATAGCAATTAAATTTTCGTCAAAAATGATACAATGATAAAAGTTTGGTTTAGCAGCTAACCTTTCTGCCTTTAATTCGTTATTAACTAATCGTACATCAACTCGTTTTCTAATATTTTCCATGGTTTTACCATAGACTGAGTTGTTCATAAGTTTAAAAAAGTTTTTCTCAAACTCATTTTCTGCTTTAGCTCTGAGCTGTGTATTCAAATCAAATTAAGGTTTAAGCCATTCACTTTCTTTAAACTTGATACCCTTATAAATCTTTTTAATATTTAAACCTAAACTTAAATATAATTTTAATGTTTCATGGTGAATTACATATTTTTCTTTATTCCATAAATTAGGAATTAATTTATCAACTTTGTTTACTTTTAAACGTTCTGGAGCGAGAGGAAGATCATTATGTAAATCATGTAATTCCTTAGGATACACCAAATCAACTTCTAAAATGCATGAATGATTTTTCCAATTTTCCAATTCATCATCAATCATCCATTTAAATCCTCCTGTAGGAAGTTTTTGACTCATTGCGTATCGGTAAAGATTATTAGCGTCTAAGTATATATACTTTGATGGTGTACTAGGATCATACTTTTCTCCCATATACTTATTATTTGCTTTTGCATATCTCTTAGAAATCATTGATACTCCCCCTCTAACCCCTTTTTCAAACATTTGTAACATATCTGGGTCAGATAACAATTCTAAATTTATTCTCGTAATTTTTAACATAGCATCCCAAGATAATGCTGGTGATGTATAATACCATGCTGGATCTAATTCATAATTCTTATGACAAAAATTCCTAAAGTTCTCAAAAATATCTGCTAAGAGTAAAACATCACTTTTATTATATAAATCATGATAGTCTTTAAAAGTTTTCATCTCAAATGTTTTCCAAACTTTTTGCGCATGTGCATAATCCTTATCACTAATATGTTCATCTCTAAGTCTAGAGTAAAATTCTTATTTGGAGGGTAGTTTAGTTTCTTCTAATTTTTCAAACGAGTCAAGGTACTTATGCGGAAAAACTCCTTTTTGAGTAAGCAAATTAAATTGCTCTTTCTCGTAATATCTCGCTAAATTTATAAAATCTTCTTTCTTTAAATTATCCGCTAGATTTTCTAAGCTATCAAGCATAAACTTCATACTATCAATAAATCTAATCTCATGAGTTTTGGTTTTAGTTTCTCCATCTTTATTTGTATACTCTATAGGTAATTTTTTGGAAAAACTTATGTATTTCTATTCATTGTTTGGAATACAATCAATATTCCCCTCTGTCCTACTAAGATTTTTTATGAATAAATGACTATCATATCCACTAAGATTATGAAATAATACGGGTGTAAATTTTGGTCTTTTATATTTCAATTTGCATGGAGAATGAGCAGCACCTCTAAAATTTCCTGTATAATGACAATGATCCCTTACTTTAGTATCATCCTCAGTAAATGGTTTTTTACATATCCAACATTCAGTTGATCTATCAAAAAATATTTTATCTTTTTTCATAAATATCATTTTCTTGATTGGTATTTCATCAATTTCTTTAATATCTCGTTCTAGGTATTCTATAAATTTTTGTGCATCATTTTCTCCTGTATATTGTATTACTTTTGAAGGATATACATCCTCAAAACGTGATTTGATGTAATAACATAAACCTGAGGGTTCATGTATATGATATTGTTTTGTGTAACTATTTTCTGGATTAGGAGCGCAGGTATCTATTTTATGTAAAATAGACTCGAAATCAGCGTAAATTACATAAGGAAGCTTTTCTTGTTTACAAAAATTTTTAAATTTTATAAAAGACCCCTCTTCTGGTAATTCTATTTTAACTGGTTCATGCTCATTACAATATTCAATGTGCTCTGCTAAAGAACTTTCTTTGGAAAGTGCATTTAAACGTCTTGGGCAAAAATGTAATCTCCCATTATGATTCGAATATTGAGACGACAACAATCGACTCATATCCTTAATTAAACAATAATGTGAATTTCCTTCTCTCTCTAAAAGCAAAAGATGTATATGATGTTGTCTTTTAGTATATTTGCTAATTCTAAGCGAATAAACATAACTCATATAACCATATACATTTATTGATATTGTAGTATTTTGCTTTTCGAATTTATCTATATCCTGTAGTGAAACAGGATATTTTATCCCACTCATATTTAATGTATTTTTTAAAGTTGTCAGGTCATTAATCCTTTCAGGGTTTTTTTCTCTAGGATTTAGATATCTAAGAATACAATATATAAAACATTCTTCATCTTCATTTTTAATATTAATAACACCACCTGTTTTTCTTATCTCTGGCGGTGAAGGAAAATATGAGTTACCTCTTAATGGATTATATCTTACAGTATGTAATCTTAGGTCAATTACATAAAAAACCCTTACATATTCATGTTCCATTAAATATAATTCTAAGTTTTCTAAGATTTTTTCTTTCATAAGATTATATAATTCATTTTCATTATCTCCCTCTAAATTAATTTTTGGATAATTAGAATGGAAATATATTTTTTCTGTTTCATTGGTTTTAAAATTTATCATCATACATGATAAAATAAGTTTAACTTTTGTTCCACGATTATTCTTTAAAATGTCAGTCATACCTCTTTGAGCATTTTCTAGAATTGGTAGTGGGAAAATTTCTTTACCACCTTCTATTTTATATTCTTTAGTGAATCCATGTAAAGCAGATTGACCTTGTTTAATAACAAATTTTCTCTGTATATCATATAATTCATTTATCTTTTTTTTAAAAGCTTTAAATTCGGGCGAAATATATCTAGGAACTTCTCTAACATTATTTAAAGTTTCTAAAAACTCCCTAAAGCTAGGAGAAGGAGGAGAAGGTTGAGGGGGAGGAACAAAGGGTGTTGGTTCTAATATCGGGCCACTTATATTACCAATATCACTATCTAATATTGGTGTGCCTCGATTAATTATGAGATCAATTAGTGGGGCTCTTCTAAGCCTAAAGTATCCTTTAATTCCTCTAGACTTAGCTAAATTTTTTAGACCTTTTACTGTGAGTCCTCTGAACTCATTATCCATTTTTTATAATAACTTAAATTTTCTTTAAGTTATTATTTCTCATTCAAAAAATTTCATTATGACCGTGTCATAATGAAATTACTGGACGCTAATCTTATATTTATTTTTCCAAATTTTCCCATTGTAATATGAAACATTTTGAGGACTACACTTCATAAACTTACCTGTCTTATAAATTGATGGGAAATTTGTTATTTCTCCAGTTTCAACATCCTCTAAAGTAACATTTCTAGGATTATGCATAATAGTTTTTAATCTATCAAAACTTCTTTCTTTATTAGGTGAATAAGGTGACAAATCATGTTTTTCTACCAACTCAATTAGTCGTTTTTTATCCTGGAAAGAGTAAAATCTTATATCATTTTCTTTAAGAATTTTTTTAAAATCTGAAATCTTTATCATTTTCTTTAAGAAGGAAAATCTTAATACACAACACTCATTTTATTTCCATCAGACTGAAAATTTATTAACCTATCGCTAATAATAACAGCATATACCTCGGTGTCTGCAGGTACATTTTGCTCAAAAAAAGCCTTAATTTGAATATCAGTTACGGAATATTTTAACCTTTCACTCTGTTTTGTAACATCAAATAAAAACAAAGGATAAAGGTTTTTGTACTCTGCGGGGGTAGTTAGGATTTGATACCAACTCATCCATGTTAAAAAACTTAGATCTAAATAATGCAGCATCACCATACACTCTACTAAATTGTTGTTTAGTAAATGAAATATTATAGTCAACCATGGGATATCTAGTGGAATTTAACATAACATAAATATTTCTAACGTTTACATTATCGAATAAAGCCGGATTTTGTTCTTGATTGCCTCTTTTATCAGTTTGAAATCCAACAATGATAAAACGCGGCACCTCGGGAGATGATTTAACGGAAAGTCTCCAAGTAAATGATGTTGACTGAGGGACTGCGAGGGAGTCGCATTGTAGCATTCTATATCTGACTGGAAATTTTTCTTTTTTCTGAATAAATTCATAAAGTTCCATCTTCTCCTTATCCGCAGGCAACACATGTGGCATAAACCGTGATAGTTTTTGTAATGTAATTCTACCTGCATCACCTCCATCTCGAAAGATCGCATCACTACCATCACTTCTCGTTAAGGTGAGTTTGTTTCATTCCATACAAAATATATGCTTTAATGGAATTCTAAAGCCAAATGTTCCTTTTGGATCAGAAATATTTACAATGTACAGTTTTCTTATATTCCAACCAATATTTTGGTTTTGTGCCCGAGCTGTTGTATCCTTATACCATAATTGGTTTAACCCCCGTGATTTGGAGAAATCATCAGGATAATTTAACAACCCAAGCATTGTAGAAGCCTGACCAGGATTTGTTAAGGATTCAATATCTTGACCGGAAAGTTGATACTTAATATTTCTAAAAAGATACATGAGACCGTTGTTCGTTAAAGAAACGTTGTCAACATTTGCGTAGGCTGTGCCATCAACCTTTGTTAAGCGACCTTCTATAAGTAAATAACTTTCAGAAGGATGTGTAAAAATATCTTGGGTTTCTATGCTAATCTCCTCCTGGGTTGTTGAGATTTGTTCCTGTTATCGGTTCATACTCAAAATGTTCATACTCCTCAATGCTATCATCTTTTGGAGTTATTTCTCTAATATTTAAAATTTCCATTTTTTTTATTATTATTATAATTTAAATTAAAAACAACTTATATCGTTTTAATACCAGACCCGCTGTTTAATTTTTTAACCAAGTCTTGAATAGCAATGGCACTACCGTCTATTAAGCTGCTGATGTTTTGTTCTGTAGGTGTATTATGCGTTATAGGTGACGCGGTATGTTTTTCTAAAATTTTTCGCGATTTTGGCGTTTAAACCTTTTTAACTAATTTTTCTCCTCACCGTATTTTCAGCTATATCTATAATTTGGTTTACACTATATTCTTTAAAAATATACTCAGCTTTCATTGGTCTGTTCATTTTTACATTACAATTAATATTTCTATTAAATTTTTCAAAAATTTTCTTGTTCGTATTCGGTTAACATTGCATCGATAGCCCTCTCCTTGTAATCTTTATTATATCTACACATCCAATGATATTGACGTATAAACCTGTTTATTTTGTTTGTAATTCCTAAATCTTTTAAAACTGCTTTGGCTTTTAAAATACATTCTTCTAACCTTCAATACGCTAGAACTATATCATTATTAGACAAATCTTCTAATAGGATTCTAAAATGATCGCACAAGCCAAAAAAGTTACCTTTACCATCATTAAATAATTTTCGGAGCAATATTTTTCTAATTTTATTTAGTTTATATTCCATGAGCGTGGGTTTAATGTAAAAAATTTGTTAAATTTCAATAAATATTATTCGAGCATATAAAATTCATCAATACCTTTTCTATACTTTCCATTATTTTTTTTACTAGTTAGATCGATGACAACAAAACCATACGGTTTTTCCCACGTCTTTTTACAAAATTCCCTAAACTCATCCTTTGACATATCATCACCTACATAATCGTTATAAATATGATTAATGTTTTTTAGGTCTTGACTAAAAGGAAAGATAAAATTTGCGTTTTCTCTAATAGTTTGCCTCGGTAGCCTAAAATAATTTTGTGAGAGGTAAAAGCAGTCAACATTACTATGTCTTCCACGAATGTAGTAACATTCACATTTATTTTGTCTTTCTAAAAGTAAATCATCAAATATCATTAGATTTTTATTTTCTGAACTTAAATCTCGAGGATCAGGCACATCTTCCGCAGTTTCATAAAAACTACACTTTATATCCGATTTATTTCTAATCGTTTTTACCCATTCTTCAACTAAAGCTGTTGGAGAAACATTCGTTTTTTGTATTTCATCTCGAATGTTAAAAAAGTTTAAAATACCTTCTTTTGGTACTCCTTCTTCAAAAGCATTTTTAATTATGCGATATTCGGGTTGAAAAAGACTTTTTCCGAAAATACGCAAATCGTTATAGTCAAGCCAATCCGGTCTGAGCAGTAGGTTAAGTAAAAGAGTGGTCTTACCACATCCTGATTTACCTATGATTAACCCCCTAATACTTTTTGGTAAAAGAGGATTATTCAATCTCCTTGATACTACTTCATTCCATGATAAATCTTTAATATCCATTTTTATATAAGTTTTTTTATTTTATTATATAAAAATGTATTGCGTTGAATGTAAAAAAGTTACTGATACAACTAATGTAGAATACGTGGTAACTAAAAATAAAAGAATATGAAACGCGAATTATGCGTAGTGTGTGGAATAACTAAGAATCAGCATCTACCTAGTCATAATTTTACGGGGCCCGGCACAAAATTAAAAAAAAAGGCTCAACCCAGATTTAACACCAAAAGAATGGAGCAAACCAATAAACCGTGTTTATAAAGCCGCTTATCATCATGATGTTTGTTATTTAAAAAATCCTTCTACAAAAGTTAGAAATGAGGTATGTGATAAAAATATGTTAAAAGAGTTAAAAGGTATTTACAACCCATCGGTTAGGGAAAAAATGGATAAGTCTATCGTTAGTAAGATTATTGGAACAAAGATGAGATTTGGAATGGGGGTTAAAAAAAAATTTCAGCATGATAAATTTAGCGGAAGAATTACATAAACCCGTAAAAAGAAAATTTAATAAAAGGAAAGTTAGAGTAAACGGTATTGATAGGATAAGGGCGGCAGATTTAGTAGACATGCAAGCATTTTCTAAGTTTAATCGCGGTGTAAAATATCTTCTCGCTGTCATTGACATCTTTTCCAAATACGGATGGTTGATACCATTAAAAGATAAAACGGGAAAATTCGTTGCTATAGCATTAAAGAGTATTTTTAAGGAGAGAAAACATGAAAAAATGTGGGTGGATAAGGGTAAGGAATTTTATAACAAAGATGTTAAAGACTTGGTTGAACTGTATTCTACCGAAAATGAAGAAAAGTCTAGCGTGGTTGAAAGATGAAATAGAACAATGAAGGAAAAAATGTGGAAGTATTTTTCTGCTAACTCCACAAGCATTTACATTGATGTGTTACCGGATCTCGTTAAAGAATATAATAACACGAGACATTCTTCTATTAAGATGACTCCGGTAAATGCTAGTAAAAAAGAAAATGAAACCAAAGCTTGGAGAAATCTTTACCCCGATCATCTCGAAATAAAAGATATAAAGCCTAAGTTTTCTGTTGGAGACAAAGTAAGGATAACTAAAAAGAAAAAGACTTTTGAGAAAGGTTATACCACCCGATGGACTGAAGAGGTTTTTACAGTTTCTGAGGTAAAACATACATCGCCCGTAACATATAAAATTGAGGATCTTAATGGAGAAGAAATAAAGGGTAGCTTTTATGAACCTGAGCTACAAAAAACTAGTCAGGAGTTGTATAGGATAGAAAAGGTTATTAAAAAAGGAAAAAAGAAATCTCTAGTAAAGTGGAAAGGTTATCCTGATGAGTTTAATTCGTGGGTTGATAATAAAGATATTATAAATATTTAAGTACAATAAAAAAATGACAGATATTGCAAATGAAAACGTAATTTTACCAAATAAACCGTTGAACAACTTCGTATTAGAAAATACGGCAAAAAGATTAAAGATTCCTTCTTTTAGAGGTGTATTTTTACGAAACACTCTACCGAAAAAGTGTAGAAAAAAGGAGTGTGGTATACTAAACCTTGATGACACTAGCGGGTCTGGTACACATTGGGTTGCTTGGTATAAAAACGGTAAAACTAAAATTTACTTTGATAGTTATGGTATACAACCACCTATTGAAATTCGAAAGTATCTGAAAAGTCCAATACAACCACCTATTGAAATTGAGTATCTGAAAAGTCAAATACATTATAATACTGATCAATTACAACAAGCTGAACAAGTATTTTGTGGTCATTTATGTTTGTACATTCTTAAAGAGTTGAGCTCGGGTAATAAATTTCAACATGTGATAAATAAATTATTTTAGTATTAAAAAATGCCTGTTGATAAATTTGGAGGAATGGGGGA
The DNA here is from genome assembly GCA_946811185.2 of Hippopus hippopus. Lineage (NCBI taxonomy): Eukaryota > Metazoa > Mollusca > Bivalvia > Cardiida > Cardiidae > Hippopus > Hippopus hippopus. The sequence goes on along the minus strand of OX328100.1, from coordinate 5,073,258 downwards.
TGAAAAAACTAAGGGTGATGGTGTGTCACTCGCTTATGTAAATAATAATTTTTTACGTAAAGACGGAACAACTCCCGTTACAGGTTCAATAAATATGAATGGTAATACATTAATGAGGGTTAGTGATCCGGTAAATTCACATGACGTTGCTACAAAACATTATGTTGTTGAAAATTCTGGGGGATTATTAAAAGAAAATGGTGGGTATCATGTTCTTGGGTTTCTAAATATGGGTTTCAATAAAATAAGAAATGTTAAAGAGCCTACAGAACCGGGTGAAGCCGCTACTAAGGATTATGTGGATAGAAGTGGAAGAGTAATAGTACAACAACAAGATGGTACTTTTTCCGCTGTTGATGATATAAATATGCGGGGGTATACTTTAACGAATCTTATAGATCCTGCGGATGCTCAAGATGCTGCGACTAAAAAAAATACGTAGATAATGCTATAGAGCCTTCGTTTATGGAGGTGGGGGGAGGGGGGGAGTATATGGCAGCTGGCGAGATTTCTATGGGTGAGCGGAGGATTTCCAACCTTGGACAACCTTTAGAACACCATCAAGCTGTAAATAAGTATTATGTAGATAGTAATATAGAAGCTGTTAAAAGTTATTCAGGGAGTGGTGCGATATTAAAAACCCCACAAGGAACTTTTTCTGCTGTTAAAGATATCGATATGAATGATAACTATTTAAAAAATATCGCAGACCCGAGGGATTCGCAAGATGCAGCAACCAAAGCCTATGTTGATGCTAATAAAGTAGCAGCACTGAGACTTATTGAGTCTAAACCTATTATAACTGTATGGGCTGAAGAAAAGGGTGGAATTGAAAACGGTAATTATGAGTTTTCCTTTGGTAATAGTAACTCAGGATCAAACCACGGTTTAGATGGTTATGGTATGCTTTTTCCAGGTAGAATTTTAGGTGGAGTTTTGGTGGTTGTTGAGGGTGCTCATTATGTACCAAAAGAGGTAAAAATTAATATTGTAGTAAACGGATTGGAGCAAGTTGATTACTCTATAGTTAAAAAAGCCGGTGAAAATCGTAGTTGTACGGATTTTCCTAAGGCGCTTGAGCTAAAAAAAATGTGATGTAATAAACCTTATCTCAAGGTCAGACGATTTAGACGTAACACACGCTTATATATCTATTTTGATAAAGTTAGACAGGTAAAAATATATAACTTCAACGAAGTTAAATATTTAAATTTATTATCTTATTCCTCTTTTTCCTCTTCTTCATCAGCAGTTGGTTCTTCATCTTCTTCACCATCACTTTGATCTGAATCCACACCACTTGATAAAATTTCTTTTTCCTCTTTTAGTATTTTTACATTAGTTTCTAATATTTTTACTGATACAACTTTAATCTGAATCATTTCAACATTTTTATTCTTAAATATTCCTTCTATTTTCAAAAGACACAACAACTTGCGAGCAGTTTTTAGATATAAAGAAGGTTTTACCTCTTTGCCATTGCAATTAAGAATGCGAGTCTTACCTCCTTTGTTGTCAAAAAGCTTAGGATATAACATAGGCGTTCCATCTTTTGTATATTTTAAAATTTGTACCGTATCTAAATTTCTAATTCTATCTTGTCTGAGTTCTTTGTCACTTCCATGCTCTCGAAAAAAACTCTGTTAGTTTCTCCAAATCCTGTATAAGAACTCTTTCCTTTTTCATAGGTTTCTGTTTGTTATAACAGATTGAAGACAAAGAGTAATTATTTAAATCTTCTGGATCATTTTCGTTTGTCAAATTAAAACCATATGAAAGCAAATTTGGGGTTTGGATAAACAACGAATACTTAGTGTCGTTAGGATATTTATACTCTATTGGGATTTTAACAATCCCACGTTTGTCTTTATATTTTTTCACATAATTTATAGATATATTTTCTTTACAAAGTTCTCCAGTTTTAATATATTTCCCAGTTGCAGCCATTTTCTACAATAATTATTATTTCTTAAATTATTTTTTCAATTTTTTTTAATCCCGTTAAGATTATAAAGAATTTATTGTATTTCTTAGCTTTATAAAAAACCCTTATCTTGTTCATGACAGGTTTTTACAAAAAACTCATTTATAAATTAAAACTTTAAGTCGTCCGAAAAATATATTACCTAGACATTTAGTAAATATAGTATGTTGTTTGGTATCTCTGTATTCGGTACAAATACCATTACGCTCTTTTAGAGTAAGAGAATTTATATAGTTAATAAGTTCATTTAAAAGTTCTTTTTTAGATTCATATCCCTTGCTGTAAATATGTTTACGCATCTCTTCCATTTTACAATAATTTCATAAGCGCCTTATAAACTTATCAAAATTTATATTAAGTCTATATCTCTATCCATAACAAAATTATCAATTGAAGGTACCCATATATCGAGACCTGTGAATTGAGTAAGAATTTCTCTGTTTCTCGTTAGTCTATCATGTAAACATTCTTCGGTAAAAGTTCTATCGAAATCATAATCATCGTATTTCAAAGCTAATGATGCTAATTCCTTATCTGGTAACTGTTTGAGGTATTTATATACCAACTCTTTTAATACTACTTCTACAAAATCATTATATTCTTTAGGTTCATTTTCACTGATTGATTTGCTAAACTCTATATAAAGTGAATATAATTCTTCCGCAAAATACTTTTCTCTGTTCATAACTATATCTTAAGCAAGAAGGATTTATGAGAAATTCAAATTTTTTCATAATATGATAAAAGACATATACTCGAAAACTCGATAGACACGTTAGCTTGGGGACATCATAAAATGATTTCATTTCAAGATGATGGAACAAGAATTTTTTCATGAGCGAGATTTCCGTTTAGTCGTCTCGGTAATTTAATGGAATATGCTTAAATATGCTTAAAAAAATATTTAAGCATAAATATGGTTAAAAAATTTGGGTGTTTCTGTGGTTGGGGGGTGAGCATGAGCTGGAACTCTCTTTTCTCATCTACTTGAGTTTATTAAGATGAATTGAATTCCCCAGTTGGATTTGATACTTCAATAGGGCAGATGCACCTGTTATCTCACACTGTTGATCAGTATTAATTTACAGAGGACCATAGTGTTATAGTGAATGAGAGTTCGTTCATGCTTAAATTTGCTCAGTAAAAGCTTCACCATCATCGTTCTCATGCCTACCCGCCATATCTGTGGCTTTATGTTTTTGTTATGAAAACTGTGGTTGTCGTTTTTCCGTTCTCACCTGTTCAGAATTATGTCAGGTTAACTGGTTGGCATTAAGAAACAAGGAAATAATTTGAATTACGCCATGACTATAACAGAAGGCTAAGTTTTAAATGTTGGAAACGAGTTGTATTGGGTTTGATATAATATGCTTAAGTCTTAAACTATGCAATGAAGAGCCCTGGTTTTTTTTTTTTCCTTATTCTTTTATCCATTTTGTTTCCCTTTTATGTTATCTTTGAAATGAAGGTCATTTGCGTGTTACCATGTACTGTTAATGTTCTTCTCAATAACATATTTTTTGGCGAAAAGGTCATGCAAATTACTATCATTCACATGGCAATCCTTTGATTGCTCATATTATTTTGTTCTTACATATATATAACTTCTTGTTTTCTGCCTGCATAGCTTCAAGGCTATGTCTTCTTTTACTCAATTACATTGTATTTTAGTGATTTATAATCTGTGTAAATTCAAAAAAATTTTTTTTAGTTTTTTCTTGGATATTGTACATATTTAAGAGAGACAGAAGCTTTTTTGATATTTTAGCTGGCCAGTTATCGTTTACCTTGTTTGATAGATGATTAGTGACTCTCCTTACTTCTGCTATGGGCAAAAGGCCTATGCATCAGTTTTGTTTTTCTCTCTTTCTATCAAACATGTATATAAAGGTACCTGTCGTATGTCAAAAAGAAAATGCCTGCTGCAATATACTTAGTCTATGCTTAGCTCCACCTCATCCAATATCAGCATAACTGTATTATTGTGCATGAACAGATGAACAATTTGTTTTGCATTTGGGCTTATTGTTATTTCCAGGATTTTGTTTCCCATATTAAAAATGATAGATTTCATTTTACTGTGCTAGTCCATATAAGTGATGCACCAATAATTGCCCATCTGTAGCAAGAAATGATCAGTGATCTAATGGGGAGACAGTTTCTCTTTTCTGACCTGATTTCTCATTTGCAAAGTCTTTGCTGTGAAGGGAAGTCTCTGTAGTTCGACAAAAGTAGATTCTGTTTTGTGAAATGCTACCTTGGAATCATTCAGAGAATAAAAAACCTAGATTGTTTTAAAAATGGTTTTATGCATGCTCTCTTTGCGTATATTTTGATGTTTTTCAATTGTGGTAAAAACGTCATATTGTGAACTGAACAGAAATGCTATTGAATTTTCACAATGTTTACTGGGTAACCATGTCATAGACATGCAGTACATGTATAGAATAATATAAAGTATAAATCATATCATTGATTTAGTTAAATATATTCTAACCAAGCAATGAGAAAGATGATAACAATGTTGACTTCATGAATGTGGTCAAATTGGGTGATAGTAGATAGATTTTCATATAGCATAGAATGATCTTTTGTAAACATCATTGTTATCATTTCAGTGAAAGGCAACTTCATATTAGTCCCGAACACTATGAAGAAAAAGATCTACACAACCTTAAAATATCAATCAATGTGGCAAATTACTGTTGATTATAGAAGTGATAAATGCAATCCTGACGTCAATGAGTTCTTATGGGTCAATAGCAAGAAATGTCTTTAATTCCAGCAAATAGCGTAAGATTTTAAAAAAAGCTCAACATTTGTAACTATTAATACTCTGATTTCCTTCGCTGATACAGCTTATAGATAGGATAAATTATATTGGTAAGACACAATGTTTGTCATGGAATGTGTTCTGTATCACTAAGATCATAATTGATGATTTCGTATGCTATGAATATGATTTTGGGTACCAGCCATTTTACGCTCACAAACGTGGCCAAGAACAGTTCTTTCAGTGCTTTGATTCAAACAAAATTGCCTCTTTTTGTGTAAAAAAGCTGTTTTGACTAAAAATATGAGTGAATAAACCCATCTGAACATGTTTCTGAAATATTAAATGTAGAAAATAAAATGAAAATTTAACCTGACCTGTTATTCATTGATATCTCATATGCAACAGTGCACTTGATGACCTTCGACCTCTATAACTCGCAAAAGCACCATTCGCCAGGTGGCAGACTTGGACAAAGTGCTCAGGAGACCTTGGGGTTTCAGAAAATAATCGTGCCGAAAATTCCCCCTGTGGGGGAGGGGGGCCTATTGGTGGCTCAAGGTCTACCAAGAAGCCATGTAAAAACACTATCAGATAAGGTGAGATTTTTTTGTAGCGAACAGAGCTTTGAATTGGCATTATTCGATTCTATACTATCCACTGGCGATTTCATTCTTATCTACTTAAACTTTTACCAAGCAATTCCCTGTTAAACGACACTAAAAAAAGAAGCCATGTAGAAAAATGGTGGAATTAGGAGAAAAATGCTGGAAACTAGCATTTTTTACTTTTCCCACAATGGTTTCTAACCTTTTGGATCCAAAACCTATTATTTTAGACAAAATTTTTTGTCATCTGCAAATGCTTTCAGATTGGAAGAGTCTAAAATTTTGTCCCTTGTTATAGGGCTAAAAAAAAGACCGCGTAATAGGTACTGGAATACAAATATTGAAATTCTTTTGTGGTTCAACATGAAGAGAAATATCGAAAATTAAGCACGCTGGCAATTGCCCAATTTTCCTCATTGTTTTGTATAATGATGAAAAATGAAATTTTCAGTATGATATATTTTTCATGATTAGATGTTACCCAGGTAGCAAAATGTTTCAACCCAGATCAGCCTGCGCGGACTACGCAGATTGATCGGAGTCGATAGTTTTTGCAGATGCATTAAACCCCCTTTTTACTTGTTTAGAATTACAATGTATTAATTTCTGTTGTTGTATACAATACCTATGTATATATGTTCTTTGTAATGATGATGTACTTTGTAGAAGTCTATCAATAAATGTTCTGTTCTATTCTACTCTGTTCCTTTTCGCATACCATGGCTTACACGTATCTTTGGAGTAGAAGAATTTAAACCTAATGCTGCGAAGTTAATAACTCACTTTTCTGTATGGTGGCATATTTCTGCCGCGAGATACGAGATAGCTATTGCGATAATTTAAGAGAACTATCGTGATAAAACAAAGTTTCCTGGAAATATTATCTAGATAATAAAAATTTTCACGATAAAAATATCGCGATAAAGGCTTCTGTTCATTTGAAGTCTTGTCAAAATTCACCAATTAAGCTACAATTGTTAACAACTCGAATTTTTACTTACTGCAGTCTTGTAAAGTCAAAAACTACCGAGTTTATCCATATGGTAAATTTTCTATTTATAGATACCGACACACGGATAGAACTATCACGATAATATTTTATCTCGATGTCAGCTTCGTTCACGATTGAGAAATTTTGCGTTAAAATATTAAGTTTATCGTGATATTTTTTTCAGGAAACTTTTCACTATCTCGATAAAATTTCCAGGAACCTTTAATTTATCGCGATAGTTTTCTAATATCATCATGATAGCTATCTCGTATGCCACTATATTTCTGATATCTCAAAGTACAATTCCTCCGTAGCTAAACATCTTAATAGTCATAGTTAAGCATTCGACATTGGGTAGCGGATGGTGTAGACTCAAGACCATACTGCTCTTTCTGTGCAGTCCGATCTCATTTTATGCTATCCGTAAAAGGCAGTTTGAATTCCAGTTATCGAGATTAATTTCTCATATCTACCATTCATTTTTCAGGCTATTTTACTCATAACACTTCCGGTTTAGCACTGTCCCTACATTAGTATCCACAGGCAAAACATCGTTTTGTAACCCTTTATAATGGTCGAAACATCCATTTTATGTGTTTATCTGAATCTGTTACTAAACACTAGCGAGATGCTGCACGGTATCTTACAACCCTTTTTGTAAGAACAATGCAATATATAGGGGATTTTTGTTTAATTCGGTGACAGATTGAAATTTATTTCATCGAGTAAACATCATACGTAATACTTTCACGAGTGGTGCGGCCATGAGTGAAAATATTATCGATGATGTCCACTCGATGAAACAAATTTCTTGTGCCACTCGTGAAAATATCACCGATGATGTTCATTCGATGAATTAAATTTCGATCTGTCACTGAACAAAAAACCCCGCCAAATATTCTATTTGTTTCATGCTTCTAACCCGTTTTCGTTGGAATTTTCATCAAAATCCAGCACATTTGTTTTCTGTAATTCCCCTTGGCGTACCACCTCCACATAGCAACGCATGACAATGTTACGTAAAGTGCAAGAAATGTAGGGTAAATGTGTGTGAATTACGTCATATTTTCGTCTTGTTGAATGGCACGCACTGTTTACCTAGGTAACTAGTGCGCGGGAACAATGGTTTCCACCCTCAATTGAAGAGATAGAAAATATGAAATCGGTATTTTTCACTGGTCGTAACCATGAAATATCAAACCATATTCCACCTTTATTTCTCGATAAACTACCGTAAAGCATGAAATAAGTTATAATTCTATAACAGTGTGTACGGAGGGGGGGCATCTGTTGAATATCTGTAGGGTTCAAACCACGGCAACATACGCTATCGACAGCCACATTTCGTATACTTTTTAATGTTTCTAAAGAACAAATCGTTCATCATTTTATCACCAGTTTGTTTTGGCCATTGCAAATGATATCTTCGAAAGAATTGATAAACGATGGACGAGATAACTCATTTATTTCCAGAATGTGGTGTGTCCTTGCGTACGGCGCTTCAGAGCTCAAGCCCTGTATAAATGAAACGGGGTAAGCACATGAATACGTTTGTAAATATTGAGAAATAGTAACTGGAATAGTGTAACCGATCTTAAAGTTAGGTTTTTGAAAATTGTCATGTTCATAAATTATGAGTATGTAGATCGTGTCAATACACTCGTTACACACCCACAGCAAAGGTTGAGGTTCTTTGACGAAGCTGTAACACTTCTACGTTTCCTTGATCTACATGTAATTTTTATAAAACTGTGTATGACTTTAGATCTTTTGCGTCTACAGAATATGCAAACCCTTCTTTGGTGATTGTATAGGCAAATGAGACCCACCCTCTAAACCGGACATGGATTTACTAGTATCCTTTGCCCAGCAAAATTCCTGTTCTTGTTTTTAAAACGAGGATGTGGTCGTTTATTTATATGTAAAGTAATAGCCCGATTCTCTGATCTCACAAGAAATCAAGACATCATTTTATCTGGGATGTCGAGCGCATGCGCTGATAATGTCCCATGTTTTTGACTTGTTTATTGCACACTCAATACGGCCTATTGACCTTAACAAGGCCACGACTTACCAGGCAGTCTTAAAAGAGGATTAGGTGTCGCACCACTGCAAGATTGCTTCCGGGTTGTAGTTGTCAAAAGAAGTCCCATGTGAATTTTGCAGTAGCACTTTTGTTGCACTGTTTCATGGAGCTGAGAGGGCTTAGTGGTATATAATTTAGATTTGCTTCAAATTTAGGTAGTGGGGGACCACTTAAATGTGTTTTTATTGTATATTGACTGGACTATTTTGTGTCACTCAAGGAACAGAAAATTAGGGTCCTGGCCGTGAACAGGTGTTTTTGAGAGGACAAATGCTAGGGTGCCTGTGTTGGTTGGGGTTTAGAAAAAAAAACGCAATCGGTTTACATGTTTTGTTCTTTTTTTTTTTGCAGGCCAATGAAGGTACTTTTGAGAGTAACAGTATGGATAAGCCATAGTTTTACCTGTAAGCGATCTGTGAAGCTTCAAAGAGGGGCAATTTCACTCTATTTTCAATATGGCAAATACCAGTGGTATGTGACCATTATTAGCAATCACGATAGGTGTCGCACCACTGTTAACTCGTTCCGTGTTGATGTATTCAAATGGAGTCCAATTTGAAAATTTGACAGCAAGCACTTCTGCTGCACAGTTTTATCAGAGAAAATAGAAAGACGGGTCTAAAATGTGTTTCTGGTGTTAATTTGATTTCTGTGGAAAATGAGTTCAAGTTTATTTCGTGGGGAACTATTTTGAACCTGTGCCCACATACATGAAGATGGTCTACCGACCGGAAGGGCCAGAGAATGGTTCAAATAAAAGATATTTCTACAAATACATTTCAAAAGTTGCCTTCTGATTCTATAAGATGCCCTGTCTCTGCCAATCAGACATGCTTATAATTAAAATGACGGTTAACTTCGTATTTAGAACGGTTAGTCTACATGCTGCCTTTGTAACAGTATAACATAAATGACTTCTCACATATCAAAAGACTGTATTGGTGATACCTTGTCCATTATTTGAGTCATGCTCTGTGAAAAGGGGACTTAATGCATCTGCAGAAAGTTTCAACCCATGTCAACCTGCGCAGGCTGACTTCGGTCGATACTTTTTGCGATATGTAAATTTTCTTTATGGGAAAATACCTCTCTAACTCCAGATCCAGCTGGTTGTTAGACAAAATGGATTTTATGGACCCAGAGTTATACTGATTGATTGATTGATGTTTTACGCCACTTTTAAGATTATTTAAGTCATATCATGGCGACAGCTCACATATTCATGTATTTCCTGATTTCCAGCAGTAATAGGCTAGGGTTCTAAAGTGTCTTGCCAAAGGACATTCACACGAAAAAACCCAGTGGATTCAAGGAAGCTCGAACCTGGGGACTCTAGGTTACGAGTCCCACACATTACCAGCGAGCCACGCAGGACCACTCCGACAGTTATGTGATGACTTACTGGGTATTTTGGTACAATATTTGGTATTAACAAAAATAAATGTTTTACCATATACAGTTACGCAATTCTTCTTGACATTAATCAGTTTGGATATGTCCATTATCACGGCAGAGATATGTTTCAGAATAAAAGGTCAGTTCTGTAATTATACTGTAACTGACGGCTCACTCAATTCTCCCTAGTTAACTCTTTAAGCCAGACGACCAAGATTGTGCACTAGCTCAAATTGAAAGCATTTGCAAACGAAAAATTAAATATAGCTCTGATGATGTGATTCGTTTCTGATAGGCTAGAAAGCATTGTGGGAAAAAGAAGAAAATGCTGGTTACCAGCATTTTCTTCTTTTCCCACAATGTTGTCAAAAGTCTTCTTCCCCTGGATCGTTTAAAACATATGATTGTTTGATAAAGGAATAAAAACGAGTTTTCTTGGTATATATTAGATATGGCCCGCGACACTCGAAAAGGGACATTCGGACATTTGCGTAAAGTGTCGTGTCTGATCAGCCTGCGCAGTCCGCGCTGGCTAATCCTAGACGGCACTTGCCGTCTTTATGTAAATTTCTTTTTTGCGCAAGTCTACTGTAGCATAAAATCTAATGTAGTCGTAAAGTGCCGTCTCGGATTAGCCTGCGCGGACTGCGCAGGCTGATCCGAGACGACACTTTACGCAAATGTCCGAATGCCCGTTTTCGCGTGTTGCAGGCCATTTATATAAGTATGAGCCATGCTCTGGAAAAAGGGGGTTTAATGCATCTCCATGATGCATGATACCAAATAAGACATCACATAATTACGGCTCTATAAAGTCCATTTTGTCTAACAACTAACTAAATCATGAGGTAGACTTGTCCGTTAACATGCAGAAAATTGACCAATAGTCCAATACCAAAAAGTATCGACCAGGTCAGCCTGCGCGGACTGCGCAGGCTGACCTGGTCGATACTTTTTGCAGATGTATTACACCCCCTTTTCACAGAGAATGGCTCATATTTGTGTTCAATTATATGATTACGGCGCCTTATTTATATCAGATAGGTTTTTTGTGCTCAATTATGTTATTATTCGTTGTTATTTATGTTGCACGCTAAATATGAGAAACGGTTTTTCTTTGGAAATAATCCAGATATTTTCTAGGAATATAAAAGATTAAATGCTTTACCACACAATTTATTGATTTAACGACCCTTGGATAGAAAGTATTTGAAAACCTTGTGGGAAAAGGAAAAATAGCCGGTAACCAAATTTTTCTCCTTTTTCAAAAATGTTTTGTACTGTCTCACTTACAAGTCCCTTCATTTTTTGCCCATATCTAATTCTTTACCAACAGTTTTCTGTTTTCACTGCCCATAAGTTTTTAATACGTTTGGGAGAAAAGGAAAAATTGCTAGTAATTTCATTTCATTTTGCCCCTATCTAACCCCTTACGATCAGTTTCCTGTTTTCACTACCCATATAATAAAGTTTTTTTTTTTTAACACGTTTGTGGGAAAAGGAGAAATTGCTGGTATTCAGCATTTTCTCCTTTCCCCACAATTTTTTTTACCTTTCTTCGACAAATCCCGTTATTTGAGCCATATGTATTTTGGCGCATGCAAAAACTTTGCCAGATTGATTAGTTTCTTGGAGCTCTTTGAGACATTAATATTTCTGAAGATATAGATATTCGGATTTCTACATTGGGATCTCATCAGTGTATGTGTTCTCTCATTATCAAAAGATTACATGGAAAAAGGTCATGAAATTTATCACCAACTTCATTTAGAGAACACATTTTGCACTTTCTTTCACTTCTTTCTATACCTTACCAACAGTCCTTTTCTGATGGAAGAAAATTATGAGAAAACTTAAATAGATAAGGTACTGAAGAAGCTTACCATCGAAAGTGTTAGAGGCATCTTTAATTTATGTCCAAACTTATATACTGAACCAAAAAAGAAACTTCCCCTGTGTTTAAGTGCAGATATACACAAATATGAAAATCAGGATAAAACTAGATTTATATGCATTGAAAGAGTATTTTATTGCGACTTTATGTGAAAAAAATTATTGCTGAGGGTTTATCCAAAAGTAGTTAAATGGTAGTTAAAATGCGGAAGGGGTCGCTCACCAAAATCACAAATTAATACCGGGTATGACCACCTTCAGCATGAAGGACTGCCTGGCATCGTTGGCGCATAGAACGGATAAGTGTATTGGTTTCGGTTTGTGGAATGTTGTTCTATTCCTGAATTAAGGCTTGTCTTAGCTGAATGACGTTCGACGGTGGAATAGGGCGACGTCTAACACGCTGGTCCAAATTATCCCAAAGGTGTTCAATGGGATTGAGATCAGGGCTTTTGGCAGGCCAGTCATTAATAAATGCAATGTTTTTCGCCCTGAGGAAATTCACATTGTCCCTATCTGTATGGCGTGTGGCATTATCATGCTGAAAAAGAGTGATATTGGCATTATTTTGAAACAGTGGGATAGCGTGCCTCGCAAGAATTTCATCTCGGTAGCGTTGGGCATTCAAATTCCCTTCGATAACGACGAGATTAGTGCGAAAGCCATGTGCAATGCCCGCCCAGACCAAGACAGAACCCCCACCCCCCAAAACGATCTCGTTCAAGTACGCAACAGTCTGCATAACGTTCATTTCTCCTACGGTATACTCGAACCCTGCCATCACCTCGATGAATGGAAAACCTGGACTCGTCAGAGAAAAGAACGCTATTCCATTGTTGTCTAAGCCAGCGTTGGTGTGTACGTGCCCAATTAACACGATTTAAGCGATGACGTCGAGTCAAAACACAACCAACGTATGGACGACGTGCACGTAGCCCACTCTCGCGCAAGCGATTGCGCACAGTTTGGGCAGATATACGGTTGTTATGTGTACCAGGGGTGTTAGCAGCAGTGGCTGTGGCAGTTTGGAAGCGATTGCGCAGGTGGGTGTTCCGAATATAGCGGTCTTGGCAGCGCGTTGTGACGCGAGGACGTCCACTACGTGGTCGATCTTCCGTACGCCCTGTTGCTTGAAAACGTTGCCTAAGGTGTCGAATAGCACGAGTAGAACATCCAATATTCATAGCAACAGCATTCATCGTCATACCAGCATTAAGCATGCCAATGGCACGTTCGCGTAAATTTTGCGGAATTCTAGGCATATCAAAAATAAAGAAAACTAAAAAGAATTTAATTTTTTTCAACGTCTTTTTCTTATTGACATGAAAGTCTATAAAATTAGACTGAAAGGTTTCAAAAAATATACACGAATTATACTGGTCCGTGCATGCACGTGAAAATCGCTTTCAGCGGGCTTCTTCTGCAAAATGCTTTCAATCGAGTTAAAATTTTTTTATCGGACACATAATCGTTCGCCCGAATATATGCAGGTCACCTGACATTTTGATTTTTTTAAACAACATTGCATTTGCACTTAAACACAGGGGAAGTTTCTTTTTTGGTTCAGTATATGTACATTCTACAATTAATACATTCTTAAGAAAATATCGAATCCAAGTGCTAAATTTTTAAAAATTGAGATTTTAATATATCTTCAACTCGTGTTAGAAGCACTGTTTTTGAGCCAGTATTAGACTGGTCATTCCAAACAAACCTTAAGCCTCAACTGAACTAAAATACTTCTTAAAAATCAAACGATCTCATTCGCCCGTTTGGTGCATTGTAGTGGTTCAATGAAAACATTATAAACAACTGCTGATAATTTCATTTTTTTCTATCAATAAATCAAAACAAGCCAATAGCACGTTTCTTCTGACAGTGGGAACCTTCCTAAATCCCCATACATCATAAAATTGGCTGTATTCTTTTTCACACTTGAAATATATTTCATAAAATTTCTATGAACTTTCTCAGAAGCAGTTAAATCCCCAACACCCCATACTTCACAACCATGAAATAAAACGGTAACTACCATGGTATCAAAAAGCTTTAGTTAACATTCAACAGATAGATTTAAGTTACTTATTTTATTTGGAAAAGACTAACAATTGCTTTCTTAGCTCGTTGGATGGCATACTTATTTGCAGTAGCAAAAGACATGCTCCTGCACAAAACTGCACGTAAGTAGTTAAAATCTCGGACAATTTGTATTGTATGATTACCTATACTCAAATCACGTTTTTTACAGTCAACAAATACAGTCGTTATGCAAAAATTAGTTTGGAGCTTCCATCTTTCACAGTATTAAAAAAATATCCAACGCTCCAATTAATTCCCCTTCTGGCAAAAATGACTGTATCGTAGGCATATAACATAACTAGTTTGACAAAAATACCAAAATAATTCATCTCAAAGATCTAAGTGGGCGCCCCATTATTTAACAAGTAACGTTCTAAATCGGTCAGGTATAGAGAAAATATAATAGGGGATAGGTATTCTCCTTGTCTTAGACCTCTACAATATTGGGGGAAAATGTGTTTTTCTACCATTATTGATATACAGCTCTTTATATTTTCATACTTACTCTTTAGAATATAAAAGAAATTTCCATTTATATTGTATTTCAGAAGTTTACACCAAAAACCTGCGCGCCAAACAGAATCGAATGCCTTCTTGAAATCGCTATATGCACAGAATAGCTTACGTTTTCTTGTTTTTAAATATTCTGACAGTACATGAAGAATAAAGATGTTATCAGTTGTAGAACGCTCTTTACGGAAACCGGCCCGATTATAAGACTTTTGTAAATAGGAATGATACAACTCTTTGACCAAGAGTCGGGATAATACCCTGTTTTAAAGCGAGATTAAATTACTTGACATAAACTTGCATAAAGGACATTTTTAAAATGCTTAAATATTTATTGATAATATTGTCTATGCCATTGGCTTTATCGTTTTTCAGTTGTTTAATGGATACTTTAATTTCTTTTTCTGTGATTTCATTATCAATGTCATTTTGAACATCAAAGTCGGGATAATCAGTAGTTGGGGGCTCATCATCTTCATCAAATGAAGAGTTAAGATCTTTGAAGAAATCATAAAAACCGTTCATGTTTAAAGAGTTCTTCTTTTTATCGTTTTTCAAAATATAAAAATTGTTTCAATGAGCTTTTAGACTTTTACTTCGCATGTTCTTAACTTCATCCATACATTCTTTTTAATATTTAGTTAATTTCAATTTTAATATAGACTTATATTTTTTTGCTAGCATTTAATAAGGCTCTTTTCAAATGATTACTACCAATCATATTTTTTTTTACACTGGTATTTTTTTTTTTTAGCAGTTTTACAGTCTTGATCGTTTCTGCTGGAAGAATTCTTGATTCTGGTACTGCTGTATCAGCAACATGGTTTAGCTGAAGAATCAATAAATGTTTCAACTTCGGTAGAGATATCATTAAGAAAAGTTTTTGACAGTATCATTAATTTTGTATGTGTTATTTTTTCTTTAACAGAATTGACTTTTTCGATATCTACATTTTCAGTGAAAATAGCAGAATGTCCTGGTTTTTACTATGTAATATCATTATATACTTCCTTCTTAAATATTCAAAATCAAACGCTATTGCACAGAAAACACCTA
The DNA here is from genome assembly GCA_946811185.2 of Hippopus hippopus. Lineage (NCBI taxonomy): Eukaryota > Metazoa > Mollusca > Bivalvia > Cardiida > Cardiidae > Hippopus > Hippopus hippopus. Next base: position 5,057,883 of record OX328100.1, on the reverse strand, counting down.
AAAAATAAACGGTATGAAATTTTCTATCTTGAAGTTTGTAAAGGAGGAAAACCATTTTGCTGAGGAAATCACGTAACCAACAACTGAACTTTCTCTACATGTTAATTTCCGTCAAATATATCATCAAATGACCACCCATTTAGTATAACGAGATTATTTGCCTTGCAAAAATCCATTAATCTTCTTCCTAGCCGATTAGCTGTGTTATGCTGTGATACCCTAGTTATCGCGAGTTTATTTATTTCTTCAAGTGCATCATCTTCAATAATAATTTTACTATCGCAATCTATGGCCTGAAAAGTTTTTTCATCAATGTAAACTATGTCCTAAAGGTTCGGTGTTTGGCCACATAAATCCCCCATTATAATGAAATACTTATAATTATTACCAAAAATTTCTTAGTAAAAAGTATGAAAAAATGATTCTTAAAAACTTTGAGTTTTCAAGGAGTATCTAAGTCACACCAACAATTTCATCTTCACCACAATGGAAAATTTGTTAAGAGATCGTAATCCACTGGACATAATCACAATCAGGCTCTATGAAGTTACAATACTTTACTATGCCATGTTTGATAAATGTACCTATACCACCAGACTTTCTCATTACTTTTTCTTTTCTAGGCCTTGGGACAACCCATATCCATCAACCTGAACAATGTCTAACGAGTTTAAATGGGTTTCGGTGTAAGGAAAAATATCAAAGTCTCCTAAATATTGCCGAAGGTCTGATATAATAAGCTTACTTGATAAAACAGCAACATTTAAACCGGAAATAGAAAAGGACGTTGTTTTAGTCTAGAACCACCATGACTGTAATAGAAGTGGCATAATATATACATTGAACAAAGTAATTGGATAATTGCAGTTTATAAGGCTTATAGATACTCTAGCGTTTACAAAACAAAACCAGTGAATTTTATTTGCCGCCGTGTACGTTTTGCAAAATAGAAACAATCAAAGCAGTCTAAAGCTTTTAAAAACATTGTGACATAAGATAACATCTAACCAAAATGTCAAGGTCCTTATGTTGTTTATTATTTATGTGGGACGCATTGGTGGTTTATTCTTAGGCTGATAGGCGCGGATAATGGTGTTTTGTCGACAGTATAGACTAAGATCACACTGCACAGAAGGTGCAGTCTGGTCTTGATATACGTTGTCCGATAATGTGAGACTTTTTCACAAGCGTAAAGTGCTTTGAATTAGCAAAATTTTGGTCTATATTATCTGATAGAGATTTCATTTTACCTACCTAACCCTTTAGAAAACAATCCCGCGTTTTAACGTACTTAAGGAAGCTGGCATCTGAAAAAAATTGTTGGAAAAAGAGAAAATACAAGTTTCTAGCACACCTCCTTTAGCGACGATGTTTTCTTTTCCATCTAAGACAAGTACCTTCGTCTGAGGATGAATTGGTTTGTCGTCTGCAAACGTTTGTAACTTTTGGAGAATTGTTATATTTGTCGTATGGTTTAGCGTTAAATTGATTTTTCCAAGGTCTTGACTCTTTACCAGACCACACAATTTTGGACACTACCAAATTCAACGCATTTGCAGACGAAAAACTGAATATAGTTCTAATGGTGATTTCTGTCTTTGATAAAGTAGAAAACATTGTCGGAAAAGGAGAAAATGCTGGTTACCAGCATTTTCTCCTTTTCCCAAAATGTTTTTAAAGACCTTCTTCTTCAGAGTCTTAAAACTCGGGATTGTGTGGCAAAGTAGATTTAATCTGCTATATACTCGTTATATCATTTTGTCAATATATGTATAGATGTATATAGGCCTTTATGGAAACTCGGTTACTTCCCTTCGAAGATTATCTCCCTTGTGGAAATTTCCATTTCCGGGGACTACGATCATAACAATCATAGGGGCTCGGCACATGATGATTGTGCTACTTTGTGCCGCTAAAGAGAACATTTCGATAAAAAATCCGGATATCTGTATATAAATATTTATATGCAAATATTCGGATTTTTGTTTTTATCGAAATGCTGTTTTTAAACACAAATTATCATGTGCCGAGTCCCTGTGATAACAACGGCCGAACAGAAAAAAAAAAAGGGAAATCATTCGTGATTTTCCTCATCCAGTTAACTTTCCAAAATCGCGTTACATGTACGTAGATTACCGTAAAACTGCTAAAACATAAAATGAAAATTTTCAGGGAAAGAAAAGGTTGAAATTTCAATTGTTCGAAATGTTAATATATCAGACTTCGTGGATTAGTGATTAGTGGATTGTGTGCGGTCTGATCCTGATCCACATCGTTTGCAATGCCGTTTTAGGCGCGCTTAGTAGCAGATAGTTTTAGAAGTGTCTAACTTCTAACAAGTCATTTTATTTTTGTTTTCAAGGTAATCTGTATCTGTTTTTCCCATATTCCTTCGGAAAACATGAAGTACTTCATGTATTGCCGACACACACCTTTTTTCCAATTGCTAGATATACATACATTTTTCCTTGTCACATCTCGTGCTTATCTTGTGAATCTGTATTGACTATAAATATGTTTGTATTTTATGCCAAATAAAGATTATGTTATGTTATTTCAGTCATGCTTGAGCATCAGATAAACGGACGGTTAAGATCCAAAATCAAACTGCATGTTTTGTGTGTCCAGTCTGATCTTGCTCTACGCCGGTTGTAAAAGCAATAGAAGTCGCCATTTAAGTGAAAGAGTAACAGCTTTTGAAAACATTGAGACAGAAGATAACATATGTTAATGTCAAAGTACTTTTGTTGTTTGTAATGTAAGGAACGTTTCGGTTGATTACCCGTAGGCTGTAAAGCGTGACTCAATGCACATAACATAACATAACATAACATAACATAACATAACATAATCTTTATTTGGCAAAAAATACAAACATGTTTGCCGAATCCCGGTAGCTCAGTCGGTAGCATGTAGGACTTGAGAACAAGGGGTTGTGGGTTCGATCCCTGGCTCGGCCAACTTCCTTCCTCTCCCAGTCCGCAGGCTGACCTGGTCCGAAACTTTTCGCTATTGATGAATTTTTTGTATGTCCAAGGGCCAGTCTACCTCATGAACAAGTCGTTTTTTAAAAGAAAGTGGCTATTATGGATCCCTTATTATGTAATTGATGCTTGGTATCATGTGTCACGGAGATGTATTAAGCCCCCTTTTGCCAGAGCATGGCTCATTTTAAGCCAATACAGTTACACAAGATAAGCAAGAGATGTGAAAAGAAAAAATGTATGTATATCAGTACAATTGGAAAAAAATGTGTAAAGTGTAAATTAATTTCCGGCTGCACAAAACGTGCAGTCTGATCTTTGATCTACACCGTCCTATAAGGCCATTTTTTTTTTCAGTTTAGAGACCTTTAAATTGGCTATATTTGGGTATATATCATCTACTGGACTGTTTATTTCATGTACTTAACCCTGCACCAAACGACGCTGAGACATACAAGACGCTGAGGCAAAAAGGTTTTTTAAACGTTGTGGCAAAACGAGAAAATGTTGGTAACCAGCATTTTCTCGTTTTCCTACAATGTTTTCTACCCTTTCAAAGACAAATCCTATCATTTGAGCTACATTAAATTTGTCGTCTGCAAATGCTTACAATTCGGACAAGTCTTAAATTTTGTCGTCTGATAAAGAGATAAGCAATAAACAATTTAGTACTTATTTCCGGGGATAAAATAAGCTAAACCCTTCACTCACAAAGGCGATATGAGCAAGTTTTGTGGACAGTGTAGATCAAGATCAGACTATACAGAGTTATTAGTGTAATCTTCACTCTGTGCAATCTTGATTCTCGATTCTGAATTATGACCTTGACCTTGCGAATTAACAGTATAGTTATATATCTAAACCTCGAAAAAACGGCAGTTGTATTGACTTTGTGGCGAAAGACTTATACATACATCTGTACTCGTTTTCATCCAGTTTTTTAACCGTTTTTTTTCTTTATTTTATGAAACTATAATCATTCTTGTATCTTCATGCCAAACATTGCCCCTGATGGTTGCCAGGTTGCACAGATTATGGAAGATAGAAAATGCATTTCATTCTATTGCGGCTAGCCATAGACATAACAACCACAGTTTCCGGTTTAAATCGACGACAAATCCCTACAGTTTCTTTACCCCATACACCTTATATTGATTTTCAATCTACATTTACACAGCTGACTAGATTATAACACCATCAAATTTTAACAGCGTTTGTTTACTCTCTGGCTGTAAAGATGTCTCTTTAAATCAATGATACTTACATGACCCATGCTCTGTGAAAAGGAGGTTTGATGTATTTACAAAAAGTATCGACCCCTGTCAGCCTGCGCAGACATCAGTCTGCGCAGGCTGACAAGGGTCGAAACTTTTTCTCAGTTGTCAGTTTTTTGCATGTCTAAGGAAGGACCATTTACCCTCGTGATTCAGTCGTATGTTATATAAAATGGAATTTTTAGAGCCATTTTTATGTGGTAAGTTGCTTGGCTTAACCCCTTGGCTTCTGAGAGCGACTTACTGACCTTTTGCGGACAGTGCAGATCAAGATCAGACTGCACAGAACGTGCAGTCTGATCTTTGATCTACACCGTCCGGTAAGAAGATATTATTCACTAAAACATAACTTTTGAAATTGCAATATTTAGGTTTTTACTATCGAATTGAAAATTTCATTTTAGTTATTTAGCAGGTTAAGGGTTGATGCATCACGCAGATGTAATTAACTCCCTTTTTGCCAGAGCGTGGCTCATTTAACTTTTTACCAAACGACAAAACTTTGGACATGTCCAAATTGAAAGCATTTGCAGACGACAAATTAATTGTGGTTCTACTGATGGAACTTATGTCTGAAAGGGTAGAAAACATTGTGAGAAAAGGAGAAAATGCTGGTTATCAGCATTTCCCCCTTTTCCCACAATGTTTTCAATAGGCCTCTTCTTCAGGGTCGTGAAAACCGTGGTTGTTTTGTAAGGGGATAAATGCTATTTTGGAATAGGCGTGTTTCTAGCTTTTAATGTATCTATACTTTGTAAAAATGATTTATGGTGAATTAATAAGTAATTAAAGTTAAAATCAATTAACATAAATAAATGAATAATTATATGAATTAATTAACTGCTTATGCAATGTCATTTTTTTCCTCGTCATAATTTACATATTTTGTACCTCTTTGCCGGAAAACAACCGGTGACAGTTATCAGATTTCATATGGAGAAAGACGCGGGAAAAGTATTATAGAATATTCTCCTTACCAAACGACAAAATTTTAGACTGGTCCAAATGAAAGCATTTGCAGACGAAAAATTGAATGTTGCACAAATTATGAAAATTGTCTTTGAAGGGGAAGAAAACAATGTTGGAAAAAGAAAAAAATGCTGGTAACCAGCATTTTCTCCTTTTCCTACAATTTTTTCCAAAGTCATTGCCTTTGGTCGTTAGAACTCAGGATTGTGTGGAAAAGGATGAACGCAAAAATAAAAGTACAGCTTTTGACCAAATTGGAAGGATTTGCAGATATCAGATTTAGAGCTGTTCAAAAGTGAATTTTCTATTTCTGAGGGCAGAATACATTATGGAAAAAAAGAGAAAATGCTGGTCATCAGCATTTTCTCCTTTCCTATAATGTCAAAAGTTTTCTTCCTCAAGTTTGTTTAATGTTGGGATCGTTTGGCAAAAGGGTAAGAAAAACTGCGAAAAGACAAAACTATTACAAAGGTTAGAAAACAGTATTGGAAAAGCCAGCATTTTCTTCATTTCGCACGATGTTTTTCAAGGGCCTTCTTCCTCATTGTTTGGCAAAGGGTTAGGGAAACTGTGACATGACAAAACTTAGTCATCTCTTTTGAGTAAAACCACCTGTATATACGACTCTTTTCATATTACGATTTAAAAATTGCCCATATTAGGAAATACTGTATGTCTATTTAAAAGTAAAAAAAAGGAGCATTGAGGGAAAAAAATGAAGGTTACCACCTTTTCGACGGAGCTGAATGTGCTGGCTTTAGACCTACTTTTTTGGTGCTTATCACAAATGAATAAATAGAAATTTGTGATTGGTAGAAAATGAAGACATGTTTATTCTAAGGGCCCCTGCTTATTTGCTGGCAAATTTACACCGTGTATCTTATTTACAGATATTTCTTGTTTTTCCTTTTCCCACAACTTTAACCCTTAAGCTGGTAAATAAGTCAAATGAAACTTTCAAGCCTAAAGTAAAAACCCAAATAATGTCATTTCAAGGGAAAATATCTCCTTTTCGGACAGTGTAGATCCAAGATCAGACTGCACGTTATGTGCAGTCTGATCTTGATCTACATTGTTCGCTAAAGGCCCTCGAGTCACACTAAGCAGCCTACGGGTTAGAAAAAAAAAAAAAACTTCCTTAGGGTGGTAAAGGGTGTGTAGCCATTTGCATACAACTATTTTTGTCATATGTTAACTTTAATTTGTCTCATATATGGGTCTTTATTTTCGATGGAGTAGAAAACATTGAGGGGAAATGGAGAAAATGCTGGTTATCAGCCTGATCTCTTTTTCACAATGTTTTCAAAAATCTTCCTCCTCAGGGTTATAAAATCACAAGATCGTTTTGTAAATGATTAAACCATCTGCACACGACTCTTTTCATCTTACAAATTAAATGTGGCACTTATAAGGGTATTTTGCTAGTTTTTGTAAGGATAAAAGACAAAGAAAAGGAGAAAATGCTTTGTTCTCACAGTGTAGGACCGGAAGTATGTATTGTATGTGACACGGGATTTTATTACACTGCAAAGAAATTTCTCGCGATCTGATTGGATAATATGCCCCGAACATATATTTCTGTACAAAAAAACCCACGTAAAAACAGTTTACCATTTCGGGAACCCCGTATAGATGACAAGACAAACATACTGAGTAGCCTGCACCATAAGTATTATTACTAGTTTCCCTTGATGGGCTGTCATTTTAGCGGAAAGAATGAAAATAAATGAATATAGTTACATATATTATGGTTGTCATTGTAAAACAAATACACGGGGTTAAAATGAGCCATCTATTCGTCAGGTAAGAAAATTGTGAAGTGTTGAAACTCACACAAGGTAATGTTAAAACGATAACCTAATGGTCTTTTGAGGCAACGAATGGTTATTTACTTTTGCCAACAAATCATTAAAACTCAGAGTTACTTACATTAAAGTTGTTTAAATCCATGTTTAAATAAAAATACGCCGAATGTCTATCGCAGTAACATCATCAAGTTCTTGTTCCAAACTGCTTGTTTTACCAAGGTTTCAGTGACGTCAGCTATCAGTGACGTCAGTTTTCATTGTATTGGGGCACTCAATGGGGAATTTCTATTTCTTCAGCGTACACAATACGTGAAACCATAAAACAGGGAAATTTCGCTGAATACTCGTTGGAATGGCAAAACTTTGCAATACAATAAATTCGTTGTACGGTCAGGTGGCAGGGGACTCGGAAATTTGTTCATGGCTGTGGCGAATCATGTCGCCATCTCCCGTACGGCGCAACAATGCCGGTTTTATTCGATTACTCAGCGTTATAAACCTGTTTTCTCAACGGAAAATGTATAACCAGTTTCTTTATTCATATTTTTCTGAAAACATGTCAAGGTTTGGTGACAAAGTCGACCACAATCCTCCTTATCCTTCTTTTAAAATGGCATATTGAGAAAAGAAATTTGTACAGTCACTTGTGAGTGGTTTTTATATCTCTGGTTGTTTAATCGCTTACAAGTGACTACAAATTTCTTTTCTCAAAGCGCCATTTTAAAAGAAGAACAAAGAAGATTGTAGTCGACTTTGTTACCAAACTTGGCCGATTTAAAAGATTCGGCCAATCAGATAATGTGCTACTTTTTGCTTTCAGAATTAGACCAAGAATGCAATAAAATATGGTTGGTTAATACGGGCCCATTTGTGGTTAAGAACATTACCATAATGATTTCACCTGTTTTCGTGTCAATTCTAAATTCATAATGAGTATACATATTTTTCAAGGAAAATTAAAAATACATGTACATTTATACTCGATTTCAGGAAGTTTTCAGCCAGTTTTTAACCAATTATATCTTTATTTTGTGAAACTATAATCATACTTGTATCTTCATGCCAAATGTTGCACCTACGGCTGCAAGGTTGCACAGATTATGACGGATAGAAAATGCATTTCATGTTTTTGGGGCCATCAAAGCAATCGCTGTTTTCGTTTCTGGTTTAAAATGAGGACAGACTCATTGTGTTTTTCTATCCCTTCCACTATATTTATTGGTAAATGCTCTATGTTTTTCACAGCTGAGCCCTTCTACACATTTTCAATTTTTAACAGCGTTTTTTTCTCGTATTTTCTCTTTTGTATATTTAAAGATTCTGCCAAATGATCCTCTTTTAGTACTGTTCTAAAAGAAAAGCCGTATGATTGTTAAAAGATAGAAGCTAATTGTGGCAACAAACATTTCGTCCCTTTTCGAAAGTGGTTTCTTTCCCTTAACAGACAGTTCTCATCATTTGAGCCACATTTGATATGTCGTCTGTAAATGCTTTCAATTCGGAGGAATCTAAAATTGTCGTCTGTTTAAATGTTATTTTCAAATTCATGTTGATTTTACATTTTTGTTTCCAGGGATGTTTTTTATGTCGTCGACAAGAGAAAAGACAAAAACTGTCGTCTGCCTGTGGTGATATATTGAGAGTACGACCAATTAACTCTTTACCAGACGACAAAGTTTTAAACTTGTCCAAACTTACAGCACTTGCAGCCGACAAAATAAACTTTGCTCGATATTTGTCTTTTATAGGGTAAAAAAAAAAGCAATGTGGGTAAAGGAGAAAATGCTGGTAACCAGCATTTTCTCCTTTTCCACATTTTTTTCAAAAGGCCTTCTTTTTTCAGAGTTGCTAAAACCCGGGATCGTTTAGTAAAGGGTTAACTTCCGGTCCAACGCATAATGACGTCTCGGTCCGTATTCACCGACCGTTCTTAATTGAATTAGTCTAATTCTATATTTAGAAAGTAATACATTTTCTATGCTACGACCATTAAGTCGCAACAATGACCAAAATGAGACAAACCAGACAAATACAGTGGAAGCGGCTAGCTGGGGCACTTAAAGACCTAGTAGCGCCCTAAAGTAAACAGTGCAGGCGTTAAAATGTAATTTGAGCCATGCTCTGGCAGAAGTGGATTTAATGCATCTCCATGATACATAACAGTAAGCAACCATCACATAACTATGGATTCTTAAAATCCGTTTTGTCTAATAGTTAACTGAATCATGAGGTAGAATGGTGATTGGACATGCAGAAATTTCACAAAAAGCAGAAAGTTTCAAGCCATTTTAGCCTGCGGGTCATTGGTCGATATCTTTTGCAGATGCATTAAGCCCCTTTTTCCTAGAGCTTGACTTATTTCAATCATACCATTTAAAGCTATGGACGTTTTTGTGAAGATGACAATCTGTTATTTTGCGGTCGGTCCAAGTGTTAGTCGCTTGCAGAAAAAATCTTATATAAGAAATATCTTCAAAAAAGACGGCGGAAGTTGCCAGTAATTTGGCAGGGATTCATAGAATAAACAGGTCTACATTTTTGACCACAGAGGCCCTTAGAATAAACATGTTTACATTTTTGACCAATTACAAATTTTTATTTATTCATTCGTTATCAGTACCAAAAAGTAGGTCAGAAGCCAGCACATTCAGCTACGCCGTAAACCAGGTAAACAGAGAGACAACTACTAACTTGTTAATAATTTTATTTCTTCGGTCATGGCCAGACCGACCGTACCGATGGCGACGGCCTGGTTTTAACCCTTATCCTGTCACCTTCTACAATTTCGACCCGATAACAGGGTGCCGTATATTTTTTTTGATATCCGTCAGTTGGTCACGTGACCGCTAAGTGCGCACCTGCTAACTGGGACTATTTTCAACCAAGCGTCTTCCTGCCGTAATGAATCAATCGCTAGCGAATACTTTCGCTCGTTTAATTAATAGTCTGTTATGTTAAAACACATTGTCTTCTTCGCCACATTATTTTTCTGCGGATATACGTCACGTTTAATAATTATGACGTAGACAATATCATTCATGACGTCATTATTGCAAATGCATATCCAGAGGGTGTTGTAAACACGGTTCTTCCTTTTTTAAAGTTTCTCATAGATCTAGTGAGAAAGATGTCAATATGTCCCTTATTTCGAGCGAAATGTTCAATTCAGTCAGATTTTGGATTATAATTGAGAAAAGGGATAAATAAAATACACGGTTGGTGTCTTCGATTGGGAAAGTCGATCAAGTTCGGCTCCGGAAATTTTTTAAAGGTACGGTCTTTATCAATGTTTTTTTTTTAATCCGTTTGTTTGTTTTGTTCCGTTACAGTGAGTGACAGCATAAATAGAATAGATGGCTGGTTTCTTGGATGGGTTAAGTTTATCGGGCTCGGCTCCGAAATTTATCCGGTTCGCCTTCGGCTCACCAGATAAATTCCTCCGCCTTGCCCGATAAACTTAACCCATCCAAGACACCAACCATCTATTCTCTATTTATCCTGCTAAATAAGATAAAAAAAAAAAAATTCAAGCCGATAGTAAATACCCGAATAATGTTACTCCAAACTTATTTTTTGAAAATAAAACACCTCTTTATCGGACAGTGTAGGTCCAAGATCAGACTGCACGTTCTGTGCAGTCTGATCTTGAATCTACACTGTCCGCAAAAGGTCAGCCAGTCAGGCTTAGCAGCAAAAGGGTTAAAACTTGGGGTTGCTTAGTTAAGAGTTAATGAAGAGTAAATTAATTTCCCCATGGAGTTTGTATGGTATGCTTACTTTATCATACCAATAAAACAATAGAAACTAGACCTGAAACAGTCAGTAGTTATGAAATTCCAATTAATATTGGAAAACGGCACGAAATATAACCACAAATTTAACCCTTTGCCGGCTAAGTCCGACGCAAAACACATATTCTTTGCGGACAGTGTGGATCTAGATCAGAGTTCACAGAACGTGTCGTCTGATCTTAAATATTTACTCTCAGGTACGATTATTTTTTTTCCGCAAAAAGAATTCTGAAAACGTAATATATGTAATGATTTTAGTATGATCTTGGTATTTGAAGTTATTTATTTAGCAGTTTGAGGGTTAGGAAACTATACGGCTTTGCATATCTGTGTATTCAGGGTACGTATTCATTAACCATTCTTGAGAACATTCTCAGTCTTATTCTCAAGATTCTAAATTTGAAAGCAATACAACTTCTGATTGGCTAAACCAAATGGTTTAGCCAATCAGAAGTTGTGTTACTTTCGAAATCAATAATTAGACTAGAAATGTTCTTTAGAATGGTTGGTAAATACCGACCCTGATGTTCGATCGATGCTATCTGCAAGTTATGCCTTACTCATGTAATACATGGAAGATATTTGTTTATTTCGGCGAAAAGAACAATAATTATATTTATTTCATGCTTTTAACCCCTTTTTTGATGCGATTTTCATCAAAATCCAGCCAAACAGTTGTTTTCGGAAATTTCCCCGTGGGGTACCCCCTCCACATAGCAACACATTGTATTATTACGTGAAGCGCGAGAAATTTAGGATAAATGCACATAAACTACGTCATTTTTTCGTCTTGTTGAATGGCATGCACTGTTTACCTAGGTAACTAGTGTGCGGGAACTACTGTTTCCGCCTTCAAGTGAAGAATTAGAAAATATGAAATCAGTATTTTTTTTCACTAGTCGTAACCATAAAATATAAAACCATATTCCATCATTATTTTAAGATAAACTACCAAAAAAACATGAAATAAATTTGACTCTTTACCAGACGACAGAATTTTTAACAGGTCAAGCCTCGCCTCGGTAGCACAGTCGGTAGCGATAAAGGACTTGAGAATAGGGGTTCGCTGGTTCGAATCCACAGCTCGGCCAATTTTCTTTCCGAGGATTGATGATAGTCTTTGCAATAGGATTAAATCCTCTCTCAACGCATATCATTGTTTCAATGATGGTTATGTGGTAATGCAGCCAATGGCTTGGGAAGAATTTGTAAGAAGGATTGGTAACAGGAGCTCCAGGAAAGCGTGGATTGTTGCACTATCCGCCGCGATATAACTGAAGTAATATTAGAAAACTGTGTTAAGTACCATACAATCAATCAATCAACCAATCGACGGATCAATCGATTCATCCATCGATCATATCATATCATATCATATCATACCTAATAATATCATATATCAAACCAACCAACCAACAAACTGGCCAACAACAAACACAACCAATCAACCGACCGAGCGACCGACTGACCGGGCGACCGACCGACCAACCGAAAGACGGACTGACCAACTAACCAACTAGCCAACCAGTTAGCCAACCGATTAACGGTATAAAACTAATAAACCAAGCAAAAATGTTAGATCAAGAACCCCGAAAAGCAGCCGGTTCAGAGTTTATCCTCATAAATTCAAACATGGAACAAATCGATTCCGGTTTCATTCACTGACTCTAAAGGTGTTTATAGTTTGGTGCTAAAGTTTCGTCTTCTCTCCACGTAAATGGCATGAAAGGGCGCTTCACGCAAGATAGGCTTCGGAAAGGGGCTCGACATGAGCAGCGTCATTCGAAGTTGGTTCTTTTGTTTTGGGATCTGCGTATTTATTTGAAAAATCTTGCACGCGTCAAACAGACCCATCTGGATGAACTCTTTTCACGTTTGGATTCAAGAATAATCCTTGTTGATACAGAAAAAAGACTTTAAACGGAAGGTGAAGACCCGGATTAGCCTGTGCGGACAGCGCAGGCTAACCGGGTCGACACTTATGCAGATGAAACAAGACCTATATCAGATGACGCCGTTCATATAATAATCTATCAGTAGCAAAAGTCGAGCTTCATCTCTTATAGTGGGGAAAATAGATTTCCCGCGGGAGACACTCTGCGAGACCAATAAAAACAATAACTTAGGTCCCCCCAAAAAGTCAATATTATGAGATTCCGATTTATATTATCACATAGCACGAAATCACATATCTCTGCAAAGACACTCACTCGCTGGATCACCCGATGCATGTCATGCGCTGTGTGCGTATTCGTTGTAGAACGGTGTAACGAACTTTCGCGGTACTTGAGTATCGATAAGACGAAAGTTCAAAGTACTGAAAGTACTGACGGACTAGCGAATGCGGAATAAGCGACCTTCATAAGGACAAAACCTGGTAAGTCCATACACGATTGAAGAAAAATGGTTCAGTCCGACCCGATCCAATCCGGTTATTAAGGCTTATCTGGCTCGGCCTGATAAAATCCGGTTTGCTCCCTTAACTTCACCCACCGCTCGTAGCCATTTACTTGTCACAGCAGGAAGTGTCATGAAAAAGTTCTGTTTGTTGATCTGAAAAAAGCAAATGAAGAATAGATCTGGCGTTTTAACATGTTCTAGAGTCCACTGTTAGATGGACTTTCGATACTTTTTCACTTTCTTATTGGTTGGACGAACTCGTAGCTAGAAGAGACCGACATTACCCGCGGGAAAAAAAGAAACTGATGATGAAAAAGGCTGCGTTGGGATAAGTAAACATGTGCCTGATTTGCAATGACTTAATATAGATAGAAGCAAATACCTTGTATCTTATAGATGACATCTTATTCAGTCTATGAATTTGTGAGTACTTGTTCAAATTGGAGCGGTAGTGTAGTTCAAGTCAACATTGTCATATTTAACAGAATTGGGATTTCTAACAGTAATAATCACTTCTGTGGGGCAGTATTTGGCGACATTTTTTTTTTGTTTAGATTTGGATCTGGGTCACTCTCGATGACAACAGACCAGCGATCTTATGATCGCTAGTATGAAAACTCTAAGAATCAACCAACAACGGATGTTAACTGTTATAAATTCATTCCTCAGCTACACACTTAATCAATCATGTAGAAAACATTACTATATTTTATCTAGACGTTTGTAGGAAAAAAAGAAGAAACCCACTTTGATCTCTATCACTGTCCTGCGGCCATTTTGAATGCATGTCACATATTTCGCACCAGAAAAAAAAATGTTATTCTTACGGTGTCGCACCACCGCGAGGTTGCTTCCGGGTCGTAGTAGCCAAAAGTCGTCCTGTGTGAAATTTTGAAATAGAACTTTTGTTGTACTATTTCATATAGCTGAGAGGACTTGGTGGAATATACTTTAGATTTGCTTTAAATTTGGGCAGTGGGGGGGGGGGGGGGAACAATTTAGATGCGTTTTCATTGTACGTATATTGACAGAACTATTTTGTGTCACTAGAGGTCCAAAAACCTGGGGTCATGGCAGTGAACAGATATCTTTTAGAAGACAAATTCTACGGTGCCAGTGTTGGATGGGATTTAGCGGAAAACGCAAGCGCTTGACATGTTCTTTTTCTTGCTTTTTTTTGTAGGACTATGGATGTACTTGTGGGAACAGACGGAGGAGCAAGAGGGTTGCCACTAAGCGATCTGTGAAGCTTCAAAGATGGTCGATTTCACTATATTTTCAATATTGCAAAAAACCAGTGATGTGACACCTTACATGCTGACGTCTATATGCCATAATAGTCACGTGATATAAACAATTACCCCGTGATCTTGCAGACGAAAGAGATTTGCCGTTGATGTCAGTGTTTCTTCCATTTATTGATTTTGCATGGAACATAGGATATCAGAAGGGTGAGGTAAAATGTATAGTAAGCAGGTATAGCATTTACACTTTTTCACCTAAAGTTTGAGTTAATTCTTTTTTTTTTTCATTCAAGACGTGTATTTTGGAAATGTTTTAATATTACTGAGTGTTTTCTACAGCAAGGTTAAACGGCCACCATAAGGCGCGGATGTTGGTTTGGGCGCAAAGATTTAAATCATGACGAAAATACCTGTCGTGGTTCTACCTATTTAACCGAATATGGCTTCCAATCAAATTGATCTATTCATTCCCGACGTATTGTGCACCAATGGCAAGATAATACACGTCACCTAAATTTCAAACTCATACCATTCGACGAAACTAGGTTGGCCAGTGAAATTTTGTATCAGATTTATCACTGGTGATCTTGTTTTTGTCACTTTCATTGATTTCTAGTTAGCTCGGCTGTTTTCGGAGAAAACGTCGAGGTATTGTTAAGGCCCTGGCGTCGTCATCTGCGTCGTTCTGCAAAAACTTTAACATTTCATGATATGTTTATCATTACTGGAGAAATTTACGTCCAACTTGGACTAGTTTTTAAGGATAGGGCACCCTAATGCGGATTCCTGTAACATCGCCTTTCACTGCCGAAAATGTACGGATTCGGCTAAGTCTCAGGTAATCCGTAATCGATCGGCCGATAGATACTGGTTCCCCGCATCGATTACGGATTACCCGAGTCTTAGCCGAATCCGTACAATGAAAGGCGATGTTACACGAATCCCATTAGGGTGCCCTATCCTTAACTGTCAAAAGATGAACCCATTCAACAAGAGGAGGTAACTGTCAAAATATTTTTGACACAGATATGCCCCTTTTGACTTGAAATTCGTCGTGGAAAAACTTTGACATTTTATAATATCTCTGTCATTACTAAAGATACTTACTTCAAATTCAAACTCAAATTCAAATATATTTATTGTATATATAGGCCACCGGCCCTTGTACAAGTACACATACAATCAAAACACATTTTGTTTACGCGTAGGGATAATATTTACAATAGTATGAGATATCTAGTTTTTGCATTACTAAACAGTATCAAGGCTGACCAAAACTAGCTGGAAACCCTACTCAAATTACAGTTAGAGCAACATATAAATCAGATTGATGGATGTAATTTGAATCCATTCTAAGCCATATTCAGCTTATGAGATCCAAAAATCAAAGTTCTACGAATCTTAATTGTACATTATACATACATACATACACGTACACGTACACGTTCCTTCTATAAGATAATGTCTTCGAATCAGAAAAAAGTTATTCGAAATTTGGCAATGTTCATATATTATGCATTTTCGATATGAAAAAAGTTTTATAGAAGAACAAGAACGATAAATTACTATGATATTTCATTCTGAAGTTTCGATTTTCTGAGCCAATAACTGCTTGATGACAATTTTAGCTTGATATCCATAAAACGTATACTGCTACGTGAATGTGTCTGAATATACATATATACATCCAGGTATAAGTATACATACAGATGTAGGTGTACATGTGCGTGTACTAGATATCTCATACTATTGTAAATATTATCCCTACGCGTAAACAAAATGTGTTTTGATTGTATATGTACTTGATACTTACTTCAAACTTGGACAATTTGTTAGAGTTAAATATCATAAGGGAAACCCATACAACAAGGGCAGTTACCCATACAAATACTGCTGCCACATTTATTCCCCCTTTTCAATTTAAAATTTTCACTGAAAACTAATCTATTTCTATGGGCAACTGTAGTTGAGCATTGTCATCCGCATACGATGCTCTTGTTTTGTTCTAAGGCAGAATTTCCCGTGCCTACTGCAGGGGACCAGTATGTAGCACAACATTCTTCCCAAGCCACCGACTGTTTTCCCACATAGCATCGTCGAAACAATGGTCAGCGCCGAGAAATTATGAATCTAAGCTGTTGCAAAACGGACAGATATGACACAAAATCTAACAAATCTAAAAATGAGACACACTACAAAATGGAACTCTAAACTGCCAGAATATCGACCATAAAGTCAATGACAAATGCTCGCTTTATGGCATCACGACAATTTTGGGGGAACATTTGGGCGATTTTGTTTTGATCAGCGAATTATCTCTTCATACTCTGTAACTTGGGATGGCAAAAAAATTGTCAATATTGAACCGAAACCGTGATTAATTTTCTCATTTTCTCTCCGTGTCGCCCGGAATGCTTCTACAAGAGTGCGTTTAACAGGGTCTATTAGACGATTGCATTACCCTTATTGATTAGTTATGGGATACAATCAAACAAGAGTCCAAGAAACTTCCATATTCTTATTGCGTATAATAGTTTCTATGTCATGTCGACTTCTTTTTTCTATACTCTTTATATATTGTTTTAGTATAAATCCCAAGACAACCCACTTTACTAGCAAAGAAAAAAACGTCTCAAGCAATCGGAGGGCTGGTCTTATAATTTAATTTAAAATTGTCAATTGATTCAGTCTCTATGAGTAGCTGACATCAAGGGACACGCAATTTTGTATGACTAGCAAGTCTTCAGCTGGCAAACGCCAAGACGTTCTTCCGGAAATGCACGGCGTATCTCCGTCAACAAAGTAATTTTCCTCTGATTAAAAGTAATTTTACAGCTTTAATCGTACAATTTAGTCAATGTAATATCTTATCAAAAGATATATGTTTCCAGAAGGTCAGTGACTTATGAGAAAAGGTTACAATCGTTTTTGCTACAACATAAAACTCAAGAACAATTGAAGCAGCAACAAAGGAAAATACACTGAAAGAACAAAAACACCGGACAGCGTCGACTACCAAGTTTACAACAATGGTGGCAGAAACAAAAGCAATACGTTCGACAAGAAGAGCATCAGCGGCGGCAACAAAAGCAAGCGAAAGAAGAAACACAACAGCGATGATGTCATGATTTACAACAGTAGAAGAAGCATCAATGACAAAAACAGAAACATCAAAAAACAACATCAGTAACGGCGGCGTTGACATTAAAAAACACAAGAAAAAGGACAACAACAACAACGACGACGGATACGAAGACGTCAAAAACACCGGCAGAAGAAGCAACATCAACAACAACGAATCTTCACACAATTACGTAGGGGAAATTGGCGTTGACAAGGAAAAACAATTGCAACCAGAAAATCAACGAGGACAACAAAAACAACAACAACGACGACGGCAAAAACAGGATCTCTGCTTTCAGTTTTTTCATTAACTCTTTTCTAGCCCACAGAAGTAAAGACCGATTCTTATTTAAAGCAATTGCAGACGACATATTAAAGGTGTTTAAGCGATTAGTGAGAGTACACTGGTCCTTTGACTTGCTTGATTGATTGATTGTATGATGTTCAACGCCGTTTTCAACATTATTTTAGTTATATCGCTGCGGCCAGTGCACCTATCCTTGCTTTCCTGGGGTTTCTTTTTTCAGTACTCAGCACAATATTCTTTCCAGGCCACCGGCTGCTTTCCCACATAACCATAGTCGAAATAATGATCAGCGGTGAGAAAGGAATGAATCCTGTCACAATGACTATCATCAATCCTCGGAAAGATATTGGCCGAGCCGGGGATCGAACCAGCGATCCCCTGCTCTTGAGTCCTGTATGCTACCGACTGCGCTACCGGGGCTCGGCCCCTTCACTTACATAAAATTTACTCAACGAAAAAGTTTCGACCGATGTCAGTCTGCTTGGTCGATATTTTTTGCACATGCATTAATCCCCCTTTTCATAAATCAAAGCTCAGAGAGAGAGAGAGAGAGAGAGAGAGAGAGAGAGAGAGAGAGAGAGAGAGAGAGAGAGAGAGAGAGAGACACACACACACACACACACACACACACACACACACACACACACACACACACACAATACTTATGTAAGGTGTCTGCGATTATCGGGGTCACAAGGTTACCGCGTCTCTAGCTCCAGTCATATTTCCCCATTGTGGTGTAATATCGAAGTCGTCTGCATTATTCTGTAGGAAAGGATCTTTATCAGACGGCCTTCAATTCCCGATGTATGCAGAAGTGCAAATATTAACCTTGAGAACGAAAAAAAAAAATGAGCCTTGAAAAAGGGGCTTAATGCATCTGCAAAAAGTATCGACCCACGTCAGCCTGCGCAGTCTGAACTGTGTCGAAACTTTTTGCTATTGGTCAGGTTTCTGCATGTCAAAGGACCGGTGTACCTCATATTTAAGCCATTGTTAGACAAAATGGATCATGTGTATACCTAGTTATGTGATGGCGTTCTTGGTGTAATGCATCACGGAGATGCATTATGCCCCTTTTTTGCCAGAGCATGGCTCAGATTATAAAATGATTTTCAGTTTCGTTTGAAAAAACAGTTGACTTGAGCAATGCTGTTTTGTTCGAACAGGTCACACAATATCGGTTATTGCAGATCAAGATCAGACTTGAACTCTGTGTATTCTGATCTTGACCTATATTGTCAGAAAAGTAAACAGAATGTTTTTCACCCTTAAGCTAAGAGTTAACATTCTTCAAGCGCCAAATATACAAATTCAAAGCTTTCACTCAAGAGGATACACCAACATAATTGCCATTTTAAGACTTCTACTGGCCGCAATGTCTCATCTTAACGGACAGTGTAGATTTAAGACCAGACTGTACATATTGTGCCGATCTACTTTGGCCGCCAAAGGAACTGTTGTTGTGCTAGGCACGTTAAGGGTTTAATGGCTGAATTTCCATGTTAACGAAAGATATTTATCGCAGATAACAAATGAGCTAGTCTGGAACTGTTTTTCAGTACAAACGAACCTCTGGTAACTACATTTTGTGCTGCTGTCTCTAAATTTTGTGCGACTCTCTCAACATTTTGTGCGGCTATTTCTACATTTTGTGCGGCTCTCTCTACATTTTGTGCTGCTATCTCTACATTTTGTGCGGCTATCTCTACGTTTTGTGCGGCTATCTCTACATTTTGTACGGCTATCTCTACATATTATATGGCTATCTCTGCATTTTTGGCGGCTATCCCTGCATTTTGTGCGGTTCTGTCTACATCGTGTGCGGCTGTCTCCGCATTGTGTGCGGTTATCTCTACGTTTTGTGCGGCTCTCTCTGCATTTTGTGCGGTTCTCTCTACATTGTGTGCGGCTATCTCTGCATTGTGTGCAATTATCTCTACGTTTTGTGTGGCTCTCTCTACATTGTGTGTGGCTATCTCTGCATTGTGTGCGGTTACCTCTACATTTTGTGCGGCTCTCTCTACATTTTGTGCGGCTATCTCTACATTTTATGCGGCTGTCTCTACATTTTATGCGGTTCCCTCCACATTTTATGCGGTTCTCTCTTCATTGTGTGCGGTTCTCTCCACATTTTGTCCGGCTATCTTTACATTTTGTGTGGCTATCTCTACATTTTCTGTCGCTATCTTTACATTTTGGGCGGCTATCTCTATATTTTATGCAGCTATCTCTACATTTTGTGCGGCCATCCCTACATTTTGTGCAGCTATCTCTACATTTTGTGCAGCTATCTCTACATTTTGTGCGGCTATCTCTACTTTTTGTACGGCTTTCTCTACATTTTGTGCGGCTATCTCATCATATCGAACAAGGAACGAACAAGGAAGATCCAACACTGGACCGAATGACGTTTTATACCATCTGATTGTTATCTACACAACCTGCAATTCCACCTACAGTGTCTTCTAACTATAGAATAGCTAAACCCTTGCCACATGAAAAAATTTTAGTCTTGTCCAAATTGAAAGCATTAGCAGACGACAGATTAAAAAATGGCAGAAACGATTGAATTTGCGTAAAAAAAAACCCTAGAATACATTGTAGGAAAAGGAGAAACTGCTGGTTACCAGCGTTTTCTCCTTCTTTCCAATATGTTTCATTTTTTTCTTCAGGGTCATTAAAGAGAATGATAAAGAAGAAGTTAAAGTGATGGGGAAATTAAGATGTACCGTGATTGTTCAACCGGACTCTACGAACTTACTAAAAGGTTAAGCTACCTTTTTTGGAGGTAAAGGCTGAAATAAAGTGTAGCAGGGTAAGAAAATGTCTCAGAAATTCAACATTGAACGAATTCGAACTGGAACGTTAAAATCAAATCTTCCTTGTCCCCGCAAAGGTCTTTTCACCAAAGGTCGTCAATGTATGAGATTGTTTGGTAAACAGTAAACAGTTAAGTCGGTGACCGATTTCCAGTGACTTTTTCCCCCTCACTCCCTTAAAACATGGAGCCACTTCAAGATAGAGTATTTGTATGCATCGTCGTGAGCGACATTTGTCATACAAGAATTAGGAGAGAGAAGAAATTGTTTAAATCGCGAGAAAATTCCCATTACGCCTCTAATTTTTCCCAATATCGATACAGTTGCTTCTCAAAGAGCGCATTTAACGGGGTTTATTAGACGATTGCATTGCCCTATTGATTTGGTTTGAGATAATGTCAAACAAGCTTCAAAAGGATTCTGGCACTGGAATAACGGCGACGACTGCAGGACTAAACTTCCGGAAGGCGCTTGAATATTCTAATGTATTTTACCATTAATACAAGCGCGTCTTGATGCATCTCCTGGAAAACAGGTTGACTAAGTAAAGTTACAAATATTTTGTACACTGACGTTGTTTTTTAATTCAATGGTAGAAGTTTTCAAACAGTAAGAAAAGAACAGACTGTAAATAACGTGCAATATGGGCCCGAACTTGAGTCCATTCTCAAAATCTCAATTTTTTTTAATGCTTCAGCTAATGAAAAATATTGAAGTCAAGACTTTGATATGAAAAATTTAAAAAAAAAAGTTGAGACGATTTTTCCATGAGTTGTAATAAACCAGATCTTTATAACTTTAAAACTTCATTTTCAGCTAAGTTGAGCAGCAGAAGCCCCAAACTTAATCAGGTATCAATATTTCTCGGTCTTGAGTTAAAATAACGACGGGGCGAAAAAAAGTATTCCTGTGAGTGCGACTTATCCTTTCTCAGGTCTAGCTGTGGTAAGTTTAAACCTGTTTATTACACAGCTATTTTGATACAAATTTTAAACATCAATGTACTGACAATTGCTTCTTGCAAACCTAACCAGAACCCGTATTCACCAAGCATTCTTAACCCTTTGGCTGCTAAGCGCGACTAAAGGACCTTTTGCGGACAGTGCAGATCAAGATCAGACTGCACAGAACGTGCAGTCTGATCTTGGATCTACACTGTCCGATAAGGAGATGTTATTCCCCAAAAGATAACTTTGAAATAACAATATTTGGGTTTTTACTATCGAATTGAAAATTTCATTTTAGTTATTTAGCTGGATAAGGGTTAATAACATCCTGAACTCTTTACCAAACGACAAAATATTAGACTGGTCCAAATTGAAAGCACCAGCAGACGACAAAATAAACGTAAATCAAAAATTGAAATTTGTTTCCAGCAGGGTAGAAAACATTGTGGGAAAAGGAGAAAATGCTGGTTACCAGCATTTTCTCCTTTTCCCACGATGTTTTCAGAAGGTCTCTTTCTCAGGGTCGTGAAAACCAGGGATTGTTTGGGAAAGGGTTAAGGCCAATTTACACGACCTGCTTTTTCATAAATACTGCAACATAAGTGCTAGTCCACATCGTGTAAACCCGGTTTTAATAGGGGATTTGCTAGTAGAATTGTAAAACAGAGAAAATAGAACGTATTTTCTGTTTTACAGACGGAATGGACCAATCAGCGCTCAGTACACTAGATGCTAGCCCTTTATATTGATAATAATTATACCTGCAGGGGTCTGTTTGTCGTCTGGTAAAGGGTTACCCTTCATCCATCAATCTCAGTTTTACATGACCCTGAAAAAAACAGGCTTCTGGAAACATTGTAGGAAGAGGAGAAAATACTGGTTATAAGCATTTCTCGTTTTCCCGCAATGTTTTTTTAATATTTTCAAAGACAAATTGCTGATTTATACCCACATTTATTATTCGGTCAGCAATAATACTTTGAATTTGGGCATGTGTAAAGAAATGTCATCTTGTGAAAGGTTAAACATCAAATTACATGTAGTTATTATTCTCCACTGAAGAGTTAAACTAGATAAAATGAAGCAGATCTAGTGAACACATGTGTAAACGTGAAAAACACAAGCACTATAAATAAGAGCTGCCTTATCAATCCCGAAAAAACC
The DNA here is from genome assembly GCA_946811185.2 of Hippopus hippopus. Taxonomy (NCBI): domain Eukaryota; kingdom Metazoa; phylum Mollusca; class Bivalvia; order Cardiida; family Cardiidae; genus Hippopus; species Hippopus hippopus. The sequence goes on along the minus strand of OX328100.1, from coordinate 5,035,050 downwards.
ATACCGTGTAAACTAGCCTTTAGTTGTACTCTCAAAAATTTTCTAAGTTTGAAAGTAACACACTTTCCTGATTGGCTATACAATTAGGTTTAGCCAATCGGCATGTGTGTTACTTTAGAATTTAGTAAAGTCTTAAGAATTAGACTAGAATTATTCTTAGTATAGAATGGTTAGTAAATACGGGTCTCTTCTTGCGCAGACAAGTTAGTGTTTCCAAAGGTCGACCTCGATCAACACAGACTCCGAACGCACAACCTATAGTCAGAGAAAACGATGTTCTATCCCTATATAATACCGTCTCCACATCCTTTTGTGGTGAATCTATACTATCTTTGTCGGACCGCAGGAGCGTCAGGACTATTTTTAGCGGATTTGTATAGCAATTTGCTTACTGTGATCGAACTAGCCGGTACCAAATACATAATGCGTAACGACGCATGCGTGCTCATTTTCAGTTTTGAATAGCTGAGGTATCTTTCACTATAGTGCGTAGATTCACACCATTTTTTTTTTAAATATCCACGCGTTACGATCCATATTGAATAATCACGCATTCGTTACATCATATCGTAGCGTAATTCTGTCCCACAAATCTGCTTTTCAAGACTTTAAGTCCTTTGATTTCTTCATTTGGTTGCCTTTGTGTTTACGTATGGCAGTTGTTTATTTATCACTTTTGTTTTCGGTCCAGCGCTACATAATTATGATGTTATAATATAGCAAGTCAAGTGATTTCCTGTTTTGACTTAACTCTTTACCAAACGACAAAATTTGAGACTCGTCCCAATTGAAAACATTTGCAGATGACAAATCAAATGAAGCTAAAGTGATGGGATTTGTTGGTAAAATGGTAGAAAACATTGTAGGAAAAGGAGAAAAATGCTGGTTACCAATTTCCTTTTCCCACAATATTTTCAAAAGGCTTCTCCACCAGGGTCGTTAAAACTCGGAAGTGTGTGGTAAAGGGTTACCACTGAAAAACAAGCGATACCATAGTATTATTCACCAATGAAAACGAGAGAGTTATATATATGAATAGATGCAAGTCGCCGTCTTCGTCGATTACATGGTACGGGCACTTTTGGGCAGTTTTCTTCAGGACTGTAAGGACTGCCTTATATATGTAATTCTTGGCGACCTTGATGTTAAGCGTCAATATTTCCTTGTAAGGTTATATACTTTCTTCTTCATATTGGCTAGGACAAGAGTTATAATTGAAATGACGGGACTGTACCATTGAGACTTTGGCAGACGACAATTTAATGTCGCGAAGCAGACGATATATAGTCTACCACATACACAAACAATATACTGTACTGTACATGTAATACTATTTATTATCTGTTGACTTTTTCTCCCATTTTGCCTCCAAACGTCTTCGAGCCGTCTGGTTAGTATAAATCACTGTTTAGAAGATCCCGACTGTGTGTTTGCCAAGTCTTAGTTTTACGCAGTATAACAGTCGCCTCAGTTGTTTAATCCTTTACAAAAAAAAAAAACTCCGAGTTTTAACGACACTGGGGAAAATATCCACTGAAAACATGGCGGGAAAATAAGAAAATGCTGGTAACCAGCTTTTTCTAATTTTCCCACAATGTTTTCTACCATTCCTGAAACAAATTTCAAAATTTGAGTCCCGTTTATTTTGTCGCCTGCAAATACTTCGAATTTTGACGCCTCTAAAATGTTGTCTTTTTGTAGAGTTAAAGCATTGCCTTCGTGCAAACGACCATATTTTTTGTATCGCAGCTTATCAATTTCAGATGGAACAATTGCTCTAACACGAACTTTGTTTGCCACAATGTCTTAAACTGTGTTCATGGATAAAACCTTTACTGATTTTGATTACCCATAACGTAGAGTAGTTTCAAAATGAGTTGATTCTTTACCAGAAGATAAAATTTTAACTAGTCCAAACTTAAAGCAATTACAGATGATAAATCAAAAGTGTCTCAAATGATGGTATGCAACTGACTTTGAAAGGGTAAAGAAGATTGTGGGATAAGGAGAAAATGCTGATTACCAGCGTTTTCTCCTTTTTTCCCCTCTCAGTGTTTTCAAAAGCCTTATTTCTTAGGGTCATTAAAACAAGGGATTTTCTGGTAAAAGGTTTAAACCGGTAGAGTACGGCGTATTACTGTGAATACCATGTACAGCCACGATGAAAATATATCTCCTGTGCACTGTCTTTTATTCCGTATTTGTTACCGCTTTACCACTTGACAAAATTTACAACTCGTCCTAATTCTAATAATTTGTAGAAAATAGTAAATATGGGTCAAAGGGTGAGATTTGTCTTTGAAGGGGTAGAGAGTAATTAAGAGGCAAAAAAAGCTGGCTACCAAATTTCTCTTTTAGGGTCGTTGAAACGCTGAGTTATTTGATAAAGGATTGCTTTTTGTTTTGAACACAGAAAAATATGATATTGAAACCGAAGGGAAATATTGAGCCAAGTACCCCTTAGCCAAGCACTCTTCGAGTACTATTCAAAGACTCACTGAGAGGTATAACTAATTAGATACACGACAAACAAGTAAACAAAAAGTATTGCTCCTTTCAACATTATGAAAACTATTGTAGGAAAAGGACCAATTGCCTATAACGAGAAATTGCTCCCTTTCCCACAATATTTTCCTAAGTTGAAAATTGCAGGGGCGCTTAAAGTCGTATTTGTACATTTCATTTCTGTGAAAGCTTACGTAAAGAAAAATCATTGTTGAAAACACTTTTCGGCCTTCAGTCCTGTCAGCACTTTGATTTTCGATATAAGAGTTTCAAAGCATCCATCTGACGTATGCTAATGTCAGTTAAGGTGGTGCTAAAACATTATTTCTTCACTTATCTCGTTAACTACCAACGTTGCCTTGAAAAGCTTTTTGGGACGGTGTCGATCAAGATCAGACTGCAAAAAAAAAATGCCCTTTCTGACCTTTATCTACATCGTCGTGTAGATCAAGATCAGACCGCAAAAAATGTCCGGTCTGATCTTTCCTCTACACCGTCCGCTACCTGGTGTCAATATTTGACCAGAATCGGCTTCAGTCACAACGAAAATATACTTTTGGACCTCAAGAAAAGTTGAGTCCATATGAGCCATGCTCTGTGAAAAGGGGGCTTAATGCATCTGCGAAAAGTATTTACCCATGTCAGCATGCGCAGTCCGCGGAGGCTGACCTGGGCCGAAACTTTTCGCTATCGGTCATTTTTTTTTTGTACAAGGACCAGTCTACCTAATGATTACCTCTGTTGATAAAAAAAAAAAAAAAGGCTAAAGACTAATAATTATGTGATGGCTTGATTGGTATAATGCATCGTGGAGCTGTGTTAAACCGCCTTTTGTCAGAGTGTGGCTTATTTATTTGGCGGTGCAAGAGCTACGGAAAAAAAATCTGATTTCTCAAATGAATTATCCCCGTAATGCAAGTTTGGCTGAAAAAAAATCGTTTTGCCATTTAGCTCTTCAGCACACGACAACGCATTTGAGCCATGCTCTGTGAAAAGGGGGCTTAATGCATTTGCGAAAAGTATCGACCCAGGTCAGCCTGCGCAGTCCGCGCAGGCTGACCTGGGCCGAAGCTTTTCGCTATTGGTTAATTTTCTGTATGTCCAAGGACCAGTTTACCGAATGATTCAGTCGTTGGTTAGACAAAACGGACTTAATGGATCCATAATCATGTAATGAGTTGCCTGGTATGATGCATCACGGAGATGCATTAAGCCTCCTTTTCACAGAGCATGGCTCATTTTATTTAGATTCGACAAGATCGAAAGAAAAATGCAGACGCCAAGTAAGATATAGGTCAAAATATTTTTCTGTCTTTGAAATGGTAGAAAAAAATGAGGGATGAAGAGAAAATACAAGATACAAGCAATTTTTACTGTTTCCAAAGTATTTCAAAAAGCCGTTTTCTCCTACTTTTGTTGAGGATGCTAAAATATGGAACTGTTTGGTAAATTAGAATACCATGAAGAGACTTGAAATAAGAAACTCTAGGAAAGGACAGACAAGTGCACTGGCCCCCGCGATATAACTCGAATAATAATGAAAATGGCGTAAAATATCAATCAATCAATTAATCAATCAACCAACCAACCAACCAACCAACCAACCATAAACCAACCAATCAATCAACCAATCAACAAACCAATCTACGCACCAATCAATCACTCAATCATTCTATGACGATCAACGAATCAACCAACTGATAAACCAACCAACCAAGCACTCAACCAACAACCAATCAATTAGTCATCCAACAAACCAACCTACCAATCAATCAAAAGTAGTCAACAAGGACAAAAAAAAAACCCCGTCAATTTTGTGGAAAAGTGTTTTAAGGACTTATAAATACTACATAGTTTATATTAGTGCACTATTACATATGTGGGAGTATATTTGCCAATCTTTCCCTATCCTTTTACAAAATACACCAATGTTTAAAGACCCTGATTTTAAAAAAAAAGTCCTTTTGAAAACATTGTGGGAAAAGGAGAAAATGCTAGTTACCAGCATTTTCTCCTTTTCCCACAATGTTTTCTACTTTTTCCGAAACAAAACATTGTATGTGAACCATACTTAATTTGTCATCTGAAAATGCTTCCAATTTGGACAAGTTTGTAAATTTTGTTGTTTGGTAAAGGGCGATCAAAAACTTTCCCCTCCCCCCCACACACGTACAGTCACACTCCAATGTACTTATAGAGGGACAGGCTGCGATTGAAAACATCGTGGCCAATGAAAATACTGCTTGAATTCATGCACTTCTACTTGTCACTATGATATCATCGTTACATTCTATTTAACTCTTAACCAAACTGCCACTTTTTAATCAACCCTAAAGGAGAAGCGTTTTGAAAGCAATGTAAGAATAGGAGAAACTATATAGTACTAACACCCCTCTCTCATTTTTTCACAATGTTTTCAAAAGCCTTTTTTTTTTCATTGAGTCGTCAAAATACGCGATTTATTGTAAGGGTTTGCGCCTAAGTTTCGTGATAAATTTTCTATCAATACTAGTCATAATATGCTGTAGGTGTGAAGGTTTCAATTTGTTTTTTTTTTGTTTGTTTAGATCTATATAGCCTGCAGCACGTGAAAAGGGGCATTCGGACATTTGCGTAAAGTGTCGTTTCGGATCAGCCTGCGCAGTTCGCGCAGGCTAATCCGAAAGACACTTTCCGTTTTTATGTAATTTTCTGTTTTGTAAAAGTCTACTGTAGCACAAAATCGTAGTCGTAAAGTGCCGTCTCGGATTAGCCTGCGTGGACTGCAAAGGCTGATCCGAGACGACACTTTACGCAAATGTCCGAATGGCCCCTTTTCGCGTGTTGCAGGCCATACGGTGTTTAACACCTTTTTCAATATTACTTTAGTAATATCGCAGCGGCAAGTGCACCTATCCATGCCTTCCTGGAGTTTTTACCAGTATTTCACACAATATTCTTTCCAAGCCACTGGCTGCTTTCCCACTTAACCATTGTAGAAACAATGATTAGTGGTGAGAGAGGAATAAATCCTGTTGCAATGACTATCACAAGAAATTGGCCGGGCGAGGGATTCGAACCAGCGACCCCCTGGTTTCAAGTCCTCTATACCACCGACCATACAATCGGGTTTGGCCCGAAGGGTTTAAAGAAATGCTGTGATAGGTAAAGCCGCGTCAATCCGCCACTTATCCCTATACAAAATACGACCAAGAGAAGGAAAGCTTTTGAAACATGTGGGAAAAGGAAAAAATCCTGGTAACCATTCAATTCAGACGAGTTAAGGTCTACGGCCCCTAACTCTCATATTAAAAGACGGACGCTGCAGAGGAAGGCCGAATATCCTTTACGAAAATGTCAATGTTACACGATATTTCCCGATGAATTAGTGGTCGTAGACCTTAAGTTTTTCTAGCAAAGAGTTAGTCTTTTACCAAACAATCTTGTGTATTGACGACCTCGGTGAAAAAAAAAAGATTTCGGAGAAAATGTACGAAAAGAGGAAAATGTTGGTAACCAGTATTTTTTTTCCTTTATCTACAGTGTTTTTTATCCTTTCATAGATAAAACGGCTTAGCCACATTTAACCCTTAACCTGCCAAATACGTGAAATGAAACTTTCAAGCCGGTAGTGCCGAGCTCCGGTAGCTCAGTCGGTAGCGTGCAGGACTTGAGAACAGAGGGTCGTGGGTTCGATCCCTGGCTCGGCCAATTTCCTTCAGAGGATTGATGATAGTCAGTGCGACAGGATTCATTCCTCTCCCACCGCTGATCCTTGTTTCGACGATGATTATGTGGGAAAGCAGCCATTGGCTTGGAAAGAAAATTGTGCGAAGTACTGGTAAAAGAGACTCCAGGAACGCATGGATATGTGCACTGGCCGCCGCGATATAACTGAAATAATGTTGAAAACGGCGTTAAACCCCATACAATCTCAATCAACCAAACAACCCTGTTTATAAAAAAGACTTTCAGGAGAAAACTGTTTCCGAAAACACTGTAGACAACCAACATTGTCCCCTTTTCCCACTATATTTTCTCTCCACTACCATACAAACTCTATCATCTGAGACACATTGGTTTATCATTTGTAAATGCTTTCAAATTTGACAAGCCTAAAAATATTTTATCGTCTAGGTCACTGAGGTCGTTTTCTTTTTTTTTTTTAACAAATCCGCGCAGTCACTGGTTTGAGTCATGTATTGGTATTGCAGATGTGGGCGCTCTAATTCCGTTAAAGTACCAATCCTGTGAAACTAGCCTTTAGCTAAAACAAATAAACAAATATAGTCATGGAAACGGTTTGAATAAAAATGAAAATCACGATTTGCTGTATTATTTGATCCTACATGTAGGGAACAAATAGACTTCCGCAAAATATGACAAAAAATGAGCCGCGCTCTGGAAGAAAGGGGGTTTAATGCATATCCGTGGTGCAATATACCAAGTGAGCCGTGCTCTGGCAAACGGGGGCTTAATGCATCTCCGTAATCCATCATACCGAGAAAGCCATCACATACTTATGGATCCATAATAGCCACTTTTTTTAACAGCCGACTCAATCATGATCATTTGACATGCAGAAAATCGACCAATAGCGAAAAGTTTCGGCCCAGGTCAGCCTGCGCGGACTGCGCAGGCTGACCTGGGTCGAAACTTTTCGCAGATGCATTAAGCCCCCTTTTCACAGAGCGGGGCTCACCAAGCAAGTCATCATGGATCTATGAAATCTATTTTGTCCAACAACTGACTGAATTTTAAGGTAGGTTGGTCCTTTGACATACAGAAAATTGAACAAAAGCAAAAGGCTTCAACCTAGGTCAGCCTGGGCAGTCAGCACAGGCTGACCTGGACCGATATCGTTTGCAGATGCATTAAACCCCTTTTTCATAGAGCGTGGGTCTTTAAGCCAGTCCTTATTCAAAGAACACCGTCCGCTATCCGTTGTTAACCGAACCCAGTAAGTAAATCGTTTAAGTACAGCGCTTAAAACCCTGGGACGTTGGTTCAAAACCCATGCTCGGCAGAAATCTTTCTGCGGATTGACGACATTCATTGAAGATACAATTTGGTAATACTAGTGGTTTAAGACCGGTTTCGATTGTTTGTGAAGTGGTTACGCCATTTTCAACATGTCAGTTACATGTATATCGTGGCGACTAATGAACCGTGCTCACCTGGAGTTTCTTTTATCAGAACTTCGCACAATATTCTTCCCCATCCACTGACTGCTTTCCCACATTTATAACCATCGTCCAAACAATGATCAGTGGTTAGATAGGAATAAATCCCATCGCATTGACTGTCATCAATCCTTGGAAAGAAAATTTCGACGGGCTGATGAATCGAACCAGCGATCTCCTGGTTTCAAGCTTTGTACGTTACAGTCTGAGCCACGGGGCTCGGTTGCTCAAATCGTAATTAAATACGAACAGAGCATCAAAATGTACATGTGTACTTGCCATTAGCTACGTAAAAACTGTAGTATACAGGACTTTGTGCCCACTTTTAAGTTGAAGGAGAAAAACCATCTTCCTTGTTAAAGCAGCACAAAACTAAATTTGGACCCCCGAAATTGCTATGTTGCAAAAAAAAAAAATTGCATCCGCTCGGATTGACCTGCCTCACTCAAATATGACACTGTCACACCCCCCCCCCCCCCCCCCCCCCCCCCAGCCTGGTTCCTAACAACCCCTCCCCCGTCTTGCGTGGCTCAAGATGTATAATTCGTAACCTGGAGGCCCTTGGATCAATCGTCACGTCAACGACTGGATCTCTCATGGAAGTGTCCGTGGATAATACACATCAGAGTCCTAGCCTTGTACCGGCTAAACCCATGACATACATGATAAGGGAGCCTGTCGCCGAGATGTGACTGGCAAGATGTTGAAACCGTTGTAAAACACGACAATTAATCACCCCCACCCCTATGTATCAATGCTATGTGAATAATACAGATCTGCTTATGTGTCAGTAAGGAAAGGACTGGTCTTAAACACGTTACTCACACTGTTACCTGCAGTCGATTTATTTAGCACTAGACCACCTTTCAAAACATTGTAGAGAAAGAGCCCGTGACAAGTAATTCATCCTTTTGCCAAACATTTTCTCAAGGTGTATTAATAAATAATTATTAAAAATAACTGTTGATTCTCGATATTTTAGTCCTTTACCATACAATCCCGAGTTTAAACGACTCTGAGAAAGAAGGCTTTTGAAAACATTGTGGGAAAAGGAGAAAATGCTGGTAACCAGCATTTTCTCCTTTTCCCACTATGTGTTCTACTCAATCAAAAACACAATTCACCATTTAAGAAACATTTAATTAGTCGTCTGCAAATGCTTCCAATTTGGAAGGAGAAAATGCAGCATTTTCTTCTTTAACCACAATGTTTTCAAAAGCCTTATAATAAAGTTATTACCTAAAGAGTCTTTTGAAATCGGGGCTGTGTGGTGAAGGGTTAACCTTAGTATCGCACCTTTTTTTATTCGACTATTGAAACCTGCATTATGACCCAATTAAGCAATATAATGCGTCAATCATAGGTAAAAACGTTACACACTCGTGTCGCATGACATATTTCAGCCCAGCGGGTATAGTGTACAGTAATAAACATTACAAATACCCATTTATACATGAGCTATGCTCTGTGAAAAAGGGGGCTTAATGCATTTGCAAAAAGAATCGACACAGGTCAGCCTGCGCAGTCCGCGCAGGCTAACCTGTGTCGAAACTTTTGCTTTTAGTAAATTTTCGGCATGGAAAAAAGGACCATTCTACCGCCAGATTTAGTCGATTGTGAGACTAAATGAATCTTATAGACCCATAATTATGAGATGACTTGCTTAGTACAATGCATCACGGATATGCATAAAGCCCATTTTACCGGTCATAGCTCATAATAATATAGGCTTGGTTTTCGGCCTGTCCACTTGAGTGAATATTTATCATGTTGAATAGAATTTTGTAATTATGGAGACATAACAGAAAAAGATGCTTTTAGGAGTGAACTAAGAGTGATCATTTTTAACTCAATACTTCATTTTTAGCAAATTTGCAGCAGATAACTTTGAAAGTATCCTTGTTAATTAGGAATAATCGATTATATACACACACCGTGACTCATTACCATACTACAAAATTCTAGACTTGTCAAAATTGAAAGCATTTGCAAACTGCGACAAAATAAATGTAACTCAAAAACTGTAACTTGTTTTTGGAAAGGTAGAAAGCGTTGTGGGAACAGGGAAAAATGCTGGAAACCAGTATTTTCTCATTTTCCCACAATGTTTTTCGGAGTCTTTTATGCTCTTTAAACTTTGGGATTGTATGGTACAGGGTTTAATGTATCAAAAACAAGTGAAAACATTGTGGAAAAGCTAGAAATAGCTCATGACGAATATGTTTCATATTTGTTACGACCATGTTTTCAAAGGTGCCCAATAAGCAGGACGAAAAATATTGTCATACAAAAGCCACGAGTTAACTCTTTACCGGAGGACAAAGTTTACTTGTGTCCAAATTCAAAGCATTTGCAGACGACAAGTTAAGTTTGACTGAACTAAAGAGATGGGCTTTTGACAGAATAACCAGCATTTTCTTCTTTTCCTACATTGATTTCAAGAGCGTTTTTCTACACGGTATTTAAAACAAGGGACTGTTTGGTAAATAGTTAAACAAGGGAAATCAGCGACAATGCAATCACTGCAGACAATTTCAAAGACATGCAAAAAATTAAGGGTCAAAGTCTAAGATAAGTTTTTTTTCATAGAACGTTGAAAAAGATAAAACACCTGAGTATTCACATCCTCAAAAAATCAATAATCATATAAAAGAATTGAAATTACTAACTTCAAACAGTCGAGTTTTGAAGAGGCCGGTGGTTTAAAGTTAGTCAATTACTCATTCCTTTATCCGCAGTTAGTGCGGTGGGAAACACGATCTAACCTGACCCACTTAGGCGCAGTATTTTCTCTCCATCCGGTGTATACATAGCTAGCTTCCCACGCAATCCGTCTCACCCTGTGAAAACAATAGAACAGTCCACAGCATTAGACGTTCAGTAACGCATTATTCGCCTTCCTGTACACAGCGTGTGTAATAAGTGATCGGTATCGGAGATTTGACATTTGTAGCTACACTGTCACATTAACGCGAATATGGATTGTGTACACTGGAGGATATTGTGATGATATGGTGAACGGAATGAAACCCGCTTTTATGTTAAATGTAGGATTTTGATAACTGTCGTCTGCTTCAGCTATGTTGTAACGGTTATAACGCAATCTCTTGGCTTTGTTTTGGAAATGAAGTAAACAGTGCTCTATTTTCGGATATGTAAACATTGAATAACTGGAGAGTTCGTGTTTTGTTTCTAAAGGTAGTTCGGAAAAACAGCCAAAATTATAGCTGCACAGGAGAATATGGGGGATTTTTATCCCCCAAAAAGGCCAGATGTAATGGACAAATTACGCAGACGACTCGATGTGTATCGACGGAGGCAGGTTGGCATGCAGCAACGCTATGAATACAGACAAAAAACACAAAATGAGCAAGAGAGACAACATGCTTTAATATTACGCCAGAAAATTCTCGACAGCAAGGCCAAAAAGAATTCTAAAAGCAAGGCTAAATCGGACAGTAGTCACACTGATCAAAGAAATCAAATCGTTCAGGTGAGTCACGGCTTATTTATTGTTCTATTTCGGCTGTCTTACCCCACCTCCTCTGCTGTTTAGACATTGTGTTTGTGTGTATTTATCGAGGCTGCGTTGAGAGTATTTTCCCGTCCTACACACGCGAGTGGGACCTTCCTAAATTTGATTGACCAATCAGCGAGCCGGAAGCTTACACCGTTTCGATAACACTGTCAGCGCCGTGTATCTAAATTTAACATGATTCGAAGAGCGCAGAAATTTGTTAGTGTTAATAGATAGCAGGATAGTGAGGGCATTCGCATGTGTCTCCTTACATCAGCAGGTGCTTTCTGCTAATTGGTGATTAAGATGCAAATTACATGGTTACAGAACCAGACAATTGCATTATTTTATGGACTAATATAGTAGTGTCTTTGAGTTGCATTAAGAAATACAAGGTGCAAATTAAAATCTCAGACGATCTGTTACATTATTAATGAATTGAAAGATACGCCTCGCGTGTTTTTAATGATCTATTTTAAAAGGTTATTAATCTCACACGGTGATGTATAATTGGTGATTATACGGTGATTAACGTTCATACAAGTGAAAACAAGGATTTATTATCAATAATTTGGAATAATTCTAGAAGGAAGTCATTATCAGACATCGCTATATCAACTTTATCATAGTTTAATGGATTGAATTTCGTCACATATTCAATATTGAAGGTATAAGACAGATTCCTTAATTTGGTAATTTTTCATTGATTTTGTATCTTACCTTTGTTGTTTTTTTGTTGTGATGCCGTTGAGCGTCGAGTTTGTCCGCCCCAGCAATGGTTTTGAAAGCATTTATTACATTATATCTGTAAAGATTGATAAGAAAACCGAAATACCATCGGTTTTTGTTTATTTTTTTGGTATGTTTGAGTATATCTTACGATGATAATATGTATCTCTATGTTATCGTTCTGATCACCAGGATTGAGGAATGCACAAAATTCTAAATGATACACCTGCAATCTTTTGCATAATACATTATTTTACGTTCAGATCAGACAGTATGTTACTTGTTGAAGGCGATACACAGCTCTATATTTCAGCCTGTCTCACCAAGGTATATCCCATTCCAATCACGCACCACCACTCTATGATTGTACTCATTACTTGCGTTTCAAATTGCAACGCATTAGGCTTACGGTAGTCCGTTATTTGCTTTTCTCATACAAATAATATCAAGAACTAGTGATAACAATACCATGTAAAAGTCCAAGATATATGGTGATTTCAGAGGACCAGAAAGTAGGGAAACTGGACTTTGCAAATACACCTTATATGCCAATGGTATTGTGCAGACCTCAATTTAAAAAAAAAAGCCTTTTTTCGTTTGCATAGAAGGAAGGATGCTGTCGCGGAAATTTTATACCACACGAGCGATATTTTATTGAATGATATTCGACTAAGAAGACGTTTGACATGAAACTGATGAACTTTTCTCAACAGAGTGAATGGGCTAGACCAGACTGAGAACTAGTATTCTTCAACCATTCGAAACCACTTCGTTCAGCCTATCAGGAATTGCGTTACTCTGAAATTGAAAGTTCTTCAGGGTTAGAACAGGAATGAAATTAGGAATGGTTGGTGAAAGCGGACACAGACTCCGTAATATCGGAGTTTACTAAGGTCCGAACAATCAGATGCACAGGAAGAATTTTAATGATTTTGTTTTCTTAAGAAGTACAATTAGTTTCTTTCACCGAGTATTGGCTCGACTTCCATAAAGTCCAGATGAATTAAATACGACTTATAGACGTCTAGACGTATTGTTGCCCCATCGAACAAAATATTTCTTTGCTCCGTTTCAAGGATTTGATATCATACTGTTGCTCTTTTCTGCAGTATGTACATTTATCTCTTTTCTAATTCTGACACTCTTCATTTGACCTGCATCGTATTCTTGAAAAATACTGATTGATTATTTCAAATCTCGTTTTGTTCCTCATAGATTGAGTAATAAGTACATGTATTTCATGTAAAATTTCGTAATTTATTGCTATAGTTACAAATTAATTTAAGAGATTCAGCTCCTATCTATTGGTTGTGAAATACATGTATAAAGGATCAGACATTTTAACGGGTTGCTAAAATAACATTGTGAAGGTGTGATTGATTGAATTTGCGTTTATTTATCGTCGCCACCGGTTTCCCATATGGGCGACGCCCCCTGAAGGCTATTAGTATTGTTACGGGGGATAGTGCAGATACAGGACGAAACCCATCCTAAGTTACGCCTGGTTCTTTAACGTGCTTGGTGTATAGCACCGTCACAGGGGACCTCGGTTTAACGTCTCATCCGAAAGACTATTAGTAGTTTTAGATGGCCAGCCGTGGGAATCGAACCCACACCCTCATGATCACGAGTCTTACGCTCTACCAACTGAGCTATGCGGGCTGGTCATGTGTGAAGGTGTAAACACTTGCTGTCTTTTTAAATAGATTTTGTGAATATGGTGTGTTACTAGACAGCTGGTAGCCAATTGACTGTCTGTATGTGCTTGAAACAGATTTATCCAATCGGTTTTCATGCATACCTTACAGTTTCACAGATGTGTTCACCAGATCTCGATCGACTCTTGACCTGATGATACAAGCTTGTCACAGATAGCTTCTAAAACAGTCTTGTAAAACATGGATAGTCATCAAATATAAAGGTTTGAAACAAAATATACTCGCGAAAACTTTATGGCAATATTGGAAATTGTTCGTTGGGGTCGAATTCTCTGTCACAATGATTTTGTAAGAGGTGTGCAAAGAGGGGGATACCGGTAAGTTGAAAATTAAAAGAGATGGATAAATTTGCAAGAGGTATAACACAAGATAATCAGCAGAACGAGAGAGATGGCGATCAAATTTCACCAGAAACTCGACAGGTTAATCGCTCTCGTCGGTCAAAGGTCACCAAGACTGAATCTTCATTCAAGGTGTAATTACACGCCCTGAACCCTTGGACGCATTATCTTCCGCTAGGTGGATTTTTCAAATACAGGCCTATCTGATTTGTGCATTCTGGGTACAGACCCGGGTCCGTATTCACAAACTATTCTTTAGAACATTTTTAGTCTTATTCTCTATATTTTTCTAAATTTGAAAGTTACACAACTTCTGATTGGCTAAACCATTTGGTTTAGCCAATCAGAAATTGTGTTACTTTCAAATGTAGAGAGTCTTGGAGAATAAGAATAAGAATGTTCGTTGGTGAATACGGACCCATGACTTCTTTTCAAGGTGGCAATCGGGGCTGCGACTGTCAAAATAAAACGTACGTTTATTTAAAACAACGCTATCTGGTACGATTCATCCAATCATGGTGAGCTAGCATATAATCTATGCACCAATCATTAAAAAACACAGCCCCAAAGCCCATAGGCCTAGGTAATCGCCCCGGTATAAGCACAGCATGGTGGGGACATTTCTTTTTTATAGCTGTAAAGTCTGTGGAAAAACCTTGCGCCAATCCTGGCTTTCCCCATGTCTGTATTTAGAAACTGTATACAAAGATTTGCAGTAAACAGCTATACTCTCTTTTACAATTATTATACTTTAAAGAATTTTAGAGTAAAGGCAGACTGGATTTCCCCACAGACGTATTTTATAGCCATTTTCGACTTTCTACGTTTTAAGCGACAAGGTTTTGATTTCACGCACTGCGCATTAATATTTATCATGTACAGGATAGTGATGCGTCATAGCAAACAGGTCAATCTTTGAAGAATATGACATGTGCAGTCAGTGCCGTTGGACGGCCAAATAAATTGAAATGGTTGTTTTTTAGCTTGTAAATGAAGACTGATTATGCATCTTGAATAACCCTTAGGCTGATAAGCACGACGCACTGACCTTAATGCGGACAGTGTAGATCAAGATCAGACTGCACAGAACTTGTAGTCTGATCTTGATTCTACACTTTCCCATACAGAGATGTTTTTCCCTAAAATGTATATTATGAATAGCAAAATTTGATGTTTTACTATCGGTTTGAAAGATTCATTTCAGGTAATTAGCAGGACAAGGGTTAGATAATGGTGAAGGGATAGATCCAAGATCTGACTGCACGCCTAATGTAGTCTGATACTGATCTGCGCTTTTGGCAAAAAGAGTGTCTTATGTTACCCTTCGCGCCTTAACTCTTCCGGATGTCAGATTTCCCCAAATTGAAAGTATTTACAGACGACAAAGAAAAAAAAAACAGTTATGGGATGTCTTTAAATGTCTGACACGGTCTGACATGTAGTAAAATTCTTCTGAAAGCCCGCTGTTAAAAAAAAAGAATTTTACTGCAAGCTGCAACAACCATTAATTTTTAGCTCCACTGGCCGAAGGCCAGAGAGCTATTGTCATGGCGTTGTGTCCGTCGTGCGTCCGTCCGTTCGTCCGTGCGTGCGTCCGTAAACTTTTTCTTTAAAAAACTTCTCCTCAGAAACTATTGACTGGATTTTTACCAAATTTCACAGGAATGTTCCTTTGGTGGTCCTCTTTCAAATTCCTTCAAATAATTGTGTTCCATGAAGAATTCTGGTTGCCATGGCAACCAAAGTAAAAAACCTTTAAAAATCTTCTCCTCCCAAACCGCTATTTGGATAGCATTATTATTTTGCAGGAATGTTCCTTAGATACAGGTTTACAGAATTCCTTAAAAAAAAAAAGATCTGTCAAAAAACATGGCTTTTATGGGAGACTCATTTTCCTTTTATGGTATAAAGTAAAATCTTTGAAAAATTTCTTCTCTAAAACTATTCATTGGATTTCATTGTTGTTTTGCAGGTAAGTTCCTATGGTGGTTGTCTACCAAATTGTTTCTTCAGTGAGCTAAAATGCAGGATTGAATGATAATTGTTAAAAACTTCCTTTCGCCATTATAGAAATATCAGGCCTGTTGAGCGATACAGGCGCTCAAGCGCCTCTAGTTATCTCTCTGTACCGTATTTGTTTCTTCAAAAATTAAACAATAACAACAACAATATGCAATACTGATGGTCCTTTACCATACAATTCCGAGTTTTAACGACACTGATAGAGAAAGCTTTTGAAACCATTGTGCGTAAAGGAGAAAATGTTGGTAACCATCATTTTCTCCTTTTCACACAATGTTTTCTCCCCTTTCAAAACCAAAAAGCATAATTCCAAATTACATTTAAATTTTCGTCTGCAAATGCTTTCAATTTGGACAACTCCAAATTTTTATCGTTATCTGTAACCCTATGTGTAACGTATAGAAACACCATGTTTATAATCTACAAAATGGTGTCTTCGTTCTGTAACATGAATTATTGATAATATCGTTGTCTTTGCCATTATCCGTAATATAGACCTTGTGAATATTTTTCATCTTGGTCAGATTCTTGGCGAATTGCTCTAACCTTCCTTCGTAAATATGTTTGCATGCTAACTAGGAGTTTTGTGCTCAAGTAAAACAAGATTACGGTCGGTATACACCAACCACTCTTAAGAACATACATAGAGGATATTTGTTTTTTACGGTGAAAGATCGAAATTTATTTCATCGAGTGAACATCATCGGAAATATTTTCACGAGTGGCTGTGCCACTCGTGAAAATATTACCGATCATGTTCACGAGATGAAATAAATTTCGATCTTTAACCGAAAAAAAACAAATATTTTATTTATTGCATGCTTTTAAACCTTTCTGGGGGAAACTTAATTGATCAAAATCCAGTACAGTTCTTTTCGGTTATTCCCCGTGGCATACCCCCTTCGCATAGCA
The DNA here is from genome assembly GCA_946811185.2 of Hippopus hippopus. Classification (NCBI taxonomy): domain Eukaryota; kingdom Metazoa; phylum Mollusca; class Bivalvia; order Cardiida; family Cardiidae; genus Hippopus; species Hippopus hippopus. The sequence goes on along the minus strand of OX328100.1, from coordinate 5,018,144 downwards.
ACGCATTATAATATTACGTCAAGCGCGAGAAATCTAAGGTAAATTACGTCATATTTCCTTCTGGTTGTGAGGCACGCGCATTTTACCTAGGTAACTAGTGCGCGAGAACAACTGTTTTCGCCTTCAATTGAAGAGTTAGAATATAAAAATCTGTATTTTCACTGGTCGTAACCATGATAACCTTTCAGAAGCTGTGTTACTTTCAAATTTAGAAAATTCTGGACAAAAAGACTAAGAATGGTTGGTAACAAATCCTGGGTCCGTATTTACCAACTATTTTTAAGAACATTCTTAGTCTTATTCTCAAGAATTTTCTAAATTTGAAAGTAACACAAGCATTGATTGGCTAAACCAAATGATTTAGCCAATCAATACTTTTGTTTCTTTCAAAGTCTAGAATAAAACAAAGAATGGTTGGCGAATTTAGACCCAGACCTCACATATAGCGTGATATGGTCGTATACAGGTTGTTATTTACTAGTACGAAATTCTGTACCAATACAACTGGCTTTGAACTTTACACGCTTTGAGTCTATTAAGTTTATCAATAAACGATCCATAGGTTAAATATCTTAATAGTATTTTATAAAGAATATTTCTTTGTCAGACGCGGCTTCATGTACGTGTAATCTTTCATAAGGTAAAGTGGTTACAAAATGAAAAAAGGAGCCCTAGATCTTTTTGTTTCCTCTCGTTCTAGACTTACTTTTACATTTTTGTCGCATTACTCTACATTTTGACAACTTACGGTTATTGCCCCTCTTTTTCGTGTACTATTTTTTGACTCTCTCTTTCTCTCTTTCTGTCTGTTTAAATGCCATTCGAATTTAGTAGTCCACTCCACAACTTATGGGGTTATAAATGAAAAAAAAAAACACTCGTTGAACTTGAATTGTATTTAAACGTATTTCGCGTACATGATGAAAGTTGACATGTACTTCCAATAATACATGAAAAGGATCGTTGATAAGACTATTGGTTACTTGATTGATTGATTGAGTGTATGGTGTTTACCGCCGTTTTTAACATTATTTCAGTTATATCGCGGCGGCTAGTGCACCTGTCCATGCTTTCCTGGAGTTTCTGTTTACAGTACTCCACACAATATTCTTTCCAAGACACAGGCTGCTTTCCCACATAACCATCGTCGAAACAATGGTCAGCGGTGAGAGAGGAATGAATCCTGTCATACTGACTATCATCAATCCTCGGAAAGAAATTGTCCGAGCTAGGGATCGAACCAGCGACCTCCTGTACTCAAGTCCTGTACTCTACCGACTGAGCTACCGGGGCTCGGCTATTCGTTACTTGAACATGCACTTATTCATTTTTATTTGAATTACTTGAAACCCTTGCAGAAAGTGTTGCCTTGGAATCATTGGGAAATCATTAATGTCTCTCTGTGCTTATTGGTAATTTTTAACCCTATACCAATGGATTGCTCGCTTTAACCCTTTACCAAACAATCCCTGGTTTTCACCACTCTGGGTAGGAAGGCTTTTGAAAACATTGTGGGAAAAGGAGAAAATGCTTGTAACCAGCATTTTCTTCTTTTGCCGCAATGTTTTCTACCCTATCAAGGTCAGAAATCATCATTTGAGCTACATTTAAATTGTTGACTATACATGTAAATGCTTTCAGTTTGGTCGGGTCCAAAATTTCGTCGTGTAGAAAGGGTTAACGACCTAGAGAAAGAAGGCTTTTAAAGCCTTTACAACCTAGAAGATTTTTTTTCCCCAAACATTGTCGGAAAAGTAGAAAATGCTGGTAACCAGCCTTTTCTGCTTCTCCCACAGTATTTTCTGTCCTTTCACAGACAAATTCCTGCATTTGAGCTACATTTAAGTTGTCGTCTGAAAATTCTTCAATCTGGACAAAGTCTAAAATTTTGTCGTCTGGTACAGAGTAGAGATTACAAAAAGCAAACAACAGCTGATATTCTGATGATCAGCATTTTTTTCTTTTCCAACAGTGTTTCTCCTCTTTTGAAGACAAACATTAACATATGAACCACGTTTAATTCTTTATACCAGACGACAAATTTTTTGACTTATCCAAATTGAAAGCCTTTGCAGACGACAAATAAGATTTGGCTAAAAAAAATGGTGTTTTCTTTGAAAGGATAGAAAACATAGTGGGAAAAGGAGAAAATGCTGGTTACCAGAATTTTCTCCTTATCCCACTGTGTTTTCAGTATCACTTCTTTTTGGAACTGTAAGTGTCAATAAAAATCGGGATTGTGTAATGAAGGTTTAATTTGTCGTCTGCTGCAAGTACTTACAGTATGGACCACTCTAAAATATTGTTGTCTGGCAAAGAGTAAACCATTGATCGTCGCATTTTCTCTTTTCTTCCGGAACATCACGATGTATGATTATTTCGGGGAATGAATTATTCCGTCCCATAGGACCCGGATTAATCATGTGACCGTGTGTGATTGATGAAAACGTCTGGGTGATCGAGATTCACTAATGGATGCATACTTTGATAATTATTACATTCTAAGAAATTTCCTCGCTTGGTTCTTTTTTGCCGTTTTTATGTGTGTTCGCCATTTAGGGAAGATTAAATATTTTTCTGCCTGAAGTGAGGAATAAAATCATCTCGGTTGTTTAATTGATGGAATTATAACGTCGAGTCCCATTGCGTCATGAACATCTTCTAGATAGACACGGTGCCGCCGTTTTTTGACATGAAACAATTATTGTAGTTCTAGATTTATGTTCAAGTCTTTACTAAAAAGAATGGCCCGAGTTTGATAACTGTTAACCAGCATTTTCTCCTTTTCCCACAATGTTTCTTATCATTTACAGAGTTAAAGTGATCATCAAAAGTTAACTTGTTTAACTGATTACCTCCTACAAATGTTTTTCCCGTTCTTGCAGCAAACCGTTTCTGAAACATTGTAGCAAAGTGAAGTATTACCCGTTACACGCATTTCTTTCCCCTTTGTACTTTTCTCTGTCTTTATGAACAAATAAAATCTTAGTTCACACTGTTATCTATACAAGTGTTTAACATGATTTATTACAAAGGTCTTTGGCCTCTCAGCAGCTACTTTTATGTCTATGTTTTTACCCGTTAAAGGCCCAGTGGTTGCCAAAAGTTAAGAGTGCGGGTGTTAAAATGCATTTAGATTTAAATCATACTACATTTATGAAAATCATTGTGAAGATAGCAACCTGTTACTGTAATAGGTCAAACTGTAAGTCGCTGACAGAGAAATGAATTTTAAAACCAAGAAAAAAAGTAAACAGATCGGGTAGAAAGACATGACAGCTTTTACTTATTTTTTAAATTAATTTTTCTGCAAACGGCTAACACTTAGTCCGACCATGCAATTATATATTGTCATTTTGACATTTATCATCATACTTTTAATTGATATGATTTAAAATCAAAATGCATTTTGACACCTGCATTGTTTATTTTTTATCGCCATTGCGCCTTTAACATCGTATTCTAAAGAGGAACATTCGCCTGGATGTCGGGAGAAAGTGAATTCTGACTTACTATTTGATTATCATCATATGTCCATTTGTTGTGGGTACTCACTACAGTTTCTCGACAAAACAATTAAATAAGAACCCACATTATGTGAAGAATTAGTATGACATAACCTCATTACTCTTTGAAGTCTATAAGTAATCCTGTATTTCTGTTTATATCTCTCAATGACCATGAATACATTCTTCGATTCTTCTATGAGTATGTGTACTATGTTTTGCCGAGGCAGGGATTCCAGGAAATTGTCCCTTTCCCATTTCTAACAGATCTTCTGAAGGGCATTGTTCTTGCTGATTTTGAAAGTATCCCCTGTATCTGCACTTTATGAGACAACTGTCTAAATTCAGGCTGTATCTTTGCAGAACTCTGTGCACATCGACAACTTTTTTTCTGTTTCGATGGTTTCGGCAAACAATTTACCAAGTGCTATGTACATGTACGGTACCTTACAGAGATACAGAATTCATGTATGAGATTTGTCTGAAAGCATCTTAATTCGTGAATGTTAAAACTGCTTCTTTTGAACAACTTAAGATAATTTTCACATTTTTTGAGCAATTAATTAATTTTTATATCAATAATTGTTTTTTCCAGACACTTAACGTTACTTACTCAAGGTTCGATTAAATGTGCTGGCGTTAAAGATAAATCCAATATATTTTGGTAAATGTTATTCTTACTTCTGTGTTAAATACCTGATTGGGGCAGGAAGGAATCGAGTGCGAGATTAATACTGTCAGCGCCATTGGCCGAAACAGTGGCTTTTGCGGACGGCTGAGATCAAGATGAGACTACACAAAACGTGCAGTCTGATCTTAAATCTGTAACTTCCGCTTGTTTGGTCAAACCTTTAAGATGAAATTCTCTCAAGATTTTGTGTGCACTGTTATAAAATCGTCGAAAGGGGTCGAGCTTAGCCCTTTACCACATAATCCCGTCTGTAAAGGACCTGGAGAAAGAAAGCTTTTGAAAACATTGTGGGAAAAAGAGAAAAATGCTGGTAACCAGCATTTTCTCTTTTTCCAACAATGTTTTATATCCTTCCCTAATCAGATTTGAATTTTTAAGGACATTTATTGTATCGTCTGCAAATACTTTCAATTTGGACCAGTCTAACATTTTGTCGTTTGGTGACGTCCAACAGTCGGTGCCGAAAGAGTTACGACGTTAGATAATTTATTGCATTGAGTCATAGAACGTTGTTGGATTTAACCTTACAGCGTTAAGGACAATTTTAATTCTTGTTTTCCAGACAGTGTACACATGAAGATAAGGTCGTCTGCTGCGGACAGTGTAAGCTTTCAAGAGCTGACTTGTAGTGTCCGTGGTTATGAGGTAGAGCGTCGGCCTCGTAATCATAAGGTCCTGAGTTCGATACCCGGGAACGGGTGTCAACTTTGGGATTCTTCATTTGCCCACACCTTAGGCGCGAGTACTTGTGTCGTTTCCAGGGAGCAAACTTCGAGAGAGATTGAATAGTATAAGTTGGAAAAATTTGTTTCTCAGTCGATGTAAAATAAGTATGTTTAAACTAAGATCAGACTGCTAAGAGTTTGCAATCTAGACTACACAGAACATGCAGTCTGATCTTGTAAAGTTTTTCAATGTCCGCGTTTTAAAAAAAAAAATTTGGCAAAATGAGGCCCTAAGAATTGCATTGTGTTTTTGTCCCCAGACTGAAAGACATCATTCCGTTATGTTTAACGTGAAAACTTTGACATCTAGGCTGCGTTTCAATAAATTGCGTCGATCTAGGAAAATTATTCGGAATTGTGTATACACACAAACGAACCCAGCTGTACCCAAAGGTATGAGCTGGCGCAGAGTTATGCTATTATTTTTTTCAAATGGTAAATCTGTGCAGTTTAGTGAAACTTGTTCTCAGACTTAAATACTTGCTTTACCTGATCTGAGTACGCAAACTTCGTGCGTACGCAGCTCAGTCAAAGGTATCCCTGTTGCACGAAAACAAATGTAGCAAATGTAGCCAACTCTCTCTGTAAGCAAACAAGCACGCAAGAAATACTGGTACGCAGTCACCCGCACATTTAACTCTTTTCCTGATAAATAAATGAAATGAAACTTTCAAGCCAAAAGTCAACACTCAAATGTTGGTATTTCAAAGGTAATTTAGGGGAAAAATATCTCCTTATCGGACAGTGTAGATCCAAGATCAGACTGCACGTTCTGTGCAGTCTGATCTTGATCTACACTGTCCGCAGAAGGTCAGTGAGTCGCGCTTAGCAGCCTAAGAGTTAAACAGACAGAAACATTGCGGACTTAAAATGGTTTTTGTTCTGGCATTTAACGACAATAGATTACAATTTCAGACAGTTTTCAAGTGCAGAGATATTCACATGATGCTGTATTGAGCGGAGAAAGAGAACCCGTGCAAACTAATTATCGATAATGCACCGATGTCCGCCATAACGCCTTCCATAAAACCATTAATCCTTAGCGTAAAAGGCAGAATTGAATTGAATATCTTGGGTATCTTGTGCGGATGGCGTAGATCAAGATCAGTCTGCACAAAACGTGCAGTCTGATCTTGGATCTACACCGTCCGCTATCTGATTTTAATCATTAGCTAAAATCAGCTTGACCTAAAACGAAAAAATTCTTAAAGACCCCGAGAATTTTGGAATCAATATAGCTGGCATGCTGCGAGAGAGGTAATCCTTAACGTAAAATGCGGGATTGAATTGTATTAATTTCTAGCTAGACGTCAGGACTATGAAGCTTAAATTTAAAACTGATGGTCGAAATTATTTTATGGGGATCGTGGAAATAAGTTATTTCTTTTTGATAAGGTTTTATTGTCTGCTAATTCTACTAAAGTTATACGCCTACCACAGTATGTTCTCAAATATAATTAATAACAGGCGACTTCGAAAAAATCTTGTAAAATAGGGATTATCAGTTTGATACATGGTTTTAATACATGATTGATAACATGTGAAAAGATACGCGATTACAGGAGAAATTGCTAATCTTGGCCATTTTTGTTTCTACAAAAATGTTTTTAAAAAATGGCCAGTGCCAAGATGTTCAAAGTCGTCTGCGAGTGGGAACGTGTTAACCCCCGTGCAGTACCAACCCGAGTTTTAGTGACCCTGGTGAAAAAATGCTTTTGAAAACTTTGTTGTTACCCCGCAATGTTTCCTGTCCTTTCACATACAAACGCCATCTACCGTCATTTGAGTCACATTTAATTCTGTTGTCTGCGACTGCTTTGAATTTAGACGGGTCTAAATTTTCGTCTTCTGGTAAACGGTTAAATATCGGAGGCTGCTCATTAAGCAGAGCCACAGACAGAGGGAGTGAATTAGATTTCAAAATTGAAAATATTAATTATTCGCCACTGAACCCTATGTTATGGGTACTCATTAGAATCGTCTCATCGAGACGATTCTAATGAGTACACACAACATAGGGTTTCGGGGAGAAATAATGGATTTAGAATATCATCACTCCCTCTTATCTGGTGCTCTGATTAAGTATAAATTAGTGGGCAATTTTTAATTATTTTAACGCAGTTTTGACAAGAACATCTTCTAGGTTATAGGTCAATATAGACCCAGGATCAGACTTCACGTTTTGTGCTATCAGGTCTTGAATCCACACAACCCGCAAAAGCTACTCAAAAGCTGTCCTTACAATTTTCAAGGATGTAAAGGGTGATGCTGTGAGCTGGGAAAGGGATCGAGCCGTCACGAGGCTTGATTTACAAGATATTTTGCGCACTGTGACGGGTGAATCAAATTTATTTGTATTGATGAGGGCTGAATCTGTACCCTTCACCTGCTGATTAATTGAAATGAAACTTTCAAGCTGATAAAACATAATCCAAATTTTACTTTTTCAAAGATATTTTTTTATGGGGTGGATATCTCTTTAACGGATAGTGCAGATCAAGATCAGACTGCACGTTCTGCGCAGTCTGATCTTGATCTACACTGTCCATAAAAAGGTTCTTGACTCGCGCTTAGCAGACTAAAGGTTTAACTCTTTATCAGACAACAAAATTCTAGACCTGTCCAAAATCAAACAGCAAATTATTTCAGACAAGAAAATTAAATATGGATCAAATAAGGGAATTTGACTGTTAAAGGATGGAAAACATTGTGGGAAAAGGAGAAAATGCTTGTTACCAGCATTTTCTCCTTTTCCCACAATGTTTTCAAAAGGCTTCTTTTTCGGTATCGTTAAATACGGGCTTTTTTGGTAAAGGGTTTTGTGATCCGATAGCCGTCTGCGCGCCAGAGAATTTTTGATGCAGCCAATTTCTATATTAACTAGAGAACGTTTCTGGTGTTAAAATGAGTTGTCATGCTTTAAGAAAGATGTTTGATCGAAATCTGTTCATTAACACACTCGTTTCATAAAGTAACAATATCTGCCAAAAGTAAACAAAGCGGGTGTTAAAGTAATATTCAAATTTAAAATCATATCTAAAGTATGGAATTTATTGTGAAGATGACAATCTGTTATTGTACGGTTGGTCCAAGTGCTAGTCGCCGGCCAAGAAATTAATTTTGAAACTAGGTTAAAAGTTGCCAGGTCACTCTATCTTTTGTTTACGTTTTGACTGATTTTAAAATTAGATTAGACTTCGGCGACTTAGCAATCAGCAGCATGTAGAATACCAATCACTATAGTATCAGATGATACAAACACAGAAAATCTTCCACCATATACCAAACAAAGACGTTTATTATACTGCAAAGAAATTTCTCGTGATCTGATTGGATAATATGCTCCGAACATATATATCATGTACACTGGCAAAACCAACGTAAAAGCAGTTTCCCTTTCGGGAGCCCCGTATACATGACTACACTTTCAACACAACATCCAAAATGGCGGCGTCGATCAAGATTAACATCAAGATTATGCACCAAACTGCACGTTTTTCCAAGGTTTCAGTGACGTCAGTTCCCAGTGACGTCAGTTTTCATTGATTTGGGGCACTCAGAAGGGAAATTCTACTTCGTCAGCGTACTCAATTTTTGAAACCAAAAAACAGTTAAATTTCGCTTAACACGAGTTGGAATGGTAAAGCTTTGCAGTATAATAAATTCGTTGTACGGTCAGGTGGCAGGGGACTTGGAAACTTGTTCACGGCTGTGGCGAACCATGTCGCCACCTCGCCTTCCAAGTCCCCTGCCAAACTTGTTCACGGCTGTGGTGAATAATGTCGCCACCTCGCCTTCGGCTCGGGGCGACATGATTCACCACAGCCGTGAACAAGTTTCCAAGTTCCCTGCCACCTGACCGTACAACTAATAATGTATACGACCAACCAATTTTGAAAACATTATGGAGAAACGATAAAATGCTGGTAACAAGCACTTTTGATTCACAATGTCAATTGTCGTCTTCCAGAGATTTCAGTACGATTGAGCCTTAAATTCTATCGTCTGATACATAACCGTACAATGTAGTGAAAGCCACAGCGTTCTAGAGTCCTAAGTTGCTATTTTCGGCAGTAAAGATTAAGGTCAGATTGCTTAGGATGTAGGAAATTCGGAGAGAAATTGGCCGAGCTGTGGGTTCGCACCAGCGACTTCTTTGTCCTGACAACAGAACAAAATGTACACTAGATAAGAGCCGTGCTTTTTGAAAAGGGGGCTTAATGCATCTGCAAAAAGCATCGACTCATGCCAGCACATGGGTCGATATCATTTTTGCTATTGGTCATTTTTTTGCATGTCTAAGGACCTTTTTACCTCATTATTAAGCTGGTTGCTAGACAAAATGGACCATGAAATGACTTGCCTAGTGTAGTGGATCATGGAGACACATTAAGCCCAGTTTTGCCAGTACATAGCCCAATTATTATACAATATTTTCAAAGGGCCTCTTTCTCAATGGCGTAAAACACTGGACAGATAGGGAAAGTAAGAGAAAGGATCTCTCAAGTACATGTACCAGTATATCATTTGATTCACACGTTATCTTTTTATTCGCCGAAAGCGTATGTGCGATGCTCTGTGAAAATGGGGCTTAATACATCAACGTGATGCATTATACCGAGCAAGTCATCACATAATTATGGATCCTTAAAATCCATTTCGTCTAGCTACCGAATGAATCACTAGCAACCGAATGAATCACTAGATAGAATGGTCCTTGTACATTATATAAAATTCACAAATAGCAAAAAGTTTCGACTCATGTCAGCCTGCGCGGACTGCGCAGGCTGACATGAGTCGATAGTTTTAGCAGATGCATTTAACACCCTTTTCCCAGAGCATGTCCCATATCAGTTGACTCACATGCTACCTGTTTGTTTTATTCGCGGAAAGTATCTGTTGGAAACGTTGGTTACTAGCATTTTTCTCCTTTTCCCACACTGTTCTGCAAGGGCCTCTTCCTCAGTGCTGTAAAAGCAAGGGCTTGGTGGGTAAAGGGCGCAGCTTTCTCTCTCAGGTACATGTACCGGTATATCATTTGATTCACACGTTATCTTTTGTTTTATTCGCCGAAAGCATCTGCAATGAAATCCCCTCGATTTTTATCAGAAAGCCTTCGTGATAACAGCATGTTTCTGTTGGTGTTTATCCCTGAACGCGACTCAAGGACCTTTTGCGGACAGTGTAGATCAAGATCAGACTGCACAAAGCGTGCAGTCTGATCTTGGATCTACACTGTCCGATACGGAAATATTTTTCTCCAAGAAATAAATTTTAAACAGCAACATTCGTTTTCTTTTCTATCGACGCGAAAGTTTCATTTATTTAGTAGATTAAGGGTATAAAGCATTCGACCACTTGTCTGTTCTTAATTTTAACCCTCTGCAAAACAGTCCCGTGTTTTTACCAACTCTGAGGAAGAGCTAGAAGGCTTTGAAAACATTTTGGGAAAAGGAGACAATTCTAGTAACCTTTATTTTCTTCTGTGCGGCCTTAATGTTTTCTACCCTTTTCGAATAAAAGTCTTACAATTTTAGCCACATTTAACTTTTTGTTTGCAAAAACTTTCAAGTTGAAAACTTCTTGAAGGCCCAGTGGAGGGCAGAGGTAAATAATGCGGGTGTTAAAATACAATTAAATTTCAGCTATACCATTTCAAAGTATGGAAGTTATTGTGAAGATGACAATCTGTTACTGGTATTACGGTCGGTCCAAGTGTTAGTCGCCGGAAGGAAAATGAACTTGAAAACCTGGTAAAAGAGTGAACAAAAGATAAAGCGACATTGCAACTTTTTACCTAGGTATAAAATTCTTTTTCCTTCCAGCGTCTGATACTTGAACCGACCCTACAATAACAGACTTTCATCTTCATAATATCTTCCATATTTTCAGAGGTCGCTGGTTCGATCCGCGGCTCGGCCAATTTCTTTCCGAGGATTTATGATAGTTATTGCGACAGGATTCATTCCTCTCCCACCGTAGACCATTGTCTCGCCGATGGTTATGTGGGGAAGCTGCCAGTGGCTTGGACAGAAAATTGTGCGGAATACTGGTAAAAGAGACTCCAGGAAAGCATGGATAGGTGCACTGGCCGCCGCGATATAACTGAAATAATGTTGAAAACGGCGTTAAACACCAAACAATGAATCAATCAATCCATATTTTCAAATGGTATGCTTTAAAGTTAAACGCATTTTAACACCTGCATTGTTTACTGTTGGTCGTTACTATGCCTTTAAATTTTGTTTTCTTGTAAACAATTAACTCGTAACCACCTGTACTCCTTAACCCTTTCAGCACTATAGGCGAAAACAGTGACTTTTGCGGACGGCATAGATCAAGATCAGACTGCACAGAACGTGCAGTCTGATCTTTGATCTATACCGTCCGCTTGTTTAGTCTAACTTGAACAATCAAAATCGTGCTAAGTTTCAATGGATTGTATTTACAGCCAACAAAAGAGGTCGATTTTATTTATTTGGTGCTGAAAGAGTTAACAAACGACAAAATTTTAGACTGGTCCAAAATGAATACATTTGCAGACGACAAATTAAACGTGGCTCAGAAACTGAAGTTTACCTTTGGAAGGTTAGAAAATGCTGGTTTCTCCTTTTTCCGTAGTGTTTTTAAAATCTGTCTACGTCAAGGTACTTAAAACTCAGAATGTTGCGGAAAATGATTAACTCCTTACCGAATGTCAAAACTTTGGATTTGTCCAGATTCAAAATATTTGTAGACGAAAAATGTAGGTCCAGTGACAGAAATTGCGTTTGAATGAGAGAGTTTTCACATTTTCTGCCCCACTTTTGTTCCCACAAACTTTTCAAATACCTTCTTTCTCAAGGTTTTAACACTCAGGATTGTTTGGTAAAGGGTCACAAGAAATTTGCATCAGACAGGAAAATCAAACATGATTAAAGTTTAATTTTATGAACACATGTTTAAAAAAAAACCACTGATGCAGAGAGATCTCGTTGGGAACAATCTCTGTTTTTTCCTCAATGTTTCAAATGTGCCCTTTGGCAAGACGAAACAAAAGAAAAGGTCATTTGCCTTTGGGAATGTCTTAAATCATCTTTTCCAGTGCCCAATCAATATAAATCAAAACAAATAACGGTGTACTTGCATAAGAAGGTAAATTATCAATTTTTAATTTTTGTGTTTTACAAATTGTTAAAAGCAAATAAATTAAAGTTTTTAAATTCCTGTCATCATTTAAAGCATTTGCAGGCTTACCTGAGTAGACAGGTTTTACAGATGCATAAACCCCCCATTTCACAGATTATAGCTTATTTATTTTAGCCGTTTTAAACTCTTTACCAGACGACAAAATTTTAGAATTTTTGAAACTGAAATTACTTGCAAACTACTAATAGAACATGCTTAAAATTTTTTATTGTTGTTAACAAGCAAGTTTGTCCTTTTTTTTTTTCCACAATTTTGTTCAAGTTTTCTTTCTCAAAGTCGTTAATACTCGAGATCGTGTGTTAAATGGGTAAAGGTAAAAACCGTTAGATAGATAATGATATACATGGATTCTAGAACATGTTTTCTAATTTGTGGTTTTGTCGAGGTAGAAGTCTGGATGTTTTTATCTAGAACTGATAAGCCCAGTCGGGCTTGTCTAGAAAATTAATTTTGTATTATTACACCACCTGTTAAAGCTTTTTTGGCGTGAATAATATAGTGGTACCTCATTTGTATCTATAGACATTTTTCTTGCAAGCACAAGGACCTAGGTAGCGCCCCCTTACTTAAAACCAGTTAAAGCAATCTGTTCGGTTGATCACTTATTCTATTAAATGAATATAAATACTTTTTAGCGACAAAGTATGTTTAGTTTCAATATTAATAGACTGTTTTAATTTTGTCTTCGTTCACTAGCCACAGGACTAGTCGTGGGGTTATATACATATACATGGATTCTAGAACGTGTTTTCTAATTTGTGGTTTTGTCGAGGTAGAAGTCTGGATGTTTTTATCTAGAACTGATAAGCCCAGTCGGGCTTGTCTAGAAAATTAATTTTGTATTATTACACCACCTGTTAAAGCTCTTTTGGCATGAATATATAGTGGTACCTCATTTGTATCTATAGACATTTTTCTTGCAAGCACAAGGACCTAGGTAGCGCCCCCTTACTTAAAACCAATTAAAGCAATCTGTTCGGTTGATCACTTATTCTATTAAATGAATATAAATACTTTTTAGTGACAAAGTATGTTTAGTTTCAATATTAATAGACTGTTCTAATTTTGACTTCGTTCACTAGCCACAGGACTAGTCGTGGGGTTATATACATGTAGTCCCAATTATTTTTTAAAAAGGGAGATAGCCCCCTCTTTTTTTAAAGATGAGAAAAGGAGATAATTCTGGTTGGAAGCTTTCCACCTTTCATTTTTTTTTTTGTTTTCAAAAGACTTCTTTCTTGTATTTTTTTTTTTTTTCAATTTACAGGATTGCTCTTTATTTTACAGGTACATGTATAAAAAAAAAAATCGGCGAATGGAAAATCTTGATTACATCTAAAAAACGTCGTTAGCTTCTGCCCTAGAAGTACATGTAAGTCGTGCTGTGTAGAAAAAAAAAGTGGTTTAATGTATCTTGAAGAAGTATGGACCTGTGTCAGCCTTGCTGTGGGCGCAGACTGACCTTGGTCGAAACTTTCGTTATTTGTTTTTTTTTTTTTCCTTTTCAAACTTAAGATTAATCTGTGTTGTTCGACTTGCTTTGCATATTGCATTAAACCTTCTTTTCCAAGAACGGGGCTAATGTATATAGGCTGGTACAGGCTCGATCTTGGTGAATTGTTGATTATATGTCATCACGTAAAAGATACAGGATACACAGCGGTTTACTCATTATGCACAGTACTTTCCATGCTTTGATTTTTCATCCTAAGATTCTACTTCTGCTTGAGACTAGAGGTTCGCGAGGCCTCGACCCCAGTCGTCTGTTGATCACGTATTTTAAAACTGCACTTAAAAATCTCATCATTTCTCTAGGAGATAATAGTAAAAAAAGACATGGGTCACCGTGCTCGTTTCTGAGAAATTTGACTTTGAAAAAGGTATATACAGTTTAAAAAAAATCAGCTTTTATTAGATTTAACACGCTTTTCTTTAATAGTCAGTTAAACAGGAAAATTACCGGAAGAATATACAAATATACATCATTTTAATGAAATTTATTTAGTATTGCACAAAAAATATTTAAAAGCCTGGTTTTGAACATGGTAAATGTACAAATATGCATGTTACATATAGACCATTGAGTTAAAAAAGGGAGATAATTAGACCGAATTAAGGGTTAATCTTGAATAAATACATACTTTCTAACTGACAGATTTTTCTTAAAATTTGCACACTTATAGTATTTATAATTCTAAACAATAAGAAAAAATAAAAATTGCACCTAGCCGTACTTATTTCGTCAGAAAACTGGGATGAAGGTCACTATGAAAGTTAATTTTTTCAAGGGAAAAAGAACAGGATAAAAGCTCAGCAGATATAGTGGGAAAAGGAGAAATTGCTCCTTTTCCAACAATAGTTTTCAAAGTGGAAACAGCTATACTTCCACAGATTTAAATTTCCTGCTTTTGTTGGCTTGTTTGGTGTGTAACGCCGTGTCAAGATTATTTTGACTATTTAAAGGTGACAGTTCACAGACCAATTTTCTTCTGTTTACTAATACTAACCGAAGAAAGTGTTACTTGTTTCAGTGCACCAATAGTATTACCATTTATGCAAAAAATACTTATGTGCACTTTTGATTCACTATCCATGACAAAAACACATGCGCAGTAGGATGCGCACGAACATTTGTTATATACGTCGTTAAGGATTACGACCCCTAACTCATCGGTAAATATCGTGTAACATCGACGTTTTCGTAAAGGCAATTCGGCCAATCTCGGCAGCTTCCGTCTCTTAATATGAGAGTTAGGGGCCGTAGAGCCTAAAATAAAAAAAAGGTACACTTTCCTTTTTGATTTACACAAAGATGAACTCTCTACCACACAATCCCGACCTTTAACAACTGCGAGAAAGAAAGCTTTTGAAAACATTGCGGGAATAGGGAAAAAAAATTCTGGCAAGCAGCATTTCCCCCTTTCTCACGACGTTTTCTTCCCTTCCCGAAACAAATTTCAATTTCAAAATAAAAATTAGTTTTTAGTTTGTAAATGTGTTGGATTTGGACAGTTCTGAAATTTTATCGTTTGGTAAAGACTTAACAATGTTTTGTGAAATTCATTTTTGTCGCAGAAATATAGGCTGATGAAGTCACGACCTCGGTCAAATGTTGATCACATGTTATCACGCCAAAGTAACTGGATACGTAGTGGTTCTCTCATTATGTGAAATGTGATATTTACACTCTTTCGGTGTGATAGGGACTAAAAATTAGATGTTCGCCTTTCACTAGTATAGTTGTCTTTGCGGCCAGTATAGATCAAGATCCGGTTGCGCAAAACTTACGGTCTGATCTTTGATCTTTACTATCGCAGAGCTCCAGCCGGAGGGAGTGATTTTAATTTCAAAAATGAATATAGTAATTTTTCTCCACCAAACCCTTTGTTATGGGTACTCATTAGAATTGTCTCATCGAGACGATTCTAATGAGTACCTACAACATAGGATTTGGATGAGAAATAATGGATTTGATTTAGAATACCATCACTTCGTCTCATCTGAAGCTCTGACTGTCCGCTCTAGTGAAAGATTCTAGACAAAACTAACCATGAAATTGTGATTATATTGGGTCTAATTGGGTTTATCTGGCGGTCTTGGCGTTGAAGTAGGTAGCGTCGTTGGAAATATTGATACGAATTTTATAAGTTATAGAAGAAATACTGATAAATGGAGAATTATTTGAACATTTTTGTGATGTATAATTGGGCCATATTTTGAGAAAAGGGGTTGAAATGCATCCCCGTGGTGCAGTATACTAAACAATTCATAATGTAATTATCGATTCATTAGATCCATTTAGTCTTACAATTGACTGACTCTTGAGTTAGAATGGTCGTTGGACATGCATAGAATTTAAAAATAGCAAAAAAGTTTCGACTCGTGTCAGCCTGCTAGGATTGCGCAGGCTGACATGGGTCAATACTTTTTGCAGATGCATCAAGCCCCCTTTTCACAGAGTATGGCTCATTCGTATTGTATCATTGCGTCTTCTATCTTTATTTCGTTATTACATGTGTAGCAATATAAACTTTAACCCTTTACCATACAGTCACGAGTTTTTACGAGTCTGAGAAAGAAAGCTTTTGAAAACATTGTGGGAAAGGGAGAAAATGCTGGTAACCAGCATTTTCTCCCTTTTCCTCAATGTTTTCTAACCTTTCACTGACAAATCCCGTTATTTTTATCACATTTATAATTTTGTCTGCAAAATTTAATGCTTTCAACTTGGACCAGTCTAAATTTTGTTATGTGATAAAGACTTGAGCAGTTAAATTTACCCAAGTTAATCATTCAAGCGCTAATTCACGAAATTTACTCGCGAGCTCATAGGATGACAACTGGGACTATATGCGGTTTTGCGGACAGCTAAGATACAGATCAGATTGCACTCTGAAAGTGCAGTCTGATCTTGGTCTTCCCCGTCTGATCGTTCCGGTATGAAGTACCTCGAAGTCTCACTTACTTGGATTTACTTGTTTCACTTTATTTCGCAATCCATAAATAAGTATCCAATGAAATTACATGTATCCAATGAAATTACATGAAACCGTCTGCCCATTGGTAAAGCATGTAAAACAGAATGTTTGACTGTGGAGTTAAAAAATCAGCCTATACATTTTGTGCAGTCTGATCTTGATCAACACTGGCCGCAAAAACAACTTTAATTAAGAATGGCAATCCTAGGGTAGAGGAAACTTTCTGAAACGCCATAAATATTGTGTTACAATGAGACTGAAAATCATCTATAATTTGGCCCGGTTTTTATCCCCCGACCGTCCTCGTCGCCTTTGTGCTTCGATCTATTCAGGTGTTTTTGACCGTCCCTAAGGTTTCGTTTTCCCTTTCGGCATTAAGCATAGCTTAGATTGCTTTTTTCAGACTGAGTAGAATAAGATCAAACTGAAGAAAAGGTGCAGTCTGATCTTGGATATATACCGACTGCTATATTATAATATATAAAGATATAAGAATACAAGATTTACGCTTGACTGTTCTTATACTTAGGTGGTGTAGATGCAAAAGAAAATACACGTATAACGAGAAATGGGAAAAAAAAAGTGCTGAGAGTTGCGAGTTTAACCCCTAACCCACTAAATAAGTTAAAGATGCATCAATAATCGTGCTCAGCTAGTTTTTAACCCATTTCATCTTTACTTTATCAGTATATAATCACATCTTGTATCTACATGCCAACTGCTGCCCCAGACGGTTGCAAGGATACATAAATTTCGACCTATAGAAAGTGCATTTCATTTTCTTAGGGCCATCAAAGAAATCACTGTTGCAGCGTTTCCGGTTTTAAATGGAAAATTTCCGGTATATGTATTAATGCCTTACACAATATATATCGGTACTTTACATTATGTTTACACATCTGACTAAATTTTGAAACATTCTACAGTCAATCAAATTTTTACAGCGCTTTTTCTCTCTAGCTGTAAGGATGTATCTGTAATCTTAATTTCCAAGCCAATAGTAAAAACTCGAATATTGCTATTTCAAACTTAGTTTTTGGGCAAAAAATATCTTGTTATCGGACAGTGTAGATTCAAGATCAGACTGCACGTTCTGTGCAGTCTGATCTTTGATCTACACTGTCCGCAAAAGGTCAGTGAGTCACGCTTAGCAGCCTTACTGTTATTAAAAAAGAAAAAATGGGAAAAGGGTGTTTTGAAATTTGTCACGGGTAGATTTTTGATAAGAAGATAATTCAAAAAGTTACGAGGGATCTATTCGCCTTTATAAATCTGTTATACCGGGTGTTTACATTTGTTCGGGGCTTTTTATTATAACCTCGTTCCGGATTGTTTGTATTTTACCCTGCACCGGCAAGCCAGTACTTTATTCCAGGGTTTTTAACCAATCGGAGGTGGAAGGCCTTGGAAAACATGGTGGGAAAAGAAGAAAATGCTGGTTAACCAGCGTTTTCTCCTTTTCCGACGTTTTCAACACTTTCATAGAGAAATTGCATCATTTTCAGAAGTTGTGTTACTTTTAAACTGTTTAATTCTAGAATTAGACCTAACCCTTAGGCTGCTTAGCGCGACTTACTGATCTTTTGCGGACAGTGTAGATCAAGATCAGACTGCACAGAACGTGCAGTCTGATCTTGGATCTACACTGTCCGATAAGGAGATATCTTTCCCCTAAAAATTACCTTTGAAATAGCAAAATTTGGGTTTTTAAAATTGCCTTTGAAAGTTTCATTTCACTTATTTAGCACGATAAGAGTTTAAATAAAGTTGAGAATGGTTAAACCAGTTGGTTAAGACGGTCAGAAGTTGTGTTACTTTCAAATGTAGCAAATGTTGGGCAGTAAGACTAAGAATAGTCTCAAGAAAGGTCATTAAATACAGACCCTGGGCTTGCTATGGCATTATAACCACTGGAAAATGATGAATTGATTGATTGATTGTATGGTGTTTAACGCCGTTTTCAACGTTATTTCAGTTATATCGCGGCGGCCAGTGTACCAATCCATGCTTTCCTGGAGTCTCTTTTACCAGTACTCCCCACAATTTTCTTTCCAAGCCACTGGCTGCTTTCCCACATGACCATCGTCGAAACAATGGTCAGCGATGGAAGAGGAATGAATCTTGTCACAATGGCTATCATCAATTCTCGGAAAGAAATTAGCCTAGCCAGGGATCGAACCCACGACCACCTGTTCTCAAGTCCTGCTCGCTACCGACTGAGCTACATGTACCGGGGCTCGGGGAAAATGATGAAACAGCAACAATGTGGGCTGCATCCTTTTATTTAAGTTCGCTACTCCATCTGCTATGTTCGTAACATTTCGCTGATAAGCAATCATAATACCATATATAAGAAGAAGCCAGCTTATGCACATAAAATGGAATATTTTGTATTTCTATTGATCAAAAAGTATCTATAAACCCTCTACCAGACGACAAAATTTTAACCCTTATTCTGCAAGTTAGATAAAACTGTCAAGCCGATAGTAAAAAACGGAATGTTATTTCAAACTTATTTTTTTGGAGAAAAATTTCTACTTATCGGACAGTGTAGATCCAAGATCAGACTGCACGTTCTGTGCAGTCTGATCGTGATCTACATTGTCCGCAAAAGGTCAGTGAGTCGCGCTCAGAAGCTGAAGGGTTAAGGATATCCCTTAAATTGAAAGCATTTGCAGACGACAAATTAAATGTGGCACTAGTGGTGGAATTTGTCTTTCAAAGTTGAAAACATTTTGGAAAGGAGAAATTGCTGGGGACCAGCAATCTCCCATATTTTCAAAAGCCTTCATCTCACGTTCATTAAAACACGAGTACACTAGGTAAAGAGTTAATTCATTTGACAGTTAAACCCGTGACGGTAAAAGCTAATTTAAAACTTATCATATCAAAAACTTTATAATCGACTCAAACATGAAGCATTTAAAGAAATGAAAATTTTCTACTTTACATAAAGGAAAAATATTGTTGGAGATCAAGTGATTGCTTGTAAAAGAATAGAACTTCTTTTCGCTCGCAGTTTTCAGATAAAGTAGTGTTCAGCAGGGATGAGAAAGTACTTATTTGTACATAAATGGGTCTGTATTTAATTCTTTACCAGACGATAGTTTCTTGTTTAACTCTTCACCAGACGACAAATTTTTGAACTTGTCCAAATCCAAAGAATTTGAAGACGGCAATTTATATGTACAGAGCTCCAGATAAGGGTGAGTGATGGTATTCTAAATCCATCATTTCTCTTTGAAACCCTATGTTGTGGGTACTCGTTGAGACGATTCTAATGAGTACCCATAACATAGGGTTTGGTGGAGAATAATGAATATTTTTAAAATTAAAATCACTCCCTCTATCTGGAGCTCGGATATTGTAGCTCAAATGATGGATTTTGTTTTTGATGGGGCCAGGGGGTAGAATCATAGTGGGAAAAGGAGAAATTGCTGGTTACCAGCATTTTCTCCTTTTCCCTGTATGTTTTCTAAAGTATCCTTTGTTAGGGTCGATAAAACTCGGGATTGTGTGATAAAAAGTTTAAACCCGTCCTTATTAAAGGCATTTACATGCAAGAAATTGAATCTGGTTCAAATTATTGGATTTGTGTTATAAGTGTAGAAAACTCTTGTAACCAACTTTTTCTCCTTTTTCCACAATGTTCACAAAACCACCTTCTTCAGGATTGTAAAATTACAGAGATGTCTTGTTAAGTGTTTAATGATTCATTGTATGGTGTTTAACGCCGTTTTAAACATTATTTCAGTTATAGTACTACGCACAATATTTTCCAAGCCACTGGCTGCTTTCCCACATAGCCATCGTTAAAACGATAGTCAGCGGTGAGCGAGGAACTAATCCTGTCGTAATGACTAACATCAATCCTCGGAAGAAGTTAGCCGAGTCAAGGATCGAACCAGCGACATTCTGTTCTCAAGTCCTGTACGCTATCGACTGAGCTACCAGGGCTAGGCATTAAGTGTATATAAGGGTTGAAGATATCTTTGAAGAGAATTGAGAGGGACTATTGAAAAGGAATAAAAATGTTTTTGTGATAGATTCATGCGATATTGGGAGAGTGTTGGTTTAAATGTTTGCTTTTGTATTGGATTGTTTTGAATTTCCCCCCTTCCCTCTTCTTTCGTCTTCTCCTTTTCTTTTTGTTTTCCGAATGACTCTGTGTTTTTACAATTGTGTGTAAAAGAGACTTGGGAAAACATTGTGGAAAAAGGAGAAAATGCTGGTTACCAGCATTTTCTCCTTTTCCCATAATGTTTTCTATCCTTTCATAGAGAAATGCCACCATTTAAGCCGAGTGAAACTAGTTGTCTTCAGACGTTTTCAATTTGACTTGGTCTGGAATTTTGTCATGTGGTGAAAAATTCAATTGGTTCATTTATTTCGTACAAAATAGCAACTTTATTCATTACAGTTTAAAACTGCCTTTCAACATTATTTTGAAAAATACTATGGCTTATGGAGAAACTTTCACGTTTTCCATATCACTTTCACAAGTGGTTTACCGCAGTACGTAACAAAGTGTATGAGGAAGATCAAGTTTTTACCATTCCTATCTTTATTGACTAGGAGGGACAATAAACATCAAGTAGAGATTAATACATTACATACGTTTGAAATTATTGTGACAAAAGACAAAGTGCAATTTCTTCTGTTGCTACCCTGTTTTTTAAATTTGGTCTACGTGAAGTCGAATTAAAAAAAAAAAGTTCGCAGTGAATAAAAACGTATTCTACATTTTCAAGTGTGTTTTAAAATTTGATTATGGCAGGTTGAATACTTTTTCATTTGAGCGTGCAGGTCGAAAAGGGTTAAATGTTTAAAGGCGAAAAATGAAAACTCTACTTAGTAAACTTTGGTGTGCTTTTTCGACCCAAGGAAGATTTGTTGTAACTCGGAATAATAGTTTTTTTTTCTTAAATATAGGGGAATTTACTTTAAAAACTTCGGTATGCTTAGAGGTGCCTTTAGATTTATATTTACAGTATCTTTAAAGTTATTTAACCCATTTGATGACTGGTGATTTTTAATTGTATTTGTGGACAGTGTAGATCAAGATCAGACGGCCTGGAACCGATGAACTGATCCGACTGGTATTTTCACTTTTTACGGGATATTGTGAAATATTCTGACTTTGAATCTCTTCACCAAACAATCCCGTGTTTTAATGACCCTGAGGAAGACAGCTTTTGAAAACATTGTAGGAAAAGGGGAAAATGCTGGTAACCAGCATTTTCTCCTTTTCCCACTTTGTTTTTATATCATTTTATAGACGAAATCAATGATATGAAACATTTAGCTTGTCGACTGCAAATGCTTTCAAATTCAGAGTTAAAAGCTTTGTCGTCTGATTAAAAGTTTAATAACCTTGAAATTGGATTTTTTTTTATCTGTATCATTCAGTCATTCATTGTTAGAAGGGTCACACGAATAAAATATTTTACAATATCAACTGCAGTAAACTGTGAATTCATACCGTGTCTACATACCAAACACAAGAGATTGTAAATCGTTTTAGGTGATTTGAGATATTAAATAAAATATTTTTCAATAAATCGCAGTGAATCGAGGTGCCTTTTCGACCCCAGAAGATTTGTAACTCGGGTCAATTGTTTTCAGAGATCGGAATATAATATTTTGTCAAAAATAAAACTTCGATGAAAGGTGAATGGCTTTAAATAGATAAAACTTGACTTTAAGTGGATGTAAGAGTGTTATAGCTCGGTTGTAAAGTTTTGGAAATTGTTTGGATTTGCATGGGTAGGTTTTATTTTATCAGAGCTCCAGACCGAGGGAGTGATTTTGATTTCAAAATTGAAAATATGAATTATTCTCCATTAAACCCTATGTTGTGAGTACTCATTAGAATCGTCTCATCGAGACGATTCTAATGAGTACCCACAACATAGGGTTTCAAAGAGAAATAATGGATTTAGAAGTTTTTGTTAGACGTCAAAACTTTAGACTGATCCAAATTGAAAGCGTTTGTATACAACAAATAAAATCAGGGTGGTTCCTATGATGTAACTTGTTATTTGAAAAAGGTAGAAAATATTGCCGAAATAGGAGTAAATGGTTGTAATCAGCGTTTATTCCTTTTCCCACAATGGTTTAAAAAGCTTTCTTCCTATCGTTTGTAAAATCACGAGGTTCAATTAGTAGAAACGATTGTCATACTATTTATACGGTGATAGATTAAATTTTCTAATAGGGCAATGCGTACTGAATCCTTTCTAGCGGCCTTAGGCTGGTCACGTGGAAGTTTCCTTCGGCACCATTGCATAACTCAAACCCTGTACTGGTGAAACCCAGAAAACACATGAACAAGTGAACTGTCGCCGTTTTATACCTGAATTACTGCGATTATGAGTCAATTAGATGTACAAAGCGATCAGTGAAAAGGGTTTAAAATCCTGTACTGCACAATCCCAAGTGTAAACGACCCTGAGAATAAAGCCTTTTGAAAACATTGTGAGAAAAGGAGAAAATGATGGTAACCAGCATTTTCTCCTTTCCCCACAATGTTTTCTAACTTTTCCAAAACAAATACTTCCATAAATAAATGTTACCATTTGAAAAACATTTGGTTTGTCGTCTATTAATTCTTTTGGGACTCAAGTTTTGCTTTGTTGTGAGGGGTTATAAGTAGTTATTATTGATTTTCTTTTATAATTTTTATATTTTGTACATTGATGCACCCATTATATAGGTTAAAATTTGGCTGAGCATAGATCAAGATCAGAAGTACTTGTATAAGTACTTGTTCCTTTTTACCCGAGGCCATTTCGGACAGTGATTATCTAAACCTTTTTTTTTTTTTTAAATTAAGATCAGAAGACCAATAGGAATATTATAATAGATAAAGTAAGTGCTTCCCCGAAACATTTTTTTTTTTTGTCTTTTGTCACAATAATATTTCATAAGAATTCACGTAAAGTAAAGGTCATGTGTGACTTTGTTGTTATATGTAGGACTCGAATCCTGGATGCGCTGTGTTCAAGCCTCACTGGAAGAAATGGGTTTTTCGTGGGAGTGTCTTTGGGTGAGATTCCTCGGAGCTCTAGCCTTGTATTCGTCAATTCCAGGACATAAATAAATAAATAATGGAGAAAATCGGCGTAAAACACCATTTAGGTAACCTGTATATAAGCACAAGATGTAAGAAACGGTTCCTTTTTGCCGAAAGCCATTTCAGAAGATAAATTAATTTTTATTGAAAAGAATAGAGAAATTATGATAAAGAAACTTTCAAAGACCACTAAAAAGTTGTTAGGATCTTAAGAAATAGGTTCTTTGAAACGTTTTTTCATTTTTCGAAATGTTTTTTTCATAAGACTTCACAAGCAGTGGAGTGAAAAGTCCCCCCGTTGTGTTTCTTCTGAATTTGACTAAAAGCTATTTTTATAGGTGGTTTAACCATATACAGTTACATTTTAATTATTGTTACGCGAAATTTGTGTTAAAATTGGCGAACACAATACTTTAAATACTCCGTTTAAACATATTCTATTGCCATATTATACACACGTGTGTACATTACTTCTTTATAAGACGAAAAAAATTTAGACTCGTCTAAATTTAAAACATTTTATCAAACTATTTAGTGTTTTACTGACCTGCGAAAGAACCCTTTTGAAAACATTGTGGAAAAAGAAGAAAATGCTGGTCCCCAGCATTTTCTTCTTTTGCCAAAATGTTTTTTACCCTTCCCAAAACAAATTCAATTTTCTTAGTCAAATTTATTTTGTCGTCTGCTAACGCTTTCATTTTGGACCAGTCTTAAATTCTGTCGTTTGCTTTAAAGTGAAAGCGCTCGCAGACGACAAAGTAAATATAGCTAAAATGATTGGCTTTGTTCTTTGAAAGGGTAGAAAACATTGTGGATAAAGGAGAAAATGCTGGTTACCAGCATTTTCTCCTTTTCCCACAATGTTTTCTTCATTTATACAGACAAATTCCATCATTTGAGCTGCATTTAATTTGTCGTCTGCAATTGTTTTCAATATAGACAAGTAAAAAAATTTGTCATCGAGTAAAAAGTTAAGTTTGCATTCTATTGGTTAAATGCTGTTATGCATTCTGGGCAGCTGAATACTCAAGCTTTTGACCTACTTCTTGGTAGTGATATACTGGAATGCATAAACTGAAATTTGCGATTGGTCAAAAGTATGGACATGTTTATTCTGCGGGCTTATGAAGGTCTCTTCGCCGACAGTTTTACGCTCTTTATCTGTTAAGGATATTCCTTGTTTCTATATTAGACAAAACAGTAAAACAGCTATACTTTTTTTTTGCTAACAGAAGCGATTCCAACATGTTCGAGAAATCGAACTTTTACGACAAAGCTGCAGGCAAGTTTGATCACGTGACGTATGTTTTGTAATGGGAGCCAGATGGACTGGTATCTCTGTCAAATGATGCAATAATATTTCTGCTAGTTCTGAAAATATTTATATTGGACAGCTGGCGAGGTCACATGGGGGATGGGGGGGGGGGGGTGTGTCGCTGTTTGGGGGTATGCACAAAAAACTTTAATAGAGGGGCTTCAGATGGAGGGGACAAAAAGGGTTTAACCCCTTTACCAAACAGCAAAATTTAGATTTATTGAATTTGAAAGCATTTATTGACGACTAATAAAATCTGGCCTAAATTGTGAAAAATGTTTTTGGAAGAGTAGAAAACTTTGGGAAACGGGTAAAAATGCCGATTACCAGCATTTTCTCCTTTCCCTACAATGTTTTCAAAAGCTTTCTACCTCAGAACTGCACAGGCTGATCTCGGTCGATACTGTCTGCAGATCCATTAAACCGCCTTTTCATAGACCATCACTCATTTATGTTTTTTTACAAAAAGCCGTGTTTCTCAGACACATAGACTACAAGGTCCTATTTCAAGTTTTTCACGGAGAATCAATTTCTTTTTGCAAAAACCCGATTAATTAATTCGACGAAGGGATAAAAATGGGATAAAAAAAATCTAAGTCTGATTTATTTATGAAAATCTTAATAGCCCTTTCTATGAAAAGAGGGTTTAATGCAACTGCAAAACGTTTCGGCCCAGGTCAGCCTGCGCAGTCCGCGCAGGCTGACCTGGGACGAAACTTTTTGTTATTGATAAGTTGTCTGCATGTAAAAGAACCATTCTTTCCCCAGATTCAGTTGGTTGTTAGATAAAATGGATCCTTCGTACCCTTAACTATATGATGACTTTGCTTGCTATGATGCATTACGTAGAGGCATTAAGCCCCCTCTTGCCAGAGTATGATTTATATCTATGCGACAACTAAGTGAAGGTGTTTGTCGGATTTTCAAAAGCACTAAATGGCGGATAATGTGGTAATTGGCTCTGCAATTTGTGGTCTACAGACAGAGTCGTAAATATTCCCCCTTGTAATCTATAGCGTAATAATTATGCATTTTAGCCCTTTAACTTACAATCCCGCTTGTGAAGGACCATGAGGAAAACGGCATTTAAAAATATTGTGGGAAAAGAAGAAGATGAATTTCAGTAATTTGCAGACGACAAATTAAATGCTACTCAAATAATGGGATTTGCTTTTGAAATGGTAGACAACAGTGTTGGAAAAGGAGAAAATGCTGCTTTGAGCAGCATTTAATTTGTCATCTGCAAACGGCTTCTTTTTGAACAAGTCTTGAAATTGTCGTCTAGTTAAAGAGTCAGAGTTTATTTCGGATTGGAAAAAATGTACATCTAATCCTGAAATAAACTTATCTCTTAGGCTGATAAATAACTTAAATGAAACTGTCAAGCCGATAGTAATATCCTGAATATAGCTATTTCAAAGTCATTCTTTGGGGAATAATGTCTCCTTACCGGACAGTTTAGATCCAATGTCAGACTGCACGTTCTGATCTTGTGCAGTCTAATCTTGACCTACACTGTCCCACGGAGTCGTGCTTGGCAGCCTAAGGGTGAACAGCAGACGACTTTGACAGACATGTTCTCATTTTGGCGCAATTTTTGTGTTTTAACCCTTTAGCAGACGACAAAATTTTAGACTTGTCCAAATATTGAAAGCCTCTGCAGACGACAAATTGGACGTGGCTCAAATGATGTAATTTGTTTTTGTAAAGGTAGAAAACATTGTGGAAAAAAGGAGAAAATGCTGTTTACCAGCATTTTCTCCTTTTCCCGCAGTGTTTTCAAAAGGCTTCTTTCACAGGATCGTTGAAATTTGGGATATTGTGGTAAAGCGGTAAATTTTGTCTTAGGCGGAGACTGAAAAAGTGAGTGCACAGTGCACTGCAACGAGTTCACAGGCATAAATCTTTACCAAACATTCCCGACTTTTAACCCTGTGAAAGAAGCCTCCTGAAAATATTGTGAGAAAAGGAGAAAATACTGGTAACGAAACATTGATTCATAGTTGCGTAGTTGACGTGAGTTGTCTTTGAATATGCAGAAAACATTTTGGGAAGGGCAAAATGCTGGTTATCAGCATTTTCTCCTTTTCCGAAAATGTTTTCAAAATCCTTCTCCCACGGAGTCATGAAAACAAGGGATTGTGTGGTATAGGGTTATTGAACCAAACGTATTCCTTTTTACCCTTTACCACACAATCCCGAGTTTAAACGACCTTCGGGAAGTAGCCTTTTGAAAACATAGTGGGAAAAGAAGAAAATGCTGGTAACCAGCATTTTCTCCTTGTCCCACAATATTTTCTAACCTTTCATAGAAGAATCTAGTCATTTGAGCAACATTTAATTTATAGTCTGCAAAATCTCTCAATTTGGACGGGTCTTGAATTTTGTCGTTTGGTAAAGAGCTAATCATTATGAAACTAAGTGTTTTGGTTATTTATCTTTCCAGAAGAAACTAAAGAGCAAGCTAGACGGGAACGCAATCGAGAGTCAACAGAACAATCCAGAAAACCTATATCGATTCGAAGACGACGAGTCGACCCCTGCCAAAACGATCAAGACATCTAGCAGTACAAGCATAGACGGACTGTCGTCAAGCGTCTCTATAAATATAGTTCATCAGATTAATGGGGGAAGCTCTCAACAAGAGCAAAAAATATCTACCAATGTAACTGTGAACCAGACTATAAATTCGCAACCGGAAGCAGATCAGAGTGGACAGTCTGGCGTTGAGTGCAAAAAGGAACCCAATGAAGAATCCGCGAATAGTTCAAACGATGCCGATAATAATGACCTTGATTCAGACATTGATAATTTGTTAAACCCATACGGTGCCGATATTCCACAAGATATAATTGATGAACTGAATAAGTTTGAAGAAATCTATAAAAGTGTCAAAGACTCCGAAGGAAACGATTCTAGTTTAAACTCGTCATCATCGGACGCTGGAAATAACAGCATGTTTGCATCAAACATGTATGTGGACCCTAATCAGGGGCCAGGACAGGTTCGAACCCCACCTTATCAACGTGCTCAATCTCATATCCCATCGTCAATGGGGGAAGGTGGTCTTGCTGCCGAGACACTCAAACAAATGGCAGCACAACATCAACAACAACATCCAAATCAAGAACAATATGGCGTCAAGTCAACTTTAGATCCATTCTCTGATATCACAGGGTCTTATGGGTCGTCCAGAAATGGTTACAGCACAGCTGAATATCAACAGTATCTACAACAACAACAGCAACGTGCAGGGTCCACGGGCCCTTATAGCAGCCAGTCCAGTATTGGGTATCCAAACAAGCCGGAGATGTCCGGCTATAATTCAGCCATGGGTACAAACAGTAAACAAATCTCTCACTACGCTCATAACGCATCGTCTCAGTCCGACACCACTACGCCCTCATCTCTTCAACAGCTACAAAATCAGGTTGCTCATTTCAATCAAGGACCTCACATGGAAATCACCCAGACCCAACACATGCAGGTTTCAGACGGCTCCCATCGAATGCAAATGTCCCAAACCCAGCATGTCCAGTTACGTCAGCCCTTACAAAATATATCACTCACGCAACAGCAAGGCTTTTCCGCCTCACCACAGTCTCAAAGTTTCATGGGTAATGATCAGATTAACATGCAACAGCAGCAGCATCAGCAGCAACAACAGGCACAGCAGATGATGCAACAAAACAAGATGGCTGGTGACCCGAGACAGTCTCACATGCATCAGTATATGAACAGACCACCACCAGAATACAAGATGCAGACTGGCGGCATGTCAAGTGCTATGACAGGTAACAATGTCGGACCAAATCCACTTCAGACAATTCAAAATATGGTAAATCAAACAAATACTCTCCCAAATCGGGGATACTCGCCAGTGAAAAGTGAAGCAAGTGACACTCGTATGCAAAACGGTATGCGTAATGTTCAAATGTCCGCCATGCAGCAACAAATGGCGGCGGGACCAATGAATCCCGTGGGTATGTCAATGTCACAGGCCCAGCTAAGTTATTCAAATCAAGCTGTTCAAAGACAATCCTCCTACCCCGGCGCTATTGGCCCCATGTCTGCCCGGCCCCAGCGGCCAAGTGCTCCTACATATACCAGTGCAATCATGCGAAATCAGAGACCACCTAATGTAAATATTGGGCCAGATGGACTCAATATTTCACAACCTCGTTCTCAAGAATGGCCCCGAGGCATGATGCCAAGTTCTCGAGGTGTTGCACCCGCTACCACCGCTGGCATGATGCAATATAGGTCGTATTCAAGCGAAGGAACAAACAGTGCAGCAGCTGCAGCTCAAATGCAGATGCAACAACAACACCAAGGCCAAAGATCAATGCACATGGAGTCGATGCATATGGAATCTCAACAGGCGGCCATGATGCAGAATAATGTACATACACAACAAATGATGATGCAACAGCAGAGAATGCATATGTCACAACAAATGGGTCAACCATCACATACAGCCCAACCTACTTCATATAACATGACGTCACAACCGCAAAACTCCTATCCTCAAACCAGTTCGGCGCAGGACGATATTTTGAATTTGTTAGATTCCGCGCCAAATCAAAGCACGGACTTCTTTGACGTTCAGACTTCGGGTGGCGGTACGGAGTCAAACTGGTATGATATTGAGGATTTTCTTGGAAATACGAAGTGAACAATTAGTGAGTGTCGATGTACATTATTATTATTTTGTTACTGGATCTATTTTTTATTTTCTAGTATTTATGAAAATGGACGACTTTCAATATCTTAAAGTGCTTATATTTTGACCAAGTGCGACAAAGAAAGCGGATATCAAGATTGATGACGTCATTTTCTTTAAATGGACAGTATTTCCGTTCGTAAATAAAACTTGGATGAATAGGATCTCGATGAATTTCGTCATAAGTGACAGACCAATCATCATTCCACAGAGCCTTTTACGTCATTTTCCCGCCGTTTTTCCTCGCCCTTGTTGATATCAGGGTGTATGAGGGACATCTTTATGCAGTTAAATATGAGCCATGCTCTGGGAAATGCAGGTTCAGTAATATCTCCGTGATGTATCATACCAAGAAAGTCATCATAAATTTATGGACCCATAAAATCCATATTGTAGAACAGTTAACTTAATTATTAGGTTCATGTGACCTTTAAAATGTTGAAAATGTACCAAAAAAGCAAAAAGTTTCGATCCAGGTCAGTCTGCGGAGTCTGCACAGGCAGACCTGGGTCTATACTTTTTGAAGATGCATCAGATCCCCTTTTCACAGAGAATGGAGATATCAAAACTAGTATTAATCTCAAATTAGTAACTTTGGAAACAGTTACCTCTTTACCAGATGACAAAATTTCAGATTTGTCCAAATTGAAAGCCCTTGTAGACGGCACATTAACTGTGCTGAAGGCAAAGCCTTTGTGTGTTTGACAAGGTAGAAAACAGTGTGGGAAACAGAGGAAATGCTAGTTACCAGCATTTTATCCTTGTTTCCCCTCAGTCTTGTCAAAAAGTTTTTTTTTGTCAGGGTCATTAAATCGCAGGATTGTTTCGGTTATTGGTTAAAACGCTGTGGACAGGTTTGGTTCTTTTTGATGAAAGAGTGGATCAAAATCAGACTGCTCAGAAGATGCAGTCTGATCTTGGATGAACACTTTCTGATATTTTTTGTTAGATATTCTGGTCCTAATACAGACGTGTGTAAACAAGTGGGTGGTATAGGTCAAAGATCAGACTACACGTTCTGTGCAGTCTGATCTTGGATGTATGCCGTCTGCAAAAGCATCCGTCTTTGTCTATAGCGCTGCTAAGCGCGACTCAGTGACCTTTTTCTGACAGTGTAGATCAAGCTCAGACTGCACAGCACGTGCAGCCTTATCATTGAACTACACTGTCCGATAAGTAGATAATTTTCTCCGAGAAGTAAGTTTGAAATAACATTTTTCACGTTTTTACTATCGGCTCGAAAGTTTAACTTAAGCCTAACGCTGCTAAGCGCGACTCACTGACCTTTTGCGGACAGTGTAGATCAAGATCAGACTGCACAAAACGTGCAGTCTGATCTTGGATCTACACTGTCCGATAAGAAAATATTATTCCCCAAAACATAACTTTGAAATAGCAACATTTGGGTTTTTTACTATCGAATTGAAATTTTCATTTTAGTTCTGTAGCAGGATAAGGGTTCACTTATTTAGCAGGATAGGGATTGATTCACTAAGAACCATTTCAGCTTTTGCTGCCGAGTCTAGACTAATATTGAGGACCATTCTTCAGTTATTACCCTTGATTCTTCTCCAGTACTACACTGATCTCGGTAAGGGGATTACTTGGTTTTTATCCTTGATTTTCTTGCACTGAATAGCTATCTTCTTGAGATAAAAGTTCAAGTAAATCTAGTTAGATTCTTTTACAAATCGATATATACGTAATTCCTGATGATTAAGAGCAGAATTTGATTTGAAATACATGTGGCCCTACACATATATCCTGAATCATTACTATATTTATCGCAACATCCCAAGCGGAATCAAGGATAAAAACAAAGGAATACAGGTGAAAGGACCAATCTGTAATTTGGTTACTTAACCTTATATGGATGGCAAGGGAGGCAATTTAATTTACAGGAATGGCCGTCATTCCTACCTGAAACAGTGTAACCCAGTACCAAACAATCTCCAATTTTAAGGACCCTTTGGAATTTTTAACCCTTAACCCTTTACCAGACGACACAATTTTAGCCTTGTCCAAATTGAAAGCATTTGCAGACGACAATTTCAATGTGGCTCAAATGGTGTAATTTTTCTTTGATTTAGTAGAAAACATTGTGGGAAAGGAGAAAATGCTGGTTACCAGCATTTTCTCCTTTTCCCACAATGTTTTCAAAAGGCTTCTTTTCCAAGGTCGTTATAAGTCGCCATTGTCCGGTAAAGGTTTAACCTGCTAAATAAGTGAAATGAAACTTTCAAGTCGATAGTTACACCCAAGTATTCCTATTTTACTGTTAATTTTTTGCAAAGATATAATTATGTCTTTGACGGACAGTGTAGATCCAACATCAGACTACACGTTCTGTGCAGTCTGATCTTGGATCTACACTGTCCGCAAAAGGTCCTTGAGCCGTGCTTAGCAGTTTAAGGGTTGGTTGAAACACTGTGGGAAATAGGAGGAAAAGCTGGTAGCTAGCATTTTCTCCTTTCCAAACAATGTTTTTTAATCCAATCGAAAAACAAATCCCATCATTCGCGACGCCTTTAATTTGTCGTCTGCGAACGCTTTGAATTTGGTCGAGCCCAAAATTTTGTCGTCTGGTAAAAACGCTTTGCATTTTGTAAAGTCAGCAGGCAATAAAGTTTTATGCATGAATATGTTTAACCCTTTTTCAAACGGTCTTGTGTTATAATTTTCACGAAGGGAAAAAGGCTTTTGAAAACTTTTGAAAACATTGTGAGAAAAGGAGAAAATGCTGGTTACCAGTATTTTCTCCTTTTCCCGCAATATTTTCTACCCTTTCAATAATAACCTCGTCATTTTAGCTGCTTCTAATTTGTCGTCTGCAAATTATTTTAATTTAAGCAGGTCTTAAAAATAAGGGAAAACAAACGTGTTTTAATGACCACGAGGGGGAAAAGGCTTTTGAAAATATTGTTAGACGATGAGAAAATGCTGGGAACCAGCATTTTCTCTTTTTCACGCAATGTTTTCTACCCTTTCAATGATAATCTCTTCATTTTAGATGCATCAAATTTGTCGTCTGCAAATGATTTCAATTTATACAGGGCTTAAATTTTGTCGTTTGGTAAAAAATTCAAAATATCTCGGCAAAGTGAGAGATTACTTGTTGGTAGGTTTTGCCTCCTTTTTCCACAATGTTTTATACCCTTTCAGTGAGAATCTCATCGATTCTTCCTGCATCTAATTTGTCGTCTGCAGATGCTTTCAATTGAGACACGCCTTAAATTCTGTACGTAAAAAGTTGAAAATATCGTGGCAAAGTTTTTCTTTTCAACCAATAAGTCTTCAAAAGGAATCTAGTTGCTCTCAGAAATTGTCGTCTGCGTATGGTTATGTGTTGCAGATTGAAAAAAAAATGTTTTTTTGTATGTAAAGTTGTAGGATATTGAATAAGGGACCAGAAATGAAGTAAATTTACCCTTTACCAAACAATCATGTGAAAGAGGGCTTTGGAAAACATTGTGAAAAAAGGAGAAAATGCTGGTAACCAGCATTTTCTGTTTTTTCCACAATATTTTCTTCTCTACCACAGAACTCCGGCAAATTTGTTCTAACTTTGTACTATTTTTGGATATTTTTTTGCAAATGCTTTCGCTTTTGGACAATCTAAAGTTTTGTCATTGTGGTAAAGGGACAATGAAAGGTTTTTTGATATATATTATAATTTATTTAGTTATGAATGAATGACGCAAGATCCGCCATTTTGGATCTGTAATAAAATATGATGAATTGACAAATATTAGTTGTTGCTTTTTTTTATCTGGGTCAAACTTTGTTTTATGTATCAGACCCCTTTTCCGTACTTTAATTATATGTTTCTTTAAATGGTGTTTAACACTGTTTTCATCATTATTTTAGTTATAACGCGATGGCCAGTGCACCTATCCATGCTTACGTAAAGTTTCTTTTACCAGTACTTCGTACAATATTCATTTTTGAATCTCGTTCGAATTTTGTTTTATGTATCCGTTCCCCTTGCTGTAAATTGATTGTATATTTGTTTTAATGATGTTTAACGCCGTTTTCAACATTATTTTAGCTATATTGCGGCGGCCAGTGCACCTGTCTATACTGACCAGGAGGTTCATTTGCCAGCACTTCGCATAATATTCTTTTCAAGCCACTGGCTGTTTGCTTACTTATTTATTTTTGATACATTGATCAACCGGATGTAGGAGGAATTGATCCTATCGCAATACATATCATAAATCATCGAAAACAAACTGACTGAACTATAGATTCGAACCAACGACCTTCTCTGGTCTCTAGGCCTGTACGATACCGACTGAGCAACCGGGCTTGGTTGTAGAATAATCTTTAATGGAAGATGTCCTTGGGTTTACTTTTTAGTCAAAAAATGAATTTACCGGTACTGTTTTTCTTTTTTTTTTGTGGAGGAACTTGCACCCACAAAGATAAAATACTGAAAAGAAGATAAAACTCTAGGAATGTCCATATTGAAACCTTTACTCCATAGATTCTCATTTCTACGCATTGCTTGTAGGAGCCTTTGGAAAACATTGTGGCAAAAGGTGAAATTGCTCGTGACGAGCAATTTCACCTTTTGTCACAAAGTTTTCTATGCTATCAAAAGGTGTCATATACACATAAGAAACTGCTTCATCCTTGCTGTTATTTAGGGTCAATTAGAGATACCATAGAAATGCCTTATGGGGTAAAATGTCATCGACTATTCAGAGGTCCAAATGATTTGAATTTTTTGTGATAGAACAGGTAGCAAAACACTGTGTGAAAAGAAGAAAATGCTGTTTACCAACATTTTCGCCCATTCCGAAAATGTTTGCATCAGTCTTCTACAGAAGGGTCATTGAACACGTGTTTATTGGGTAAAGATTTTAAGTAGTAATCGAGCCGAGGTTCGAACTCTGAACTCCCAAAGATTGTAATGCCTTGACCGGAAGCAACCGGTCTAACGAGACTCTGAGTAAACTCTTACTTTACCCAACGATAATATTATATGTTTAGATTCAGAGGACAAATTTACATTGGCTAAATGATGGGATGTCTCTGAAAAAAGAATGTTAAAGGAGAAAATACTAGTTTCCAGTATTTTCTCCTTTTCATACAATGTTTCTCAGGGTCGTTAAAAGAGGAAATTCAAGACAAGAGGTAAAGGGTTAGAGAAAACAACAAACCCAATGAAGATCAAAATCGGATGAATGTTCTGTGCAGACTGAAACGGCCTTTAAAGAAGTGCTCAGCATCCCAACTTGAAGGTTAACCTTGTACTAAATATTCAAGTATATTTCATGGCGTTGAGTAACAAGGCTTTTGAAAACATTGTAGAAAAAGGGGAAACTGCCGATTACCAGTACTGCTGCTTTTGCCTCAGTAGTGTCGACATTTTTGAAAGTCAAATACTATCATTTTAGTCCAAACAGAATTTTTCGTCTGAAAATGTTTCAATATCGAATGTCTAAAATTTTGTCGCTCGGTTACGATTTAAATATGGATGACTTCACAAAAGCTTTCAAACGGAAATATCAGTAAACGTCAGTCAAACAGCAAATTTGATCCAAATAAAACCTGAAATCAACATGAAATAAACAGACCACGTGACCGGTCCGTTCCACCCCCACTCCCATTTTCTTTTTGTGATAGCTAAAATTTTGGTCGGTGAGTCAGACGTTACAGTCTTGTAACGCCGAACCAGATTTTAGACCTTCATAAAATGTAACCTTGTCTAAATTCAAAGCATTTGCGGACGACAAATTAAATGTAAGTCAAACTATGATTTCTATCTTTGATAAGGAAGTAAACATTTTGGGAAAAGCAGAAAATGTTGGTTACCAGCATTTTCTCCTTTTCCCACAATGTTTTCACAAGCCCTTTCAAGTAGGGTCGTTAAAACTTGGCATTGTATGGGAAATGGTTAAGCCTTTTACCAAACGACAAAAAATGTCGACATGTCAAAATTGAAAGCATTTGCAGATGACAATTTAAATGTGATTAAAATACTGAAACTTGTCTATGATAGGGTAGAAAACATTGAGGGAAAAGGAGAAAATGCTGGTAAGCAGCATTTTCTCCTTTTCCCGCAATATTTTCAAAAGGCTTCTTTTCATCTGTGTCGTTAAAACTCGTGTGGTTAAGGGTTATTTGCTTGTATGGATCTGAGCAAGACCTGCAGTCCCAATTAAGATCTACATTGTCCGCGTCTATGCAAGATATTCTAACAAAAAGGTCTTGAAATTGCTGTATACGCATCTTGAATACTTACTGACTGTGTAAGTTTTGTCTATTTAGCTCTACAAGTGTTAACTCTGCACATAAACGACAAAATTTCAGACATGTCCAAATTGAAATCATTAGCAGACGACAAAATAAATGCTGTTCAAAATGAGAGATTTGTCTTTGAAAGAAAGCATTCTGGGCACAGGAGAAGATGCTGGTCATCAGCATTTTCTCCTTTACCAACAATGATTTCATAGGGCTTCCTCCTCATGGTTGTTGAAACTCGAGATTGTGTGATAAAGGGTTAACTCTGTTCACGACGACACAATTTCAGATTAGTCCATATAGAAAGTACATGTGTTGGCAGCCGACCAATCAATTGCTGCTAAAATGATGAAATTTTTCTTTCAAACGTTTAAAAGCATTGCAGGGAAAAAAAGAAAGACTGGTTAGTCTCTTTTCCACCAAATTTTCGAAAACTTTTTTCCTTAAAAACGTAAAAACATAATGTCATTGGTATAGAGTTTATGTCTCAAAGATCGTTTCATAATGATCTTTGTTTCTGAAAATTTCGAGCACGATTTTTTGTATTCAATTGAACGCCATTTTAACAGCTTAGGTCATATCACGGCGGTCAGTGTACTACGCATGTGTTTCCTGGCTTTCTCACACTAGTACTGGTACAACTTTCTTTCTAAGCCAATGACTACTTTTCTCACATGCATCAGAGGTGAAGGGCGAGAAATCACCGGAAAGAAAGTTTGCCTCAACTGGGTATCGAACCCACAACCTCTAGGTCACGAGTCAAATATGCTGACCACTTAGCTACCCGGTCGGGCTTCGAGGACCAATTGATGTCTGGGACGTATACTGTGGTCAGGTTTTGTTCCAGTCGGCCCTCGTACTGCTTTGCTCTAGAGGTACTTTTTCTGGCGACGTTGTTTAGTTTTTTCTGAAAGAACAGGAGGTTATGGGTTTGAATCATGTCCTTGTAAGATTATTCCTCAGCCTATTATAATTACAACGATCTACAGATTGGCAATACTGATTGCATTTATATAGGAGTTTTAAATGAACATGCATTTTGTGTTTATGTGTGTTAAAACCAAGGCATTTGAGAATTTTGTCATGATGATCTTGTTTTTGTACTGGATTTAAAAAAAACACAAAAACGTGGTAAAATGAATGACTATGAGGAAATGAGATGTTGGTTATAACGCGTGACTGACCTTCCTTTTCGCAGTCTGACATCTTTAACAAATACAAAATGGTTAACCCCTTACCGAAGATTACTGATCTTTACGATCCAGGGAAAAAAGTCTTTTGAAAACATTGTAGGAAAAAGAAAAAATGCTGGTAGCCAGCATTTTCTCATTTTCCTACAATGTTTTCTATACCTTCCAAGATAAATCTCATCATTTGAGCTATATTTGATTGGACCTAGTTAACTGCAAATACTTTCAATTTGGACTGGCTTAAAATTTTGTCATATTGTACAGTACCCCGTTGAAATTGTTTATCATTTACTAGATTATTACAAAACTATCAAGTTTTCTTGCATGAATCGACACTGTTATGATTAAACAAGAAGTAGAAAGTATAGACCAAGATCAGACTAAACGGGTATGAAGGCTGATTCTACACTTTACGCTGAAAAAAAAAAAAACAGCCATCTTCGAGTCTGACTCGTAATAAGGTCCAAAATACCACATCATCTCAAAGTCTAATTGTCTGTTTTTAACCTACAGTGACTAACTTTATATGGCTAAGCTGCGCTCTGCAAAAAAGGGAGTTTAACGTAGATCTCCGTAATGCATTATTCTAAGCAAGTCATCACATAATTATAGATCTATAAAACCCATTGTGTCTAACAACAGATTGAAGCATGAGGTAGAATAGTCCTTGGACATGCAGAAAATTGAACAAAAGCAAAAAGTTTCGATTCAGGTCAGCCTGTGCGGACTGCACAGGCTGACCTTGATCGATACTATTTGCAGTTGCGTTAAACCCCCTTTTCACAGGATTTCTTGTCTTGTAGAGAGTTGAATTGAAAGTGAACGAAAATCTTTTGACTGATTTTATCGGTACACGCAACAAAGGGGTTTGTATAAATTACTCAGCTACATTATTAGTTGTACGGTCAGGTGCCTTCGGCTCGGGACGACATGATTCACCACAGCCGTGAACAAGTTTCCAAGTCCCCTGCCACCTGACCGTACAACAAATTTATTATACTGCAAAGTTTTACCATTCCAACATGTGTTAAGCGAAATTTTCCTGTTTTTTGGTTTCAAAAATTGAGTACGCTGACGAAGTAGAATTTCCCTTCAGAGTGCCCCAATTCAATGAAAACTGACGTCACTGGGAACTGACGTCACTAAAACCTTGGTAAAACGTGCAGTTTGGTGCATAATCTTGATGTTAATCTTGATAGACGCCGCCATTTTGGATGTTGTGTTGAAAGTGTAGTCATGTATACGGGGCTCCCGAAAGTTGGTTTTGCCAGTGTACATGATATATATGTTCGGGGCAAATTATCCAATCAGATCACGAGAAATTTCTTTGCAGTATAATAAGTACGTTTTAGCCATGCTCTGTGGAAAATGGGGAGCGGTTTAATGCACCTACAAAAAGTATCAACCGATGTTAGCCTGTTCAGTCCGCTCATCCTGACATGGGTCGAAACTTTTTGATTTTCGTAAGTTTTCTGTCATTTCAAAGTTGTTTTTTTTTTCTGCAAATTTGTTTCAAGAAACAATGAGACTGTGGGATACTTCCTCCTGTCAACGTGACCAGTCCAGCACGGCTCAGTAAACAAAAACAAGAAATGAAACTAACATTAAATGTCCCACTGTCAACGTGACCAGTCCAGTACGGCTCAGTAAAGTGAAACAAGAAATGAAACTAAAATGTCACAACCACCGCGAAATACTTTCGAGTCAGAGTCGAAAAAAATAGTCCTATTGTAAATTGTACAATGTACCTCTTTGATACACTTTTTTTTTAAAATCAGAA
The DNA here is from genome assembly GCA_946811185.2 of Hippopus hippopus. NCBI lineage: Eukaryota > Metazoa > Mollusca > Bivalvia > Cardiida > Cardiidae > Hippopus > Hippopus hippopus. The sequence continues at coordinate 4,979,224 of OX328100.1, read as the reverse complement.
ATGATTGAAGGAACGGTCTAGAAAAGGTGGTTTTTTTTATAATGCGTAAGACACTGGGCCTTTTTCCTTGGCGGTCGTTAAAACTCAAGATTGTTTAGTACAGAGTTAAACTATTGTTTTGATATTTTTTGGCCTGAAAAATGTTGAAAGCGGCCTAAAACACCATTCCTTCAATTAAGACTATATGTCCCATCCCCAACTTTGAGGTGAAGATGTCAAAACGAACGCATCCTGTTGTCGAAAACAAAACAGGAAGACAGTGACTAAACGGCGCAAAAATTGTCCTTCACCCTTGAACCAGTTTTACTCTTATAAAACGATCCGTAGGTTATACGTCTTGATGATAAAGGCCTTTGAAAACACTGTGGAAAAGGAGAAAATGCTAGACACTAGCATTTTCTCCTTTTTCCACATTGTTTTGTACCTTTACAGAGACATATCCCATTATACAAGCCATATTTGTCATCTGCAAATGCATTCAGTATGAGAACAAAGTTTAAAATGTAGGCAAGGGATATTTTAGTCAGTTATCGACACAAGGTTTTATTTTTCCTACACTGTCTAACTAAATATCGAAGAGACTACATCTATTGTGCAGCCTGATCTTGATCTAGGCTATTCACAAAAGTTATTGCAGATGGTCTGGGGATGTTAACAAATAGTCTCTTTATCACATATCGGCATATTCCGTGATCTTTTTATCGTAAGAAAATGTGAAAAAAAACATTGTGATAAAGTAATACGTTGTATAGGGTCGTTCCCGTCTATTTCTCCTTTTTTCACCATGTTTTCTTTGTAAATTATGACAGTGTTTCACAAAACAACAAGTTTTATGCTTGTCTTTTTTTTTTTTCTTAGTGTAAAAGCAGATGAAAAAATAAATCTGGCTAAAATAATGGAATCTGTAATCAAAAGGACAGAAATCATTGTGCGAAAAGGGAGAAAATGCTTGGTACCAACATTTTTCTCCTTCTTTAACAGTGTTTTCAAAACCACTCATCTCCAGAGTCGTTAAAACAAGGGACAGTTTGGTTAAATTTTACCAAAATCGCCACATAAAGCGAAGATGTCCAAAATGTTACAAAGAAGGTTATCGGTTAAAAGCATTACTTTACACTCCCTACTTGACGCATAGAGTTAAACTTAAGTGAAATTTACGCTTAACCGGAGTTTTTAAAATGATGTGCGCTTATCCGGAAAATTGGTCCACCGAGTTCAAAAGAACACAGTCTGTTTGTCCCTTTAATTGTAACCCTTTCAGCGACATAGGCTAAAATAAAATAGGGGCGTTTGCGGACGGTATAGATCAAGATCAGACTGCACAGAACGTGCAGTCTGATCTTTAATCTATACCGTCCGCTTGGTTATTCAAGCCCATAAGATTACTTTTTTCTGAGTTTTTGTGGATTCAGTTGTCGGAAGAGCGCATATATTTGACGCTGAAGGACTTAACTCGTTACTTCCAGACAGAAATGAGCCATGCTCTGTGAAAAGGGGACTTAAAGTAACAACAAAGGCCAAAAGTAAACAAAGCAGGTGTTTAAATGCATTTAAATTTATATCATACCATTTAAAACTATGGAAATTATTGTGAAGATGACAATCTGTTATTGTATGGTAAGTCCAAGTGTTAGTCGCTGACAGAGAAATTAATTTCAAAACTAGGTTAAAACCTGCCAGGTAGATGTGTCTTTTGTTTACTTTTTGCCTGATTTTAAAATTCTTTTTTCTGCCAGCGACTAACACATGGCCCGAACACACAATACCAGACTGTCATCTTCACAATATTTTCCATACTTTTAAATGGTATGATTTAAATGTAAATGTATTATGGCACCTGTTTTGATACTTTGGCCTCTACTGGGCTTTTAATGCGTCTGCATCTTTTTCCTTAATGAAGCATTTAAATGATGTTGGTCAATTTACAGATTTAAGTTACATCTTACGTTTTTATAAAAGGATCGATGGCTTAATGCGTTACATTTGTCATCAGGAAATCCGTGTTCGGTCCTCGCTTGTGACGTCAGTCACGATAGGGTGTCCTAGGACAAGTCACTGCAGAGTCCTAGCTCAGTAGTACTGAAAACCAGGAAGGCATGTATAAGTTAGCCCCGGATGTGATATAAGTCAATATTGTTGAATAAAAACATACAACACTACTCAAACTACTCGCGTTTATAACATCGTAAACATCATCTATTTTTAGCAATTAAATGCTGGAGTCATAACGAGATGCACTTGTAATTGTATCAGAAAAACTGACCAATCAAATGAAAAAAGAATATTACGAAGCACAAATCTTAGCAAAAATCGCTTTCTCCCATTTTCCACGTCTTTTTCTGATAATCCTTTCAAATATAACTCTGATTATTTGAGTTACATTTTGATTTATCAGCTGCAAATGTTTTTAAGGTGGACAAGTTGACCTACTTCTTGTTGTATGGTTCATGGGTTCATTGAATGGTGTTTTACGCCTTTTGCAACATTATTTCACTCGTATCACGGCTACAGCTCATATATTTGAGCCGTGCTCTGTGAAAAGTGGGTTTAATGCATCTACAAAAAGTATCGACCCACGTCAGCCTGCGCAATCCATGCAGGCTGACTCGGGTCGAAACGTTTTTGCTCTTGGTCAATTTTCAGCATGTCAAAGGACCATTCTACCTCATGAATCAGTCGGTTGTTAGACAAAGCTGAATTTACGGATCCATAATTACGAGGTATAATGTATCACAGAGATGCACTTAACTCCTTTTTGCCAGAGCATGGCTCATTTATGTATGTCCTGAGTTTCACAAGTACTAGACCTAGCTGGGCTTGTCGTCTGTTGAGAGTTCAACTAGATAATACGCAGGAACAACTGTGTTCAATGTTATTCCATTAGAAGACAGTAAAGAACCCAACTATTTGAAGGTAAAGGTCACATGGGGACTGCACATGTTACCACGGTTTGCAGTTGACAGCTTTTTTAAACGTGATATTGTAACAAAAGGACAAACTAAACGCCATGAGCAACGTTTCCTTTCGTCACAGTGTTTCATATTCATTCTTTTATTGATAAATATTAAATTTCAACAATTTCTTTTTGAACTCCGATATTTTCAGAAGTCGTCTTTTGCAGTTAATTTTATAATGAGTTAAAATCGACCTGGCGTTGATAAAATGACAATATCAAATATAGTTTAACGGATTCTAAAAATCTGTTGGTTTACATTAGTTTTGCACAAATGTCCAGGTTTGTCCACAAGGGGAGGCGGGTTAAAAGTTCGCCTTTTATTGTTAGCCTGAAAACATTGCTTTACTTTAAAATTACAATTAGGGTTTCATCTTGAACTTTGGGTGAATACCTCCATTCCCTCCCCAAAGAAAAAACGGTAACCAAAGCAACCGAATTCTGGGGCATCCTTCAGGTTTTGATCCAAGAGAGTCTGCAAAAAAAAAAAATGCAATGGACCCTTGATTACCAGACTTGAGTTTCAGGCCCTATAGTGGCCAAATGTAAACAATGCCGGTGTTAAAATGCATTTAAATTCAAATCATACCATTTAAAAGTATGGAAGTTATAGAGAAGAGGAAGTGTTAGTCGCGAGCAGAAAAATGAATTTTAAAACTATGTAGGTTAAAAGTTGCCAGGTTGCTCTATCTTTTGTTTACTTTTTACCCGGACTTAAAATTCATTTTTCTGCCAGCGACTAACACTTGGACCAACCGTAGATTACAGTAGATAACAGATTGTCATCTTCACAACATTTTCCATACTTTTAAAAGGTATGATTTAAATTTGAATGCATTTAAACACCCGCAATGTTTACCTTTGGCCACCATTGAGCCTTTAATGCTCAAAGTAAAGACCCTCAAATTTTCAGTTTCAACCATGATTCAAATATAAAGATCGCTTTAGGGAGCGTTGAAAAAGGAATTTATTTCTATTCGGGGAAAAATGGCTCCTAAAGTTCACCCTTTTCCTGCGAAATCAGTAAAATTAAACTTTTAAGCCGATAGTAAAAACCCAAAGTTTGCCACTTCAAAGGTATTGTTTGGGGGAATATGTCCATATCGGACAGTGTAGATCAAAGATCAGACTGCACGTTCTGTGCAGTCTGATCTTGATCTACGCTGTCCGCAATAAGGTTGTTGGGTCGCGCATAGCAGCCCTGTGGTTAACAAAACCAAACTGCCAACGCAACACCAAAGATACATAATATTTTTCTCAAATTTAATTTCTAGAGAGTAAATATTACATAACCAATTTCTCCAGCATAATGCGAAATTCGCAATGTACAATTCATCGATTTTTTTGTCATAGTTGACTGAACAAATGTCAAACCACGTGTTTTGCGCCGAGTCAGTTCCAAGTGCATCCCGTGATTATCCGCCAATATCACTTTCTCTTTGCGAGTTGAGGAAATCTCGATCGTCATTTTAGCGCATGTATTGTACTGCTTAGCCGTGTTGAAAAGCCAAGACTGACCGTAGAAGTCCGGAGACGAGTAATTGGACTGCGGCAAGCTGGCTAGCCTAAGAGATAGGTACTTTGTGCCCTTAACTGCGCCCCTTCTACAATTGCCAGATTGTTGAGAAAATTTAATCAAACAGGTAAATCTGAGCAACAATTTATTGTTTTGTTTCGTTTTTCCATCGGTGAACAGAGAAAACAAATCTTGCGTACCGTTATGTTATTCGAAGAAGGGGCGCATTAAGGGCACGAGCTACCTGACACGAACCACGAGCTTACACCGGTCAGCTTGCAGCAGCCCAGTTGCCCGTCCCCGGACTTCTTATTCAACTATACTCACCCAGTGTCAGTTGTCAGTATTTTTCACATATTTGTAAAAATCGACAGAAAAAGGTCCTTACTTTTATCGGGTTCTGCGATAATCTATCTTCAATACATATACACATGGAACGGAACAAATAAATATATTTTAAGGAAGTAATAAAGGTCAAAACTTTTGAAGCTGACAGTTTTTCATCTCCCACTGAAAAATTGTAATTTTAATTTCGTAGTGAATAAATTGAACGATTCTGATTGGTCAAAAACATTTTTAATATCAGCTTTGAAATAATAGCATGATCCTAAAATAGTTTCGACCATTCTCATTTCTGCAAAATGGCATATTTCCATCCCACTGTGGGAAACGAAAAAATATATGTCCCTCTCCAAAGTTTCCATCTTGATTACTTGCTAAACATTTATCTGATGTGTGAAAAGGGGCTTTAATGCAGCTTCAAAAAGTATCGACCCATGTCAGCCTGCACCGTCCGCGCAAACAGACATGGGTCGAAACTTTTTTGCCATTTTTCAATCTTCTGCATGGCAAAGGACCATTCTATCTCCAGATCAGTTAATTGTGTGACAAAATGGATTTCATGGAACCACGATCATGTGATGACTTGCTTGGTAGGATGCATCACAGAGATGCATTAAACCCCATTTAGCCAGATCGTGGCTCAAACGTTTGTTCCATTATATGTATTAGATCGAAGAAAAGTTACAGAAGAATATGAGGAAATTGAGAAACTTTTCAATATCAGTTCAGAAATGAGTGAAAAGTACTTACAAATAAGAGGGTTCATGTGCGGACACATTGTCTGATTTATTAGGTCGTAGAAAGGGAAGTTTGCTAACCCCTAAAGCACCTTTCACACTTTTAGTTGCCTTTGCGGCCAGTGCAGATCAAGATCAGACTGCACAAAACGTTCAGTCTGATCTTTGATCTACACGGTCTGCTTTGCTTGATCACTATAGTCAAAAGCAGCTAAGAAAATTCAGTTATTTTGGGTCTTACTTCTCAACTGAAAACGCCTGTTTGGTTTATTCGACACTCTGAGGGTTTTAGTCCAAGTGCCTTTGGTTTGCAGGGCAAATTGAGGTCATTGTACATTAGAAATTTTAAATTGTTTTCTGATTTTGAATTCTAATCCAAGCCATATGATTGGCTGGAACGTGCTGTCTCAGCCAATCATATGGTCAGGTTTAGAATTACAATCACGATTAAATTTAGCTTGCAAAATCCAAGTATCGTATTCAAGAGGTAAACGGTAGGAGGAAAAATTGTATAAGGTCAGAAAATTCTTGACGCGTCATTGAAAGAGGGCACCAAGAGATTTTTCGATGATGAAAAAAAAAAAAATAGGAGGGATCTGTACATAGAAAAAGTCAACGAATACTAATAAAGAATGTTCATAACTGAAATCCGAGAATACTTATAGCAATAATTCGAATGCTCGAATTATTGTGCATTATTACTGTAGTAACGTTGAACTCTACCCACTGAGCTAGAGCCAACTGATAGATTATCGTGTTAAAACGTATTTATCCCTTGTTATGCCATAACAGCCAAATCTGTCGGTTATGATTTCGGTACATGGTCCCTGTACAAAGTTTCTGGAAAACAAAAATCCCTACCTACTATACCTACAGCATCTCGGACCGAAACCCTAAACACAGCTACCTACAGCATCTCGGACCGAAACCCTAAACACAGATATTTTTTGTTCGGCCTAAGCCATCAGTACATGTTGTAACTTTCATGTTTTACGAGGAAATATGGAAAAGAAAGAAAACAAAAAATACACAGGTCAGAAGTTGGACAGTAGATCTACTTATTAAAACTCTAGGCAGCTAAGCTAGCCTAAATGCCAAACTGCATACGGTGTGGATCAAGATCAGGCAACACAAAATTTGCAATATGATCACCGATCCATAATCCCTTATAACTTGACATTTTCAAAGAGATGAAATAGCGATTCCCTGAAAGTTTTCACCTGATAACTTCGAAATAGCGATATAATACAAACTTGCTACAGTAGCCACACCACGTGCTGCTGTGACCCGTATTGATAAAGTCACCGAGACGAGTGACTCGGGCTGATTTGCATTTAAAATTGTTAAATTACTATTCACAACTTCAATATTTCTCCCGATCAATTGTTGACGGTCACCGCCCGTTTTAACTCTGTACAAGACTCATCAAAATTTAAAACATCTGCAGACGACTAGATTTAAATTGGTACAAGTGCACTGAAGCTCTCTTATAGGGTAGAACACATGGTCGGAAAAGGAGAAAATGCTGGTAACCAGCATTTTCTCCTTTTCCCACTATGTTTTCAAAAGCTTTCTCCACCAGGGTCGTTTTAAAGTTGGGATTATGCGGTAAAGAGTTAACTCTTATCCAAACGACGAAATTTGAGACCTTTCCAAACTGAAACCATGATGAAGATGACAATTCAAATTTTGTGATCAGCATGTTCTCCTTTTCCTACAGTGTTTTCAAAAGCCTTCTTCTACAGGGTCAGAGAAACACGGGATGACTTAGAGTGAGAAGGGTTCAACCCTTTTCTCTGTAACCTTTTTGAAGACATGTAACCCTTTCGGAAGAATAAGGGATAACAGGTTTTTGTTGGGGGGTGGGGGTGGAATAGATCAAGATCAGACAGCAAAGAACGCGCAGTTAGATATTGGATCTATGCCTCCCCCTTGTTTAGTTAAGCCTACAAAATGCACTGTCAGCCGTCGTATTTGGTGTAAGAAAACTATATCATGTACATGTATATGTATTAAAATATTTGATCTAGAATGAAAGCATGAAAATATTGTGGCAGGTGGAGAAGTTGTTGGTTCCAAGCGATTTCTCTATTTGCCACAATGTTTTGATACGCTTTGTTCTGAAGGTGTGGTCAACCACCTTCTCGATTAAGCGTAAAATACGTTAAAATTTCATGAATGTATCGCTCGAATTTCACGGGTAAATGAACCCTAACCATTCACCAACCCCAGGTCTTCCCGCCTTTACTTGCGAAACGATTTGTCAACACATCGAAGTTTTACTGTTGGACCAGTGGCATATAAAGAATTTTTCGTCGTAGATTCTTATTTCGCGCCATAATTTCGCAGAGCTCATGTGAACGTCACATGATCATTAAGACACTTCGGGCCGAGCCCCGGTAGCTCAGTCTGTAGCGTACAGGACTTGAGAACAGGAGGTCGTTGGTTCTATCCCCTGTTCGTCAATTTCTTTCTGAGGATTGATGATAGTCATTGCGACATGATTCATTCCTCTCTCACCGCTGACCATTATTTGCTTGGAAAGAATATTGTGCGGAGTACTGGTAACAGAAACTCCAGGAAAGCATGGATAGGTGCACTGGCCACCGCGATATAACTGAGATAATGTTGAAAACTGCGTTAAACACACATTCAATCAACACACTTCGGCCCATTCGGCAAACCTCACGTGATCCGTTGATCAAATCCCCGGCTGTATTACTATGCCTTAGATTTCTTCGCCGGAAATAGGCCGCTTTACTGCTCGAGGAATCATAAGACTCCACGACTCGTCACAACTCGGCCGATTCCGTACCTACGTCCAAGTTACCTCGTCCGTATCAAGGGGATTTCCATTTTGAAATACTGCCAGTCACATGATCTTAAACATGGCGACGCCCTGTAAATCGATTAGCAACGGCAACAAGAGTAATGGTGATAAGCAACCTTTCGCTGAAAAATGCCAACATATTTGATAAACCGAGTAAGAAAAATAAATGTACAAACTGTTTGTCATCGGAAATGTATTTAGAAAGATTCACACAGAAAAACTGTAACTGGTGTTTGCTTCCAAAGTGGAGTGTTACGATTTTAAGAACGGTGAAGCGGTGTACTTCCGGCGAAGAAATGTACCGTGTAGGTGCATATCAAGCTACGTGATACAGCCGCGGGACTTGATCAACGGATCACGCAAGGTTTGCGGAATGAAGACTCCACTTAAAATCAAAGTGTTGAGAACCCTGAAGTGGTATTTGTCAAGGAAGCCATTGTGTGGAATTGATAATTTGAAAGAAAAAGAAAAATATTATTCAAATATTGGCTTGAAAGTCAACCTACTAAGCAAATGAATACCTTTTTTTGGTTGAAGGGAGAGTACTCATGACAAAGTAAGGATTATTTGTGTATTGGTGGTCTCCCTTTGATCATTCAGGAGGAGTCATGAGTAATGTCCCTTTACAGTAGGATGCATGATGGATAGAGAGAGAAACCATGTGAATATATCGAATAAATTTAAGTTTGTACCTGAAAACTATGATTTTGAAATATCTTTGGCCATCAATATCTAATTCCCAACATTACAATAAATTATTTCGATCTATAAATATTCATGCCCAATCAAATGGAGTAGCGCGTAATCATTGGATGAACAAGCCATGGGACGAATTGGTTTTGGAACGAAAAATCCCAGGACCAAGTGATCGGTAGACAAATTTTGTATCATTGCGCCAATAGAAGGCTATGAGCGAGTGAATCTATTTTCAATCAAAAATTAGTATTTCCACGATCGATGGCCTCACCTAGTGTATTTTAACATGCCATTTCCAATTACATGTCTGAATGCTACCGAAAAACTCATTTGCCTTAGAAAAATTGAGTTTAATTGGGTTTATTTCCTTCGGCTTTGGACAAAATACGATACATGGTCTTCAAAATTCAATATTGAACTCATAGTGGTATTGTCTTCGACAAATACCACAAAAACAAAAACCGGGCCACAGTTTTACGTCGAGCTCAATATGAATGCATTTTTGTGAGCAAATAAATTCGTTATTTAATTTGTTTAACGTTATTTCTATTTTCTTAAATCAATATCGATAGAAGTTTTGAAAAAAAAGATTGATAAATGTAAATAACTTTACTGTATTTCTTGTTGTCATTAATAAGAAAAATTTCAAAGGTGCCGGTATGTTTTAGATCATATGACGGAAAGTTCAAGACTTTCAAATGGAAATTTCCTTGATACGCACGAGGTTAGACTTTGTTACGGAATCGGCTGAGTAACGAGCTCGGCTATGTGGGATCGTGTTCAGATAGCGACAGTTACGTCATGTCTGGCATCATTAAAATAGACGGAATTCCTGATTGCAATATGACAATTATTTGGCTTCTTATTCAAACATTACTGCAGATATTTTTTTATAAAACTTACCGCTTAGCTTTTTACGCTTGCAAAGAAAAATATTGTTTCTACACGACGCTTTTTTTTAAATTTTTACACCCATACATTTGATATAATTGTGTTAAAAAGAACATTTGTTTGTTACAAACCATTGATTTTTTCCCACATGGATTTCAATAGTGCCAATCAAAGTTTTCTTGCCTTTTGGCCTCTTTTGGCAAAGTGATTTTCTATATAACTTCAAGTTAATTCATTTTATTATATTCCTATCAGTGAATTACTGGAGTTTCACAGTGAATAACACCATTAGTGATGATAATTATAGAACCATGACTTGTGACGAAATAGTTTTAGAATGTTTGCCGAACCTTGTTTTGTCCTAGACTGCTCATATTGTACCATTCTTGGTAATTATTATGATAAAAATGGATGAATTGGGAATATAAGAAATAGGATAATCAGGGGTGTGGAAATTCTACGTCTGACTCGTCCGACTCGGGTAAATTTGACGTCGAACAAGTGGCTTTTTGCAATCTACGAGTAATGGTCCGCGAACAAGTAGAAAATGAGGAGGAAATTGAAAGTAAGGATCTATATTATAACATTATCCTTGTGAAATAGAAATGTTCTCTCTTTGTCTCACTTCGTAAACAACAACATTTTTAAATTAAATTACGATAAAATATCCCCTGATTTCTAGAATATCAAAAATAAACCTTTGGCTGACTCTGATTTAATCGCCTACGATAAGGTCGGTGTAATATGCGGCCGTTTTTGCACCTCGATTTTATCTTTCTTGTAAAAAGTTTTTTATCCAACCTTTCGAAGGTAATCAATTACTGATTAAAATATTTTTTCATAATTAAATTGATATCATGTTAGCACCAATTCAAAGATCAGTGACGACATGCAAGTTTCAGCAGCAATAAATACAAGGTTTGCTTGATTTATTTTCATCATTATTATTAAAAACCAAAACAAAGCAAATTTAAATGGTTAAAAGAATATCATTTATCTACAAACTACATTCAGTTAGGTCTTTGTATGCCATTTAAAATTGTTTTGTTTTGGACAAGTAAGCTTCTCTGACGCACAAGTAGATTTTTTATATTTATTTGTCCGTGGACAAGTAGAAAATTCCAAGATTTCCACACCCCTAATAATCAACTTGTTGTGTGTGATATTGAAAATCTGGCACTCGAATGGGGTTTGGTGCGGTTAAAAAACTCGTCTCTGAATTAAGAATAGTCTTAGAGTGATATTTAGAATAACTTATTACAGGTTCAGGTTAACCCTTTACTACACAATCCCGAATTTAAAACACTTTTAGAAAAAAGGCCTTTGAAAATCAGCATTATTTCGGTCTTTTCCCTCAGAGACAAATTTTAGTTCTTGTGCAATATTTAATTTGTCGTCTGCAAATGCTTTCGATCTGAACCGTATCAAAAAAAAAATGTTGTCTGGTAAAGAGTAAACACAACAACAACAACAAAAAACTGTACTGGCAAAAATACTTGGAATCGGTTGAATTATTAAGCAGAACTATGGTATTAACAATAATATTCTTAACAACAAAATACCTCCAAAAAAGTATTTTTGACAGGCATAATCATACGTTAAACCTACAATGCTAAGCAAATTTAAAGGTGTTTTCAAAAAATGCAAGAAAATGACCTGAAATGCTGACTTATTTTTTGTTTGCATGTCATTGACCGAGGTTTATCACATATAAAAAATGTTTGGCATTTGGGCCAAGGACAGGCAGCATTGGTTTGTCTGCACTAAAAAAAAACCAATGTGATTAAGGAAGGAAGGAATTTCACCCCAAGATGCATTCCTAAATGCAGGAAGGCAAAACAACCTTGACTGCGTCCTTCACCCCTCACATTGATGGAATGGCGGCTAGACAGCTGAAGAGCATGAGGAGGGTGGCGTCACTACTCTGTCATAAAATCTTAACCCTTAGGCTGCTTAGCACGACTCAAGGACCTTTTGCAGACAGTGTAGATCAAGATCAGACTGCACAGAATGTGCAGTCTGCTCTTGGATCTACACTGTCCGATAAAGAGATATAGTCACTCCCAAAACTTTTTTAAATAACATGTGGGTTTTTACTATCAGCTTGAAAGTTTCATTTGACTTATTGAGCATGTTAAGGTTTCAAAGGTGCTTCCGTCGCTAATATGATGATTAGTGACTTTTCATTAACCTTTTATTGTACAGATTATTTTATTCCGACCACAAACAACTTACTACCAAGTCCAAGAAATAGGAAAAAGTTGTGTCGCATTGGCCAGATATTGGCTTGGCTTTTATTATTGGTGAAAATACAATGATAAGCACCCTAATTTAAACGCACACAAGCATTAAACAAATGATAGAGTTTTGCTCTGGTGAAATGTGGTTAAATGTATGTCCGTGATGTATCAAATATACTGAGCAAGCATGTGCATTTCATTGTTACAGATTCATAAAATCCACCTTGTCTAATAACCGACTGAATCCTGAGGAAGAATGGTCCTTGGACATGCAGAAAACTTATCAAAAGCAAACTTTCGACCCAGGTCAGCCTGCGCGAACTGACCTGGATCGATACTTTTTTGCAGATGCATTAAGCCCCCTTTACACCAGTCGTAGCTTTTTTTTTAACAGCATTTAAATGCACTGCTGGAAAAGGAACAATCACTCGTTAAAGGTAATCGCTCCCTCTCTCATGATATTTTTTTCCCGGTGCTATCAATGGCAGAATTGTGTAAGGTTGTATTTGTACGGGATGTAGTTAAAATATGGCTATGGCGCAAAATTACGTAATGTTTGGTTTGAAAGCGGGCCATCTCCAACAAGGTTAAATGCATCTTGAGCACTGTTTTATCAGCGCTACATTTTTCTGCATAAAGCATGGCCTTTATCAACCAATTTGAACTTTGTTTTCAGTTGCACGTTTTTTACAAAACCTTCCCAGCCTTGGCAAGGAACTAGACGCAGTGGTTCTGGCGCATTGTTTCCAGGAGTAGACTCCGTGACGGTATTGAAACAGTCGAAATCACCACAACTCAGCTATTTGGGTTCATCTAGATTGTATGGTTTTTTTTGTAAATGTAGCTCACTTCCACTTAGGTGTGAAAGTTCGCACAGACCATCAAGTGTTCACGAGGACGTGGTTTTGGATACATGTACGTATTCGGGCGAGGTCGATCATGCTGCCGATACATTCTTTGGATGCCTTCAACGAATATAACAAAAAACTCTTTAACTGTTTTTGCATGAGGTAAAAAGGCCTTTGCAAGTCATGAAGTTAACGTGAGATTAACGGTAGATAGACCGATGTCCCATTTCGGGGTCCCAGAAGTCGAATAGCTAGTCTGTTTAAATATTGCTTCGCGACCAGTTTACCCAGGCCTGCAACACGTTATGGCAGACTTGCATATTAAGCTCTAGATTGGTATCATGTGACATGGGACAGTCACTGAAAGGTCTTAAGCGGTCAGAGTACGATCAGTTTTTTTTAACATTTTTGACTTATTAAATAAGATCAAACTGACAGCAATGCAGTTGTTGCCCAATATTGCAAAACAGTCACAAGACCGGATGTAAGAGGTCGCCTGGAGTTAATATTGCATTTTATCGACCTGATGCATGTCATTCTTGTGTTAATCTCGCACCATCCATCTGATTATTTTATACCAGTTTTTTTTCCAAGCTCCCGAGCAATCGCACGATCGTATATGGCATCGAGGTACCACGCTCTAGGTCGCATTGTTCTTATGATATACATAACACCAATCACAGTAACTCGTCCAGCGTTTTAACACGGGATCATTCGAACATTAATGATTTTGTCTTTCAATGGTTGCTTCCATGCCCTGTTTCTACGAGATACAAGAAGGCTGTCGGTCAAAGGCGTGTTTGCAATGTGACGTCATTCTTAAAGCAAGCACAGAGGGGCATACAAGATGCCTCGACCAGCACAGTTGCAACAAAGAGCAAGTGAGCCAAGCAAGACAAGTACAGCGAAAGCTTCTGGCTGGAACACTTAGTGTGGACTAACGGACTGAGGCATTCGTCGTTTCAATAAAATTGAGCAATGCTCTTGGAAAAAGGGGGTTTAAAGTAATATTAAAAGCTGCGAAAAAAAAAAAAAAAACCGGATGTTAAAATGCATAAAAATTAAATCATTTTAAAGTATGTAAATGATTGTAAAGATGACAATCTGTTATTGCACGTTCGGTACAAGTGTTAGTCGTTTGCAGAGAAATTAATCATAAAAATATTATAAAACTAGGTTAAAAGTTGACAGGTCACACTGTTTTTTTTTTACTTTTTGCCTGATTTTAAGATTGATATTTTTCTATCTGCGACTAAAATACTTGGATCGACTACACAATAACGGATTGTCACTTTCATAATATTTTACATGCCTTTAAATGGTATGTTTTAAATTTAGATGCATTTTAACACCTGTATTTTTTGGCCTGTGTTGGGCCTTTAATGCATCACTGTGATGCATTATACCAAGCAAGACATTTTACAGATATGGATCCATAAACTCCATTTTGTTTGACAACCGACTGTATCTTGAGATAGAATGGTTCTTTGGAATGCAGAAAATTGACCATTACCATTAAGTTTAAAACCAATGTCAGCCTGCGCGGACTGCGCAGATTGACCTGTGTCGATACCTTTTTTTGGCTAAAATTCTGTAGCTCCTGCTGCTATACTTACAGCAAGAACCTGAACATTTTGCAAAGCCCTTATCTCATTTGCATGAACGTAAGTGCTAGCTGGAACACATCCCCTCTTAGAAGACGTCAGCATGGACTAAATACTTCCGGGCATTACATCAGAGATTTATTTTATTGCAAAGAAATTTCTCGCAATCTGATTGGATAGTATGCCCACAACAGAAAGTCATGTACACTCGCAAAATCCAGGGAAAAGCAGTTTCCCATTAGGGAGCCCCGTATAGATCTACGTAACTATACTTTCAACATAACATCCAAAAGGGCGACGTCGATCTTTTCGAGCCGCCCGCAAGACAAGTTTACTGACTAGCCTGCACCATATCATTACTAGTTTCGCTTGATGGTTGTCATTAAAGCGGAAAGGTTGGATTATTTTTTGAAAATAAATGAGTATAGTTACATATATTATCGTTTTTTGTCATTCTAAAACAAATGCACGGGGTAAAAACGAGTCATCTCTTCGTCAGGTAAGCAAACTGTGAAGTGTCGAAACTCATACATTGTAATAGGATAACCTAAGTTTTAGGCAACTAATGGTTGTTTACTTTTGCCAATAAATCATTAAAATACATAATTACTTACCTTGAAGGTGTTTAAATCCATGTTAAAATAAAAATACGTCGAATGTGTATCGCAGTTACATCATCGAGTTCATGCACCAAACTTCAAGTTTTACCAAGGTTTAAGTGACGTCATTTATCGGTGACGTCAGTTTTCATTGAATTGGGGCACTCTAAAGGGAAATTCGTTTCGCCGATGTACTCAAGTCGTGAGACCATAAAACAGCGAAATTTCGCTGTATGCACCTTGGAATGGTAAAGTTTGCAGTATAATAAATTCGTTGTATGGTCAGGTGGCAGGGAACTTGGAAATTTGTTCTGTGACAAATCATGTAGCTACCTCGCCTTCGGCTGGAGGGGACATGATTCACGATAGCCGTGAACAAGTTTCCACGCCCCCTGCCACCTGACCCTGCAATTTATATTGTTCCCTTTTGAGACATAAGCCCACTTTGACATGAAGGCAAAGATGTCTTTATAAGTTATAGATGGGTCCATGTGGTTTCGCAGATCGGAAGCTATTTTTAGAAAAAGAAACATTAAAAACAGGAGATCTGTAGTTTTGCAAATGGTCTGATTATCACCCTTTAATGGCGAGATCACATCCTAGCGGTGAGATTTCAAATAGAGGGAAAAGCATTCCGTTTATCACAGATTTTAACATGACACGTGAATTCGGTTCTATAAATACAGTGCAAAGAAAGCGTGGTAAAATCTACGTCATTCTATATAGAGTGACGTCATTCTGTATAAAGTTAGTCGCCTGTGGCTGTTCCATGTCTTCGCTCTCCGATATTTTTATCAATGAAAGTCACTTTGCGTAAACAAATCGTCATTTTCCGTTCCTTGACCAAGGAGGAAGGAAAATCCTCAAGGTTTTACGAAAATTACCTGTTATATTTTCTAATTGACAACGGTTGACATATTTGAAATGTTATCAGTAAACATATGTTAATCAAGTGTCTTTTCAAATTAAAGTTTAGTTCAAAATTGACCGGTGTTGCATTGAAAATCGGTTTGGAAGTGGGTGGAGTAAAATGCAGAGCATTCGAAGCAACTGCGACACTAATGCTTGACAATACATTCATTCTTCTTTGTCATTTGAAAGGGAGAAATTATTATAGTAAAACTGTGCGGTGTTTTACGTTGTGTTTGATGCCTAAGGTTTTATTTAAATTTTGATTCTTTTCATATTTACCGACTGGGCAGTGGGGTTTTGTTTTGGTAAGTAATTGGAACAGTCGTGGTTTATTTAAGGGAATATAATCCGCATCCGCGTTTTTAAACATGTATGAACTTGTTTTCCTTTGACATATTTGAAATGTTATCAGTAAACATATGTTAATCAAGTGTCTTTTCAAGTTAAAGTTTAGTTCAAAATTGACCGGTGTTGCATTGAAAAAGAGTTGGTCATTTTTGAATCGAAATAATCTTCTTTCTATTGTGTTTTATCGTTCAATAAACCACGATGTGAGTTATGAAGCGCAATGAATAAACCACTCGGGCTATCGCCCTCGTGGATTGTTTATTGTACTTCATAACTCACAACCGTAGTTTGTTGAACGATAAACCACGGTTGAAAGAAGATTATTTATTAATTAAATTCACTTTTTCCGCTTTCTAGTGTTGATCGACACAGTGAGAAACTGCATCTAAAGTCCCTCTTTCATTTGGAGCGGGTAAACCATAAACTAAGCCTTCTTTTGTTTCAACCCTTTACACTTAGGCTGCTAAGCGCTACTCAAGGACCTTTTGCGGACAGTGTAGATCAAGATCAGACTGCACAGAACGTGCAGTCTAATCTTGGATCTACACTGTCCGATAAGGACATATTTTTTAACAAAAAAATACCCACGATATAGAAAAATTGGGGTTATTTCTATCGGCTGAAACGTTTCACTTCTTTTATTTAGCAGGATAAGGGTTTATGTGCTAAATCAGTCAAATGAAACTTTCAAGCTGATAGAAAAAACCTATAATTTTGATAGTTTAAAGTTATTTTTGAGGGAAAATATCTCTTTAACGAACAGTGTAGATCGAACATCAGGCTGCACGTTCTGTGCAGTCTGATCTTGATCTAGACTGTCCGCTAAAAGTCACCGAGTCGCTCATAGCAGCCGATGGGTTAACTAACCTGAAGAAGAAGATTGTTTTTGATCGTTTTGGAAAAGGACAAAATGAAGGTAACATATTTCATACCTTTTTAAAGACAACCCCCAGAATTTGATCAACATTTGAATTTTCGTCTGCAAGTTATTCGAATTTGGAAATTTCGTCGTTTGCTTTGGAGAGAAATACCTTGACATGTAATTGACCTCTTGAGATAGTGTAACCCGTTAGTTATCGCCCTTAACGGGTTAAAAAAAAAAAACATTGTGACAAAACTTCACGCCAACCAACAAACACCATTCTCTAGTAGAAAAGCGTAACATGTACGAGGGACGATCAAAAAGTTCGCGGAAAAGTGTTACAATTTTCTTATTTAGCGTCCAAAAAAGAAATATACTTGAAGATATTTTGGATTGGATTCCAGAATTTATCACAACAACCAGCAAACACCATTCTCTAGTAGAAAAGCGTAACATGTACGAGGGATGATAAAAACGTTCGCGAAAGTGTTACAATTTTCTTATTTAGCGTCCAAAAAAGGAAGATATTTTGGATTGGATTCCAGAATTTGTATTTTCTATCTTTTATACTCATTAATTTACTGATATTAAAGGAAGGTCATTGACAGAATACCGGCCCAACGTAAAATGACGTGAACGTCAACACGATTTCGCTGTAACTTAAAGTATCGGGGTCTTGCGTGCTTCAGTGGTAAAGTGTACGATTCTCAATTCGGAGGCCTTGAGTTTGATCCTCACGCAAGACACTGTGAGATTTTTCCTGAGGGTGTCCTCGGGCAAGACATTTTCGAGCTCAAGCTTAGTACTGGTGAATCCCAGGACATGAATAAGTTAGCTATCGGCGTCGTACTGAAATGATATTGAAAAATGGCGTAAACCACCATTCAGCCAGTTCATACTTGAAGTGTATTGGTAGATTTCTTTTTCGGTGTAGTTGTTAAAGTTGGATTTTGCCCTATACCTGGAACCAATGAGATCTTGGTTTATAATTGAGCCGTGCTCTGGCAAAAGGAGGTTTAATGCATCTCCGTGATGCACCATACCAGGCAAATGATCATATGGCCTGCAACATGCGAAAAGGGGCACTGGGACATTTGCGTAAAGCGTCGTCTCGGATCAGCCTGCGCAGTCCGCGCAGGCTAATCCGAAACGACACTTTCCGTTTTAATGTAATTTTCTGTTTTGCGAAAGTCTACTATAGCAAAAAATCTAATGTAGTCGTAAAGTGCCGTCTCGGATTACCCTGCGCGGACTGCGCAGGCTGATCCGAGACGATACTTTACGCAAATGTCCGAATGTCCCTTTTCGCGTGTTGCACGACATATAATTATGGGTCCACGAAGTTCATTGTTTAACTCTTTACCAAACGACAAAATTTTAGACTCGTCCAAATTGAAAGCATTTGCAGACGGCAAAATAAACGTGACTCAAAAATTGAAACTTGACTTTAGAAGAGTAGAAAACATTGTAGGAAAAGGAGAAAATGCTGATTACCAGCATTTTCTCCTTTTCCCACAATGTTTTCAGAAGGCTTCTGCCTTTGGGTCGTAAAAACCAGGGATTGTTTGGTAAAGGGTTAACAACCGACTGAATTTGGAGGTAAAATGACCCTTAGACATGCAGAAAATTTACAAATAACAAAAAGGTTGGAGCCATCACAGCCTGCATGGACTGCGCAGGCTGACATGGAGGGATACTCTTTTCCTGATGCATAAAACCCCTTTTCACAGAACATGACTCAAATGATGTCAGTTGCACAGTAACTGTTGATATTGGCTATATGCGGTTGTTCCAAAAAAATGGAAGTTAAAGGATAAACAACTCTACATGAAGTAAAAAAAAAGTAATCTTCCTAGATCTATTTACACACAAAAAAACCCCAACATAGTCATGAAATTTTAAGCAATTTTGAATTGATTAAAGAATGATGCTTTGTTAATATGATTTTATCAAAGAAGAAATCCAGTAAAACGCGTGGCACTCTTCTCAAACACAAATGCACTCGGGTCCGAGGCTTAACCGAAACGTCTGTGCGCAATGGCCGTCGGTGAACAGCCATTCCGGTTAAGCGTAGGACCCAAGTGCATTTGTGTTTTGACAAAATTCGAACTCAAAGGTCTTATAGTTTAAGCCTTTGGAAACTTAGCACAACTTCCGGTTGTCTTGTAGACAATGTCGGTCAAGATCAGACTGTCTGTAACTGACAGAGAAGGTTTGTGTCGTTGGTTTTTAGACATGCACTGGTTTTTTTTAAAGATATTACTTGTTTATTAAGTTCATATGACACACACGATTTTTATATCTCGGTAAGAAGCGAGACCAATGTAGCTTTGGGACAACTTAGATCCAGGATCCAAAAACGTGCAATCCGATACTGGATCTATATGTACACCGTCCAGTACTCGAATCGAAACTTAAAAATGCTTCTCCTAAACGCTCACCCATTAGATGAGGAAATACGGTTTTGGCTCTTGGAAAAAAAAAGTCCATTTTCTTTACACGACGACGGGGGAGATGTTTCATCTCGCACCATTTTTCATCTCGATGGCTGCGTTTGTCAAAGTTGGTAAATAATCCGCCCCAGGTCATGATACACACCGCTTGGTAAATGACAGCAACACAGGTTTTTGACAAATAAACAAGCCGTGGTTATAATAATCTGACTCTTCACATTCAGCTGCATGGTTATATGGTAACTTTTCTTATTGACTTCTTTTGTAGGTTTTGGAAAGCCTAGCTTAACTGTTGATGCACTTACGCTCGGTGAAGGTCTGTGTTGGTATTCACCAACCATTCTGAAGAATATTCTTTGTCGTATTCTAGATTTGTAAAGTAACGCAAGCTCTGATTGGTTTAGATCCAGAAATTGTGTTACTTCCAAATTTAGAAAATTCTTGAGAATAAGACTAAGAATGTTCTTAAAAATGACTGGTGAATACGGTCCAGATTCAATATTTAACTAATCTGAAATGGTGTTGTTCTTTAAACAAAAATATATAAACATTGTATAATTAATTTGATATAAAAAAAGCGGTTTAAAACAACAACATCATTTCAGGTTAATTTCAGAATTTCAGGTTTATTCTTACCAACATGTTAACAGAATGCCACGTGATTGCTGTAATTATATATAAGCCATGATCTTTGAAAAAGATGGTTTAATACATCTGCGAAAAGTATCGTCATATGTCAGCCCGCGTAGTCCGTGCGTCCAAGGACCATTCCTCTACATGATTCAGTCGGTTGTTAGACAAAGTGGATGTTATAGATCCATGATTGTGTGGTGACTTGCTTGGTATAATGCATCATTAAACGCCCTTTTCACAGAGCATGATTCATATCTATAACAAATGCATGGTTCACACATTGTTGGTTATCACCGCTCCCTCATAGTAATTGTTTACATGAAGTTCTCCTAAGCACATAATTATACTGCAAAGAAATATCTCGCGTTCTGATTGTATAATATGTCAAAACATAATTCCTGTACACTGGCAAAATCCACGTGATAGCAGTTTCCCTTTCGGGAGCCCCGTATACATAACTACACTTTCAACACAACATCCAAAATGGTGGCGTCGATCGATACGAGCCGCCCACAAGACAAATATACTGAGTAACCCGCACCGTATTATTCCTAGTTTCCCTTGATGGTTGTCATTAAAGCGGAAAGAAGAGATTAATTTTTAAAATAAATGAAAATAGTTACATATATTATCGTTTGTTGCCATTCTAAAACAAATACACCCGGTTAAAACGAGCCACCCCTTCGTCAGATAAGCAAACTGTGAAGTGTCAAAACTCATACATTGAAACGTTAAAAGGATAACCAAATGGTCGTTTGAGGCAGCTCATGGTCGTTGCCTTTTGCCAACAAATCATTAAAATGCATAGTTACTTACCTTGAAGTTGTTTAAATCCATGTTTAAATAAAAATACGTCGAATGTCTATTGCAGTGAAATCATCAAGTTTATGCACCAAACTGCACGTTTTACAAAGGTTTCAGTGACGTCGGTTTTCGGTTAAGTCAGTTTTCCTTGTAATGGGGCACTGAGAAGGTAAATTCTTATTTCGTAAGCGTACTCAATTCGTTAGACCATATAATAGGGAAATTTTGCTGAATACACGTTAAAGCTTATAACAATGCTCACGATATTGAAGAAAACGTCATAGAGTCATACCTTTTTGATGTCTTCATTGACATAGAAAATCTAGTGAACTTGTGAAAAGGTAAATAAAAGTTTCAAAAAAGATTCCATGTTTGTATTTTTCCCTTTGGCCTTTAACTCATTAGATAAAAAAAGAAATATAATATATAAATACACATTTTGAGATATACAGGGTGTCCATAAAGTCTCTTTACAATTAAAACAATTTATTACAAAGGCAGTTGTTGAGATATTTTAACTAGATTTATTTTATTTTAATCAGTGTTTATTAAAGTTTTTTTTTAAAACTCTATTTAATAGACCTCTATATGGGCACCATTAGTTGCACGAAGCACATCAAGACGGTACTCGATTTCTTGCCATGTTCGCTGTAGGATAGCCTCATCAGTGGTGGCAATGGCATTACGAATCCCTTGCTTCAAGTCAGCAATGTCCCGTATCTTTGTTCGATACACGAAATCTTTTACATAACCCCATAAAAAGAAGTCCAAGGGAGTGATATCTGGTGAACGCAGTGGCCATGGAATTGGCCCATCCATTCCAATTCATCAGTCTGGAAATGTTTGATTGAGGAACTGACGAACATGCAGTCCCCAATGTGGTGGTGCACCATCTTGCTGGAAAATGATGGTCAACACAGTATCTGAAACACAAAATTTTAATGTGAATAAAAACTTTAATAAACACTGGTTAAAATAAAATAAATCTGGTTAAGATATCTAATCAACTGCCTTTGTAATATTTTTTTTAAAATTGTAAAGAGACTTTATGGACACCCTGTATATATCGTAGGGCTCTTTCAAGGAATGTTCCTACCAAATTGGTCCAAAATCCATCTACTTGCTGAAGAGGTGGAGTTTTGTAGAGGTTTTTCTTCGTATTCCAGCTCTGTCGGCCATCTTGTTCAGCAGAGAGGAACAGTTTGAGTGATTTTAGTGGAGAGTAACCGAAGGAACTTTTCTGAAACATGATTTCAAAATCCTTCCTTTAATTCCAGGAGTAATTGTTTAACCCTTTACATAGGAATCCGGTCTTTAATCGGCTAGAGCAAAAAGTGCGTTTGAAACATATTGGGAAAATGAAAAGAATTGATTCTGATTTCTCAATATCAAGAATGTTTTCTAGTTTATGAAAGATTAATTCCTTTATTTGATCCTCTATGAATTTGTCGTCTGAAAATGCTTTCAGTTTGGACAAGCCTAAAATTTTGTCGTCTGGTAGAGGGTTGATGGATCTTCTAGTTATGTAGATGGCAATCTTATTCTTTGGGACGGAACAGTTTGAGTACCTTTTGCCGACACCTAAATAATGCCAGTCTCCTTTCGGACGCAAATTAAAAAAAAGTAATGCCTTGAATCAGACATATCTCCTTTGCTGACTAAACACTAAAACACTTCTAGAAGAAGAACGGCCAGTCTCTTTTTACTGTTAGTTTTTTTTTTTCCTATTGATTATGTGATAAGGTTCGTCTAATCATTTTGAACATGTGAACGTTGTTTATAATATCAGGACTATTTACAATGGAGAAAAATCTGATACCCAGTTTTGGAAAAGAAAACAAGACATATACATCGCTTTTTCAAACTTCCAGTCCTTTGATTATGCTATTGGTCCGAGGATTAATCTTACCGTTGTACATTGAGATTGCTTATCTAGTAACTCTTTACCAAACGACGAAATTTTACATTTGTCGAAATCCAAAGCGCTTGCAGACGACAAATTGATTGTGGCTCGAACAACGAACTTTGTCTTTGAAAGGATAGAAAACATTGTGTTTTCAAAAGCTTTATTCCTCATAGTCGTTAAAACTCTTGATTCTGTGGGAAAGAGGTCATTGGATCAGTGGCAGCACTGTTTTCAAAGCGTTCCATTGACATGACGACTTACGATCGAGAGAACACACGCTTCTCTTTCCATAAATTTTGTATCCATACCGATTAACTCCTAGATTCGAAGCAAGCCGTGTAAAGTTACTGGTTGTTCAGTCGACAATGTACAAAACTTGTGATCTAGGGGTCACAGATTCGCGTCCAAGTTTGCTCAATTTCTTTCCAAGGATTAATGATTATCATTGCGACAGGATTCATTCCTCTCTCACCGGTGAATATTGCTTCGACGATGGTAATAGACCTTTGTCACCTCCGCTGACTACGGACCTGACCGCAGACTTTTGAGGGGGTCGTCTCAAAGTGACAAAACGAAAAGGAAGGGAATTGACGTCTCTCACATTTTATTTTTTTCATAGATAAGTACAATGTTTTATGTACTCTCTTCCGAACTGTCCGAGCTTATTCCTAGCTCCCGTAGAATTTTCGGGACTTTCTTCTTTATGAATTCCTCGTAGGCCAGCTGATTTGATCTGATGATGTCCGCAAGAGACCTCTTTTTTGCTCTCCTAGGCCGGGGGTCGTTATGGGGGCCAAGATTTCTTGCTGAAGATGGACCTGGTTGTGGATCTATATAAAGAAAAATGTAAATTGAAAGGGCTAATTAAAGTGTAGTTCCATGTGGGCATGAGAAACTTTTGCTAAAAACCATACATGCACCACTCCAAGAATGCCAGACGTACCCTATCTACATAAAATGCGGAGTAGGCTGATTCGAAACGATACTTTCGGCTTTTCATGATTTTCTGTGTCTCTTTATCATTGTTACTTTATCCAAAAGGCGGAAAGTATCAACCCAAATTAGCCTGATCAGTATAGACAGAATAATTTAGACCGATGCTTTATACAGATGTAACACGTCCCATTTTTATGACGAGGTGTTCTTATTTTATGCTCACAAAGTAAATTTGATTCAATGGAATGGCTAACGGCATCAATATGTTTTCTGCTTGGCTACTTTAATCCGTTTATTTATGGTACTGAATTGCATTTTTGAATGTAAAACGCATTTTCTACTCTTTCCCTAATTTTTAAGCATTAGGTGAAAACTTGTAGGGAATGGAGATTATCGCTCCTCACATTATTTTTCTACAACCATTCAAATTGTCCTTTATCACCAAATGCTCTTTCTGGTTTCTTAACCCTTTACCACACGGCAAAATTTAAGACCTATCCAAATTGAAAGCATTTGCAGAGGACAATTTCATAGTGGCTCAAATGACGCAACTTTTCTTTGATAGGGTAGAAAACTTTGTGGGAAAAGGAGAAAATGCTGGTTACCAACATTTTCTCTTTTTCCCACAATGTTTTCAAAAGGCCTCTTCTTCAGGGGCGTTAAAAGGCGTCATTGTGTGGTAAAGGGTTAAGACATTTACCATTACACATGCTGGAAAGTTTGATCTCACATAAACAAACCTTATAAACTGCGCTCTATTAATTATACCTTCACAACGTTCCGTGCTAGAATCTAAAGCAGGGTGTCCAGCCTCTGTTTTCTCGGATTCCACGGAGTCGTCAGACATCTGCTCCACAATCTGATCTCGACATTCTGATCTCCTGCCTACATGATCTGGGGTTTGTGGTATAGTTGAGACATTTCGGGTTTCTTCCCTTGGAATAATAAAGAACAATTTACATTAATATTTCTTCATATTTCAATGCATTCTAGAGGCCAAATTTTCAGCCTGATACTCATGAAACTTGGTCAGAATATTTGTCTTGACGATGTCTAAAACAGGTTTAAAATTGGGTCATATCCCATGAAAGAGAAGTCACTGGGCCAAATCTTAGAAAAAACTTTGTTTGCCCTTTACAGGCCACATTTTCAACCTAATACTCATGCAACTTGGTCAGAATGTTTGTCTTGATGATAGCTTGAACAACTTTGTAATTGGGTCATTTTGGGTCAAAAAGTGGGTCAATGGGCTAAATCTGAGTAAAACCTTGTGTGCAGTCTAGAGGCCACATTTTCAGCCAGATACTCATGAAACTAGGTAAGAGGATTTGTTTTGATGACATCTCAGAGAAGTGTGCAATTGGGTCACCTCAGGCTTAAAAGTAGGTCACTAACCCAAATCATAGAAAAACCTCGTGTGCACGTTACAGGTAAAGAGATAATTCTTGTCTTAAATCAGACGCACTCCTTAACGATTACGTTCCTTAGCGCGACTCAACGACCTTTTGCGGCCAGTGTACATGAAGATCAGACTGCAGAGAATGTGCAGTTTGATCCTGAATCTACACTGTCCGATAAGGTATTTTTCTTCCAAAAATACATTTGAAAAAGCAAAAATTTGTGATTTTGCTTTCGGCCTGAAAGTTTCATTTTACTTATTTAGCAGGTTAAGGGTTAACAGAAAACGTTCGGTTTTCAGTTAAGCTTTTCAGGTAAGACGAAAATGTATGGATATTAATGAATAGTATTTACCCTGTTAAATGAATAAAATTCTGACCTGATTTCATGAGCTTTTATTGAACCAATATCTGCTGCCATCAGTTTTCCAAATTTAGTTGATAGTCGGTCTCTCAGTTGTTTCTGCGTAGATCTGTTTAACATTTCCCGTCCGGCTTCTGGAAATGTAGGTTTTCTTTTACTTCCCATACGACGTCATTCCAGCTCCCCGGATGAGCCTGGTACGCTCTCAGTAACAGGAGGATCTCCTGCTTGCTCGTTGCTACTATTTTGCGTCTGGTGATTTTTTTCTGGAAGTCGTATTAATAATTGGTAAATGATCAAATAAACTGATAAAGTTCATAAATTCCTATAACCCAAACTCCACACCTTTCAGAGCCTCTCTCCCCTTTCAGATCCCCCCTCCTTTGTTGAACGCGTTTCATTTATACATGAGAATTGGAAATCTGATTCAAAACAAGTTGAAAGGAAAGCCGTAAAACGTATGTAAATGTTTTCTTCTAAATTTTTACTGTTTGTGAATTCATATTTCCGCTTACAGTTAGCAATATTTCATTGATTTTGAGTATGTAAAAAAAAGGAGTGTTGTAGGAAGTTTGAGGTTCTTAGGGACCCCCTTAATTTTGAAATATCTTAAAAAATGCTTTAGTTATTGTTCTGAAAATTTGCATACTTAATGATATTACCTATACCATCTCTGAGTGAAATTTTCAGAATTTTTGATAGCTTAGTGTGAATTTTTTGCATTCAATGCAATGTTAAAATGTATGAACAAAACTACTTAAAACAGAGGTAGGGTTGAAGGCTATTCCGAGTGAAGGGTTTGCCCGTTTATCGGAGAGGTCATCAGACCTCTCCAACAGTGGTGAGTTTAAAAGGCAGACTGTCTCAGAAATTGCTGTCTAAATCCGTCTCTTTGCGAAATTGTTCTGATACACAGTCTGTTTCGTCATGGTTTTATAAATAAACCGAAATCAAAAAACTGAAATAGGAAATAGACGTGGTTTGTTTTTATTTGACGGACTTCAAAAGAGATTTGTTCTATTGATTTGATTGCAAACGTCCTCTGCCATAATTGTATTTTTTTACTAAGCTGAGTAATCTATGCAAAAGGGGAAAAAAAAGAATTTCGTTAAAAAAGAGAAAGAACACCGCGGGAAAAGATCACGCGACTTGGAAACGCGGGAAGAAGGTAACGTGACTGCCATGTACTGCATGAGAGGTTTCCACGATGCGGTTTTTTTTTTTTCCCTCATTCTTCGAATGTCCTACTTGATTGTTTACATGTACCAAATAAATTAAAATTAATAGCCAATAAACTATTTGTAATCATTAATGCTGACCTCTCCTGGCTTCTTTTTTAAAGAAGCCTACTTGTGAAAACAATTTTCACGCAAGCACTGTAACTGTGGTCGTCTATTGTTTGAACAGCAAAAATTCAACTTTAAAGGCCCTTATCTCATTTTTTATTTGAGTTTTATTTTTACGATTCAATATCAATGACTTGCACTCACTTTTCTTACACTTTGTTTTCTTTTCCACGTCCAGCCATAGATGTTTTCCTGAAACCCAGTCAAACTTTGGCTCGCATCATGTGGGATAGCATACAACAATAAAATGAAGAACGGTGAATTGTATGATCTGGTTAAGTTCAATATACATGTACAAGCTCCATAGTATTGTTGTAGATGAATTTTTACGGTCAAAGGGACAGTGTCTTTAAGATTACATCCTATGGTTGTGACCAAACTACAATTGAGGTAATTTTGGGTGAACTGAAAAATACTAGTAGATAGCGAGATAAAATTCAAAACAAACCATGAAAGACCTTACAGTCTAAGTGTCAGGTGGTTTCGAAAACATATATCTCAACAGAAGTGGAATAAAACATGAAGCAATGCCGAAAATAAAATTGAGACCGAATTTTGGAGAACAGACACGATAAAAAAGAACACTGGACTAATCGTTTTAGACATGAAAGATTTGTATGAAAGCGACGAAAGGAATATCGAAGGTAAGGTATAGAACTATATTATTTGTACAAAAAACAAATCCAGGGCCTCATATTTAACTAAAGTGAGGTACTGAAGTCATGCACTTATCCAATTATGTTTGCTGTTCTGGTCACTGTGCGAAACCATCGGAGAAAGTTAAGCTCCAGAACAAAAATTTAACATTACTGGAATAGGCAAAAAGCTCTTTCTTGTAGAAGAAAAATTCTAATTTTCGCTGTGAGAGTTGGTAAGTCATTTTAACAGACTTTGAAAAGTTTTATGAAAATTGATAGGGGATTTTTCAAGATATTTCAAAATTCAGGGGGTCCCAATGAACCTCAAATTGCCTATACCTTGGTTCATTTTCCGAATTTGAAATCAATATGCCGTGTGAAGAGTATCGTACATGCAGTATCCTACCTCAAATTGCACGAGATCATCGGTGATTTCTTTTTCGTTAAAGGGGAACTGCTATGAAATAAATATTTTTTTTTGTAATTACATCCAACCAATTTTTCAACACTAAGGGAAATGGAGAAGTTGCTTGATTTGAGTAATTACTCCATTTCCTCCAAAGAGTCATTTCTGTGGCAACAATGACACCGACTTAAACAGTCACCGCATTGTCTTGGCTGTTACAGCGTCCGCCTCTTGAGGGGATGGTCGTCCGTTTGAACCCTGTCTGGACATTCCGAATGGTTTGCAAAGAGAAGTAATGACTTCCCTCTTCGGCCCTGAGGATTACGGAGAAAGCAATGCGTCTGGCTTGCCAATGTCGGCACAATTGACCGACCAAATCCTAATTAGCAAATTCAAACATATGGAGGAATAAGTTGTCGCTGAATACAACACGAAAAAACGTTGAAAATGGCGTAAAGCTCCTACTACTCATAACGATGTCAAAACGCCTAGCTTTCTCTAGGTTTTAAAGATGGTTATATGGTTTGTATGATTTGTTTGATTTTAACAATGAAACGAAAATTTGACTTTATCAATATTCGTTGTGTTTTTCTCAGAATATGCGCCGAACAAGAAAAAGATTTCTGCTCTCCATAATGCCAGCACTGTGCCAAGCACCGCCAAGCATGTATGAATTTTTTCAACTTCTTTACCGAGTAGTTCTACCATATACTACTGTAAGTGTTGACGACAGGATATTTGCTGGAGATAACAATGTGTATGTCGGGAGAGACGTTTTTTCCTTGTTTTCAGAGGATCGTAGACAATTTTATTATATAACAGGGGAGACACCTGCGACATTTATACAGTTAATAAACATTCTTGATGGTCTTGATTTTCAAAATAACAGACATGCACATAAACTATCAATTCGTAACAGGGTGCTTTTATTTCTAGTGTGGTTGCGACAATATCCTAGCTTCTTTTTCTTTTCAAGCATTTTTATTAACGTTAGTGTTTCCTCAATCAAAAGACAGATTCACTCGATGTTCCAGCATTTTGAAAACAATATCATTTCTTTTGTACGCTGGCCCTCCAGAAATCAGTGGCAACATTCAAACGGGAAATGGAAGAAAATCCCCTCAGCCGTCTGAGCCATAGACGGTACATCGCACAGAATAAACATGCCTGTGGTAGAGCCACAGAGACAGTACTATTCAGGTCATCGGAGGTGTCATGTTATACATTCACAGATAGTGACAGACATTAATTAATGGAAACATTGTTTATATTGAAAGCTTGCTTAAGTTATGGCAAAGATTGGACCTGGGGGAGGAACTTGACTTCCCAGCTGACTGCTACTTACTTGCGGATAAAATATATCCTATTCGATACCCTATAATCACGGCTTTCACAGCGGCCCAACTACAAAGAAAACAAGGGAGGGAGCAGCAGAAATGTCGAACATTTAATCGACAATTAAGTTCATACAGAGTAACAGTCGAACATGCACTGGCAAGTCTTAAGTCCTACAGAGCAACTGGCGCCGTTTGGAGACACTCTAGGCCACTTTTAGGCAGAACAGTTAAGATTTGTGGAGGTCTTGTCAATCGACGTAGAGAAATTAGGTTAAATTATTAAAATAACAAGTAAGATATTTCTAACTTATTATTCGTTATAGTTCTACTTTAAATTCAGTTTATCATTGCATCGTTTCGTTTGAGACACCCCCTTTGGAAAGTCCGCGGTCGGTAGTCCGTAGTACGCGACGGTGACATAGGTCTAATAAATGGCAGCAACCAGTAGCTTGAGAATGTCAGCAGAGGTTAAAACTTGTTCGTGACCATTATTTTCTTTTTTAACCCAACTATGTTTTATACGTTTTCAAAGACAAAGCCCACCACTTAAGCCACATTTTATTTGTCTTCTGCAGGTGCTCTCAATTTAGAAAATTTTGCCGTCTGGTACAGCGTCATGAAGAGACATCTACAACTATAGCACTCTTTTAAAGTGCACAATGTCATGTGTACTTTTATGCACGTTGTACTTTTTGAACACCAGGTCCGTGTTCACCGACCATTCTTCGCAGCAATCTTAGTCTAATTGTCCAATTTCTTGAAATTAAAGTAATGCAGTTTCTGCTTGGCCAAACCAAATGGTTTACAACGAATCGAGAAACATTGCACCCGATGGTCACATTGCTGATGATCAATAATGTCTCAGTTTGTAGAGTAAAGGTTTTGTATTTGTTTCAATTAAAAGCGTCAACCGTTCAATCCATAAAGATGAAAGGAACTACCTGCTAATATGCACAGCCAGGGACTATCTTAAATGGTACTTACATCAAAGAACAAGGAAAAAACGTTAAGAGCTTCCTGCTTAAATACCCAGTCAGTGATTATCTTTGATGATACTTACATTGTAAGTACAGTTTTAATTGTGACTTTAATACTTAAACTTCGTCCTGGTTTCCTGTAAACTCTGACCTGAGGTAGAGCTACTTTTCGACTTAACTATTTTTCCAACTCCTTTTTGGTGGGGTTATGTAAACCTTGGTCAAACAGAGCTTGTGATTGCCACGTGATTTTAACTGACAAGAGCAAATAGGTTATGCTGCTACATAATCAGTGTGTTGTTATGAAAGGGGGGGGGGGGTGCTTGAGAACTTTAACATTTAGATTATATTCGTACATTTGGGGATAAGGACAACAGTCAACATCTGAGACAATTTCTGGCTTACGTATGAGAATAGTCTTACCAAAAGTTGTTTTGAAATATTCAAAGGTAGTCATAAACTGTGTGTCGAAATGCGAAAAATAGTATTAAAAAAAGATAAATACATATACATGTATAACAGTTTCTTTAAGATCACTGAAAGTTACAAAATTGGTTGACCCGACTGCACCTGTGATGTAACAGTATATTGTGCTTGATTTATATAAATACGTAACAGAGGATATATATTGTTACCATTTAAAACACAAATGTAGAACAAAGTAATTACAGACAAATCCAAGAGACGCCGAAATACGAAAAAAAAAATAGTTCAGTAGATACAACTCTTGTACACATAGACTTACTAATCAATATACCTTTATTTCATGCTTTTCGGTAGTTTATCTGGAAATGATGGTGGATTATATGGTTGGTAATTCATAGGTACGACAAGTGAAATTTACCTTAAATGTTTCCGTAACTTTTCAATTGAAGGCGGAACCAATGGGTTTCGCGCACTAGTCACCTAGGTAAACAGCGCCTGCCATTTAACCAGATGGAAATATGAAGTAATTTACTCTACATTTCTCGCGCTTTACGTAATATTGTAATGTGT
Source organism: Hippopus hippopus (assembly GCA_946811185.2). Lineage (NCBI taxonomy): Eukaryota > Metazoa > Mollusca > Bivalvia > Cardiida > Cardiidae > Hippopus > Hippopus hippopus. The sequence continues at coordinate 4,947,653 of OX328100.1, read as the reverse complement.
TGTTATGCGAAGGGGGTACGCCACGGGGAATTACCGAAGACAACTGTACTAAATTTTGCCTTGTCTGCGCATGTCATATTCTTTGAAGATTCGACCTGTCTGCTATGACGCATCACTATCCCATGTACAGGAGAAATTATTACGCCGCTAATAAAGTAGCAATGGAGAAAATTGCTATATACAACACATCTGTGGAAAAATGTAGCCAGTTTGTCGCTCCAAATATCTTGAAAATTTAATTATTTTAAACGGAAAAATAGTTTTCACAAATACTCTTGTTTTACTGCACATCTTTGAATACAGTTTCTAAATATAGACTTTACGTAACCAGGATTCGTGCACGGGTTTTTAACAGACTTGTCAAACAAGAAACGTCTGGGCTTATATCGAAGCTATTAACTTAGCCTGTATGGGGGGGGGGGGGTTGTATAAATGGCCGGTGCATAGGTTACATACTGGCCGACAATAGCTGAATGAATTGTACCAGGTGGCGTTTTATTGAGTAAACGTTTATTTTATATTGAAATTCAAAGTAACGGTTGTCGTTTTGAAAAGTAGTCCGGTTCTGTACCCAGAATGCCCAAATCAGATAGATGTGTATTTGAAAAATGCCACCTAGCTGAAGATAACGCTAAATTTTGATGTTAGTCCCCCCTCCCCAAGGGGTTAGAAGCATAAAAAGATTTTTTTTTGTGAAAGATCGAAATATATTTCATCTCGTGAACATCATCGGTAATATTTTCACTCGTGGCTGCATCACTCATGAAAATGTTACCGATGATGTTCACTCGATTAAATAAATTTCGATCTTTAAATGAAAAAACCAAATATTCTCTATTTATTTCATGCTTTTCGGTAGTTTATGTGGAAATAATGGTGGTTTTTATAAGGCTGATAATACATGGTTACGAACAGTGAAATTTACCTTAAATGCTTTGATAACTCTTCAAGGCGGAAATAGTGGATCCCGCGCACTAGTTACCTAGGTAAATAGTGCGTGCCGTTCAACCAGACGGAAACATGACGTAATTTACGCACGTTTACCCTGTATTTCTGACGCTTTACGTAATATTGTAAAGCGTTGTTAAGAGAGAGGGGTATGCCACGGGAAATTATCGAAAACAACTGTACTGGATTTTGATGAAAGTCCCAACAAAAAGGGGTTAGACGCAAAAAATAAATAGAAAAAATAATATTTCTTAGTGAAAGATGCGCCACTCGTGGAAATATCGATGATGTTCACTCGATAAAAAATAAATTTGGATCTTTCGCTGAAAAAAAAAAACCTATGAATACGACATACCGTCACAGTGGTCAACCTTGTCACGCGCTCAGTGCTGTAAATCATAAATAAGTTTAAACAAATGAACGCAAGCAAAATATTAAGCACTCGTTTATGGCTACAGACTGAACTGTAAAAAGTATGATAAGTCTTGTAAAAGTGATATAAAGGAGAAATCTGTAAAATATTGATAACCAACAAGAGTTAACCCCTTAATACTACACTATCCTAAGTTCTAACAATCCCTAAAAAGGAAGTTTTTCAAAAATTGTGGAAAAGGAAGAAAACGCAGGTTATCAGCATTTTCTCCTTGTTCTTACAGTAGTTTCTATTCTATCCCATACAACTCTCTTGACATAAGCAACATTTGATACGCCGTCTGTAAATGCTTTCAATTTAGATCAGTCTAAAATTTTATCGTTTGGTGAAGAATCACGGTTTGATTTATAAATACATGTAAATATATATTTTGAAAATGGTTTGACAAAACTTCATTTTGCTATTAGTAAGAAAAAGGTTGACAGCTGTCACCTGCTAATAATCGGGAACACGATTTTTTAAAGCTTTTTTTTTTGCAAACTTCAATTACATACGTTCTGAAAACAATAGTAGACCGAGAAAAGCGCCTTGTGGTATGCCACTTTTTTTTTTTTTATGTCTCCCCCCGTCACGGTCGGGAGACATGTTGTTTTTCCCCGTGCGTCCGTCTGTCTGTCTGTCCGTCTGTCTGTCTGTCCGTCTGTCTGTCTGTCTGTCCGTCCGTCACAAATCATGTCTGCTCTATAACTCGAAAACCTTTTAAGATATTTTTATAAAACTTCACGCATTTGTAAAGCACCATAAGACGAAGTGTCATGCACAAGAACCATAACTCTGGCTTGTGTATTTTTCGAGTTATTTCCCTTTGATTATTTTCCATCACAAATCGTGTCCGCTCTATAAGTCGAAAACCTTTTAAGATATTTTGATAAAACTTCACACATTTGTCAAGCACCATGAGACGAAGTGTCATGCACAAGAACTATAACTCTGGCTTGTATATTTTTCGAGTTATTTCCCTTTAGTTGTTTTCCTTACTCATTTTACGTACAATTTTGTGTCCGCTCTATAATTCGAAAACCGTTAGAGAAAAATGACCATTATTTCAGTTAGAAATTTCCTTGGTCACATATCAATCCTTCTGACACCAAAAAGTGGGGGGAGACATCTGTTTTTTGTAGAAAAACAAGTCCTAGTTTAGATACTGTTTTCACCAACAATTCTTAATTGCATTCAAATTCTTAACAATTAAGAAGCAACACAAAAGTTGAGTGGCTGAACACAATGTTCTAGCCATTGGGGAATTATGTAAACTTGAGATTAAGAAAATTCTTGAGGATTTGACTAAGAAAATCCTAAGCTTTATTGTTGGATTACAGGCCCTGATTACTCTCCATGTCGAGACACGCTACACAGGGAAAAGCCAAATACCAACCTCTGCCCCGACGATATACATCGACTGCGATACTCGTTTATAGGATGTATATTTTTTAAAGGAAAAAAATGCCCGATCAAATTGATCTGTGATGACATATGCGAGCAATGTTGACATGACATGATTATTACGCACAAATGGGCAGATATTTATACTCACTTACCGTGTTCCATATATTGATGTCAAGGTCATGCAACTGGGTTTTCTGTGACCGTTTTACGGTAATTTGTCATTAAATTCTCATTGGTCATCTGGTTCTGTGAAGTGACAAAAACATCGTACCATAACTCCATCCGGTTTTCATCTATTGTTGTTACTATAAATAGACGTTTGGTACTAGCGCTAAAGCTGTTATAATGCAAAAATGACCTTCTTAAAAAGAGCAGACTGCTTTTCATTGGTACCTTACATTATTGTGCATCTTTCCTCGCAAAATAATTATTTTCGTGTTTTCCCCTACTCAGAAATTGTTTATCATTTATTAATTACATGTGCTGAAAATGACTTATATCGTGTAGGGCTCTAGATGTTCAATTGATTTCATTGGTTAATATTCTTTGGTCTCGTGTTTAATTAGTTAATTACACATACATGACTATTGACATATGTTTTAAATACTTTTGGGGGAAAATGAACCCACTTTTGTGTAAATGCAAACAACAATTACTACAAACCTCAGGCCATAACGGTAAATGATTAATTGCACTGGTCCGGTAATCCTTTGATCGCCAGGGGCTACTAAAACAGATTTCGCGGATGATATACATTTAGATCAAGATAATTCTACATAGAACGTGCAGTTTGATCCTGGACCAACACCATCCGGTTCTTGATTCTACATTTGGAGCAAAAATGTTGTGAATCCTTCCAGGAATAGTCTTACAATGTATTTTATATGCTTTTAGCCCATGAGAGAAAAAAAAAACAGCCCCATCTACGTCGCATATGTGGTGCGGGCAAAGAGTATTTGTGTTGTCGAGAGAAGGCTCCTGGGATACCATTTTCTGCTGAGCTGTTTAGTTTGAACATATTTGAGCCATGCTCTGGCAAAAGGGAGCTTAATGCATCTCTGTGATTCATTATACCAATCCAGCTATCAGATAATTATGGATCCATAATAGCCACATTTTTTAACAATCGACTTAATCAGGAGGTAGACTGGTCCCTAGGCATACAGAACACTGACTAATAGCGAAAAGTTTTGGCCCATTCCTGCACAGGCTGACCCGGGTCGATACTTTTCGCAGATGCATTTAGCCCCCTTTTCACAGAGCATGTTTCATTCATTTTACATCGATTAAGAAACAAGTTCCTCATCTAATGCTAATCTCTCTCGGTTCTGCTTCCTGGAAACTACAGCAGTAGTCCCGCCAAATGTGTGGGTCAATAAACAGACCCAAAGCTGACACTCGCTCCCGGGTATCGAACTCGGGACCTTATGGTTTCGAGGCCGACACTCTATCTCACAACCACGGACAGTGTAGATTCAAGATCAGACTGCACGGTCTGTGCAGTCTGATCTTGATCTACACTGTCCGCAAAATGTCATTAGCAGCCTGAGGGTTAATAAGGTAATGGTATTGAGTGACTTCACGATTGGGGTCTTCAGTGCCAGTTCAGCATGTCACCACGACATCTTTTTTTGCCCTTGAGTTCTCTGAGTTTGAAAGCTTCGAGTGGCCTTGATCTTGTGTCAAACAATCCGAGTTTAATCAGCCCTAAAAGAGGTGGGTTTTTTTTTATAATCATTTTGGGAAAAGGAGAATATGCTTGTAACCAGCATTTTCTCCTTTTCCCGAAATGTTTTATACTCTCTCAAAAATAAACCTCATCATTTGAACCACGATCAAATTTACTGTTTGCAAATGCTTTCAGTTTGGACGAGCCTATTTTTTTTTTTGTCGTTTGGTACAGATTTATAGCTTCAGGAGTAGAGGTAAATGCGTTTACAAAGTGATACCGGCATGATAATAAGGACGTGTGATCAGTCAGTATAAAAGTCGAACTAGTTCTAGAGCAAGACCGTTTAGTTTCAAACAAGAAGTCAAAATTCAACACAGACCTAAATGTTCAAGCTGGAATGTACAGAAATTTCATTTCAGATCTACACTGTCTGCGTTACTGGCCCTTATCATCTTTAGGGTTAACTCGTGGCCGCAGAAAGAAACGACATATTTTTTCAAGGGGATAGAATAAAACACCCACGATGCAAACTGGGAGATTTTCTGATTATACACTCGAATGTAGTTTCTGGAATGAAGTAGCGGACAGTGTTTACACATCGAAGATCAAGCTGCACGTTCTATATAGTTTGATCTTGATCTTTTACGTTCACAAAAACCTAGAATTTCGCCTATTGCGGTCGACTGGTTAAAATAACGGCTGGCGAAAAGTAAATTATTTTTATGGGACAATTATTAATTACGAATTCTGGTGACAAATTACGTAGATATCTTTACTCCCTTTACTCTTTTACCAAAGGACAAAATTTAAGAATTTTCCAAATTGAAAGCATTTGCAGACAGCAAAATAGGTGTGACTAAAAAACTATAAATTGTTTTTTGGAGGGTAAAAACACTCTGGAAAATGAAAAAAGAAATGCTTGTTAACAGTATTTTTACCTTTTCTCTTTATGTTTTGAAGTTTGAACAACCCTCTTCCTGAAGCTCGTTCGTTAAAGTCGGGACTGTGCACTAAATGGGAAACCATTTATCAAACAATTCCCGTTTTAACGACCATGAGAAAGAAGGCTTTTGAAAACATAGTGGTAAAAGGAGAGATAACGTTTTTTTTTTCCTTTTCCAACTGTTTTTCACCCTTCATCAAACGAATTTGATCATTTAGACCATATAGTTTTTTTGTTGTAAGTAAGAACTTTGATATCAGCAAAGCTTAAACTGTGTTGTTTGGTAAATAGTTATTTCCCTATGTAGCTTGCCTCTTTTCGAAATAAAAAAACGAGGTATTGTCAGAGCCCTATCGTTGTCGCGGTCTGCGTCCTCGTCGTGCGAAAACTTTGACATTTGATTCGTATTTCTATCATATAGAGGATATTTGTTTTTTACGGTGAAAGATAGAAATTTATTTCATCGAGTGAACATCATCGGTATCATTTTCACTCGTGCCTGCGCCACTCATGAAAGTAATTCCGATGATATTCACTCGATGAAATAAATTTCGATCTTTCACCGAAAAAAAAAACAAATATTCTATTTATTTCATGCTTTTAACCCTTTCTGGGGGAACTTAATCAAAATCCAGTACTGTTCTTTTCGGTTATTCCCCGTGGCGTACCCCCTCCGCATAGCAACGCATTACAATATTACGTCAAGCGCGAGAAATGTATGGTAAATTACGTCATATTTCCATCTGGTTGTGAGGCACGGGCATTTTACCTAGGTAACTAGTGCGTGGGAATAACTGTTTCCGCCTTCAACTGAAGAGTTAGAATATAAAAATCGATATTTTTACTGGTCGTAACCATGAAATATCGAAAAATATTTCACTGATATTTCTCGATAACCTACCGGAAAGCAGGAAATAATATTGAATATTAATGAAGCATGCTCTGGCAAAAAAGGGGTTTAATGCATCTCCATGCTGCATAATACCAAGCAAACTATCACATAGTTATGGATCCATAAAATCTATTTTGTCTGACAACCAACTGAATCCTGAGGTTGAATAGGCAGAAAATTTACCAAAGGGCAAAGATGTTTCGACACATGTCAGCCTGCGTGGACCGCCGAGGCTGACCTGTGTCGATACTTTTTGCAGTTACATTAAACTTCTTTTTCACAAAACATGATTTATAATTGAGCCATGCTCTGTGAAAAGGGGGCTTAATGCATCTGCGAAAAGTATCGACCCAGGTCAGCCTGCGCAGTCCGCGCAGGCTGACCTGGGCCGAAACTTTTCGCTTTTGGTCAATTTTCTGTATGTCCAAGGACCAGTCTATCTCATGATTAAGTCGGTTGTTTAAAAAAAGCTGCTATTGTGGATCCATAATTATGTAATGACTCGCTTGGTATCATGTGTCACGGAGATGCATGAAGCCCCCTTTTGTCAGAGCATGGCTCATATGTATTTATAACTTTGGCTGAGCAATTGTTAGTGATATTGAAACGCCAAACCTTTTCTTAAAACGCAACAACATCGGCTATTGTCTGATCAACCGTTAGGAAATCGTTTATTTAGTCAGATTGAATTTTTCCTTTATCCACATTGTTTTCACTTGTATCCATACATGAAAAATTTTACATTGAGTATCCGTATTTTCCAAGGCTGGTCGTAAAATTGCAATATATGATGGATCCATTTTGTCTGCAAGCCGACTAAATCATGAGGTAGAATGATCCTTTAACTTTTACCAAATTTTTTCAGGCAAAAGCTTTCGACCCGTGTGAGCCTGCGCGGACTGCGCTAGCTGACATGAACAGATACTTTCTGAAGATGCATTAAAATGCATCCTTACAGCTAGAGAAGAAAAAAAAAAAACGCTGTTAAACCTTGAAATTGTGTAGAAAGGCTCAGCTGTGTAAACATAGATAAATTACTAATTTATATTGTGTAAGGGTTAGAAAAACTCAAGGGATTTCTCCTCATTTAAAACTGGAAACGACAACAGCGATTGCTTGGAAGGCCTCCAAAACATGAAATGCATTTTCTATCTGTCGTAATGTGTGCAACCTTGCAGCCATCAGGGCCAACAGTTGGCACGAAGATACAAGAATGATTATTTAAGGAATGAAGAGATTTTCTTTTTTTGTTTTTGTTTTCATCGAGGTATGAAAAAAAGACCTGATCACACTGTGTAAAAGTGTGATTACAAAAGTGTGATTAGGTTTTTTTTTCAGACCTCCATGAAAACAAAAAAAAGAACCCTCTTCATTCCTTATAATTCAATATCACAGACAACAAATATGCACTTAAATTTTACTCTAACTGCTTTTTTTTTTGTAAATCCAACATTGCGTATTTATTTAATGTCCATTTCATTGATAATTCATAGCGCGGTAAATCTGCTCGTTCATGACGTAATAAAGACGTAATTCCTGACGTCATTATAGTATTGAACATTGGCAGATTTAGTAGATTTATTATTAGAAGTTCAGTACGCTAGAAGTAAGTTGAAAGTAAGTTTGTTAGGACCCAGCAAAGTGACAATGAGTTTAAGCACAGGAATTTGACATTCTATAATGAAAAAATATGATTAAATAAGAAAAAAATATTCCCCTGTATATAAAGAAACACAAGGAATGCAACGCCTCGATTACCGGCGACAACATAAAAATGCCCTACCACCCAAAAGCACCAACGAAACGAAGAGTGACCACAATTTCCTTTACCCTAGTAACAGATAACACCAAAATGTACCTATGACATCCAGCGATCCGTAAGTAGACACCTTTTCACCGGAGATATCCGTCATTTTTTACTGCTTTTTTGACAATTACAAGCCATCGAGGAGGCCATTCGCTGACGTCACTACTTTTAAGGCCCGCAGATAATATTACTTTCGTTTTCATATTTATTTTCGTTTTAAAATATATTTATGTGCATCGCATGATACTACATATTTTTCTTGAGGTAACTAGCAAAAATGTTTGTCGGTATTCTTTTTTCAAAGAGGGATATTTCACTTGTATGAATAGGGAAAACCTCATCAGGGGACGTAACTCTTTTGACATTAGCTTTATTCGACTGATCATTTTTCGTGAAGCACGGAAAAGAAAATATCAACAAATTAACAAACAATCCATGGTTTTCACGACCATGAGGAAGAAGCCTTTAGAAAACATAGTGGGAAAAGAAAAAGTGATGGTTACCAGCATTTTATGCTTTTCCTCAAAGTCTTTTCTACTCTATCACGGGGGCCGTAGGGGCCGGGAATATTCTGGCTCATTTTTCGAGTGGGGCCGGAGAATACACATACCCCTCAGCCACAACATTTACTGCGGGCATAATGTAGTGACGTCAGCGAATGGCCTCCTCGATAGCTTGTAATTGTCAAAAAAGCAGTAAAAAATGACGGATATCTCCGGTGAAAAGGTGTCTACTTACGGATCGCTGGATGTCATAGGTACATTGTACATTTTGGTGTTATCTGTTACTAGGGTAAAGGAAATTGTGATCACTCTTCGTTTCGTTGGTGCTTTTGGGTGGGTAGCGCATTTTTGTGTTGTCGCCGGTAATCGAGGCGTTGCATTCCTTGTGTTTCTTTATATACAGGGGAATATTTTTTTCTTATTTAATCATATTTTTTCATTATAGAATGTCAAATTCCTGTGGTTTAAGCTCTCTCTTTGAATTTACTGTTGAATATTTTTTTCAATGTTCAGAGAAAATAAATTTAGCTAGCAATTTGAAATTCGGACTGGATATAAAATCAGACAGAAAAACATTATGAGTCTCGTATACATGTTTGTTTACATTAGTTTGACTGCAAAAGTAGTTCCGGCACTGCTTAAATTTTTTTTTTTTTTCATGGAGCTATTAAATTTTTTTTTCAGCCAGTCAGAACTCGCCAATGCTCATGAAAAAAAACAAACTAATATTGAATTATTTAAGGAATGAAGAGAACTTCTTTTGTTTTCATGGAGGTATGGAAAAAAAAACCTAATCACACTGTATGAATCCGCGAAGCGGTTTCATACAAAAATGTGATTAGGTTTTTTTTTCATACCTCCATGAAAACAAAAAAAAAATTCTCTTCATTCCTTATAATTCAATATCACAGACAACAAGTATGCACTTAAATAATACTAACTTCTTTTTTTTTACCGTAAATCCAACATTGCGTATTTATCTAATGTCTATTTCATTCATATTTCATAGCGCGGTAATAATGCTCGTTCATGACGTAACAATAACGTAAATTCGTGACTTCATTATAGTATTGAACATTTGCAGATTTAGTCGATTTATTATTAGAAGTACAATACGCTAGAATTAAGTTGAAAATAAGATTGTTAGAAACTAGCAAAGTGACAATGAGTTTTCAGCTCTCTCTTTGAATTTACTGTTGGATTTCTTTTCCGATATTCAGAGAAAATAAATTCAGCTAGCAATTTGAACTTCGGACTCGATATAGATCTAAAATCAGAAAGAAAAACATTATGAAATCTCGTATATATGTTTGTTTACATTAGTTTGAATGCAAAAGTAGTTCCGGCCCTGCTAAATTTTTTTTCATGGAGCTATGAAAATTTTTTTTCAGCCAATCAGAACTCGCCAATGTTCATGAAAAAAAAAACTAATATTGAATTATAGTTTCATAAAATTTAAATGAAATGGGTTACAAAATGGCTGAAAACAAGTATAGATGTATCTTTAAAGACTTTTTCATAGAGTATAGCTCAATTTTATCTTATTTATTGATTCCTATTACATGTATATTTATTGCAGACTTAGCAGGCCGACATGGTCCGATACTCTTTGCAGATCTGTGCATTAAACCACTTTCTCACAGAACATGACACATACAGCTTATATATCGGTTTACTAAAATATTTAATTTTGTAATCCTCGATTTAGAAATGCTTTTAGCGGTAGTGTTAGATTCTAAAATAACACAGATAAACTGAAGTTGACATTTTAATGTATTTGGAAACAGATTCTCGAATTGAGTGTGAAATATCAAGTTGCGGTACTTTCAAGAAAATCGAAAAATGTGTCATAAACAGAGTGACAGGATGACAAAACTGTGCGACAAAGTTCTTCTCCTTGTGGCGTTAAAAGCCTTTACCAAGCAATCCCATGATTCAGCATTCCGAAAGAAAAGGGTCTATTGACCAGCAAATTTCTGTTTTTTTCCGGAATGTTTTCTACCCTTGCAAAGGCAAATCAATTCATTTGAGCCATATTTCGTATACGGTATGCAAATTATTCCGTTAAAAAAAAAAAACGAGAAAGGGGAACGGATTGGTTTTGTTTTATCCATATATTCAATTAGTCTATTTTTTTTAGAAATGAAGATTATCGCCATACTATCGTACTACTTTCTTTTACAAGGCGTAAGAAAACATCACGTGACCCTAGCTGTTAATGCGTTTTCTTGGTCTTCCGGATTATTTATGGCGGTTTTAATGTGTCAAAAGTTCGTAACCAAGAAATTTCTACATTGTGTACATGGCACTTGTGCATTATGATAATAACCTCAGAAATGTCCATTAGTGGAAGAAAGGGAATACTTCGGAATATTTTCTTGTTTGGTTTTTATCGTCTTGAATTCACTCACTGATACTCTATATTTCTTTTATTCCTTCATCTTGTCACGAACTTTAAGTATCCATCAATTTAAACTTTGCTACACATTATCTATCGCTACTACATTGTGTGTGTGTGGAGGGGGGGGGGTGGTCTCGGCTTTTCTTTTTTTGCAGGAGGGGGGAGAGAAAATGCGAGTCATTGTCATAGCCTTGATCGTCATCGTGCGAAAAGTTGGACATTTTCTCATATCTCTGTCTTTCCTGAAAATATTCCATAAACCATAATGTTTTCGAAAGTGGTCTACTGCACTCAGTTTCCCTTTACCACACGATCCCCAGTTTTAACCAACCTTTCGAATTTTAACTCATAAATGTAGTTGATAAAGGGGAAAAAATGGAAACCTTCCTTCCTTCCTTCCTTCTTTCTTTCTTTCTTGCTTTCTTGCTTTCATTGTTCATTCTCTTTTTTTTAATTAACATGAGTAGAAAGTGCTTAAGGTAATTTTTTTCGATAATGCTCTGTCCGTCGTACGTCGTGCGTCTTCCGGCCGTCAACAATTACCTTGTGCGCACTCATTTTCATTCCAATACCTATGACAATAGGTCTTGCATGTTTGTCTTGATCCATCCTCGGAACCTAGGTTTGAAGCATTACGTTACTCTCCATGCATCTACCCCTGGGATAATTGACTAGCAATTCGTCGTTTCTTATGAATATTCATATGGTCTGGAAGTACCCTAATAGCCAATCGAAAGATCGATAACATTATGATGCTCTCTTGTAGAGAGGGTAATTTCATTTCTTCCGTTATAAAAAATAACCCCACTATGGAAAAAACCCGAGGTTGTCAACAAATATAGCCCGTCGGCGTGCTTGTCTCCTGTGAGATATGCCATTCTGGAATACAGGGACGACACTATCGATCTTCGTGTACGCCGAAAATCTCTTTTTTAAAAACGCTTCTCGAATGTGGTGTTGATGGGCGACGTCCAGATTTAAAGTATCGCTAAGCTTGATTTGCAACGAATGATGTGATTAGATATCGACAAGTTAAAAATAGAAATGACGACGTATTTGTGATAAAAATAGTTTAAATTTTCTCAAGGAAAAACTGAGATCACCAATCAAAATGCTTCATGAATAATTCATGAGAACGAGGAAACGCCAGCGAAATAACCCAGAGTCGATTACAGAATGAATCGAAACTGGGTCAACGAGGATGGTCTTGATCATAATCTCGGACGAGTTCGAAACTGGAAAACGCCAAATTGAAAAATAAGTCACTCGGTCAAATCTTAGAGAAACCTTGTGTGCACTACAAATGCCAAATTTTCTGCCCGATTCTCATGGAAGTTGGGCAGAAACTGGGTCACGTCTGATAAAAAAGTAGATCACTTGGACCAATCACAGAAAAACCTTGTGTCCACTATAGGGCCACATTTTCAATCCGATACTCATGAAACTTTGTCAGATTGTTTTGACAATCTCAGATAAGGTGGAAACTGGGTCAAGTAAAAAGGTGTTTTATTGGAACAAGCTTCGAAAAACCTGGTATGTACGATAGATGCCATATTTTTTGTCTGATGCTCATGAAAATCGGTCAGAATGTTTGTCTTGATGATATCTAAAGGCCAATTTACATGACCTGCTTTTACATAAATAGATGCTAGCCCTTTATCTTGATACTAATTGTACCTGTAGGGGTCTGTTTGTCGTCTGGTAAAGAGTTACCATTCATCATACAATCTCGAGTTTTATATGACCCCGAAAAAACCAGGCTTCTCAAAACAATGTAGGAAGAGGAGAAAATGCTGGTTACAAGCATTTCTCATTTTCCCATTTTTTTTTTAAAATATATATATTTTCAAAGACAAATTTCTGAATTATAGCCACATTTGTTATTCCGTCAGCAGTAATGCTTTGAATTTGTCACTTTGTGCTAAAAAGTTGGTTACTGGGACCAATCTCCGAAAAATCTTAACTGCACTGTAGAGGCTACAAGTCATTTTCAGTCAAATACTTATGACAGTTCTTCAGAGTGTTTGTCTTTGTGATATATCAAACGACATTGAAATGGGTCACATAGGGTCAAAAAGTGGGTCACTGGGAAAAGTAAAAAATAAGCATATGTGTTCTTTCTGGGTCACATTTTCAGTCCAATACTCAGGATGGTTTGCTACAATGTTTGTTTTGATGATATTGCACCCTAGATCCCTCATTTCCTGTCCAATTCGCATGACTGTTGATCAGAAGACTTGTCTATGGTATCTCTGACGAGTATGAAATGGGCCACATAGGGTCCAAAAGTAGGTCACTGTGACAAATCTTAGAAGCAAGTTTTCAGTCAAAGTTTCATAAAAGTTGAGATTGCACTCGTATCAATTAATGTTACGTACGCCATTGTTATATCTAGAAAAAAAAATAATAATTCCCACTATGCTCCCTGAATACTGTTGTGGCTAAATTAAGTTAAGGATAAACTGAGTACTTTTTACCTGTGCTATACCTATTGTTGTTTTCACAAAGCACATGCATGCGGGTTTAAAGAAACATGTTTCAGTTCATCCCTGGGCCTTGTAAGAGAAGCATGTAAGAGAAACATGCTGAATGCTCGAAGAGAAAACTGCCTAAATAATTGGTATGTTAACTTTATTTTTGTGAATTATTGCCATTGCATTGTTAATGTATTTTCATTACAGGCAATGATAAGAAGCCTTTCCTTTTCTCACAATGGTTCAAGAAAGCCTTAATGCAAAACGTTGACATTCTATGAATTTGAAATACCAGAGGCAAATTATTAAATTGCAGTTTGCAACAGTCTGCTTATTCATGGATGCACATTCTATTGATATAAGAGATTAATATCAGTCTGTAGCATATGGAGAAATTTTACCGAAGTAGTTAATAAGCATTTTAAAAGCCAGTTTTCAACATTGTCAACTTTGTTGTAATTGTTGTGTTAATTATGCTTTTTCTGAATATTTTAATTCCCCATTGCTTAACGACAACGCATTTCGTCTGCGGAGCTGACAAATTTGAAAGCTTTGCAGTCATATGAGATCATTTTTGGCGTGGGGCCAACGGCGCCTAGCCTTAGTAACCACTTTTCAGAATGTTGCACGAAAGCTACATCCACTCTTAACATCATGTATAAATGCACGCTATTCGCTGTCTCTGATTGGCTGGAACTGCAACTGCCGTTTCTGATAGGCTTGAAATGACACACCCTTCAAATTCCAACCGCTTTACACCTAACGAGTTATTCATCCGTGATGTAAAAGAGAAATTGAAAGAGTTGGATCGATGTCTACATTCACCGAGAAAGTGCCATAGAAAATATTTTCAAAGCAAATGGTTTTGACAATGTTTGTTTGAATGATTGACGTTAAATAAGAACGCTTCTCCCTTTAATTTCCCAAAATACTCACACAGAGCATGACGCAAGTTCACGCAACCAACATCCGTGTAAACTTACTTTGTCAGCCATAATATATGTACAAGTAGGGCAGCTGTTGAGAAGTTGCTGTTTTCAGAGTAGCACAATTATGCCTATTTCGGAGCAGTCAAAGGTTAGATTTATCTTTTGGTCACGTATAAGGCTATGTTTATTTAACTTTACTATTTTACATTTTCAATCCGTCTATTGATTAGCACGGCTGACACAATATGACAGCGTCTAAGACCATTGGCAAAGACTTACAAGTTCGTAGAAATCTCGCAGAATTTACTTTGTAATTGTAGATGAAATTTGTCTATTGGACAACATCATAATATTGTATTCAAGAGTGTCTGCACTCTGCAGACATTTTTTTTTTTGTCGACGACTGCTGTTCTAGTGTCCTAGATATTGATCCAACTGTTGTATGCTACATGGTCAGAATTCAAGATTGCTGCCCTCTTTGGGAATAATTAGCATGTTCCCGTCTGCCATCTATCCATCTTAAGTTTTAAAGTTGATCTTGGATTTAAACTGTCCTGCATCAAAAAAAAAACTTACAATGGAATAGCAGCATATCTTTTGTATTTAATTAATCCCTTACCATACAATCCCCTGTTTTACCATCGTTGGAAAGAAAGCTTTTGAAAACATCGTAGGAAAAGGAAAAATGCATATTACCATAATTTCTCCTCCCACAATGTTTTCTCTTCAAAAGGCAAGTAACATCGTTTAAATAAGATAAAACTCTGCAAATACTTTCATTTTGAACAAGTCTAAGATTGTGATGTTTGGTGAAGAGTTAAAAAAAGTCCTTGTTGTTAATTTTTGCTTGTAGGAGTTTGGCTGTCGAAGTTGACAAAATTTTACTGATACAATCTGTTTTATTAGTGTATGAACTGACATTCTGATACATAAATGATATATCAAAATCTTGTTTGTTTGGTACATCTTACTTAATTACAAAATCCATCATGCTCTAGGCTTCTAGTGATTTTTCGATAAAAAGTCTTGCTTTTGTTCATACAAATTTTATGTTACCAAACAGATGTGAAGAACCTTTTTTTTTCCCATTTTTAGAACCCCGCAGTAATTCCATTCTGATATGCTGGTACATGTAAATGGAAAGGCATCTATGTTCCTAATTTGCTTAGTTCGGAGAACCTCAAAGAAACAATGCTGTGTTGTAACGACAGTGAGTACGATGTTGTTTAAAAAAAGGGAAATCAGATTATGAGAGAATGCTGGTTATCAGAGTTTTCTCCTTTTTTGCAATTTTTCTACCATTTCAAAGGCAATTTCCATCACTGTAGCCATAATTAATTTGTTTTCTGCAAATACTTCCAATTTTGGCAAGTCTAAAATCTGTTGTAAGGTAAAGATTAAACTCTTTACCAGAGCAGGTTTTAGACATGTCCAAATTTGCAGGCAACAAATAATGTTTCTCAAAATATAATAATTGTCTTTCAATGATAGATAATGTGAAAATATTGTAAAATGGCCTCTACAAGTATTTTATCCTTTTCCTACAATGTTTACAAAGCTGCTCTCCTAGGGATCATAAAAAACCGGGTATTGTTTAGTAAAGGGTAACAGTATATTTGAATATACATCAAGAGTATGAAAATCAAACTAAGTAAGGTCAACTACAGTTTTAAATCCTTGCCAAACAACAAAATTTAAGATTTGACAATTAAAAAGCATTTGCAGATGACAAATTAGATTTAGTTCCGATAATTTCTGTCTTTGAATTGGATGAAATCACAGTGAAAGTACCAGTAATTAGATGTCATAAACATTTGATAACTCAATCAGCATTGGTTTTTGATAGAAGAAACAAAAATGAGAGGTTCTTCACAACCCTTTTGCCGGAAACTACACATATCCTTTGCACCTGTCACTTAAAGTAAGATGCACGGCAAAATTGACCGATGATGCTGTTTACATCAAGGACAGAGATGCTTTACTGGTCAAGATTTTTTAAACGAATGGCATCGCCGATGCTGACGATACCATTACATTTGTCAAGAAATGCAAAGTGTTAAGGCTGCTGTTTGGATACTTCTAACAGGTTCCCCAATTATTTTAACAGTAGACGAAAAGAACTGTTAAAAGCCAAAGTCATTGAGCCTGTAAGAGATGAATTGATCCCTGAGAACTGGACCAATAACAACTGAATCCATGAATCATATGTTGAACCAGACAGTTAACTGAAAGTCAAAACCACGAACCGAGTTTATAGGACTTGCGGAGGACATTGTGGTTTGCCAGATCACACCTTGTCAGCCATAATACATGTATAAGTAGGGCAGTTATTGAGAGGCTGTTTTCCAAGTGCACAATTACGATTATTTCTGGGGAGTCAAAGGTAAGATTTATCTTTTGGTCACGTATTATGTTTATCTAACTTTACTGTTTCACATTAAAAAAAACCACTTCATATACCAAACGCGAGATACTAAATAGTGATACATAAAATCAATGTGATGTGAAACTAGTTTTTTCTTTCAATTACACAGAATTGTGTTTTCTGCTTTTCTTCTTCAAATAAAATGTCTTTCAAACCTATTTTAGGTTTGTTTGTTAATTCCTTATTTTGAAGAGTGTGATGAAAATCATTGCAACCGGTTTTTGAATTATTACTAGTACTGCTATGGACTTAGACTATACAGCAATACACTTGGCGCTTGAAAATAATGGAATGTGTAGTTCTTGTTTGGAATTTTGCAAAGTGAGGATGCAGTGTCTACTCACTACTTCTAAGCGTTAGATATGAATAAAAAATAGGTAAGTGCAGCAGTGCATACAAAAAAGTGTCTTTCTTTTAATACTTTTTAAACGGACATTTCATTGTTGAGTACAAATTGCACGTATGCACTTTCGACTAGCCCTAAGCTATCAGTGCTTTCAGCGCTTTGTTTTCAAGAGGTACACATTATCTATTGGTAATCTATCACTGGTCAGCATAACTACATTTTTGACTTGTTTTACATCATCACCACCAGGATATCTTCAACTTAATGAACCCTAGATCACCTTACTAAGGTGAGTTCTTAAGGGCCAATAGCCCTCTCGTTCTTCCTTTCTCTCTATTAATACACCTAATTACCTGTAAATATGTTCAAGGCCAAAAGTGCATGAAGTAAGAAATTCACATGTGAACGAGGTAATAGGCAGTTCTTGAAAATCATCAGGTTCTCGCTGTGACTTTGTTATCAGTAATGGACCTCTTTAATGGGAGTATACTGATCCCATTGGAGGCTCCAATCTTTACCAGTTTTAACAGTCATTTCCAAGGAAAAGAAACATTCTCAGTCTTACCTATTAACCTAAAACTTTGGAGTAGGCAGGGAATGCCCAGCCACTCAATGTCATACTTTTATGCACATTATGAATGACACATATTTCTTCTTCATTTAAAAACTTCTTCCTATCAATCCAGCATTTAGTTCAAACCTTTTTAACACATTCTTAACTCTGTCATTTAAACCTTTTGAGTTGATAGGGATTGCCCTGTCACTCAATAATGCCCTTTATACATATTAAGATCACACATAAACCTTCTTAATTCAACTCTTTAACTATTATAAATGTATTCAAACCTTTTTCAGTTTAAAAATTTCACTTTTCTTATGTTTTAACACAAATATGCGCGCTAAATGACCAAAGCTGTCGATGCGCCATAAAACAACATTCATTTGTTATCAATAATGGAAGGTTAGTGATGAAAAAAAAAAGGGGACTGTGTTTGGAAGAGGGATAGAAAATAGACTTTCTTGTTCAGATTTTGTTACTCCCATAAAAAATGTAAAAATAAATCGCTGTATTTAAAACCCTTTACTAAACAATCCCCTGTTCTGACGGCTCAACGAAAGAGAAGGCATTGTGGGAAAAGGAGAAAATGCTGCATTTACTCTTTTTCCCACATTGTTTTCTAACCTGTCGATGGCAATCTTATCAGCGAAGTCACAATTGATTTCTGTTCTGCAAATACTTTGAAAACGAACGAGTCAAAGATTTTGATGCTTGCTTAAAGGTGTACTCGTCTGAGCTCTGACGCTGGTTATTGATGGTGGGCCTGTACGCACGGTTTTATTGCGTGTTTTAACACAAATTAGGAGTTTCAAATTGCCGAATTTCAGAGTGAAATGAGCGGGGTATCCAGTATTAAATGACCGTTTTGTAGCAATATTTTCCCTCATAAAATTAATTCCGTCATTCTCTGCATACTAGGCTTAAGCAAGAAATACATTTTAATATACTGACGTTCATTTTTTTTTAAACTCGTCACGAAACAACAAAATTCTAGATTTGATTAAATTTAATGCAATTTCAGACTACAAATTCAATTTATTCAAATGATGTGATTTGTCTTTGGAAGGATGATAAACATTGTAGGGACAGAAAAGATGCTGGTTACCAGTTTTTTTTTTTTTTCTTTTCCCGAGATGTTTTCAAAATCTGTCTTTCTTAGGCTTATCAAAACTGAAATTTTTGCATTAAAGACATATGTTAAAAAAAATGAGCCATGTGAAAAGGGAGCTTAATACATCTGCAAAAAGTATCGACCCAGGTCTGCCTGCGCAGTCCGCGCAGGCAGACCTAGGCCGAAACTTTTCGCTAGTGGTCAATTTTTCTGTATGTCAAAGTACCTGTCTACCCGATAATTCTGTTGATTGTTAGACTAAATGGATTTTGCGGATCCACGGTCATGTGATGACTTCCGTGGTATCCTGCATCACGGAGATGCATTGAGTCCCCTTTTGTCAGAGCATGGCTCAAATGTACGGTTCATGAGACAATTTATTCGTTTCTCACGACATTACATTTTTTGCTGATTCTCATTAACATATTGCAGGCTAAATGCTGCCTTTACTAAACAACCAAGTGCTTTAAGACCCAACGGGAAAAAAAATTTGAAAGTATTGTGAGAAAAGGAGAGAATGCTGATGAAGGGCATTTACACCATTACACACTATGCTTTCTACCCTTTCATAGGCCAGTCCAATCACTGGAGCTACAGTTAATTTGTAGTCTGCTAACGCTTTCAGATTTGACATGTCTAAAAAGCTGTCGTTTATAAAAGACTAAAATTGTACGAAACTGACCCTATCGGCGGAGAGAGGTATTTAATATTCTGATGTAAGCCTGCCGAGCCCCGGTAGCTTACTCGTTAGCGTGCAGGACTTGAGTACAGTGGGTCGTTGGTTCGATCCCTGGCTTGGCCAATTTCTCTCCGAGGATTGAAGATTGTCATTGCGACAGGTTTCATTTCTTTCCCACGGCAGACCATTGTTTCGACGATGGTTATGTGGGAAAGCAGCCAGTGGCTTGGAAAGAATATTGTGCGGAGCACTGGTTAAAAAGACTCCAGGAAAGCATGGATAGGTGCACTGGCCGCAGCGATATAACATATAATGTTGAAAACGGCGTTAAACAACATACAATCACTCAATCAATCTGATGTAAGCCAGACGACAAAATTGTAGACTGGTCAATTTTGAGAGAATATGCAGACGACAAATCCAATATGGCTCAAATAATTAATTTGTCTTTGACAGGATTGAAAACATCACTGGAAGATCACAAAACATTTTCTGCTCTTCCCACAATGTTTTCAAACCCTTCATCTCGGTGACGAGATTATTTGGTAAAGGGTTAACTCTTTACCAGACGATAAGCTAGCAGACTGGTCCGCTTTTGAGGACATTTGCAGACGACAAATTAAACATGGCTAAAATAATTGATTTGTCTAATAAAGGATAGAAAACATCGTGGGAAAAGGAGAAAATGCTGGTTACCAGCATTTTCTCCTTTTCCCACGATGTTTTCCAAAAGCCTCTTTCCTTAGGCTAGCAAATGATTATTTGGTTAAGTGTTTCTTTTTTTTTTCAAAAAAGGTTAAAATTGAATTATCCTGTATCTTTTTGTTACCAAGTTAACATATCCATTTCACTTAATTTTGCTCGTAAACGGGTGAACATTTTTTTTTTCCTGCTCTTTAAACACGTGACCTCGATACGACAGCTGGCGCAAGGCATGTGTCTTTTGAAAAATATCGTTTGAAAAGGAGGAGATATTCAATGTAGCAGGTACTGAACGGTTTGCATGTATTTATGTCTGACTTTTAACTCTTTTCCAAAAGAAAAATATAGCTTTGTGGAAATTGAAAGCATTTGTAGACGTCAAATGAAATGAAGCTCAAATAATGTTTTCTCTGTTTGACGGGTAGAAAACACTGTGGGAAAAGGAGAAAATGCTGGTAACCAGCATTTTCTCCTTTTACCACAATGTTTTCAAAAGCATTCTCTATCAGGGTCGTTAAATCTGTGGATTGTGTGGTAAAGGCTTAACTCTGTACCAGACGACCAGCTGATCAATGCTTCGTCATTGATCATGTGGGAAAGCAGCCAGCAGCTTGGGAAGAGTATTGTGCGTGATACTGGAAACAAGAAACTTTACTAAAACATGCATAGGTGATATAACTGAAATAATGTTGAAGGGATAGGTGATATAACTGAAATGATGTTGAAAACTGCCTCAGACAAGACCCTGTGTCGAGCATGTTATCCTTTTTCAAGAACGTTTTCTAAGGTCCTTCTTGTTCAGGGATTGGTAGTTAAAACTGGGGATTGTGTGGTAAACAGTTAAGGGTCATTTTTATACAATATATCGGGCACAAACATACTACCTAACACAGGCCCGCCCGGGTGGCTCAGTGGTGAGCGTGTCGGACTCATGACTTGGTGGTTGTGAGTTCGATACCCGGTTGAGGCGAACCTTCTTTCCGGCGTATTTTCGCCTCTCACCTCTGCTGAAGCATGTGAGAAAAGTAGTCGGTGGCTTTGGAAAGAAAGTTGTGTTAGTACTGGTGTGAGAAAGCCAGGAAACACATGTGCGTCACCGACCGCCATGATATGACCTTAGCTGTTAAAGTGGCGTTAAACCCCAATACAACCAACCAACCTAACACAGATTTCTGGGCCTTTAGCGGCCTGCTGAAGTGCACCCCAACCTGGTTTGTAAATAAAATTATCTCTCGATCAACCATTTTGCTACACGATTTGATTTAACTCTGTACCACACAACCCCGACTTTTAACCACTCTGGGGGAGAGTTCTATTGAAAACAAGGTAACCAACGTTTTTCCCTTTTCCCTCTAAATGTTTTTTGCCCTTTGAATGACAAATGACATGTTTTAAGTAACAATCAATTGTCTTCTGCGAATGCTTTCAATATCGCCAAGGCCATTTTGTCGTTTGGTAAAGGGTTGACTCAGTACCAGAGGACAGAAAATAAGACATGGCCTGTGTAGATGACATATTTGATCTGGCTCAAATTATTTGTCTTTTCAAGAGTGGGTAGACAGCATTGTGGTCGTTAGTATAATGTAAAATATTCTGGGAAAAGGAGAAATTGCTGGTTAGCAGCATTTTCTTCTTTTCCCATGAAGTTTTACGCTTTCTTTGCTTTGCGAGCTATGAAATACGAGACAGTTTGGTGAAGTCTTTAAGCGCCAAATATACTAAGCAAAACTTTTAAACCGCCCATGATTGACAATAAGCAAAATAAACAAGAAATGTCTGTAAAAAAAGATGTACTTTAAGTTTACCAATTAGTATAAGAAAAGGATTATCTCTACTCATATTAATCTACTATTCCGTCCTCTGGAATATCAATTAGCGATAGAAACGCTCGTAGGTTTGCGGGGGCCCGGAGAATAAACATATCCACTTTTTTGACCAATCACAAAACAGTGTTTATTCATTCTTTATCAGTAACAAGAAGTAGGTCAAAAGCCAGCGCATTGTCGCGGAAAAAGAATGTTACGAGATAGGTTACTCCATTTCATTTTATTACCTGTCTAGCGTTTAGAAATTATTATTTCATGCTTTTCGGTAATTTATCAAGAAATAACGGTGGAATATTCAAACGGTTCGATATTAAATGTTTACGACCAGTGAAGAATACTGATTTCATTTTCTAACTCTTCAATTGAAGGCGGAAACAGTAGTTGGCGCGCACTGATTACTTAGGTAAACAGCACGTGCCATTCAACCAAATGGAAATATGACGTAATTTACCCTACATTTCTCGCGGTTTACGTAATATTGTAATGCGTTGTTATGCGGAGGGGGTACGCCACGGGGAATAACCGAAAACAATTGTACTGAATTTTGAGCTTAGAAGCTGCGCCACTCGTGAAAATATTACCGATGATGTTCACTCGATGAAATGAACTTCGATCTTTCAACGAAAAAAAATATCCTCAATGTACTGCATAAATATGTGGTATGACTTTTCAGTATCACCAATAAATATATCGTCTGTTATTGTATTGTTGCTTGTGCAAGTGACGAGAAATGGCAGTCTATAAGTATACTAAGTATTTAATTATAAATCTGATCTCTTTCGACAGCTGAAAATAAGATCCTCTTAAACTTAAACATAGTTTCACCTTTTAGGTTTGGCTATACAGGTGACCGATCTAGAGGCAAGATCAGACTGCAAGTTCTGTGCAGTTTGATCTTTATCTTCGCCACGGCAAAAGCTCATGTTTTCGCCTATGACGCTGAAAGGGTTACAAACACGACTTACCAGGGCTAATCTGTGCACTTACCAGGGCTAATCTGTGCACTTACCAGGGCTAATCTGTGCACTCTTTCAGCAATAAGGGACAACTTTTGGCATGAAGATACAAGAATGATAATAGTTTTATAAAATAAGGATGAAATCAGTTAAAAACTGGCTGAAAACTGCCTGAAAACGAGTATAAATGTGTCTCTAATACTTGTGTGTTTTTCACTAAATTGTGTGACACAGTATGATCAAAAGTTTCGATACTCATCTGTTAAAAAGCCATGACAAGGTGTCTGCAAACAACATCAATTTTTATGACACCATTTTGGTATTGAATCTGAAAATATGTTTGCTGGGATATGGTGCATCGATCGATTGATAGAATGAAGCTTAGAAGTCGGAGAAAGCTATTTAACATACCAAAATTCCACCATTTTTCTGTGCAGTGTATCAAACAAAAACCACGTGATTGTCTCCTATCAATGATAGGACATAAGGAAAGTAGTATTTTATACTATGCACCCATTGTTGCCCATTCGGCAAACTTCGGGTGATCTGTTGATCAAATCCCTCGGCTGTATCACGTAGCTTAATATGCATTTAAAAGGTACATTTCTTCGCCGGAAGTACACCGCTTCACCGTTCTTTAAATCGTAACTCTCCACTTATTAGAAAGCAAACAGTGCTCACAATCTTCCGTGGGAATCTTTCTAAATAAGTTTCCGATGACAAAAAGTTTGTACATTTATTTTCTAACTTGGGTAGCTCAGTCGGTAGCGTGCAGGACTTGAGAACACGGGGTCCAGGGTTCGATCCCTGGCCATGACCCCTGGTTCGGCCAATTTCTTTCCGAGGATTGATGATAGTCAGTGCGACAGGATTCATTCCTCTCCCACCGCTGACCATTGTCCACGATGATTATGTGGGAAAGCAGCCAGTGGCTTGGAAAGAAATTTGTGCGAAGTACTGGTAAAAGAGACTCCAGGAACGCATGGATAGGCGCACTGGCCGCCGCGATATAACTGAAATAATGTTGAAAACGGCGTTAAACACCATACAATCAATCAATCAATTCTAACTTAGTATATCAGTTACGTTGGCATTTTTTAGCGATAGGTTGCTTATCACCGTGGCTGTTATTGCAGCTGCTAATCGATTTACAGTGCGCCACCATGTTTAGATCATGTGACTGGCAGTATTTCAAAATTGAAACCCCCTTGATACAGACGAGGTTAGATGTAGGTACGGAATCGGCCGAGTTGTGACGAGTGCCCCTTGATACAGACGAGGTTAGATGTAGGTACGGAATCGGCCGAGTTGTGACGAGTGGATTGGTGCCATGACGTTACCACCAAAATTTGTAATCTTGTACTCGTATAAACTGACCATGGCGAAAAAGAAGCAGGATTTTTTTTTAAAAGCCAGATAACATATTTGACTGACTTGCGCCCAGCAAAGCAAGCAACGAATCAAAGAGAAAGGATTCAAAGGGCAAAGAAACACGTAGATCTATATCCATCAACCCTTAAGCTGCTACGCACGACTCGCTGACCTTTTGTGGACAGTGAAGATCAAGATCAGACTGTACAGAATGTGCAGTCTGATCTTGGATCTATACTGTCCAATAAGGAGATTTTCGTCTCCAAAATATATGTTGGAAATAACTTTATTCGGGTCTTTACTATCGGCCTGAAAGTTTTATTTCACTTATTAACTCTTTACCACAGAAGAAAATTTTAGACCAGTCCGAATTGAAAGCATTTGCAGACGACAGTTTCAATGTGGCTCATATCAGATGGTTTTTCTTTGATAGGGTAGAAAACATTGTGGGAAAAGGAGAAAATGCTGGTAACCAGCATTTTCTCCTTTTCCCACAATGTTTTCAAAAGCTTTCTCTTTCATGGGTGTTAAAAGTCGTCATTGTGTGGTAAAGGGTTAAGCAGGATAAGGGTTAAACCTTAAAGCGTCTTTTACAACTGCAGTTGCCATTACTGCCGGTAAAGATTAAGATCAGAATGCACACAACGGGCGGTCTGATCGTTGATCCACGCTTCCAGCTTTACTGAAAACTATAGCCGACAAAAGCAAGGATGATTATTCTGCGCTCTATGGGTTAATTTTCTTTTTGGCCCAGCAGTAAGCGTTCATTACAATTTACGATTAGTGCAATAAGTTCCAAGATGTTCCTATCACAAAGCGAACACATGTATCTGAATTCACAAAGAGTACACATGTATCCGAGTATACATGTACTTTTAGAAATGTTGCCAGGTTGCTCTATTTCTACTTTATTATAAAATTCATTCTTCTGTCAGCGACCTTCACAGATGTAAATTAACAGATTGTCATCTTCACAATATTTTCCATACTTTTAATAGTTAAAGTTAAAAATTAAAATGCATTTAACGTTCGCATTCTGCCGCTACTGGGCCTTTAAAGAAGCTTGAGTCCGTAGTTGTGTGGTAGAGCGTCGGCTTCGTGACCATGAGGTCCCGAGTTCGATACCCGGGTATCATCTTTGGGACTGTTCATTGGCCCACACATTTGGCGCGAGTACTAGTTTAGTTCCCAGAAAGCAGAATCGAGAGGGATTAGTGTAAGTTGTAAGAACTTGTTTCTCAATCGATGTAAAATAAATGTGTTTAAAGAAGGCAACGATAAAAAAAAAAAAGATTTTAAAGAGCAAGGAAACAAACATAAAACCTTAAAGCTAAACCTTAAACGCGGCGCTTTTTACGACAATAGGTGCCTTAGCAGACGGTGTAGATCAAGATCAGACTGCACAAAACGTGCAGTCTGATTATTGATCTACGCTTCCCGCTTCGACGAAAACCACATGAAGACAAAAGCAAGCATGGTTATTCTGCGCTCTCATTGTTAATATTTAATTAAGCCATGTGTTATGAAAATTAGGCTTAATGCATCTACAAAAAGTATCAACCCAGGTCAGCCTGCGCAGTCCGCGCAGACTGACCTGGGTTGAAACTTTTTGCTTTCAGCCAATTTTCTGCATGTCAAAGGACTAGTTTACCTCATGATTTAATCGATTGTTTGAAAGAAATGGATTTTATGGATCTATAATTATATAATAGCTTGCTTGGTCTCATGCACCATGGAGATGGATTAAGCCCCCTTTTGCCAGAGCATGGCTCAGTTATATTTTAGTTTGACTCAGCGATAAGCGATCATTACGACTAGTGCAGTAAGTTCAAGATATGACGTCATGTCCTTAATCACAAGGCGAGCACATGTATCTGAATTTTCTGGTTGAAAATGCCAAAAAACTCAAAAAATTTCTAGCTGATCGCAAAAGTAAAAAAAAAAAAACTATTTCAAAACTCATTTCGCCGAGATAAATCTAACTGTATCGGGCCGAGCCCCGGTAGCTCAGTCGGTAGCGTGCAGGACTTGAGAACACGGGGTCCAGGGTTCGATCCCTGGCTACCACCCCTGGCTCGGCCAATTTCTTTCCGAGGATTGATGATAGTCAGTGCGACAGGATTCATTCCTCTCCCACCGCTGACCATTGTTTCAACGATGATTATGTGGGAAAGCAGCCAGTGGCTTGGAAAGAAAATTGTGCGGAGTACTGGTAAAAGAGACTCCAGGAAAGCATGGATAGGTGCACTGGCCGCCGCGATATAACTGAAATAATGTTGAAAACGGCGTTAAACACCATACAATCAATCAATCAACTAACTGTATCGGACAGCGTAGAACCAAGAACGGAATACGTGTTCTGTACAGTCTGACCATGATATACGCTTACCACAAAGGCTCGTTTGGTCGAACTTTGTAACCTAGGAGTCAAGCAAAAGCAGTCACCGAATGGACACTAAAAATAAAAGTATGCTTGCATAAGACAAGTGCTTGACTAGTACGGATACAGCGCCCGGTTTCATGAAAAAACTTATTTTGCTCAAGTCCGCTCACAGACTCATTTTCCGACTTAGGTTGAGTTCGTTATTTCAGACCTATTTCACTAATATTAACAGACTGTGGAAACATTCTCAAATCCTAAGTTGACACAACGTTTCAGGCTCAGCTCAAAGTAATGGACTTTAGTCATTTTAACAGACTTAAGTCCATTATTTTGCTACGTTGAGTGTGAAATGTAGTGTAAAACTTAAGATATGATAATGTTTCTTAGCTCTGTTAATATTAGTAAAATGGGACTCAAGTAACAAACTCAAGTCGGAAATGGGGTTTGTCAGAAGACTTGAGTAAAAATAAGAGACTTAAACTTTTTGGTCAACCCGGGCCGTGGGCCTGTATTCACCAACAGTTCTTAAAGAACATTCTCAGTCTTATTCTCCAAGATTTGCTATATTTGAAAGTAACACAACTTCTGATTGGCTAAACCAAATGGTTTAGCCAATCAAAAGTTGTGTTACTTTCAAATTTAGAAAATCGTGGAGAATAAGACTGAGACTATTCTCAAAAACGTTTTGTGAATACGGACCCTGGTTTCAAAACATGTCCTTTTCAAAGGAGCTCAATACATGTTTGCTTAATACAGGTTGCTGGCTAAATAGAGATGGTCACTAAGACAGGTTTAACGTTACCAAACGACAACATTTTAGATTTGCCAAGATTAAAGGCATTTGCAGACGACAAATACAGTGTGGCTTAAACGTTGGAATTGGTCGTTAGAAAGGATAGAACACATATTTTGGGAAAAGAAGGAAATGCTGGTTTCCAGCATTTTCTTCTTTTCTGAAAATGTTTTCAAAGGCCATTATCGGAGAATCGTTAAAACTGGGAATTATGTGGTAAATGATTAACTGTATCTACAGTCGTCAATATCAGCGTAATACAGAAAAGTTAGTACAGTATCGTTCACGCATTTGAGCGTCATTTCATTATCTTGATTTCAATTTAATTGAACTGTGAGAGTTTACAGACAAAAGCATCGAAATGATAAGCCAGGCGCAGGTTCAAAGAAATATCAAAAGGAAAATGATATCAGTTTTTTCGCACATGGTTTTAGAAAAGCATCTGTAATTCAGTGGTGCAAATCCTTTCCTACATTGCAATATTTAAAAACCTCGTCAGGTTTTGACGTGAAAAGATATAGAGGATAGATCTTTTTTTTTTTTCGGTGAAAAATCGAAATTTATTTAATCGAGAGAACACCATCGGTAATATTTTTGCGAGTGGCGCAGCCACGAGTGAAAATATTACCGATGATGTTCACTCGACGAAATAAATTTCGATCTTTCACCGAAAAAAAAAAAATAAATAAGCCATTTATTTCATGCTTTTTACCCCCCCCCTTTTTTTTGGGGGGGGGGATTGGGGGGCTTGCATTTAAAATCCAGAACAGTTGTTTTTTATATTTCCCCGTGGCGTAGCCCTTCCGTATAACAACGCTTTACAATATTACGTAAAGAGCGATAAATGTAGGCAAAAATTACGTCATATTTCGATCTGGATAAATGGCACGCGCTGTTTACCTAGGTAAATAGTGCGCGGGAGCTACTGTTTCCGCCTTCAATTGAAGAGTTAGAAAATAAAATCGGTATATTTCACTGGTCGTAACTATGAAATATCAAACAATATTCCACCGTTATTTTTCGATAAACTACCGAAAAGCATGAAATAATAAATCTAAAATTGTTCAGTATTTTTCACCCATCCCTTTGGGTTATTTGAAAGAATAAAACACGATGCAAAACTTAACAATACTTCGTCAAAGTAACTGTTGCTCTTGGGCCTTTCTTGCCTCATAGGCGAAAACACAGAATTATTTTGGGTGGCATAAAGATCAGACTGCAGAGAGGGTGCAGTCTGATTTTGGATCTATACCTTTCGCTGGTAAAGTTAACTCTTTACCAAACGACATTATTTTAGACTTGTCCAAATTGGAAGCATTTGCAGACAACAAAATTAATGTGACTCAAAAATTGAAATTTGTGTTGGGAAGGGTCGAAAACATTGTGGGAAAAGGAGAAAATGCTGGGTACCAGCATTTTCTCCTTTTCCCACAATGTTTTCAGAAGGCTTCTTTCTCAGAGTCGTGAAAACCCGGGATTGTTTGGTAGAAGGTTAAGCATGTAAGACAAAATAGTTTGAGTTGTGCTCGGTGAACAGAGGGTTCAATGAATTTCCAATAAGTATTGACGCATGTCAACCTACGTGGGTAGAAACTTTTGCTATTTATAAATTTCCTGTATGTCCAAGGACCATACTACCTCATGATCCAGTCGGTTGTTCGACAGAATGTTATTTTTTATGGATCCAAAATTATGTGATGACTTTCTCGGTATATGCATCTTCCGTGATGCATTAACACACACCCCCCCTTTGCCAGAGGACGGCTGATTTTTAAGTTTGTTGGAATGTATTTTCTGCCGCCCAAAGAGCTTGAGAGTATAGATTGACTCTCAAAGAATTAAGACATTTACCCCAAAATCAAAGAATTGAAAGCCTTTCAAATTATGTCGGGAATAGGATGGGGGGCTCTTTACATTTTTTATATTCAAATAAAAATTATATCACTTGATTCAATATGCCAAAAAGATAAAAAGAAACAGATATTTTCTTTTCAGTTTGTGTTTCTTCACTATAATCATGAAGTTTTGGTTGTTGTACAGCAAGTAAATTGATAAAATAATTAAACCCTGAAACAGGTTGCGGCCAACAACTTTGAAAATGTGCCATGCCCTGTGAAATCAGTCTAATACATCTGCAGAGAATGTCGACACATGTCAGTCTGTGCAGGCTGACCTGAACCGAAACTGTTTGCTGTATGTAAATTTTCTGCATGTCAAAGGACCACTGTACCTCATGATTCAGTCGGCTTTGACATGACATCATCAGTTTGACATGATGAATTTTATAGATCCATGATTATGTGATGACTTGATTGGTATCATGCATAAGTATGATGCATTAGACCCCATTTTTACCAAGATTGCAGCTAAACCAACTGTATATGATATAGAAACTCAACAATGGATTAAACCGTGAAGTGTGATTACACAAGCAAACATTTCTAGAAACAAAGAAACTGCTCGTGACGAGCAATATCTCCATTTTTTTTTTGAAAGAAAACGGTTTTACTGCAGAACCAACCAAGTTCGTTCTGAAGGAAGATAATGCGTTAACTCTTTACCACACGACAATATTTTGAACCTCTCCTAATCCAAAGCATTTGCAAACGGCCAATCAAATTTAGCTCAAAGGAAGGAAATTGTACTTTTTGGGTTTAAAACATTGTGGGAAAAGGAGAAAATGCTGGTTACCAGCATTTTCTCCTTTTCTCATAATGTTTTCAAAAGGCTTCTTCATCAGGGTTGTTAAAACTTTGGATGTGTTTTACAACTTTGGGGTGAAGGGTTAATTTGGTACAAAGTCAGCCTGTGAAAAAAAAACAAGATTTTTTGATACAAACGGATGCCAGTTCCTTCACACGTAATTTGACGTCAGAAAAATTTCTTCAGACGAAGATGCATCCTGCACAATTCGTTTGATTTCAATAAAAGCGAGACGGGCTGATAAGTAACTTGAAAAGAAACTGTTGAAACCAGTCGCAGACCATGTGCCAAGTCACGTGGTTTGTAACGCCATGTTTCTGGTCACGTGACAAACATTTTTTAATTGTTTGTTTCAGATTTTTTTTTAGAAACTGTCGACAACACTCTATCTCTGTCGATTGTTTTTATTTAACCATTTTACCTGTGAGAGCGGTTTCCTTTAATGTTTGGGGTTCTGCATAGCTTAATGGTAAGGTGTAGGATCTCTAGTTCGATCCTCACCTGACACACTGGGTCTTTCGTTAGAGTGTCCTTAGGCAAGACACTTCAGAGTCCTAGTCTAGAAATGTTACAACCTTGGACCTGTATGATTAAATAAGCTGCGCCGTGATATGACTGACACAACGTCGGGTAGAAAACATTGTGGGAAAAGGAGAAAATGTTGGATCCGTATTCACCGACCGTTTTCAAGAATATTCTTAGTCTTATTCTCAAGAATTTTCTAAATTCGAAAGTAACACAACTTGTGATTGGCTAAACCAAATGGTTTAGCCAATCAGAAGTTGTGTTACTTTCTGAATCTAGAATTAGACCAAGAATATTCCCAAGAACGGTTGGTGAATACGGAACCTGTTTAACAGAATTTCCTCCTTTTCCAACAGTGTTTTCTCAAGCCTTCTTTCTCAGGCTCGTAGAGCACGGGATTGCTCAGTACAGGGTTTAGGTACTGTTTAAATCTGGTAAAAACTCTACAATCACGCGATGAATTATATCCATTCTCATGAATTCAACTCCGAGAAAAGTCGATTGCGATCGAGACATGCGCAGACACAATGTCCCGTTTGACTTCCGTTTTCATGGCGTCTTGAGATGTTCTGCTGTATCGAAGCGTATAAGTTAAGTTATCCCTGTTTTCTTTTATTCTTTTGATTTTAACTGTTACAGAACATGACAGTGGAATATCGGATGGATTTTTGTGGCAGAAAAAAAAGTTTTATGTCTAAAAATGAACCACACCCTGGCAAATTAAAAAAAAGGGGGGGCTTAATGCATCTACGTTATGCAGGATTCCAAACAAGTTATCACAGTATGGCTTTATTACCGACTAAATCATCAGATAAACTGGTCCTTTGAAATGCAGAAAATTGACCGATAGCAAAAAGTTTCGACCGCGGATTGCGCAGGCTGACCTTGGTCGAAACTTTTTTGCAAATGGTCAATTTTCTGCGTATTAAAGGACTAGTGTACAATATAATTCAAACTGTTGTTACACAAAATGGATTTTAGGGATCCATATTTATGTGATGACGTTTAATCCCCTTTTGCCAGAGCATGGCTCGATTATAATTTTTTTAATTGTTCATCGGCCATTGTAAAAAGAAAGTAAAAAAAAAACGCGTGGAATTCATCGTCCACAATAGATGTGTTCAAAATCGTGTACTGTTTGTGTTTGACTTATGTTTGGGAAAGGGGAGTTTTTGAAAAGTCACGTAACTTCCGAACCCTTCATTATTGCATGAATCTTTACAGAAATAGCATCAGTGTCTGTATTAACAAACCATTCTTGAGAATATTCTTGGTCTTATTCTAGATGCAGAAAGTAACGTAACTTCTGATTGGCTAAACCAAATGGTTTAGCCAATCGGAAGTTGCGTTACTTTCAAATTTACAAAATTCGCAAATTTTTGCTGTTACGGGAGACCACTTCTTCATGCATGGCTTCATCCCGATTTAAATACAACACCTAACATGCATTAGGGAGATATCTCTTTAGCTCAGTGGTTATGATATTGGTCTTTTAAACCTCGAAAAACGAGGATTTTTTCCGCCATGGGTTCGAATCCCGCCAGATGCGGTTTGTATTTCAGGCATGCATTTGTTCATTTCTTTCTTTGTTACGACTTCGTAAGATGGCGGCTCGTCCGGGATTGGCCATTGAGCCATTAATCCCATTTGTTGTCCAAAAACGGACATTTGTTGTCTAAATAATAGACTTACTGCCTATTAAGGCTTTGAGTCATCAATAAATGATGACTTTAAGAGGGGTGTGTTACGGGAGACCACTTCTTCATGCATGGCTTCATCCCGATTTAAATACAACACCTAACAACTGCGTTAGGGAGAATTCTCTTTAGCTCAGTGGTTATGGTTTTGGCCTTTCGTCCGGGCGTTCTAGGTTCGAATCCTACCCGGTCCCTGTATTTCTGCTATGCATTTGTTCATTTGTTTCTTTGTTACGGACTTTGTTCGTAAGATTGCGAATAAGACTAAGCATATACTTGAAAATGATTGGTGAATACGAATCCAGAATTCGCCAATATTCAGCTAGAGACAGACAGGAAGTAATGATTTTCCTCCTGCTCATAGAAACTGTCGATCGCATAAAGTGCGACTGACATAGTTTAATATTCCGCTGGTGCCAATGATATGCCCTCCTTTTCCACATGAAGAAAGCATGTTATTAAATGATCAAAATAACCTATTTCTTTAAAAATTGTCCCCGTTTGTACACTTCGACGATGATATTGTGTCACATGTACATACACAAAAATGTCCAAAACAAAACCGTAGAATGGGTATCATATAGTGCAAAATATTTGAGCCATGCTTTGGCAAACAGCGGTTTAATAAATCTCCTTGATACATGACACCAAGTAAGTCAACACATAGATATGGATCCATAACATTTAGTCTAACAGTCAACTGAATCATGAGGTAGACTGGTCCTTGGACATGCAGAAAATTTACAAAAAGCATAAGGTTCGACCCAGGTCAGCTTGCACGATCTGCGCAGGCTGACCTGGGTCTAGAATTTTTGCAAATGCATTAAAATCTCTGATCACAGAGCATGGTTCATCTGTATATGTGGCCGGGCCTGAAAGCTTAGTCAGTAACATACAAGGCTTGACACTAGGGAGTTGCTAGCTCGAAAACACGGCTCGGTGAATGACAATAGTCATTGCGACAAGATTCATTCCTTTCTCACAGCTGAGTATTGTTTAAACGATGGCGATGTGGGAAACATCAAGTGGCTGGAAAAGTTGTTATGCCAAGTAGTGGTACAAACACTGTAGGACAGCTTAAATAGGTTAACAGATCACCGCATGTGAAATATTGTTGAAACTGTGTTAAACACTATGCAAACAAATATTTTGTTATGAACAAATTGGAAGGTAATACAGTATGTAGTCTAAGTACTGTTTTATATGCCTCCAAACGATTCAACCCTCTCCAGCTGGCAAAATATCGCCTGTAAACTTAAGTGTATCATCTTTAGGAACATCACAAATTAGAACAGATCTTGAGTTTGATAAAAATCATTATGGCAGATGGAGAAATTGCTTATATCTTAAAAAAAAAAAGACCTCAATGAAAAATGCCCCCCACTCCCTGAATGTCTTAATGGGATCTTCATTATGTATGTCAAAATGATGTCGTTAAATACAAATGGATAGTATGATAGTCTGCATAACGAAAGGTGTCAAGGCCCGGCCCGGTAGCTCAGTTGTAAGCGTATCTCACTCATGACCTGGTGGTTACGGGTTCGATACCCGACTGAAGCAAACCTTATTTCCGGCGATTTTTTCGCCTTTCACCTCTGATGCATGTGAGAAAAGTATTCAGTGACTTGGACGGAAAGTTGTCTCAGTTCTGGTGTGAGAAAGCTAGGAAACACATGAGAAGGTGCACTGACCGCTGTGATATGATCTAAGCTGTTAAAACGGCGTTAAACAAACGAAAGGTGTCGACTATGAAAAATTGTCGGGTTTGACAAAGCAGAAGACGAAAGCCTCTGAAAACATTGTTAGAAAAGGTGAAGGTGCTTGTTACGAGAAAAAGAGAAAATGCTGACTAGTAGCATTTTCTCCTTTCTCGACATTGTTTTCAAAAACTTTATTTCCCACGATAGTTAAAAATGAAACAGGCTCAGGGTAGTTAAAACATGAAATTGTAAACTGATGGGTTAAAATGTTTTCAGATAGGATTAACCACGGTCTGTATTTGAATCATTTCATAAAGACTTTTTTTCTCTCAGAATTTTTCTCCCCTTGTTCAGACAAGCGAATTGTTGTAGAGAAAGGATCCTTCAAAAAAATGCTTGATGTGTTAGACAGAAGTCTCATCGGTGTTATGTTTCAGGCCCACTCGTCACAACTCGGCCGATTCCATACCTACATCTAACCTCGTCTGTACAACGGTCGTTTCCATTTGAACAGCCAATCGCGTGATCTTATACATGGCGGCGCAACTGTAAGTCGTTAAGCAATGATATAAACAACCTCGATGAAGTTATTCATATCTATCTATCTGTCGGTGCAAACTTCAATCGGTATTGATAAACCACATTAAAAATGAATGTACAAACTGTTTGTCAACTGAAGTATAGTTAGAACGATTTCGATAGAAAACTGAGACTCAAGTTTTCTTTTTTACGAGGAGCCTAACAATTTTCAAACGGTAAACCGGCGTATTTCCGGCGATGAAATGTACCGTGTAGGTGCATATCAAGCTACCAGATACAGCCGAGGGATTTGATGGCTCCCATCACCCGAGGTATGCCGAATGGTTTCAGGCCGTCTTCAAGTCGACATCCGCACGAAATCCACTTCCGGGCGGAAGTTATGTTAAGTAGTTTCGTTACTTCTTCATTTAGAGGTCACTGATCGGTTTCGGATAAATTTTTGAAATCTTGAGCATGTAAGAGAGCTGCCTTAGTTTTGTATGTGAGGCATGCTCTGTGAAAAGGAGGCTTAATGCATCTGCAAAATGTATCGATCCAGGTCAGCCTGCGCGGATTGCGCAGGCTGACCTGGTTCGATACTTTTTGCTATTGGTCAATTTTCTGCATGTCAAAGGAATGATGTACCCCATGATTTACTTGGTTGTTTAGACTATACGGAATTTGTGGATCAATATTTTTACGATGTTTTGCTTGGTACAATGAAATACGGAGATTCATTTATCCCCTTATGCCAGAGCATGGCTCAAATCAAATTGGTTACGTAAGGTTTAAGTTTGTCCAAAGGCTAGCCTTGCAATTTGACTCAAATATTTATTGACGCAAACTTTCAGGACACGACTTTGAAATCATCAGGGAATCAACTGTAATTTTGTGAAATCGTGAACTATTTGTAATATTATTGAGCAAATGCTCATTGCGAGTAATACCTCCTTGTGCTGCAATATTCCAAAGGTGCTGCAAAACAAGGGGGACCGTCTTCTTCAGGAGGCCATGAATCCATGAGAATTTTTTTTTTTTTTATTTGAAACTAACATCCCAACCTGAATTTCAACTGCAAATGAGACAACTACTATAATAACATCCAAATAGACTGTTTGTCTCGAAATCTTAAAATACGAGTAGAAGGTTGCTCTTGGGGATCTTATGCGATTGAGCCACGCTCTGGCAATAGGGGGTTTAATGGTTCTCCGCGATGCGTCATACCAAGCAAGTCATCACATAATCATGGATCCATAAATTCCATTGTGTCTAAAAACCGACTGAATCATGAGGTAGACTTCTCCCCTGACATGCAGAAAATTGACCAACAGCAAAAAGTTTCGACCCAGGTCAGCCTGCGCAGACTGCGCAGGCTGACATCGGTCGATACTTTTTGCAGATGCATTAATCGCCCTTTTCACAGACCATAGCTCTTTTCTTTTTAAAAATTATTGGCTGTCGTAAAAAGTATATAAAAATATGTAGGTTTGTTTAATCATAGGTACTAATTAGGACACCAGTGTTAAATTTATTGAAAACTTATTCAGTACAACATGGATTTATCTTAGTACAGGGAGGTGAGTGCCCGATTTCAGCAAAGACGTCTTACTATATATAAATTAGGACAGTTGCAAGGACTAATCCTACTATTTTTAAAGTTTAAACAAGACTAACGCTTTCAACTTATTTGGCTTACAAATAAATCAACTGTGTTCTTTTTTTTTTATTTCGACATCTGAAAATATCCTTCAACATCAAATAAAGAGATATAGTTGGGTCAAAGGTTCGTGCAGAATAACGACAGTAACACGACAGAAAAATCTGTGCGTCGACCTAAGTAGCTCAGATCTTGAAACATTTCTATAATCAATCTGCAAAATCCGGCATCCTTTAATTGCACCTGTATTCGGCAAACCTCGGTTAATCCGTTGATATAGTTACGGAGTTGGCCGAGTTGTGACGAGTGGCATTTTCCGTACGGTTACGCCCGACTTCTGTCGCTATCTTTGGATTCAAATATCCCGTCGACGAACAATTCTGTGGTTAACTACCTCGAAGAAAAAGCCTTTTATATTATCAATGGTCTTAACTAGCCCTCTTTACATGTGGAATCGAGGAAGTGCCCAATGAAAACTTTTGAAAACGAGGGTGCATTCTGGTGCAGTCGTCAGAGTGTTCAGAGAACGATCCTAGGTGGCGTATTTTAGTACTGGAGATCGACGATTTAACTCTTTACTAAACGAAAACTTTTAGACATGTCCAAGTTAAAAGCATTCGCAGACGACATATTAAATATGGCTCAAATGATAGTTATTGTCTTGGATAGGTTAGAAAACATTGTGGGAAAAGGAGAAAATGCTGGTTACCAGCATTTTCTCCTTTACCTACACTGTTTTCAAAAGCTGTTTTCCTCGAGGTCTTTTTAACTCAGGATTATGTGGTAAGGGTTTAGATCGCACGAATCAACGAATAAATAGATAATTAATTCATAAATAAATAATTTTACTTTGCTTAGAAGTTTTCTCTTTGGTCACTCAGAATCACGCGGAATCAACGGCGTACTCGCTTATAAAAAGTTACAGGCTTGCAGCCTCTGTGCATTGTTTGGATTTTGTTTGTGAGGGGAAAGAAGTCGTTATGTGGGAAAAAAGCAAATGGTTTGGTCAAGCAAGGAATCTAACAACGACCCCTGGGATTCAAGCCCTGTATGTTACAGACTTAGTTACCGGGCTCGGCGGGGCAATGTCTCTAGACACCACTTTATATTGTCTTGATTAAATCTATGATTAAAAGTAAATGATTTATAATTTCAAACTGAGGTTACTCTATCATCTGCAATAAGTTATTGATTGTACTGCAGCTTGTTCATTAATCATACCTTTTAGCACACAATCAAGACTTTTAACGACACTAAAGAAGAATGCTTCTGAAAACAATGTTGGAAAAGGAGAAAATGCTGGTAACCAGCATTTTCTCCTTTTCCAACAATGTTTTCTATCCTATCGATTACAGAAATCGTCATTTTCACTGCATTTATTTTGTCGTCTGCAAATGCTTTCAATTTGGTCGAGTTTTAAATTTTGTCGTTTGGTAATGAGTTAGACCTGTAACAGCCTCATGCTTTACGATCTTGAGAATAAAGGCTTTTGAAAAAGTTATGGGGGGAAAAAGACAAAATGCTGGTTCTCAGGATTTCCTCCTTTTTCCACGACGTTTTTTTTTTTTTGTATCATTTTTTAAGATAAATATAATCATGTGAGCCGCAGAAAATTTATCGTCTGCTGCTGTTTTCGATATGAACCAGTCTAAAGTTTTTGTCGTCTGGCACGAGTTCAGTTTCACACGCCTCCTATCCTTTCAACGCCTCGTGTGAAATGCGGGGTCTTACTAGGCTCAGTTGGGAATATTGTAATATCTAAAATCTAGGGGCGATCGAAGCGCTGGCTTTATTGTCGGAGCGCTCTTGGACAGGACTTTTAAAAACCCTTTCTCATGAAACCTAGGACACACTTTAATAAGCGAGTTGGCGCCGTGATATGACTGAAATAATATTGACAACGTTAAAAAACACTAATCGATCAATCAGTCAATCAATCGTTGAAAAAGATTCAGTCAAAAGATTTAATTGTGAAAGCTTATTTTGTTAAACAATCCCCACTGTTATTAGAGATAGGAAAGGTCCTAGGGCATGCAGAAATATACAAATAGCAAAAAAAAATCGACTCAGGTTAGCCTGCGCAAGCTGACCTGGGTCACTACTTTCTGCAGATACATTAAACCCCCTATCACAGAGCATGACTCATTTTCGTTGGAATGCCTAATGCCGTAATCTGTTATCTGTTTTCAATGATCCAACAAGGCGATGACGTCATATCTGACTGGTTGTTCTCTTGGCTCATGCCTTTCTTGCGACTGTCAGTAGTAAAACCATGACCTAAGTGATGTCAATTTTGACTGGTTGTTGTCTTAAAGCATTCTTATATTGTCTGCAACACGCGAAAAGGGCATTCAGATATTTGCGTAAAGTGTCGTTTTTATGTAATTTTCTGTTTTGCACAAGTGTATTGTAGCACAAAATATAATGTAGTCGTAAAGTGCCGTCTCGGATTAGCCTGCGCAGAATGCATAGGCTGTTCGGAGACGACACTTTACGGGAATGTCCGAATACCCCTTTTCGCTTGTTGCAAGCCATTTATTGCGATTCATAGCCGTAAATGGCGAGCCAAGCGATGAAGTAATAGTTGACCGTGTGTTCTCTTGAGGTGTGCTTTTGTTGCAACGGTAAGCTGTAAATGGCAAGCCAAGCAATGTCATCATACTTAACCAGTTGTTCTCTTAGTTATGCTTTTGTTGCCATCGTTAGTCGAAAGTGGCAAGCTAAGCAATGACGTCGTATCTGACCGGTTAGTCATGTTAGCTGTGCTTTTGTTGCGTTAGTCATGAAATGGCGAGTCACACGATGTCAGAATATTTGACCTGTTGCTCTCTTGACACTAATACCTAAGACGCACTGTAGTAAAAGTCATATAGAAAACGGAGAAAACGGTCCCTTTTGTAACAAAAAAAGGCAACTTAAAAAATGTAAAAACTGTAGAGGGAACAAAAAACAGTAATTAAACAGGAAGGCCACAATAGGCCCATATCACTCTACTTACCTGCAGATTAACAATGCACTAGTTTGTAAGAAGCCTGTATTGTAATAAACTTTCATTGAGAAAAGCAACCCCCAAGGCATTTTTTATATTACAGTATATCAATGGATACAAAGGACGTCTACTCAAAGATAATTCACACAGTATTTATACAGGATTTCCAAACATTTTGCAGCTGAAGACCTATTTTGTTTGGCATCAATATCAAAACAAATGTCTCCCCCCAAAGATTTTTTTTTTTCGTCCAATGTAACAAAAATTGTCAAGTACATGTGACCCTTATCCCCTCATGGTGACCCTGAATGGTATGTGAAGCCTCCTCTCTGCACGTAGTCTAATAAGGAAAACATGTGTGCATTAAATATATTCAAAACTCTATATGGGTGTCAAGAGATCACACATTTCAGTGCATGTGATCTTTGAATACCCACCGTCAACTTGATAGTGGAGATTTGTATCTGAAACCTCCACTATCAGACGGACAAGGCTAATGAAAAATATGCTTTTTTGCAAGAAATACTCATCTAGACTGAAGCTGAACGTTTGCTGTCCAGAAAACTTGCATATAAAATACCAACGTTGTTAAGGTATAGCTTGATAATCAAGGGAGATAAATGCAAATATATCTGTCTTGGAAAAAGAAACATGTACGTATTTCCATTAATTATTACAAAATACAGTTTCTGGGTGGATCCAGATTGTTTGAATTCAGTTATATAATGCTGAAATATGTGCCAGAAAGAATTGGACAGAGGCAAATATACAGAGCATTAGTTTTATTCATAAACCAGAGCATTTTAACATTGCATTTTAAATTTTTACTTGTTTGAATTCTTGCCTGTGTCATAAAATCCATAATGACGTCTGATTAAGCTTAACATCAGTCAAGAAAATTGTTTTTATTTCAATGCTGATAATTTTTCACCTGCATAAAGTTCAGCATTACATGTTTCTTATATTGGTATAGAAGTTTGATTTCAAATTAAGGTGGATTAAACGCAACACACCTCACCAGTTTTTTCAGTGCTTTGATTCTCTTGAGCTATGCCTTTATTGCAATTATTAGCAGTTAGATGGTGGTGGTTTATCCTGTGTTCGTAGCAGAATTTTGCAAATGTGTCTTCTGCAGTCAAAAAACTTTATTTTTCTGAAGACAGGAACGAAACATCAGCTCCTTTTCATCTATGCAGAGCTTCGTGGTATTCAAGTGAAATCTGTCTGTTCAAAGTCTTGGATATAGAATTTTCGTAAATTCATTTCGATGTTTCGATCTCTTGTCCGCATTTAGCGGTGTAGCATTTTATTACAATGTTTTCAAAAGTAGTCTACAATGAAAGTCCTCTGTACGATCAAAATGTGTTAACCCATTACCAAACAATCCCTTGTTTAAATGACCCTAAGGAGGCATTTGAAAAAAAAATATATAGATAAAAGAAGACAATGCCGGTGACCAGCATTTTCTCCTTTTTCAACAACATTTTCCTGCCTTTTAAAAACAAATCCCAGAAGTTAGAATCACGTTATGTGTCGTCTGCAAATGCTTTCGGTATGGGCAAATTTAAAATTTTTGTTACGCGGATAAAAAAATTTTTTAGTCATGTATTTTTTTTCCAGTTATACGTTTTTCAAGCTTTATACAAGGATACAACATTCGGCCTAGATGCTTTTAGGTGGCGAACGGTCCGCTCCAAGACCTGAAATACATAGGAAAAGAAAAATGAATGATTAATTCTATATCTCTTTTCAAAATGATCCGGCGTTTCAACGACCTTTGGTGAAAAACCCTAATAAAAACAATGTTGGAAAAGGAGAAATTGCTTGTAACAAGCAATTTCTCCTTTTCCAACAATGTTTTCTACTCTATCAGATAACTTTTGTTCATTCCTGCCAATTTCAAGTCTGTTATCTGCAGATGTATTTCATTCGGAAGAGTCCAAAATTGGTCATTTAGGAAAGAGTTAAACTGCCAAATTACTTTAATAAAAAGTTCATGAATATGATATAAAATATGTGGTGATGTCAAAAATTCTTTGGCTGAAAAAAAAGAGTGTAGATTCAAGATTGCACTACACGTCATGTGCAGTCTGATCTTGATCCAGACTGTCCGAAAACGCGTCTTGAGAAGAGCTAAACAAACTAAGATTTCACAAGAATAAGCCCTGTATACAACTGATTGTTCATTGAACAAAAATGTTTGGGGAAATTCTGCACGATTAGCAAACAGAAAAGGCGGTTTATTTCTAAACAAAAGGACAAAATTTTATATTGAACCAAATCCAAAGCATTTTTAGATGACAAAATAACTAGCTCCAATGATGATTGCTGTCTTTGATAGGATAGAAAACATTGTGGGAAAAGCAGAAAATGCTGGTTAACCAGCATTTTCTCCTTTTTCCACAATGTTTTAGAAAGGCTTCCTCCTTCATCAGGGTCGTTAAAATTCGGGATTGTGTTGTAAAGGAGTTCATACGGGGACAAGAAGTCTAACTTTCACATAATCTCTTTTCTTGATAAATGCTTATTGTGGTTTTTTATACGGGAAATAAAACATTTAAGATAAATTTAAAGCCAGGGTAATTTTATTGCGATTTGCTCTGCCTACAATTTTTAGGGGGATTTTTGTTTTTCTTTGTTTTGTATTTTGGCGTATTTTTTCTTTTTTTTTATTTATGTTAGACGCACACAAAAAGTAAAGAAAGAATTTGTCCTTTACCAATATCAATATCTTTATTCAGTTATTTAGGCCTCTGGCCCATATACATTTGGGGGTCCTGCATGACTCAGTGGTATAGTGTGGGACTCGTAACCTGGAGGCCCAGGGCTCGAGCTGCACTGTATCCACTTGGTCTTTCGTGGGAGTGTCCTTGGGCAAGACACTTAAGAGCCCTAGCCTAGTACTGGTAAAATCCAGGAAGTACACGAATATGTGACCTGTCGCTGTGATATGACTGAAATAATGTTGAA
Organism: Hippopus hippopus; assembly: GCA_946811185.2. Taxonomy (NCBI): domain Eukaryota; kingdom Metazoa; phylum Mollusca; class Bivalvia; order Cardiida; family Cardiidae; genus Hippopus; species Hippopus hippopus. Next base: position 4,905,354 of record OX328100.1, on the reverse strand, counting down.
AGCGGCGTATAACACTATTCAATCAATCATTCGATCCATATACACTTACAAAATAAACAATTTTTGTACAATGAGTTATATATTTATAATAAATAAAATTAGAGTTTAGTTTACTTTTTGTTGCGATTACCAAACATTCTCTTGCTCTGAAGACCCTAAAGATTAAGGCTTTTGAAAACATTGTAGGAAAAGGAGAAAATGCTGGTTACCAGCATTTTCTCCTTTTCCCACAATGTTTTCTACTAACTGAAAGACAAAAAAAAAAAAATCATCTTGTTAGACTGATTGAATTCGTAGTATGCAACTACTCTGACTTTTGTCAAGTTTTATTTTTTTTTTCCTTTGGTGAAGGGTCAGAGATTGTCATTCACCCATAAGCATCTAAAAGATCATATATTTGCACTTTCACCGTTCTCTCTCTCTCTCTCTCTCTCTCTCTCTCTCTCTCTCTCTCTCTCTCTCTCTCTCTCTGTCTCTCTCTCTGAGGGGAGTGATCAGCCAAACCCCTTTCGAGGACGGTTAGTCAGGACAGTTACTGCCGCAGGATCTTTTTTTTTTCTAACCATTGAACATTGTAGTGATTTTATTTGTGTGTGGGAGAAAGCAGTTATTGGTTGTGTTTGGTACTTGTAAAAGAAATGTCAGAAAAAGGTGAACGCATGCACTACGTGCCATGATGTAACTGAAATACAGTTGGCTTTGTATCTCAGCAAAGTTGCAAACAAAGGCTTGTATTTACCGAAAACATTAACTCTTCTTACATATGGCCTGCGACAGGCGAAAACAGGCATTCGGACATTTGCGTAAAGTGTCGTCCCGGATCGGTCTGTGCAGTTCGCGCAGGCTATTCTGAAACGACACCTTTCGTTTTTATGTAATTTTCTGTTTTGCGCAAGCCTACTGTAGGACAAAACCTAATGTAGTCGTAAAGTGCCGTCTCGGATTAGCCTGAGCGGACTGCGCAGGTTAATCCGAGACGACACTTTACGCAAATGTCCGAATGCCCCTTTTCGCGTGTTGCAAGCCAAATTATTATCCAGGGCCCGTATTCACCAACCATTCTCAAGAACATTCTTAGTCTATTTTTCCAGGATTTTCTAAATTTGACAGTAAAACAATTTCTGATTAGTCAAACCATTTGGTTTAGCCAATCAGAAGTTGTGTTACTTTCAAATTTAGAAAATCTTGTAGAATAAGTCTGAGAAGGTTCTGAAGAATACAGGTAGTTGGTGAAGACGGATCGTGAACCGTTTTCACAAGTTTTTCTAAATTTCATTCTTTGTCTAATTCCCTAGAATTTTCAAACTTACTATAAGTAATGCAATTTCTGATTGGCTCAACAATTTGGTTCTGCCAATCAGAAATTGTGAAATTCAGAATGGTTGGTGACTATGAGCCCAGAAAACTTAGTTTTTCTCTGCACTTCATGGGTGAGGCTAAGCCAAAATTTTTGTGGGCCTTAATTTGGCCGAGGTCGATATCCCTATCTCCGTCCATACAAAATTTTCAAAACAGTTTTTGGACAAAGCAAGGTGGATTGATTCACTTACTGGACTCGACTCGACTCGACTCGACTGGTTGATGGATGGATGGATGGATAAGTTGATTTGATTGACTGATTGATTGATTGATTGATGGATAAATTGGTTGGCTGCTTGATTGATTGGTAAGTTGGTTGGCTGCTTGATTGATTGGTAAGTTGGTTGGTTGATTGATTGATTGATAAGTTGGTTGAGTTGGTTGGTTGATTGATTGATTAATTGATAAATTGGTTGGTTGATTGACCGATTGATAAGTCGATTTGTTGGTTGTTTGGTTGCTTGGTTACGCTGCTTTCAACAATATTTCAGTAAGATTTCATTTATGTCCTGGTTTTCACAAGCACTCGGCTGGGGCTCTGAAGTGTTTTGCTCAAGGACTCTCCCACGAAACACGTGGATTCAAACGCGCACTCGCTTACAGGTAGCTATGACCTTACCTTTTTAGACTGCCGAAGTTCGCCACGTACAACTTTTTGCCAAGTAACCCACTACAATAAAGTCAAGAAGCGTATCTCAATAGGAATGGCGTCCACTTGCAGTTATATGATGTTAGTAAACTAAATAATCGACCTTTAACTCTTTACCACACAATCCCGAGTTTTTACGACCTTGTAAGAAAGGCCTTTGAAAACATTGTGGGAAAAGGAGAAAATGCTAGTAACCAGCATTTTCTCCTTTTCCCACAATGTTTTTTTTTTACCCTATTTAATGCAGAAATCACCATTTAAGCATCATTTGATTTGTCGTCTGCAAATGTTTTCAAATTGGTCCAGTCTATAATTTTGTCGTCTGGTAAAGGGTTAAACCAAACGACAAAGTCAGTCAGTAGTGAGTGATACGTGCTCTCTTAAGCTACCGTAGTTACCGTGCTCTCATTGGTCCGCCAGTGTTACGAGGTGACGTTTTATCTCATTTGGCGCCAAATACGTATACAAGGTAGTTGACTTTATTTCTCGATGACTAAAACGAAAATTCCGATGCAAAATCAAAGCGTTGAAAACACTGGAGTGGCATTTGTCAAGGAAGCCATTGTGTGGAATTAATAATTTGAAAGAAAAAGAGAAATATTATTCAAATATTGGCTTGAAAGTCAACTGACTAAACAAATTAATACCTTTTTGGGTGAAGGGAGAGCACTCATGATAAAGTTAGGATTGTGTATTGTTGTCTCCCTTTGATCATTCCAGGAGGAGTCAGGAGTAAGGTCCCATGACAGTAGGATGCATGATGGGTAGAGAGAAACCATATAAATATATCGAATAAAATTAAGTTTGTACCTGATAACTATGATTTTGAGATATCTTTGGGCGTAAAGATCTGATTCCAGACATTATAATCGATTATTTCGATCTATAAATATTCATGCACAATCAAATGGAGTAGCGCGCAATCATGGGACGAACAAGCCCATGGACGAACTAATTTTGGAACGAAAAAGCCAAGGATCAAGCGGTCAGTAGACAAATTTTGTGTATATCATTGCGCCAAAAGAAGGCTATTAGCGGATGAAGCTATTTTCAATCAAAAAGAAGTATTTCCACGATCGATGGCCTCACCCAGTGTATTTTAACATGCCATTTCCAATTACATATCTGAGTGCTATCGAAAAAATCATTTGTCTGAGAAAAATTGAGTACATATCTGAGTGCTATCGAAAAAATCATTTGTCTGAGAAAAATTGAGTTTAATTGGGTTTATTTCCTTCGACTTTGCACAAAATACGATACATGGTCTTCAAAATTCAATATTGAACTCATAGTGGCATTGTCTTCGACATTGTCTTCGAATTCTTTTGTTTTTTTTTTTTTTTAATTTTTAATAATGTAGTATGGAGTAGCGGTTGGTCTAGACTCAAGATGATACCACAAGTTTTGAGCAGTTTGATTTCGATCTACGTCGTTTGCAAAACCTTCTTTAGTCGCCTGTCGAGCTGGAAAGATTATACTAGTACTCTTACTAGATTCGAAATTAACACACACACAAAAAAAACCAACATTCGAAAATGTTACACATTTAGAAATAATTTATATCTAGGAAGCAGTTATAAGGGAGAAAAAAATGCAACATGCAAAAAAAATGCCGTCACGGGGAACTGAACCCGAGACCTTAAAATTTAAGGTTGGCGCCTTTACCGGTTGTGCTACCATGCTAAATATTGCCCGAGTGAGTCTAAAAAAGCATTTATAACTGTGTCTGAGCAATCGGGGCTTCCTCATGACCAAAAAATTTATCTGATAAGTAATGTAAAAAAAATGAATATTCCTTTTGTTTCTCGAAAGGTATTTTTAGTCATTAGCATAATCCAATGACTATCTTATTGTCGGCAATTATAGATAACAAGATTTTAAATATTTTTTTAACCCGTAGGCTGCTAAGCACGACTCGCCGGACTTTTGCGGACAGTGTAGATCAAGATCAGACTGCACTGAACGTGCAGTCTGATCTTTGATCTATACTGTCCGATAAGGACATCTTGTCCATCTAAAAATGTCTTGGAAATAGCAAAATGTGGTTTTTTACCATCGGCTCAAAAATTTCAATCTACTTATTTAGCAGGTTAAGAGGTTAAACGAAAACTGGTTTCCAGTCGTTTATAGTTACTTTTTTAACATTATAGTAAGTTTTGAACCTTTCAGCGTCAAAGTCGAAAACATGGGTTTTTGCGGACTGCATACATCAATACTAGACTGCACAGAACGTGCAGTCTGATTTTGGACCTATATGGCCCGTTTGTTAAAAACAAAGCTTCATTGGAGTTATTTCTTACTCATCTAAATACGACTATGAAATTGACAAATAAATGTACATTTGTAAGTGTTTAAATGTGGCAATTAAATTGTTACTACATGTCGGCCAAGCTTTCTTACTGAATAGAGTGGATCCAAGATCAGACCGTACGTTCTGTGCTATCTGATCTTGGTCTGGATCGTCCACAAAATCAACAAGACTTGTCTTTACAATGCTAAACTTTACAGGTATTATAAAAATGCTATTTACAGCCTGCATGTATAGTATCATGTATATTTCAATGTTTTCATGTAACTTTCAATCGAAAAATTGACATGTTGCTCGCTGAATATAAACATGTCGCATACAGGAAGCAGATTGTACATTTCCATTCATAAAGCATGTTAGAAACGTATAAAACTAGACAGCATTTAACAATGAAACAAACATGATGATTTACTGAGCAATGCAATTCAACGCTTGCAGTATCCTTGTGCATGGCTCGGCTAAATTTGTTTCAAGTCATAAACTTTCTTAGAGTGTCTTGAAAATAATGATATACGTAACGCTGTGACTTTGTACCGATGATTCTATTGGAATAGTTCAAATGAAGAAGAATTTAGTACTTTCATGAGCTCTTAACGACGTATATGACAAAATTTTCTAAAGGACAGATTTTTTTAAACCTTTGCACATACAAAGCTCATCATGTTTCTAGATCACAGTAAAAAAAGATGCGGGTCACCGTGCTTGTTTCTGAGAAATTTGCCTTTGAAAAAGGTATATACAGTTCCAAAATTCAGCTTATATTGGATTCAAAGCGCCTTTCTTTAATTCATATATTTTTGCGCAAAAAATATATAAAAGCCTGGTTTTGAGCACGGTAAATGTACAAATATGTATGTTACATATAGACTATTGAGTAAAAAAGGGAGATAATTTGATTGAATTAAGGGTTAATCTTAAAAAAATACATACATGTACTTTCTTACGGACAGATTTTTCTTAAACTTTCCACATTTATGGTGTTTATAATTCTAAACAATAAGAAAAAATAAGAATGGCACCTATCCGTGCTTATTTTGTCAGAAAACAAGGTTGAAGGTCACTGTGGAAGTTATTTTTTCAAGGAAAAAAATAGGATAAAAGCTCAGCAGACATGGTGGAAAAACGAGAAATTGCTCAATAGGAGCGATTTCTCCTTTTCCAACAGTAATTTTCAAAGTGGAAACAGCTATACTTCCACAGCTTTAAATTTCCTGTCTTTGTTTCCTTGTTTGGTGTGTAACGCCATGTCAGCAGCATTTTAATTATTTCACGGTGACAGTTCAAAGATCCATTTTTTTCTCTTCACCAATACTACCCGAAGAAAGTGCTACTTGTTTCAGTGCACCAATAGTAATACTATTATGTGCAAAATATACATAGGTGCACTTTTGATTAAATATCCACGACAAAAATACATGCGCAGTAGGATGCGCGCGAACATTTGTCATGTACGTCGTTAATATGAAAATCTGATCAGAAAATATGCGAGTCACGCTCTGTGAAAAGGAGGTTTAAAGCCTCTGCAAAAAGTATTTAACTCGAGTCGATACTTTTTGCCTTTGGTCAGTTTTCTGCATGTCAAAGGGCCAGTCTGCCTCATGATTCAGTCGGTTAGATCAAAATCTGGTTTAATGTCCCTTAAATGCTCCCCCAACAGCGTGTTTAGCGATTTTGAATAGCAAATCCGCTTACTGTGATCGAACTGGCTGGAACCAAATACATCATGCGTAACGACGCATGCGCATTCACTTGGTTTGTATTATGTTATCGGTTTGACCTGAACCAAATACAGTCATACACGCTTTTGCTCTAACCATTCTACTTTAAGCTTTAGCTCCAACCACATTTTTTGTCATTAACGTTTATGCAGTCCTACATGCATACATTGCGTACATAAAGTCCGAAATCTTATACCAGCAAAAAAATAAAAAAACGCGTCAGATTGTCAGATTGATGGATTAAGTTGCTGCTCCTTAATAAAATAACAGTTACTTCGCTTCCTGCTTGGGAGAACGACTTCGACTTTCCTTGCCCTTGCTAACTCCATTAACTAATTACATATACATGTACATACTATTACATGTAGCGGAAACCCCATATCTCATTACACCATAGTATAGTTTAATACTGTTCCACAAATCCGTTTTCAGGACATTTAGCCCTTTGATTTTACGTCATGTTATCTTAGGCAAACTATAAAATGTGTGGACCCCAAGATGACTCCGTCAGAGGCGTTTTGTCCTACATTTTATGGTCTATGTACTATCTGGGTGCTGTAAGGTTGCATGGCGATCCTACATGCACGTTTCGTTATAAAAAAAAATAACCTTTAAAGGTTCACAATGACGTTCAGTGCAGAAACACGCTGTTTCAATGCAAAGATAACTCGTCGCCGTACACTACAGGATGACAATATTTGTGTCAATTTGGGGTCTAAACGTGACAAAATATCCAAACTTGTTTTGGATCAAAGCGAGGGCGCACCGAGTGTCAAGGTTGCATATTTTATCGCCATAACAAAAAAAAAAAGAGAAAAGAATGTAAGCTATGGTAAAAGTCGATGATGCAAGATAGTTGAAAATTAGATATCTTTATTTCATGCTATCCGATAGGTTATCGAGAAATACTGGTGAAATATTTTTCGATATTTCATGGTTACGACCAGTGAAAATACCGATTTTTATATTCAAACTCTTCAATTGAAGGCGGAAACAGTTGTTCCAGCGTTCTAGTTACCAAGGTAAATGCTCGTGCCTCACAACCAGATGGAAACATGACGTAATTTACCTTACATTTCTCGCGCTTGACATAATATTGTAATGCATTGCTATGCCGAGGGGGGATACGCCACGGGGAATAACCGAAAAGAACTGCACTGGATTTTGATTAAGTCCCCCCCCCCCCCCCCGAAAGGGTTAAAGCATGAAATAAATAGAATATTTGTTTTTTTTTTCAGTGAAAGATCGAAATTTATTTCATCGAGTGAACATCATCGGTAATATTTTCACGAGTGGTGCAGCGATGAGTTTGCGCCACTCGTGAAAATATTACCGATGATGTTCACTCGATGAAATAAATTTCGATCTTTCAACGTAAAAAAACAAAATTAATATCCTCTATCTATTCAACTTTTAAGTGTAGCTAAGACGGCTTTTGAGAGCATGTGCAGATTAAGATCGGACAGTCCGAAATGGACTTTGAAATATCATTGTATTTTAGCCATGCACTGGTATGGCCAAAAGGGATTTAATCCTTGTCGTGCTGAATAATTGAAATGAAACTTTCAAGCCGATAGTAAAAAAACAGAAGTTTGCTGTTTCAAAGGGTATTTTCGGGAAACGTAACTCCTCGTCAGACAGTGTAGATCAAAGATCAGACTTCACTTTCTGTGCAGTCTGATCTTGATTTACATTATCCGCAAAAGGTCCTTTAGTCGCGCTTAGCAGCCTATGGGTTAACTCATCATCATGATGGATTACACCAAGCCAGTCATCAAATAATTATGGATCCATAAATTCCATTTTGTCTTCCAACTGATTGAATCATGCTGTGGACTGGTCCTTGGACATGCAGAAAATTACAAACATCATTCAGTTTCGACCCAGGTCACCCTGACATGGGTCAATTTTTTTTTCGCACCTAATCTTTTTTTTTCTTTAAAACTTACATTATCTATTTAGCATTTCAAATGTTAGTGACATCTCGTTCAGAGCGATGATTTCATGAAATGGTCCTTTTCAGCTTGTAACCACAACTTAAATTTGGCAAGTTTATTGCTGTTTTTTTTAAATTCAATTTTACCTTAAAAAGTGGACAATCGATATCTTTGATCAGCCTGTGCTGTTGGATCTTGATCTACGAAAACCGAAAAAGCAACTTTGTGGCTAGCCTTTCAAGGGTAAACCCTTTACGACACGATTCTGGGCTTCAACGGAGATGGTTCTTGAAAACATCGTGGGAAAAAGCGACAATGCTGGTTACTAGCACAAAATTTTCTACCCTTTCAAAGGCGAATTCTGTCATTTTGTCCATATTTTACTCTTTCCTTACCATTGACGATACAAGAAGCTTTTGTGGACAGAGTAGATCAAAGATCAGACTGCACGTTCTGTGCAGTCTGATTTTTGATTTACGCTGTCCACTTTTTAAAGCTAGATTATAACTGAATTCTTCATCTCTTTATCTTGTAGCGGAACTGTATTTGTAGCCATTAAAAAAGAAGAGGTTATTTATTTGGTAGTAAAAGACTTAAATCACGGTCTGCAAATAGTTCCAATTCGGACCAGTGTAAATTTTTATTGTCTCGTAATGAATTGAAAAGCACCATGAAAGATTGCATAAAACAGTTGTCAAAATTTACCGCAAACACGTGACTGCCATATTTATAAACAAACCGAAAGATAGCATGATTGCCAATTTTGTAATGTTTATTTTCAGTAATCGAATGAATTTATAAAAGTTGTTTCTGGTAATAAATATGCAGTTCTATCAGCTTTATGTCTTTGTCGCATGATTGCCTTATGACATGCACTTGTGACGTAAAAAAAATACAGTTTGAAGGTAATTCGACAATGGTAATAAACAACGGAATAAACAATTATTCTATTTGCGTCAATTGTCCATATTCTTCTGTTCTATCTAACCCTTAGGCTGCTTAGAGCAACTCACTGACCTTTTGCGGACAGTGTAGATCAAGATCAGACTGCACAAAACGTGCAGTCTGATCTTGGATCTACACTGTCCGATAAGGAGATATTATTCCCCAAAAACATGACTTTGAAATAGCAATATTTGGGTTTTTTACGATCGAATTAAAGATTTCATATTAGTTATTTAGCGGGATAAGGGTGAAACAGCAGACTAAAAACGATACTCAGTTGAACCTACGAATTATATCAGCCATGCTCTATGGAAGAGGGTTAAATTCATCTGCAAAAAGTATCGACACATGTCAGCCTGCGCAGACCACGCAGGCTGACATGTGTCGAAACTTTTTGCTATTTGTAATTTTTCTGCACGTCAAAGGACTATTTTACCTCCAGACTTAGTTGATGGACAAAATGGATTTTATGGATCCGTAATTTAGCGTGATGTCTTGCACGGTATAATGCATCACAGAACACCTTTTTTGAGCCTTTGCCAGAGCACTGGTCATATGTTTTTTTGCGCCAAATGGACAAAGTCGACCTCCTTCGACGGTTTGAGAATACAATCCCCTGACCCTCAGAAAGATCGGACTGCACGTTCTGTTTGGTGAAAGGAGAAAATGCTGGTTACCAGCATTTTCTACTTTCCCCAGAATGGTTTCAGAAGCCTTCTTCACCAGGTTTGTTACAATACAGAATTGCTTCGTGCATGGTTAAATTGGTCACGTGCAATTTAAATAAAGAATTTACATTTCTGACGTCATATATCAACACACTTTAGAAATAAACATGTCACCTGCTTGATTAACTTGATTGACAAGTGACACCTCCTGGAGAGAAAACGTCATTGCAGGGTTAGTTTTCTCTGTAAGCGCTCATTCTAGTATTAGAAGGCTTGACGGACTGTGCAGACCAAGATCATACTGCACGTTTTGTGTGATAGTGGATCTATACTGTCTTCTTTAACGTGCCATAACTAAATAGGGCAATAATTAAAACTTACAAAACGCGGCGTAACACAGTATCGGCAATAAATCGACAACTCTGTACATACCGACTTATGACTGATTGATTGATTGATTGTATGGTGTTTAACGCCATTTTCAACATTATTTCAAGTATATCACGGCGGCCAGTGCACCTATCCTTGCTTTCCAGGAGTCTCTTTTACCAGAACTCCGCATATTTTTCTTACCAAGCCACTGGCTGCTTTCCCACATAACTATCGTTGAAACAATGGTCAGCGGTGGGAGGGAAAGGAATCCTGTCGCAATGACTATCATCAATCTTCGGAAAGAAATTGGCCGAGCCAGGGATCGAACCCACGACCCACTGTTCTCAAGTCCTACACGCTACCGACTGAGCTACCGGGGCTCGGCTTATAGCGACCTAAGGTGAGTATCTAGTGCAACCAAGCCAAAACGTACAACAACTGTTCCAACTTGAAGCATTTAATATAAACAAAAGGCACGGATATTCAAAAATTTGGAATATTTCAACCTCAGCTTTTAGTTATCATGAATCTGTTGCTAAACTTTATCATTTACAACTTTAAGCTCGAAATAAACAACTTGATATTATAAGTTTAGAAAAAAAAAAACATATAAGTGCAGTTCTAATGCCACCTTTTGCATTCTATGTGTATTGGCCTTTTTATGCTTTTTGCAATACTAATTTCATTGTAACGAAACATTAGTTCAATAAAACGAAAAAAAAAATCGTTATGATAGTCATCTTTTGAGAAAACGAAAAAAACCTCCTTAAAATTAAATCCTTCTTTGAGAAAACGAAATATATGTGTACATGTAATAATTCGTTGCAAAGGAAATCCTGGAACGAGCAGTCTGATCTTTGTTCCAAACTGTCCAATTTGATGAGGTCTTTATTTTATGGTTAACTGTTCTAGGTTAAAACGGTAAGAACGGAAAAGCAAACATTTTTCCCTCGGACAGTGTACAGCAAGATCCCACTGCACAGAACCTGCGGTCTGATCTTTGTTCTAAACCGTCCGATTTGCCAATCATTTTTTTTTTTCGTGGTAAAATGTTCTAAATTAACACAGCGCAAAGCAGACAAGCAAACATTTTCTCAATGAAACCACAATTTTCCTTACAGATTGGCTCAGTGGCTCGACTAAAGGTTTTTTTATGGACAGGGAAGATCAAGATCAGACTGCATAGACATGCAGTCTGATCTTTGATCTAAACTGTCCGATTTATTAAGTTTTTGAGATAGTCTGTTAAAAGAGCACAAAGGCGTAAAGTGAATATTTTCTCCCTCTAAAACCACTTTTTTTCTCTAACACTTTGGCTGAGTAGCTTGACTTAAGCTTCGTTTGGCCGACAATCTAGATCAAGATCAGACTGCAGTCTGATCTTTGATCTAAACTTTCCGATTTGTCAATGACTAGATTTTTATGTTGAGCTGTTCTAGGTTAAAACAGAGCCAAGAAGAAAAGCAAATATTTTCTCTGATGAAACCACCACTTTGTTTTCTAAAACTTTGGCTAGGTGGCATGACTAAAGATCCTTTTAGCGGAAAGTTTTGATAAAGATCAGACTGCACAGAACGTGCAGTCTGATCTTTTATCTAAACCTTCCGATTTGACGATTTTTTGATGGCGAGTTGTACCAGCTTAAAACAGAGCAAAGTAGAAAAGCAAATATTTTCTCCTCTGAAACCACCATTTTTCTCCTAATACGATTGCCCTTCGAGACAATTACTGAGGATAATAATTTAGGAAGATGATTATTATTCCGCGTCCTAACTGGTAACGCATCTCATCGCAAAGATTGCCTTTTTTTTCTATCTGGAAGATTTAAGTAATGTTTCTTTGGCCCGTGTGAGTGATGGCTCATTCGCCTCAAAGAAGCACTTTCTGACAAATTGCCATCGATTCCTTTCCTCCCCATTTTCCATTCCCTTTTTGCGTTTCTGCCTTAGTACAGACCTTCGAGTACAAGCTGGTAATAATTGAACGTAAAAGGAATAACACTGAATAAAGACGTCAACTGATTTAAACACAATGTAAGCAGACACTGCAAAAAGCTTTACAACGGTTTTGCAACAGTCCTTGCGCATGAAGAACTTGGTTTATAGATCAACAGAAAAGTTGAAAATTAATAGAAACAATGTGACAATTGTAGAATATGCACTACAAACATCCTATAAGAAAAAAAAATGTGGGTATATATTTTTGAAAGAATCCAAAACCTAAATAAATGGTTTTCTTTTTCGTTTCATTTCTCTTATTATTATTTTTTTTTTTTTCCTTCTTTCTCTTCCTCCTCTTTTTCCCACACAAAAAACAACATTTTGCCAAATACATTGTCTAAACTTTCTATTTATAAGATTTTTCGTGATGTATGTTTTGTATGGTGAGGGATGGCCCCGGCCTATGGACGTGGCTCATAAAGCAAAAAAAAATGAACTTGGTCCCTACTCACTGATTCTAAACTGTATTTTCAGTCTTATTTTATATAAAAAAAAAGGTAACACAATTTCTGAAATACTGTATCATTTAAACTTAACCCTTTACCATAAAATCCCGATTTCTATCAACCCTTATGGGGTTGACTTTGAAAACATTGTGGGAAAAGAAGAAAATGCTGGTAACCAAGCATTTTTTTTTTTTTTCCTTTTCCAACAATGTTTAGTTATTTGAGCCACATTGACATTATTTTCTGCATGTGCTTTCAAATTAGACGAATCTTATTTTCTTTTCAACTGTTAAAGGGTTAAGTAAGAAATTCTTGAGAATTACTATTATACTAAGAATTTATATAGAATGGTTGCTAAATACAAGCACCGAAAACCGTGAAATTGCTCGGTTTTTTATCACAACATTTTCAAAAAAGATCTCCTAGAGATCTATGTAAGTTGTCTGCTGTCCAACGTGCAATACAATAAAGTAATTTGAGTTATTTTCAATTTTGTGAGCTTAAGGACCTATAGAAAAAAAAAAGAAAATTCGAACCAACAAAATCTACATATTGACTAAGCCCTTTGTCTTTCCCAAACCACGAAAACTCACTAAAAACGAAAGCACCTGCAAGACCACAACTTGGACAATGGATTTACGATTTGTTTCGACAGAAATATGTTTGGTAAGACTTTGACTAAAAATTGTGACTCGTGTATTCTTTTTGTACGTGGAGTCTTTTTATTCTTTTAGGAGTAAAGCGGTCTATTTCCGGCGAAGAAATGTAACGTTACCCATCTATATACAGCGGAGAGTTTGATACACGGATCACACGAGATGTGCCGAGTATGGGCATACAGAGATATAGTTAAGGAAAGAGAATGTAACAGTCATACCCACTACATGCAATTTAAATCCGTTCTTCAGCAAAGACCGATTTTCTTTTTTTTCAAAAAGGGATTAATGTTTAGCCTCATTTTAAAGACGTGACTTGTACAATGGTGTTTAGGAAATGCAGTTGAAAGGCGCTCATTTCGAACAAATCTGTCAAAATTCGACAAATGCAAACATATCTGTTTCATGAATCAGAAGTCACTTCCGTCTCAAAATACACACCGCAATGGTCAACGGAGCGTTGCCATAGCAACGCACGTGCCGAAAATTTACATTTGTCAACGAGTTTGACATGTCAACGTTTACACTATTAATGTAATTAACCACAGTTAGCGAGCACGTCTTCACCGACGGCGGATATTGTTAAATTTGACCGTCAAATAACATGCACAGGCGTGGTTAGTCGGGCTTAAATGGAGTGCTAAATATGAATAATGTTGTAACTCTTAACCACACGATCTGAGTGTTAACGACTCGGACAGAGATACCTATTGAAAACATTGTGGGAACAGGAGAAAATGCTGGTAACCAGCATTTTCTCCTTTTTCCACAATATTTTCTGTCCTATTAAAGACAAATTCCATATCTTGAGCTACCTTTTATCTGTCATCTGCAAATTCTTTCAATTTGGACAAGTCTAAAAGTTTGCCGAGTGGTATAGTGTTTAATACCTTTTCTGCATTATAAACTTATAAACACGGTAGCTGCTTGGTGTTATGTTTTTCTGCTATTGATTTGATTTCACTCTCATTTCCTTGCATTTATACACTCTCATCGCCTTGTCTTTATCCACATTCACTGCTTTGCTTTTGGACAAGATACTCCCTCATAGCTTCGCGTTTGGATACTGTCACAGACTCCCCTTTGGACACTCTTACTTGGTTGCCACAGGTTACTCTCATACTGCTTTGCTTTTTGACACTCTCTCACTACCCTGCCTTTGGGTAGATATTCAGCCTCGCCATAGGACACATTCTCACTGCCTTGCCTTTGGATGCGCTCAAAGCTTTTCAATGCTCCCACGGCCTCGTCTTACTCCGTTGCCCATGGATACTCACATAGCCTCGACTATGGTCAATATTACTCCCTTGCCTTTGGACACGTTAACTGCTTTATTTTTGGACTGGATATTACCATATACTGTCTTGCCCTTTGACACTCTCACTGCCTAGCTTTCCAAGCCCGGTAGCTCAGCACTGGGACCGAAACTAGGGTCGCTGGTTCGAATCCCAAGCTAGGTCAGTTTCTTCCAGAGGATTGAAAATAGTCATTGGGACAGGGTTTATTTTTCTCTCACCGCTTGTCGTTATTTCGACGATGGTTATGTGGGAAAGAATCTAGTAGCTTAGAATATTGTGTAAAGTACTGTTAAAAAGAAAGCCCATGAAAGCATGGAAAGGTGCAATGGACGCCGCGATATAACTCAAATAATACTGAAAATGGCGTTAAACACAATACTAGCAACCATCCCATTGCTTTGCCTTTTGACACTCTCACAGACCCGCTTTTGAATACTCTCACAGACTCGCCTTTTGGACACTTTCACTCCCTTGGTTTTGGACACTCTCCTACAGCCTTGTCATTGGTCACTCTCTCCAAACCTCGACTTTGGACACTAGATTACCGATTTGTCGATGAAAACTATTGGTGTCTAGTTATTGTACATTCCTACTCCCTTGCCTTTGACACTTTCTCAGTGCCTTTCCTTTGGATATTGTCTCAGCCTCACTACCTTATCTTAGGATACTCTTTAAATACCATTTAGACACTACTCCCTCAAAGTCACGCCTTCGCATACTCTCATTGCCTAGACTTTGGGCAATCTAACTGCCTCGCCTTTGGACACTCTCATTGTCTCACCTTTGGACACGCTCTCACTGTCTTGCCTTTGGACACGTTAACTGCTTTGTTTTTGGACACGTTAACTGCTTTGTTTTAATACTGGACACCCTCCCACTCCCACGCCCTAGGATTATCTTACTGTCTTGCTTTTGGATACACTTACAGACTCCATTTGAATACTTTAATTCTCTTGTCATTAGACATTCTCTGACTGCCTTGCCGTAGGGCACTCTTTCCAAGGCTCGCCTTTGGACATTTTTCTCGCTGATTTGTCTTTGTCAGATGAACACTCTTATCGCCTGGCCTTTTGAAAATCTCATCGCCTCGGCTTTGAACACTTTTACTTCCATACCTTTAGACACTCTTACATGGCTAGTCCTCAGGGTTGATCCGTTTTTTTTTTTAATCATAAAATCATAATAATAAAGTCCAAAGCGATAACTGATAATTTTTGGACGAGAGACGTTATTACATTGTATTACAAGTAACTTTAGATAAACGAAGTATTCGTCCATACAATAATCACGACTTATGACTCATTTGCGTCTTTGCAAAATATAAGGTCTATTTGAAAATTAACTTTTTATCAACAACATGATCGTCATCATCATGCGTCACATGTCATCATCATCTTCCTTTGTCGCTGTTTCATCATGTCTGCCCCTTGAAAATCTGTGTTTAAATAAATGCATCAACAGAAAGACGTTAAGAATTCAAATCTATAAATTTTCATTTATTCTATAAGTCGTCTGCATCCAGAGAAGTGCATTGATGTATCCATGGTGACAGGCATCAGATCGAGTCTGACACCAGAACGAGGCTGACACGTTATACAAAGGTTTATTTGACAATCAGTAAGTTCACCGCCCATGATGAGCACTGACACCATGATCGTAATTTAAATATTTAATTAGAAATGTCAACGCCATTTAGCAGTAATTAATTAACAGTGAAATTAAGGCACAAAAACAAACAAACAATAGCTCTACAGCTCTAAATTTCACACAAAACTGCTCTGTTCTTCCCTAAAAAGTTTTAACCCTCTCAAAACCCTAAGCGAAACCAGGTCTCTTACGGACGACATAGACGAAGATCAGACTACACACAAAGTACAGTCTGATCTTCGATCTATACCGTCCGCTTGTTTAGTCAAAACTATATGACAAAATTGTTGCCGAGTTTCGGTGGATTGTTCTTTTTTCAGCCGTCAACGGAGTCGTGTTCGTACTTACTCTGAAAGAGTTAACCCTTAGGCTGCTACGCGCGACTCACGGACCTTTCGCGGACAGTGTAGATCAAGATCAGACTGCACAGAACGTGCAGTCTGATCTTTGGTCTACACTGTCCGATAAGAAGATATTATTCCCCAAAACATAATTTTGAAATAGCAAAATTTGGGTTTTTACTGTAGAAATAAAATTTTCATTTTAGTTATTTAGGAGGATAAGAGTTAAAATACCTTCGGTATGCGCTTGTTCACCCAACAGAAATTAAATTCGGTATAAAACAAGGCCAGTAATAAATGAGCTAAGCTGTATGAAAAGGGGATTTAACGCATCTGCAGAAAGTATGCTTTCAATTTGGATAAGTCTCACATTTGGCTTGCAACACGGGAAAAGGGACATTCAGACATTTGCGTAAAGCGTCGTCTCGGATCAGCCTGCGCAGTCCGCGCAGGCTAATCCGAGACGGCACTTTTCGTTCTTGTGCAATTTTCTGTTTTGCGCAAGTCTACCGTAGCACAAAATCTAATGTAGTCGTAAAGTGTCCTCTCGGATTAGCCTGCGCGCACTGCGCATGCTGATCTGAGACGACACTTTACGCAAATAGCCGAATGCCCCTTTTCGCGTGTTGCAAGCCATTTTGTAGTTATTTGGTAAACTGTTACGTGTATGAGCATACAAAGGGTCGTCATCATGAATCAACCCCTTGGAATCATATCATTTCGTTTTATCTAATACAGAACTATAAATACACTGAGTGTTAACCTTTTACAAAGTAATCCAATGTTTTAATGAAACCCAATAAAAAAGGGTTTTTTTGAAAACAATGTGGGAAAAGGAAAGAATGTCGGTAACCAGCATTTTCTCTTTTTCCGACAATGTTTTCTACGATTCCATATCATCACATTGGAGCCACGTTTACTTTGTCGTCTACAAACGCTTTCAGTTCGGAACTGTATGAAATCTGTCGTCCGGGAAAGAGCTAAGGATTGAAAATATAGACAAACATGTTTACAAAGATAAAATAAGGAATGCAAAGACTCGAGAAGAGAATACGAGTATGTGATAATCATGATGGTAATTATTAAATGATAGACTTGGGAACAAAATTATTATAAAAAAGAACCAAACACACCTTAAGTAAACATTTCTGAGATCTATATGTCTGATTTTATTATCAAGTTTAGTTAGCATACGAACCATACTCTGGCAAAAGGGGGCTTAATGCATCTCCGTGATGCATGATACCAATCAAAATATCACATTACCACAGATCCATAATAGCCACTTTTTTGAAAAACTTACTTGATCTGAGGTAGACAGGTAGACAGGTCCTTGGACATACAGAAAACTGACAATTAGCGAAAAGTTTCGGCCCAGGTCAGCCTGCGCGGACTGCGCAGACTGACCTGGGTCGATATTGTTCGCAGATGCATTAAGCCTCCTTTTCACAGCGTATGGCTCATATGTATTCTAAAGCGTGTTTTTCCCAGATTTCCCAGAAAAAGGCCATTTATGGGGGGGGGGGGGCTTATTTACAGTGGCAATTTACGTAAAAGAAAAATGGGCAAATAGGCAGACAAACATGTTTACGAATATAAATTGAAAGTGCAACGATTAAAGAAAAGGTGATAATAAAGATAATCATCAAATGATATGTTTAGGAACAATTTTATACATAAGAACTAAATATGTCGTCAGTTATCATTTCGGAAATATCTACGTTTCTGATTCATTTATCAAGTTAGATCTATTTACATAGGTCTATTAATAATTGTTTTTCCCAGATAAGGCCATTTATGTGGGCGGGCAGTTTATGCAATATAGAAATAGGCAGACAAACATGTTTACAAAGATAAATGAAAGTGCAATGATTCAAAGAAAAGATTACGTTATAATAATGATAATTATCAAATAATACATTCAGGAATAATATATGTAAGCCACACTCTGTAAAAAGGGGGCTTAATGCATCTGCGAAAAGTATCGACCCAGGTGAGCCTACGCAGGCTGACCTGGGCCGAAACTTTTCGCTATTTGCTTATTTTCTGCATGTTCAAGGTCCAGTCTACCTCAGGATTAAGTCGGTTGTTGAAAAAGATGGCTATTATTGATCGTAGACTACCTTTCTCTGTGATATGTAAGCAACGTGCATTAAAGTTTTGGTGTAAAGTTATGTCCGAAAGTCATTCAAATCTATACGATGCTTATATCGATCAATGTAATCATGTTTCTAATGCTTGTTGGGCCAAGAGGGTCAATTCAATGATTGACCATCTTGGTCTAACGAACATTAGACTAAATTTTGATGTAAGTGTCAACAATGCTGCAATTTTGAAAACCAGATTATATGACCAGTATGTGCAGAGCTGGAATACGTCAATTAATAATTACAGTAAGCTTACTTACTATTGTAGATTTAAAAGTGAATTTATATATGAAAACTACCTTGACAATATAACAAACAAAAAATGGTTAAAATTATTTGCAAGTTTTAGGCTTAGTTCCCATAAACTAGAAATTGAAACCGGACGATTTAATGGTACATATAGAGATAATAGACATTGTAAAATTTGCTCTTCACCAGTTGTTGAGGATGAATATCATTTTTGGCTTTGCTGTCCAAAATAAGAGTATTTGAGACGAAAACACATTGGATATATATCAAGGCCGAATATTAATTATTTCGTTAAATTAATGTCATCGTCAAAATTGACAACTTTGTTTTCTATTTGTAAATATCTTTCAGAAAGTTATTCCATTCGTGATGAAGTCATTCAAACTATTGCTGTTCCTTAGATCAATTCCTATAGTAGTCTTTAAGAACTTTGTACCTTTTTTTGTATTTGTTAATTATGATACTTTTGCATTGGTATATGTTTGTCTTTGCCATATTCTATCATTTTGTAAATGGCCATAGACAATTTTTGTCGATGTTGTCAATAAAGAATATAGTTAATTGATCCGCAAGTATGTGATGGTTTATTACTCTCAGAGGATCACAATGTCTTTTTACGGTTGGTCAATTTTATAACAATAGAGGAAACGCGTATTCCTTTCTTCCAATATGCCCGATGTACTGTTTATGTAATGAAGCATTGTGTTTTTCCCGTCTTACCTGTTATGTGTTTGTTTTGTTATATTGTGTATGTCAACAAAGGCTAAAATTATCATCTGAGAGTAATACTTGGTACCATAGATCACGAAGATGCATTAAGCCCCCTTTTCATAGAGTATGACTCGTGTATATATGTATAAATTTAGGAACAATCATGTCGTCAGTTAAAACTTCGAAAATCTTCGAGGAAATTTCTGATTCCTGGTTTCATTGCCATGTTAGATACATGTACATACATATACATGCATACTTTAATAATTATTTCCAAGATCTATCTACGAGTAGGCATTTATCTAAAGTGAACTGGTGGTTTAAAATCTCAAGGACATTTCCTCATTTTCCCACAATGTTTTCAAAAGGCCTGTATCATAAAGTGGAATTCGTTTTCACTTATTATCATGCGGTCTTTTCCGATGTGTTCAAAATGTTTAACTCATTATAAACACTGTTCTAATCACAGTTTGATTACAGCAACCCTATCCAAAAAACCCCGAAACCCATTTTTTTTTCAAAGTTATATTTACTTGAAATTCTCAAGGATGGGACAGTGTAGATCAAGATCAGACTGCACGTTTTATGCAGTCTGATCTTGATCTACACTGTCCGCAAAAGTGCTTTGCTTCGCACTGATCAGCCTTTTGGGTAAAGGACCAAACCATCATTACCTGTCAGTTTCATCTTCTAATATACGAAAAGATCAAAAGAATATTTAATCAGACCATGTCAGCTTGATAAGAATGTTTAGTAACATTTGGGTGTTGTAAAAATTTTAACTAGACCTTCAGAAATTCACGCCGAGCCCAAGTAGCGTAGTAGGTAGCGTATAGGACTCAAGAACAGGGGATCTCTGATTCGATCTCCGGCTTGGCCAATTTCTTTACGAGGATTGATGGTTGTCATAGCGACAAGATTCATTTCTTTCTCACCGCTGGTAATTGTTTCGACGATAATTATGTGGGAAAGCAGCCAGTGGCTTGGAAAGAATTTTGTGCGGAGTACTGGTAAAAGAAACCCCAGAAAAGTATGGATAGGTGCACTGGCCGCTGCGATATAACTGAAATAATGTTGAAAACGGCGTTAAATACCATACAATCAATCAATCAAAATCTCACTCCTAACTCAATCGTTCTTTTGAATAGTGCATGCGTTGTTTAAAATTATAGAATTATCAAGTATGCACTGATGATGATGATGATAATAATGATGATGGTGGTGATGAAGATGATGATGACGCTAATAATGGTAAAGAAGATGATGATGACGATGATAATGACGACGACGACGATTACTATTATTATTATTATTATTATTATTATCATCATGAAGATGACGACGATGATGATGAAAACAGCTACATCAAACAAAAAAAAAACAAATACAAGTCATAAAGGCAACAACGACAAGTAACATTATTATATCTTGTGCATAGATGGTACCGAATTAAAGATAAGGACATTTTCATTATCAGGTTTACCTTGTATCGGACATAAGTTGGCATTTTGAGACATATTTTATTAAATGAATCTAGTAAAATGTAATCAGGTGAGCCTCTGGCATAATTAGTAAGATTTTTGTCTATATGGCTTGCATCACGCTTAAAGCGGCATTCGGACATTTGCGTAAAGTGTCGTTTTGGATCAGCCTGCGCAGTCCGCGCAAGCTAATCCGAGACAGCACTTTACGACTACATTAGATTTTGTTCTTCAGTAGACTTGCGCAAAAACAGAAAATTGCATAAAAACGGAAATTGTCCTTTCGGATTAGCCTGCGCGGACTGCGCAGGCTGATCCGAGACGACACTTTACGCTAATATCCGAATGCCCTTTTTCGCCTGTTGCAGGCCAGTTATGAGGTAGATGAAGGTTTATCTCAGACGCCAAAGATTGTAAGATTTACCATCGCATAATGTTTTAAAGGGGAGTAGGGAAGGAGAAGGGTGTTTGTATTCAATGATTGTATGATTTCACTTAAGATTGTAACTTTGAAAACGATATATTGCGAAATAGATATTCGACCACGTTTGCGGTTTTTGTGTTGTATCGCTCACAAAAGAGTTGTCCATTTTCTGACTTTTTTACTTTCATCCTTTCACAAGTGAGCCCTACGAATGTTGCTTTGCGAAAAGTGTAAACCAGGATCAGCCTGCATGGCATGAAAGAGACAGGTTGTAAATTCTGAACTAGAGGACTAAACGTTAGACTTGTCCAAATTCAACGAAAGTGCAGATGACAAACAAATTGTGCTTGAAAGTGATGTATTCTTTGACATGACCAGATTGTTGGAAAAAAGGATAATAATGCTGGTTACCACCATTTCCTTCTTTTCCCACAATATTGTCAAAACCATTTTTATCATTTTTCCCCCTCACAGTCATTATTCGATGAAGAGCTAAATGAAGCAAAGGCAGTGAGGTTTTTATTCATGAAATTGAAAAAGGTTAACCCTTATTCTAGTACATAACTTAAACGAAACTTTCAAGTCGATATTAGAATACCGAATAATGCTACTTCAAACTTATCTTTTGGAGTAAAAATGCCTCCTTATCGGACAGTGTAGATCCAAGATCAGACTGCACGTTCTGTGCAGTCTGATCTTGATCTACACTGTCCGCAAAAGGTCAGTGAATCGCGCTCAGCAGCCTAAAGGTTGATGGAGAGGGGTAACCACTTTGTTAAAATACATTTTAGCCGTACTCTGTGAAGAGGGCTTTTGATGCACCTGTAAAAATTATCGACTCATGTCAGCCTGCGCAGTCCGCGCAGACTGACCTGAGTCGAAATATGTTGCTATTAGTCAATTTTCTGCATGTCATAGGACCAGTCTAAATTATGATTCAGTCGGTTGCTATTGTTATTGGTTTTATTGATCAAGTATTATGTGATGACTTGTTTCGTATAATGCATCACGGAAATTCATTAAACCCTCTCATTTTGGCTCTTTTTCAATCGAGAAAAGAAAAAATCCTCAACAAATATCAATTGCTCTAAATGGTTGTATAATTGAAAACAAACCAGATAGGCGGACCCTGCCCAGCACGGTATTCGAACCGATAGCCTCTTGTATGAGAGATTCATCCCTACACAACCTTCTCTAATTTGTAGTTTGCAACAACCGATTGCTTCTTTTCTGTTTCTATTATTTAGTACTCACAAAAACTGAGAAGAAAAAATAAAATTGTTTTATATACGAATCAGGTAAAGTGTTTACATCGCTTTTAAAACGATCTCGCGTGATCTGATGTAATGTTGTTCCACGTGACTGAATATTTGAATGGAGATTGAGATTGCCTAAGTGATAGCTTTTGTTTACTATTCTTGAATTTCGTTACTTTGAAATATTCTTGTTTTACCTCTGAAGCAGAGACAGACAGATGGACAGACAGACAGAGTTGGTGATGATTTGAGTTTACCGAACAAAAAGCGAAAATCTGGCAGGTCCTTAAGTCCAGTTCCACTGAGTGACGCTCTTACGAAATCGGTCAAAAACGCCATGAATCATAGCAGGAACGGCAACAGCTCTGTAGAAACGCCCTGATCGTAGTATAATCGTATTGGAAGCTTTATGATAGCCACTTCACGGCGCTTGTTTTGACCTCAAATTTTGTCGTCTGGTAAAGAGTTAAGAACAGTTCTTTAAATTTAGACCAAGGGAAGTCAATCACCTTTATGATCAGTTTCAGTGCTTTGATTGCCTTCAACAAACTCTTCCGCCCTTTTTTCGGCATAGATGACTACGCTGGCTTATGGACTACTTCTTGGTACTAATATGGGCTACTGGAATGAGTGAATTGTATGTTGCGATTGGTCAAAAATATGAACATGTTTATTTGTCGGGCCCCTGCAGACCTATATTTGTGGAAAAATAAATGACAACAATTTAGATTACATGTGTTGCTACCACAAATTTTTTTAAGCGTTTACATGTTATACATTAGTGTTTGTTCAAAGTATTTTCAAGCACACAGTTTTAGCAGCAACTGCTCTTTTTCCAACCACAATTTGGATTAACACATAATCTTGAAAAATATATCTAAAAGAAAAATTTAATCTCTCAATTATAGAACATAATGTGGAAAAAAGAAGCATTTGCTGGTGGGTTCTCAATTTTGAATAATAAAAGGTTTGTGCTTCTTAAGCCGTCTCTCTTTTTTAACCCCTCACCACAAAATGCTGTGTTTGAACGACCCTGAAGAAAGTAGCTTTTGAAAACCTTGTGGGAAAATGAGAAAATGCTGGTAACCAGAAATTATTGCTTGAGCTAGTTTTAATTTGCCGTCTGCAAATGCCTTCAATTGGGTGGTCTAAACTTTTGTCGTCTGGTAAAGATTCAAAAGGTCTTTGTTTTCTCGGCGTAGCTGAATGTGCTGGCTTTTGACCTACTTTTTGGTACTGATTACAAATGAATGAGTAGAAATTTGTGATTGGTCAAATATGTAGACATGTTTATTCTAAGTGCCCCTGTGGTCAAATATGTAGACATGTTTATTCTAAGTGGCCCTGTGGTAGAAAATGTAGACATTTTTATTCTAAGTGTCCCTGTGGTCAAAAATGTAGACATGTTTATTCTAAGGGCCCTTGCCTTTTTGCTGGCAAATTTACGCCGTCTTTTTTAAAGATATTTCTTCTCTCTTTTTTGTAAAATTTCAAAGTTTATGGAGTGCATATAAGATCATTGTCAGCGGGGGAAGTTACCGTCAGTTTTTTGTAACTGTTTTATTTTTTCGCTGGGCGGTTAGACAAACCCTGTCATTGATACCAATACACCCGTCCCTACAGGAAGTGCACGCAATATTTATACACATGGCTTCACACATTAACACCTCGACTGCTGAGCGCGACTCAACGGCCTTTTGCGGACTGTGTAGATCCAAGATCAGACTGCACAGAACATGCAGCCTTATCTTGGATCTACACTGTCCGATAAGGACATAGTTTTCCCATAAATAAATTTGAAATTGCAAAATTTCGGTTTTTATTATCGGCTTTAAGGTTTCATTTCACTTATTAAACAGGTTTAGGTTAACACTTAGGCTGCAGTACACAGTGGGTTGGTGTTTACTCTTAAACTTTTTACCAAGTGACAAAATATTAGACTTGTCCAAATTCAAAGCATGTCGAGTAGAGGGGGGGGAAAGCTTCTCATTTCTGTGAAAAGCATCGTTACATCATTCTGTTAAAATGTGTTGAATTCATTCACAAAATACATCATATCTACTTATGAGACTACTTATGAAATCTAGTGGAACGAGCAATTTTTCTTTTTGCGAAATGTTTTCACATGTTAACAAGCATTGTAACAAACGCATGTTTTCTGTTTATAAATTGTAGTTTGCAAACTCTCACTGAAAATATTTGTTAACATTTTTTTTTCTTGATAAATATTAGTCAATAAACTGTCCCCCAAAAGTAGGGGATACTTTATTCAATTTGGAAAATTTTGAAAAGATGTCACATTTAACTCTTGTTTTTAATACAATATTTGCAGTTAACAATTGAAATGCACCAATAGACACTTTAGTCAATACTCCATGTCGTCCTGCTTTGAATTAAACTTCACCATTTACAAATATGCTACGTCAATGTCAATTTTCACTTGAGTTCAGTATCGGGTAGGACCATCTAGATTGTCACAACATGCTACACAACGATGTCTCATGCTCTCAATGGTGTTCTTTGAGATCTGTTGTTGTTCCTCGTGTAAGCTGCACATAGCTCACTGATAGTCCGAGGTGGTGTATTTAAGCTTCTGTTATTGATATAGGTTGGTCTAACGATGGCGGTTAAACACGTTTCCATGTGTATCAAGGCAGAGATACTGGATAGTACTTTCGCGACAACATATTGGTTCCTTACGTTGCCCGTTTTGCTGCAAGACAAGGACCCAAGTTAATCTTCCAGAATGATAATACAAGGGCTCCCTGTGCAGTGGTTATAAGAGACTATTTTCAGGATCAAAATACAGTATCTGACATTTGCCAAGGCGATGGGCCCAGACCTATCATCTATTGAGCACCAATGGTAAGTCACTGGAAAGCGTGTAAGAAGGTGTAATCTACCTCCACAGACGTTGGGTGAGCTCTGTATGGCATTACAAGAGGAACGGAAACAGGTCTCATAGAACATTATTAGACGTCTCATTGGGAGCACGACACGTAGCTGTGTTGAGTGCTGTGACAATCGAGGTGGTCTTACCCGTTTCTTACTCAGTGTGATTTCACTGAAAACAGCTCTACATGGAGTATGGACATAAGTGTCTTTTGATGCGTTTTAATTGTTATTGTAATAATCATATAAAGATAAAACGTAGAAGTTAAAATCTCTTAAAGTTTTTCCCTTTGAAATGAAATATGCCCTCCTTTTTGCCAACAGTCTATATGATCGGGGCATTAAAGCGTGCGTTTAAGGCTGCTTAGCACGACTTTGTTGGCTTATGCGGTCAGTGTGGATCCAAGAACAGACTGCACAGAACGTGCAGTCTGATCTTGAATCTACGATACGGCGAGATTTCCCCGACGAGCAAAAAATGTAAACTATAGGTTTTCACTATAGTTTATTCAGCGGCTTAAGGGTAAAATGTGGTTGAGTTTGTGAATGAAAAACGTTTGAAATTTTATACAATTCTCCTGTATATTTACCTCACCTGACAAACGATATGGCCTGCAACACGTGAAAAGGGACATTCTGACATTTGCGTAAAGTGTCGTCTCGGATCAGCCTGCGCAGTCCGCGCAGGCTAATCCGACACGGCACTTTTCGTTTTTTATGTAATTTTCTGTTTTGCGCAAGTCTACTGAAGAACAATATCTAATGTAGTCGTAAAGTGCCGTCTCGGATTAGCCTGCGCAGACTGCGCAGGCTGATCCGAGATGACACTTTACGCAAATGTCCGAATGCCCCTTTTCGCGTGGTGCAAGCCATATGTCCTCGTAATGTTTTGTAACCATTTTCATTGAGATAGATTTTCACTTTGTTTTTGCTATGCTTGACTCTTAACCGGATGGCAAGGTTTCGTCCGTATTGAAAGCAAGTGCAGCCTAGAAAAACAATTGTGGTTAAAATGATTGGTATATCCTTGCAAGGGTGTAACACGTTGCTGAAATATGAGAAATTACTGGTGGCCGGAATTTCATCCATTTCACACGACATTGGGTTTTGTTGTTGTTGTTGTTGTAGTTGTTGAAAAACAGTCCATCTTGCAGAATTTAAAAACGGAAAATTATTTGGTAAAAGGTCGAGCTTGTTGCCAGAGATTTCAGTCGGAAGTTGAAGGCACATGTCAGCCACAAAATGTATTGCTGCTATTAAAGGTTTACTTCCTTCAACACCTATCGTAGGATAATATTAAATAATGGACACGTATTGAAGGTTCAAGACAAAAGTCGCGGGTCCTATTGTTGAATTAGGTAATGATAATAAGATTGATTAATAGATTGTATGGTGTTTAACGCCGTTTTCAACATTATTTGCGGCCAATGCACCTATTCATGCTTTCCTGGAGTTTCTTTTCCCAGTACCAGGCACAATATTCTTTCCAAGTCACTGGCTGCTTTCCCACATAACCATCGTCGAAACAGTGGTCAGCAGTGAGAGAGGTATTAATGCTGTCGCAATGACTATAATCAGTCCTCGAAAAGAAATTGGCCGAGCCGTTGATCGAACCAGCGACCTCCTGTTCTCAAGTTCTGTACGCTACTGACGGAGCTATCGGGGCTCGGCAAATGATAATAAGAAAACGCATATCGAGGTATTAGGTGATAGATAATAAACACCCATGTAGGATCAGATAATGATGAATAATACTGTCCTATTGCTGGAAAATATAATGATAAACACGCATAGGATCTGATAATGATAGATACTCAAGTCTAAGGTAGGATCTTATAATGATAAATATTCAATGCCTATTGTAGGATTAAATAATGGTATATACCTTACGCCTTTAGTAGGATGATATGGTGATGAATATTCAGCGCCTATTATAGGATAGTGAATGATATATATTCAACGCCTACCGCAACATCAGATAATGATAATTACTCAACACTTACCATGGGATCAGATAATGATAGATATTTAACGCTTTTTAATGGATAATATGATGATAGATACCCAACGCCTACCATGGGATCAGATAATGATTGATAGGGCCTACTCAACGCCTTTGCCAGAATAAGATAATGCAAAGTACAAAACGCCAATGGTAGGAAGAGATATCGATAAATATATAAATGCACAACGCCTATGGCAGGAACAGATAACGGTAAATGTAGGATCAGATAATGATAAATACATAATGCCAATGGTAGAATCAAATGACGATAAATACATAACGCCAATGGTAGGATAAGATTACGATAAATACATAATGTTTATGGTAGGATCAGATAATTATAAATTCACAATGGCTATGGAAGGAACAGATAACGGTAAATGTAGGATCAGATAATGATAAATTCCCAACTCCTACCACAGGATGAAATAGTAGTAAATATTCAACGCCTATGGTAGGACCAGATAGATGATATATTCAACGCTTACTTTAGGATCGAATAAAAGTAAATACTCATAGCCTATACTAGGATAAAAAAAATTATGAATACTCAAAAGCTACCATAAAATCAGATAATGGTAGATATAAAACGTCAATGGTAGGATAAGATAAATAATAAATAATCAACGTCTATTGTAGGAGCAAATAATGAAAGATACTTAACGTCTATGGTAGGATCAGATAATGATATATACTTAACGCCTATGGTAGGAGCAGACAGTTACAGATACGTAATGCCTCTGGTAGGATCAGATAATGATATATACTTAACGCCTATGGTAGGAGCAGATAGTGATAGATACTTAACGCCCATGGTAGGATCAGATAATGATAGATATTTAACGCCTATGGTAGGATCAGATAATGATAGATACTTAACGACTATGGTAGGAGCAGATAGTAATAAATACTTAACGCTTATGGTAGGATCAGATAGTGATGGATACTTAAAGCCTACGGTAGGAGCAGATGGTGACAGATACTGAAAGCCTATGGTAGGAGCAGATAGTGATGGATACTTAACACCTACGGTGGGAGCAGATAGTGATGATACTTAACGCCTACGGTAGGATCAGACCTTGTTAGATACTTAACGCCTTTGGTAGGAGCAGGTAGTAATAGATACTTAACGCTTATGGTGGGAGCAGATATTGATAGATACTTAACGCCTATGATAGGAGCAGATAGTGATAGATACTTGAAGCCTATGATAGGAGCAGATAGTGATAGATACTTGTCACCTATGATAGGATCAGACAGTAAAAGATACTTAACGCCTATGGTAGGAGTAGATAGTAAAAGATACTTAATGCCTATGGTAGGAGCAGATAGTAATACATACTTAACGCCTATGGTAGGAGCAGATGATAACTGATTTACGGCTACATTTAAATGCTGTGATACATTTTGTTGACGACCTTGGAGCCTCACTTACGCATCATAAATCAAAACATAATGCAATCTACAGAACAGGGACACCTTAAAACCAAAAAAGAAAAAGGAAAACGAAAGGGGGAATCATGCATGACAAATGGAGACATGAAACATTGAACTACATTTACAAACCACTGAAAATATTGTTTCAAAAAGCATCGACCAACTGGATATCTGGTCATGAAAATCGAAATAAGAATCGAAACTTGAATTGAAAATAAAAACGAACCCTGGCTTACACGAGGGCCTGTATTCACCAACCAAGATAAAATGCATTCCTGGACTTATGCTCAAGAACTTTCTAGATTTTGAAGTAAAGCAATTTCTGATTGGTTTAACCAATTTGTTTAGCCAATCATAAATAACGTTACTTTCTCAGTTTCGAATTACGCTGTAGCTAAGATTTATTGGTGAATACGGAATACGAATCTAGTGGAAAAAATGCCATGGCAGACATACGAAAACAACTTCATTTGGTTGAAGTATCGTTTGCATATGCATATTCCAGTGAATAAACAAATCAGCTTTGCTCTGGCATAAGGGGGTTTAATACATATCCGGGATGCATAGTACCATGGACGTCATCATATCATTATGGGTCCATAGAATCCATTTTGTCAACAACTGACTCATTTATGAGGTAGAATGATCCTAGGACAGGCATAAAGTTATAAGAAAGCAAAGGTAGCGACTCAGGTCAGCCTGCGCGGAGTGCCCAGGCTGACCTGGGTCGATACTTTTTGCAAATGCATTAAAGCCCCCTTTTCACAGAGCATGGCTCAATATATACGTCTGAAACAGTCTAAATAAACGTCTATCGCAATAAGAGGCCAAAGATAAACTGTCCCGAGTCACGAGAGATAGATTACAAGACGACCGAATAACAAATGAACGCACGGAAGCGGCGCACATTTTCCGATAAAAGGCATGGTTATGTACGCTTTCTTGCTGAGTTACAGAGGAAGGGAAGCTCTTAGGTCTTGCAATTTTCTGAATTTTCTTAACTTTTTTTTTCCAGACGACAAAATGCAGTTGTGAATACTGATTTTTTTTTTTAATCTAGTACAAGTAGGCCTCTGGCCTCAAATACAACATACATAGTATCTAATACAATACGTAGCCTTTTAACTCTTTACCACACGACAAAACGATAGACCTGTCCAAATGGAACGTATTTGCAGACGAATAAACAAATTTGGAGCAAGTGATTGAACTTCTCTTTTAAAGAATCGGAAAACATTTTGGTTTAAAGATACATCCTTACAGCTAGAGAGAAAAAAAAAAACGCTGTAAAAACTTGAAAGCGTGTAGAACGGCTCAGCAGTGTGAACATAGATAAATTACAAATATATATGGTGTAACGGATAAAAACACTCAAGCGATTTGTCCTCATCCAAAACTGGATACGACAACAGAGATTGCTTTAAAGACCTCCAACTCGCGAAACATTTAACACTCGTCGTACTTTGTGCAACCTTGCAGCCATCAGGGGGGCAACATTTGGTATGAGGATACAAGATGTTGTTGGTTGGTTGTATTGGGGTTTAACGCCACTTTAACAGCTAAGGTCATATCATGGCGATCGGTGACGCACATGTGTTTCCTGGCTTTCTCACACCAGTACTAACACAACTTTCTTCCCAAAGCCATCGACTACTTTTCTCACATGCTTCAGCAGAGGTGAGAGGCGAAAATACGCCGGAAAGAAAGTTCGCCTCAACCGGGTATCGAACTCACAACCACCAGGTCATGAGTCCGACACGCTCACCACTGAGCCACCCGGGCGGGGCGAGGATACAAGAATGGTTTTAGTTTCATAAAATAAAGATTAAAAAAACAAAATGCTTGAAAACTAGTAAAGATGTATCTTTAAGGATTCTTATGAATTCAATCACGTTAGTGAAGAGAACCTAAAGAAAAAAAGACCATTCTCGCTCGAGCTTGCGGGATAGGCCACACTTGTATTAGTATCGATTGGGGGTTATTGGACTTGTAACGTAGACAAATATATCACCGATACGACATCCGCCGTAAAGTAGCAGCCGAACAGGAAAGCGCGGGAAAATGGAACACAAATGTCGTCTGGTAAATGATTTTTATGCGAGGAAAAAGAAAATGGTGGGGAACTAGAATTTATTACCTTTGTTGTGCTTCCGTCGTTCATCTTGATTTGTCTACAGATTGATTTTCGACAAGGTGTTTTTTGTTCGGTTAATTTTTCTGACAGCCATTTGGTTTATACTGTTGAACCATGAACCTTGTACAGTAAGGCTATTTTTAGACCGACGGAAGACTTAAACTCTTTACGAGACGATAGAAATTTTAGTCTTCTCCGGTTTCAAAATATTTGCAGATTTAATGAGGTTTAAATGAAAAAAAGAATCTGTAACAGAGGAAACGATATGTTTGGTAAAGAGTTACTAAACTACACAAAGATGAAATACTACCGGAAAAGGAACTATCATTTTACATCTCTATGGGGGAAAAGAAGCAATCACGACCGATAAGGACTTGCTTCTTTTCCCACAATGTTTTCCACGGTCATTAAATGCATTGGTAAAGTTGTATCAGACTAGCACCGCAAAACTTTGGCCATAATATAGATCAGGATTTGACTCCATGTCCTTCTCTGAGTGTCCGCACAAGAGCAGGACTGGGATTTCCTTAATTTTTCTCTGCTTTTCTCATATGAGCATGAAATTTAAACCTAAATAAGTAGCATTTAACTTTAGGACTTTTCATCAGGACCATTGTTTGTTTTTTTTTTTTCAACATTTTCTCACTATAAGGGGGAGGCCAGTACACCTATCAATGTGTTGGTGGGGGTTATTTTATCAGCGCTTCGAACTACACCTTCTCCATGCATTCGGCTACTTTTCCACATAAATATCGTCGAAAATGTTCAAAAGTGAGAGTGGAATGAAATCAAGTTGCACTAATTATCGTCAATTATCGGCCGAGCTCGGTTTCGGTCAATAAGTAGGATTCATCATCGGTGACTCTTGGTTCGATTACCTTTCGTGGCGCGGGGCTTATCGTCGGATTGTCCTTTAGCAAGACACTCAAGACCCTCAGTATAGTATAGGTGAAATCCAGGACACATGAACAAGTGAGCGGCTGAAATGATGTATTGAAAAAAGCGTAAAACACCTTTCGATCAATCAATCAATTACAACTTTAATCCAGTCTGCATTAACGCTTTACCAAAAAAAAAAAACTGAGTTTAAGCTATCCTGAAATGAAGCCTTTAGAAAACATTATGGGAAAAGGAGAAAATGCTGGTTACCAGCATTTTCTCCTTTTCCCATAGTGTTCTCTACCCGTGTTTGAACAGATTTCCCAGTTTTAGACCCGTTTAATTTGTCGTCTGCAAATGCTTTGACTTTGGACAAGTCTAAAAATTATTTCATCTGGTGATAGGTTAAGCAAGCAGGTAAGGGACACTTGAAGTGTGCTTCTTTAACTCTTTACCAAACGACAAAATCTATGACATCAAAATGGGAAAGTGAAATCCGAATTATTTATTTTTTGCCTACCGGTAGGTTATCGAGAAATGTCGGTGTATTATTTTTCGATATTTCATGGTTACGACCAGTGAAAATACCGATTTTTATATTCTAACTCTTCAATTGAAGGCGGAAACAGTTGTTCCCGCGCACTAGTTACCTAGGTTAGATGCGCGTGCCTTACAACCAGATGGAAATATGACGTCATTTACCTTACTCACTCGTCACAACTCGGCCGATTCCGTACCTACATCTAACCTCGTCCGTATAACGGTCGTTTCCATTTGAACTGCGAACCACGTGACCTTATATACATGGCGCGCCTCTGTTAGTCGTTTAGCAACGATATAAACAACCTCGATGAAGTTAGTCACATCTGTTTATCTGTCGGTGAAAACTTCAATCGGAATTGATAAACCACGTTAAATAATGCCGGAATGTACAAACTGTTTTCCAACTCAACTGAAATATAGTTAGAAAGATTTCGATAGAAAATTGAAACTCAGGTTTTCCTTTTTAAGAGGAGCCTTACAATTTTCAGAACGGTAAACCGGCATATTTCCGGGTATGTACCGATCTGATGCATATCAATCCACCAGATACAGCCGAGGGATTTGATGGCTCCCATCACCCGAGGTATGCCGAATGTTACCTTACTTTTCTCGCGCTTGACGTAATATTGTAATGCGTTGCTATGCAAAGGGGGTACCCCACGGGAAATTACCGAAAACAACTGTACTGGATTTTAATTAAGTTGAAAGCATGACATGGTTGCATATTTCTGCCACGAGATACGAGATAGCTATCAAGATAATTTTAGAAAACTATCGCGATAAATTAAAGTTTCTGGAAATCTTATCGAGATAGTGAAAAGTTTCCTGAAAAAAATATCACGATAAACTTAATAATTTAACGCAAAATTTCTCAATCGTGCACGAAGCTGACATCGAGATAAAATTACCGTGATCTGTTTCTCGATATCTATAAATAGTAAATTCATCATTTGGATGAATTCGGTAGTTTTTGACTTCACAAGATTGAAGTGAGTAAAAATTCGAATCATTAACAATTGTAGCATAATTGGTAAATTTTGACAGGACTCGAAATGAACAGACGCCTGTAAAATCACAAAGACGACTCGAAATACCTCTTACGAACAACTTTAAAACCACTCAGGGAAAAGCAAATTCATAAGGTTGTAGACGAAGATGTTCCGAAACCGTATCTAATTATAGATACCATGAATGTCAGTTATGGGCACGAAAGCAAAAAAAAAATCATGGTAATAGTTAGAATTATCGCGATATTTTTATCGTGAAAATTTTTATTATCTAGGTAATATTTTTAGGAAACTTTGTTTCATCACGATAGTTCTCTTAAAGTATCGCAATAGCTATCTCGTATCTCGCGGCACAAATATGCCACCATAGCATGAAATAAAAAAAATTTTTTTTTTTTCGGTGAACATCTCGTGAACATCATCGGTAATATTTTCACGAGTGGCTGCGCCACTCGTGAAAATATTAGCGATGATGTTAACTCGATGAAATAAATGTCGATCTTTCACCGTAAAAAACAAATATCCTCTATATCCCTTGTTTGATAAAACCAAGGCTACTAGATTGCAATTTGATCCTTTTGTTTGGTTTACTTTGTTTTTATCCTTACTTTGCAAAGAGACCTTGTCATTATTATACATGTAATTCGACTTGTGATGTATATTTAAGATCTTCATAATATTTTTAAATCGAATTTCACACACTATTACCATCGAAATGCGTCATGTTGATCGAATTTGTGGTTTGATAAATTTTGAAACCTAAACATTTCTAAAAGTGCAAAGGATATCAAGGATAAAACCAAGTAATACCTTATTCAGGTATAAAGTAGCGGAGAGCTATCAAGGGAAGTAACTGTCTTTTGGCTGCAAATGACAGAATTTGCAGACGACAAATTGAATGTTACTAAATATTTGAAATTTTTCTTTGTTTTTATAGGGTAGAAAAACATGGTGGGAAAAAGTAGAAAATGCTGGTTACGAGCATTTCCTCCTTTTACCACAATGTTTTCAAAAGCTTCCCCCCCCCCCTTAATGACGTTAGAACTCGTAACTGTGTGGAAAAGAGTTAAGTCGTGATCTTGCGCAATGAAGGTACATTTGACCACATATCCTGTCTCTAAGAACTCCGATTGCTTCATATTGGTGATTTGTTCGAAAGCCCAGTAGAGGCGAAATATAAACAATGCTCTGTTGAAAAACATTTAGGTTATAATTATACTATTTAAAAGTATGAGAACTATTGTTAAATTGATAATCTGTTATTGGATGGTCCAACCAAGTGTTAATCGCTGGCAGAAGAATGACTTTTTAAAACAAGTAAACAAAAGATAGAACCAATTGAAAACTTTTATCTAGTTTCAAAGTTAGATTGTCATCTTCATAATAATTTCCGTA
Organism: Hippopus hippopus; assembly: GCA_946811185.2. Classification (NCBI taxonomy): domain Eukaryota; kingdom Metazoa; phylum Mollusca; class Bivalvia; order Cardiida; family Cardiidae; genus Hippopus; species Hippopus hippopus. Next base: position 4,870,450 of record OX328100.1, on the reverse strand, counting down.
CTTTAAAGCCCCAGTAAAGTCCAAAAATAGGTAATTTTCACCGTTTATAACTCGAAAATATATCGGATAACCCGTCACAACACACATATATAAGATCGGAGAAAACTCGAACGTGTCAGTTACTGCATTGGTTGCCATGATATACTCGTACGTGTGCGAAAATGCATGGAGAAGCCCGTCGATTTCAGGTACGCCATTGATCGAGACAACCTTCGTTATCGTTCGTGTATATTCGAACTAGGTCTTCGAGAACGTCACGTGATAACATTGCATCTGATTAGTGCTATGACGTAGTACACAGGACTATTGTTTACAATTCCAATATTGTCATCGTAGAGTAAGATTGCTCATTCTGAACCTGTTTTCTTATTTAGATGTAGTAAACTGTTCCTGTATTGATGATAAATGAATAAGCGATGATCAGCCTGTGTCGTCATTTCTGCTTACGATGTCGATAAACTTACGTTTTTCAAGCCTAGAATGGGGACAAAACGATCAAGTGAATTAAGGGTTTGTTTCGAATGATCACGTGGTGTTTACGTCACTAACACGTCACTGCTGACATTTACGACGAAAAGTCGGCTAATCGTCGTCGATCATCGATGTAAACAAACAGATAATGTGGCACGGTCGGATTTGTTCTAGTTTCAAAATTCTTTTTTCTGCCATTGACTGGAACTTTTGCGAACCGCACCTTTACATATCGTGAAAGTCATAATAATCGCCATATTTTTACATGATAAAAATGAAATTTACTTTTATGTTATAAATAGGTTTTTTATTCAGTTGTACTTTACTGTGACTTTAAGACATATGCTCTAAATATTATGTGCACTTTCACACTCGCGTTGTTTACAGTTTTGACCGCTACTGGGCCTTTAACAGAGGTGACCTCAAAGACAGGTTTCCTGTAGACACTTCTTTTGGGATGGAATGAGCCTTCAGGGATGTTAACATTTCATTTCTGCTGCTATTATTGATACTATTGATTCGACACCCACAAACACCATTAACAACGAACGAGAACAATGACAGAACATAAAATCGCCAGACTGTACTTCCGGTGCTAGAACAAACCGCCATTAGATAAAACGATACGTCACTTCCTGTAGAAATCATGTTTTAATTTCAGACACCATATTTATTTTCACTACCAGTGTAAGCGTAAGATGCTTTTGCAGACGGCATAAAGCAAGATCAGGCTGCAAATAATGTGCAGTGAGGTCTTTGATCTACAGTGTCCGCTTCGTGTTCTATACTATGATCACAATTTTTCTTTATTTGTTGTGGAGTTGTAGCTTTAGCTGCCGAAAAAACTCAAATATACGAGTATATTTACTTTGTATCGAAAAAGTTAAGTCCTAACCAGAGGACAACATTTTAGGCTTGCCTTAGTTAACAGCACTTGCAGACGACATACTAAGTGTTGATTGATCGGTTGATTGATTTACTGTATTTGAGTTTAACGCCGTTTTAACAGCTTAGGTCACATCACGGCGGCCAGTGCACCTACGTATGTGTTTCCTGGTTTCCTCACATCAGTACTGACACACCTTTCTTTCCAAGTCACTGACTACTTTCTCACATGCATCAGAGGTGAGAGGCGAAGGATCGCCGGAAAGAATGTTTGCCTCAACCGGGTATCGAGCTCACCACCAGGTCGCGAGTCGGATACGCTAACCACTGAGCTACCCGGCCGGGCACAAACCATAAATCACGCAGAAACATTGTGGGAAATAGATATGTCATGGAAGGGTAGAATTTTCCCGACTTCTTCACATAACTCGTACAAAAATGGAATAGCTTGGTAAAAAGGTTAGAACTCTGTTTGATTTTCTGTCGGCCCGAAGTCGGTGTAGGCAGAAAGATGTGAATTTGATCGCCATTTATCACTAGAGTGACAGGTATAACTGTGTAAAATTGGCGCGAAATCCCCCAACTTTGTCAATCTTCCACGTCATATTGGATAATCGATCTACTGCCTCGGATCTCTATTGAACTGTATTTATATCGAAGTCAAAAGATATGAGCCATGTTTGGTCAAAAGGGGGCTTAATGCATCTCCGTGATGCATGAAACCAAGCAAGTCATCACACAATTATGGATCCGTAAAATTCTTTTTTTTTTTTTCAAACAACTGACTGAATCATGACGTAGAATGATCCTTTGGCATACAGAATTGACCAATAGCAAAAAGTTTCTACCTAGGTCAGCCTGCGCCGGCTGCGCAGGCTGACATGGGTTGATACTTTTTGCAATTGCATTAAGCCCCCTTTTCTTGTATAATAGCGCCTATGGACTGAAAGGATTGAATTGTCACAGTGTGCTTGTCATTTTTCAATCAGAACATCTGGGAAACTGAGTAGCAAAATGTCACATTTAAATTATGGGTTGATTATTAACTAGAAATCAAGCTACATAGTTAAGAAATTAAACGATAAATTAAGGCATTTAACTGTTGTTCTTTGAGATCATAGCCCTGTGTCATTTTCCAAATTACTTTTGTGTGGTTTGTAATCCAATAACACAGTTGAAACTTAACTATGTTAATGAGTAAAAGGAAATTTTTCAATCAATTATCAATGACCAAAATAGAATAATACTATACTTTTTTTATTTGTTTACAGAAAAGCTTTCAGACCATCAAACAGTCCGGGACCCATGTTTACCGCTCATTCTCAACTGCATTCGCAGTCTAATTCTCGCCCACAATGAATTTTTAGCGTCGTTTGGAAAAATAAATAACAATTAGACCTTAGAGACCCAATAGACACTGTTGAAAAGAAAATGGATAAAACACGATTTTTTTTTTTCAAATTTTTGAATGAGTATTTGTAATAATTTTTTTAGCCGAAAGAAAAACGAACATAAATACTAATGTAATTGAGGGTTTAAAGGGCGCGATCGATATTTTTTCTCTTTCACGTTTTGTTAAGTCAGTTCTATAGAACTTAATCGAACAAAAAGAAGTCTTCACGTCTAAATTATATATTTCTGTTATATTTCAGCTAATGAGAGAGGTCGCTCGATTGTGCGTACAGAAGTCAATGAGCTTCATAAATACCCGCAAAAACTTGATTTATTTTCCGTCCCTCCTATTTCGATTTCACGCATTACCCTACATACCGCTTAATTGCGTGAATGACACAAAGAAAAGGTCTTTAAGGAAAGAGAATTTAAAGATACATCCTTACTGCTAAAGACGCTTTTAAAACTTGAAAGTGTGTAGAATGGTTCAGCTATGTAAACAAAGATAAATTACTCATATACTAGTAATTATATGGTGTAAGTCATAGAAAAACACAAAGGATTTGTCCTTATTTAAATCCGGAAACGACAGCAGCGAGTGCTTTGAAGGCCTCCAAAACATGAAATGCATTTCTATCTGTTTTAATCTGTGCAACCTTGCAGCCATCAAGCGTAACATTTGGCATGAAGATACAAGAAAGATTACAGTTTCATAAAATAAGGATGAAATAAGTTAAAAACTGGCTGAAAACTGGCTGTAAACGAGTATATATGTACCTTTAATATCTTTATAGATGATGTGGTAAAAAACGTTGTATTTCTTGTGGACCGAACTTTTTTTGTAAATATGCATTTCACCATTAGCCATTTGAGCTGGGAAAAGCAAAACAACTTAAGGTAGTAGACCCCTAATACTTCTAGTGCAACATGGAATAAAATTTCTTGTTAATTGATAAATAAGGATTTATACTGATATAATACTTTTGCATATTTTTAACCCACCAGAAATTCATTTGATGTCTATCTTGAAATTATTTGTTGATGCTTTTGTTGGTTTCCTGAAAAGGAATTATTATCTCCCTTTGTAATAAGAATATAGTGATTTTAGATTTATAAATGATAATTCTAAGAAGGAAAAAAAAGGAAAAAGTGGCTCGGTTAAAGCAGTACAATAATACTTATTTGTAATCATAGCAAATTTTGTAGGGTAATATTACACCAGAATTTTATAATTACACATGTAAACAATTTCATTGTATAAATGTAATAAGTATTGAGTAACAAACCAGTCCAAGCAATTCTGTACTTCTATCAGATAATGTTTCTGACTTACAGGCTTTTTAAGTAAGGCACTGTCAAAATCCACATGCAAAAAAGCTTGAACTCTTCTGGGCAATTTGAGTGGTCAGCAAGATCTCCAGATCTCAATCCGATTGAGTATGCGTGGGACATTCTCGAAAGGCGTGTCATTGATGGAAATGTTAGGCCTCAGAACCTCCAACACCTTGAGCAACTTTTGAGTCAGGAATGGCAGAATATTCCACAACAACAGCTGGACGGTTTGATCTGGTCAATGCCCAGAAGAGTTCAAGCTTCTATTCGTGGTAATGGTGGCCATACCGTGTACTGACTGTGTCCCGGCTGCAGACTGATCGAATTTTAGAGATTTTAAAACATCTGGCTAGTATACCACTTTTTTGCATGTGGATTTTGACAGTGCCTTACTTCAAAAGCCTGAAAGTGAGAAAACATTATCTGACAGAAGTACAGAATTGCTTGGGCTGGTTTTTAACTCAATATTCATTACATTTATACAATGAAATTGCCTATATGTGTAATAATAAAATTCTGGTGCAGCGGTAATCCATTGTTGCTTAACTTTTTGTGAGGAGTATATGTAAGTTTCAGTTGTTTTGCAAATGTACATTGTTTCGCATCTAGTGCTGTTGCGGTCTTTAGATTCTGTCGTCTGCTTCAACCTTTCGTTAACCAATACCGTATTTTAACGACCCTGAGAAATATTGCTTTTGAAAACATTGTGGAAAAAGGGGAAAATAATGGTAACCAGCATTTTCTCCTTTACCCATAATGTTTTCTTGCCTTTCATAGACAAACCCTTGTCATTTGAGCCATAATTAATTCTATTGATTGATTAATTTTGCTATCATAATGATCAAGTCATGACTTTTGTCGTCTGATAAAGAGTTAAACGCTCAGAGGGTTAAATCTTAACACTTAAGATTTCAAATCCACCTTTAACCGCGTTTGCAGACGGTGTATAGTAAGATATTACAGCAGGTTTGCGCAATCTGATCTTGTAACAACTTTTTTCCGCAGTTTAGAGAAATTTTCTTTCTCAAAGGTAGTCTAGCTGTAACTGTGAAATTTGTGGCTTTTTAATGAAAAAAATGTCAAAAATGTCTAAATTTCAGTGTTTTTACGCGCTTAGGGCTGGAGAAGAAGTTAATGATAGGTTGTGAAAATTCTCTGTGCAATTAAGCTGACGAATCTATACATAGAGAGGTTTGGTGTCTAGGAATGTGACGAGGCGACATTGTGTCTGTAATCATGAAAAGGTTCGTCTGCATTTATCTCCCTTCATTTAATGGTGTAGTAGCCAGTACTTTCATTTTATGAATCAATTTTTGACCAATCAAATTCCAAATACAGACATACGTATTCCGCTCGTGAGTTACGTCATCATACCATATTTGGAACCGTATTTCACAGTGTGTAGATACGGATTTTTTTTTCTGTCCTGTGTGATATTTTATCCGCGTGCGACGCATGTATTTTCTCCGGAAAACTTTCAGGTATATAATAAATACAGGATATCATGCTTTAGTCTTTGTCCTACTTTTCTATCCAATCAGAAGGCTCATATTTGAACATTTTTGACCGTCTATTTTCTATAAACTACCCAACGCAGGTTTATTTTGATCATTAATCCATTTAAACGTCGCAGTTTATCAGGATTTACTGCGCATGCGTACATAAACCCTACCCCCTCATTAATATTCAACAATTACTTAAATTAGCACATGCCAAGTACTTACGCTGTTGACAGAAGAAAAATGGTAAAACACAGATACAAATTGTGTAATAAAAGCCGATCAATCTATATGGTCGGTTTTCTTCTAAATCATAGCACCTGCAGCTTGAAACAAGCTGTAGTTACGAGGTTTTAGAAGTAAATCGACGATATGTTGAAATTTAAAGAAAAAATTATGCTGTAGTAAATCAGTAGAAATTTCCATAAGTTGAGTAGCCGTTACTTCCTCAAAATCTTGGTCAAACAGACCGTCGAAATCGCCAAACTTAAATTCTGCCATATTTGACATTGTTTAACACTGGCGATAGTCAAAAGTGTATTGGAAAAGATGTTGATAATGGAAGTTCATTAAATATCACGTGGTCGTGTACGAGTTGTTTAGCCCAGATATTTATGTAGAAATTACGTCATTTTTTAGCTATGATGCAATTAGGACGTTTCCTTGTCAATGAGCAAATCAGTCAACTCCATATATGGGTAAAAGGGCGTTTCTATGTGAATAGTGGACTCCGTGTATGGCACATTATTTTAGCAATGATGTAATGTGGGCGGAAAAATACTAAGTCAGTTAAACGCTAAGAAGCTCAAAATTAAACGATTTAAACAGCCACAGTCGGTCGCTACGCTCCCTCCTTTTGGCTGTTTAAATCGTTTAAATTTGACTTCTTAGCGTTTAACTATTACGTAGTGACTTTCCTTGTGCCTGTGTATGATTCGAGCCGCGTGAGAAAATTTGATATCGCGCGAGACCGAAGGTCGAGCGAGATGTCAAAATTTTCTTGCGCGGCGAGGAGCAAAATACCAGCGCCAGGAAAGTTACTATAGTAAAATATTTATTTTATTATATACAAACACCTTTCAACGGAAAAATATTGCAATTGTTGACATTTTATTCGAAAAGGGTAAGCAAAATAAAACAAATAATGGTGTGGTAGCCAGTAGCTTCGTTTTTTTATGAATGGCAAATGAATATTACAGCGTCAATTTTGACCAATCAAATTCCAAATAGATACATACGTATTCCGCTCGTGAGTTACGTCATCATAACGTCATCGTACCATATTTGGAACCGTATTTCAAAGTGTGTAGATATGGATTTTTTTTTGTAATAGTTAAACGCTTAGAAGTCAAAATTAAACGATTTAAACAGCCAAAAGGAGGGAGCGTAGCGACCGACTGTGGCTGTTTGAATCGTTTAATTTTGAACTTCTTAGCGTTTAACTGACTTAGTCTTTTTCCGGCCACAATACATTATTGCTAAAATAATGTGCCATATACGGAGTCCACTATTCACAATGAAACGCCCTTTTACCCATATATGGAGTTGGCTGATTTGCTCATTGACAAGGAAACGTCCTAATTGCATCATAGCTAAAAAATGACGTAATTTCCACGTGAATATCTCGGCTAAACAACTCGTACACGACCACGTGATATTTAATGAACTTTCATTATCAGCATCTTTTCCAGTACACACTTGACTATCGCCAGTGTTAAACAATGTCAAATATGGCAGAATTTAAGTTTGGCGATTTCGACGGTCTGTTTGACCAAGATTTTGAGGAAGTAACGACTACTCAACTTATGGAAATTTCTACTGATTTACTACAGCATAATTTTTTCTTTAAATTTCAATATATCGTCGATTTACTTCTAAAACCTCGTAACTACAGCTTGTTTCAAGCTGCAGGTGCTATGTTTTAGAAGAAAACCGACCATATAGATTGATCGGCTTTTATTACACAATTTGTATCTGTGTTTTACCATTTTTCTTCTGTCAACAGCGTAAGTACTTGGCATGTGCTAATTTAAGTAATTGTTGAATATTAATGAGGGGGTAGGGTTTATGTACGCATGCGCAGTAAATCCAGATAAACTGCTACGTTTAAATGGATTAATGATCAAAATAAACCTACGTTGTGTAGTTTATAGAAAATAGACGGTCAAAAATTTTCAAATATGAGCCTTCTGATTGGATAGAAAACATAGCCAACGTTCGCAGACATGTAAAAATCGATATCTGCCTATTTTACCTGTATTTTTTTATATAGAATTATGAAGGGCCTGGTTAGATAAACGCTTATAACTTCATCAATTTTCAGAATTGAAAATTATCTCAAGTGAGGTAAGGAAATTCAATTTATTTTCTTTCAGATGAACTAAGTTTCATGAATTTCGTAAACGAAACTTTTGGTCCTTTTTTAATTTTAGAATTGTAGGTATGGTTTATATAGAATAAAGAGGAAAAATACATTTTCCGAAGTTAAAAACTGACACATTTGTTTAATTTTCTTTCTTTCTGTTGAGAAGCCAAAATTATCTCAAGTGAAGTCATCAAGTTTATTTATTGCTCTTTCAATTGGTATAAGTTTGAGTCGTTTGAAAAAATAAACTGTTGGTCCTTTTTACAGTTTTTTAATGGCCCTATCCTATTTTTTTCTTTTTCCGTGATCGCTCGGATTGTGCCGGATTTTGTCGAAGATGGCCGAGTCTAACTGTTAGATGAGCCGCCCTGGTATCTTTGCTGTGTTGCGTAACGTTATATTGACAAACGGACCCCCTGCTATGTTTATGATATACATGTATCCACATGATTATAAACTGGAATTTATACCCGGGTTGTTTGATCATGACAGAATCCCTAAGATATTTTATTATGTAGCTTATAGATCTAATAAAAGACCAGAATTTGATATTTATGACATTATTTCCGTGGATTTACAATCACTAAAATTAAGATTTTAAATCAGAAAATGTACGTTTGCTATTTTTTCCACTCTTCAGCCTTTAGATATTAATGCCGTATTAAAAGTACTTTCTGGCGACAGCTCACATATTCATGTTTCCTTGCCATTATCAAACCGGTCCTTGACTTGTCACATCACAGAGAATGCTTTTGAAAACATTGAAGAAAAAGGTTTAAATGCTGGTTAGCAACATTTTCTCCTTTTCTCGCAATGCTTTTAACATTTCAAATGACAAGTTCCATCGTTTGAGTCATATTTTTATTTGTTTTTTGAAAATGACTTCAAATAGAATAAGTCTGAGAATTTGTCTTTTGGTAAAGATTTAAATAACAAATTTAACCTGTGACTGTACAAATACAACTTCTAATGACCCTGCGGTTGTTTGTTAAGGATAAAATATGAAAACGGGTGCATTAACTTTTTACAAGTTATCTCCTTTTTCTCAAAAAAGATATTTCCTACATCACTCAGTCAGTTTCTCCTACAAAGAGTATTAACAGTAAAAAGAATGACAATAGTAGATCTAATATGTTAAAATTGACACAGACTGTGAATATACTGTAGTGGAAAAAATGGAGTAAAACAAACGAATATTCCTTTACCATTGACTTAAAAAGTTAGCTGTTCCATAATTATCATTTACGTGTAGACTATTGAAAAATCCCAGAGAAATAGCATCTTCTGAAATTGCTCTGTGGGAAAAGGTAATACTTAACCCTGTACCACACAGTCCCGAGTTTTAACGATCCTGTAGTAGAAAGCTTTTGAAAACAACTTGTAAAAAGTTGTTGCATTTACTCCTTTTCTAGAACTGATTTTGATCTTTTTAGAGACAAATTTCATCGTTTGAGTCACCTTTTATTTGTCTTAAGAAAATAATCTAAATTTAGACAAGTCTAAAATTCTGTCGTTTGGTGAAGGGTTAAATAACAAATTTAACCTATTGTTGTACAAAATACGACTTTTAACGACCATGCAGTTGATCTCTAACTTTTCCAATTAACTTTTTTTTTAATCAATCAAACAGTTTCTCCCTTCTTTCAAGTGTTCCCCTTTTAACAACTTTTATATATTAATTGTTTATTGGTACGACTTAGCCTAAACATATTTATCCATATTTAAACGACGCAAGGAGCATAAAGCATTACCGCAAAAAGGTTTTTTTATGTATCAAAATATAGCTCACTGCATAGATAGACCTAAGTTATTCCTAAAACGGAGTATGCAACTTTTAGACTCGCTCAAACTGGAAACATCTTGATAGAACTATTAATAGTAGTAGACGTTGTGAGAAAAGGCGACATCGCAAAACGTTACCAAATAGAAATCGGCGCCACACAGTCTATGGAGTATTCGGAACAAAACATTTTCTCCTTTTTGTTCTATCAAAACCAATGGATGCTTTCTTATATGCTGAACCAGTAACTTTTCGCGTGCATAAAACAATGTATATTTACTCTATCTGTTCTGAGCAGTATTCAAAATTAATACATTAGCTATAAATCAGTTTCATTTCTACTTCTTCCACACTTTTTATTTTTTCGATGAAACTTGCTTTTGAAAGGGTAGAAAACATTGTTGGAAAATGAGAACTTGTCGATCACAAAGATTTTCACCTTTCCGTGTGTTTTCAAAAGCGTTCTTTCTCAGGGTCGTAAACGCATGGAATTATTTGCTAAGTTATTTAACTGCATATAGCACATGTTCCGTCAAAAGTTAAACTCGCTACCAAATGACGAAATTTTGGTCTCAACCAAATTAAAAGCATTTGCAGACAACAAATTAAATGCAGCCCAAATGATAATGCCTGTCTTTGAAAAAGTAGAAAACATTGTGGGAACAGGAGAAAATGCTGTTAAAAGGCGTTAAAAGGCGTCATTGTGTGGTAAAGGGTTAAACTGGTAAACAAATTTGGCCTACACGAAGATTCCCTGTCATTAGTAAAGACCAAATTGTTGGCTTGTTCCGGCTAGCACATCTTGCAAAATGGAGGTGTAGAAGTAAGATAAGCCTGCGTGCTCACTGCAGTCTTGTCTTGATTTAAACTGAAGGAGCATCTACATTTTCACTCAGCATCTTAACCTTTTAGGCTCGGCCAATTTCTTTCCGAGGATTGATGATAGTCATGGCGACAAGATTCGTTCCTCTTTCACCGCTGGCCATTGTTTCGGTGATGGTTATGTGGGAAGGCAGCCAGTGGCTTGGAAAGAATACTGTTCGAAGTACTGATACAAGAACTTCAAGAAAAGCATGGGTAGGTGCATTGGCCGCCGCGATATAACCGATAATGTTTGAAACGGCGATAAACATTATACAACCAATCAGTCTTAACCTTTCAACTCTCTATCAAACGACAAAATTTCGTTTTAGACCAAATTGAAAGCATTCGCAGACGACAAAATAATTGTAACCCAAATGTTAATTCATGTCTTTGATGGGGTTGAAAAATATTTCTAACTGAGCCTTCTTCAAGGTCGTTAAAATTAGTGTGGTAACAGGTTAAGCACCAAGTAAACGCACATTTTCAGTCTAGAATAAAAACTATAATTAGAGCAATAGTACGACTGCTTTTGTCCAGAATTTCTCAGCAAAGCAGACAGTATAAACCAAAGATCAGACTGCACATTCTGGTCTTGATCCCGGTGCACCATAGGCAACAAAAGTAACGAAAAGCACCTTAATTCTTTATACACCTGTCACACTGAACTCGTTCTCACTACGTTCCGAAAATTGTTGCCAAATGGATCCAAACTGTGTTCTAACAGAGTGGACGTCGAAACAACCTTTCACGATCTGTTTACGAACTTCATCAAGGAACTTGCCGAGCCCCGGTAGCTCAGTCGGTAGCGTACAGGACGTGAGAACAGGGGGTCGTGGGTTCGATCCCTGGCTCGGCCAATTCCATTCCGAGGATTGATGATAGTCATTGCGATTCAATCCTCTCGCACCGCTGACCATTGTTTCGATAATGGTTATGTGGGAAAGCAGCCAGTGGCTTGGAAAGAATATTGTGCGGAGTGCTGGTAAAAGAGACTCCAGAAAAGCATGGATAGGCGCACTGGCCGCCGCAATATAACTGAAATAATGTTGAAAACAGCGTTAAACACCATACAATCAATCAATCAATCATCGAGGGACTTGGACAGGAAGCGTGCTCCAGAACTTTGAGCCTGCTCAAAATTTGTTGCCGTGCATTCCGTCCTCTAATACGACGGATTGGCAACTTACTAAATTAAGATGGCTGTACTTCTATCCTATTAGGGACGTTTTACGATGTGGTGCAGTTGGGCATCAACTGACAATACGTGAAGCGAGCCAAAGAGGAGAAGTTGAACAGCACACATTTGTTTCTCTCTGAGAGTTCAGGAGCACTTTCACCAGACTTCTTCTTCCTCTTCTTCTTCTTTTTCTTCTTCTTCTTATAATTATTATTATAATTGAGCCGCGCTCTGTGAAAAGGGGGCTTAATGCATCTGCGAAAAGTTTCGACCCAGGTCAGCCTGCGCAGTCCGCGCAGGCTGACCTGGACCGAAACTTTTCGCTATTGGTCGATTTTCTGCATGTCAAAGGATCAGTCTACCTCATGATTGAGTCGGTTGTTAAAAAAAGTGGCTATTATGGATCCATAAGTATGTGATGGCATTCTTGGTATGATGGATTACGGAGATGCATTAAGCCCCCTTTTGCCAGAGCACGGCTTAATTATAATTATCATCATCAACATCATCATCATCATGATTATCATTATAGTTCAGCTTCGTACAGTGGACTCTAAGGCCAGTCTATCTGATCTTTGGATCTTCAATACTCACACCCAGGACCTCTAGTTCTTGTTTTTGGGGATTTCATCGGTCTTGATTAAGTCAACATATGGCCTCCTCTTGCTCTCTGATGAGAAGCGTAAAGGTTTTGTTTTTTTCTTCTTGGGTTTTAGGCTCTGCTCTCTGTACTTTTACGACGTCTGAGTTTCTAACTTTGAAGCGGAGGTATCGGATGGTCCGTGGGATGCAGTACTCTCGACCCTCAGTCTCATGGATAGACCTGTTTTAACTCTTTACCAAACGACAAAAAATTTTATTGGTCCATATTGAAAGTACTGGCAGACGACAAATTAAACGTTGCGTAAATTTTGGCATATATCTTTGAAAGGATAGAAAACATTGAGGGAAAAAGAGAAAATGCTGGTTATCAGAATTTTCTCCTTTTCCCAAAATGTTTTCGAAGGCCTTATTTCTCAGGGTTGTTATAACTCGGCATTTTGTGGTAAAATGTGTTAAAATTATGACATTTGTCTTTCAAAGGATAGAATACATTGTGGGAAAAGGAGAAAAGGCTGGTTATCAGAATTTTTCTCCTTTTTCCTCAATGTTTTCAAAAGCCTTCTTCCTCAAGTTGGTAACACTCGGAATTGTGTGGTAAAGGGTTGATTAAACACAGTTGGAAATAAAAGATGTCTAAACTAAAACGAAGCATTTACAACGATAAAAACCAAGTACGTGTATCACAACTTGGTATCATTTTTTGTGTTGGTGCACTTGTTATAATAAGCTTAGAGGATATTGTGTAAGTAAAAAAAAACGCCTGTTAAAGTTATTATGTGACAAAATCGTCCCCAATCCATCACAGTAAACCAGCAAAAACTAATATCGAGAGAATTTTTTACTCGCCACAACAGCTTTAATAGTTTGCTCAATTAATTATGAAGTGATAACTGTCACGGGGAACCTCAAAAAAGTATTATAATTTTAAACTGACATCTTTAACTTTTTGTGTACCGATTGCAAATATTCTTGTCGTTTATGCGGATAATTAAGGCCCAGATCAGACTGCACAGAACATTTAGTCTGATCTTGAATCTACCTTGTCCGTCACTCGGTGATATTATACAACAAATGCCATAAAATCGGAACTTCTCGGTCTTTTTCGCTGATTTCATTCTTACTTCTTCCTTATTTGGCAGTACAAGAGTTGAAGCCACGCCCTCAACCCTTTCAGCACCCTTGGCGAAAACAGGGGCTTTTGTGGACGGCATAGATCAAGATCAGACTGCACAGAACGTAAAGTGTGATCTTGGATCTACTTTGTCCTTCACTCGCGATTATACAGCAAAATGCCTTATAATTGGAACATCTTTGTCTCATTAATTTTGATGATTTGATAGTTGCTTCTAACTTATGTGGCAGTCCAAGGGTTGAGGCATCGCCGTTTAACTTTCAGCTTCTAGGCGAAAATAGGGGCTTTTGCGGACGGCATAGATCAAGATCAGACTGCAAAGAACGTGCAGTCTGATATTGGATCTATACCGACTGCTTTTTCAGTTAACCCTTATCCTGGTTTATCCTGGTAAAGAACTAAAATGAAACTTTTAATTCGATGGTAAAAACCCAAATATTGCTGTTTCAAAGTTATGTTTTGGGGAATAATATCTCCTTATCGGACAGTGTAGATCCATGATCAGACTGCACGTTCTGCGCAGTCTGATCTTGATCTACACTGTCCGCAAAAAGTTCAGTGAGCTGAGCAGCCTATGTATTAAGCTTGTATCATTTATATCTGTTTGAGAGGTCCGGATTATATACTCGTATCTGGTTCTGCAAGAGTTAACCCTTTACCGCATGACAAAATTTTGTCACTGGACCAAATCCAAAGCATGTGTAGATGACTAATAAAACGTTGCTGAAATGGTGGGATTTGTGAAAAAAACGCTAGAAAACATTGTGGGAAAAGGAGAAAATGCTGGTTACCAGCATTTTCTCCTTTTCCCACAATGTTTTCAAAAGCCCTGGGAAAAGGAGAAAATGCTGGTTACCAGCATTTTCTCCTTTTCCCACAATGTTTTCAAAAGCCCTCTTCCTCATGGTCAGGATTGTGTAGTAAAGGGTTAAAGAAGTTTTTTTACATTGCTCGCCTCCACTTGCATGCGAGTGATACTTTACAGCCTTTTAAATGGCTAGCTTTTTTTTCATTTCCTTATTAATAGTTTTTTTTGCAACACGCATACACTTGTATATGAGTCACACTCTGGCACAAGGGGGATTAATGCATCTCGTGATTCGTTATAATAAGCAAGTCATCACATAGGTATGGATTAAAAAAAATCTATTTTGTCTAGCAACCGGCTAAAGCCTGAAGTAGACTTTCCTTTAACATGCATTAAACTGGCCATTAGCAAAAAGTTTCGACCCATGTCAGCCTGCGCGGACTGTGTACGTTGACGAGGGTTGATACTTTTTGCAGATGCATTAAGCCCCCTTTTCACAAAGCATTGCCCAAATGTATATGAGCCACGCTTTTGCACAAGGGAGTTTAATGTATCTCCGTGATGCATTATGGTAAACAAGTCATCACGCAACTCTGTATCCACGAAATCCATTTTGTCTTACAACCAGCTGAATCATGAGGCAGACTGGTTCCTTGACATGCAAAAAATGACTAATTTCAGCAAAACGTTTCGACCTATGTCAGCCTGCGCGGACTGCGCAGGCTGACATGGTCGATACTTTTTGCAGATGCATTTAAAACCCATTTTCACATATTTTAACAAATTGTGACATACAGCATGGCCCATATAAAGGTTACTCAATGACTAGAGAGTGTTACGGGAGATCATTCCTTCCGTACTGCATAGCTTCCTTCCCGCATAAAATCAATAACTAGCAACTGCGTTGGGAAGAATTCTCTTTAGCTCAGTGGTTATGGTGTTGCTCTTTTAAACCTCAATAAACAAAGATCTTTTCCCCACCCTGTTCGAATCCCGCCAGGTGCTGTTTGTATTTGAGCTATGCATTTGTTGCGAACTTTCATGTTCGTAAGATAGGGACTCGTCCTGGATTTGCCAGTGAACCCTTTGTTGTTTAAGAAAAAAGATCTACTGCCTAATATGGCTTTCTGTCATCAAAATGATGACATTTTAGAGTGGGTGTGTTACGGAAGTTCACTCCTTCCTTACTGCATAGCTTCCTTCCCGTATAAAATCAATACCTAACAGCTGTGTTGGGAAGAATTCTCTTAAGCTCAGTGGTTATGGTGTTGGTCTTTTAAACCTCGAACAACGAGGACCCTTACGCACGGGTTCGAATCCCGCCTGGTGCTGTTTGTATTTGAGCTGCGCATTTGATGCGACCTTTCATGTTCGTAAGAAGAGAATATCCTGTAGAAATTGTCCAAGAGGGAAATTGTCCGATCAGCGGATTTCTAGCAGACATTATGTAGCAAGATCAGAATGCATGTTATAGGCAGTTTGATATAATCTAGGCCCTACTTGGTTCGCAGAAGAGACCAAAATACATATGTACATAGACATTTTATTATAGCAATAGCAAAGGTAATCATACGAATAACACAGGCTTTAACGAAACGTTTAAGATCACATCTGTATCATAACAGGGATATAACAAACATAATTAGATATTAATTTTCTCCTTAACCCGAATCATAAATGAGTTTAATTAGTTTCTGTTTATTTTGTGACCCATAAAGAGACCGGTAATAAATTCGTTTAGGAACAACAGGTGTTAAACTTTAAGGTCCCCTCTCTCTTCCTCCCCTCTCTCTCTCTCTCTCTCTCTCTCTCTCTCTCTCTCTCTCTCTCTCTCTCTCTCTCTCTCTCTCTCTCTCTCTCATGGTTTCTAAATTGTCCAACGAAAATCGTTTCAGGAGGTAATGATAAGAAAGATTGTTCCGTCAGAAATACTTCTGAAAGTGGAATACGCACTCTCTATTAAGTGTGACACAGGGAACTCGAATTTTTCTCATGGCGTTACATCGGAAGAATGAAATTTCCGTATGGTGTTCCATCGGAAAATACGTATTTTCCTCGTTTGGTAACACTGAAAAATACGTACTTTCCTTATAGTGTAACACCGTAAAACACGATTTTTCTTCATATTGTAACATCGGCAAACACGAACTTACTGTATGGTGTAACACCGGAAAATACGAACCTTTTTCATAGTAACACATCCGAAAATACGAACTTTCCCATGGTGTAAAACCGGAAAACACGAACTTTCTCTATGGTGTGACACCTTGGAATACGAAATTGCCCTACAGGGTAACAAAAGAAAGAGCAGCTAAGGCTCAAAAATAGTGATTTTACTCGAATTTTAATTTGGCAAAAGCTGGTGATGTGACACGAGAACGGAATGCTTCTGGGTCATAATACCCAAAAGTAGTCCCATATGAAAATTTGATATAAAGCACTTGTGTGACACTGTTTTATCACGAATAATGAGAGGACAGGTGTAAAATGTGTTTCCGAACTTGATTTTATTATTTTTTCAGAGACTAAAAGTATTCTTAGCATTTCTTTCAGGACTATTTTGTGTGTGTGTGTGTGTGTGTGTGTGACCAGGAAAAGAGAAGCATGGTCTATTACCAGTGAGGGCCTTGACTTACAGCGATTTTCCGAGGGTTAATGTATATTAAGAGGAATAGCTCATGGTACTGTTTTCAACAACTTTTTGTGGAGGCTACTGGACAAACATTTGGTGGGGAAAATAATTGCTATGCTCCCGCTTCGTCAGGGAATCAGCAGCAGCCGGTCGAAGACGGTGCTTTTTTCTCTATTTGAAATAAGCCTAAAATTTCCAGGTGTGACACCACTATTGGCTGTACCAGGGGAGGTAACCAGTCTACTTTATCTGCAACACTGTAGACCAAATCAATCAAATAATACTGTTCATGCAGCCAGTCGACGATACTCTATTTTCGAAAAGCCGACAATGTACCGGTGTGAAACCGCAATTGCCTGTATCAGGGGAGGTAACCAGTCTGCCTAATCTGCAACCCTGTAGACCAAATCAATCAAACAACACTGTTTATGCAGTATACGTAAAACCAAATTATCGTCTGCCAACATGTCATATCGGTAACTTTTATCAATGTTCGTAGTTTTATCTTAAAGGCCCAGTAAAGGCCAAAATATTAAAGCAGGTGTAATAATACATTTAAATTTAAATCATACCATTTGATAGTATGGAAAATATTGTGGAGATGACTGTCTGTTATTGTGTGGTCGGGCCATATGTTAGTCGCAGGCAGAAAAAAAAGAATTTTAAAATCAGCCAAAAAGTAAACAAATGACGCAGCTACCTGGCAGCTTTTAATCTAGTTTTGAAATTAATTTCTCTGTCAGCGACTAACACTTGGACCAACCGTACAATGACAGATTGCCATCTTCAAAATAATTTCCACACTTTTAAATGGTATGATATAAATTCAAATGCATTTAAACACCCGCTTTGTTTATATTTGACCTTTATTGTTACTTTAACTCATTACCAAACAACAAAATTTAGACTTGTCCAAAGTGAAAGGATTTGCAGACGACAAATAAAAGTGTAGCACAAATTGTAAATTTGTCTCTAAAAGGGTAAAAAACATTGTGGAAAAAGGAGAAAATGCTGGTTACCAGCATTTTCTCCTTTCCCCACAATGCTTTTAAAATAATAAGTCTCCTTAAGGTCGGTAAAACTGGAGATTGTGTATTAAAGAATTGATTCTTTCACCGACATGGTTTTTAAAAAAAAAAACTCGAGCTCTTTCTATAGCTTAAAATGATAGATCTATTCCATGAATCTCAGACAGGATTTTCATCTTAAAAGTTTGACTGGCACATACGGTTAGTATAGATCCAAGATCAGAAGGAACGTCTTTTTCGTCTTAATCTTGACCTATGCCGTCCGCGAAATCCCCTGTATTCCCCTGTGCAGCTCTAAAAAGGTTGAATTCTAAGCACGTAGGGAGGCCTTTTTTTTGCTGCTACCAAAGTGTAAGTCACACCAATTTGTCTTACACTTGTCACATTTCCTT
Source organism: Hippopus hippopus (assembly GCA_946811185.2). Classification (NCBI taxonomy): domain Eukaryota; kingdom Metazoa; phylum Mollusca; class Bivalvia; order Cardiida; family Cardiidae; genus Hippopus; species Hippopus hippopus. The sequence continues at coordinate 4,852,090 of OX328100.1, read as the reverse complement.
TGACAGACATTTTTTTTTTTTCAAAATCATTGCTGCAGACCAACATGGAAAACATTTAAGAAAAGAGAGAAGTTGCTCGCAAAGGAGCAATTTCCCCTTTCCCATAATGTTTTCGTGTGAAGTTATGTTTTTATCATTACGTCATTTGTTATTCCATACTTAACAAGGAATATTTCAAAGTCGGCTGCTTTGAAATTTGTGTTAAAAGGTAATTAGTTTTAATTAATTAGATGTTTGGCCCGACGATATGCTAATTATATTCTCTCTATCGAATTTACATACGGTACTGAAATGGAGATATAAAAATATGTTTGAAAGATGGTAATTTATTAATACGCCGTTGTTAATTAACTACTAGTATTTTCTGTTGTCTCTGGTTCAGTCGAACCAAAAATTTCGTTCCGGATTTTTTTTAGCTTTTTTAATAATAGACACCTCCAGACAACCTTTTTGTTTTTACAGAATATTTCTCAAACCATTGTAACAAAAGGAGAAATTGCTGAATATGCCGACAATGATTATATTTGAGCCATGCTCCGGCAAAAGTTTTGATGCTTCTCCGTGATCCATTGTACCAAGCAAGTCATCATACGGGTATAATGCTTGATCCATAAAACCAACTAAATTGTGAGAAAGAATGGTCCTTTGACATGCGCAAAATTTACCGAAAGCAAAAATTTTCGACTAAGGTCAGCCTGCGCAGACTGCGCAGGCTGACTTTAGTCGATACTTTTTGCAGCTGTATTAAGCCCCCTTTTCAAAGATTAAGGCCCATTTGTATTCACGTATTAAATCTTTATGGAACGATCCTGTGTTTTACCGCTCTTGGGCTAGGCATTTGTGTTCGACCGTAGTAAGAACCTACCTATATGAGGTATAGCACCACTGCGAACCGCTTTCGGCTCGTAGTTGTCAAAAGTAGCCCCTTTCGAAAATTTAATAGCAAGCACTTCTGCTGCACTGTTTTATCTATTCTATAATGGAAGGACAGGTCTAAAATGCGTTTCTGGTTTTTATATGACGATTTCTGTGGGAACTGAGTGCAAGCTTATTATTTCTTGGGGAACCATTTTGTGCCTGTGTCCACATGAAGGAACATTCCCTACCGTCCGGAAGTTCTTTTTTCACTGTGATTTTTCAAAAAAATGAAAAACGCATTTGAATGAGGTGCCTTTTTTTAAGATTGTGTAGGCAATTGGACAAATATTTGATAAGAACAATCAACAAAGTTCTTGGTTTTGCCAATTAAAAGTACAGCAGATGGTCTAAGATCGTGACTTTCACTTTTTTCTCAATACAGCAAAAGAAACAAAAAGTGGTGTGACACCACGATTTTAACCCTCTTTACCAAATAATCCCTGGTTTTCACGACCCTGGAAAAGATGTCTTTTGAAAACATTGTGGGAAAAGGAGAAAATGCTGGTAACCAGCATTTTCTCTTTTTCCCACAATGTTTTCTGCTCTATCAGAGAGCTAAAGCTCATTTGTACCGATGTTGAATTTGTCCTCTACACATTGTTAGAATTTGAAAGAGTCTAAAATGTGCCGTTTGGGAAAGGGTTAAACAAGGGCGTAAACAGCTTTCTATTGTTGTAGGTTTTGCCGTTTGGTGTTTGGGTTGCATGCCCTTTGAAAAATTTTAAAACGTATATTCTGTTGCGCTCTGGGCATTCTAGGGACAATCTGAGGTGCTGTGTTTGATAAGAAGACATGGACGACTTAAGAAGAATATATCGACATATAAAAACGAAGAGCAATTTATTAGCTGATAGACGTTTACGACATGGCCTAGTTTTAACGACCTTTATGAAAGGGGCTTTTGAAAACATTGAGTAAAATGAGAAAATACTGGTAACCACGCGAAAATGGACATTCGGACATTTCCGTAACGAGAATTTCTCCTTTTCCCACAATGTTTTCTACCCTTCTTTAAAAAGATATAATCATTTGGGCCACAGTTATTTTGTCGTCTGCATTTGCTTTCAGTTTGGACGAGTCAAACATTTTGACATCTGCTAAAGAGTAATAGCGTCAAATTCGAATATACCTGCACAATGTTAGTCTACAATAAATTCCAAATACAACTTTAAGGCTTGTTTAAACTAGAATATGTCAACAAAGCGAACAATGTAGATCCAAGATCAGACTGCACGTTTTTTGCAGTCTGATCTTGATCTACATTGTCCGCAACGGAATGGTTATATAAGGGTTAGAAGTAATCTTTTTTCAGTTCAAATGTTAATAAGGCACTTGCCTGTCTAGACGATGTATTTATAAGTAGATGGAACAACGTCGTAATTTATCCGTTTGACAGATGTTTTATAATACAATTCAAGATCTACATGGAATAAATTCGAAAACAAAGGACAGGTTCAATTACTAGTACGTTTAAACATACACGTACTATCGTGTATCAGACCACGATAGTTAATAGTAACCTTTGTTTGTTCGTTCGTTCGTTCGTTCGTTTGTTTTTGAAAAGAACGTCATTCACTTATACCGCTGCGGCCACTGCACCTATCCATGCTCCACACAATTACATCACAAGCCACTAACTGCTTTTCTACAATCCTGTTGCAACGACTGTCATCGATCCTCGAAGAGAAATTGAGCGATCCAGCGACGCCCCCTTTCTCCCCCGGTTTCAGGCCCTGTACATTACTGACTAAGCTCTGAGCTCAGCATATTGGCCTGTGATCAGGGGTTGTGAGTTTGGGTATTCAGCTGCAGTAGCAGAAAGAATCAATTTCACAGTAACTCCCATCCGTCGATATAACATTTTATACGCCTGATTTCTGAGTGATGGAGTTAACTCGACTAAGCTTCCGCTTGTCGGCCTACTCAATTTACCCTTCACCATACAATCCCAATTTTTAAACAACCTTGGGGGACAACGCTTTTCAAAACCTTGCTGGAAAAGGTGAAAATGCTGGTAACTAGTAACCAATGTTTCACAGACAAATCGCGTCATTAGTGCAATATCTAATTTGTTTTTAAATGCTTCCAATATCGACAGGGTCTGAAAAATTAGATCTGGTAAAGAGTCAAAGACAACTGTTCTTCATTTGTCTATCCTTTTCTTACAATGTTTTCAAGCGCCATTATAAATTTTTAAGCCCCTGTGCAATCATCACTGCTTTAAGTCTTTTTTAACTACTAAAACGCATATAGATTTTATATCCAATGGGCTTGCCTCAACAAGCGGACGATATAGATCCAGAAACTCAGGGAAAAATATCTGATAGGCTTGACTAAACAGGCGGACGGCATAGATTCAAGATCAGACTGCACGTTCTGTGCAGTCTGATCTTGATCTATGTCGTCCGCAAAGATCCCCTTTTTTTATCACGTGGCCCCTGCAAGGGTTGAAATGTTAAAGGTTTTGATTTGTGGTGATAATATAACATTTAAGATGAGCTATTGCATCATTAAATTTGTTTCAATCGAGACTTGAATAGAAAGAAATATGAATGAACTAAATCCTTTCTATTCATTACGATTTTGGTTTTTCGTAAGTACATAGAGTTGAAGGCTTTAGTATTTAATAATAGCCACCTCCAGGCAGTATTTTTTTTTTCTTTGGCCTCGCCTTGCACAACAACAAAACTGTTGTAGTAAAATGACAGTTTTCTCTTAATGAGAATACCGTTTTTTAAATCAATCAATCAACCAATCAACCAGCCTTCCTGCCTGTCTGCCAACCTGCCCGCCTGCCAGGACGGACCCACGAGGATTCATGCTTGGTTTGTTATACCCCCGCAAAACGAATGTTTTCGGGGGTATACTGGAATCAGCCTGTGTGTCCGTCCGTGTGTCCGTCTGTGTACAAAATACTAGTAATTTTGTGTCGCGAACTCCTCCTACAGTTTTCGGCTGCTATTGTATTGAAAGTTTGTTGATACATTGATCGTATACTGAAGTTGTGCAAGACGCAGTTTTTAATCATCTACTCCCTATGATTCAAGGGTAATCTCCCCTTGAACTTGGAAATTTTTTTGTTAAATTGCCTGTTTCTGACAAAGCGCTGGCGGGGGTATTAAGTCATATTCAGTGACAGCTCTAGTTTTAGTTCTGTTGGCTTTGGACAGTTCTTTTTGTTTTTTCTTTCTGTAAGTGAAGAACGGGATCAGACTACACAAATCTATGGTTGGGCTCTTTACTAAACAATCCCGTGCTTAAAATATTTTTAGGAACGTGGCATTTGAACAATTGTGGAAAAGGGGTAAAATGCTTGTTACAAGCATTTTCTCATTTTCCAACAGTGTTTTCTACCCTTTCAACCCTAAAATTCCAAAGTGAGAATCACATTCAATTTGTCGTTTTAAAACTTTTTAAACACTTCCAGTTTTGACAAGTCTAAAATTGTGAAGTCTGCTCAAGAGCTAAGCCTGATAATGGTTTCCCTGTCAACACACAACACCAACAGTAGCAACAAAATATAACATGAAAGGGGAAAGAATAAAAAAAAAACTAAAATGAAATGAGAAAAACATAATTGAGAGATGAACAAGAGACAAAATCGACACTAAAAACAAAACGATAAGAAAGAAAAACTACAAACAACAACAAAGAACAACTAGAAAGTAAAACAACAATAACAACACTAAAAACAATAAGAAGGGACATCTATTACTCTCAGACGAAAACCATGTCTTTTTATGGTCGGCCGATTTCATAATAACGGGGGAACTGGTATTCCGTTCTTCTAAAATGCCCATTGTACTGTTTATGTAATGAAGCAATGCGTTCAACCTGTCTTATTAAAGGAACGCGATAACCGTTGCCCTTGTTTACAATAATTCAGAGCATTCTATCTTCGTATACGGGTAGAACAGGTAAATTATCCGATAATTTTAATGAAAATGTACATTAAAAAAGGCTTAAATCTTTTACAAGCTGTCGATTACACTAAGCGAGCAGTGGTGTAATGGAAAGATCCCTGCTTCTCAATCCGGCTGTTGAGGTTCGAGCCGTTAAATCTACCTTTTTTTTTTAGGAAGAAAGTTATATATTTTTTTCGGTTTTCTCCTTTCTTTTCTTTTCCTTGTTTGATTGTCTTTTTGTGTGTTTTTCCCCCCTTTTTCCTGTCTTCTCCCCTTTTTTTAGACGTGTATATCTTTTTGTCGTTGATATTCTTTTGTTATTATTACATCTTATTCTAATTCTTTTTTGTTGTTGTTGTTGTTGTTGTTTTAAAACACATTTCTGTATGAATGATACAACAGTACAATGATAAGTGCGCAACTCTCATCCCGTTCACCAGCAGTATCCGTTTCTCTTCATTTTCACTGGCCGTATCGGTACCCCAAGCCCCTTAACATTCAGTATCTGTTGCTTCCTCGTCGCTGAGCGCAATTATTCACTGCTCAAAGGCTTTTTGAACTGCAATGTCTGATTTAACAAAAAAATGTTTATTCTACCAAGACCGCAGTAACTTTTCCACTCAGATTGATTTAGTTCTCAATCCGTTTTTTTCCACTAATGCTCCAAATTAAATCCTGGTCCAGTCCAGCTTCCGAGATGGTTAAGTTCCCAACTGTAGGGAAAAGTGAGTAGACATTTTTCTACTGTCAAAGCCCTGAAACAGGAAGAAAATCGTAGCCAGATATTTGTGGCTATAGTCATCTTAGAAGTCTAAAACACTAAGCTATTTCTAGCATCAATTCCTTTGCAAGAAATGTCTTGGTTCATTTTTCCCAAATTTCACAAGGATCATCGTGCAGTCTCGTGTGATGTCATTAAATATGAATGAGACTACTAATTATAAGTACAAATATTCACTATGATATAAAAAAAAATAATGTAACCATTGACTTACCTTAAAAAACAAAATGCTTGATTAAAAAGAAAAAAAAGTTTTTCTGTGACTCGAATTCGATCCACACGGGTGGTAGCATAGTCGCTATGACCATTGTACCACAGCACTATTTGCTCGTTCGAGTTGAAAATTACCAGTAAGTAACTGCTTCGTCCCTGGTATTCCCTATTTGAATGTTTTGAACCGATCCAGTGTTTGTAAACAAAGGCCACAATTATCGCGTTTTGTTAGTACCTGTTATGTGTTTATAGGCTAGAATTATCATCTGAGAGTAATACACACCAAGACCACCACAACAACAAATGTAACCCTTCTCCTGCCACTACCATGTCGCCTGATAGGTGTACCATACTGCTGGTACCTCGCTCATACTCTGGTGATAACGGTTACGGTGCACACAAAGTGCCTCACCAACCTCACGATGAAGAGCCTCTTGTTCCAACATGTCTGCATCTGATAAATGTCTTCTGACATTCGCATTTGCCATATTAACGACAAAAAACGTTCAGCCTTTCAAAAGAAAGAGAAGAATTAAAAGTGCACAGATGTTTGATACATGTATGCAGCATCTGCATTTGCAAGACTTGCACGAGGAATTTGCTTGTCATACAAGGCAATGTGTGTACTGGAGACCCTCTCGATACACCACTGAATGATTTCCAATATTAACATCATAGAAATATAGAATACAGACTCTGCCATGGTGCTAGGAAATCTTGGTGCTTACCAAACTTTCAGTTGTATATATATATGCATATATGCATAGCCCATACAATGATTTAGAAGTTCGTATTACCCGTTCTGCATTTTTGTTTTGAACTGCGTATATACAAGACACACAATACCGACATTCAAGTATAAAGAAAAACAGCATCATCAACAAAAACAACAACAACGAGACACAAAAACAATACAACAAAAATCAACAGATAATAAATAATGAAAATGACAGGAGGAAAAACAACAGAAATGCTGTATAATTAATACAGTGCACGTGAGCTTTTAACCCTTAGACTGCTAAGCGCGACTCCATGACCTTTTGAGGACACTGTAGATCAAGATCAGACTGCGCAGAACGTGCATTCTAATCTTGTATTTACGCTGTCCGAAAGCGAGACAGTTTTCTCCAACAAAATACCTTTGAAAGAGCAAGAGTTTGATTTTTTACTATCAGCTTGAAAGTTTCATTACATTTATTTAGCAGGTTAAGGGTTAACGCCCTGAGATAAATTATCTTATCAACGGGAAAATGATTACATGTTCGATAAGATGAAACATGCACGATGCATGATAGTGCTGTTTATTCTCTAGTTAACTCTTCGAGCTTGTATCAGTACGTTTGTTGCCTTTGGGGACAGTGTAGGTTAAGATCAGACCACAGATGCAGTCTGATCTTGGATCCACATTGTCCGCTTGTTTGTGAGATATTCTGAGTTAATAAGCTTTGAACTTACAATACCTATGTGTTTCATTTTCTGGAAAATGCCCGGCCAGGTAATTCAGTGGTAAGCGTTTCTGACTCGTGACCTGGTGGTTGCGGGTTCTATCCCGGTCGAAGCAAAATTTCTTTCCGGCAATTTTCGCCTCACACCTCTGATGCATGTGAGAAAACTAGTCAGTGACTTGTAAAGAAAGTTGTGTCAGTACTGGTGTGAGAAAGCCAGGAAACACATGCGTAGGTGCGCTGACCGCCGTGATATGACCTAAGCTGTTAAAACGGCGTTCAACTCCAATACAAACATTGGAAAATTTAACGTTCATTTCATCTATCTGACACTCAAAAGGTAACCTTTGACAGTTAAATAAGTGAAATAGACAATTTCAACGATTTATTGAAGAAAATCTTGTGTATGTAGATGCCATGCTGTTACTACCAAGGACCGCATTCATCATTCTCTTTTAATTGCATTCTTATTCTTAGTCTTATTTAATGACGTTTTATCGGGTTGTCAGTGGGCAACATGTCTCTTCGCTTCTCTATTTTCTAGCGTAACTTTGTCTGATTGTAGTACTACTATTGGACTACTGATTTTTGCTGCAAGACGTGGAGAAAGTAGTGGTAGATACATTTTTTTTTTTTTAAAGATCAGTTTATGAAGTATAAATCATTCCTAAACAGCGAAAACGGAACATGTACATTTGTCGGACATTACTTATCCGGATAGTAAGTTTAGTGTGGTAAAAAGAGAAAATTACAAGTATTTTCTCCTTTTCAACGTTTTCTAACCCACTTTCCTGGGTATTGATAGAAATCAGGATCGTTTGATTCATTTTGCTATAAGGTTCGTAAGTAATCTATGCCTTTGAGTAATTCTGGACAGTTCTACTTGTATTGTTTTTCCATTCTCCCATCTATTAAAATACACCACATGTATTTGGTATTAACCCTTTCCTAAATGAATTAAATTGGAACTTCAAAATTGAAAGAAGCTGCAGACGACAAATTAAACAAGGTTTAAATGAGATTAAAAGAACCGTTTGTGCAGAAAAGGTTGTGGGGAAAGGAACAATTGATTGTAATGAACAATTACCCCTTTTACCAATATGTTTTCCAAAGCCGTCCCATACCAATGTTAAATCGAGACTATATCAAGGAAAGGAATGACAGAGTACAATCTTTATTGTCAAAAAAAACATGATTAAGTGCTAGAAATAATACATCTTATTAAGTAATTTGAAATCTTGGGTGTTTTGTGTCACTTTCTTTGTTCCAAGGGAGGTAATTGAGTTCGAATATTGAGAAAAGTAGCCCGGCAACCTATCTCTTTTTTTGCATTTTTTGATAAAGGATATAATCAAGTATATTTCTAAGTAAAATGAGAAAAATCTTCGCGCTAGATTTTTTTGAGGGTCAAATAATGTCCTGATTTTCTGTGATAAAATAAGCAATTTTGTGGGCTAAGGGTTTTACTGAAACATAGATAGCGTATCATTAATTTGAAATATCTGTTAATTTCTCATCAAAGTCACAGGATCCATTCTTTCACTATGAATTTAAAACACAGAGAACATGATTTGACTGAAATTACAGATTTTAATCACAAAATTCTGACGTATGCTGCAATAATTGGGTTTTGTGTAATTTGAAAAAAGGGTTATGTTCTTCGTGGGCTCAGACCTTTTTAGTTAATCTGGCAACGTCTGTTTATCTCTCTACATATTGAAAGAACATACTTTGAAGTGTTTCTGTATCAAATTTCACGAAATTCTCTGCGCTAGAAATAACTCGCTGAAACGCCTTTAAGATTTAAAAAGTAGTGTTACTCTTGATTGGTTTGACCATCTGGGTTTAAACAATCAGAAATTGCATTGGTTCTAAATTCATAAAACCACTGAAAAGTATTTCTATCTTACGTCTTTTCTTTCTTATTGATGATTTGCTGGCTATCGCCGTACTTAATTCAATGATGAATCATATTTGAAGTTATGCTAGATTATAAACCTAAAAAGCTCACTTTAAAGCGGTATTGAACACAAACCAATCAATCAAAAACAATAACAAACAAGTTATTTCGTTGAAATGATATACCCCGCCGAAAAAGACCTTTTTTGATTGAAACATAAGATGTACTGTGCTTTGCATGTATGTGGGATTTTTGTTATTGGTTCCTAACGAAATTACGCATGAAACCCCCTTTTTCCATGACATGGTTTTTCATTAATTAAAAACAAATAATGATTGCCTGTGGCTTATGATAAACAAAATGAATATGAAGTTTCATAAAATGTTGTTCAGGAGTTGAAGATATATTGATTCACAATGGAAGTATACATCAAGCCCCCTTTTTCCATGACACGGCATTTAATAAAAAATAAAACAGAAAAGGTATATCGGAGGACTATCATAAGGAACACATTTATGAAGTTTCAACAATTGTCGTCAAAGATTTTAGAATACATCTGTTCGGACGGACGGATGGACGAACTGACGGACAAACGGACGGACTGGCGATGCAAGAACTGTATCCCATCGCCTTCGGCGTGGGATAATAAAATAGATTTAAGAAGCACAGGGATAAAGCCCATCGTTCTTGTTAAACAGACAAGGAAACCTGGAAACACTCCCACTTTTACTGAGTGCTCGTGCAGACCTAATTAGCATATATCTTCACTTATAATTAACCATCGGACTGCCAAAAAACAATCCGATATACTCAAAGAAAAAAGAAACGCAACTTTTTCAAAATCATATATATTTGAAAGTTTATGTCCATGCAATGAAACGTCATTCTCTCTACAACTGGTCATCGCTATCGATATTTACTCAGTTCGTTTTAGTGAAAGTAACCCATGCGTTATGCCGTGTTCAGCGAATTTAATTTTTCACATGCACGCTGCACTGAACAACTTGCATGTGAGTACCTATTCAAATTTCATTGTTGGATTTACCACACAGGCTCAAGTACAAATAATCCAGGTTTTTTGAGCGTTTTTATACGGTTATTGCTATGCCACGCTTACGCAAAGAACAGCGTGAACACGCCGTCAGGATGCTGATGAACGGGACTTCGCAACGCCAAGTCGCAGCGCAACTAGGGGTGCATAAAAGTACCATATCTCGAATGGTTAAACGTTTGACGGAAACTGGTACTACCGACGATGGCCAAAGATCAGGACGTCCTCGTGCCACTACACGTCAGGGAGACGCTTATATACGCCTGACACATCTATGTCAGCGGCTTCGTACAGCCACTGAAACCGCAGCGCACATGAGAGGAATTCGTGTGAGTGCTAGGACGGTAAGAAACCGTCTGCATGAATTCGGCTTAAATGCCAGGAGGCCGCACGTTGGGTTGGCGCTAACCCCGGATAGACGACGTCGCCGTATGGAATGGCTTACTGCCCACCGTCCGGGTGTATTTTCTCTTCGGCAATGGAGAGAAGTCTTATTCTCTGACGAGTCCCGTTTTTTGCTGTATCGTTCAGACAGAAGAACTCGTGTCTACAGACGTCGAGGTGAACGCTTCTCAAACGCTTGTGTGGTGGAATGTGATCGCTTTGGAGGTGGTGGGGTGATGGTGTGGGCAGGCATATCACATGGACAAAAAACTCCACTCATATTCATTGACGGATCTTTGACAGCTGTCTGTTACAGGGACACTGTGCTGCAACAGATCGTTGTCCTATTCGTTCACTTTCCAGCACGACAATGCACGGCCACATGTTGCTAGGATATGCCAAGCCTACCTGGCCGACAACAACGTCAATGTTATGCCTTGACCGGCATTCAGTCCCGATCTTTCGCCCATCGAACATCTTTGGGACATTTTAGACAGACGTGTACGTAAACGGAATCCACCGCAGACGTCACACGATGAGCTAACAAGCACTGACTGAGGAGTGAGAAAACATCACTATCAGACAGGTGAACGGTCTGATTAATTCAATGCACCGACGGATTAGAGCTGCAATGGCTGCCAACGGGGGCCATACTCGGTATTAGACATTTGAACGGCGCATTCGCCACCCTTACGTCATAAAAGCTGCCATTTTTATCGATGTGCGTTTCGTTTCGGGTCAAGAAAAATTACAGTGAAAGAAAGCCTCTTGTGTTGTTATTTCAATAATGAAATCAATTTATATTGTGAATAAATTAACATTTAGATTCTATGCTTAATCTAGGGTTGCGTTTCTTTTTTCCCTTAGTATATATACTGACGTCCATTAAAAACGCCTCATCGAAAAAGTGCGATAGCTTTGTACATACCTAGAATATATATGTCACGTTTTGCCTACCATAGAATTTTCACTTCTCTAATCTACTGAAGCATGAAATTTCGTGCCAGTCTATTATGTTTGCTTCAACCATGACTCATGGCACCGTTTTGCCCTACACCCCATGCATTTTCCCCACGTGGTTATGTCGGTCAAAATTACGCATGTGTAAACAGTAATTGATTTACAATTAAGTAGTCCAAGAAATATTTTGAAAACATCAATTTCGAAAATGTCAAGACAAAATAATGAATAAAGAGCACGCATTTTGGGCATGCTTGAAAGCTGTCTTTCTCAAAATGACGTTGCAAGACGCTTTAACGTTGCAAGATCAACAATAGTGTGTCTTGTTCGACGGGTAAACGAAACAGAGAGCTTGTCTGATAGACCCCGACCTGGTGCTCCGCGTGTGACGTCTGTACGACAAGACAATTTCATCCGTCAACGTCACTTGCGAAACCATTTTGTCACAGCGCAATCCACAACGTCGATGGTTATAAGGAATCGCGGAAGACATGTAAGTCGGAATACAGTAAGGCGACGTCTTCGGGAGTGTGGAATATTGTGCAGGCGGCCGTACCGCGGTGATGTGCTAACTGACCACCACGGTCGGGAACGTCGGCAGTGGACTCAAAACAACATCGGAAGACGTTGGCGTGATGTGGTCTTCAGTGACGAATCCTGTTTTAACCTCTCTTGTGCCGACGGACGAGTCCGCGTTTACCGTTGAGGTAATGAACGGTACACCCAAAGTTTTGTTCTGGAACACAACCGTTTTGATGGTGGTGGTATAATGGTTTAGGCAGCAATAAACCACACATTTAGAACTGACCTAGCGGTTGTTAATGGTAATTTAAATGCCAGACGGTATGTAAACCAAGTTCTGCGTCCTGTGGTCGTTCCCATGTTTCAGCAACGCCGTAGCCTTACATTTCAACATGACAATGCGCGCCCCCACACGGCCAGATTTACCAGAAACTTTCTCATGGCCAATAATATTGCCGTGCTGCCATGGCCTGCTAACTCTCCCGATTGTAACCTGATCGAACACATGTGGGACATCCTCGGAGGTCGTTTACGTCGACGTAATCCACAGCCGCAAAACGTCCAAGAATTGACAAATGCTCTTCGTGAAGAGTGGGCTCGCATTCCACGCTATCTCCTGCGTAATCTGTGTGGGTCCATGGGACGGTGACTGCAGGCACTGATAGCAAGTCAAGGAGGCCATACACAGTATTGATGAATTTTAGGGGGTGAGTTTGTTGAAATGGCTGTTAAATTTGTGTAATGTTTAGCTAAACGCTTGTATCATGTAATATGTGTAGAAATATTGACAAAGTCCATTTCTAAATTACAAAACCATGCATTCGATTTTAAATTCATGAAATATGACGCGACAGAGGGAGATGAGGCGTTTCTTATGGACGTCAGTATATGAGCCATGCTCTGACAAAAGGGGGCTTAATGCATCCCTGTGATGCATAATATCAAGCAAGTCACCACATACTTATGGATCCATAAAAGCCACTTTTTTAACAATTGACTTAATCATGAGGTAGACTGGGCATTGGACATACAGAAAATTGACAAATAGCCGAAAGTTTTGGCTCAGGTCAGCCTGCACGGACTGTGCAGGCTGACCTGGGTTGATACTTTTTGCAGATGCATTAAACCCCCTTTTCACAGACCATGACTGATATAAATAAGCTATGCTCCAAGGAAAGGAAGTTCAATGCATCTTCGAAACACATTATACCAATCTGTTTTTGTACAATATAGATCCATTTTGTCAAAAAAAAAACGGGCTGAATCATGGGGTACAACGATCCTTTCAAATAAAAAGAACATTTACAAACAACAAAGTTTCGACCCAGGTCAGCCTGCGCAGTTCGCTCAGGCTGATCTGGGTTGATACTTTTAGCGGATGTACTAAACTATCTTTTCACAGAGCACAACTCAACTGCTTTCAGTTTGTGTAAAAAAAGGAACAAAATATTGCAATGTTAAGTCTATTTTGTTAGAATATAAGTTAAATATAACAGACAGTGTAGATCCAAGACCAGTCTGCGCAATCTGGTCTTAATCTACACTGTCTATAAAAGTAACTAGTAGTATTTTGCACCCGTAAAAAAGCATTATGAAAAAACTGCTATACATGTATATGCTATAGATTATGTTCATTGATTGTATGCTGTTTAACACCGTTTTCAACATTACCCAGACAAATCGCGGCGGCCAGTGCACCTATCCGTACTTTCCTGGAGTTTCCTTTTACCAGTACTTCGCACAATATTCTTTCCAAGCCAGTGGCTGCTGTCCCACATAACCGTCGTCGAAACAATAGTCAGAGGTGAGAGAGGAATGAATCCCGTCGCAATGACTATCTCCAATCCTCGGAAAGGAATTAGCCGAGCCCGGGAACGAACCAGCGATCTCCTGTTCCCAAGTCCTGTATGCTACCGACTAGGTCACCAGTGCTCTGCTATAGATTATCTAGTCGCATTAAACTTTACCACACAATCCCGAATTTTAACGACCCAGAGGGAGGGTCCTTTTGAAAACAAAGTGGGAAAAGAAGAAAATGCTGGAAACCAGCATTTTCTTCTTTTTCCCCACAATGTTTTCTACTTTTTTAATGAAAAATTTAATGTTTTAAGAATCATTTAATTTCTCGTCCGCAAATCCTTTCAATTTGGACTAAGCTAAAATTTTGTTGTGTGGCAAAGGGTTAATATCTGTATACCAGACAACAAAATTGTAGACTCGTCCGTACTGAAGCATTTGCGGACGACAATTTAAATGTGGTTCTTACGTGTCAAAAACAAATGAACCACGCTATGGCAAAAGGGGGCTTAATGCATCTGCGAAAAGTATCGACTCAGGTCAGCCTGCGCAGTCCGCGCAGGCTGACCTGGGCCGAAACTTTTCGCTATTGGTCAAGTTTCTGTATGTCCAAGGACCATTTTACCTCTTGATTAAGTCGTTTCTTTAAAAAAATTGGATATTATGGATCCATTAGTATGTGATGGCTTGCTTAGTACCATGGAAAACGGAGATGTATTTAGCCCCCTTATGCCAGAGCTTGAATCAGATGTTTTCAACATCGTTTCTCCGCAAGGTTGTTACATCACAGTATTGTTTGGTGGAAGGCTTTAACCCTTATCCTGCTAAATAAGTGAAAAGAAACTTTCATGTTGATAGTAAAAACCCGAATGTTGCTGTTTCAAACTTGTTTTATGGAAAAAAAAAGATCTCCTTATTGGAAAGTGCAGATCCAAGATCAGACTGCACGTTCTGTGCAGTCTGATCTTGATCTACACTGTCCGCAAAAAGGCATCGAGTCGCGCTTAGCAGCCTATAGGTTAATTGTATTGGTACAATCGGTAATATAAGTTTTGAGAAATGAAAGTTGGAAAAATAAAAAAAAAGAAAGCATTGGGACTTTAGATCATATACTTTTTGAAACGATGAAGCGACTATATCTAGGCAAGATTGATGAATGGGGAAATAGATAGGAAATTTCCAACATCTGTCTAAAACTTTGCAGATGCGATCGAGACAAATCTTAAATTATTTTGTCATCTAAGGGAAATAACTCTATTCAATCTTACATTGACGCATTGTATTATTTCCCTTATTTCATTTGGCTATTCAATATATAACTTACCCCAACCGACCCTTCTAACCCTTTTCTACACAATCTTTACGCTTATTGTGAAGAATTTTCCGTGTGTTCATGATTGAAGTTACGCCCTGGCTTATACCCCACTCCTTCGCCATTTAAAAAGATTACAATGAAAATGCTGGTGAAAAGCAGTGTCTCTTTTTTTTTGTCTTAATAATTCGTTTATGCGCTCTAAATCATTTCAGACATCTTCTTTTCAAAAGGGACCCTTTACAAGCAACGCCCATTTTCGATAACATTGTGGGAAAAGAACGATTGTTGTAACGGTTGTTGTGGCAAAAGGGGGTAAAATACATCTCCGTTATGCATTATACCAAGCTAGTCATCACAAAATTATGGATTGAAAAAAAATCCATTTCGTCAATCAACAAACTGAATTATAAAGGTAGACTGCTTTTTTTTTTTGATATGCTGAAAATTGACCCAGACTATAGCAAAAAGTTTCGATCAAGCCCAGCTTGCACAGACTGCAGGGACTGAGTCGAAATTTTTGCAGATGCAGTAAGCCACCTTTTTACAGAGCATGGTTCATATAAAATTTAACAATTCCGAGTATTAAAGACCCTGACGAAGAAGACTTTTGAAAACATTGTGGAGAAAGAAATGCTGGTAACCAGCATTTTCTCTTTTACCCACAATCTTTTCCACCATTTCAATGACAGAAATATTTTTTGGGCGGCATCGAATTTGTCGTCTGCGAAAAGCTGGTTGAATCTAAAGTTTTGTCGTTCGGTGAAGAGTTAAAATATTATGTGAAGAAGTCGTTGACAAGTAATTTCTCAGTATTCGATGCGGTAACCACGCTATTTATAGTAAACTGAATCTAAATTTAGAACTTCTATCTACAAGAAAATTACTTTCCGCGGGAAAATTTGTCGCGTGAAGGAGTGGACGATCCCATTTCTCTATCGGTATTACAATGTTTATTTCTGGATCGGGCCATTCGGGTTATCTACTGGACCATATTACCTGATTACACCTGAAACCCTTATATACAACAAAATATTCTAAAAGATAAATCTAAGGAAGGTCCCTCGGCAATAATTACTTCATTTATGTCAACGATTTCAAAACTCTACACCTTTTCTGCATGAAAAATAAACTGGTCCCAAAAGCTCGTGCAATACGTCAGAACGAGGTCAGAAGAACGCGGAGTTGGTCAGAGACAGGCGAGGTAGCCACCATGTACGAATGAAGGGTTATTTTGTCTCGGCAAAGTCGCTACCTAATAGCAGCAACCGTCGAAGACTTGCTAAGGGATAAAAACGTAGGATCAAACATCAAGGGGAAGGAATGACAGCAGTTGAACGTGTTATTGGTATTTTGGAGTTACTTCCCTTCACAAATGTTTCGTCTGCACGTTCATCACTTCCTGTCTACAAGAACAAGGTAAGTGGACGGGTGAATTTTATCATGCTTTACCATACATAGGTTTTGGTACGTCCCAAACACACGATAAAGAATTATTCTTTTAACGTACAATCATTTTTACTACTCTTACTCTTGAGGTAAGATGCATTTAAAGAAAAAAAAAAAATGTGGATAAAGGAGAAAATTTTGGTAACCAGTCTTTTTGTCCTTTTCCAACCATATTTTCTTCTCGAAAGTGACTATTTACCCGACCGTCGTGTACGCACTGAAGAAATTTCATATTGCGAGGACGACTGTCGTGTACTCAATGAAGGAAACCTTCTTGGGTGCCCGACAGTCGTGTACTCAATGAAGGAAAACTCGTTGGGTGCCCGACGGTCGTGCCCGGACTGATGAAATTTCGTCTTGGGGGCACGATTACGTGCCCGCTATTTCCGATTTCTTCATTCAGTACACGACGCGGTCGTGTACGCACTGAAGAAACGGGATCTTACGTACACGTGTTAATGGGTTGGACCAAAACGCAGACTGGTATGTGAACCGGCACGGCGTAAACCGTCTCAGTGGAGCAATAGTCATCTATACAGGGTGTCATGCCCGAAGGGTCGTATTATGTTATACACCCGGTCGTCCGTCCGTCTGTTAGCAATTATTTGTGTGCGCAACTCCTCCTACAATTTCCAACTGGATTAAATCTACTTCAAACTTGCCACAATGAATCCCCATGATGTCTAGTTGTGCATGTGACTCAAAATTTGGATCGCTGTTTGTATTCTGAAATTATCTACCCTTGACTTCTGAAATAGCCAACTTTTCACTTGAATTTCTGTTCAGGCCATAACTTCCAAGCTATCAAAATCAAAGGACTGATAGTCCTGAGAGTGGCGTGGTGGATGATGTGTTAGGAATTTTCACCATTACTAAGCTTTCAAAGGTAATCTATTAATAATTAATAGCTTTTTTAGTTAGTAAGTTATGGCCTGGGCATTCAAACATGAAATTAACAAAGGGCAATAACTCAAAAAAGAGTAGTAGAGTTATGGTTCATATGCACCGCACTTTTCCATATTTTTTTCTATCAGAGTATATACATGTAGTGTCTAGTTGATACCTTTAACTGCTTGGAAGTTACGGCTTGAACAAAAATTCAAAGTGAAAAGTTGGCTATTTCAGAAATCAAGTGCAGATAATTTTAGAACGCAAACAGCGACCCAAATTTTGAGAGTCACATACACAACTAGACATCATAAAGATTCATTGTGGTGAATGAGTCATTTCGACTACCGGTCATTTCGACACCCGGTAATTTTGACACTTTTAGGTCGCTTCGACCGCAGGAGAATTTTTTTTTTTTTTGCAAAATTTGGTCGTTTCGACAACCGATCAGTGCTTTCCTAGACAGTTTAATTGTTGTGTTTATCAATGTTCTACTTTCTGTATCCATGCTTGCTGCACCAGTGCACCTGTCCATGCCTTTCTAGTCATCCTTTTACCAGTGCTCCGCCAAGCGTAGCTGGCATCCTTTTTATATGCCAGAAAGCTCGTGTTACCTTATACTGTAAACCCGGTCGTCCGTCTGTTTGCAATTTCTTATGTGCGCAACTCCTCCTACATTTTCCATCGGAATTAGATCTATTTGAAATTTGTCACAAAGGTATCCAGTCGTTTCGGCACCCGGTCATTTCTACACCCAGTCAGTTTGACACTTTTTCATGTAAATGAAGGTCGGACTGCACAAACGTGAGGTCTGATATTGGATTCACTTTTACCGATAGAGAAATATCTTTTCCCCAAAAATACCTTTGAAATATCAAACGTTAGGATTTTACCTTTGGTTTTGAATTTACATATCAATTATTTAGCGGGATACGGGGTAAACTCGATAAGTACAATTAATGGTAAGCCAAGCTTTTCCACTGAAACTATGAAGGCGGTTGATTGTCTAAGAGTACACAACAAAGGACAAGAATGCTGACTCGATCACAACATTTGACGACGTGTGCGTGTACTACTTGAAATCATTTGCAGGCAACAAATTCAATGTGACTCAATGTGATGGAGTTTTTCTTTGATCATATGGTTAAAATCATTGTGTGAAAAGGATAAAATGTGTGTGGGTTTTTTTTACAATATGTACAAAAGGCTTGTAACTGAAGGTCATTACAACTTGGGATTGTGTGGTAAAGGGTAAGGGAGATTAATTGTGCAGTAGATGAAAGATCGGACGGTATGGTTCGTGTAGTCAGATATTGATTTCTGTAGTTTATTTCAGGGGAGGGAAAAAATAAAAAATTATATAAAGTAATTTTTGATCGACCTGTGTCACATGTTGGATGCTGCCATCTCATACATGTATGGCACGAAACCGCCTGTTTTCTCCTCCCGACCACACCCCTACTTCCTTTAAAAACTCCAAATTATTCATTAAACTCCAAAAACAAACACACACAAAACAACTATTAACATATTCTTGTCACTGCAAATTTAAGTAGTCTATATAGTTATTTCCAACAGCACATATAGTATATGTAGCTGAATTTCAATTGCATCTGCTTTAAATACTTTTTGGGATACCCCTATCTAGATAACTCTTTGAATACATGTAGGCCTACTCAAATGAATTAGCAGTAATTTTTAACTGTTTTTAAATAAATTACATTTTTTAAAGAAACTGTTGACAACGGTATACAAATTGAAGCAAACAATCTATCAGTGGGTATAATTTGCGAAATACAATTATGAAATTCAAACAAATCAAAAGAAACAATTAATTCCAAATAACAGACGTTTTGCTTCATAATTAGAATTTATTCAAGCAACAAGAAAAAACATAAAAGTACATAGAGATTCTGTTCTTAGAACACATAATAACACATTTCTATCTTCTTCAATTACCAATATCCGCAAATACAATTCCACCGCTGTATGTATCAAGATGACCATTTGTTGCCAAAACAAAAAAAAATGTGGGTCGAATTGACCAAAATATGGGTCGATACGACCAAAAAGTTTCGAACTGACTGTGTAGAAATGACTGGGTCCCGAAACGACTGGATACCATTGTGGCAAATTTCAAATAGATCTAATTCCGATTAAAACTGAATAGGAGGAGTTGCGCACACAAGAAATTCCAAACGGACGGACGGACGACCGGGTGTACAGTATAAGGTAATACGAGCCTTCCGACGTATAAAAAGGATGCCAGCTACGCTTGTGCATTTGTTCTGTAACACGCTGTATAAATGACTACTGCCGTGTGCTCCAGTGAGACAGTCTACGCCGTGCCGATTCACGTAAGAGTCTGCGTTTTGGCCCAACCCATTTACACGTGTACGTAAGAGTCCAATTCTTCAGTGCGTACACGACCGCGTCGTGTACTGAATGAAGAAATCGGAAATAGCGGGCACGTAATCGTGCCCCCAAGACGAAATTTCATCAGTCCGGGCACGACCGTCGGGCACCCAACGAGTTTTCCTTCATTGAGTACACGACAGTCGGCCTCGCAGTATGAATTTTCTTCAGTGTGTACACGACTGTCGGGTAAATATCATCGGCCTTTCTTCTCTTTTAAAGCCTTATCTTTCGAGTCACACTGTCATATTCAAATCCTTTTAATTAAGGCAAGTTTATAATTTTGTTCCCTTATTAAGAGGTAAGTCTTGTTTAAAATACATAAACTTGCTCAGGAGGCTGCTTTCATAAAATATAACCCTTTATCAAACAAACCAGACTTTGAACAACCATACAGAATAAGGCTTTTGAAAATATTGTTTGAAAAGAAAATGCTGGAAACTGTTTTCCAGCATTTTCTCCTTTTCTAGTAGTATTTTCTGCTTTCCAAAAAACAATTCACACCATTTGAGCAAGATTCAATTTGGTTCAGTGCAAATGCTCTCAATTTATTTTAATTTTGCCGAAGTTTTGAAAGGCAAAACATTGTCTTCATGCTTGTGTAGAAATTGGTCTAATCTACCTATTTAACCTTTACCAAACAATCCCTGGTTTTCACGACCCTGGGAAAGAAGGTTTTTGAAAAAATTGTGGGAAAAGGAGAAAATGCTGGTAACCAGCATTTTCTCCTTTTCCCACAATATTTTCTACCCTATCAGAGACCTTAAGCTAATTTGTACCAATTCTGAATTTGTCGTCTGCAGATGCTCTCAGTTTGGAAGAGTCTAAAATTTTTCGTTTGGGAAAGGGTTAACTTTATAAAGCGAACTGTCCTGTGTTTAAGTAACCTTGAGGAAAAAAGCACATGGTTGGAAAATGATAAAATGTGGAAACCCCTTTCCCAAATGGCAAATTTTGGACCAGACCGAATTGAAAGCATTTTGCAGATGACAAATTAACAGTTGCTAAAAAGATGATTTTTCTATGTGATAGGGTAGAAAACATTGTGGAAAAAGGAGAAAGTGCTGGTTACCAGCATTTTCTCCTTTTCCCACAATGTTATCAAAAGGCTTCTATTCCTGACCCGTAAAAACCAGGGATTGTTTGGGAAAGGGTTAACTTGTTGTCTGCAAATGTTTTCAATTTGGACAAGTCTAAAATTCAGGTATCGGGTAAAGATTTGTTGTCTGAAATGCTATGCCCTCGGAACTTCAGCTACTTTTGTTGACAGTATAGACTGAGATCAGACTGTACAACATGAAGTCAAATCTTGGGATCTGGAGATAACTTATGAGTAATGCTCTATCAAAAGGAGGTTTAATGCATTTGCTAAAAGAACAGATTCGGGTCAGCCTGTGCAGTTTGAAACTGCTTTTAAAAAAATTTCTGCACGTCAAAGAACCAGTGTACCTCATGATTCAGTTTTTATACAAAATAGACTTTATGGATCTATAAAACTGTGATGACTTGCATGGTATAATGCATCACAGAGATGCATTAAACCACTTTTTGCCAGAGCATGGCTCTTTACATTGGAGACTTGGGAATCCCTTACCTAAATATTTGTGTTCCCTTATGAAGTAAAGGGTTTAGTTCTCAGGTTGCATGATTGTCCCCATTAGTTCTATACATCACAGGTACTCTGATCTTAGTGCTGCAATTAATCCTTTACGCAATTAATTACCTAAGTGAAAGAGGCTCTTGAAAACATTGTTGGAAAAGAAAAAAATGCTGGTAGCTAGCTTTTCAGTTTTCATGCAATGTTTTCTCCATTTTCAAAAGCTTATAAATTTATCATTTCAGGAGCAATAACCCTTTACCAAACAACAAAATTTTAGACTGGTCAGAATTGAAGGCATTTTCTCCTTTTCCCACAATGTTTTCAAAAGCCTTCTTTTTCAGGGTTGTTTAACTCTTTACCAAACAACAAAATTTATGACTGGTCGAAATTGAAAGCATTTGCAGATGACAAAATAAACATAACTGAAAAATCAAAATTTGTTTTGGGAAGGGCAGAAAACATTGTGGAAAAAGGAGAAAATGCTGGTTACCAGCATTTTCTCCTTTTCCCACAATATTTTCAGTAGCTTTCTTTCTCAGGGTCGTTAAAAGTCGGGATTGTGTGGTAAAGGGTTAAACAAATGGCTCAAAAATTGAAACTTGTTTTTGGAAGGGTAGAAAAGATTGTGGGAAAAGGAGAAAATGCTGGTTACCAGCATTTTCTCCTTTTTCCACAATGTTTTCAAAAGCCTTCTCTGTCATCAAAAGTCAGGATTGTTTGTTACAGGGTTAATCCTTAGGGCACGGAATATTTTTAACCAGACCCACATTTTCAGTCTAGAAATAAGGCCAAATTAATTGCAATTTCAAGGCTCCTTTTTGTCCATAATGTTTTAGTGAAGCTGAAGTGTAGATCCAAGATCAGACTGCACATCTTGTGCAGTCTGATTTTGATCCACACTGGCAGCAAAAGTTACTACAGTTGTGAAATGTGCAGTCTGATCTTGGATCTATACTTCAGCTTCGTTAAAACATTATAGACAAAAAGGAGCCTTTAAAATTAATCCCTTACAACACAATCCCAAATTTAATGACCTTAGTAAGGAAAGCTTTTGAAAAAATTGTTGGAAAAGGAAAAAATGGTTGTAATTAGCATTTCACTTTTTGCTGCAATGTTTTCTCCATTTTCAAAAGCTTATTAATCATTTTATGGGTATTTAACCCATAGAGTGCGGAATAAACCTATCAGACATTTTCATCTTAGAATGTGACGCAAATAATTGCAGTTACGTGATTGCCTTTGTCTTTAATGTTTCATCAAAGCAGACCGTGTAGATTCATGATCAGACCGCATATTTTGTGCAGTCTGATCTTGATCTACACTGGCAGCAAAAGCAACTAGTGCTTTGATAGGTGTTTTAAGGATAATTCCTTTTCTACACAATCTAAAGTTAACTCTTTACCAAATGACAAAATTTTAGACTGATCTAAATTGAAAGCACTTGTAGACGACAATATAAATGTAACTCAAAAATTGAAATTTGTTTCCAGCAGGGTAAAAAACATTGTGGGAAAAGGAGAAAATGCTGGTTACCAGCATTTTCTCCTTTTCCGACAATGTTTTCAAAAGACTTCTATCTCAGGGTCGTAAAAACCAGGGATTATTTGGTAAAGGATTAAATGACCCTAGCGAGGAAAGCTCTTGAAAACATTGTTGAAAAATGAAAAAAAATGCTGGTAACTAGCATTTAACTTTTTTGTGCAATGTTTTCTCCTTTTTTAAAAGCTAATTCATCATTTTAGGGGCATTGAAATTGTTGCATGCAAAATTTAATACTTTTTAATTTTGACCAGTCTCAAATTTTGTTGTTCGATGAAATCTTAACCCGATTAGTGTGTCATGCAGGAATAGTAGCTTTTGCTGGCTGTGTAGATTGTAAGAGCAGACGGCACAAAATGTGCATTACCATGGTGAGATATTCGGACCTAAAACAGACTATGAGTGTTGCAATATTTAGGGACTGTTTGGCACACAACAAAACTTTAGGCCTTCCAAAATTGAATGGATTTGCAGATGACATTCGTTATTACTTAGTTGATAAACGAGGACCTCTTCCGCAGGGGTTTGAATCCCGTCAGGTGTGGTTTGTATTTCAGCTATGCATTTGTTGCAAACTTTCATGTTCGTAAGAAGAGACGAAAAATTGTCATAAAGAAAGTTTGCCTGAACAGGGTATAGAACGTGCAACCATCAGGCCATGAGTCAGATACACCAACCACTGAGCTACCCAGACTTTAGATTAGGGCTAAAGAAACTATAAACATACAGGGTGAAATACATCTATCACCCTGTAGACAGGATCTGTAAAAGGTTTTCATTCTGTCTGTGACTGTGTACATTATCATCAATGGTCCTGTAATGTTACTTTGCCCACGTAAAATAGATCTATTGGATCATGCAATATCTAGATTTACAGGCAGGCTGATTAGATTTATAGGCTTTGTTGCCAGTCTCTTTTCTAGTGACTGTGCTGGTGACATCATACTCGTGCGCTACACAAACGCCTCCTATCAGAGCTTAGGCTATTACAAGGGAAATTAATTTTCGTCTAATTCAATTCCTCAAACACCGAAAATAACATTTTTCTTGCTATTCCAAAATGTCTTCTAAAACCATCTTCTACACTTATCTTTTAGTCTGAAGTTTTTCTTTAAGTCTCACTTCACTTTTTACTAGACATCATTTTCCTAAGATCTGTCCAAATTGAAACGTTTTGCAGTGGACACATCAATTATGGCTAAAAATTTGCTGGATTTGTCATTGATAGGATAGAAAATATAAGAAAAGGAGAAAAAGGTTAGATTTTGGTAGACTGCATGGTGGTATTAGGGAAATTCTGCAAGTAGTTGTAACGTACCACAAAAAGATCAAGCAAACATGCCTATTTTGTGATGTAGGAGTGTGTAAGGTCGTATGTCCGGAAAAAAATATTTTGCTTTTACAAAGTGTGGTTGAAAAAGAAAGTTCTTTTCAGTAAAAAAAAAACATGTTGTATTTAAGAAATGGAGCAAACGTTTCTGTACTTCAGAAATTTTCAGAAGTTTGTTGTTCTGTTTTGCATGGAAATTAAGAATAACTATGTGCATGTATGGAATTACTGTTTTCGTGTACAAGTAAACTATCATAGCATTCGAGATACAAGACTTAGTATAATTACAATTTCAGTATCAAGGCATAATTATAAACAAAACTCAGTGCTTATTTTATAATGGATGTATGAGCTTTAACTGCAAATGGTTAAATATACAAATCTTATTTCCAAAATAATTATCACACCTGGCCAGACCTTATTATAATTTTTAAAAATCATTTACCAAGCATTACATCCATCGTCTTTCGCTAGATTGTTGTCTTGCATAGGTTGAAAGAGTATCGATGACCTTTACGAATGGCTTTTCATATTCGATACATGAAATCTGATTTGTGTGGTAATGGGTTGGTTGCAGGACAGATAGTTATGAAAACTGTGCACAACACATTTTTATTTCCTTTCATGTTCACTTCAGCAACATGGAACAGTACTTCATGCATTGTGACAAACCCATTCTCTTCAGAATGGAAGCAGGCAAATTTTTCAAATTCAATAAAAATGGAATTGAGCTATACTCTTTGAAAAGGGGGTTTAAAGCATTTGAGCCATACTCTGGCAAAAAGGTGCTTAATGCATCTCCGTAACGCATCGCACCAAGCAAGTCATCTCACAACTATGGATCCAGAAAATCCGTTTTGTTGAGCAACCGACTGAATTCTGGGGTAGAATGGTCCTGTGACATGCAGAAAAAGTACCAATAGCGAAAAGTATAGACCCAGGTCAGCCTGCGCAGGCTGACCTGGGTCGATACTTTTCGCAGATGCATTAAGCCCCCTTTTTACAGAGCACGGCTCATTTATAAAACTTACCAAAACAGGTCAGCCTGCACAGTCAGGATCAGCATTTTCTCCTTTTTCCACAATGTTTTCAAATGCATTGTTAAAACTCAGGATTGTGTGGTATATGGTTAAAGGGTGAATAGCAAAATTTTCATAAAAAGAGGTTAGCAATACAAAAACATCCAGCTTGACCATGTTTCATGGACAAAAACAATGAAACTTAATAGATTTCTGTCTGTAATATAAAAACATGGGTATAATGGGCTTTCTTTGCAAGTTGGACAGAATATTAGATTTTCCAGGGCTCCCAACAATAGTTTCTAAAGGAATGAGGCGGGCTTTACCCGTCACAATTTTGATTAATGAAGGATCTATACAATTATAGCTAATTGTATTTTGCCTTCCTAAATTAAGTGCATTAATTATAATTGTCAACCATTTCTACAGAATGAAGTTGGACCGTTGAGTAATATTACTACTTTGTGTTGAGTTGCTCTTACCCTGAATTCTTTGTGGGAATGGTAATGGTGCCAGGCACGTGTTTCACAAGCTATTAGAAAGCTGGTCAGTCCAATTTATAAGTAGATCCATTTGATTTTGTCAATTAACAGATTCCTTTTGCCAAGGCTTTATTGATTTTGCCGTAATTTTACTTTGTAGCTTCTTTCATTTACAAAACAGAAGACTTAATGTGTGTTTGACCAAATATTTCATGAAAGGAAGACCAACTACCATGAGGAGCAGACCGAGACCAAAGTTGTTCTGAAATTTTAGAACGTTAGTTATATCATAAAAGACCATTGTAGCATTGTTCACCTGCAACTTAAACTGTCTCATTCAAATGTGATTGATCACAAATGAACTAGAAACTTTCAAAAAAGCATGATCTACCATTAAATATATTACTGAGATGTGCGCAGGTCAAGTATGATTCAGTCAACCTCGCATGATATCATTTCCAGTAGGAGCCAAGTCAAACTCGGGGAGCCGAGCTTAAGATCATGGAATCTAAATCAATCATAATTGAAAGAATTTGTTGTAAGGCAATGATCTTTGTAATGAAAACTTTTTTCACGGTAAATAAGGAGAATTATCTAGTGCAGGGTTAAAATTGTATAATTCATATTTATCCCTAAATGACCGACTAAATGTGTTATCCTAGATCTAAACCATTTTCCTATTATTACATAATCATTTGAAACCTCATTTCAAGGATATTCTGAAATATAAGCTCCTTTTGTCATTCTGTTTTTATCAATAATGTCTCTGCGGGATACACTGAATTTCTGTAATATCTAAATTATAAAAGATCAAAAAGGAAATCTAGCGTCACAAGAGAAATGGTTAGGTATAATGTGATATTTGCGAGAGATAGTTCCGGAAAAAATGTGTTTTTGATGGCTCTTTAGATGGAGGCATTAGACTGAAAATACAAGTGATAAATAATTAATTTTGTTTTTTTGTCAGGCTGAACTGAAACTGTAAAACGTTAATTGTTGTTAACTCTTTACCAACAACCAAAATTTTAGATTCAAGACTTCAGATTTTATTCATTGATTATTCATATACATGCATTTATTATCATGCACATACATGTAACAAATTAATAGGTCACTTAAAGAAAAATGAGTTGATAATAAAATGCTATACTTTTCCAAATTGAAAGCTTTTTCAGACAACAAAATAAATGTGACTCAAAAATTGAAATTGTTTTGGGAAGGGTAGAAAACATTGTGGGAAAAGGAGAGAAAATGCTGGTAACCAGCATTTTCTCCTTTCTCCACAATGTTTTAAAAAGCCCCCTCTTTCAGGATTGTTAAAAGTTATGATCGTGTGGTAAAGAGTTAATATGTGTAGTTTTTCAGTTAAAGAATCAGACGGTTCCTGCATATTTGTGTCACCTCACAGTTGGTTTCGCCAGTCAGAAGTTGTGTTATGTTCAAATTAAGAAAATTTAGAAACTACGACTAAGAATGTTCTTAAATTTGGCTAAAATGGTGGTAAGTGTCAGTGAAAGTATAGACAACCTTCTGGAAAAAGGAGCAAATGCTGATTCTCAGCAATTTCCCCATGGTCATTAAATCTAGGGCTTGTGTGATAAAGAATTAAAGTGGAATCTCTAAAAAAAATCTTAAAGATGCATCTTTACTCGTTTTCATCCAGTTTTTTAACTAATTTTATCTTTATTTTATGAAATTATAATCATTCTGGTACCTTTGTGCCAAATGTTGCCCAGGGTCCAAAAAATCCGCTCGTCCGCTCGTATTTACGAGTGAGAAATGGATGAGGACGAGTGAAATATCAGTCATGGTCGTCCGACAGGACGATTGGTAAATAGGAGGTAGTAAACAAGTAAGTTTTTCAGATGAATATTTAACTTACAGGAGACAAAACGGTCATTCCATTATTGAATAAGAGAAATAAGGGTATTCTGGAAATCAAATATTGAAACAGGACATAAAACCTGCTGGTACCCACTCCAAATAGAGACCGGTTTCAAGTCAGCCTAATGATATAACCCAGGACATTTTCATTGCATACAGATGTTTTAATATGCCTCGGGTAGATCTAATTCAAAACAAGTGACTTTGCTAATTTATTGAAACGATCGATATTAACAATAACGCAAATACTTTCCCGAAACCATTCCAAAAACTGTGTTGTTTTGGCTTTATTAATTTCTTATAACTTGACCGGATAAATGATACCAGATATTCAAACCCAATATTTAATGTTCGTTGCTACGGGAGACAATATAATTAGCGTTTCCGTTTTGTCTGAAAAAAAAGACAAGAGTCCAATATTAGACGGGTTTTTCTCATCGGACGAGTGAGGATCAAGGCAGGGCAAGTGTTTTTTCAAAGTCACTTGTCCTACAGGACGAGTGTCTTTTCCGGAAATTATTTGACCCTGTTGCCCCTGACAGTTGCAAGGTTCCACAGATTACGACGGATAGAAAAAGCATTTCATTCTATTGCAGCTAGCCATAGACATAACAACCACAGTTTCCGGTTGAAATCGAAGATAAATCCCTGGCGTCTCTTTATCATATATATCTTAAATCGATTTTTTATCTGTGTTTACATGGCTATCTAGATTCTACACATTGTAAAGCTGTAACAGTGTTTGTTTACTCTCAGGCTGTAAGGGTGCATCTTTAACATTTTAATACTAGAACAAATTCACATACATACAAGCCATGCTATGTGAAAGAGGGCGAAATACATCTGAATCAGGTCAGCCTGGGCAGTCCTTGCAGGCTGACCTTGGGCAAAACTTTTTGCAATGAGTCAATTTTTGTCATGTCCAAGGACCACTCTACCTCATGATTGAGTTGTCGTTAGACAAACTTGATTTATGGATCCATAATTATATGATAGCTAGCTTTGTCCAATGCATCACAGAGATGCAGCCCAGTCTCTTTTGCTAGAGCATGGCTTATATACATTACCTCTTTACCACACAATCCCGACTTTTAACGACCCTGTGAAAGAAGCCTTTCGAAAATATTGTGGGGGAAAAAGAGAAAACGCTGGTAACCAGCATTTTCTCTTTTTCCCACAATATTTTCTACCCTTTCTAAAACAAATTTAAATTTTTCAGTCATGTTTGTCTTCTGCAAATGCTTTTAATTTTGACTTGTTGGAATTTTTGTCGTTTGGTAAAGAGTTAATCATGTAAAGGTAGAGAAATGTGATTCTAGATATGTCATTTTCAAGGAATGCCTCTACGCTGATTCCATTTTATTGGATTACAATTTTGTTGTCCAAAGGCAATTACCACAGGTTCCATGCTGAAAATTGTTATATATCACTACAGAAAAATACCTGAATAGAAATTTGCGTGTGAAATTGGACAGATAAAAATTGGTAGAAGAAATTTGAAATATTACAAAATAAATTTAAAACGGTAGTCAGTTTGTCTCTTGCCTTTACCATGTACACACAATCCTAACTTTGAACGACCCCGAGGTAAAAAGCTATTGAAAACATCGTGGGAAAAGGAGAAAATGCTGGTAACCAGCATTTTCTCTTTTACATAACATGTTTTCTACCCTTTCTGACACAGATCCAGTCATTTTAGTATTGTTTTATTTGTCGTCTGCAAAATGCCTTGATTTTTGACCAGTTGCAAATTTTGTTGTTTGGTAAAGAATTAAGATGAATAAATGGCAATATTTTGAGTATGACTTTATTTTCTACACCTCTGTGTTACATCTCATCCAAAAGACAATTAGTAATTTAGATGGCCATCTGTGGGGCTCAAACCCCCACCCTCAAGTGACCTCAGACTTGATGTTTACAAGTCCTACGCTCTACCACCTGAGCTATGTTGGCTGGTCATTACAAGTTCCGGGCATGTTACGAAAGGACTTTATAGAACTGGATTAAATCCTAATAAATAATTAAATCTTGCAAAATTGTCAATTTGTAAAATTAAAATTCAGCATTTTATGTTATAGGGGATGGCTATCAGATAATCCATATTATGGCGTCTCTCCTTGAACTCGGTGTTTCATTGTATCTTAGTCTGTTATCTTTTGAACCTGAAAAAAATTCACAGGCAACAACTTGAATGCAGCTCAAATGATGGAATGTGAAGGGTAGAAAACGCGGAAAAAGGACCAAATACTGGTAACCTATATTTTACCTAAGCCAACAATGATTTTCAGTCTTTTTTGCAGGGTCTTCAGAAATCGGGACAATGTTTTGTAAAGAGTTTACAATTAATAATCTGTGTCTCTCCCCTCAGTTAACTGTTTCAGAATTATTTTGAGAAACTGAAGGGTCAGACACAAGTGATTTCAAAATACAGTGGCTATTTTAGTGTTGTTCAGATGAAACATAGTGCTTCTGTTGTTCATTTGGCATCATTTCCCACTTACAGTTTCTTATCTGTGTTGTTTAATATAAGTATCTCAACAGTAAAAGATGTGATAAAAGCATTGACGTCTGGTCTATACAATACGTTCCAACGTTATTTACACTGGCCAATGCTTGCAGAATGGTCGACCCTAGGGGGTAACTAGAATAACATTGAAATGGCTGTTACTGCAATAGATGGAACGAGCCTAAAATATGTAGACCTGCTGAAAATCAATGTAGAACACTTTTACTCCGGATATCAATGTTATCCCTGTAATCATACCCAGGTTGTCATAGACAATACTGAAATGGTTTGACTGGATTTGTGGGTCATCAGAATGATGCTCAACAGTTCATACTGATGCTGCAAATTAGACAATTGCCATTTCCTGTTGACTGCATATTGCTTGCAGATAGAATATGATATATCCTAATAGATTTCCAGCCATGACACATTTCTATAACGCACAGTTGCGTCAGAGAGTGGGAGATGAATGTCGACATGCACGTCGAGTGAACCAATATATTTCACGTTACAGGATTAAGGTTGAACACATAAATGCAGAACATAAAAGTTATCAGTGCATTAGTTCACTCTGGCAGCATGTTTGAGCCATTGCAAAAATAGCATATCGTCGTAAATATCTCTCGATCCAGAAAAAAATACCAGGAAACAAATATTTCCTCTACAAATTTTATGCTTTATTCCAGACAACTGCGTTCTGGAATCACAATGAAAAAATAGGGACAAAAGGTTGAAAAACAGGACAAACTTTATCCGATAAACCGGATCTGACTATAAGATTATGACAAAATGCTATTTTTCAGGTAAACTGGTACCAGTTGTATCTCCCATAACCATCCAAAACAAAGATTGATAAAAGGCTACCAGTTTATTTAATGGGTATCCTTGCAGACTGGATTCATAGACCAATTGAGACAATAATAAATGTTGGTTATTACTTATTTTTAATTCATTTTTAAACAATCATATAAACAGTACAAACATGTTAATAAGTGTTTGTGTAAATCATACATTTTTTTGATTATTATGATGCATGTAGTCTTTTAACGATAACATGAAAGCCAAAAGGTACCTAGCCCAATTAGTTGATCTGGAAATACTCTTTATCTGGAATCATTCGTTGGAAACAGAAGTGTCCGGATAAATGAGACTTGACTGTAACACAGATCATTGGTCTCCAGTTTTATGGTCTCTATCGTTTTAATTTGTCTTTTTACGAGAACTTGGTCACATGAAAATTTGCTCGATTCTGAGGTGGTTCCAAAAGATAAATCTCCTGTTACTACAAATATATGAAGCTAACAATGACAAATTCATTTCCTTGACCCACTCAATCTATTTTTATTAGTACATTTTTACTAGTGAGCTCTTTTCTTCGTAATGACATTAAAAATTGAACAATGGGTGAAAATTGCACATAATGTACAGGGTAAAGGATTGAACTGTACAGAGAGAATGAAGAACACAGGAGAGATGTAACTCTATCATGATTAGCTCTTTACCACACAAACAAATAATAGACTTGTCCAAATTGAAAGCATTTGCAGATGACAGTTTAAACATAGGTCAAAAGATGGAATTTCTCTTTGATAGAGTAGAAAACCTTGTGGGAAAAGGAGAAAATGCTGGTTACCAGCATTTTCTCCCCTTTCCCATAATGTTTTCAAAAGGCTTCTTTCTTAGGGTCGTTAAAACCCATCATTGTGTGGTAAAGGATAAACATCCAAAAGCAGGCGATTTGTGTTTAAGACCATTTCATCATTACCTCTTCACCAAACGAAAAAGTTTAGACTTGTCCAAATTGAAAGCATGTGCAGACGACCAAATAAATGTGACTCAAATATTGTATTTTTTTTTTTGCTAGGGTAGAAAACATCGTGAGAAACATTTTCTCCTTTTTCCACAATGTTTTCAAAAGGCTTCTTTCACACTGCTTTGAAAATATGGGATTAATTAAAGTGTTAACCTTTTACCACCTTTCCATGCTCTCCCAAGTTAAGGTAGTATAGACCCCTAATGGAAAACAGCTATTTCCACTATAATATTATCCTACAAAATTTGCTATGATTAAAAATTAGTATTATTGTACTACTTTAACCGAGCCACTTTTTCCTTTTTTTCCTTCTTAGAATTATCATTTATAAATCTAAAACCACTATATTCTCATTACGAAGGAAGATAATAATTACCTCCCTTTTGAGAAAACTAACAAAAGTATCAACAAATAATTTCAAGATAGACATCAAAGGAATTTCTGGTCGGTTAAAAATGTGCAAAAGTATTATATCAGTATAAATCCTTATTTATCAACTAACAAGAAATTTTATTTCATGTTGCACTAGTAGCATTAGGGGTCTACTACCTTAAGAGCATCTCTATAATTATGTGATATTTGAAATTGGTACAAATTAGCCAGAAATCTCTAATGGGGTAGAAAACATACTAAGAAAAGGAGAAAAAACTATACCAGCATTTCCTTCTTTTTCCCCCGTTTTCAAAACCATTGTCCTCAGGGTCATTAAACCATGCAAATATTTGGTATAAGGTTAAGTATGGTTGTCTATTCCGTGGACAGTTCAAGGTATCAAAATTTTCAGCAAATTTCACTACTGTCCATTAATCAACTGAATCCCTTGTATTATTAGCCTTTCTTGTATCATTAAATTGAAGAGAACCAAGAGCACTGCATGCAGGTGCCAATGCTTATCTACTGTTGCTTGGATTTCTAAGGAATTTCAGCAAAATTCAGAATCAAAAAAGGGGAATAACTATGTCAAAAATATTTTGATGGTCACCTGTCTTTGTTGCATGAGTTCTTCTTTTGATACTTAATGATTACAGAGATATTACAAAATGCTAAAGTTTTTGCACAGCAATAAAGCTGAGTGAAGATAACAACAGGGCTTTGACAGTACCTCGATGTTTTCCTTAAAAGTTCGCACAGGCTAACATGGATCTATATTTTTTGCAGATGTATTTAACTTCCATTTCTCAGAGCTTGGCTCCTATATATATTATTTTAGCTTTATGTACAAAAGACAACAAAAAAATCAAATATTTCATAAAAAGGAGCTTAAAGTTTAAAGGTGAAATAGATTACATATTTTACTTAGATAATGCAGCGTACAAAACCTGAGGCCAGATTATCAAAGCATTATTGAGGTTGGAACATTAAGCGGTTCATTCCTGCAAAAATGTTCAAGGGAGATGAGAAATGCGGAAATTTAATAAAGGGTAGAGAATTGATGGGCATTTCTTTGTTTCCAAAATTATTGGTGGTCACTCGCACTAAAACAATATTGTGACTCTCTGAAGTGTCCAAACTGACCAATTTCTCACACCTCTGTCGCTAAATAATTAATGGAATGACCACAAATCCCAAACCGACCATTCAGATTAAAAACACAATGACCACTGTGGGATTAATTGACACTTTAACAAAGGAAAATCTAACAAGCTGCATCAAATAATGGAATTCCAAAATGTGCCAACAAAAATGAGCTGCATAGACCATGCACTAATGATGGGAGTTTGATCTTCCCGGGATCAAAAGGAAATCCACACGAGAATTGGGAGGTATTTTCTTGTAAATTGTTGTAAATTTTCTTCTAAACAAGGATTTCTTTCCAGAAAGTCTTTGTTTCACAACAAAGCAATAGAAGAAGAGTCCTAGACAGACAAAATTCAGACATTAACAGTCAGCAAACAAATTTAATCCAAAGTGCTTAATTCCAAATTTTCTAAAGGTTTCTTATACATGCACTTCTCTTGCAATGTTGTGTGGAAAAGGAGGAGGCCAAAAATAATGAGGGAGCTAGGCATAACTAGCAGTCCTGAAAATGGTGATGCTTAGTTAAATTTTCTTAATGGAGTTGTATCAAAAGCGCTGAATAAAAAGTGTGTTAAACCATGACGTTTTTTTCTTTAGCTTATATGCATATTGCCATAGTCACTTTGAGAAAAACCCTAATCAAAACCTGTTATCCGTTGTCCATCTCCATATCAATGTCCGCTCATATTTGTGTAAAGAGTGGTGGCACTGTCTGTATGCTTTCCACTTTTGTTTTCACAAAGAATTTTTATCAGGGATGTTAATTATTGTCCCGAAGATGTTGCAATATGCAAAGACATTTTTGCCTCTGAAGAAGCTGGCAGTGTGAGAGAATGGGTGAAAGCTAATCAAATTGTGTTAAAGTGGTGTACTCCATCATTCATCATAAACTGACATTTTGGGAACCTTAGGTTTAGTGGTTTTACCACTTCTGCACATGTAATGTGTCAGTGTCACCATGGAACTGCTCACAGAGCAGAAGGAGTGGTGTTTTTTTGCACATTGCTTCTCATCTTATAGACTCCATGATGTCTCAACTCTTTACCAAAACACCAAATATTTACACTGGTCCGTATAGAAAGTATTTGAGCCACACTATGGCAAAAGGGGGCTTAATGCATCTTCGTGTTGTATGATGTAAAGCAAGTCATCACATGATCATGGATCAATAAAATCAATTTAGTCTAGCAACTGACTGATCATGAGATAAACTGGTCCTTTGACATACAGAAAATTGACCAGTAGCAAAAAGTTCAGCCCAGGAAAGCCTGGGCAGATTGTGCAATCTGTGCAGATTGTGCAATCTGCACAGGCTGACCTGGATAGACACTGCAGATGCATTAAGCCAGCTTTTTAACGAGCATGGCTTATTTATATATATACTGAACCAAAAAAGAAACTTCCCCTGTGTTTAAGTGTAGATATACACAAATATGAAAATCAGGATTAAACTAGATTTATATGCATTGAAAGAGTATTTTATTGCGACTTTGTGTGAAAAAAATTATTGCTGAGGGTTTATCCAAAAGTAGTGAAATGGTAGTTAAAATGCGGAAGGGGTCGCTCACCAAAATTACAAATTAATACCGGGTATGACCACCTTCAGCATGAAGGACTGCCTGGCATCTTTGGCGCATAGAACGGATAAGTGTATTGGTTTCGGCTTGTGGAATGTTGTTCCATTCCTCAATTAAGGCTTGTCTTAGCTGAATGACGTTTGATGGTGGAATAGGGCGACGTCTAACGCGCTGGTCCAAATTATCCCAAAGGTGTTCAATGGGATTCAGATCAGGGCTTTTGGCAGGCCAGTCATTAATAAATGCAGTGTTACTCGCCCTGAGGAAATTCACATTGTCCCTAACTGTATGGCTTGTGGCATTATCATGCTGAAAAAGAGTGATATTCGCATTATTTCGAAACAGTGGGATAACGTGCCTCGCAAGAATTTCATCTCGGTAGCATTGGGCATTCAAATTCCCTTCGATAACGACGAGATTAGTGCGAAAGCCATGTGCAGTGCCCGCCCAGACCAAGACAGAACCCCCACCCCCAAAACGATCTCGTTCAAGTACGCAACAGTCGGCATAACGTTCATTTCTCCTACGGTATACTCAAACCCTGCCATCACCTCGATGAATGGAAAACCTCGACTCGTCAGAGAAAAGAACGCTAATCCATTGTTGTCTAAGCCAGCGTTGGTGTGTACGTGCTCATGATTTACGTGGTGATGTCGCGTCAAAACACAACCAATGTATGGATGACGTGCACGTAGCCCACCTTCGCGCAAGCGATTGCGCACAGTTTGGGCAGATATATGGTTGTTATGTGTACCAGGGGTGTTAGCAGCAGTGGCTGTGGCAGTTTGGAAGCGATTGCGCAGGTGGGTGTTCCGAATATAGCGGTCTTGGCCGCGCCTTGTGACGTGAGGACGTCCACTATGTGGTCAATCTTTCGTACGCCCTGTTTGCTTGAAAACGTTGCCTAAGGTGTCGAATAGCACGAGTAGAACATCCAATATTCATAGCAACAGCATTCATCGTCATACCAGCATTAAGCATGCCAATGGCACGTTCGCGTAAATTTTGCGGAATTCTAGGCATATCAAAAATAAAGAAACCTAAAAAGAATTTAATTTTTTTCAACGTCTTTTTCTTATTGACATGAAAGTCTATAAAATTAGACTGAAAGGTTTCAAAAAATATACACGAATTATACTGGTCCGTGCATGCACGTGAAAATCGCTTTCAGCGGGTTTCTTCCGCAAAATGCTTTCAATCGAGTTAAAATTTGTTTTATCGGACACATAATCGTTTGCCCGAATATATGTAGGTCATCTGACATTTTGATTTTTTTTAATAACATTGAATTTGCACTTAAACACAGGGGAAGTTTCTTTTTTGGTTCAGTATATTTGTCCAAGTAGATAGTATTTACAGATGACAAATTTGTTGTGGCTTAAACAATGGGATTGCTTTGTAAGGATAATTATGTTTTAAAGCATTTTGGAAAAAGGAGAAAAGGGTGGTTACAAGTATTTTCTCCTTTTCCTACAGTCTTTTCAAAAGATCTCTACCTTATAATTCTTGAAAGACAGGATTTTTTGATAAAGGTTAAACCTTTACAAAACAACACAATGATTTTAGGAAGGCTTCTGAAAAAGTCGTGAGAAAAAAGATAAAACAATGGTGACGGCTTTTATAAAAAGATAGGAAACGCTGGTATTTTCAACATTTTCAGAAATCAAACCCATCATTTCAGTTACATCTGCTTTGTTGTCTACAAATAATTTCAGTATGGACAAGTGTAAAATTTTGTCATCTTTAAAAGGACTTAAATGTTAGTCAGACTGAAAGGCAACTAATGCTTCCATTGTTTAACCATTAGTACACAGTCATGGGATTAAAAGAATGAAGACTTGAAAACACTGTAGAAAAAGGAGAAAATGCTGTTAACCAGCATTTTCTCCTTTAAGCACCATGTTTTCTACCCTAATAAAGCCAACTCTCATCACTTGAGCAAGAATGAATTTGTTGTCTGCAAATGGGTCTAATTTGGGACGTCTGAATTTTTGTTTTCTGGTGAAGCGTAAATGGTGTGATACATGCTGTCAGATATGCGGAGTTATTCTGGGCACTTAAGCAGCCTTGAAATAAGAAATATTACGGAATTGATTCTTGATTGAAAGTTTAAATTTTATTTATTTCGACTTGTACAAGAAATATATGGTAAGTATGGCAACAAAGCTATGTAAATTGCAGAAGAAAATGTACTTTTGATGATACAGAATGACAGCTTCTGGGCCCATACCTGCCAAACATTCCTTCTTTCATTCTTAGTTCTATCCCTGACTTTTGATTTCTTAGAATTAATTCCTTCCATAAAAGAGGCTGGTGTGACTCTCAATGGACAGAAGGGGCAATTTCATTCAAAATAGAGAATAGCCAAGCAAATTTGATTAAACCACAGTTTCAAGTGAAGGAATTCAAATATTTTTATCGAAGAACACTTCTGTAGCTTTTTGATACTTTAATCTATAAATCCATTCCCGATACTGAATTACTCTTTTCCTACATGTTTCAGGACTGTTAACAAAAGAAATGTATTACTTTGTTATGCAGTAATTTCAGTAGGAAATTAATTTTATTATATTCTTATCAGTGAATTGCTGGGATTTCACAATGAATAACAGTACTAGTGATGATAAATATGGTATTATCACTAGTGACGATATATCAATGTTTGCTGGAACTCCTTTTTTTTTCTCATATTGTACCATTCTTGATAATTATTAGAATAAAAAAGAGTGAATTAGGAATATAATAAATAGGATAATCAACTGGCGTGTGATATTAAAAATCTGTCTCTAGAATGGGGTTTGATGTGGTTCCAACTCATTTTTTCAACCGACATGATAATTGCAACTTAAAATTGAAATTTGTTTTGGAAAGGGTAGAAAACATTATGGGAAAAGGAGAAAATGCTGGTTACCATTATTTTCTCCTTTTCCCATAATGTTTTCAAAGGGCCTCTTTCTCATGGTAGTTAAAAGTCGGCATTGTGTGGTAAAGGGTTATGTCTTTACCAGATGACAAAATTTTAGATTGGGCCTAATTGAAAGCATTTGCATACAATAGATCTTATGTAACTCACATTTTAGGCTTTGGTTTTAAAAAAAGAGAAAACAGTGTGAGAAAAGAAGAAAATGCTGGTTTCCAGCATGTTCTCATTTTTCCTCAATATCTTTAAAGGCCATCTTCCTCAGAGTTGCTCAAACCACTGTTTGTTTGGTATAGGGTTTTTATATAAAGTGGAATAATTCAATTGGATTGATTAGCTGACCAGATGTTTCTTCATTTGTTCCAAAAAGTCCTTAACTCTTTACCAAACGGCAAAATTTAAGAAGTGTCAAAATTGAAACCATTTGCAGACGACAAAAATAAATTTGACTAGAACGTTGAAATTTGTTATGGGAAAGGTAGA
The DNA here is from genome assembly GCA_946811185.2 of Hippopus hippopus. Taxonomy (NCBI): domain Eukaryota; kingdom Metazoa; phylum Mollusca; class Bivalvia; order Cardiida; family Cardiidae; genus Hippopus; species Hippopus hippopus. The sequence continues at coordinate 4,813,479 of OX328100.1, read as the reverse complement.
AAACATTGTGGGAAAAGGAGAAAATGCTGGTTACCAGCATTTTATCAATTTCCCACAATGTTTTCAAAAGGCTTCTCTCTCAGGGTCGTTAGAAGTCAGGATTGTGTCGTAAAGAGTTAAAAGGTCAATAATTTCTATACAAAAATTTGTCTTTTGATTGAGTAATTCAGAGAACCTATGACTATGAGATTCAGAGCCAAAAAGTTGACCTTTTGAATGCCAAGGCACATAGTTCAGAAATAGGGGAGATAAATAAACATACACACTTATGTTGGAATCATAAAGTCAAACGTTTAACCCTTTCAGGATCCAAAAAATCCACTCGTCCGCTCGTATTTACGAGTAAGAAATGGATGAGGACGAGTGAAATATCTGTCATGCTAGTCCGGCAGGACAAGTGGTGAATAGAAGATAGTAAAACAAGTTTTGCAGATGAATATTTAACTTACAGGAGACAAAACGGCCATTCCTTTATTGAATAAGCGAATTAAGGGTATCCAGGAAATCAAATTTTGAAACAACATAAAACATGCTGGTCCCCGCTCCAAATAAAGACCGGTTTCAAGTCAGCCTAATGATATAACCAGGGACCTTTTATTGCAAACAAAAATCTTATGCTTCAGGTAGACCTAATTCAATATGAGCGACTTTGCTAATTATTAAAATGAACGATATTAACATTAACGCAAATACTTTCCTGAAACCAGTTCAAAAAACTGTTGTTTTGGCTTTATTTATTTCTGTAACTTGACCGGATAACTGGTACTGGTTTTTAATAGGGCTGACTATCAGCCTGAAAAGTGACTATCACGATATTTTTACTATCGCAGCATTAATATCATGATACTATCACTATCGAGAGAACCATATCGTGATGCATCACGATACTATCAGGTTATATAAGATTTTCCTTAATACCCGGTCTCCGGCAGTTGTTTGCGCCAAAATGCGGGACTCAACAGCAAATGTTGGATGTTTGCTCTGCAAATTTGTCGTGTTCCCATCATGTTTCAGTATTATATAACATAATCTACATGCTACTCGCTTTTTATCAACATTCTCTCCCTCTAAGAAATCCGAAATGGGCTCAGAACAATGGCCTTTCCAACTTCACGATCTCAAAATTAGCAGCCAACACAAACGACATAAACACGTATATAGACGAGCTCGATAAGAAAGTACGAAAAAGTCATGCTAAATCGATTGTGGACAATAAATACCATTTCCTATCACTTCCCGATTATTTCAGCTATTGAGTACGTAAATATGAAAATTAACTCAAATTTAAGACAATAGTTAACACACGTGAAAAAGATAAGAGAAATTTTTAATGTCTTCTCAAACATATGGAATCGATTTTTAATGTCCAAAAGGCATATACTAAAAACTGAAATCGAGCATGCCTTATAGTTACCACGAACGTAGCGTTGAATCAATCGTTATTCACTTTTTCATTCCTTAAAAAAGAACCCCAATGAAATATCATATTAGATCAAGCTAGCAAGCTAACAATAATTTCATGTATTGACTATCGAAACTATCGATTGTTGAACAAACTATCAGCGATTGTTATCGATGTCGGACATAGCAATCGATGCATCACTATCGGGACAGTCACAATTGCGATACATCGATGTATCGTTACACCCCTAGCTTTTAAAACCCGGTATTTAAGGTTCGTTGTAAAGTTTGCATTTCATTTAAAAAAAAATGACAAGAAAATAACTATTGTTTTGTGCAGTCCACAAGAGCAGTTTCTCTTGCTTTGGAAAAATTCAGTTACACCAGTATATTAGAAGGGTTTTTCTTGTTGGATGAGCGAGGATCAAATCAGGGCAAATGTTTTTTCAAAGTCACTTGTCCTAGAGGACGAGTGCCTTTTCTGGAAATTTTTGGACCCTGCCCTTTACAACTCATCTAGAGTTTAAGCGAGGAAAAAGGCTTTGGAAAATGCTTTTGGCATTTTCTTCTTTTCCCATCCCCCAGTTTTTTCTACCCTTCCCAAATTTAATGCAAATTTCAAATGCAAATTTATTGAGTCACATTTATTTTGTCGTCTGGAAAATGCTTTCAATTTGGGTAAGTCTAAAATTTTGTCATTTGATAGTTAATTGTAAAGCTGTGCCAAAACAGCTTTTAAATGTTACATTTTAATTACTACTTTTTCCACTTGTTATTTTTCACAGAATCTTTATGTAAAAGAGAAAAAAATGTTTAGGGAATATTGTCAGTTTTAACAAAATTTAAATGTTTTCTTGCTTTCTTTTAACCTAAGTTGTATCAACCTGTAGACTGAATGTCTGTATTTAAGAATTGATAAATCTACAAAAAAAGTCTTTATCTTAAATTGTTCTTGGTTTTAAAAGTATTTCATATTTTGAGAATGTTTGATTTTCAGAGAGAAATGTGAAACAAATAGTTCCACATTTCTCAGAAAATTCATTGACCTTAGGGCCAAGATGGGGGGCAACATTATAAGAGACAGATAACTTCTCAGAATGAATCTCAACTCATAACTATAAAATTTTTAACCCTTTTACCACACAATCCTGACTTTTATGGACCCTGAGAAAGAAGCATTTTGAAAACAATGTGGGAAAAGGATAAAATGTCAACATTTTCTCCTTTTCCCACATTGTTTTCTTGCGTTTCAAATATAAATTACAATTTTTGAGAAGCATCATTTTTTCATCTACAAAAGCTTTCACTGTAGACAGGTCTAAAATTTTGCTGTTTTGTAAAAAAGAGTTAATCAAACAACAAGATTTTATTTTTTTCAAACCATAAGCATCTGCACACACCAAAGCGAACGTGGCTAAAATTGTGAAAGATATGTTGAATAGGGTAAAAAACACTGGGGGAAAGGGAGAAAACGCTGGTTACCAGCACTTTCTTCTTTTCTCACAAAGTTTTCAGAAGTCTTCTTTCTGAAGGTGATTAAAAGTTGGGATTTTGTGGTAAAGGGTTAGTTGCATCAAACAGGAATACTATAGAAATTACAATTTTAGAGGGCATTGTTGTTTCTTTGAAAGCTATTGAGCTTTTAAATACATTGAAAGATTTTTATGTGAAAAGCAAATTCTGCCTTCACATTTTGACATTAAGGTTTCTGATCAGAAAACAAAACAAAAAATCATTTCCTATTTTTTTCTCTATTTTAATCATAAACCTGAGCCACAAAACATTCCATGTGGAAAATCCATGGCGTCTAAAATCTCTAATTTGTTTGCATTTCCCAGACTCTGGGATGTCATAAAATTTGAGGGTTTTTTTTTTTAAATAAATGATCATATAAGCTTTATAGTGTTATATTCCTGTGAACAAAATTGCACCATAAATCTCAAAGAATATTCATATTTGTTTCCATCTTCAAAATGTCATCACAATGAAGTTATTTTGTAGCATTTTGCATTGTATCACTATGTCAAAGTGTTCAAATATTAAAGCCTTAGCAAAGAATGCCACATTTTAACCCATAACTCATTACCAAACCACAAAATTTTGAACTGGACCAAATTGAAAGCATTTTCAGATGACAATTAATGTGGCTCAATTGCAGAGATTTGTCTTTGAAAGGTTAGAAAATATTGTAGGAAAAGGAAAAAATGCTTGTTACCAGCATTTTCTCCTTTTCCCACAATGTTTTCATAAGTCTTATTCAAAGCTGTTAAACTTGGGATTGTGTGGTATAGGATTAAAGCGCAAAATAAACCCTGCAGACATTTTCAATCTAGAAATGAGACCCATTTGATTGCAGTTGTAGGGTTGCCCTTTTCCAGGTTGTTTCAGCAAGGCAGACAGTGCAGATCAGACTTCACACTTTGTGCAGTCTGATCTTGATTGAACACTGGCCACAAAGGCAATAATAGTTGTGAAAGGTGCTTTAGTAAATACTTAAGAGTTAATGACCCTGATAAAGAAGGCTTTTGAAAACATTCTGGGAAAAAGATTAATTGCTAGTAACCAGCATTGTCTCTTTTTCCCAGAACATTTTCTGCTCCTTCAGTGACAAATACTATTATTTGTCTTAATCTGTCTCTTTGTATGAAATCAAATATGACATCATAATACTTATTTGAATATGATTCCACGTCATTGATACATGTTATCGAACATGTGACATTCCCACAAACCTGCACAATTCTATTGTGAAATCTGAAAGTACCATAATAGGCTACGTTTCCCATTAAGGAAATATCACTGGGAAATTTTAGACTTACTGAAAATTCAAAGTATTTGCGCTGGTAAGTACCATTTTCTCCATTTCTGATGTTGTTTTAAAGTCTACGACCCCTAAAAGGAAAACAGCTATTTCCACTATAATATTATCCTATAAAATTTGCTATGATTAAAAATGAGTATTATGATTGTACTACTTTAACCGAGCCACTTTTTCCATTTTTTCCTTATAATTAGAATTATCATTTATAAATCTAATACTATATTCTGATTACAAAGGGAGATAAACCCATCATTTGAGTCACATTCAATTTGCAAGTGCTGTTGTTATGGACAAGCCTGAATTTTGATCGGCTTCTACTAATTTACATTGTGAAATAAAAGCCACAACTTCTGTTAACCCTTTACGAAACAATCCCATGCTGTAACGACCCTAAGGAAAAAGATTTTTGAAAACATTGTGTGAAAAGAAGAAAATGCTGGTGACCAGCATTTTCTCCTTTTTCCACAATGTTTTATACCCAGGCAAAGAACTTTTGTCCATTTGTATCACTTTAAAATCTCTCATCTGTAGATGCTTTCAGCTTGGGAGAGTCTAGAAGTTGTTATTTGCTAAAGAGTTAAGCACTGAATGATTGCTTCCTGGGAAAAACAAACCAGTACTTGCACCATGATGTGAATACTGTAGCATGTGCAGGGTGCCGGAAAAGTATGGCAACACTTTTATACATGTACAATATGGCTTTTAATTTCAGCTGAAGGGATAGAAGCATATATAGATCTACATATATATGAAATATGTTAGTCTTTTATGTGATAATTTCATTCAGTTTTCATTACATTACACACTTTTATACAGATTTTAAAACAGAAGTACCTCTTTGTCTTTGGTGTCATTTTAATCATTTATGTTTTCAATGTGACAGCCTTTTCTGCTCTTTCCATGCTGAACACACAACATGAAATTTTGAATCACTAGCTCACATTCCAATCTCAATCATCTTGATCACACATGTAATGTTCTTTAAATTTCATGTATGCATGCTGTCTGGCTAAAGATTGTAGACCTTTGACTTCATATAACCCTAAAAAAAGTTGCACGGATTGAGGTAAGCACTGTGAGCAGGCCACAGTATTCCACAACCTTTTACCTCTGAATAAAGTCTTGATATTACCGCATCAAGGATTGTATCGTATGGAAAGTCTATCACTGTGTTAGATGTGTGCGCTGTAGATCGACCTTGCATTAGGAGACTTCTTTTTAAGCACAGAAACAAACTTGTCTTTCAAAAGCAATAGGTACCGCTGAGAACTAATCATGTAGTTAAAGACACTTGGCCCAATAATCCTGTGACATAGCAATGCACATACAGTTATTTCTTACCTGTACAATGGTCTCTCTGTGAGACAGTGTTGTTTTTCTCACATCCAAAACAGCAAAATTTTGTTTACAAACATAACCAGACATTTGGATGTAAGGACGTCATTGACCAGCCCGCATAGCTCAATAGGTAGAGCGTAGGACTCGTGAACGTGATGGTTCGAGTCACTTGAGGGTGTGGGTTCGATCCCCATGGCTGGCCATCTAAAATTACTAATAGTCTTTCGGATGAGATGTTAAACCGAGGTCCCGTGTGACGGTGCTATACACCGAGCACGTAAAAGAACCAGGCATAACTTAAGATGGGTTTTGTCCTGTATCTGCACTATCCCCTGTAACAATACTAACAGCCTTCAGGGGGCGTCGCCCTTATGGGCAACCGGTGGCGACGATAAATAAACGCAAGTTCAATCAAGGACGTCATTGATTACTAAAATGACGCCAATGACAGAAAGGTACAAGTACTTCTAAGTTGAAAACTGTTTTAAAATGTGTAATGTAATGATATTTGAAACAAACTTTTAATATACAGTCGAACCTCGTTTATCCGGACGCACCTGTTGCCTACGGATGTTTCCGGATAAGCCGTATTTCCGGACCAGTGAACTGGGATCCCACAACTTCCATGTTGATAAGGGACACTGTGCATCGTAGGAATTACAATAGCGTATGATTTACACAAGCACTTCTCTGTATTTTTCCTACGATTGTTCAGATATATAATAGAATAAAATGTCATAAATGAGCATTTTGCTATTTTTTTTAATGTGTTTTTGTACACGAATTTCCCTTTATACCTTATTGCATACACATGTACAACTTTGTACAAACGGCTGAGCTTGTAAAGCTCGGCACATTATGACTTTTAAAAACGCCACGAAAAAGGGGGGCGAAACACAAGTACAATTGTTTTTTTTTTATTACAGTATTACTGTTGATTTTTCAATTTCGAGAGACTTGTATGGAATGTGTGTCCGAAATAATAAGGGTAACATCTGACAAAAGTTTGTTCTATTTTTACAACCGGTGACGGGATCATTAACTGTAGCTGATCAACAGATTCGGCGTGTTTTCAGTTTTGAAATAATCTACACGTTTTAAGTATTTTCTTACCACTTTTGGCCCACAAGAAGTTGCTTTCCGATACGAGTTAAGTCATAGTTAGAGCTGTGGATGGTGTAGATCCAAGATCAGACAGCGCGTTCTGTTTAGTCTGATGTCTATCCACACCTTCCGCCATTTTGCAATCGGCAGAGTAATTTTTAATAACAAAAAATGTAAAACAAGCCATCTGTCAACGATTTCAAGCCTGTTGCGGGTACACAAGTGTTAACCCTTTACCACACAATGTCGAGTTTTAAAGACCCTGAGGAAAAGGCCTTTCAAAAACATTGTTGGAAAAGGAGAAAGTGATGGTAACCAGCATTTTCTCCTTTTCCAATAATGTTTTCTACGCAGTTAAAGACAAATTATGTCATTTTAACTACATTTAAATTGTCTTCTGAAAATACTTTACATTTAGACCAGTCATTTCTCTTTTTGTCTTGTGGTAAAGAGTTAAAATTAACATCATGGGTCTGATGTAATGTGCAAATTATTCGAAGCGAGAGGGTTGTAGTGCAAGCGTTTGTTGTACATATTTACAACTGTTTTGCTCCAAGAAAATTACACCCTGCTACAAGCAGACTGCCAGTCAATACAAAAGACCACACAATAAGCTAATATCATGCCTGCTTTACATTAGCTGCTAATGCTTTTTTGCATCTAGTAAAGGTTGTTACTTGAACACCTGAGCTATCATGTCACGTGTTTTGTGTAGTCGGCAGAAAAAAAAGTTCGGCTGTTTTCATATAAAAATCGCTCGTAGCCAAAACAAAAAAAAAATGCATACGATAATTAATGCTTTGGTGTTAAATATAAATGAATTACTGATAAATAAAGAAAAGGAATACGAGGTTGCGTATTTTTTTATTTTTATTTTAGATCTATTTTTCTAAGAGGGAGAACACAGTTACGACTTAAGCCATTTCCCTCACAGTTTCACACTTCTGCAGAAGGTGACCTTTGAAAACATTACGAAAAAAGGGAGAAATTGCTTGTATAGCATCAAAGAGCCAGAAAAGATTAAGCCCTTCAAGAACCTTTCAAAACATAAGTTGCTTATATGCGGCCTGTGTAGATCAAGATCAGTCTGTAGACAGAATATTTGGTCTGATCTTTGATCTGAAAAGGTATTGATAATCTGTCAAACTGACACTTAACGATGGCACGTGTATGTCTATTAACACTTTTCCCAAACAACATCTAATTAAGACGTTTGTTTTCAAATGTGTGAAAACCATCTGAAATAAATTGATACTAGACTGATACTCGTGTTACAAATGCATACTATGGACCAGTTCAAAATCACGTACCGGGGAAATTGTTTGATACACAGTCAGGCCACGTCCGGTTTATCTGATAAAGAGTTACATTGTTTTTTAACCCTTCGTTCCCGATTTTTCCGTTCCGGTTCCGGAACACGGATTTCCGGAATAAAAAGTAAAATTTGTACAGAAAATATTCGTTCCCTGATGTTTTTTTCCGGATCTTGAAATTTCCGGAAGTTTGGAGCCCGGATTAACGCGGCTCGACTGTACATGAATAATATTATATATTTTTAACTCTTCATTTGAAATTTAAAAGCCATATCATAAATGCATAAGAGTGTAACCTTACTTTCCGGACACCCCATATTTGTTGAAAATGAAGGAAAAAACACATATTTCATTTAAGTTATTTACCAAATAAAGATTAAAAAGATTAGAAAGTATGCTCCAAAATACTTTGTAGATTGAACTGAGATTTTTTTTTGTAATCGAGTAAAAAATTCAATGATGGTGATTTGCAATATTAATACCTTGGGATATAAAAACAGTGAGTCACAGAGACTTCGTTTCAAATCAATTTGTTGATAGTCAAACTGCAGGAAAAACAGAAAATCTAGGTCGGCTTTAGTCACAGTAAAATTTCTTTTTTATCCAAAGAATGATTGTTGTGGTTAGAATCTTCTTTAAATTTGCATTTAGAAACAAAAATCATTTTATCTAATTGATGACTTTTTGCATTGAGCTGCAGACCATTTTCAGAAACACTGTTGAAAAGGATAGTTTGCTTGTAACAATTGCTTACCCTTTTATTTTCCTCTCTCTCACTGTTTTTATATGCAGCCAGAGGGGATGTATATCGGTGTCATCTTCTGTCTGTCCATACATCCATCCATCTGTCATTCGTCTGTCCGTACTTACGTCCATTTCTTGTGAACACAACTCCTCCTAGGTTTTTTGAAGGATTTGTATAAAATTTTCATAGAATGTTTCTCATCATGTGACCTATGGCATATTGTCAAGGTTTTGCGATTTATAGCTGTGTCATGACAAAAGGGGGCTTCATGTTACATTTCATTCCATTTCTTGTGAACGCAACTCCTCTCACATTTCTTTACAGATTTGGATAAAATTTTCACAATGTTTCTCATGTGACCTAGCGCATATTGTCAAGGTTTTGCGATTCATAGCTGCGTCATGGAAAAAGGGGGCTTCATGTTATATTTCATTTTCTACCAATATCTCTTTAATAACTGGACATATCTCAACGGATTTGGATGAGATTTTCACAGATCATGTGACTTGGCGCATATTGTCAGGGTTTTGGAATTTATTGCTGTGTCATGGAAAAAAGGGGCTTCATGTCAAATGTAAACTACATCCGTCCGTTTATTTCATTCCATTTCTTGTGAACGCAACTAGGCTCCCACATTTCTTGACGGATTTTGATAAAATTTTCACAGAATGTTTCTCATCATGTGACCTAGCGCATATTGTCAAGGTTTTGCGATTTATAGCTGCAACATGGAAAAAAGGGTCTTCATGTTATATTTAATTTTTCACCAATATCTCTTTAATTACTGGACATATCTCAACAGATTTGGAGGAACTTTTCACAGATCATGTGACCTAACGCATATTGTCAGGGTTTTCGAATTTATTGCTGTGTCATGGAAAAAGGGGGCTTCTTGTCAAATTTAATTTTTCATTGATGTATCTCTAACTAATGGACATAATTTAATGAAACTTCATGTTTTTATTGGTTAATCAAAGCCATTGACCAATGAATCTGTCGTGCGTCCGTCTGTCCATCCATCAGTCCGTGGGTAAACCTTTTAGATCACAAGTAACACAATATATCCATTGAGCTACCCAGGCAGGTGCTAGAAATTCCAACACTTTAGTCTCTATAGCTAGCTGCTTGAAATAGCAGCCATGTGGCAGCGTATATTGTGACGACGGCACCCTTGTTATAATTATATTTTTATGTATCAATATCTATTCTAATTCAAATATGTATATTTTACTTGAATATATTCAAAGTTGTCTGCAGCAAAATTGTCTTGATAGGTAACATTGTTTGAATAATTAAAAGAAGACAACCTTGAACAAACAGGTTAAGAGATACAGTTTTGTGCCATTAGTTTTTTATCAATTTAAATGAAACAACTTTTTGCCTTTCCAAAAGTTAATGTCTATCTCCAAGTCATATGAATTTCCATCTTTTGTTAGATTTCATATAGATAAACATGCGTTTCTTTAAAATTTATATAAAGACAAAAATGAATTCATCATTTACCATTAAGTTTCTGGGTTAACTCTTAAGCTGACAACAAAAAATTCAAACTAGTTCAAATTGTAAGCTTTTACAATAATATGTGGCACAAATGATATCATTTGTATCAGAAAGGGTAGAAAACATTGTAGGAAAAGGAGAAAATGCTGGTTCGCAGCATTTTCTTCTTTTCCCACAATAATTTCAGAAGGTTTCTTCCCTAGAGTCATTAAAACTTGGGATTGTGTGGTAAAAGGTTGAGAAAGAATTGCAGCATATTATTGTAAAACTGTTAATTTATGTCTATTTCCTAAGTTTCAAGTTCTAAAAATATTTACCTTTAACCCTTTCAACCAAACAACAAAACCTTAGACTGGTCAAAATTCGAAGCATTTGCAGAAGACAAACTAAATGTTGTTTCATTTAATTAGTAGAAAACAGTGTGGGAAAAGTAGAAAATGCTGGTTACCAGTATTTTCTCTTTTTTCCCCCCAATGTTTTCATAAGTCCTTTTCCTCGGGGTCGTTAATACTTGGGATTGAATGGGTTAAATAGTTAATATTCATACATTTTCATAAAATAGAAAGAACAAAAAAAAAACTTGTACAATGCAATATATTTCTGCAAAAAAAACAACCACGCACATACATTTAATCTTTTTATAAAAAAGTAGTTGTATATCTTCATGGTATAAAAATTCATTACCACTGGCAGCTATTTTTTTTTTATCTTGGGTAAACCAACTTTTAAAATATTGTGGTAAAAGGACAATCGCTTGAAATTAGCAATACTGATCCCCATTTTGTGAAAGTAATCTACATGTTTTCGTTTATTGAATCTTAGTTCAACTTAATCTCACATACTGTAAAAGGAAGTTTTTTAACAATAAATCTGTTTCTAGAGATAATAAGGTGACATAAATGGGCCAGGAATAGCATGGGTTTATTGGGTAGTCATAACCCTTTACCACACAATCCCAAGATTTAATGATCTGAAGGAAGAAGCCTTATGAAAACATTGTGGGAAGAGGAGAAAGTGCTGGTAACCAGCATTTCACCTTTTCCTACAATGTTTTCTATCCTTCCAAAGGTGAATTTCTAGGTTTTAGTAAAAATTACTTCGTTATTTGCAAAAGCTTGCAATTTTGGCAAGACCAAAATTTTGTCATTTGTTACAGGGCCAACTACTCCTTAACATAAGGCCCTATGCTATGAGAAAATTCTAATGATTTTCCTAAATATTTAACACAAATTACATGACTATAGCTCAAATAATTTTGTTATTATTATTGTTGTTGTTGTTGTGCTGTTGTTGAAAAGATGGAAAACGGCATTTTCTTCTTTTCCATCAATGTTTTCAAAAGCCTTCCTCACGGATCTAAATGTTTGAGATTGCTTCACTAAATATTGTCAGAGAGGCTTTTTTGAAAAGGATTTGTTTACACTGCTAGAATGCAAAGGAAATGAGATTATAGATAGTATACATGGATTTATATCATGTATCGAAAAATTTGGGAATTACCAATCACAGACATTTTGCATACGGAAATGTTTGCAAATTCAAGACACTTGTTAGTTGTTGGTATACTCGTGGTAAAATATGCTAACAGAAAAATTTGCGAATTTTTCAAATTTTCAAATTGGTGAAATCACAAAAATTTCCACATCGCAAAAATTTCCACTCATACAGTAATTCATGTTCAGCTTTTTCATTCCATGTTAAATTATATTCAGTGTAACATTTCAGATGTCAGTGTAAATGTTTGAAATTGTCCATGGATTCCTTTATTTCATTTTTCAATCTTCATCAAAATCCACCAGAGAAATCTCTGCTTCAGCACTGACCCTTTACAGATGGATCCTATTTAATGACCCAGTGACAGGAGGCTTTTGAAAACGTTTTTGTTAAAGTAAAGAGTACTGGTAGCTAAGCAATTGTTTCTACATCTACAATGCTTTCTACCCTTGCGCATTAAATTTTACTCATACAAGTAGTTATTTTGTCATCTGCAAAGGCTTTCAATTTGGAGGGCTCTGAAATTTTGTTGTCTAGTAAAGAGTTAAACAAATTTCTAGGACATAATTAGACAGCTAATCACTGCCAATCTTTCTACAATTGGCCATTTGGAGCACCACCATCCTGCAACTGCATTCTCTCGACACATTTTGCTGTCAACCCTATACCATGCAATCCCAAGTTTTAACAGCCCTGAGAAGGAAGGCTTTTGAAAAACATTGTGGGAAAAGGAGAATATGCAGGTAAACAGCACTTTCTCCATTTTCCACAATGTTTTCAGGCCTTTCAAGGACAAATTTCACTATTTGGGCTGACTTTGTCATCTGCAACTGCTTTTGATTTGGACATGTCTCCGTTTTTGTCCTTAGGTAAGGAGTTAACCATTTACCAAACAATCCCTGGTTTTTACGACCCAGAGGAAGAAGCCTTCTGAAAACATTGCGGGAAATGGAGAAAATGCTGGTAACCAGCATTTCTCCTTTTCCCACAATGTTTGCTACTCTTCTAAAGTCAAGTTTCAATTTTTGAGTAAAGTTTATTTTGTCGTCTGCAAATGCTTTCAATTTGGACAAGTGTAAAATTTTGTCGTTTGGTAAAGAGTTAACTCTTAGACTGCACAGCACGACATGTGAAATTTGGGGACAGTGTAGATCAAAGTGGAGTGTACAGAACATGGAATCTGATCTTAGATCTGACTGCTAGCCTGATAAATATTTTATTGAAAAAAAAAAAAACGATCTTGAAAATCTAAAACATGAAATGTCTGTTCTTTTCCAATTGCAAAGTCCATTTCATTTTTTAAGTAGTTGAAGGGGCTTACTCTTACCATACTATTGATAATAGGCATTTTGTTGAAGGTGTAGATCAAGACCAGACTTTATGTATTGTACAAAGTGATCTTGGGTCAGTACTTATCTTTGTGAATTCTGTTCACTGTATTTTTACCTTTCACCAAACAATCCCATGTTTTTAGCTCACCTTCTCCTCCTAAATCACCTGGCCAATTTGGACCAAACTTGGCTGGAATGTTCCTTGGGAGGTCCTCTTTAAAAACTGTTCACAGAATTTGATTCCATCAAAAACTTTCGTTGCCATGGCAACCAAATGGAATTTTCTAAGAAATTCTTTTAATATCTTCTCTGATGAAACCGCTGGTAAGATTTTGAAATAATTTCACAGAAATGTTCCTTAGGTGACTCTTTTCAAAAACTTTTCGCGAAATTTTGATCCATCGAAAAACATGGCCGTGGTGGAGGGGGGTT